>OY728130.1:373189978-374524029 GCA_963277665.1 Viscum album | reverse complement strand
GGATCGTGTGGGCCCCACCTCGCAATTATACTCAAATGGGTCGTTGGGAGTTTTTCGGTCCAATCCTAACATCCCCATGTAGGATAAAACCACTTAAGATAAAGAATAAATATTGTGGAACAATTTTTATTCACTTCTTATTTAAACCACAAAATTAAACTTCTCATCCCGAGAAAACGCAATTGTGGTAAAGGTCCTCTTAAACAATTATCAGCGTTGCGTGTTCATCGGTGCCCTCAGATTTTAATTCCGAGCACCAGTTCAAAAGATAGAAAAACCCGCTCATTCGATTACTGAACTTACCCAAGATAAACTTCGGAAATTGATTCCGGGAACACCGGTCCTCAGAATTAGGTGCCGTCAGAAACTGTATACTTTTAAATTTCCAAAGTATTTAAGAAAAATTTTCCTTGAAATTTCTGGTTCTTTACATTCTTAACTAATTTCTGTACTGATTATTTAATTGACTTTTATAATTGGGTATCATCTTCATATAATTCAACTTTTCCATTGTCAAAAAACTATTGAATTAATATAGGTTTCAACATACACAAAATGTTCTAGTTTTAATCGATGTAGCCTCATTGGTGGTAAAAATAGTCTTGGACTCAGGGACTGGTTGGACTATTGATAAAAGTGTTAATAAAGTAAGCTGATCATTAGACCCTCTTTAAAGTCAATTATGATAATTATCCCTCATCATAGCATCATGTAACCTTTTATTTTTATTTTTCATCTTCTCAGTTTCTTTAATTTCATATGTTATTTTAATTTATAATGCTAAAGCATCAACATTTCGTGTTATTTAATTTAATAGAAAAATATAATTCTCTTCTTCTTTCGAGTTAATGTTTATCAAAATCATACTTTCCGCAAAAATAAATTATTAGTATTTGAATTTAATATCTATTTTTAAAATTTAATTATCATTTTCATTCCATGATTTATTAATGGTTATTTCTTTAAAAACATATCTCTTTGAGTAGTCTTATGTTTAAGAAATCATACTGAAACTTCTACTAAAACGTTGAATTAACATGTTGATCAGATGAATCCCAAACATTTGGATAGAGTCGTAAAATGGATGATAATAGTTGAGAGATAAATCCTAAAAACCAATGTCATAAAATGGTGCCCCCACTAATATATTATGACTAGGGAGACCCTTTATATTCCATAAATTAAAAGAATTACCTTGATAAATTTTTTTTGATATGACGATTGAGATTAAATAATTGAATGTTTTAATAAAATTTTTAAACTCAAAAGTAATTTAATAAATATTCACATAATAGTAAATGATTTTATAATTATAAAAACCATTATATTTTTTTAAAAAATATTTTTTTAAACGTTATGAAATTATATTATAACATTGAAAAAATAAATTCAATGGGAATTTTAACAAAACTAAACTATTTAGAGAATACTGTTTAGAGAAAAATTTATCTTTTAGAATGAAACATATATCAAGTATCATTTTCTTCTAGGTTTTTTTTTTAAATTTTTTTAATCTGATACACTATTATAAGAAAAGTAATTTTCAGAATCTTTTGAAATTATATTTTATTCAAAAAACATTAAGATATAAATTTGATTACATAATTATGGTTAGAAATTTTGATTCTGAAATTTTAGATAAAAATCTTGATTCTGAAAAAATGAAAATAATAATTTTATTAAACTAAATTCTTTAAAGAAAAAAAAATTATAATAAAAAAATATAGAATGAAATAAAATATGTTCCACCACATTGAAATTATGTTCATTAATGTAATTATATTGTTAAACATAGAGTAGATATGAATGACCATTCTATATTTACCATTATTAGAATCTATTTAATATATTAAAACATATCATAACTAAGATATTTAATGATTTTTTTTGAATTTTATTAATGAATTCTAATTAGTTTTAATGATATATGTCCTTTTTGTGTGTGATGTGGAATAAAATGGTGTCTCATATCTATATTCTTTCCCCTTGAGTGAGGTGTTGGGTTTATTATGTAAATAAATGACACTTTTGTTATCAAAAAAATTATGAGTATTAATAAAAATAATTCTATAGTCTATGAGTATGGGTTGCATCCACAAAAAATGGACAAAACAACTTTCAACTACCAACTATTTAGCTCTAGTAGTGGGAATTGCTAAAAATTCTGTTTCATACAATACCGTGAAACTAAATCATATCCTAATAAATGATACGTTCTAGAAGTACTTTTCCAATCGATTCTACAACCACCAAAGTCTACATACAAAAAATTTATTAACACAAAATCATTTCCATAAGAGTAAAATATACCTAAATCCATAGTTCCATTAAGATAATAAGTAATTAATTTTGAACATTAATATGTGATCCTTTTATATTTTATTGATATATTTCACTTACGCATATAGAATATATTAAATATGGATGAATTTTTATTATGTAAAGTAAACTACCAATCAATTGTAAAATGAAATATTTACCAATGGTTTCCTAGATTCATAAATATCTAATGTATTAGAAGATTTAATAGGAGTACTAATACTTTTAGTATTTTCATATCCAAATTTCTTAGGAAAAAATTTTATATACATATATTGAGATATAAAATTTCCTTTTAGTTTTTATGAAATTTGAAAACATAGAAAATAATTAAGTACTCCCATTAGGCTCACATAAAACTCAGACTTCATAATATCTATAATGGAATATGTTAAATATTGTTTATTTGAACAAAATATTATTTCACTGACCAATATTTTAACAATGATAACATTTTTTAGAAAATAATTTAATAGAATGATTTGGATCTGTAATTCTGTTAATATAATTATTTCTTAACAAAAATATAATTAATATATCATACCAGTGTACAGGTCTTCTCATTGTCTATAAAGTGCCATAGTAATTTTAAAAACATGTTTTTGATGTTTTTTCGTCTCAAAACCAGGTGTTTTTTCAACATAAAAATTTTCATGAACATATCCATTAATAAATTCACACTTCACTTCCATTTGAGATTGTTTGAAATTTAAGAATAAAGCATATGGTAATAGAATATGAATAACATAATGTTTAAATTTTTGTGCATATTATTATTAATAATCTATTCCCTCTTACTTATTATATCATTTTGAAATAATTCTATATTTATTTCTATCTATTTTTTCATTTTCAGCACATTTCTTCAGGGAAACCCATTTTACTCCAACAACAAAAGTATTTTTAAGAATATCAATGAAGGTTCAAAAACGATCCATCTTGAATTCATTTATTTCATCTTGTATATCTTTTATTCAATCCAAACCACCTATATCATCATCAAGAGACATATGTATTGAGATAATAATGATAAATGTTAGTTTTCATTTAAATAAACATTGGTTCTTATACTACATAATGAAAATATTCTTAAGGTATAATTTTAGATTCCTATTCTATAGTTTTTATCTAATGATAATAATTTTCCACCATATATAGAAAATAATCTTTAGAAATAACATCTTAAGATGTGGGTTGAGGTTGTTTTAAAAATAGGATCAGTTTCCTCAAGTTTGAGATGCACTATTTCTTCAATAGTACTTTTATTTTAATTTAAAATTCTATATTCCTTACTAGTTAAAAAATAAACTAAAAATATTTTAACATTGTATTGTAGAGAAAATTTATGTATTTTTTGTTTTGTATTAAGAATGAGTACTTTTCATCTATGTTTTCTTAGTAAGAATGTTTTTGTTTATTTTTTATAATTAAGTTATAAAGATTTTTATTAACAAAATCTATTACTGAAAAACAATTACTATAATAAATTGTATTACTAAATGAATCACCCAAAAAATTATTATCATGTGAATGTTCATGTAGAATAGTTCTAGTAATCACTTTAATAATTCAATTTCTTCATTCTACAACAACATCTTTCTATGGTGTTTTAGGTGATGAGAAAGTATGTTTAATAATTTTTTTCTAAAAAATGAATTAGAATCATAATTTAAAAATTATCTACCATTTTTACTATGAATAGATATCAAGGATAGGGTATTCACAGTTTAATCTTTGGATAAAAACGTTTTAATCAAATAAAACGTTTTTTACTTTTTTTTTCTAGAAAATAGATCTATGTATATCTTCTGAAATCATCTACTAAAACATATACATAGTATATTCTATTGATAATTCAAAAAAATTTAGGACTAAAAAAGTACATGTGAAAAAATTATACAAAATTAGAAGTTTATAATTCACTAATACATTTAAAACATGACTTAATTTTCCATATAAATTGATATGTATCAACGACTCTCGATGTATCAAACATATGTTCTGGTACATTCATAAAATGTACTTTCTTAGATAACTTTTCTAAATTTCTAAGAATAGATTGTCCTAAAACTCTATGAAATAACCAATATTTTCCATCCATTTTTACTTTGAAAATTCAGATCTTGGCTCCAATAGTCTTTTATATTTAATGTGTAAAAATTCAACTAATGACTAAGAGAAAGAATAAATTAAACATTAAAATTATGAATAATAAATGTATCACTCTTGATGGTCACATGATTACCGTAATCACATAATTGGATTATGATAATTTGTTTGTTCTCAATTACTTAATGAAATTAGATATTTGAGATTAATGAATTTTTTAGGATGTATAATGTTATATATTTTGATAATTTCTCCTTGAGAATTATCTCAATAACTTCCTTTTCAACCATTAAAATTTTTAATCTTAATAAAGATGCCTTTGATGAAAGTCATGTTTATTGAGTGACCACTATCTATACAAAAAAATATTCTTATTGTGGGATCATTATTAATTTTCCATAAAATTGAAATATAAGAATTCAAGAGCCCAAACCTTATTGGGATTGGTAGTATCAAAAAATATTAGGAATCCTTATTTGTATAACATGAAAATTTTGATCCAATGTAAAGTCTTTTAAAAAATTGTCTTTATGAAATCATAAGGATTGATGTTTGGTAATGAATATTTATCCCTCTAATTTCCACAACTTGGACACTTGTGAAAAAATGTTTCAATTTTTATAACAATGTAATTATTAATAAAAATAGGATTTATATTAGTAAAATTCATTCCAGAAACATATTTTTGTGGTGTAATATAATTATAAATTTTATCAATGTTTTCCTTTCTAGTTGAAAAACTTTGAAAAAATCATTTTCAATCTAGATAATTTAGAATTTTGTTTTCGAACTAATTTTTTATCCTCAATAAAATTTGTGTTTGAATTTTTTTTGCAATAATAGTTTGTAATCTATTTTTCACAAAATTATATTATGGAAGATCAATTAAATTATTTTCATTCTCAAAATTGGATATATAGTGTTCTTTAGAAAAACCATTTATCTAAATGGTTGGAGTTTAAATTGTTGAATTTTAATTTGTAATTTTTTCTTGAGCGTTTCCATTTTTTAATTTTTTTTTTAAAAAATTTGATTTTATACAAACATATAAATCCTCAAAACATCCTAAAAAAATGGTAAATTATTTTTTTATTTGGTGAAAAATATTATTTATATGAATATTTAGAACAATTATTTTCAACATCATTAGGATTATTATTATTAAATGTGATATTCTTAAGAGATTCTATAGAAACCTTAGCCATTAGGATTTTTTCTAACCACTGGAATTTCTGAAAAGAATCGAAAATTATTACATACAAAATTGTCATTATAAGAGGAATTAATTGGTGAAATATATCCTCCCCTAGCACTCTATGGGTTTTAATATTTTAGAATCTTATAATTTTTGTGATTATAATACTTTATAGAATTCATTTCATAATTTCATTTTCTCCTATACATTATCATCATATTTGGAAAACCCTGTATGATAAGTCTGTCATCCCTACATTCATAACAAATCACTTTTGTTCATTCAATTTTATAACCATTTTTTCTTTTGAATTTCATTATATAATTACTAGATGTCATTTCTCAAAATATTTTTATTCATTATTTTTAGAAGATTGGCTAGCCCATTTCTGAACTATTTTGATGATCTACTATTTGACTCAACAACAATTATCTTTTTTTGAAGACATTAAAACAATTTATAAATATTGAAAATTACTAGGACCATTTGATTTAATTGCAAAATAAAATTATCCATTATTCTTTTTCATTTTCACTCTATCCATTTTCAGTATACCCTCATACTGTATATGGGTTCAAATAAGATCATCAAGATTAATATTTTTAATCATTATTATATCATCCAAATCAATTATTTTAAATTTTCATTCATTTTCAATGCTGTTAATATATTTATCTATAGAAACACCATATTAATGATATTTCTCTCCAAGAGATTTTAAACTGTGTAAAATAGTCATAAACCATCGGTGAATCTTGAAAACAGACTCTACATGTAAAAAAATCAAAATCATGATAATTTTCATAAATCATTTCTCTTATTTTTTTAATGATATTAGAAGTTACAAAATGTCTTTCACCCAAATTATTCAATATAATATTAGTAGATTCACTATAAGATATTATACTATAGGTTTTTCTTGTCATAGAACGTAATAGAGTGTTCTTTACCCTATAATTTAACTTATTGTCTAACTATTACAGAATAGTAAAAGATGTAACTTCTTTCTATTGATATTATAAATAGAAGTCCACAATATAACATTTTTCACTCTACAGTTTATAAAATAATTCTTCCAATCTCTCTAAAATTTATAATCATTATCTTCGAAGATAGGGGTATACTGGGATTAAAATTATCAAGACTACCAATATTTAATCTATCCATTTTAAAAAATATATTCTCTTTTCTACAATATAATTAATGCAATACCAATTTATAATATAGTAATTTATAACAACTCAATAAACATGTAGTAGACTAAAAAATAAAAACTCATCATGTATAGTAGTACAATCTATTATTATACCAATTAGTGGACCATAAGAGTTTACGATGGACACAAGAGGGGGTGATATCTAGTTTGAAAAATAAAACTAACCCAAAACAAAAAACCTCTTATGATTAAAATATCAGTATCACAAATCACTTAATTTTTAGATTTTATCTGTCAGATTTAATTTTTTTTTAACATATTTGTTTTATTATTCAATCTCATAGATACTCAGATTAAATTTTTTTAGAAATGTTGGTAAAAACATTCAAATATAAGTGAACAATGAAATATAGAACTATAAGGAACAAGTAATAAAAAAATATTGTATCCTTATTATAATGACTCATAATTTTTAGAAATGTAATTCTACACTTTAGAATTATGAATTAAGAATGTCATAAATCTAGACTCAATATATCGATACGTTTAAACTGAACTACAATGGTATATCTTCCCACACTAGGATGGACCTCTATTTGATGTTCGGTGTCAAATAATTCTTTTTTAAACAATAAATACCTCGATATTACTATTGGAATATTTATGTCTTCTAATCCACTGGATGCACTTTATCTGATGGATGAGAATAAATATTGTTTTTATCCTCGATAATCCTCAATAAAACCTCAACCGGACAAACAAATACACAATAAAAACATTCTATTGGTTATATAATTCTTAAATTAAAATCATCAGAACTGCAACTCTCTGAAAATATACAAAGCGTAAGAATGAGATGTTCGGGACTAGAAAAACCTGAGATATGTCAAGTGTCAAATGCATTAATTATCAACTCCTTGAATACAATATTATTTATATGAATCCTTACAGTGACTATATTTCCCTAAATCTCAAACATAGATTCAATGGACATAGATTTTATTCTCTTGATAGCTAATTAAAACATCACCCTCCAATGTCATTATAATTAGAACCATTATAATGTTTTTATGGATTCCCTAAAATAGAAATAATTTTAATTAACCTGATTATAAACTTTTCATATTATAATAGACTATAATATTTTTATTCAATCCAATGAACTGAACTATGATAATTCTGATGGATCTGAATAATTATCAATCTGACAGTTATGACATCATTAAATCCTAGAGAGAGAGAAATCTTAGTCAAACCAATGTATAGAAAACTATTAAATATGATGGAATAGACTCAATGGAAATCTAATGAATTATATTAAATAATAAATTTAAGGTCATTTTATATTAGAACCATTTAATCTTTTGGAAGAAAAATATGTTTTCTATAAAAACATTCTAAAACATTTGGGATATATAATGTTAGTAAAATAAGATATTTATAATGTGTTTTTTTTATTTTATAAAACATTAAATGAATAAAAATGACACTTTTAAATCAATAATATCATTTATTTTAGTATACCTAGAATATTTTTCAATAATATTAACGAGGAACCCACTATATATCAATATATAATAAATATTCAAATTTGAATAATTTATCCAAAAATAGAGGATTATATTTATCCAATTTATCCAAATTTGGGCCCAAAATTATAAGAACATATTTTATATTAGTATATATATATATATCATATGTAAATGAAACATATATAATTTGAATCTTATAGGTATTGGAAAAAATAATATAAGACAATATATGAGTCATGGAATATTTCCTAAAGTCCGAGAGAGTATATAATAGAGGGGTACAATTCAAGATAAAATCCAAACACAACATACAGTTGTTTAGAATGAATGTGTAGGATTTAAAATATTTAAAACATTTTAATCAAACTTTTATCTATAAAAGATATCCATTGGAAGAGTTAATAAGTGAATAACACATATCTATAATTAATAAATCATATCCCATGGATGATCACCCAGGCCTGAACCCATCTTGAAATATAAAAACCAATAATATTTAAGAGTGAGGAATGTTGGTAAATCTCAATCGATGATGATATATGAAGAGGGAAATCCAACTCTAAACATTACAATTATTATTTACTCACTCATGAATCATTATTGTTAAGAGGTCGATAAGTGATAACCTAGAGTGTTTTAAATATAAAGTGCAATGAAACCACTAAAATTGGACCGTAAATGGATTATACTAGGTATGTGATTAGGAATATAAATATAGACTAAAATAATCTCACCTTACAGAGTGTCGACTATTATCAGCTCTAAATATATGGCGCTAAAAAATTTATCTTATTTTGTGTTAAAATGCAGCAATAAATGTGGATATTTATCCGGGATTCTTTTAGAAATGATAAAACATTTAATAAAAAATACTATTAATGACTCAAGAATAAGTAGACACATTTAATAATGGATAATATAATTAATAATGTCCCAACACACGGCCAAATTAATTGACAGATGTACACTTTACCTTGCTTGAGAGAATATCCAATAGGAATCCGACCTGTCAAGTGTGAAGCCCATCAATGTCTTCCCTCATCCAAATATTATTCAACAGCTCATGACCCATGGTCGTCGATTACTATCTCTCAATTTCTCTCTTGGATACCACCCTAAGACATTTCCAACATTCCCACTAGCTAGCTCCCCTGCTTTACCACCATCCTGTATCACAAGCCAACATCCTGACATATGCACCGCTGTAGGGATCCCAATTATGATCTTCCAACATCATGAGGTTATTCACTAAAAATTCCATTGAAAAATAATTTTTTTTACCAAGTTCCATCAGTGTTCATATATGGATTTGATGCATCTACATAAAATTACCTTCTCTGTGTCGTAAGGTCACAATGACCTACATCGGAAATTGTCAGTAATCCATGCATCTCACAACCTCCAAATATGATATCGTCTCCAAGAATCCCTACCTAAAAAGTGATCAATATTCACCCATTGTCCCTCCATTCCCTGCCACAACCATCGTGGTACCAATGCTATCTAGATTTTTTAAGGTTACATCGATAACTTCAATCATCAGAGAACTATCATGGGTTTCCCCTGACGAGGCTTCTACACTCATCACATATGTCGAGTCAAACATAATAACCACTAACATAAATATAAGACCCATATTATTCATCGGATGATACTCAAACTATAAATTATCATTAGGATCACATTCAATTAGATCACTCCGAGCCTCATGTTCTGAAACCACATAACCGTGCCCTTATAGTACGTAGAAAAAAGATCCAAATGAAGTACAATCTAGTCATCAAGCCTTCCGCATGATAGTATCTGAAGCAAAGAAGTATGATTTCTAGTGGAATCCCTATGAAATTAACGATAGGAAAGCTATCTATTTTTAAGAGAGAACCTATCCATCATCATTATCATTATATATATATATATAATTATAAAAATATAAATTAATTTATAATTGTTTTTAATTATATACAAATATTTATAAATAAATTTATATATAAATAAAATTATAAATAAATAAATAAATATTTAAATAATAATTAAATTTTATAAAATATATATAATTAATAAAAATATTTAATTAATAAATATACATATAATATTTATTATTAGTTATGGTGCAGCTCCCATGGTGTGTTGTCCCCCCTACTGGTGAGATTTTCCTCCTATGGTTTTCCTAGGTTTGTTTCTTCCATGGTTTTCCTAGGTTTGACATCACCTCTTTAGTGATTCTTCTTCTATGAATCATTACTAAGGTTCCATCACTTTAAATTGGCTATACTGTTTTTATTTTGATCATTGGAATCAACAAGGATTGTTCTCTGTTAGCGTGATTCTATAATCCATGGGATGTCTAGAGCATTTGCAACTTCTGCTGATGTTTTTTCTTTCCCTTATTCGATTATATCCCCACAACAAGTGTTTCTTGATTTCTAAAGTAGTAATATGTCATACAAGTGCATCAATGGTGGTGTCTGCTCATTTTAGGGGCTTGAATGACACCTCTACCTCAACAGTGATGCATTGTTCCATCATTTTGTGGTGTTTTTTTGTTCTCTAATTGAGGTGGGGAATTATTCATCCATATATAATGATTAAATAGAAAAACCTATCATTGACAGAAAAATATAAGGAGGTGGTCATGGAAATTAAAAAGGACAATGTGTTTCTTTCAAAACAATTGAAATTACTGATTATCAGAAGATTGATAGGAGGCCAATCATAAAATACGGGTGATCTATAAAACACTCTAAAAATGTGTGGAATCTTGGAGAATGTGTATCCATAAGAGATGTGGGAATTAGCGTGTTGATCATTGAGTTATTCAATGATATAGATAAAAATAATGTTCTTATAGGAATTTCATTTTCCATTGATACCAACATCATTATTATGGAATCTCTAAATGATGGTTGCTTTATCTAGAAGATTGATCTGTACAAAACCCCATTCTATATATAGATTAATGGGATCCCTTTATTTGGTATAACCAATCTTGTCAGGCATGTAATTGGAGGATGAATTGGAGAGATTTTGGAACAAGATACATTAGATCCTATTAATTATGTCCCAACTATAAGCATAAGGGTAATGGATAATGTGGAAGAACCAATAATGAGGGGCCTATTCTTAAAGGTAGAGGAATCCAATTATAGGATATCTTTCGAATTTCAAATGATTCTATTTTGTTACATTCATGGGTATATCGGGCATACAATAAATGACCGTGTCTCAATGAGGGAATATGAAGAAGTTGGAGACTTCCTTCAATATAGTCCCTGGATCAAATATAAAATATTAACATGTTCTTCACCCCCAAATAAGAAAACAAAATGGATTATGATATAAATTTCAATTACTATGTTAAAAAATCTGATTGGATTCAAAAAAATATCATCATGTTGGGGACTCCATGTTTTTCTATTTTTCTTGAGGTTTTAAACATGAAATATGGGGAGTTTCATACAGTCAGAGTGGGGTTGGGTAATCAGAATGATAGTAATAAAATAAAGGGCTTATCCCCCACTCACATGTCTTCTCCCAATATGTACTCATATGAGCGGAGTGGGATTGAGCGTAAATTCTCCCAATACAAATAAATTATTCTCATTCCCTCTGGAAAATTTTTCTCATTCAATATGGTAAGGACCCTTGGTTCCTCCCAATCATGGTTTTTTTCTCAACTAAATACTCTATGGAAGGTCCAAAAACATCATATAGGTGGAAAAGGAAACTAAGAGTCAAAAATGTGTTTGAAAATTTATCAATATCAGGGGAAAAAATTGATGTAGAAGGTGTGCGGAGGTCCCACTGGTCTACGATTGATATCCCAAAATATGGAGAGTGGAAGGATATTGATCTTTCATTAAATGTTTAGTGGAGGATACTAGTTTGATCCAAACTCACTTATCCCCATGAAATCTTGTGTTGGAACTACCATGGGATTGGAAACCCATGATTAGTTTGGATTCATTAAAACAGCTATGCTAAATGTTTCCTTGATATTGTTTTATTTGTTTCAAACCATATTAGAACGTAGTGATATAGATGCCATTACAAAGAATTTGGATTCGCTGGTGGCTTCCCTACCTCTAAAGAAAGCCATATAGGGGGCTCGATCTACATTGGTTGGATTATGTGGATGTGAGAGATAAAAATTTCTCTTCTAACCACATTATATTGGCTATTCATTAGGGTTATTCACTACCATGATCATTTGTAATTTTCTATAGTTGGCACTCAAAAAGAGAGAAATGGAAACCATTGAAGATGATTAAATCACTATAGTGGGATTTTCCCAAGACTATAATTTTATTTGGTGAATTCAATGAGATTTTGTTCTTTTAATAGAAGAACATGTATTCTTGTAGTCCTGATGTTGTTTTGTAGAAATTATAGTAGGAGACAAAGTTAGAAGAGCACACTAATTTTGGTTATTCGAGTAACAATTTTTGTGGTTTTGAAGGATTTCTATTAAAAGTAAAATTTATAAAAGGATAGAATAATTTTTTCGGCTGGCTGACTAGATACTCCTTTTTAATTCATTATAAGTTTCTCACGTCGCACAACATCATAATAAAACTTCTCAATATTTATTGACACTATTGTTGGGTTTGGGAAGAATGTGCATGAATGGATTTTCAGTTTTTTGTGTTTTTGGGTTGTGTATAAAGAATGTGAATATGTTTCCACTCAGGATGGAAGAATGGTGAGCCAAATATCAAAAAAAAAAAACATTCATCATTTGGCATCCAGGTTGAAATTATAGAGTGATGGAAAATCTCTTCATCTATATTTACAATTAGATTCTATCAATAAATGGATGGATTTATTGTATTCTTCCCTACCTTATGACTCTATTTTATCCTCCATTTCAATATGAGAAGATAATATTCATTCCAAGCATATAATTTATGAATTTATTATGCTATTTGATCCTATGAATCTCACATAAATAAAGGAGACTATAATATACACTATTTTTAGTAGAAGTATTCTACGATCAGGTTATTAAACTACATATCATATCAATATGATTCTATGGGTATATATATTTTAGATGTGATGGGGATCCATGATCTTATCATTCAATTTTACCAGGAAAAATTTATGGAATGTTATTCAGTCATCTCTACAGACATTGTAGCTCGCATTGAGCCTCCGATCATCGATACGATGAATGGTCAGCTTGCATAAGATTTTTCTTATTCTAAATTTATTTTTTCACTAAAGAAAATTCACTATTCCATATCACCAAGGATGGATGGATCCATTTCAGTGTTCTTTATGAAAATATTTTCACATTGTTTGATGTGAAATTTTGGGACTCGTGAAAAGAATATGGATGTGAAAATGAAACATTAGTTCCCATGACAAAACCAATATTCCACTCATTTGGAAAATCAACAAACCCACATTGGTGTTTGATTTTCATATAGTATGTTTATGCAATGTGACCAAAAAAATATTTTATAAACATTTTCTCAATCACCCTTGGAAGATTCTTCATTATATTATCACCGAAATCTAAATTATGTTTTATACCTAAGGGACTCATCTCTGATAATTCCATTGTTTTTTATGCAGTGTTTCACTCTATGAAAACTAGATCGGTCCCTAAAAAAGATATTTTTGTGTGGAAGCTTGACCCGAAAAGGGCTTATGAAAGAGTTTAATGGATGTTCCTCTAAATATCCTTGATAAAGATGATTTTCTGCTATAAATGGATTGATTTTATTATGTAATGTGTTTCTACTGTTTCATTAATGATTAAGATCAATGATGGACTCTCTTAGAGCTTTTACCCCTCTAGGGGTCAACAATATAGTGACCCTCACTACCCCTTTTTTTATGTTTGGTTGAAGATACATTTTCAAAACATTTATCGATATAATCTAAGGATAATATAGTGCATGAGGAGATGTTCTTTTATTAGGCCCCCCATTACTCATCGTATATTTTCTGACAATATATTACTTTTCTCAAGAGATACAATTGAAGAATTCAATTATATCTGAAATATTATTCATAAATAATAGATGGATTCTTAGAAATTGATTCACACATCCAAATATGAGATCTCCATTAGTTTTTTACATTCCTCAAAGTAGGAAGGAAGAAATCAAAACTTTTTTTGGGATCTGGGTGGTTGAAAAACACAATAAATATCTTGGTTTTTCTACATTCATTGGCCACTAAAGATATAGATGTTCTTTGGGATTACAAATAGTTTTGTAAATATGATCAAAGGGTGGACCAGTAAAAGGGTTTCAATGGATGTTATAGAGATACTCATTAAGTCAGTGGTTGAGGATATCCCCACCTATGTGATGTACCTCTTCAAATAATCCAGCTATTTTGTTGACCATTTGTATTCCATACTTGAAAACATTTGGTGGGGCATGAAAAATGGATGACATAAGACGAATTTTTTGTATTTGTCTTTTCTATGTGTTTATAAGGATAATAAAGGCATGAAGTTTCATTATTTGAGGTTTTTTAACAATTCCCTTTTTTCCATGCAAGGATAGAAGCTTCTGGACCACCTCTTGTCGCTCGGATCTAGGGTACTTTAAGATAAATATTTAATGCACTCAGAATCTAGATACTCTAGCCTTTTCCTCCCATAAGATTCATGTAGAGGTGTTTGTGTGGGTCCCGTGATCAATTGGTTAATGGCATGTTCTAGAGGATTGGACATGGTGATGGTGATGATATATGGAATGACCTATGGTGGGTGGATGATGATGGATTTTTGTAAATATTTCTGGTTGTTTGGGGAATGGAAAATGAAAAGGTAAATTATTTATTCAATGATGATGGAAATGGATGAAGCACTGAATCCTTGGATGAATTGTTTAATGAGAGAGACGATAAAATTAATTTTAGTGTTCCATTTTCAAGGGAGTTGGGGGAAACTAACTATATTAGAGATAAACTTCTTTAGGAACATACTCAATTAAATATAGATAATCTTTTTCAATCGAATCCTCATAGCCAGAACTAGCGGAAATTTCGAATACCATTTTTCAGCTCTTAATTCCCCTCATAGATCATATTCTCTGGTTGAAACATATAACCGAATTTTTAATTTTATGGAGTTCCTCATGGATCACCATGCCTCTGATGATCTATATTGTCTGATCCATAGGGTGGCCTGAGTCTACTATCCACATGAATTTTAAATGATTGGGTGCTATGGGTGTTTGTTATGGGTGGGATGACCATGTTGGTTCATTCCTAGATTAAAAATCATTGTTTTCTAAGGTATTTATTAGTTTTTATTAATCCCTACCTATGAACATTGTTAATTCCTTGTGCACTATTGTATGGATGGCTTGGGTTCGGAGGAACAACATTGTGTTTAATCATCTGTGTATACCAAATTGTTTGGGTGCGAGCACACCGTGTCCTGGTTGTCCAACTAAAATAACCATCTTCCTCATGGTGTATCCAATGAATCAAGGCTAGAATCTCCATCCAATAATCCACCCATTAGAGATTTTATGAAAATAAAGGTTGATGCATCAATTAGAGATGAACCATTATCTGGTGTGTGTGTGTGTGTGTGATCTGTCAGGACTCTTCTACATCTACCATGGATACATTCCACATGTATTTCTAGGAATGTTGGAGCCCAATCATTTTGGAGGCTCAAATAATCATTGCGGGTATGTAATTTTCACTATATAGAGGATGGTTTTCCATCATCATGGAGTTAGGATGCCTAATAATTATCAATTCCATATCATCCCAAGATATCGGTCTATAATTGTTTTCCCCATTAGTTGGGAATATCCATTATTTGTTCTATATCTTCTCTATATGTTCCTTTCGATTCATCAAAATAGATGGTAGTAAGGTGTCCCACCATTTGGAGACCCCTCGTCGTTCAGGTGAATCTTATTTCTGCATTCTTGATTCCCCTTTGTGGCTGAACAATATTAGGGTGTCTGATTGTCAGTAATCTTCATAATGATTAATTTCTAACAAAAAAAGGTGAAACTCCCATTATTTCTATTTTGATTCAATTTTTTCCTCAAAGATATTTCTATTCCTGATTTAAGTTGAAGAAAAATATGTTGATCATGGTTTACCCCTTTCATATCTGCAACAAAACCGAAACTACACTATATCTCGAATCGCCCAAAGGCCTTTTTATTTTATTATGGATAATCCCCCTTTTAAGGGTTGATGGGGAACCCGTACATGACCCATAGGCCCAAGCCATAAGGCCCGACTGACTCTCAATACATGACCCAAAGTCCCAGAGGCATACCACACCCAATACACTAAAGAATATTTGGATTCCATACTTTGAAATATCCATTATCAGAATTTGAAAAAATCCAAAAAATAGATCGATCACCTAGGAGACGTTCCACAGTGAGATGCCTTCCAAGGGACCACTCTCCATGCCTATATTTTTTTCCATTAAATAGATTTATACTTAACATTAAATGTATGTAATGGCCAACAAAGTGGATTTGGATTATTATATATAGAATATTAACTAGATGATCATCTAATAACCATGGAATCTTTCCAATAATTCCCTGATATAAATAGTTATAAGGATTAAATCTCAATTTCATTAGCATTAATGACCAGGCACATTGGTGAGATATTGAGGAATTCCATTAATATTGACGACAACATCATCATAAAAAATGGATGTGATGGGAAAGGATAGCCCCAAAATAACCAAAACACTAGACCCCAACTAAAACCAATATGTGTCTTTACAAATAGATATAAAAAACAGAGAACAAAATCTATAATATGTATGAAAATAAAATGAATAACAAAATGTAGTATTTAATTTGATTCAGTCCATAGTAGTCAAACTGAAAGAGTTTATTATTTATTCTCAGAGAAAAACTTGGTAGACTCATGTTAAACTCAGGGTTAAACATGTAGACTTGGTGTAAACTCACCGGGCTCACTATGTAGGGTCATTAGGTATACATAGAAGTATGACTGCCATGATTTTGTCACATGGGGACCAAAATTCATCTAAAAACACAACCCAGTACGCACACATTTTATTAATCTCAAAAGAAAAGAATTATACAACTGAAAAACATCATGAAACTGTAACAATTGAAATAGGAACAAAAAATTAAAGAGTTACAACTTTGAATCAAACGAAACTAAATTTTTAACAATTAAAGTTCGAGAGATTAAAAAAATAGGTGGTTCTTATATCTTGGAGATGCTATGATTTATGAAAACCACCGTGACCCAAAGATTAAACCTCTTCCCTTCTAGCTTGTGGATCTGTCATAGAAAAGGTGCATACATTTTACACAAAGGATTCCGTCTCCACCATAAAAAATATATGAGATATAACTGGGAGGATTGACATGATAAGGAAAAATTCCGATGAAGTAGTGAGTTGGAGATTCACTAATTGAAAACTAAGATGTAATCTATCATGAGAGAGTTTAATGAGTGTTTGAATTATAAGACACCACATAGGTGTGATGAAATCCCCTGACATCGACATGCACGCCTGAAACAAAATATCTATCCATATCATGCAACAAAGCCACAAGAAATAGAACACCATATATTTAGTTGAATGAGGCACATAGGTGGAAGGTCCAGATAGAAATCGAATCATGGTTATTCAATAGACAATACAAAAAATTGGCCATGGATTTCCAATGTGTAAAATTTTGGGTGAGAAGTGATCCGAACAAAGGATAATTCCCACATTGAGAATCCCAAGTGGGTAAACACGACTCAGATAAAAAAAATGCAACAATCGAATAAAAGTAATCATTTAAAATCTAAAAGTACTAAATTTTCAGGCATTAATAATAAAAAATATTTTAAATATTTTAAATTTAATGTGAGTAAGACTTCAATATCAAAACACAAAATGAAAATATATATTTCACCATCTCTCTCATTTTCAATTAAAAATTGGAAAATTTCATCCACCTATTTTTTATAAGAAGTGGTGCCATATTCAAAGACCAAGGCACTATTTATTTCTCAAAAAAGAAGAGGACTAACAAACGTCTGAAAGACATAATCTTATTACAATCCTTATCGTAAAAGGGGAGAGAAACATCAGGAAAATCATCCAGCTAGGTAATATCTTGGTTGACCCCTTTGTTGGCAAGACTATCAGCAACCATGTTCACTTCACGGACCACACGAGTGTAAATGTAATTGAGATCCATGAGAGAAGAATGTCATTTCATCCATTGAGATGTAAGAATCCATGAAAGGTGCACCACCCCCTTCCAGATAGCTTGAACAATAGTGAAACAATAGACATCATGTTTCACTACTATAAAATCTGACCACCACAAGCAGTAAAAACATAACCAGCCAAGGATTTTATAGTATCTATGTTACATTCATAGTTATCATCAATATATCCTGTAATAAATTCACCATTATCAACATATTTAACATATCAAAAATACATATAAGAGACAGAAGATAGATATATAATAAACACATGAGGGAATGCCAATGTGGCTCCCCATGGTGAGGTCATAAATCTTCTATGATTGATGATTTCATAGAAAATAAAAAAACTAGTTGAAATAATATCATACATAATGCTAACAATAATATTATCAATAGGTATTTAAGACATAAACTATACATCATAAACTTTTGTGGGTTCTTATGTTAAATAATGTCTAAATTTATACAAATAGGTATATTAACATGTTTCAGAGATTCAAACATATATACCCAAAGAATCATTAAAACCCTAGAATACATATAAAGGTAAAAAGATTTGTTACATATATCTTTAATGATCTTAGTAACTAATTTTTTTATCTTCACCTAAGTATTTCATTTCAAACATTCCTTTTAATTGTATGTTTACATCAATGATAAAACTTATATTTTTACAGATGATAATAATGTCATTAACATAAATTGGAAATGAATGAAATTGTTAGTTGATTTAAAATAAACTCATGCATCTTATTAACTCCTTCAAAATTGGTTATCTATAATAAATTAATGAAATTTCATATACCACTTCCAAAAGGCTCTTTCAAACCATAAAATAATATATTTAATATGAACAATTCATTAAATTTAAATTTCATGTAATATCCATTTGGTGATTTAAAATACTGATTATCTTTAAAATAACCATGTAAAAAATAATTTTAAACATATAATTGATCAATGTGAAGATCACTATGGGTAAAAAAATCATAAAAATTTAGATAAGAAGAATACTTAACTATAGGGTATTTTTTTATAATAATCAATAACCTATCATTGGAATAATATCATAGAGACTAATCATTATTTATATATTATTTTATGCACCTTATTGTTTTTATTATTTTCCCATATAAATCCACTTACAACCAACAACCTTTTCATTTTGTGTGTTATTAACAATAAACCAAGTGTGATTATTTCTTATAGAATGCATTTCTTCATCCAAGGAATAGACCAACTGCTTTGAGTCATTTTCATTTTTGTATTTAACATATATTTAATTCTCTCTATCTATAGGATCCTTGGATACATGAATGGAATAATATGACATATCTTATTTAATGAATTTAGAAATAGTTATATGCATCCTCCTTTCTCTATCCTAGGTCAATTGGTAGTCCCTATTATTATTAGGAGGTTCTGTTTTAAAATCCGAACCAAAACTAGGCTCATAATCAACCTCAAGAGTGGTCTATGGTGCTTGTTTAGTGGGTTGTGCATAGTCTTCAAAATTAGATGGGGGATTATTTTTATCACCTTGTTTTAAGAATGGTTGATTGCTTTCAATTGTATAAGTCTTGGTTTAAGGAGAAGATTATTCATGTAACACTACATCCCTACTAAAAATACATTTTTTGTAACCGGATATATCAATCCAAAGTTTATACTACATAATAACCTCAATATACCCTATAAAGGTTTATTTGAGATCTCTTGGTTCATTTTTATCTATTTTAATGTGATCATAATCTGTACATCCAAAGAATTTAATGCATTCAAATAATGGGGGGTTACCATTAAATAATTCATATGGTCTTTTAAAATTATTTAAAGAAGAGGGAGACCTATTAATTGGTATCCTAAAATCATAATAGCCTCTTCTCTAATGTATTTATAGAGTAAAATGAATAAAATATTTCATTGAACAATCTCTAAGATAGTCAAATTCAACCTCCCTACTAGTACATATTTTGGGTACTTTCTCTAAAATTTATATTATTTTGTATACCATCAAATTAAAAATCCCTAATGAATTCATTAGATAGGTATTCCAACCAATTATTTACAATAGTTTCAATTTTCATCCAAGTTTGGTTTTCAACAGTATTTTTACTAGTATTAACGGTTTGTAAAACATCATATTTATTTTTTATAATGTAAATCCATTATTTGCTATAATATTCATCTATGATGGTAGAAAAATATGATCCTACACCCTGGGTGGAAATTCTTGTTGGCCCCCATAAGTAAGAATAAAAGTACTCAAGGGGAGGAGAATATTTAAATGTGGACCTATTCATCGTAAACTTATTCAAGAATCCCATCCCATAATCATCATAAAATGGAATATTTCTTAGTGTGATATCAATCAACAACCCTTAATTATTGTGTTCTTCTAGGCTCTTGGAGATTAAATATCCCAATCCCCTAAGACAAAGAATTGTATTATTAGTTTTGGTGAAATAAACACATCCCAACTTCTTTGAATGGGTATTTTCATTCAATAAAAACAACCCATTGATTAGATACCCCTCGATAATGGATTAAGGGCCTTTAGAGATTTTAAGAAAACCTCCTTCAAATCTAAATTTGAGTCCCTTTAGATCTTGAGATCCAAAGGAAACCACGAATCTGTAATGGTCGGGAACCCTCCATACATCATGTAAGGTGATAATGGAATTATCATAGAGGTCAAGGAAAACAAATCCTCTTCCCTTAACCTTACACATATTCTTATTACCCAATAGGACAACTTTTTTTATCCTTTTAACCAATTCTTTGAATTTCTCTGAAAAGGGAAACTTTTGAATGTAACATTGTGGGTATTAGACCCACTCATGATTGGGTGAATGGATAAACACATTACAGGTTTTATTAGTTCCATACACTGAGTAAACATTAATGGAATTTTCTGTGGGCTATTTGGTCTATAACTAATGTTTTTTCCTTCATTCAGGCTTATTATTCCCTAGTTTTCCACAATGAAAAAAAATTGAATTTTCTTTATTTAGAATCATATATATGTTTGGGTGATTAATTTTCTTACTTTTATATTTATCAAATTGTTTCTTATTATTTTAAAATTGTGTTTTTTCATCAGAGAATAAGATCTCTACCTCACCATTGATTCTAGATTTAAAGTGAAGTTCTTTAGAATGACGTGTTGACTTGACATCTTCAAGTGTCAGTGAGTGTCATTTATACTTAATGGTCTCAACTAAAGAGATGTATTTATTATTTATAGAAATTAGTGGGACCATTTAATGATATGTATCATTAATAGTGTCATCAATGATTGAAAATTATAACTTAACCATGTTAAATTCATCAAAATTTACATTAATATAACTACCAGGTTTCAATTTAAATGTAAAAATGTGATTTTTAAAATATATACTTGTAACCAATAAATAATTCTTGCATAAGTTTTTTAGGTTAAGACAAATAGCAGTAGTAGTAGACTCATAATCTACTTCTCTTAGAACATTATCACCTAATAAAAGTATTAAATGACTTTGTTCATTAAAAAACACATTAGTAGATATATATATATATATATTAAGTATTGTTATTAATGGATTCACATTATGATATAATAGTTTTATTAGGCCAAAAAAGGTTATCAATTGGTCCCTACTGTACATGCATGTTTCCCATCATAATTCTCCATAGGTTAAATTAATTATCACCGTCAAATTTTTTGATTTCATATCTCATTATTAACATTATTACCCAAAAAGTAGATGTCATTTTCTTGAGTCCAACGTTTAATGTATTCCCTAAAAACTGACCAATATCATGGGTAAAATAATCTTATCTAATGGGTTATAAAATGTAGAGAAATTTCAAATGGGATAGAGGCTCTAATCAAGCACAGTGGTGTAATAATTCAGATTTAATAAGATAGGAAGGTAAAAAATGTAATAGAAAATATGAATTCAAAGAAAGAAATATGAATATAAGAATAAAAAAACCAATAAAGTATCTGATACCACTTTGGGAGGGGAAGGTGAGTTTGAATATAACCAGAACACCAAAACCTAATAAGCAACATAATAGATATTTTTTAATATAAATTGAATAAACAGAACTGAACAAATAAAATGAAAGAATTTAAAAGGATGAAAAAAACATAGTATTCAATGTTATTAGGATTAATGTGGAAATATGCGAACAACAATAACAACACCCAATACAAACACATTTTACTAAGATTAAA
Source organism: Viscum album (assembly GCA_963277665.1). NCBI lineage: Eukaryota > Viridiplantae > Streptophyta > Magnoliopsida > Santalales > Viscaceae > Viscum > Viscum album. The sequence continues at coordinate 374,501,296 of OY728130.1, read as the reverse complement.
AGAAATTTGTGTTGAATGATTCAACTAGAAAGAACCAAGGGAAATTAAAACATGAATAGTAATTACAATATTTATAACTGTGAATCAAATGAAACTAAAATTTTAATCTTTAAAATGATAGAACATAAATGAACTATGGAACTCATAATATTTTATAGGTAGTGTGTTGCCTGTATAGAACCTAACTACCACATATAGGTACTAATTCAGTGTGTAGAGGATATGTTCAATTGGTAAGGGGGTTTTCAACATGTTCCCCCTCTTGGGATCTTATGTTTTAATCCTAGAACATTGGTTAAATTTCTCCAAAACAAGGATTTGGAGATTACATTAATGGGATACCAGATTTTATCTATCCTATGTGAAAAAATATGTCACATATTATTGGGTAAGAATTATAGGTTAATGCAGTTCTTTTGGAACCCACAAATTTTGGAGGAAAATTTCTCTATAGTGGGAATTCAAATAATGTTTGACAATGAAATAGATGATGCATGCTATGGAATTTTTTATAGGGTCCTTGTTGCTATTGACCTCTACACAACTCCTACTGACACTTTATGCTTGGTTGCAGGTGATTTCATCATTGATCTTATAAGAGAATTTAAAATGCTACATAAATTTTGGAGAACATGTAATTTCATTGGTCTTTCATTTTAAAAGTGTGGAAGGAATTTGAAGTGAAAAAATTGATGTAATTATTGAAATTTTATTGATAGTTGTAAATTCATGAAATATATTGATAATGATGGATACATGGCAATTATGGTTGAAAAAGAAGATCCTTTTGGAAAGACACAAACTGGTTTTGGGGCTAGTCGATGAATTTCTCTCAATAATGACATAAATACCGTTAATGATGGGATTATAGGTAAGAATTAAATTATAGATAAACATTTGGAGGCCTGAGAGAGGAATTTAATCTTATAATGTAATTTTTCTTTCTTTAGTCATTGGTACTATGGATTGTATTGAGACTAGGGACATGTCTACGAGGTGGAATTCTTAACAGGTGAAGGTTTAGAATATGATTTGAATGCAGGCATGTCGACGGAGAGTTCTCATAATGAATCATCCTAGGGATAGTCCTCTTAATAATACCGTTCCCTGGGATGAAGTTATAAAATATGCCATGATAGATAATGATCAAGAATGACTATTTTTAATTCCAGATGATGATATGGATGGATATCAAGAATCTAATATTGTGATGGATGTTTCATGAGACCAAGATCATCAAGATGCTACTTGGAAGGCACCAAATAAATGGAGGATAGGTAGACACCCATGAGGTTGGGGAAGATCATGAGGTAGAAGTGGTAGACATATTGAAAGATTATTGGGATGGTTTTCCTACTATTTTATAGTGGTTCCATGTGTTATTGTTCCTTTTCTAGAAACCCCATCATCTATTTGTACATTTTCATTCATTTAAAAAATATCCAAGCCCATGGGTTTTAAACCATGGTTCATGTTATTCATTGTAAATATATATTTATAAATTTGTAAATATTTTTTTATATAAAAACTTATCAAATTTACATTTGTCAAAATGTGTACCTAATTAAAAAAAATTAAATTTTTATGTTTTATTTAAATAGTTTTAAATAATTAATCGAATTTATTTATTTTGATATATATATATTTATATTGATATTAAATAATTTTTAATATATGTAAATTTATATCTACATGTATGTATTTGTATGTGTGTATATACTTGTGTGTTTGTAGATTTTTATGTGTACATATGAATGCATGTAATTCATGTAAATGTTACGAATTCATTTTTTAATATTTTTGAAATTTATTTAATTTAATTTACCTATTTATTAGTTTACATTAATTAATACTATTAAAAATATATTTAATCATTTTCTTATACTTATTTATAAATATATTTATCTACAATGTACATATAATATTTTCATTGTGTTTGTATTTTATATGAATAATATCTATTCATTTCTATTTATTATGTCTTAGCATTTAAAATATGTATTAAATTTATATAATAAACCTATTTAAATTAGTCTATTTAATAAAATTGGTAATTAAATATTGAATTACAAAATTATAAATATCATTATTTTTTAAAATGTATTTATGAATTAATATAAATATTTACAAACATACATATACATATATATGTATATATCCCATTATAGGGGCATCATTGATGCTACATTACTTCGTAGTCCTTTCTCGAGGAATCAGGATATAGGGGCATCCGATTCAAAATCCCACCTCTCCCACGGTCTACTATCTGACACTGATCGTCTTTTTAATTTGGTCATGAATAGATCTAGAGATTCAAAGCCCTACTTTGTCATTATCAAGGATATTGCTGATAATTTTATCCCTCGACGAGGTAATTTGGTCCACCTTTGGGTTAGACCTTATCATATTTTGGATAAGTTTAATATTTGTGAATTCCCTATAATTGGATTAGTGGTGCTTCCAACAACTCAAAAACCATGGATGTCCAAAGACATTGATCACTGGTTGTTGTGGTTTGTGGTTTCTCTATACGCCCCTTGCCTTAAAAATTACATAATCTTGATTTAATCCAAAATTTATATTAAGGATTAAACCTTTATCTAATAACAATTGAAATTTATTTATAAACTCTAAAATTTCATGTTGAGCCATTCGTTAAGGCATTTTTGAAATAGGATTAGCTTTAGGAACTAAGTCAAAAGTAAATTTATCTTCTCTATGAGGTATAATAACATGAAACTCACCAAGAAAAACATCATGATAATAATTTTTCACTAGCACAACATTTATCAGAAGAGTTATTTAGTTTTTAATAATATATTCATGGTATCATTCATTCACATATTTTAATTGTTACTTGGCTTCCTAATTTGTTATCAATGGAAATGGTTTTTTCTTGTACCAAAATTTAAAGTCTTCATGTAAAGAATCTTATCCAGCTCTATAGTCAATCTTAGCCTATTAAATAGAAATTCAATCCATACCATGAAATTTATCAAACTCTACTAGAGGAAAAACAATATTGTTTTCAGGAATAATTTTCCTATATACAAGTAAATGAAGATTCTTATAATTTTTTTACTCAACATTTCACCTAGGTGTTTCTACCATATCTTTTTGATGAAATTATTGAGGTGGAAATTCTAATTTACATGAAAATTTCTCAGAAATGAAAGAATATGTAGACTCTAAATCAGACAACACATTAAAATAATTGGAATAAACAAACAATGTATCTGATACCACCTCATTTAATGGCCAAATATCTACTGAAGTAGTTCCAAAGGATTACACCACACCATTCTTCATAGATTATGTATGCTTCCAATCATTAAACATATTTATGATAAACATGTTTGTATAGTGACCCATCTCATTGAACATAAAAAATTGTACTAAATGTAAATCATATTTTTTCTTACAACATCTATGATCTTTTTCAGTGCAGTTATGAGCCATATGTACCATTTTACCACATCATAAGCACTTACATTAATTAAAAATGAATTCTCGATCATTTTTTACCATAATTGTCACAAATAATATACTTAATTTTCTTACCACCATGATTATTTGAATAATTATTTCCTTTCACTTTCCACCTCAACCTCTTAGTCTCATATTTTTCCAAGAACACATGATCTTCAACAAACTGCACTTCCATCTTCTCTACACATCAAATAAGTTTTTAATAAAATTTGAACTCATAAGAATCCATTTCCCTTCGATACTATGGATTTAATCCGTTGTAAAAAATGATAGATTTTACTATAAATATCTTAGATGAAATTTGGATTGCACATTTACATTCATTTAAATTTCTCTTCGTATGAATCCACTTAGTCTTTATCATTCCAATATTACAATAATAGTTTTTTCATCCTACATAGAACATCCTTAGGACAATATTTCTCAAGAAACATAATTCTAAATTTCTCCCAATTTAAAGATTAAATCTCATAACTATCCCTGATATTCTTAACCATAGACCACCACTGATCGACTTCACATCCAAAATAGTAAATAGAAAGACCACCCTTTTTATTGTTTGAACACCCCATGACATGGTAAATATTTTCATGGAATTTAATATAATCTTAAGAAATAATAGGATCAAATGATCCTTTGAATGATGGATGAATTTTCCATATGAAATGCTCCACTGGAAACATGTTTCTCTATGGTTGACCTGGATGATCTCGCACATAGATACCAACACCATTTATACATTATGACTGTAAGAACCATGGTTTTGACTACAATGGACTATGGGATATTCTGGATATTATTCCATAGCAGCGCCTTCAGACGGCATGCGATTCTAAGCCCCAGAGTGGACAAAATTAAATTTTCAGTGCGTTCACACTGAAAACACCAAAGGAATGGGATAACTCATAAACGGTGATCCGGATCAGAGATCCAAGTGTACGAATGGGTCCAGAATGGGGTTTTTACCCTAGGAATGACATAAAACATGTCGGCGCGGGACATTTGGACCCCTCGCTCGCCTTCAGAATGTTAAACAGATAAATTAATTAATTAAATGATTCGTTTAACAGCTTGATTCAAGTATCTCTTAAAAGGTGACTCGGATTGGAAAACGGAGGGCACCGTTTAGTTTTGAACGTGTCGTTTACCCTAGGAGGGGTATAAGTTTTGCGGGTGCGGACCGTCATTGAAAAAAAATGCCCCAGGGGAATTTTCGTAATTTGGCGGCCTCATGTGCTAAGTTTAATAACTTTTGAATGAGGTCTCAGATTAAAATTTTGAGACCGCTGTTGTGCTCAGGAGGTGGTGTTTACCCTAGGGGGATCTTAATTTTGACTGCATCGAAAGTTCTGGAAGCAGGTATTTTTGGGGGTCTCGTCTTTTAATTAGAGTTTATTTATTTAAACTATCCCCTTCTCCCCTTCCTCCCCATTGAACCCCCTGGCGAAACTCACCTCCTCCCATACTCCTATCCTCCACGTCTCTGGCGAGGTGGAAGTCCGGCGAGGCGGCTCCGACGATCCGTCCGCGAAGCGTCGGGCTACACCCTTCGAGGAAGGGTTTTGTTGTGTTTTTATTTCTCACACCTTCTTTGAACCTAAATTATACCCTAGAATTGTTTTTTGATATTTGAAAAAAACCCATGTATGTGTAGTATAATTTATGAGATTTCTATCCCCATTTTCGGAATTGAAATATGAGTTCGGAGGAGGCCGCAACAACTCGTCGAAGTTTGCGGGTTTTTTTTATTTGTTTTCGGCCGGTTTTGGGTTGTTCTGGCGGTTTCCAGCGGTCCGGAGAGTTCCCAGGGTGTCGTGGCTCTGGTCCGAGGTGCCATGGAGGCGGGCTCCAGACGCGGGCGAGGTGCGCGGGGTGCGGTCGGTGCTGGATGGCGTGACAGCGAGGCGGGGTCGTAGCGCGCGACCCCGCGCGGCGACAGAGACCCGCGGTCGGCGGGTCTTCGCGGAGGACCGCTACCGGCCTCGTGGCAGGTCGGGGCGGTGTGGACCCAGAGCCCACGGCCGGGCCACACGGGTGAGCCATGGGCCGGCCCACCCGGACCGGCCCAGACTAGTCAGACTATCCGGACCCGGCCGGTCCTGTCCAGGGGGGAGGAGATCGCCCCTCCGACTTCGGACACCCATCATTTTCGCCACGGGTGTCCGTTTTGGGCGCTTTCTACGGTGGTGCAGACCGGACGTTGAGGCAGACGTTATGAGGTGGTTTTGGGAGCTTTAACTTCCTATACATGTGGCTTGGGGGCACGACACGTGCGTAAGGAAGCTAAGCGGGCTTCTCGAGAATTCTTGTTTTGGGTGGCGCAGACGCATTCGACGTCCGTTTTGAGCGCCTTTAACGACATTGGGACCCTAGCACGGAGGCGGAGCTTACCAGGGGTGTTTCAGGCGTTGAGGCCGAAGATGAGGTGTGGGCCCTACAACCCGTCTTTTGAGCTGCGAGTAGCGTTTAGCGACTTTCTCATCAGATGCCCGTTCGGGGCGTGCGAGTAGTCAATTCTGGGTGTTTTTCCAAGGGGATTGCAATGGTGTAATCTTCCCGCTCTAATTCGGCACGATGGTGCGGGACCCAGGAGGGCCTTTTGGGCGTTGACAATGGTTTTCCATCTCTATCACCAGAAAACCGTTTTGGACAAGTGAATAGTCCATCTTGTTTACTTTTTTGAGAGATCACAATGGTGCGATCCGTTGGCAGCGCTTCGGACCGGGGTGTGGGTCCCGCATGGTACCACTCGTGCGCGGTAAGCCGGAATGCATCATTTTCTCCGAATACTCGTTCCAATCAAGTGAGTAGTGCTTTTGATGTGCTTTTTCGAGAGAATTGTGATGGTGCAGTTCGCCCGACCTTTTTCGGGGACGTGGTGTGGGTCCCACCCAACCCGGCTACGGTGAATATTACCTTTTTCACCGAGTGTTCATTTTGGGCGATTGAGTAGTCAATACTATGTGTTTTTCCGAGGGGATTGCAGTGATATTCTCTGTTTGTTCAGTTTTGGGATTTTGGGGTGGGCCCCACACAAGTTGGTTACGGTGAATAATATGTTTCTCACCGGTAGACCGTTTCGGCGAGTAAGTAGTCTATCTCGCGTGTTTTTTCATGGGGATTACAATGGTGTAATATGTTTAGGTGGGCAAAGCCTCATACACGATCTTATTAAATGTGTAAATATGAATGGTGCCCGAGTGGCGGTCCTTCTACCGTGTTTGTAGCGGACCTTTGGCGAGTGATCACGTGCACTCCTGGGAGAGTGAGGTTGGTGTTTAAAGAGATGTGGTTTACTGCGCCTCAGCCATTAAGGTGGCAGGTTGGAGTTGTTACGTTACGCCTTCACGTTGACGTTGGGTGCCGTGTCCATGAAAGCCTTTGGGCTGGAACGTGGTATACTCTGGGATTATACAGGAACACTGGGATGTACATGTGGATGTTGGTACCTGATAACGTTTTTGCGCTTGGTTGGGGTTGACTTGGGGCCACACGTCGTGTGGGCCCCATGAGCGTGACATGTTCTACTTTGCATACCTTTGACCTCTCGCGACGTTGAGGGTCCCTCAGTTCTCGTTTGATGACCAGCGAGGTTGAGTGTTTTCCCCGGATCTGTGGTACATGGTTTAGATTAGCAAGGTTGAGTGGTTTCCCCTGATCTTTTTCCGGAGTCAGATGGTTGTGAGATACCACTCCGTGATTGGTTGGCTAGTGTTGTACCATCCAATAGAGATGGCCAGAACAGTTCTGGGTTTACCATCCTGCGGGGCTGGGCATTGGGTTACTCATCAACTTGTTCAGGGTTTACCATCTAGCAGAGACTAGGCAGTGGGTCACCCGACAACTCTTGAGGGTCTACCCTCTAGCAGGGCTGGGCAGTGGGTCACTCGTCGTCTTGTTTCAGGTCTAACCTATAGCAGGGCTGGGCAGTGGGTCGCCTGTCAACTTGTTCAGGGATTACCCTCAAGTAGAGACTAGGCAGTGGGTCACCTGATGACTCTTGAGGGTCTAGCCTCCAGTAGGGATGGGCAGTGGGTCACTCGTCGTCTTGTTTCGGTTTTACCCTCCAGCAGGGCTGGGCAGTGGGTGACCCGTCAACTTCTTCCAGGTCTACCCTCCAGCAGGGCTGGGCAGTGGGTCGCCTGACGACTTATTCCAGGTTTACCATCCATTAGGACTGGGTAGTGGGTCACCTAATGATGTATTATGGTTTACCCTCAAATAGGGCTGGGCAGTAGGTCACCAGATATCATATTCTGAATTACCCTCCAGTAGGGCTGGGCAGTGGGTCAGCCGTTGGTATTTCATACTCAGTCTGTTCTACCAGGCTAGACTGTAGCAATTCCTTCGTGACTACTGGAGTTGGACCCTTGGTTGTATGGGTCAAAGATGTGACATCTTGACTTTGAGGAGACCTCTCGAGTGCAGGGAAGTGACGTGGTGTGGTTTGACATAACTCGGAACTCTCAAGTACGAGGGGCGCTTTCCCCACCAAGACACATCCTTGCGATGCGACCTAAAACTGTATGGGCGAGTCAGTGCCGCCCAAAGCGGATAGTTTCAAGGTGTGGTGAATTGATCCCCTTGACATGTAGTTCAGGGTAGACGTGTGGGATGCTGGGCATCGATGGTGTTAATTCTTGGACTGTTGGTGACTCACTTTCTTGGGATGAGCTACGGGATGGAGATCCCCTTATGATATTGTTCAGGATTCCCATTGAGCATTTGTATTTGTATATACCTTGTTCTAGTAACCACTTCTTGGTTTTGGCTACTCTCCTTCTAGGATAGGTGAAGACGCGTGGGGTATGCCACGTGCTTTCCGTGTCTAGCTTCTCGTGTTTGGACGAGTCTACTCTCCTACTATAGGTAGCTAAGACTCGACGAGAATTTCATCTTCTCACTGTTTCCAGCTCCTTGTGTCTGGACGAGTCTACCTCCTTTCTCTTGTTGGGTTGAGCTGGACTCTCTACTATACTCTTTACTGCACTTTGGTTGTACTCCTTTACTTTTCCAGTTCGCTCTACTGCTCACCCTTTGGTACCTCCTTTGTTGCTACCTCGAGCCATCGGGGTATCCTACTGAGTATTTTTATACTCACCCCTGCTTTGGCTTTTCCCGCACTTGGTCTACCCTTGCAGACGACGAACAGGTTGGTCGTGACGTTAGAGGAGATCAGGATCTTGGGATCTTGGACCGCGTGCGGTGGTCTGAGTGGGGTTCCAGGTGGGGGACCCTACCATCTGTTTTTTTTGTTTACCTGTTGCCAGGTTGTGGCACTTTTCTGATTGGGTGTTTGTTTTCACCTTTTCTTTTCAGTTCACCTTTAGCTTGTACTTTTTACTTTTTAGAGGACGATTCACATTTTTGGTTTATATATATAGTAATTTCCCTTTGTTTTTCTTTTTACTCTGCACTTTTTCATTGGGTGTGCTGTGTGGGTGTGTACAAGTACTTAGGAAAATGCCTCCCTGAGTTGTTGTACCTTCGGTGCTGGTCGCCAGCCCCTGGCCTATGGAGGCGGGCTTGGGGTTGTCGCGGCTCGAGCCCGGGTAGGGTCGGGTCATGACAATGTGGTATTAGAGGTGTTTTGTTCCTCAGGATGCTGTTCGGACGTCCCTAAAATAAAAGGAATTGGTTGGGATATAGGGCAACAATTTTAATGTGTCCCGAGAGCGGCTCTCAGGCCAGGGATTCTAGTGATGGTGCGGCGACCGACATATCCATTCATAAGGACCTTGATAACCTACTTCTCGACTCAGCATGCTGAGACAATTGTTGCAGGAAAAATTGGATTGTGCATCACATAAAATTGAGTCATTGACTGTACTTCTTTAGTCAGCCTCCCATCGTTGTTATTGGTATATACATATATGCTCATCTGACTGCGGCACTCCTTGATAATATTCAGGATGTCTCTGCGAAGACAACCAGCTAGGATACCAGCTTTGGTTCGTGACGATGAACCTGTGAGCTACAAGGCCACAGTCAAGGACCCATCACGCGAGGCCCTTTCTCCGGGTGGGCTGGTAGCTGCACCCCCACTTGTTGAGCAGCAGACAGCTTAAGCAGAGCAAGCTGAGTTTGAGCGCAGTTTGAGTGCGCTCCGTGCGTTCTAGCAGCAGAGACCACTGAGGTTCAATGGTGATCCAGACCCTCAGGTAGCAGAGGTTTGGATAAGGGCAGTGGTTCTCCTTTTCAGGCTTGTGCAGATGCCGACATATCAGAGAGTGGCTTTGGTACCCACCCTTTTCCGCGGAGCAGCTTGGCGTTGGTGGAGTTCTGGACGCGGGTGTTTTTGGGGGTCGAGTATTTTAATTAGAGTTTATTTATTTAAACTCTCCCCTTATCCCATTCTCCCCTTCCTCCCCATTGCACCCCCTAGAAAAAATCACCTCCTCTCATACTCCTCCTCTCTTCCACATCTCCGGTGAGGTGGCAGTCCGGCGAGGTGTCTCCGACGATCCGTCTGCGAAGCGTCGGGCTATGCCCTTCGAGGTAGGGTTTTGTTGAGTTTATCATTCCCGAACCTCTTTTGAAGATAAATTATACCCTTTAATTGTTTTTTGATCATTGAAAAAAACCAATGGATGCGTAGTATAATTTATGAGATTTCTATCGCCCTTTTCAGAATTGAAATCAGACGTCGGAGGAGGCCGTAGCAGCTTGTCGAAGTTTGCGGGTTTTTTTAATTTGTTTCCGGCCAGTTTTGGGTTGTTCCGGAGGTTTCCGGCGGTCCGGTGAGTTCCCAGGGCGGCGCGGATCTGGTCCGAGGTGCCACGACGGCGGGCTCCGGCAACGGGCGAGGTGCGCGGGGGCGCCTTCGGTGATGGCAGGCGCGACAACGAGGCGAGGTCGCAGCGCGCGACCCAGCGCTGCGACTGAGACTCGCGGTCGGCAGGTCTCCGCGGAGGACCGCGACCGGTCTCGTGGACGGTCGGTGCGGCGTGGACCTGAAGACCATGGTCGGGCCACACTGGTTAGCTGCGGGCTGGCCAACGTGGACCGGCCGGACCCGGCCGGTCCTGTCCAGGCGGGGGGGGGGGAGTTCGTCCCTCCGACTTCAGGCACCCGTCATTTTCGCAACGGGTGTCCGTTTTGCGGGCCGTCTACGGCGCCGCAGACCTGACGTTGAGGCAGACATTATGGGGTGGTTTTGGGATATTTAACTTCCGAGAAGAGAGGCTAGGGGTCACGACACGTGCGTAAAGAAGATAAGTGGGCTTCCAAAGAATTCTTGTTTTGGGCGGCGCTGACGTTTCCGACGTCCGTTTTGAGTGTCGTCAGTGGCGTTGGGACCCTGGCACCGAGGCAGAGCTTACCAGGTTTGTTTCAGGAATTGAGGGAAAAGTTGAGGTGTGGGCCCCACGGACCGTCTTTTGAGCTGCAAGCTGCGTTTAGAGAATTTCTCATCGGGCGTCTGTTCGGGCCATGCGAGCAGTCCATTCTGGATGTTTTTCTGGGGGGATTGCAATGGTGAAATTCGCCCGCTCTAATTAGGCATGATGGTGCGGGACGCACGAGGACTGTTTGGGCGTTGACAGTGGTTTTCCGTCTCTATCACCGGGCAACCGTTTTGGACAAGTTAATAGTCCATCTTGTGTACTTTTTTGAGAGGATCGCAACGGTGCAATCTGTTGGCAGTGCTTCGGGACCGTGGTGCAGGCCCCACGTGGTACCGCTCGTGCGCGGAATGATGGAATTCATCTTTTTCTCCGGATATCCATTCCAATAATGTGAGTAGTGCTTTTTTACGTGCTTTATCGAGAGCATTGTGATGGTGCAGTTCGCCCGACCTTTTTCAGGGACTTGGTGTGGGTCCCACCCAACCCGGCTACGGTGAATAGTACCTTTTTCACCGAGTGTTCATTTTGGGGGATTGAGTAGTCAATCCTGTGTGTTTTTCTGAGGGGATCGCAGTGATGTGCTCCGTTTGTTCAGTTTCATGATTTTGGGGTGGGCCCCACATAGGTTGGTTACAGTGAATAGTATATTTCTCACCGGTTGACCGTTTTGGCAAGTAAGTTGTCTATCTCATGTGTTTTTTCACGGGGATTACAATGGTGTAATCTGTTCTGGCGAGCGGAGCCTCATACGCAATCTTATTAAATGTGGAAATATGAAAGGTGCTCAGGTGGTGGTCCTTCTACTATGTTTGTAGCGGACCTTTGGCGTGTGATCGCGTGCACTCCTGGGAGAGTGAGGTTGGTGTTTAAAGATATGTGGTTGATTGTGCCTCAGCCGTTGAGGTGGCAGGTTGGAGTTGTTACGTTACGCCTTCACGTTGATGTTGGGTGCCGTGTGCACGATAACCTTTGGGATGGAACGTGGTATACTCCGGGAGTATACGAGAACGCTGGGAGGTACATGTGGATGTTGGTACCTGAGAAATTTTGTGCGCTTGGATGGGGTTGACTTGGGGAAACACGTTGTGTGGGCCCCATGTGCGTGCCATGTTCTGCTTTGCGTACCTTTTACCTCTCGCGACGTAGAGGGTCCCTCGGTTCCCGTTTTTTGACTAGTGGGGTTGTTTTTTTACCCCGGCTCTGTGCTCGATGGTTTAGATTTGCAGGGTTGAGTGGTTTCCCCTGGTCTTGTTCCGGAGTCAGATGGTTGTGCGATACCCACTCCGTGTTCGGTTGGCCAGTTTTGTACCATCCATTAGAGATGGCCAAAACAGTTCTGGGTTTACCCTCTAGCAGGGATGGACAATGGGTTACTCATCGACTTGTTTAGGGTTTACCCTCTAGAAGAGACTAGGAAGTGGGTCACCTGAAGACTCTTGAGTGTCTACCCTCCAGCAGGGCTGGGCAGTGGGTCACCCATCGTCTTGTTTCAGGTCTACCCTATAGCAGGGATGGGCAGTGGGGCGCCTGTCGACTTGATCAGAGTTTACCCTTTAGCAGAGATTAGGCAGTGGGTCACCCGATGACTCTTGAGGGTCTACCCTCCAGCAGGGCTGGGCAGCGGGTCTCCCGTCATCTTGTTCCGAGTTTACCCTCCAACAGGGCTGGGCAATGGGTCACCCATCGACTTCTTCCAGGTCTACCCTCCAGTAGGGCTTATCAGTGGGTCACATGACGACTTATTCCAGGTTTACCCTCCAGCAGGGCTGGGTAGTGGGTCGCCTGATGATGTACTATGGTTTACTCTCCATAAGGGATGGGTAGTGGGTCACCCGATATCATATTCTGAATTACCCTCCAGCAGGTCTGGGCAGTGGGTCACCCGTTGGTATTTCAGACTCAATCCATTCTACCAGGCTAGTTTGTTTCTATTCCTCTATGACTACCAGAGTGGGACCCTTAGTTGTACGGGTCGGTGATGTGACAGCTTGACTTTGAGGAGACCTCTCGACTGCGGGGCAGTGAAGAGGTGTGGTTTGACTTAACCCGGAACTCTCATGTATGAGGGGCACTTTCCCAACCGAGACACATCCTTGCGACGCGACCTAAAACTGTGCGGGCGAGTCAGTGCCGACCAAAGCGGATAGTGTCGAGGTGTGGTGACTTGAGCCCCTTGAGATGCTATTTAGGGTAGACGTGTGGGATGCTGGGCATCAATGGTGTTAATTCATGGACTTTTTGGTGACTCACTTTCTTGGGCTGAGCTACGGGATGGAGAACCCCTTACGATCTTGTTCGGGCTTCTTATTGATCATTTGGATTTGTATATACCTTGTTCTAGTACCCACTTCTTGGGTTTTGGATACTCTCTTTCCAGGAGAGGCGAAGACGCGCGGGGTATTCCACATGCTTTCTATGTCTAGCTTCTCGTGGTTGGACGAGTCTACTCTCCTGCAATAGGTAGAGAAGACTCGATGAGAAGTTCATCTTGTCACCGTTTCCAGCTCCTTATGTCTGGAAGATTCTACCTCCTTTCTCTTATTGGGGTGAGATGGACTCTCTACTGTACTATTTACTGCACATTCGGTTGTACTCCTTTACTTTTCTGGTTCACTCTACTGCTCACCCTTCGGTACCTCCTTTGTTACTCCCTCGAGCCTTTGGGGTATCCTACTGAGTATTTTTTTACTCACCACTTGTTGGGATTTTCCCGCACTTGGTCTACCCTTGCAGACAACATACAGGTTGATCGTGATGTCAGAGGAGCTTAGGAGCTTGGGAGCTTGGACCACGTGTGGTGGTCAGAGTCAGGTTCCAGGTGGGGGACCCTACCAGCTGTTTTATTTTGTTTACCTGTTGCTGGGTTGTGGCACTTTTCTGATTGGGCGTGTGTTTTTCCACTTTTCATTTCGGTTTACCTTCATCTTGTACTTTGTACTTTTTAGAGGACGATGCACATTTTTGGTTTATATATATAGCAGTTGCCCTTTGTTTTTCTTTTATCTCTGCACTTTTGTATTGGGTGTGCTGCGTGTGTGTGTGTACAGGTACTTAGGAAAAGGCCTCCTCGAGTTATTGTTCCTTCGGCGCAGGTCGCCAGCCCCTGGCCTATGCAGGCGGGCATGGGGTAGTTGCGGCTCGATCCCGAGTAGGGTCGGTTCGTGACAATGTAAATTGTGCCATCACAAGAAAAATTGTTCCTTTTTTATTCTAACCATCTCAAGATGGTGATTTGGAAGGTTTTCTTCCTCTAGATACCGTCCTAGAACATCCTTACTATTTTCTCTATGGGAAACCATTATGAAAAACATATATTAGATGAATCCACACAGTTATATTCAAATGCTATATTATTTCAATTTGACTATAAAGTAAAAACAATTTATGGATATTCTATTAACAATATCCTAACCTCTAATGTTATCTAAACTGACCTTTGATATGAAATATAAGGAAGCATACTTAAAAATTACATAGTTATAATTTATGTAATGAATTCACATTGAGTACCTTTTCATGTTGAGTGTATTATATAATTAGGCCCTAACTATTACATAACAACTCAAATTTATACAAAGTGGATACAACTCAAAAAGTATACATTTATTCCACAATAAAAAAATCTAAATGAAAACAATATTTTTATTTATTTATAAATAGTTTTATAACATATATATTGACTTATTAGTTTCAATTATCCATCATTATACCCTATTTATAACATTTCAAATACATGGTATGAGCACACAAATCATAGTACGAGAAATAATGTAATGTCTGAGAATTCCAAGGAAATTTGATTCAAATTTATCTGGGATTTTTATGAGACAAGGCTATGATATGGAATATAATTCCAATACCTAGAGTGGCTAGAATGGTTTTTCAATAATTTATGATGTTTATTATTTAAAATTGAGGGTGAGATTTCTATATTTTGAATCAGTGCTCAAATAAAAAATCCAAGGGCACCATTGAACTCAAAAATGTAGGTATTTCTTATAATCGGTTGAATGAAATGTTATTTTATGGGATTTTTGAAGAAAATTTTAAATAAAATAAATTGGATTTATTTTATTTTTTGATTGAATTCTAAATCATTGCAGCCTAATGGATTACAACCCAAGCGTAATCGAAACAATTTTTCATTAATGAAACAACATAATGACACTATGTCATAATTGTAACAGAAAGGAAGTTAACAACCCTTAAGGGTTTGACAATTATCAAGAATTGATGAGGTAGAGAGGAAAGATCTAAGTCTCTAGAGGATAAACATCAATGAACGATGATCGCTAATGATGACATATCAATGAATAGATGAATCAGATTCAGAAAAAAAATGGACTAACAATGACAATGCAGAGATGTTCTTCATTGGTGAAAGAACCTTTTGAATCCAATTTTGTTATTTGAATTTATCTTCCTTGTTTTGGTTTTAAAAAACATACGCGGATCAACACACTCACATGTTGACCTGTGGTGCAATTTTTTTTGTAGGAGGGTTCATTTTTCGAGGTTTTAATGAGAGATCTTATGGAAGAAATTTTTTTATCCATTCTATTAACAATGAAACTGATTGACATGAACATTGATTTAGGTCTATTCAATCTTTTTTGATTTGTGCATTTTCCTCCCTCAATTCATCATTTGTCATGGGAAGCCTTCACTTGGCCCACCACAAAATTCATCATGATATATCGATCATTTCTCAATAAATCATTAGCGCAATGATCTAACATCGTGGATTCGGGATGGACACTACACGATGAATGGGTGACCATGGTGGTGGTGACCAGAAAAAGGTGGTGCGTGAAATATCGTTGCTTGAATGAATATGTGTCCGGATGGATCACAATAATGATTTTAACCCCAGGTGATGAAGGACATGTACAAAGGGTTCTGAAACACCCTATCGATCAAAGAAAGGGCCAGTGGAGCATGTCTGGTGGTCCACACAAAAGGTTGTTGGTGTGCCTCCAGTGGAATGTGGTTGTGGACACATGTCGGGAAATGGGGCAGCATGCCACAGAAGGGGTGATGTTAAAAACTAATTGAAGGATCTACGAATGATGTCGCGACAGGACCTGGACCCGTGCTGAATTCACGTGTCTTTCCCGATGAACCAGTCTGTGTGAGTATAATGGTTGACAAATGTGGTGGCACTAGCTAGTGGAGAACACCCAGCCAGGTGGGCACTGCTGGCAGCTGGTCAGACCTATGACCTTGCACGAAGGGCCTAGGCTATTGGCCGAGGTTGGACCTGGGTTGGGTTGGTGGGCATGTGTTTGGTCTAGTCAGTCTGGCCGGGTCAGACCAAAACCAAACCCAACTGGCCCCCATTTCTCTAAAACAATTTTAACATGTAAAGGGAATGTCTGTTTGATGAGCCATCTGCAAATTCAGGACACATGGGATGAGACAGTCCTTTTGAAATACTACAAGATAGTTTTTGGTAATTTTGGAGGAAGGACTATTTCTTTGAATCATAGGCTCTTTTGGTGGGAGTAGAATTTGGGCAGAACCGGGGTAGTTCTTATGATATAAAGTCATGACGATTACTCCCTTGATGACTCAATGTGTGGGTAATCCTTATCCCTATTTTTATGTAGAGAGAGTACTCTACGCATCATGGGTGAGATTTCATTTCTGTTGTGTATTTTCCTCTGCAGGTGTTACTCCCCTGAAAGACTTGGGTGTGGGTTCGCAGAGATTTCCTTGAAGGAGGTGTCCGTACTCCCCTATGGGACCACAGATCGGGTCCTCTACCCTTGGAATTTATACTCCCCTGAAGGAATAGGTCCTGTGAACTTCATATATAATTCATATAGAGTCGGTAATCCCCTATCGAGTATGTAGAGGGTCCTCTATTGTTTGAGTTAGTACTCCCATATCATTCATAGGGTGCATGTCCTCCTTTTGCAATGCTACAATAGAGTTGGTACTCCCCTACCATGCCAGTGGGTGGGTCCTCTAGCATGATGGCAGTAATCCCCTAATGTACTAGGGTGTGGGTCCCCCATAGAAAATAAACTCATAGAGTTGGCACTCTTATATATTAATAGGGTATGTGAACTCTATTCAATGAGTGGTACTCTCATACTAGATCGGGAGCAGGTCCTCGATATACCAAGTTCTACTCCCCTATCAATTCAGGTAACACATACTTCATGAGTAGTACTCCCTTGATGGAACCATGGCACGAGTTCTCACTTACAAAGTCATAAATCCCCATCATTAAGGAGAGTTGGGAAGAAGTTCCTCTATATGAGTTAGATCTCCCTCGACTGCAAGACACAATTATGAGGAGCATGCCCCTCGAAATGAAGAGATTGATACCTGGGTCGGAGTTAGTGCTCCCTCGATGGAATGAGGAATAGGCCACACATTATAGGAGTGACTGGGGTATCACAGGAGAGGCTGGATTAGTGTTCCCTCAATTTAGTGTAGGGACGAAGTTTGGGCCTCTTCACTTGTGTTTCCTTAGTAATGAATCGGGAGAAGGACATTAATGACCAGACCTCCAGTTCCTGGCATAAGACTTAAAAATAGTAGAATGTTTCTCATGGATCATGTTATCTCGGATGTACTACTAGTAATGTTAGATTTATACAAAATAGAGTGTGTCTATTGAACCGATGCCATTAGGTATGGCTGAGTTTGTAGAGTGTGATCTTCTATATTGTGTGTAATGAGTTGAGCCTTCGATGAGATACATGAAGCTGGCTGTGTTATTGGGACCACATATTTTCACAGTGGCTGAGATGAGTATATATAGATGTTCTTGGTATATGTATGAGCATATACCTGTGTAGAGATGATTGTTCATTTCTTTTTGGTTTCCCTATTTTACCAACCTTTTTGGTTTTTGGTGTCCCCTACTGAGTATTGTTTTACTCACCCATGCATGGGGTTTTCCACACGTGTCGTTTATTGTTCATATGACCTACACTTTGATGGATTCTATGGAGGACTAGGAACTTGTTGTGTTTAGTGATATTAGATAGATGAGGTGTACTTCCACTGCTTTAGGTAGTTACCCTACAGCTACCCTTTACGTAGGCTTACCATTAGACGAGCTTCAGGGACATGGAGTTTTACATTTGTTCTGTTTTTCTTTTAGGGGGGATTGTATACTGGAATGAGATACCACCCTATAATGTAGTTTCTATTCTACTCTAGTTTTTTATTACCTAGTAAATTGCATGAACGATTACCATGGATTTTACCTTCTAGAACATTTGGATGGGGGTTCTGTGTATGTATAAGTACCTGGAAAGTGCCTTCCATTTGCAGGATAATTCCTTCGATGCTAGTCGCCAGCCCTTGTCCATTAAGATGCGGTCTTGGGGTAGTCGCAGAACGGACCCCTAGGGACGGGTCATGACCAATTGGTATTAGAGGTGGTCAGTTATACCAGAAAGGCCAAAGGAATTTTGAATTTTGGTTTTGGGTGAGAGTGTTAATTATTTCGAGATCGGCATTCAGCACATGGACACTAGTGTTGGTGCGGTGTCTGACGTATCCATACACCAGGACTGTAGACACCTGTTTTCCAACTGGAAATATGGAAGCACTAGTTGCGGGAAAACAAAAAGTATATGAATCATGTTGGAATGGTTTTTCAGTCCATGTCATGCTTGAGTCATCTCTCTATTTATTTCATTTTACCATGGTTTGTCTATATATATATCATGATTCCACCACAATGACAGCTAGATAGGATTCAACATTGTGATCGTAATTATGATCCACCGTGGGTGGAGGCTTCATTTTGGGGAATGAATCTTTGTCCTTTCCTATGAGTGGTGTACCAGTGATGCAACCTCCCATAGATTAGTAGTTGCTACTAGCATAGGATGCATTCATGTTGAATACACTAAATGAGTTCCAGAGCTAGAGACCTTCCATGTTCCATGGTAAGACAGATCCTCAGGTAGCAATGGATTGGATTCAGGATGTTATGTGAGTCTTTCGCCTTGGGAGGCCACTTATTGACCATATAAAGATCTCTGTTGTGATGCTTCTTCAGGGAATGAAAAGATATGGTGGATATTTATGATCTAGACAAATGACAAGATGACACTCACTAGGATTGACTTTGAGCACCACATCAGCAAGGAGTTCTTGCCAGAGTCATTACACTATATGATTATGCATAAGCTACTACACATATGGCATTGTAGCATGATGGTAGTAGTGTACTAGGTGAGATCCATAGACCATTATTTCTACTCTATATATAAAGTCCATGGCCCTTACATTAGGGACCAAACCTTTGAGAACATACAAAACTGGGAGATTAGGGCGTCAGTGATACCCCTTATCATTTTGGAGTATGATGGGGTGTTGGAGCGAGCCCTAGTGTTTGAGAGCTACCTAGTAGAGGAGAAGATGGATGTGACCTACATCATAGGTCATAAGGTAGTAGTTTTGGTTGATGCTAGAAAACAAAAGGCAATAGGACCACGGCGTAGGAGGCACACCCAAACCCGAACAAAGACACATGGGTCTATGGTGCGGGTGGAGAACCATGGAGAACATTTTCCGCAATATAGGTGGTATTATTCATTCAATGGCCTTGACATCTCGATAAAGATTGTCTGGCCCACTGTTCTGTTGAGATTGGGCCAGTAGACGTTCCTCTTTGGTAGATACAATGTTCGGAGCAAGGAGTTCCTCGAGATATAAAGTAAGGTAGAGGAGCAGGATGAGAAATTGGTGGCGGCAAGCAGTTTACTGCTTTACCACTGACACCCCTAGATGGTCCACACTGGGCTCATGGAGCAGGAGGACGTGGGATAGGAGAGATTCAAGTGATTATGGTTTATGACCATGATTCTCTAAGAGAAATTAGAGGTATGATCTGTGACTTTTCATTCAGCTGGCATTTTAAATAGACACAGGTTCTAGTCTACCTCCTTTCTCCACGAATTCTATTTGATACTTATAGGTTTTGTTTGGACCGTGGACATGAACCTCATGCTTAGAGACTCCTTCTAGAGAGACCTATTTATCACACAATGGCACTGACACTACAAGAAAACCGCCGCGAAACGTGTTTCAGGCCGCCGTTTCGTGGCGGTTTTAAAAACCGTCGCGAAAAAACCGCCGCTAAACGGCAAAAAAAAATTATTATTTTTTTAATTTTTTTTAATTTTTTTTTAATTTTATTCGAGGATTAGCGGCGGTTTTTTAAAAAACTGCCTCAAAATAGTGGCGGTTTTGGTAAAACTGCCATGAAATGAAATGAAAAAAAATAAAAAAACACGAGAAACCCTGAAATCACTAAAACAATCATAACTTTTGATCAGTTTTTAAAACCGCCGCGAAAAAACCGCCGCTAAACGGAAAAAAAAATTATTATTTTTTTAATTTTTTTTAATTTTTTTAATTTTATTCAAGGATTAGCGGCGGTTTTTTAAAAAACCGCCGCGAAATGAAATGAAAAAAATAAAAAAACACGAGAAACCCCGAAATTACTAAAACGATCATAACTTTTGATCCGGGCGTCTGTTGAAGCACAATGACCAGTCAAATCGTAGCTCATGAAGATATCTAAAGGCACATATAATCAAAACCGTGAGATGGTCTAAGGTGGGGAAGATATTAGAGATATAAGAAAGTTGAAAAAAGTTCTCCAACTTCAAACGACCATAACTTTCGCTCTGGGTGTCCATTCGGGCTCTACCACATATCAAATGGAAGCCAGCGAAGAGAGCTACGCACCAAAGCAACACAAACAAGCTTTTGTCGGGTTTTTCAACCCCAAAAACCCCTCCGAAGGCCTTCAAAACCCTATTTCCGTCACCGGTGTCCTGTCAAACTTGTCTTCAAACAAACCTAACTTTCGATCCGCGTGTCAGTTCGGCCTTCTCCACCTGCCAGATCATAGCTCGTTCGATGAGATTCTGTTTGACTGGTTACGGCACCCACATGCACTCCTAGATTATATGTTATGGCCTTTTTAGTGGGTATCGGGTTTGTTATGTTTTTCAATGCCTCGTTTCTAGCACTCGTTCCCCGTCAGCTTTTTTTAAATGGTCATAACTTCCGATCCGTCTATCCATTCGGACTCTTTCACCATTCAGGTCGAAGATCGTTTCAGGGTCTTTGATTTGACAGGTCGCGGATCTAAAACGGACTCTCGGATCATAACTTATCTCTGTTAATGTGAGTCTAATGTTTTTGTCTCTTTATGACCGTTTTGACGGGTTTTAACGGTAGCTCCATTTATTACTGTTTATTTGGGTTTTCCATGACTTGTTATCTTTATCAATAGTTTTTTATGGGTTATTATGATGATTATGTTGAATTATTAAAGAGGTTTCCAGAGTTGTCACGAGTTTTCATGCGTTCTCATTCTTTCTAATGCCTCATTCTTCATATGCTTCTCCATCCTTTTTCATGCGTTTTCATGATTTTTCATCCCTTATCACGTCTTTTCATACTTTTTCATGTGTTTCCTTTAGTATTTATTATTTATTATGTATAATATACTTTAATTTATTTATTATCTATTATTTGTAACTGGTTATTTTTTATTTTTTATTTTTTATTTATATTTATTTATTATTTATGTTTATTAATTATTTATTATCAATTATTTATTATTTATATTTATTTATTAGTTATTATTTATTAGTTATAGTTATTATTTATTTTTTATTTTTTATATTTATTTATTTTTTATATTTATTTATTATTGATTATTGATTATTGATTATTGATTTTTTATATTTATTTATTAGTTATTATTTATTAGTTATTATTTATTAGTTATTATTTATTATTTATTATTTATTATTTATTATTTATATTAATTATTAATTATTAATTATTTATATTTATTTATTATTTATTATTTATTATTTATTATTTATATTTATTTATTATTTATTAGTTATTAGTTATTATTTATTATTTATTATTTATTATTTATTTTTTGTTATTTATTATTTATATTTATTATTTATATTTATATTTATTATATATATTTATTTATTATTTATTATTTATTATTTATATTTATTTATTATTTATTATTTATATTTATTTATTATTTATTATTTATATTTATTTATTATTTATTATTTATTATTTATTTATTATTTATATTTATTTATTATTTATATTTATTTATTATTTATTATTTGTTATTTATATTTATTTAATATTTGTTATTTATATTTATTTATTATTTATTATTTATTATTTATTATTTATATTTATTTATTATTTATTATTTATTATTTATTATTTATTATTTATATTTATTAATTATTTATGTTTATTTATTATTTATTATTTATTATTTATTATTTATATTTATTTATTAGTTATTATTTATGTGTTATTATTTATTATTTATTATTTATATTTATTTGATATTTATTATTTATTATTTATCATTTATTATTATTTATATTTATTTATTATTTATATTTATATTTATTTATTATTTATATTTATTTATTATTTATATTTATTTATTATTTATTATTTATTATTTATATTTATTTAAAAGTTATTATTTATACTTATTTATTATTTATTATTTATTATTTATATTTATTTATTAGTTATTATTTATATATTTTTTATTATTTATTATTTATTATTTATTATTTATATTTATTTATTATTTATTATTTAAATTTATTTATTATTTATTATTTATTATTTATTATTTATTATTTATATTTATTTATTAGTTATTATTTATTAGTTATTATTTATTATTTATTATTTATATTTATTTATTATTTATTATTTATATTTATTTATTATTTATATTTATTTATTATTTATTATTTATTATTTATTATTTATTATTTATATTTATTTATTAGTTATTATTTATTAGTTATTAGTTATTAGTTATTATTTATTATTTATTATTTATTATTTATATTTATTATTTATATTTATTATTTATATTTATTTATTATTTATTATTTATTATTTATTATTTATATTTATTTATTATTTATTATTTATATTTATTTTTTATTTATTTTTTATATTTATTTATTATTTATTATTTATATTTATTTATTATTTATTATTTATATTTATTTATTATTTATATTTATATATTATTTATATTTATTTATTATTTATTATTTATTATTTATATTTATTTATTATTTATTATTTATTATTTATTATTTATTATTTATATTTATTTATTTGTTATTATTTATTAGTTATTATTTATTATTTATTATTTATATTTATTATTTATTTATTATTTATTATTTATTATTTATATTTATTTATTATTTATTATTTATATTTATTTATTATTTATTATTTATTATTTATATTTATTTATTAGTTATTATTTATATTTATTTATAATTTATTATTTATTATTTATATTTATTTATTAGTTATTATTTATATTTTTTTTATTTATTATTTATTATTTATTATTTATATTTATTTATTATTTATTATTTATTATTTATTATTTATATTTATTTATTATTTATTATTTATTATTTATTATTTATATTTATTTATTAGTTATTATTTATTAGTTATTAGTTATTAGTTATTATTTATATTTATATATTATTTATTATTTATATTTATTTAATATTTAATATTTAATATTTAATATTTAATATTTATTCTTTATCTTTATTTATTATTTATTATTTATTATTTATTATTTATTATTTATTTATTATTTATATTTAATTATTATTTGTTATTAATATTTATTTATTATTTATTATTTATTATTTATCTTTATTTATTATTTATTATTTATTATTTATCATTTATTATTTATTATTTATTATTTATTTATTATTTTTATTTAATTATTATTTGTTATTTATATTTATTTATTATTTATTATTTATTATTTATTATTTATTATTAATTATTTATTATTCCTTAATTATTGCTTATTATTTATTATTTATTATTTATTATTTATTATTTATTATTTATTATTTATATTTAATTATTATTTGTTATTTATATTTATTTATTATTTATTATTTATTATTTATTATTTATTATTTATTATTTATTATTTATTATTTATCTTTATTTATTATTTATTATTTATTATTTATTATTTATATCTATTATTTATTATTTATTATTTCTTATTTATATCTATTATGTATTTATTATTTATTATTTATTATTTATTATTTATTATTTATTATTTATTATTTATTATTTATTATTTATTATTTATTATTTATTATTTATTATTTATTATTTATTATTTATTATTTATTATTTATTATTTATTATTTATTATTTATTTATTATTTATATTTAATTATTATTTTTTATTTATATTTATTTATTATTTATTATTTATTATTCCTTATTTATTATTTATTATTTATTATTTATTATTTGTTATTTATTATTTATTATTTATATTTACTTATTATTTGTTATTTATATTTATTTATTATTTATTATTTATTATTTATTATTATTGAGCTTGTATATATTATATTTGTATTATTTGTTTTTTCAATTAATATATATAAGTATATTAAATTCTGTTTATTAACCACATGACGAGCTTGCTGGAGTGGTAAAGTCTTTGGATAATATCCAAGAGGTTAGGGGTTCAAATCTCACCAAACGTAGAATTTCTTTATATTGCATGAGATGTGCATGCATGTATAAATAAAGTAAATAAAATAAAATAAATAAATAAAATAAATACGAAATAAAATAAATAAATACGGAAAATAAATAAATAAATAAATAAATAAATAAATACAAAATAAATAAATACGAAATAAATAAATATATAAATAAATATATAAATAAATACATAAATAAATAAATACGAAATAAATAAATATATAAATAAATAAATAAATAAATTAATAAATTAATAAATTAATAAATATATAAATATATAAATATATAAATAAATAAATAAATAAATAAATAAATAAATAAATAAATAACTAAATAAATAAATAAATAAATAAATAAATAAATACGAAAAATAAATAAATAAAATAAATAAATAAATACGAAATAAATAAATACGAAATAAATAAATATATAAATAAATATATAAATAAATATATAAATAAATACATAAATAAATACATAAATAAATACATAAATAAATATATAAAATTTAAAATTAAAAAATAAATAAAAAAAAATAAATAAAAAAAAAACCGCCGTGAAAAACCACCGTGAAACGTTCTGCGACGGTTTTGAAAACCGCCACGAATAGTTTCCCGACGCACGATTTCGCGGTGGTTTTTCAAAACCGCCGCCAATCGATTTAGCGGCGGTTTAAACCACCGCGAAACGAAAAAAAAACCGCCGCTAAATGCATTTTTTCCGTAGTGTGATAGTGTGACCTTACTCTTTGAGGTTAGATTTTTCTTTGGGATCTCTTAGTCATGGCGTCGAGGCCTTACTATTACATTCTAGGTACAAACTACTACCTTTCATACTTGCATTGATGATATTTGGAAATGGATGTGGTGTGCCCATGATGGTGAAAACACAATTCCTTCTAGTGAATGGAAATCATAGGCAACATAGGGTAGAATCTTGAGAAGCGTCATGATTAGAATAGTTCCTTGGTGGCAGATTTAGATCCCATGATGTTTCTGTAGTATGAAATGGCGGTTTAGCATGCATACTCAGTAGATATACCACTGGTGAGTTTGTAAGTGTTCCAATTTTAGCAAGTTATGTGTCTGATGGAGGTTGTAGACATTGGGCCTTGTAATACTGAACATTCACTCGTTGGAAGCCATGTTTCATTCATAAATACCCTTATGTGCTAAGAATAAACCATGAAATCGTAAAGATTGTGGAGGCATTAATATAATTCATCTAGGGGTGGATGTCAGCTGTGGGTTTCTGGTTGTATCTACATCATGTTTGCGTGGAGGTGAGCTACAAGGCCACATGAATACAAATGGATCATAGTGTTTAGTGATTTTTACAATTGTCGCATCTAAAGAGACATGTACCCATTGTTGTATGATGTTGACCTAGAAGAAGCTGATCCTGAATGTGTCCAATCATCTTGCTTCCTCAAGGTGGTTTCTTGTAAGTAGCATAGAGAACCTTGATGAACTCACTTTTCTCCCCTTTAGTTTAGGTTTCTGCTTTTTGGGGAAGAAAGTCCATAAGGTGGGGTTCATTTAATGTCCTAGAATTCCATAAGTTTTTTTTCAAATATAAATGGAATTTTTATGAGATCAGGCTCTGAGACGACAAGTAATTCAGAGACACTGAGTGGCTGGAATGGATTTTCAAACTTTTTAAAAGTTTATTATTTAAATGTCTAAGTGTATTTTTCTATCAATTGAAATGTTGATCAGATCAAAAATATGTGGGCACCGTTGAACATAGGATGGTTGGATTCAATTAGAAAGTACTTAACTTTGATCAGCGTGGGTCAACCCAAAAAGTTATATTTTTAGGAAAAGGTAAATGAAATAATCTTGATCGATTTTATATTTTGTTTGAATTTGAAATCTTTGCATCATAATAGATTTCCACCCAAGAATACCAGAAACACTGTTTCATTAATGAAACAGTTTAATAACTCCATGTCGCATTAGTAACTAAAAGTCTTTTAACAACCTTTAATGGTTTGAAAATGATCAATTGTTGATGAGGTAGAGAGGAAAGCTCTGAGTCTCAAGAGGATCTCTGTCAATGAATGACGAATGATGATGGATCAATGAATTATTTAATGAGATTAATATCATACATGGACAAACGATGTCAATATAATGATATTATTCATTTGTGAAAGTACCTTTTGAGGTTGGGGTTGTTATTTGAAGTTAACTTCCTCATTCTTGGTTTTAAATGACATAAGCAGATCTACCCATGAACAATTTGACTCGCGGAAAAATCATTCTTACCGTAGGGTTCATTTTGTGGTGTTTTAATAGGAGATCTACATGATGATTTTTTGGCCAACCCTTATAATGGAAAACAACCCGATCGACATGAACATCGACTGAGTTCTGTTCAATCTTTGTTGATTTGTTCATTTTCATCCAATTGTTCTTTGCTCGTCATGGTCCTCCTTCACATGTCCCTAAACTCAATAAATGGCGATCAATCAGTCTTTGTGCAAAAAACCCTTATCACAATGATCTGATATCATGGATTCAGGATGGACTTGGTGCACCGAAGGTGCGATGATGATGGTAGTTACTGGAACAAGGTTGTGTGGGAAATATCTCCACTCAAATGACTTTGGGTTAGGATGGATCACGACAAGGTTTTGAACCCAAGACGATGAAGTAAATGACCCAATGGTTCTAGAACACCCTCCAAAATGAAGAACAGACCAGTGGAGTGCATCTGATAGTCCGTAGAAAAGAATCCTGGTGCACTAACACTGATAGCAGCACGCGATGACGGCCGTGTTCTGGACAATGGGGTAGTGCACCGTAGAGTGGGTGATGGAGGAATCCATGTGGATGCTGCCTAAAAGAGCCACATAAAACTTTGTGGCATCACCCGGAACCACGACAATGCTGTAGGTCTTTCCGGATGAACCTGCCTATATAAGCGGACCTGTTGACCAAGGTGGAGGTGCCAGCTGGCTCCGCCTGATACAGGATGGACGTGGCTATTCCACATCCAGATGAGAGGATCCAACCCATGCAATGATGGGATGAGTTACTACTAGTGGGCTTCAACCATCTAGGGGGGCCGACCCCATTGGGCCCAGCCGGACAGGGACCCAACATGCCCCCGTTTCACTACAATGGTCATAACTTCTAAATGAAGTATCTTTTTAACAATCTGTCTACGGTGTTGGGACCCTTAGGATGATATGATTATTTCTAGGTATTCAAAGGGAATTTTTGAGAATGTTGGAGGACATACTATTACTTTAAATCATAGGCACTTCCGGTGTAAGAAGACATTGGGATGAACTGGGGTGGTTCTTATGAAATATGGTTAGGAAGGTTACTCCCTTGATGTCTCAATGTGAGGGTACTCCTCAGCCATGTATCTATTTAGAGAAGATACTCACCACATCATTGGTGCAGGTTCGTTTCCTTTCTATGGATTCTTCGACGGATCATACTCCCCATAAAGACTAGTGTGTGGGTTCTCGTAGATGGTCGTGAAGGAAGAATCGGTACTCCCCTACGGGACCAGGTAGCGGGTTCTCTGACCTTAAAGTTGGTACTCCCCCAATGGACTATGATGTGTGACATCCATATCTAACACAAATTGATTCTGCACTCCCCTACCGGGTATGAAGCGTGTCCTATATTTTAGGTTTCAGTACTCCCATTCTATTCCAGGGTGTAGGTCCCCATTATGCAGTGGTACGACAGAGTCATTACTCCATTTTCATTCGAGGGAGCGGGTCTTATTTCATAGGGCTGGTGCTCCCTTGATGTACTTGGGTTAAGGTTCCCCATATAGAACAAACTAACAGAGTTTTAACCCTTTATTTTACTAGGGTGTAGGTAATATTGTCACTAAGTGTTACTCCCCTTCCAGATAGGGTGTGGGTCCCCAATATATGAAGTTGTAGTACCCTATCAATTCAGGGTGTGGGTCATTCATAAGTAGTACTCCCCTATTGGACCCAGGGTGCAAGTCCACACTTATGGAGTCATACTCCCCCATCTTCGAGTAGCACTGAGAAGTAGGTCCTCCATAGGAGTTGGATCTCCCTCGACTGCAGGACACAATTACGAGGAGTGATCCCCTCCACTTGAAGAGATCGATACCAGGGTAGGAGTTACTACTCCCTCAACAGATTGAGTCCTGGTCAACTCCCTATTGAAGTGAATGAGGTATCACATGTTAGCCTAGAGCAGTGCTCCCCAAATTGAGTCTAGTGAAAATGGAGAGGGCCTCTTCACTTGGGTTTCTGTAATCTTGCATCAGGCACAAGACTGTGATGAATATACCTCCATTTCTAGGCACTGGAGTCATACACAGTAGAATGTTAGAAATAGAGGAATTACTCTTGACTATACCATTAATAAAGGCATAGATATACCTAATGGAGTGAATGTCTTGAATGTTGTCAATCATGGATGGATGAGCTCATGGAGTGTGATCCCATGTTTTCCTTGTTCTGACTTGAGCATTCAATGATAGACTTGAAGTTGGATGTGTGGTTGGGACCAATTTTTTTCTTCATTACTGGGACAAGTATATCTTGATGGTCTAGTTATATGTATGAGAATATGACATTGTAGAGATGAATTTCCATTTTTTTGGTTTCCATCTTGTGTTTAACATTGTGGTTTTAGGGTCCCATGCTGAGTATTGTTTTACTCACCCCTGCACAGGCTTTACCCACATGTGTCATGACTTTTTCAGATGATTGATACTATGATGGATTCTAGGGAGGACGATGAAAATGTGGTGTTTAGTGACATCAGTCAGATGAGGTGTAGTTCTACAGCTTCATGAAACTACCCTTCTCTTACCCTTCAGGAAGGCTTCCTGGCGTACGAGCTTCAAGGAATTGGAGTTTTACATTCTCTATGTTTTTCATTTGGTGGGAATTTATACTATAATTGGTGTCCACATTGTACATTACATTCTATTGTACACTGTTTTTATTTTACATAGTGCATTTCATGCATGGTTTACTTGTATTTTACTTTCTATTCAATTTGAATGGGAGTTATGTGCATGTGTACAAGTACTTGGAAAATTCCACCCATTCGCAGGATATTGACTTCTGTGCTAGTTTTCATCCCCTGGGCTTTGTGGGTGGGCATGGGGTAGTCATTGAACGGGCCCCAAGAGTCATTTCATGACATATAAATAAATAATCAGTCCATTAGTCCATTAATATTTAAAGAACATAATTTTTTTTTTCACAAAAACGTATGTTTCACCCATAAAACTAAATTTCTTTACCATACCTCATGAAATGATAATATTCATAAAAAACTACATAGCAATCAGAAATTATAAAAGTAAAACTTGAAATGGATATCATAATTACATTGTATCTTTCACAACACCATAGGGAGTAACATTTATGGTTATTTTTTGAATACCCATCGTAGTATATTCCTTAATATCATAGGAGAAACGTTATTACTTAACTTCCTCTCAATAAAAAATGAATTGGAGAGCTATCATGGGCTCACCTGCCACTGGTTAATCCCAGAACCAGAAGTATACATAAGAAATTCTCAAGAACCAAAATATAATTAGAACACATTAATAAGAATGAAGGAAAAATAAATTTTCCACATTGAAATCACTATATATAATAGACATAATCAATCACTTCTCTAAACCATTTTCAATATATAAATTCATTTACTTTCTTTTTAAAATTTTTTGGCTCATAGAAGAAGCCAAATGTCAAATAGTGGTCATGACGGTGAAAAGGTGGTTGTCACCGCATACCTTAAGAAAAAATTCAATTTTTCATTTAGTAAAATGGTTCATAGAAAAATATTCATTTTGAAAACCTCTAAATTAAAATAAAATACAATGTTGTTAATTATACACCTTATAAAATAAGGTGGTGTATATTATCGATATATTATTCAATGTAAGGACATTGAGAAAAAGTCCATTACCATGAGTCCGACTCATGACATACAATCATTGTATTCCTAAATAATAAACATAGGATAATTTAATTATTTTTGAACCTTTATATCAATTTTGTTATTTCTTTTATATCACATATTACCATGTCATAAAAATTACATAATTATTTATGTTTACATCAGCTGTTTTGTCGATATTCTGTACTTGAGTCGAAAATGAACAATGATTGATGTCACTAGTCTACGTGGTCATATGTCTATAAAATGAAAAATAATATTCATGAAATTATTATCATATTTATACATAAATAATACCTTCAAATCAAACCATGAAGTGAGGTTATTAAAAATGAACAGTGTTATTATCATGGAGACGGTAAGCTGTATGTATGCCTGAGAACGGTTTCCATTTTTCATTGATTGTTATAGAGAGAATTGAATTATAATTTAGTATTTCCATAATTATTATATAATTATTAATAATATATTAATATTTTAAATATACTTATATATATATCATAAAACTAAAATAATGAACAAAAATGAGTCACATTACTTTGTGGAGGTGATAGTTCACACGTACACATGAACACTGTTACCATTTTTATGTGCATGAAATGTAAGAATATAATTGATATATTATTATCATATAATGATTAATATTTATGGATTATCACATATGAACATTCATTACATTATTATACCAATCACAAGATATGGTTATGAAAAATGAATTAGATCTGTTTGTGGAGGTGATAGTTCACACATACACACTAACGCTAAATTCAGTTCCCATTAGGTGGAAGTGGAGATGGATTTAGGTGGTGATATTAATATAATAAAATATTATTATATTGAGAAAACTGGAGTTTTTATCTCATTATGGTTGTTTGATACTTGAAGGAAGTGGAAGAAGAAATAAATTTTAAATACTTAAAGAAAACGATACCTCTTCTTTGGTTAATCACCTTTGAAGAACACATTAACACCTATAAGGAGGTCTTTATGCCTATACTAATTCCTCATGAATGTGGGGAGGGAATTTATGAAGAGTTTTGGGTGGATATTGGGTGATCCAAATCGTTCTTGATGTGTGAGTATTATAAAATAGTGGGTAACTTTTTATAGGAGCTGAGAGGGGTACCCTTAGAAACTCTTAAATTATTTAATTAATATATATTTATTATTAAATAAAAATTACTCCAACCAAAGTTACGTCAAATATATGATGGGTATTTTCCTAAATCCTCTGATCCAATATTTTTTTAAATGTATTGATTATATTTTAAACCATATATTTTCAGTTTACCATTGATTATTCTCTTTTAAAAGTAATTGTGGTAAAAACATTTTAAATATTAAGAGGAAATAAATTTTTCTGATATTGGGTAAATAGAAAATAAATGGATACTTTATAAACATTCAGACTTTATCATAGTAACTTTAAAATTTATAAATTTTTTTATAATTTTTAAATAATAGAAAAAAATATTTTTTTAATAAAATATCAATAGTGTCAATTTTAATAATATTCATTCCATTGAATTTAAATAAATCCAAAAGATAGATAACATTGAACAATGAAATTGAATGTAATTATAATATGTTCTAGGAATATTTAATATTTGTGGATGGAATCAATTATTTCAATGTATATTTGTTTTAATATTATTTATATCATTTCATTGATTCTTTATTTAATAAATCTATTACCCCATCATCATTGTTCCACAATTAAATTAAATTATTAAATGCATAAAAATTATTTTTAAATTACCATGATGTAGGTAATATATATATGAATATTTATATGGATTATTTATAGTGGAAAATATCACTTATATTACCCAATGTTAATATTTTTTAATAATAAGAGACACGATTATGACATATTTTCCATTACTTTAAATTAAATGTTATAAATTTCATAATCACTCCCTAATGGCTTCAAATTTTCACAATATCAGCCCAAGTGTTTTCATAGTCTACAATAACTCATCCAATAATATTATTACAATTTTTTGGTTAGTTTTATATTATTATAATATAATTTTCACCC
This sequence comes from Viscum album, assembly GCA_963277665.1. Taxonomy (NCBI): domain Eukaryota; kingdom Viridiplantae; phylum Streptophyta; class Magnoliopsida; order Santalales; family Viscaceae; genus Viscum; species Viscum album. The sequence continues at coordinate 374,468,861 of OY728130.1, read as the reverse complement.
TTAATTACCCTATTTACCTTTAACTATGGTAAATAAAATACAAAAGATAGTATTAAAAAATTTAGTTGGTCCCATTGGTCCACATGTTTCATGCTGATTACAACCATTTATGAAGGTTTTTTAATATTGAATTTACAGAAGTGGTGAAATTAGGTTTTATACTAATCTCGTTGAGAGGTCGAGAATACATATACATTTAAAGTAAAATGTTCAAAATTCCACATAGTTTTTCTATTAAATATGAATTTGTTATTTCTATTAACGAACTACATTGTATTATATAATAAAAAATTAATACAATTATACCTTAAAACAATGATAAAGGATAATCTAATAGTATACATAAATTTTATTAAAAGGCAGTTTTGAATTAAAATGAAGTATTTTTCACTATTCATTAAAATATAAATTTTATGACCAAAATACCAAAAATTTAAAAAAAGTGAATATTGATGTCTCACAAAAAATTAGAACTTTATTTTATCAAATAGAATATATAAAAGTGAAAAAACTATATTTAAAATAGGTTCTCCGTCAAAAGGCAGTAAAACTATCTTTAAAAAATATTAGATTATTTTATATTAAAAATTTGATTTATTCTCATTTATAGAATTTAAAATATATTAGAAGAAATTAAAAACATTTAATAGAAATATATAAACGTAATATTAATTGTTCTGTTCATGCCAGCTAATATTATATCTAGGTAATAACAACCATTTACAGTTATAATATATTATTTTTCGGTATATCTAAGTCTTATGTGAAACATAATATTTCGGAGAAACCCATAATTTTGTGTCGGGTACGCTATCAGACATATAGTAAAATTTTAAGTAAAATTACCATCTAATTAATAAATATTCATATATATTATAATGTATTATTCTATAATTACCTTGTATATTATATCCTTCACCACTTTTGGAAATTGTGTCCTTACAATTTTATACACTAATCAATTATGTGGGGGGTATTTACCCCTCATAGGATATTCAAGTTCCCATGTTGCCTCTTCAACCGTATGGGTTTTACAAAAAACCTTAACCTAATAAATCACCTTATTTCAAAACACTTTCTCTATGTGGTCAAGAATCTTACTAGCTTTTACTCATAAGAAAGATTATCTTCCAATTAAACTACATTGGGACTCAATACATGATATAGACACCCTATATACTTTTTTATCATTGAAACATGAAATAAATTGTGTACTTGGGATAGACGTAGAGGAAAATACACTTACTAAGAAGCTACTCATTCTTTCTCTAGGATTTTATAGGGCCCAATGAACTGTGGACTCAGCTTCCCCTTATTAACAAAACACATGACACTTTTCCTTAGTGAACCTTTAAGAAAGTCATGATCACCTACCTCGATGGATAGATCCTTCCTCTGGTTATCCATAAATCATTTCTTCCTACAATTATCTTTCCTCATGTGTTTTTAATTCAACATATCCTTTGTTCCATCTCTTCTACCAATTCTAGTATCATTAACTACCTTTCACCTACTTCATCCCAAAGGGATAGATATTGATAACGCTTTCCATAAAATGCCTTAATTGGTTCTATCTGTATACTGGAATGAAAATTATTATTATAAAAAAACCCAACCAAAGAAATCAATTGAACACAACATCCTTGGTAATATGTTTAACAAGCATGTAGCATATCCTTCATGGTCCAAATTGTTCATTCTAACATTCCATTTGATTGAGGATGACAAGCTATACTAAAATTTTATTATGTTCCTTATGAATTTGGAAGGACTTTACAAAATTTAGAAGTGATCTTGGGATCATGATAATATATAATGGAAAGAGTAAATCCATTTAAGATGACTATATATATATTATAAAAGCATGAAAGTTGATCTAGAGAGTGTGTATCTCGAATAGGGATAAAATGAGAATATTTGGTCAATCAATCAATAATAAACCAAATCGTATTGTTACCTCATGAAGTCTTTGGTAATACCACTACAAAATCCATCGATATATTTTTCCATTTCTATTCTAGAACTGGAAAAGTATGACGCATTCCTTTTGGCAGTTTTCATTTTTATTTAAATTGCTGACAAGTCAAACAGTTCACATTAAAGTAAAAAATATCTATTTTCATTCCATTCCACCAGTAATACTCTTGAATGTCTAAGTACATCTTAGTACTACTAGGATGAATTGAAAACAAAGAAGCATGAGCATCACCTAAAAACTCTTTTATAAAATGTGGATCACAAGGCACAAATAATATCTTCAAAAAACTCAAAAATAAATCTTTATCAAGGTTAAATTTAGGCATCATTCCCTTTTGAACAAAATATACCTTTTTATGCAATTCACTATATTCTTTGTATGATTCATTTATTTTTCCTGATAAAGACGATTTCACTAAATCCTAAATCTAAATTGTGTAATTTTCTACACCACCAATTTCCATGACAAATATCATTAATTCATTAACCAAAGGTTCATGTTCCAAAAATGACAAGGTCAATGTGTCATTAATTTTTCAACTCAATGAATCTTCCAATTTGTTTGATTTTCTTAGAGATTAACAAATCATGCCATAATAATACTTGATTAGTTCCAACCAACTTTCCTGCCTCATGTTCAATTACTTATGAGAGAATATATACTTTAAAATTTTATATTTGGTATATATATCACATTTTGAACCATAGTAATGATGCCTCCATACTTTTAAATCAAAAAAACACCAACTAAATACAAATAACATGTAGGGGAATTTAACTGATGAGTTTCTAACTGACGTGAAGCATAAGTAATTATTAGTTCATTCATCATTATGAAACAACCAAGTCCTTTCAATGAAACATCACTTTAGATAATAAATTCACCATTTCTGGAAGCCAGTTCCAAAACTGAAGCATTCACTAATCTTCTATTACATTTCTGAAAACAGTCATCACATTTTTTTCTGGATAAACCTAACAACTTTTTGAGTTATCATAGTCAGTAGGATAGATTACTATCAAAAATTCTAAAAAACACACCAGTAATAACCAACTGAACAATGAAAAAAGAAAATCTTAGTTATCTTTATGGGTCTTGTCCATTGGTTAATAATTTTTGTATTATAAGTATCAATAGTTCTGAAATCTTTAGAAACAATGAGAGTAAGGAATGAAATTTCTTGTAACCAAAACTCAAACCTACTAAATTTCCCATATAGTTTTTTATGGTTTGAATGAAAACCCTTATATGACTATCATTCTCCTAATTATTTTTAGGATATTCCAAAATTTCATCAATAAAAACAATGATAAACATATTCAAAAACTCACAAGATATTTTTTTCATAACATCCATGAATACAACAAGTGAACTAGTTAACCAAAAATACATAACTAAAAATTCATAATGGTTGTGTATAGTATGAAGAACATACATTAGAATGTCTACAACCATTAATTTCAAATGATGGTACCTCGAACTCATGTCATTATTTCAAAAATATTGTGCTCTCGGGAGATTGTCAAACAAATCATCAATATGAGGCAATGGATACTTTCTCTTAATAGTGATGTTATTCGAGGCTATATAATCAATGAAAAGTCTCATTGAACAATTTTTTTTAATAAACAAGATAGGATCACCCCATGGTGATATGCTAGGTTGAATGAAACCTATCTCTAATAACTCTTAAAGTTTCTTCATCAACTCAAAAAGTTCATATTGATCCATTTGTTAAGGGGGTTATGAAATTGGATTAGCATCACGAACTATGTCAAAATTAAATTTAACTTTCCTATGAGGTATAATAATATTAAGCTCATATATAAAAACATCATGATAATCATTTACCACTAGCACAACATTTATCACAAGAGTTCCATTGTTTTTAATAATATATTCAAGGTAACATTCATTCCCATCTTTTAATTGTTACTTGGATTCTTGATATGTTATCAATGGTAAGGGTTTTTTCTTGTAAAAAATATAAAATTCTTCTTGAAAAGAAACTTATTTATCTCTACAGTAAATCTTATATTGGTAAATAGAAATACAATCCATATAGAAAAAGTTATCAAACTCTTATAGAGGAAAAACATCAAGGTTATTGGTAGATTTTTTTTCTACATACAAGGACATGAAGATTCTTATAATTTCTTTATTTTTCAACATTTACCCGATGTGTTTTTACCATATTTTTTGGAGTAATTTTTCAAGGTGGAATTTCAAATTTACTATAAAATTTCTCAAAAATGAAAGAATATGTTGAACTCGAATCAAACAAAATATTGGCATATTTAGAATAAACAAACAATGTACATGATACCACTTAATTTAATGGCCCATTATCTGTTGACGTAGTTTCAAAATATTTCACCCCACATTTATTCTTATATTTTGTTTGCTTCCTATCATTAAAATTCTTTATCAGATACTCGTTTGTATAATGACCCATCTCATTGAAAATAAAACATTATATTGAAGGTAAAGAATATTTTGTATTACAATTACAATGATCTTTTTCAGTGTCATTACTTTCCATATGTCCCATTTTACCACATCAAAAGAACTTACAAGAATTTAAAAGGAATTCACCAGTTTTGTTACCATAATTTTGACAAAATGAAAACATAATTTTCTTACCACCATACTTTTTTGAATAATTTTTCAATTTCACTTGACCCCTCAAACTCTTAGTCTGCTATTTTTCCAAAAACACATGATCTTCAAGAAACTCCATTTCCACCTTCTCCTCACATTGAATATGTTTTTGATTATATTTGAACTCACAAAAAGCCAATTCCCTTCAATACAAGGGATATATTCATAATTAAAAATGACTATTTTTACTATCCATATCTCAGCTGAAATTTAGATCATACCATTCCATCCGTGTAAATTTCTCTTTTTATGCCATTGAATCATCATCATCCTTAATTATAAGAATTTTCTTTCTATCCTATGCTGAACCGACTTAAGAAAATATTTCTAAGGAAACATACCTTTGAATTCATCCCAATTCAGAGAGTAAATCTCATCATTATAATTGGTTTCATAACCATATACCACTACTGATCAAGTTCACCTTCAAAATGGTAAATATAAAGACTAGAATCTTGATTGTATGAACACCCAATGACATGGAAAACATTTTCTAGTGATTTAATCCACTAATAAAATAGAATAGGGTCAGATGATCCTATAAATGATGAATGATGTTGCCTTATGAAATGATCCGCTGGATACATGTTCCTCTATGGTTGATCTAAATGATCTCACATATGGATACCACCTCCATTTATACACTACTGGAAAAGGGATATTTCTCCACAAATCTATCCCCATGGTTTAGAAAACTATGGGAATATATATTTTTTTATAATCTATTCCAACTGTTTTAATAAAACCAATAGAAACTCATACCAAATTCTTGGAATTCATCGCACTCCTCCTCCCTCTTCCATCGCACTCCTCCACTCTCCCATCATGCTCCTCCTTAACAATGATTCCATCGCCTCCTTTCATTATGTTCTTCCTCACTTCCCTGACTCCCGGCTCTCTCCTCCCCTCCTCATCCACTGCCTCCCGGCCATCCAAACTTCGCCGCTCGGCCATCTCCTCCCCTCGTGACCTCCACCTCCAGGTCTTATGACCTCCCCGTCCTGGCCATCTCCTCCTCTCCCTGGCCTCTGCCTCTGCTCCTGACCTCCCTCCCAGCCTTTTCCTCAACCTCAACATCCCGACCTCCCCTCCCTATCCCCAGCTCTAGCGACGTACCCCAACTCAGCTCCCTCTTCTCTTAGCCTTGGCCTTCACCTCAACTTCCCCCAGCTCCGGCAATGTCCCATCCTGGCCTCTACCTCCCTTCCCTTAGCTCCGACATCTAGGTATGAAATTTCATGTCCCTTTTTTCTAGAAGTTTAGATCTCTTCTATTGAGTTGGTTTTTTTGAGATATGATCTCTCAAACTTATCCTTATTTCATTATGAATCCTATGAAAAAATTCAACATATGTGTTTGATCAAGAAGTGAACCTAGAGTGATCTTTAGAGTTAAAAGGTGATGCTAGGGAGAACTACACCCCACTCTTTTTATATTAGATGATTTGATGAAGGGGAATTTGGGGTTGTTTGGTCTCATATATTTCATGTTTTATAGCCTCTATATTATTTTTTGATTTGTCAGAATCTGGCGATTCATGCAATGAAATATATTCCTTTTGAATTATCTTTATTTTGATCCCTAGAATTCAACTCTATTCCAACAATTTTAGAGTTATTAAGAATTTTGGTGATGCATTCTGGGTGTTCTTATAGGATGATTAGTTGGGATTGAAAAGGAAGCTACCTATTCAGGCCATATTATGTATTTAATCAAGACTATATCAAACTCTCCTAGAATTAAACTAATTTAGTTTTGATTATGGCACTAGTCTTATCCCTAATATTTTTTATGAAGGTAATACTATGTGTTTTCATCACTTTTACATTGTGGTTTTCTCTTTCACTTTTTTTCTCATGTATGTTATTTTTTTTTTCAGTTGTTCATTTATATATATCCTACAAGTTTTTTGAAGATATGATTCCATTACATGATTTATAGGATATGGAGTCCCATATTATGTTTTATTCCTAATCAATTATAATAAATAACGCCTAGCCTATTAGAATCATGAATGAGGTGAAACTACTGATTTGCTAATGGATTGGGATGTGTTGTGATGGGTCATGTCATGTCAGGAGGCCTCGATCTTAGGAAACATTATTATGGACTGTATGATGACATTTTTGTAATGACAAGGAATAATGGAAAGTTGTAGAATATAGTAAGAAGAAGAAAAATTAATGGGTTGAAGGCTCAGTTCTTGATCACTTTTGGGTGTGGAAGGAAGATATTAAATGATTTCCTTCTTACTAGGATCACTTAGTTGATGAAAACATTTCACAAATGTTGTTTTATTATGAATAAGAAATGTAATTTGAATAAAAATCCATCAAATGATAAAAAATTTATAAATAAGGGAAGAAGTTATTGTTGTGTAAGGATTATTATCTTTTCCGAAACATATAATAATAATATCAATGGGAACATTTACTTGAATTAATGGTATGGAGAAAAAATACCTTGAGCCTAGACCCCTTATTCTAAGTGACATTCTTAAGGAAGATTCAGTGGACTTAGATGATCAAATACAAACTGATAATGAAGGGAGAATATGTAGGTAGAATAATTTATAAGTTTACATAACTCCAATTATATAATACAATAACATACAAAGGACATAAAACTAAAATCTTCTCTAAGGGAAATCATTCTACTAGAGTAAACACATTTAAGGGTTTTTAGTTTGACCACAGATGAAAAGATTGGAAGGACCAAAAATATAATTTGGATATTATTATATACTCTAAGGAGTATATAGATAAATTTACAATCAATAATTCAATAGATCATATTTATTGAATATAAAATCAAATGATAGAATTTGATACATATGAGGAATAAGAATAATGGATCAAGAAAAAATATCAATTTTTTTCCATGTGTATTTAATGAAGGGAATATTAACATTAAAGATATTGTCAATAGGACAAGATGGTTTATATATCTTAGGAATTCATTAATTATGACCCAACAATAGGGTAAGTTATTTTACATATAGAATATATAGGGTTCAAGAATCAAAAATTTTAATTTTTTTAGACAGGTCTTATGATGACATATATAATTTAATTTCTTGTCTGGATTTTTCTTTTTGTGTGGGTTAACACCAAACCCATAAATTTGGTCTTCGGAAAAATAAAAAAGAAATTAATTTATGGTGAAATGAAATGGAATAATATGAGAAAATAAATATTATATAATTAAGAAATTATTGGACTAATAATGTCTTGTTTTGTGAAATTATTATAAAAATGAGAATTTGAGATTTCAATGAAGTTTATAAACTATTATTATTTTATGTATGATATTAACTATTTATTATATTATTATAGTTGATTTACCATGTTAATATTTGATTATAATAAATGGGAAAATTGTAATTAAATTAAAATGGTGAAAAAGGATATATGATATTGAATTATGACATGTTAATTATTTGAGTTACTTGAATAAAGTTATTTGAAGGCTAAATATATCATTCCCTCTCAATAAAACTCATTGGAGATCCTTTCCATTATTCATAATCCACTATTCTAGTGTAAACTCAAGGAACCATCCTTGGCATTTAGAATAATGGTAGTATTATAACCCATAGGTTACGATGGAGGTATTCCAACCAAATAAATCAATTCTAATCTAGTTAACTCATAATTCAAAATTAAATGAGGGTATTCCATAAGATTACAAAATAGTAATCGATGACATTTGATACATATGACATTATCTAAATCCCAAGGGAGATTCCCCTAGTCATTTCACTTCAATTTTCCTCATTATCATTTCTTATCAGAACGCTAATCACATTGTGAGTAAAATATAGTGTTCGATACTAATATAATAATGTGTATTTAATTTTTCAATTGATTTTAAATTCATTTATTTTTCCAAAATTTCATTTTCATTTTTAAGAGTCTTGTTGTGACTTTTTCCACTTTGTTTGAAGTTGGTGATTCTAGGAAATTATTTTATTAAAAACATTCATGAAGTGATTTAGTTTACTTAATTAGTATTATTGTATATTTATACCAATATTTGATACCCATAATTGTTTTATATAAATTATCTAAATGATTTTCATTAATTCTTGTAGATGAAGTGGTTTTATTTAAAAGTTTCTCTCTTTGAATTATAATATTACCCATGGAAAATATTAAATTACTTGGATATGGGGCTTGTTAAAAATAATTATGATGATGGATGAATGTTTTTATCTCTCCCATGATTTTTAAATTAAATAACACATGTTTAAGGGGGTGAAGTGGGTGGGGTGGTGTGATTGGGGGTGGGTGCTGGGGGTGGGATGGGTGACGGGGGTGATGGGGGTGGGGCTGGGTGCAGTGGGGTGGGGCTGGGTGATGGGAGGTGGGGGGGGCTTGGTACTAGGGACGGTGCTGGGTGCAGGGGGATGTGGGATGGGATAGGGTGCAAGGAGGGGGTATGGGTGTAGGGGGAGGGGGTTTGGTACATGGGGTAGTGGGTGTGGCTAGAGCTGGGTGGAGGGGGTTGGGGATGGGTGCAGGGGGGCTGGGTGCTTGGGGTATGGCTGGGTGCAGGGGGTGGGGCTGGTGCAGGGAGGGTGGGGATGGGTGAAGGGGGGCGGGGCTTGGTGTGGGTGGTGGGGGTTGGGGGTGGGGGTTGGGTGTTGGGGATGGGGCGTGGTGCCGGGGAGGGGGCTGGGTGCAGGGGGAACTTGGTGTTTTTTGGCTACACAACTCAGTGTTCATGGAAATGTTATAAGCTCATGTATGACCGAAGCTTTGAATGTGTTTTGTTTCATGATGTTATTCGCAACTGGGTTGTAGGTATGGGATTCCATGGATATTGTCTATCGTAAAGTCATGTTTCACTAAGGTGTGTTTTTTACATGTGTTTTCAAATAATTATCATGGTTATTTTTAGTCTATGATTGTATTTTTTAATCTATGTGTGTATATTTTTTAAAATACAATTTTTATTACATTCAAAGTGCTCATAGATCAATAAAAGATAAACCTTTAAATTTGTACTAAAATGAATGTGTATGCATAAGGAGCTCTACAAACAATTTAAACTATGTAAATGAATTATGCATACAGTTTAAAAACCTTTGAATTTGTATTTGAATCATATTAATTATATTCTGTACAAGTGTAGGGCAACAAGAATAAAAGGGTGTGCTGATATCAACATATATTACTATGTCATGCAAGAATTTCTTAGGGAAGGAAAATAAGACCATGGATTTAATTTCCATAGAATTATAACTGAATGTGGATTTACCCCTGGTAGTATTACTTGTAATAATATTATAAAATGTTTGAAAAAACTGAATCAAATTGTAGTGGTGTCAGAGTTCGTTCTACTTCTTCTATCCGTGGGTCCAAAAACTAAATTCTCTTTTCTTTACTCAGTTGATTTATACATACTACATTGAAGTAAGGCTGAATGATTATCTCATGTATTAATCTTCCTTGAATGATTTTCTATAGTATACTATTTTTAAGCCTGAAATTTTAACTAATCCATCTCACATTGGTGTTAAAAACATCACTGTTTCTTCTGATAAAAAATTGAATCCCAACAGCAGCTCCGATTTGTCAATCTCTTTTGAAAGTGATTCAAATTGAGTGAGCATTTGTCAACTATGAATATGAGTGGTCTATGGATATTATTTCTTGGTATGATTCTAAAAAACCAATACAAATATGTGTTTTTTGTTTCATTCTTTTTTAATTATTATTAAACTATATTCTATTTTACGATCCTCTTGCTAAATCTACTCCTACTTGGAATGGGAAGTCCACTCTCTAAAAAAGTCATTTTTTCTACTACCAAGTTTTCTGAGAGTGGTTCCTCTAGTTCATGTAAACTGACTATGATGAGGATGTGAGGGTTCTTATTAATTCTTGCGCATTATATAAATAGTTCCAGTGTTTTTTAGTTTAATATGTTTTATATAATCTTTTCAACTCTGGTCACTAATTGAGCATTTGATGTTTTTTGCGTAGGAAAAATTACCTATGAAATCACATGGAACTGTGATAAAAAGTAAACCATCAAGACTTTAGGAATCAAAATAGGAGTCCAGTGATAAAGCAGATATAGATAGATTTGATGATGATGGAAATAAGCCAGTGAGTTCAAATGATTTTATATTTATATCTACTAAAATTTCATTTGAATAAATCATTCTCATAATTATTGTGCTTGTATGACATGGATGTTTAAGGTGCATTTTTTACGAGGTCATAATCATTAGGAAGTTATTACCCCTATATTATTTAATATTTGAATTTCAGTAACATAAAACATCTAATAATTTTTCTATTCATATTATCCAAGTGCTGTTATTTTTAGTAGAAGCATTAAACTCAAAGAAATTGATGATCAATCACAATATTCCAATATTTGACACCATCAAAAATAGGATCTAATACATATTTAAATTATTATCAATTGAATTGGACTATTAGTGGCTAAGTAGAATTGCTTACATTTGCACGGATTCAACTGTAACCTTTATATTAAGAGTGCTTACACTAGCAGTCTATACTAACAAAAATGTTTACACAAGAAAAGAATACATATTTACACATTTTGATTCACTAGTAAAATCATTACACTAGAATTTCTTACAGGAGTAGTATTAATACTAGAAATGGTTATACTATCATCATTAGTGTAGTGGTTCTTACCTTATTAGTTCATAGACTATCAATGCTTACACATGAACTATTTTTAACCACATTACCTATAAAAACACCTATTTATAATGCACATGTCTTGGAAATACAAGGGTGAAAAATATGTAATACATGGGACGAATCCTGCTGAAGCTCTGTCTGCAATGACATGAGCAGCCCACTCATTGGTACTGGGGAAGAGGATAAATGTATGTTGTAATTGATTTTTTATTTTATTTATTTTATCGCATCGACCAAATAGGTTTTTACCACTTTGTACAGATGAAGGGTAATTATATTCTTCAAAGGATAAGGGCATTGGAGGTGGCTACCTGGTTTTATTTTCAGGGGAGGGTGATCGGGGCAGTTGAGGGATTGATGGTGTGTTTTATTTTTGTCTACTTTTATAGTGTTTTTTTATTTATTTTCTTTTCATTCGGCATAGATGTCCAACATACATATGGGTCATGTCAAAATTTTATTTATTTTTAGCTACTGTTCTAATTAATTGTTTGTGGGGGTGATTACTCCCTTGTTTGAGACACTGAACACATATCAATAGTATACTCGACATCATCTTATGTACTATGCAGCAGACTTCACCTTTTGCTGGTCGAGGGGGTGGGGGTGGTCCAAAGGGGTGGGGGCTGTCCAAGGGGTTGGGGTGTTTAAGTGGGTGGTGTCCAAGGGGTTGGGGGAGCTGTCCAAGGGGGTTGGGGGCAGTCAAAGTTGGTTGGGGGCTATCCAGGGGGATGTCCATGGGGTGGGGGTGTCCAATGGGTGGGGGTGTTCAGGGGTTGGAAGGGCTATCCCCTCTTACGTGTATTGTCACCCATGGTAGTGATTATGCACGTATGTGGCTAGGTGTGCCCCTAAATATATATATATATATATATATCCATACGCAGGTGAGTGGATACTGGTATATTCATATATGAATATGTGAAAAGATCCCCTTTGTAACGCCCCAACCCTAGTTATCTAGAGTCGATGCATTATTACATAACATTTGTATGATCACAAGGAAATCGTGTCTCGAAAGACCGATCAGTTTAGCATTATTGAAATCTAGATTCATATATAAGTTCAACTTTAAAGCTTGAAAATAAATAAAACATTAATTTATTCCATTATAAACATCCAATCCTCCTAAATTATATTGGAATGTCTCTCATAACAAACTTCTTCATATCCTGGGAAAATAAAACATAAGAATGGGGTGATCTCAAACACTCAAAAATGGTAAGCAATACAATGGAAGATAACAGAAATATTATGCATGTTGAATAATTGAAACCACATGACTTTATAAATAATAAACACGAATACATTTATGGCAGTAATATGAGATGAGTAAATAATTCCATAATAAAACATAATCATGTGTATTCTACTAGTTGAATGACCACATGAACCATCAATATTATTTTCATAATGTGTGAATGTATAATGTCGGACATTCTGAAACTTTTTGTCAAGGCCTCCACCAAGACATCTAAAAATGATTAAGACTTTGTCTAAAACCATATATCAAAATGGGAAAGGCCTCGACCAATTCCACATCTAGTTGTCTCTTGAGACCTACAGATGCATCGAGTACCTATAACCGGCTCCACCCGTCAATTACTAAGTCCAATACATTCCTCATATGAAAAAGATGAAATATAACATAAAAATTTGTATTAAAACTAGCATACTAAATGTCAATACATTAACCATAAACCATGATAGGTATACAAATAGCACATCCATAGTCAAACATATCGCAAAACCATCAATACAATATGTAAGTTTTGAATCAAAATAATTCATCTTCAAATAAATTTAAAATCCATCAAATGATATTAACATAGATGAAATCAAAACATTTTTTTAGAGAAATATATCTTTCAATTATGAAATCATTTTTGAATGACATAATTATATTGAAAACATTTATCTTGACATTTTTTTATAATCTTTTAAGGGAAGACTTGATGATGTTATAAAAACGGAAAATACCCTCACCCACTGCAGAAGTTAAAAAACATTCTTACATAAAATTTTTCGAAAAGGTCATAAAGTACCTTCTTTGGAAAATGATGGAAAGATTCATTTCAAAACATATAAGGTAAAATAAGGGTATAAATTACACTACCCCCTTGTATAGTAAATAGTAATAATGTTTTGAAATAAATTTTTAAGAAACATTAATGTGGATGATAAAGAGGTCTCGGTATATACTTACATAAAAAAAACCTCTGATAATAAAGAGATTGTAAAATTAACCCATACCTAGTACTTTTCCATGGCCGAGGGTAGGTTAAAATCATGTATACTTGTGAAATAATTGTTATTAAATTATTCAAGAGTCATATATATTAATATGATATCATATATGATCTTTTAACATTGCTTGGTTAATAATATCTTAGTATTATCATCATTTCTGGTGTTAACTGTTTCATTTTCCTTCTTATGATTTATTAGGTAAGTAATGGTTGTTATGGGTAGGATGTATCTTATTTATATTCAGAGTGATATTAAGTCTTTCAACATTATTTTTAATCATCTAATGAAAATTATTCTTGAATGTATTCAATGTGGAATAAAATGCATCGCGTTCACGGAGACTGGAATCCGTACATACGCACGAGCGAAAATATCATTATTTTGATTTAAAATAATGAATAATTGGATGGTATATCACTTATAAAAGATCATTATCATGTTATATTTATTATTTACATAAATTACACATCATTATTAAACCGATCCGAATAATAATGTATTGAATAACAATTAAACCATGACGTGGAGACGGTAAGCCGTACGTACGCAAGTATGGTGACATGTCTTTCAAAGGATAGATAGAATAATGAATATGGTTTTACCATATTTATAATAACATAACAGTATATAGAATATACTGGATTTATTATTTTATAATGGAAGTAAGTAAAGAAGAAGTGGAAGAAGAAAAAACAAGAAACAGGTGGTGAGATATTTACCACTTCTTCGGGTTCTTTCTTTTGATTTGATCAAAATGGCTCCATAGGTTGGATTTATGACTAAAGAAAGGCCTAAATGATTAAGGGAGGACAGTTGGGAGGGTATATGGGTAGGGTATGGATAATCCAAATGGCATTCAAGGTGTGAATTATAGATAAGCGTGAGTGCCCTTTTATAAGCGGAGTGAGGGGCACCATAGAAAAAGCTAGAAATATTATTTTATAATGAAATTATTTTTAGTTTATAACTGATAAAATGTGGATAAGTTAAAGGATAAGGTGTGTATGGGTCAAAAACCACACAACCAATAGGTCTTATACAAGTTTGGGTCACTATATTATCTTTATCTTTTAGATTTAACTCTTAGATTAATAGTTTGACATTTACCATGTCTCTTCGTATTTTTATTTTTTTTGGTTAATAAGGTTACTATATACTTCCAAGATAACCCCATGTAGTTAATTAATTATAAAACTATCATTATATAAGTTTTTTTGGACAAAACATATATTTTTAAGAATATAGTATCAATTAATAATATAATATTTGTTTTAAAAACTCTTTTATGTCAATTTTGACTCTATTTGGTATTTTGTTTTTTCTAAATTCATAACAGCGTTATTACTTAGAAAAAAATTCATCTTACCAACCCTAATATGTAATATTAACCAAAAAAATTAGTGTAATTCATAAAAATCCTCAAATTACATTTATTTGGATATTTTTAATATCAATTATTTTAATCTTTCATTAATATGGTAATTACTGCATCATCATTGTGTCATCAATAAATTTAATTATTTAATGTCTAGAAAATATAAATAAAATACCATTATTTAGGAAATATTTTTATATTTCTAAAGAATATTTAGTGTTGAATTTATCTTATGTTTAACCCTATTTAAAAATTGATTAATTATTAAACATTGAATTTAACACTGTTAACTCTTCTTTGAATTAAATAATAATAAACATCCTAATATAATCTATGTGGACCTAAAGGATAATATTTTATTCATATGTTTGTTTTTGGTCAAATTACACTTATCTAATAGAATTTGGACATGTGTTATGATAATAATAATATCAATTTTACCCTTAATTACCCTATTTACTGTTAACATTGGTAAATAAAAGTAAATAGTTAATAATCACCAAAAATTATTTTTATATTGTTGAACGAAATTTAACTCTTTGATATTAACCATGTATCTCATATTTTCGATATTCAACTCACATAAGCAGTAAAATTAAGATTTAGGTAAATTTTTAAATACTTTAGGAGGTAGGTAAAAGACGTTAAAAAGATCAATACAATTTTTATAGATATAAAATTGTTGTAAACTGACTCCAATGAATTACATTGAACATATACAGTTATCATGTATATATTTTTACCTAAAATAAATTATAATAAAATAAATAATTATTTAAATAAAAATTCGGTTTTAAACTATAACTCATTATTTTTCACTATTCATAAAAAATTGACTGTTTTCAGAAAAAGCACAAAAAATTCACCCTAAGTTAATTTCGATATTCCGAATCGAAAAATGAAGTCCATTTTGAAAGATAAAATTTATAAAATTTAAAAAAGTTTCTATTACTATTCATAAAAGATAGTTTGATTGGTTGTGGTGTGTTAGAACTCGAAGTTGCATACAACAAACACTACTGTATTATTCAAAGAGTAGCGTACCATGGAAGCCTGGGGTGTTATATTCTACCCTCCTTAAAAAATTTCGACCTCTAAATTTATAGAATATTACTGCATAAAAAGACTCGGGTGGTTATTCATCATATGTTTCTCGGGTTCCTAAGTTTTCTCTACCATCTTATGGTTTCTCCACAGAACTTTTACCAGAAGAGTTGTTTTGTTTCTCATCACTTGTTCCCTTGTATCCAGACCCCTGACAAGCTCTTCGCAATAGGACAGATCGGGTTCCAGCTCTAATTCCTCATAAGTGAGTAAATGCAATGGGTCAGGCTTGTATTTTCTCAACAGTGATACTTGGAACAATTCATGAACATTGGAGAGACATGGCAGCATTACCAACCGGTAAGCTACAAACCCAATTCATTCTAAAATTTCGAAAGGTCCAATTTACATGGGACTTAATTTTACCTTTCTACCGAAACATATAACACCCTTCCATGGAGATACCATCATGAAAACATGGTCTTATACCTGAAATTCCAAATCCTTCATTTGGTTATCGGTATAGCTCTTCTTCCCACTTTGAGCTGATTTTATGTGGGTTTGGATTAACTTCACCTTTTCTATCGTTTCTTCCACAAGTTCTAGGGCTACATTTTTCTTTCACCAACTTCATCCCAACAGGTTGGTGTGTGACATCTCTTTTTGTGTAATGCTTCAGATGGTGCCATCTAAATACTTGAATGGAAACTATTCTATTATGAAAATTCTACCAGAGGTAAATATTGATCCCACATACCTTGAATGTCAAGTGATCATGATCTCTACATGTCTTCTAAGGTTTTAATAGTTCATTATGATCTTCCATCATATTGGGGGTGGTAGGAAGTGCTCAAACGAAGTTCAGTATCTAGGGCTTTCTGAATACTTTTCCAAAATCTTGATGTAAAATGGGGATCACGATCAGAAACAATCGATAGTGGTACTCCATGAAGTCTTAACAATTCATTAACATATAGTCTTGATAAAATTTCAAATGTAAAATCATCCCATATATCAAGAAAATATGCTGGCTTGGTATAACAATCAACAATGACCCATATTTCATCGTTCCTTCTTGGAGACTTTGGTAGCCCCATGACAAATTCTATCATGATATCATCCCATTTACATTTAGTTATTGGAAGAGGGTGCATGACTCCTCTAGGTTGTGGCCTTCCATATTTAACTTGTTGAAAAACCATACATCTTGACACAAAATCCGCAATATCCCTTTTCTTGTTGTCCCACCAAAAATGTTCCTTCAAATCTCTAATAATGTTTGTGCTCCCAGGGTGTATAGATAAATTGTAACTATGAGAATCATCCAACAATTCCATTTTTAGATCATGTATATCAGGAAAACAAAGTCTCTTCAAAAATTTCAAAATTCCATCTTCATTATTTGAATTCACTCAATCTCCCATTATTCACAGCTTTAATCATCTTTTGAAAATCCTCATCATCATCTTGAGAATGTTTTATCCTTTCTAATAACGATGGTTTGACAAAAATTCGAATATGTATTGATGATCCTACTTCCATGGTTATTCCCATATCTGTCTTTACTAGATCCATGATAATAGGATCCCTTTCAACTCTCATATTGTTCAAAACACCATGTTTTTTCTTCTCAAAGCATCAACCACCATATTTTCCTTCCTCGGGTTGTAGTGTATCATGCAATCCTAATCCTTGAGTAGTTCAACCCATCATCTTTGCCTCATGTTCAGTTCTTTCTGTGAGAAAATATAATTCAAACTCATGTGATCAGTATAAATATCACATTTTTTCCATAGTGATAATGTCTCCATATCTTCCAAGGAAATATTATAGCTTCTAACTCAACATCATGAGTAAGATAGTTTTGATCCTGAATTTTCAGCTATCCTGATGCATAGACAATAACTCTATCATTCTACATAAGGACACAACAATGTCTTTTCTTCGATGAATCACTATAAATAACGAACCCATAATTCCCCAATGGTATATTCAATATAATAGCATTTACTAATCTTCTATTCAATTATTCATAACATTCTTCACATTATTTTGTCTAAAAAAATTTAACCCCTTTTCATGTGAGTTTATAATGGGTTATCCAACCAGGAAAAACTCAGGATGTAATGTGGACAACAGCCTGTAGAACAAATAAAACTGCGTACCTCAGTTATACTCATCCGTTCTGGCCATTAATGGATTTCTCTTGTCTTAGAAGGATCAATAGAGATTCCATCCTTAGAGACCATATGTCTAAGAAATGAAATCTGCTGAAACCAGAATTCAGACATGCTAAACATCCCATATAATTCATGTCTTCTAAGAGTCTTCAGGATAATGAACAAATCAGTATCTTCGTCTTCGTAGCTTTTGGAGTATACCAAGATATCATAAATAAATACCACAAAAAAGTCATCAAGATATTCCTTGAGAAATATATTCATTAGATCCACGAAAACAGAGGGTGCATTATTCATTCCAAAAGGAATTACTATAAACTTATAATGCCCATACCTGGTTCGAAATGCTGTTTGTGGAATGTCTCCTTCTTCACACACAACTAATGATATCCAGATCGAAGGTAAATCTTTGAAAAGTGTTGAGCTCTATTTAGTTGGTCAAATAAATCATCAATCAGAGGCAAAGGATACTTGTTCTTTATTGTTATATCACTGATCTCCCTGTAGTCAATGCACAATCTCAAAGATCCATCTTTCTTCTTAACAAAATGGACTGGGGATCTCAATGGAGAAACACTAGGGCAAATAAATCCCTTATTACTCAATTCCTCTAGTTGTTTCTATTGTTCCACTAATTCCAAATTGTCCATTCTATAAGGGTCCTTTGATATGAGCCTTGATCCAGGAATTAAATTAATGGAAAACTCAATTAACTGTTCTGGAGGATGTCTGGGTAAATATTTTGGAAACAAATCCACATATTCTTTCACAATAGGTACATCATCTATTTGAATATCCCTTTCCTCACTCAATGTTATTTCATTCTCTTCCTCCCCAATAATTGAATTTAGATAGGATATTGGGGGTAGATCTAGATAAGAATTAGGTGGTGACAATTCTTCTCTAAAGATAAGTTGTTCTTTATCATCGTCATAAAAAATTGTAACCTCCTTATTCTTACAAATAAAAACTCCATCATGGTCCAAAATCCAATCCATAACGAGGATTATATCAAATAAAATCATGGGTATAATGATGAGATCAACAGATAAAGAATATTTATATTCCCAAATGGGGACTGATTTTAAAACATTGTTGCAATGATAATTCCCTTAGGAATTTTGACTGAAAAATCCCTTGTTAAATAAAATTATAAATATCTAATTTTCTAAGAAAACTGGGAAGATATGAAACAATGAGATGATCCAGAATCAAATAAAGCATTGGCTAAACTTGAAGAAACAATTAAATTACCTGCCACTACATCTTTCTGAGCTTCAAACTTATCAGTAGTGACAGCATAATCTTGGGCTTTATCCCTTGACCTCTTCTGAGGTAAGTTCCCATGATGCATATGACTTTCATTTATATAATTCCCCCTTTTTATACAATTGTAGCATTCAACATCGATAGCGTCTTCCTTTCCCTTTCAATCACGAGCTTGTTGACCTTTTTCACCACACTTGTAATAGACTCCCATTCCCTTCAGGCATGTACCAAGGTGTTTCTTCCCACATTTACTACAGGATGGATATTCAAATTTTCTCTTCTTCCCCTTATTTCCATTTCCAGAGTGTTCATTAGATCTCTTATTCTCATTATTTTCATTAATGTCATAAGACATAGAGAATTCATTTTTTTGATAGCACATGAGACAATATGTTCGTACGACGAGAAGGATTGTGAGGATAATACTCAATAGAGAAATGGTTTTAACCCTTCAAAGAAACAATCAATCTTACTTATTTGGTTACGTATATAATCTACATCATGCCTCACTAACCTTGAAAATTTATCTTCATACTTTGCGAAATTTTCATCCTCCTTTTTCTTTAGACTTAGAAATTGCCTTTCCATATCTTCTCGATGGTCTTGAAGAAAGTATTTTTCTACGAAAAATTCATTAAACTCCCATAATTTAATATTTGATAATTCATAATCTTCCTTTGTGTTTTAAATCACTGACCACAATTGATTAGCGTCTCCAGTGAGGTGACAAACTGCCATGAACACTTTTTTTCTTTCACTACTACCCAAGGCATGAAATAATTTCTCTAAGGAATTTATCCATTTCTCAGCTACTAATGGATTTGTACCCCCATTTAATGTTGGTGTTGGTTGCCTCATGAAGCGATCTAACATTGATCCTCCACGCTCTGGATCAGGGTGCTCCATATGGGTAAGGTTATTATTCATAACCTCGGAGAGTTGTCCCAGTATGGTGATTAGCTGATCAGCACCAGTTGCATCACCAGCTCCACTATAATTATCTTGAGTAGTTGGGAAAACCCTACATGGAGTCCGTCCATTGATATGGTTTCCATTATTTCCACTAGGTTCCATTTCAAAATAATGAAATTAACAAGATTTATTAATGAATCGAAATTCATAATTCCAAACTTGTAAAACACTTAATATAAATTGAACAGTTTATGGATACAATCCATAATCATAAAAAATGTTTTCTTTGAGGATGTATATACTCATAAACCCTTCATAATGGTTATTAAAGAAAATGAGAATTATCCTAATCATATCCCCCGGGAGTGTCGTAACAAAGAGTGCAGCAAGGCCCATTGTTGTGCACCAGTTCCCATTCGAGTCTAGCTCAAAGCAGTGTTTTCGGAGTTTAACCCTAGGTTCATATGTTCCAGAGTTGCCTCTACCTGCTTGTATCCAGACATGAGTGTATTTCTTGGAAAACTCCCAAAATCACTACAATACCAAAATTCTAGGAAGTTATTCAATACTGATCCTCAAATTCTATCTTAGGGTTATGTGCTATAATTAGAGTTTATCTAAATCTAGTTTTTAAGGTTTGTACTAAATTTCCTCTAATATAATCTACAATGCCTCGACCCTAGTATCCCAGAGTCGGTGCATTATTACATAACATTGGCATGATCACATGGAAATCATGTCTCGAAAGACCGATCGATTTAGTATTATTAGAAACAAGATTCATACATAAGTTCAACATTACAACTTGAAAAGAAGTACACCGCGAATTTATTCAATTAGAAACATCCAAGACTCCAAGATTATGCCTGCAAGTCACTCATAACTAATTTCTTCATATAATGGGAAAATGAAACTTAAGAAAGGGATGAGCTCAAATGTTTAGTAAGGGTAAGAAATACAAAGAAAGATAACATAAATATTAAGCAAGTTGAACAATTGAAACCACATGCCGTTACTAATAATAAATATAAATACTTTTATGTGAGATATATGAAGTGTGTAAATAATGTCATAAAAAAACATAATCATGGGTATTATACTAGTCAAATGACCTCATGAACCATCAATATTATTTTCATAATGATGGAATGTATAAAGCCAGGCATTCTAAAACATTTTTTCAAGGCCTCGGCCAAGATGTTTAAAAATGATTAAGGCCTCGGTCACAACCATATATCAAAATGGTAAATGCCTCGGCCAATTCCACATCTATTAGTTGAATGAGACCTACCGATGGATAAAGGAGCTATATCAGGGTCCACCAGTCACTTACTAAGTCCAATACATTCCACATTTGAAAAGGTTGAAATATAACATAAACATTCGTATTAAACCTAGAATACGATATGTCAATACTTTATCCATATACCACGAATGGTATAAAAATAGCACATCCATAGTCAAAAATATCACCAAACCTTAAATACAACATGGAACTTTTGAATCATAATAAATCAACTTCAAATAAACTTTAAATCCATCAAATGATGTTAACATAGATGAAATCAAAACCTTTTTAGAGAAAAATATCTTTATATTTTGAAATCATTTAAGAGTCACATAATTATAGAGAAATAATTTATTTTAAAAATATTCTTATAAGCTTATAAGGGAAGCTTTTATGATGTTATAATGGAGGAAAATAGAGGTGCCCGCCATAAAATTTAAAAAAACATTCTTAACTTAATTTTGTCAAAAGGTCAAAAAGTACCTTGTTTGGAAAATGACAGAAAGATTAATTTCAAAACATATAAGGTCAAATAAGGGTATAAATTAATTTACCCTATTATCTAGTAAATAGTAAAAATGTTTTGAAATACATTTTTAAGAAACATGGATGTGGATGATAAAGAGGTCCTAGTAGATACTCACGTAAAAAGAACCTCGGATAATAAAGAGACTGTGAAAATAATCCTTACCATGTAATTTTCCTTGGTAGAGGGTAGGTTAACCTCTTGTATAATGGTAAAATAATAATTATTAAATTATTAAATAATCATATATATTAATATGATATCATATATGATCTTTAAACATTTCTTTGTTAATAATATCTTAGTATTATCGTCATTTCGGGTGTTAACTCATTCGTTTTCATTTATATGATTTGTTACGTAAGTAATGCTTGTTATTTATAGGATGTATCTTATTCATATTCAGAATGAAACATAATTTTTAATCATCTAATGAAAAATAGTCTTGAATGGATACAATGGGGAGATAATCTCATCGCTTTCGTGGAGACGGCAATCCTTACGTATGCACGAGCGACAATATCATTCTTTTGATATTAAAATAATATATAATTGGATGTTATATCACATATACATAATCAATATCATGTTATATTTATTATTTACATCAATTACACATCATTATTAAACCCATCCCAAAAATAATTTATTGAATAACAATTACACCATGTCGTGGAGATGGTAAGCCATACGTACACACGCATGGTGACATGTCATTCAAAGGATGGATAGAATAATGAATATGGTTATACCATATTTATAATAAAATCAAATTATATAGAATATACTGGAATTATTATTTAATAATGGAATCAACAAGGAAAGAAAAAGTGGGAGAAGAAAAAAAATGAAAGAGGTGGTGAGATATTTACCTCTTTTTCAGGTTCTTCCTTTTGATTTGATCAAAAGGGATCCATAGGATGGCTTTATGACTAATGGAAGACATCTAGGATGAAGTGCGGATAACTGAGAGCGTACTTTGGCAGGGTTTTCCAAAGCCAAATGTCTTTGAAGGTGTGAATTTTAGAGAAGGGGTAGTGCCCTTTTATAAGAGGGTTGAGGGGAATATTAGGAAAAGCTAGAAATATTATTTTATAATAAATTATCTTTAGTTTTATAATTGCTGAAAAGTGGATTATTTAAAGGATAAGGTTGGTATGGGTCAAAAACCACTCAACCAACAGGTTTCAGACAGTTTTGGGTCACTATATTAACCTTATTATTTAAATTAAACTCTATGTTAAATAGTTTGACATTTACCATGTCTCTTTGTATTTTTATATTATACGGTTAATAAACATACTATATAATTTAAAGAGAACCACAAGTGGTTCATTAATGATAAAAATATAACTATATAAGTCTTTTGACCTATCCTTAAATTTTTAGGAATATAATATTAATTAATAATATAATATTTGTTTTAAAAACACTTTTATGCCAATTTTGACACTGTGATATTTTGTTTTTTCTAAATTTATAACATCATTATTATTTAGAAAACATTTAATCTAACCAACCATAATATTCCATATTAACCTAGAAAATTAGTGGAATTCATAAAAAGTCTCAAATTACATTTATTTGGGTATTTATAATATAAATTATTTTAATATTTCATTAATTCGGTAATTACTGCATCATCATTTTTTCATAAATAAATTTAATTATTTAATGTCTAAAAAATATAAATAAAATACCATTATGTAGAAAACCTTTTTGTATTTTTAATGAATATTTATAGTCAAATTTATATTATTTTTGACACTATTTTATAATGGATTGGTTATTAAACATTGAATTTAACACTTTTAACTCTTATTTGAATTAAATAATAATAAATGTCCAAATCTCATCCATGTTGAACTAAAGGATCAAATTTAATACTAAGGTTATTTTTGGTCAAATCACACTTATCCAATATAATTATAAAATTTGTTAGTTTATTAATAATATCATTTTTATCCTTAATTAGCCAATTTACTTTTAACCGTGGTAAATAAAAGTAAAGAGTTAATGTTCACCAAAAATTATTTTTATCTCATTGAACCACATTTGACTCCTTGATATTAACTGTGTCTCTCGGATTTTCTAAATTCAACTCAAAGAAGCGGTAAAATTATGTTTTATGTAAATTTGCAAATACTCCTAAGTGGTTGGTAGAATACAGTAAAATGTTTAATAAAATTTTTATATATCTAAAATTATTATAAACTGACTCCAATGAATTGAATTGAACTTATATAGGTATCATGTATCTATTTTGACCTTAAATAAATTTAAATAAAATAAATAATTATTTAAATAAAAATTTGGTTTTCAACAATAATTTAGTGTTTTCACTATTCCTCGAAAATTGACAGTTCTCAGAAAAATACCAGAAATTCACCCTAAAATAATTTATATATTCCAAATCCAAAAATGATTTCCATTTTGAAAGATAAAATTTATAAAATTTCAAAATGTTGGTATTACTATTCCTAATGGATAGTTTTATTGGTTGTGGTGTGTTAGAACTCGAAGTGGCATATAACACATGATACTGTATTATTCAAAGAGAAGCGTACCGTGGAAGCTTGGGGTGTTACACCCTTGTAAATGGTCATGGATATGAGGGTGTGTATATTGGGGCTAGGTGTTCCTACATGTGTGTGACGGTGTGTATACAAAGTGGGAGAGCAGCGACATTAGTTAGAAATCTCAAAGAGCCGAAGTGGATGGCTTGGTTCCACCTTGAGGTTGGGTCCCTCTCCTTGCCTCTTTAATTCAAGAATTATTTAAATTAAATTTAGATTCTTTATTAATTCTGCTTAATTATATTTAATTGAATATCTTGAATAAATTTTCTTTATAATAAATGTTTCATTTGATAAATAAAGTCATGTTTTTATAATAAAACCCCTCCAATGGAGGTGCTCTGTTTGTGAAAACTCACAGTGATAGTAATGTTGATCTTGTTTCATAACTTACTGCATTTGATTTGTGATGAATGAGTTTTAGAATAAATATTAAATATAATTAAACTAATTATGTGATAAAGCAATTACATTATTTTATAATAAAACTTGTCAAACGGATGTGCGATGTCTTCTAAACCAAAGAATAGTGATGATCAGATCTGTGATAGTATTACATGAGTCTCGTGATCAATGTTGAGACTGACTAATCACAATTTCTGTTGGTGGGGAGATGACCTGAATTTTTCCCCACCTCCTCCACATCCCTTCGCTCCTGGACGGAAGATTTTGTCCTGTAGATGTTGCTAGATTGGGCCAACACACTAGTGTCATGCAGCGGTCACGCCCCGGTC
This sequence comes from Viscum album, assembly GCA_963277665.1. Taxonomy (NCBI): domain Eukaryota; kingdom Viridiplantae; phylum Streptophyta; class Magnoliopsida; order Santalales; family Viscaceae; genus Viscum; species Viscum album. The sequence goes on along the minus strand of OY728130.1, from coordinate 374,443,382 downwards.
AGGCCACGGTCACGCCACTGTCACGCTACGGTCACATCGGGGTCACACAGCGGTAATGTTGTGGTCAAGCCAAGATCAAGATAGTGTCACAGAGCAGTCACGCTATGGTAATTCCATGATTTGTACCTCCTTATGGACAACACCCCATGGAAATTCGTAGTCCTGTTGGAACACAGTGAATTTTACCTAGATAGAGCTTTAAATACATTACCCAACCATAGTTAATTGGGAGGGAGTCCCCTAGGTAGCAAATCAATAGATCGAGTCTCTCATGAAAATATTTAGTCACCTGTAGACAACATTGGGGATGAGGGTGAGGCTTGCTTCTTGTAATCTATAAGGACAATCCAAGGGCTCGAGTGAAATCATCGTAAATGTTGGACAATAATAAGACATGAGAATAATTTTATAATGATATTTTTATTTGGAAAAGTGTCCTTTAGAGTTTGATATTTTTATGATCTCGATGATCTGATAAGTGTTTTGACCCTTGTAGTGAAAACTATTCTACATTATCTTTTTTTTCTATGTGAGAATAGTAAACAACACACACCTCATATAGTGTAGTTGGATCTTTCTACAACAATGGAGAATCTGATGGATGATCAGATCTGTGACTGTATTCCATATTTTTTGTAATAAATGTTGATACTGACTAATCACAATTTCTATCTACAAGGCGATGAACAATATGTTTCCCCACCTCCTCTTTCTCCCTTTTCTCCTGGCCGGAAGATGCTACCCTACGGATGTCATTGGACCAAGCCAACTGACTGTGGTCATGCCATAGTAATTCCACGGTCATTCCATAGTCACGTCGTGGTAACGCCACGTTAATTCTTTGATTTGGAACTTTTCCAGGGCGACACCCTGCGACTATTCACATTCATGTCATAATTTGATGTATCATACCTAGATAGAGTTTTAGATACATTACCCAATCATAGTTAATGCGGAGGGAGGCCCCCAGATAGCAAATCTTTTGATTGAGTCTCTCATGAAAATATTTAGTCACCTATAGAAAACATTGGAGATGAGGATTAAGCTTACTACTTGTAATCTACAAGGACCATCTAAGTGCTCGAGGGACATTATAGTAAATGTTGGACAATAAAAAGACATGAGAATACATTTATAGTGATATTTATGTTGGAAAAAATGTCTTTCAGAGTAGGACATTTGTATGATCCCGATTATTAGATGAGTCATTTGACCCTTCTAGAGAAAATTATTCTACATTATCTTTTTTTTCTATGTGATAACAGTATACAACATAGAACTCATATAGTGTAGTTAGAGCTTTCTACAACAATGGTGAATCTGATTGATTATCAGTTCGGCGATAGTTTTCCATGAGTCTGGTGATCAATGTTGAGACTGACTAATCACAATTTCTACCGATGGGGAGGTGGCCAAAATGTTTCCTCGCCTCCTCCCGCTCCCTTCGCACCTGGATGGAAGATACTGCTCCACGGATTTCCCTAGACTGGGCCAACATGCTGTAGTCACACCGCGTTCATGCCGCAACCACGTTGCAGTCATGCCACGCTTTGGTCAAGCCATTGTTACATCGCTGTCACGCCACAACCACCTACAATTCATCCCAAACCAGCAAACACAACAGCTACAACACCAGCCCCCACCCCATAGACTCCTGTAAAACACTCATTCTAGCACTCTGCCACCTGAAAAACAACCCCACCCACCAGTTCCAGCCCGCACCAGCCCACTACCATCCCCTGCTGCCTACCTTCCTTCCCACACCGGCCACTCCAGCCCGCACTAACCACTGCACCATCCACAACACCAGCCCCTAGAACTGTTTCTTTATCCTTAGGTTGAAGAATTACACTGGTTAATTTGATATTTATCTCCATTACGATTCATGTTTAATCGGTCCTAACGGCTTAAAAAGTGGTAATTTTGAATATTGAAAAGATAATGACTTATTTAATATTGTATTCTTATGGGGAGGGAAGATTTTCCAAGGGATCTGTGGATGAGGATGTCCAGACTAGAGGTATATGGTGGTATCATCTTATGTAGTGGTGAGGGATTATTGAACATTCTACAAGCACTGTTTTCTTTGGAGGTTCTTGAAGGTTGTTCTATATAAGGCAATTTCATATCTGTCAAAGTAATGATATGACCTTGAGGATCTAGGGGAAAGTCTCATGGATGTGGAAGGAGATGAATTGGGACATTCTAGTTCTCAATAAGTAGTCTCAGTGGATTGTGGAATGTGAATACATAAACATCTGATTCGAAAATTGGGTAGGTCCCCATCTTTTCTTTCCAGGCTGTCTGACTCCATACATTCTGTTTGCCAAGGCATGTTGTTACCCCTATTTTACATAGGTTGTTATTAACCACCATCAAAGTTAATGTTTTGATAATATTATTATATCTTCTTAAATGGAATGCTTATTCTCCACGAAGTCTCCAATTAGGGTTTTACTGGTCACGATTTACAGGCCTATACATTAGATTCCAAATGGTATGACTAGTGGTGAAAATCTATACCAGTGTAATGAAATCCCGATTAAATGTAACTTGTTGGTTTGGTGGAACAATAACCATTTAATTCTTATGAATGAAACTATATGAAGCAGGGGGTGTAGGTGGGGTGTATAGGAGGGGTTGTCTAGGGGGTGTCCAAGGGCTGTCTGAGGGGGGGGGGGGGGTTCAGGAGGTCTGTAGGGCAGGGGGGCAGTGCCTATGGGGTGTCTTGGGGGGCTGTCCATTGGGTGTTCAAGGGATGTCCGGGTGGTCTGCATGGCAGGGGAGGGTGTAGGGTGGGTGTCTAGGAGGGGGTGTCTAGGGTCTGTCAGGGGGGCGTTCAGGGGGGGGGGGGGTTGTCTAGGGGTTGTCCAGGGGGGTGGGGGTCATCCAGGGGTTGTCCAGGGGGGAGGGTGTCTAGTGGGGGTGCCAGGGGGGTTGTCCAATGGGGTGAAAGGGGGCTGTAAATGGGGGAATGGGGGTGTTCAAGGGGGATGTACAGGGGGGCATGGGGGTGCAGGGGTGGTGTCTATACCTTTTTAGAATTTCAAAAATAAAACTACACTTTATTGTATCTAAATACTATAATATATCAAGATTTAAAACTGACTTCCAATGTTTATCCTTTCATTTCATCATGTTAACACATTCAGAGGCAGCTCTGAATATTCTGACCAGGGATAAAGGGAAACTAATTTGAAGAGATAAACCCATGACCAATGGAACCTAACCTCATAGCAATAATTTTGATAATGTTTTTTTGGAAAGGTACTCCCAATATCAATAGGTCTGAAATCCTTTACATCCACTACATTTTCCTTCATTAGAATCAGGGAAATAAAATTGGTGTTGATTCCATAGGGCATAGAGGCATGGTTAAAGAACTCCCTCATAGCTTTATGGAGCTCATCATGAACTATTTCCCTGTAGAACATAAATAATTTATTTGTGAACCCATGATAACCAGCCACACTCTCAATATTTAAATAAAAAAGGAACACTAAACCTCCTTCTCATCAAGGGATGCATCAAGAGAGATTACTGGATTCAGTGTGTCCCAATCTGATTCACCACACTCTCGTGAAGGATGGCTGTATTTTTTGCATCCTATATTAGAAATTTTCAAGCTTCAATTAATTATAAATGATTGTGATGCTTTGTCATAAAAAATTTATTTTGGACTTTTCTAATAAGAACATTTTTCATATTTTAACACTTTGGTCATCTATGGTTATGTTTTAACTAGTGAAATCAATGCATTGTGGTTCCATGGTTTTTTAATTCTAGTTTGCATTGTTTCACAGTGGTTTCAAGGGGGGGGGGCTTGGTGCAGGGAGAAAGGGCTTAGTGCAGGGGGGATGGGGGGGATGGGTGAAGGTGGTACTGGGGGTGCATGGGGTGTCCATGATGGGGGGGGGGGGTAGTGGGGGTGCAGGTGGGGGGGGATGGACAATGTGGGTACAGTGTGGGGATGGGGACCTGGGTGAAGGGGGTAGTGAGAGGGCTAGGGGATGGGTGAAGGGGGGGAGGGGGCAGGGGGGAGGGGGTGGTGGATGGGTGCAGGTGGTACTAGGGGTGCAGGGGATTTCCATGAGGGGGTATGAGCATTGCAGGTGAATGTGGGGGGGGGGGGAGTGGGGGTATAGGTTGAAGGGGGGGGGGGGGGGTGGATAGTGGGGGTACAGGTGTTTGGGGGTTCTGGGTGAAGGGCGTAGGGGGGTGGGTGTAGGTGGTATTAGGGGTGCAGGGGGGGGGTGTGGGTGGAGGTGAAGGGGGTGGAGTTTGGTGTAGGGGGTAGTGGGGGGCTAGGTGGGGGAGTGGGGGGGGGCAGGTGGGGGTGGGGTGGACAATGGGGGTGTAGTGGGTGGGAGGGGGACTTGTGTGAAAGGGGTAGTGGGGGGATGGGTGTAGATGGGTATGGGGGGGCTGGGTGCAGGTGGTACTGTGGGTGCATGGGGGTGTCCAAAGGGGGGGGTAGTGGGGGTGTAGGTGGGGGGACTGGGTTCAGCAGGTAGGGGGAGCTTGATGCAGGGCTGGGGGAAGGTGGTACTGGGGGTGCAGGGGGGAGTCTAGTAGGGGGGGGGGAATGGGGGTGTGGTCGAGGGAGGGAGGGGGACCTGGGTGTAGAGGTCAGTGGGGGGGGGGAGCTGGGTGCATGGGTAGAAATGGGGGTGCAGGGGGGTGGACAGTGGGGGTGCAGTGGGTGGGAGGTGGACATCAGTGTAGGGGGTAGTGAGGGGAATGGGAGGCTGTGTGAAGGGGTGGGTGCAGGTTGTACTGGGGGTGAAGGGGGGAGTCCAGGAGGGGGGCCTGTGGGGGTGCAGGTGGGGGTGGGGGAAGTGGGGGTGTAGGTGGGGAGAGGAGGACCTTGCTGTAGGGGGTAGTGGGGGGATAGGGGGTTGGTTGCAGGTGGGATTGTGGGCGGGGGGTTGTGGTCAAGTGGTACTGCGGGTGTAGGGGAAGAGGGGGTGAAGGCTGGGGGGGGTCCAGGGGGTGTCAAGGGGGGGGGGGGGGGGGTGTACAAGGGGGTTCTGTCCAGAGGGGAGAGTGGGGGTGTGCAAAGGGGGATGGTAAATGATGGGGGGTATGTCCAAGGGGAAAGGGATGGGTTGTAGAGGGTCTCTCCAGTGGGGCAACTACCATTTATAGAAAAAGAATATATACCCACGGTTTGAGAACCGTAGGTAAATATGATACTGCAGAACCCTCTATACGAACTGTTTTTTAACCGTGAGTAAATATGCTACTGCAGAACCCTCTATACCTACAGTTTACTTATCCGTGGGTATATAATTTGTGTTGCAAAAATTTATTCCCACAGTTCTAAAAACTGTTGGCGTAGATCTATACCCACGATACTAGTGAACCGTGGGTGAGTTGAAATTTTAGTGGGATATTCCCCCGTTTTCGGTAAAATCATGGGTATAGGGAAATACCGATGCCTCGGGAGCCAATATTTCATCAAAAATTGGGTATATCCAATACCCATAGTTTAATGGGCTATACCCACGGTTTGAAAACGTGGTTATAGGGCACTTTTCCAGTGCTGATAGCCTAATTCAACCATTCTATCACTATAAATAATTGTTCAGTTCCGACTCTAACCATATTAGGTTGCTTATTTTGAAGGTTATTTTCCTCTAGATATTGTCCCAACACATCATCCATATTTCCACTATGGGAAACCATTCTAAAAAACATATCTAATATGAGGCTACATAGTATTCTTCAAATTCTATATCATTTCAATATGATCATAATGTAAAAACAATTTATGGATATTTTGTTAACAATATCCTAACCCCTAAAGTTATCTAAACTATAATTTGATTCCAAACATAAGGCTCTAGAATTAAACATTACATAGTCTTAATTTAAGTCATGAATTAACATTAGGGATATTTTTAGGTTTAGAGTTTTATATAATTAGGCCATAACTATTACATAACAACTCAAATTTATACAAAGTGGATACAACTAAAATAGTATCCATTTCTTCCACAATATAAAACATTTCAATGTAAACATGATTTTTATTTATGGATAAAATGATTCATAACATTCATATTGGATTATTCTTTTATATTATCCATCAATGTACACTATGAAAAATAATTCAAATACTTGGGATGAGCACAAAAATCATATTATGTGATATAATGTAATATCTCAGAATTGCATGGATTTTTTTTGAAATTTAAATGGTATTTTTATGAGATGAGGATCTGAGATGGCACGTAATTCCGAGACTTGGAGTGGCTGGAATAAATTTTCAATATTTTTCAATGTTTATTATTTAATCATGCGGGTGAGTTTTTCTGTCTTTTTAACTGGTGATCAGATCAAAAATTTGAGGGCATTGTTGAACTCCAAATAGCGGGATTCAACTAAAATAAACATAAATTCGACCGGTGCGAGTCAACAAAAAAAGTTATTTTTCAAGAATTTTAAATAAAAATATAAATAATATAAATTGGATTTATTTTATTTTTTATTGAATTCTAATGTGTTTTAGAAAAATTGATTTCCACGAAAGAATAGTCGAAACACTATTTCATTAATGAAACATCATAGTGATGCTATGTCTCTTCAGTAATAGAAAGGTGATTAATAGCCCTTAAGGGTTTAAGAGTGACCAATTGTTGATGAGATAGAGAGAAAGATCTTAGTCTATAGAGGATCAACATTAATGAGTGATGATTTCTAATGACGAAGGATCAATGAATTAAGGAATGAGATTTAAATCAAACATGGACAAATGATGACAACGTAGAGATGTTATTCGTCTGTGAATGAAAATTTTGAGGTAGGGGTTTTCATTTGAACTTCTCTTTCCTATTTTTTTTAAAGGATGTACCTAGATCAACCCATGAATAGGTTGACCCATGGTATGATCATTTTTGTTGGAGGTTTCATTTTTTGGGACTTTAACGTCAGAGTTTCATGATGAATTTTTGGTTAACCCTTCTAATGACAATGAACATGATCGACATGAACAACGAATGTGGTTTGTTAAATATTTTTTGATTTGTGAATTTTCCTCACCCAGTTCTTTGTATGTTGTGGGAAGTCTTCACTTGGACCACAACACAAAGGTGGGAATTCAGTCCGGCGTTGAAAAATCAATCCCTAGAACAGTGAACTGATATCGTGGATTCGGGATGGACATGGCACAATAAAGGTGTGACGATAGTGGTGGTGAGCAAAACAAGGTGGTGTGGGAAATATCAGTGCACAAATAAATTTTTGTTGGGATGTATCACAATGAGGATTTGAACCCCAGGCGATGAAGGACACAACCCGAGGGTTCCATAACACCCTCTGGATCAATGAACAGACCAACGAAGAGCATTTGGTGGTTTTTAGAAAATGTTATTGGCACGCCTGCAGTGGAACATGGTTTCTGCCGCGTGTCGGACTGCGGGGCAACATGCTGTGGAAGGGGCGATAGTGGTGATCACATGATGGAGTTGCGACCGAATCAACGACATAATCAATACCTATGAAAAAGATGCGAGTCTTGCCGAATAAACCAGTCTTTGTGAGAGGATCAATAGACAAAGGTGGGGGTGCCAGCTAGCATAACCAAGTGCCGAGCAGATGCAACTATCATGCATACGGTCTGGGGGAGCTGACCCACTCAAAGGGAGGCCAAGATGCTATAGGCGGGCCACAACCATCCAGGAGGGCCGAACCTGCTGCCCAACAGGACAGGTTGGCCCCATTAGTCTAGGTTTAACCTAGGTCACACATAGGTGGGGTCGATGGGATCAGGTTTGGATGGGTCAGTTCGACCAGGTTGGACCTAGCCTAGACCCAACCGACCCCCGTTTTTCTAAGTTGACTATATCTTCTAAATGGAAAATCTGTTTGACCATCCATCGATGGAGTTGGGACACTTTGGATGAGATGATCCTTTTGAGATACTACAAGCGTGTTTTTTTATAATGACAGATGATGAGATATTTGTTTGATGAATAAGCTCTTATGGTACAAGCATAATTTGGGCAGAACCAGGGTGGTTCTTACTATAGAATGTTAGGATGGTTACTCCATTAATGTCTGAATGTTTAGGGAATCTTTATCACTATACTTATGAAGAGAAAGGACTTCCCACATCATGTGTGTAGTTTCATTTCCTTTGATTAGTTTCCTCTAGGGGTTTTACCCCACTGAAGGACTAGGGTGCAGTTTCATAGAGATATTCGTGAAGGAGGAGTCGGTTGTCTACTATGAGACCAAGGAAAAAGTCCTTTAACCATTGAATTGGAAATCCCTAGAAGGACTAGGGCATGCGACCTCCAAATCTAACACATATAGAGTAGGTACTCTTCTACCAGGTAGGGAGAGGGTCCTCTATTTTACGAGTATGGCATCCCGAACTGTTTTATGGTGTGGTTCCTCATTACGCAGTGCAATGGTAGAGTCAGTACTCCCTTGTCATGCCAGTGTGTAGGTCCTCTAACCTGGGGTTGATATTTCTCTAACGTACTAGGTTTTGGGTCCCCCATTGTGAAAAAATTGATAGATTCAGTACTATGCTATATTACAAGGGTGTGGGAACTCTAGTCAATGAGTGGTACTCCCCTACACGGTAGGGTGCAGGTCCTCGATATAGGATGTTGTACTCCCCTACTAATTCTGGTATCATATACTTCATGAGTAGTGCACCCTTGTTGGAACTAGGGCTTGCATCCTCACTTATAGAGTCATACATTCCCGTAATTGAGTAGCAATGGGAAGCGAGTCATCTATATGAGTTGGATCACCCTTTACTACATGACACAGTTACAAGGAGCGGTTCCCTCAACTTGAATAGATTGATACCAAGGTATGTGTTTGTATTCCTTCGATGGACTGAGGCGCATGACACTCCTTATAGGAGCAATTGTGGTATCGCATGTTAGACTAGAGCAGTTCTCCCTCAACTATGTGTAGTGACAAGGATAGGGACTCTTCACATGGGTGTACTTATTCTTACATCAGGTGCAAGACTGTGATGACCAGACCTCCAGTATCGGGCATAAGAGTCGGACCTAGTAGAATGTTCTTCATGGAGCACATTCTCATGGATGTACCATTATATATGGTAGAGTTATACCCAATGGAGTGAATATCTTGAATAGTTTCCATTAGGGATGCCTAAACTCATGGATTGTGATCTTCTAGATTGTGAGTTATGACTTGAGCCTTCAATGAGAGGCTTGAAGATGGCTCTGTAGTTGGGACCACTTGTTTTTTTAGTGGCTGAGACAATTATATTTGGATGTTCTTGGTATATGTATGAGAATATACCTGGGTAAAGATGACTATAAATTTATTTTTTGTTTCCCTCTTGTGTTTAAGTTTGTGGTTTTGGGATCCCCTACTAAGTGTTGTTTTACTAATCTCTACATAGGGTTTTCCTTCATGTGTCATGTATTGTGAAGATTGTCGATGCTTTAATGGAGACCATGTAGGACTAGGGCATGGTGGTGTTTAGTGATATTTGATAGATGTGGTGTGTAATTTACCCTTCAGCTACCATTCACATACACTTCCCTGTAGATGAGCTTCAGGGACATGGATTTTTACTGTTCTTATGTTTTTCTTTTGGTGGGATTGTATACTAGCTCGGGGTTCCACCTTGTACATTACATTCCATTGTACTCTAGTTTTATTTTACATTGTGGATTTCATGCCGGGTTTCCTTGTCTTTTCAATTTTTATTACCTTTGGTAGGGAGTTGTGTGTGTGTGTACATGTTCTTTTAAAATTCCTCCCATTTCAAGGATAATGACTGTGAAGCTAGTCTCTTGCCCTTTCCCATTGTGAGGCAGACTTGGGGTAGTTGCGACAAGGGCCTCAAGGGATGGTTCATGAAAAATTGTTATTAAATGTGGTCATTTATACCACAAAGACCAAGGGTTTTTAATTTATTGTTTTCTGTGACAATTTTAAGTGTATCGAGTACAGATTTCTGGTCAGGGACTCTAGTGTTGGTGCGGCGTCTGACATATCCATACATAGGAACTATGGACACCTATTTTCCAGCTTGGTACATGGAAAGACTGGTTGCTGGAAAATAAAGGGTATTCACATCATGTCGGAATGGTCGTTCTTTCCATTCCTTACATGAGTCTTATCTCCATATATGTCATTCAACAGTGGTTCATCTTGATATATTTCATGATTCCACCAAGATGACAGGAATATAGGATTCTACAATGTGATCATAATGATGGTCCACCTGGGTGGAGGCTTCAGTGTTCGGCAATGAATCTATAGTGTTTCATTTAAGTGATGTACTTGTTATGTAACCACCCATCGATTGGTAGTTTCTACCTATGGAGGATGTGCGTTGGTTGATGCACTACATGAGATCGAGAGACAGAGACCTAAAATGTTCCGAGTCATGTCAAATCCTTATGTAGTTGAGGATTGCCTTGATGCTGTTACACAATTCTTCCACTTTTTGAGGATACTTCTCAACCAAATGGAGATCTAATATATAAACCTTCTTATGGACTAATCTTAGATATAATGGATATTGAAGATCTTGTCACATGACGAGGAAACCCTCACAAGTATAGACTTTGAGAACCTCTTCTGGAAGGAGTTATTTCTAGAAACATTACTCTCTGTGCATATAAAGGAGATGCTACACCTACGATAGGGTAGCATGACGGTTTTAGAGTACTCAATCAGATTCAAGAATCATTGTCACTATGCTATAGATATGGTGTGAGACCCTTACTTAATTGCCCAAACAATTGGGCATAGACTATTTTGGGAGACCAGGGAATCAGTGATACACCATAGCATTGCAATGTATGTTTGGGTGCTGGAGCGAGCCCTAGTGGTTGAAAGATACCCGGTATAGGAGCATATGGATGTGACCTACAACAGGGGACTTAATTTAGAGGTATCTACTAAATCTAGTAGATCAAAGGCGACATGATCATGACGTAGGAGGCATCCCTATACCTAAACTAAAACATGTGGGCATGTAGCACATGAGGAGCACCATGGAGTAGATCGGCCACCATATAGGTGGTGTTACGCTTCCAATGGCCATGGAATTTCACTAGAGATTTCCCGGCCTACTATTCCGCTAACAAAGAGATGGAAGATGAGCCTCTTTGGCAGAGACAATGATTGGAGGAATGTGTTCTGAAATATGGCAGGCATGATAGAGGAGATGGATGAGCATTATAAGGTGGAAGGTAGTTTTTAGCTTTGCCACCACCACCCCTAGGTAGTCCACACAAGGCTCAGGGAGCTAGAGGACGTGGGTGATGACAGCTACATGTGCTCTCGGATTATGACTAAGAATCACTAATATAAATTCGAGGTACAAACTGTGACATTCCATTCAACTGACTTTTTAAATTGACACATGTGCTAGTCATCCTCCTTTTTTTGTTAGTTCTGTTTGAGACATAGAGGTTCCGTTTGGACCGTGGACTTGACCCTCATGCTTAGATACTTTTTCATGAGGTGGCCTATTGATCACACACTGACACTAATAGTGTGACCTGACTCTTGGAGGCATGATTTGTGGTTGGCATATCTTAGTCATGGAGTTGAGGCCTTATGACATCATTACAGGTTCAAAATACTACAACTCATACCTAGATTGACAATATTAGGAAAATGATGAGGTGTGTCTACAATGGTGAAAATAGTTTTTTCCATGCAGTGAATGTAAAACCTAGGAAGCATTGGGTGTACAATTGAGAAGAGTCATGATTAGAATCATTCTATTGTATAAGAGTTAGACCCCATGTTGTTTCTACAGTATCAAATGGTGGTTTACCATCCATAATCACATGAGATACCACTAGTGAGTGTGGAATTATTTTAGTTTCATCATGTTGTGTGGCTGCTGGAAGTTGTAAACAGAGGGCCTAGTAAGACCCAACATTTACTCGTGGACAACACGTTTTCATTATTAAATACCCTTGCATGTTAAGAATCAACCTTGAACTCATAACATTTATAGAGGCTTTAGCACAGTACGTCAAGGGGTGGATGTGAACTATGGGTTTCTATTTGTATCTCAATCAAGTTAGTGTGGAGGTAAGCCACAAGAAACAATGATTACAAATGGATCAGATTTATCAGTGCATTTCCAACATGTCACGGCTGAAGAGACATGTACCCCTTGTTTCCTGATGTTTACCTAGAAGAATCTAGACATAAATGTGGTCGATATTGGTGGTTTCTCAATGTGCGTTCTTGTTAGCAGTGCAGAGACCCATGACGAACTCAGTTTTATTCCCTTGAGTTAAATTTTATTTTTGGGGATGAAAATCCTTAATGTGGGAAACATTTAATGTCACAGAATATCTTGATTGTTTTTTAAATTTAAATGAGATTTTTATGAGACCCGGCTCTAAGACGGAAGGTAATTATGAGACCTGAAGTGGCTGGAATGGTTTTTTAAACATTATTAATGTTTATTATTTAAAATAATAAAGGTATATTTTCAATCATTTGATTCAGTTATTAGATAAAAAATTTGAGGGCACTGATGAACTAAGAACACCTGAATATTCTAAGAAAGGACTTAACAATGATTAGTGCGGGTCGACCGAAAAATTGAATTTTAGTTATTTTTGAAGAAGAAGACAAATAAAATAAACTATTTATTTATTTATTTTTGTTTTAATTCAAAATCATTGCAGAATAATGGATTTCCACCCAAGTGTAACAAAAATGTTGTTTCATTAAGGAAACAGAGTAATGATGCCACATCACATCAGTAACAAAAAGGCAGTTAACACCACTCAATGGGTTGACAACAATCAATTGGTGAACAGGTAGAGAGGAAAGCTCTGAGCCTCTAGAGCATCACCATCAACGAATAGAGAATGATGATCAACAAAGACGATAGATCTACTAGTTAAAAAATGTGCTTCAGATCAAATGTAGACAAAGGAAAAAAATGTAGAGACATTATTTCCTAGTGAACTAACCTTTTGAAGTAGGGTTTTTTATTTGAATTTATCTTCCTCGTTCTCGGTTTTAAATGACTTACATAGATCACCCCACAAATAGGTTGTACCACGGTCTGATCATTCATATGGTAGGGTTAATTTTGTGGGGTTTTAACAGAAGATCATATTGATTAATTTTTTGTTAACCCTTCCAATGGTAACACACTTGATCGACATGAACATCGATTGATGTCCGTTCAATCTTTGTTGATTTAGGAATTTTCCTCCCTTCATTCTTTTCTCATCATGGGAAGTATTCACATGCCCCACCACTCAATACTTGGAAATTGATTGGTTATTGCACAATAAATACGTAGCACAATGATCTAATATCATGGCTTCAGGAAGGATATGGAACGACAAAGGTGCAATGGCAGTGGTAGAAACTAGATCGAGGTGGTGTGGGAAATATTTCCACTCAAATGATTTTGCATTGAGATGGATCACTATAAGGATTTGAACCCCATGTGATGAAGGACATGACCTGAGGGTTCCGTAACTCCCTCCAGATCTATGAACAGACCAGTGGAGTGTGTGCGGTAGTCCGCCGAAAAGGATTTTGGGGCGCTGACGCCGACAGTGGCATGCGACAGCGGCTATGTGCCAGATGACGGGGCATCACACTATAAAGGGGGTGATGGAGGTAGCCATGTAGTTCCCACCTAAAAGAGCCATGGCCAATGATTTGGCATGACATGTTCTTATGGAAAATCCATGGGTATTATAGGATGAACGGGTTCGCAGGAGCGGACCAGTTGTAAAAGGTGATGAAGCTAGTTGACGCTGCCTAGAACAGGATGGACACGACTATTTCATGTTTTTTCTGGAGGATCCATCCCATTCAAAGGTGGACCGGGTTTCTTCTAGCAGGCTTCACCCATCCTAGTAGTCTGTCACCATTGGGCTCTGTCAAACCTGAAACCTATCGGCCCCCATTTCAGTAAAATGGTCATAAATTCTAAACAGAGATGTTTTTTGATGATCCGTCCATGGTGTTGGGACCATTGGGAAAAGAAACTCCTTTTCAAAAACTCTAAGTGAGGTTTGTAGAATGTCAGAGTATGGCCTATTGGTTTGAAACATAGGATCTTCGGGTGCAATATGTCTATGGGAATAACCGGGGTGGTTCTTACAAAAGAAGGTCAGGATGGTTACTCCCTTGACGTCTCAAGGCTCAGGTTCTCCTCATCCATCTATTAATGTAGTGTCAGGACTCCCCACTTCATAGCTGCAAGTTCGTTTCCATTACGTAGTTTCATCAGGGGTTGTTACTCTCCTCAAGGAATAGGGTTTGAGTTCTCGGAGATGTTCGTGAAGGTAGAGTCAGTACTCCCCTTTGGGACCAGGGAGCAGGTCCTCTATAATTGGAGTTGGTACTCCCCTGAAGGACTAGGGGATGTGACCTACATATATAATGCATATAGAGTCGGTACTCCCCTTCCGGGTAGGGGGAGTGTCCTATATTATAGTATTAAGTACTCCCCTGCCATTATAGGCTGTGGGTTCTCCTTACGTAGTTGTATGACAGAGTAGTTAATACCTTGCCATGCCATGGAGCGGGTCTTCTAGTCTATGTTAGATACTCCCCTAACATACTAGGGTGCGGGTTCCCCATATTGAACAAACTGATATAGTTAGTACCCCCTATATTACGAGGGTTAAGGTCCTCTAGTCACTAAGTGGTACTCCCCTACCATGTAGGGTGCATATTTTTGATATTAGAAGTCATATTGCCTTGCCGATTTAGGTTGCAGGTCCTTTATAAGTAGTAATGCCCTATTGGAACTAGGTTACATGTCCTCAGTTATAGGGTCATACTCAACCTTCTTCGAGTAGAAATAAGAAGCAGGTCTTATATAATAGATGGAGCTCCCTCGACTGCTGGTTACAGTTATGAGGAGAAATCCCCTCCGCATAAACTGAATGATACTTGGGTAAGAGTTAGTGCACCCTCAATAGACTGAGGCCTAGGACACTCCATATGGGACCGACTGAGGTATCACATGTTATCCTAGAGAATTTCTCTCTCAACAAAGTGTAGTGATGAGGAGAGGGCCTCTTCATTTGGCTTCCCATAGTCTTGCATCTGGAACAAGATTCTGATGACTATACCTCCAGTACCAGCCAATAGAATCAATCATAGTAGAATTTTCGCAATGGGCATGTTCTCGTGGATGTACCATTAGGAATAGTATAGTTATACCAAATTGAGTTAATCTCTTGAATGGGGTCTATAAAGTATGGATTAACTTGTGGAGTGTAATCTCATGGATTGTGTTTGATGACTTGAGCCATTGATGCGAGACATAAAGCTGGATGTGTTGTTGGGACCACTTGTTTTCTTCATGACAGAGATGAGTATATCTAGATGTTCTGGGTATATATATGTGAATATAACACTATAGTGTTGGTTGTGCATTTTTTTGGGTTTCCCTATTATGTTTACCTTTGTGGTTTTGGGGTCCCCTACTGGGTGTTGTTTTACTCACCCCTACATAGGCTTTACCCAAACTTGTCGTGTCTTTTGTAGAAGACAGATGCTTTTATGGAGTGAGGGGAGGTCCAGGACATGGTTGTGTTTATTGAGATCATTTAGACGAGGTGTAGTTATATAGCTTCAGGCATCTACCCTTCACTTACAGTTTATTGAGGCTTCTTGGCTGACGAGATTCAAGGACTTGAATTTTTACTTTTGTTCAGTTTTTTATGTGGGGCTTGTATACTGGCCCAGGTTTCCACAATGCACTTTACATTCTATTGTACTATGGTTGTATTCTACATAGTGGACTGCATGCATGTTTTCATTGGATTTTACAATCTAGTACATTTGGATGGGAGTTTTGTGTGTTTGTACAAGTACTTGGAGAATTCCTCCCATTTGTAGGACAATTACTTCAGTGCTAGTTTCCATACCCTTGATTTTGGAAGGCAGGCTTGGGGTAGCCGTGACATGGGCCTCAGGTGACAGTTTTTGACATATAAATAAGTAATTAAACCTTTAGACGATGAATATTTTGAATACATGATTTTTTTAACAAAATCATATTTTTCACCCATAAAACTCAAGATCATTAACATACCTCATAAAATATTAAGATTCATAAATAAATTCTTAGAAATCATAAATCATAAATGTAACTCAACAAATCCATATCGTAATTACTTTTTAGCTTTTACAACTATATAGAGAGTAACATTTATTTTTATGTTTGGAATATACATCACATTATATTCCCTAAATATCTTAGGAGAAACCTTATTGTTTTACTCTATCTCAATAACCAATGAATTGGAGAGCTACCATGGGCTCACCCACCCTTGGTTTATCACAGAACCACAAATATACATAAGAAATTCCCATGATTCATAATATAATAAAAACACATTAGTAATCATGAAGTAAAAAAATAGAATTTCCTCATTGAAATCAGAAGATATAATTAAATGAATCAATCCCTTCATAAAACCATTTTCAATACAAAAAATAATTTATTTATTTTTTAAAAACCATACAACTTGTAGAGGAAGCCAAATATCAAATAGTGGTCATGACGATTGAAAGGTGGTTGTCACTGTATATATTAAAAAAAATCAATTTTTCATTGAGTAAAATGATTCATCGAAAAATATTCCTCTTAAAACCCACTAAATTAAATTTAATTTCAATGGGGTTAATTATACACCATATAAAATAAGGTGGTGTATATAATTGAAATTTTCCTCAATGAAAGGACATTGAGACAAAGTCCTGCACCTTACATCCATCTTATAACATACCACATTTAAATTCCTAAATAATAAACGTAGGATAAAATATTATGGGTTTAGAACCTTTATCAAGTTTATAATTTCTTTTATATCACTTATTACTGTGTTATAAATATTACGTAATTATTTATGTTCACATCAGACGTTTTGTCTATATTCTGCACTTCAGTCTATAATGAACATGTATGGATGTCACTAGTCCATGTGGTCATAAGTCCACAAACAGAAGAATAAAATTCTTCACATTATTATCATATTTACACATAAATTATACCTTCAAATCCAACCTTTATGTGTGGTTTTGAAAAATGAACAATGTTATAATCATGGAGATGGTAAGCCATATGTATGAAGGATAACAGTTTCAATTTGTCATTGACTGTTATGGAAATAATATAATTATAATCTAATATTTTCATAATGATCATATAATCATTAATATCATATTAATAATTTAAAAATACACACACACACATATATATATATCATAAAACTGGCATAATGAACAAAAATGTGTCACATCACTTCATGGAGGTGATAGTTCACACGTATACACAAACGACGTTATCATTTTTATGTGCATGGAATTTAAGAATTTAATTGATATATTATTATCATATCATGATTAATATTTCATGAATATCATATATTAACATCATTTCCATTATTATAACTGGCCATGAGATACAATTTTGAAAATGGAATTAGATCAGCTCGTGGAGGAGATAGTTCACATGCATGCACAGACGATTAATTCCTTTCCCATTTGATGGAAGTGGAGATGGATTTAGGTGATGATATTAACATAATAAAATTTTAGTATATAGAGGATACTATTTTTTTTATCTCATCATTGTTAAAGGTGACATGATGGAAGTTGGGGAACAAATAAAATAGAAAAACCAAAAGAAAACAATACCTTTTTTTTTGTTGATTACCATTGAAGAACACCTTAACACCTATAAAGAGTGTGTTCTTCCTAAAAAATGGCATGAAAAACATGTGAAATAATTTTTGGATGGTTTTTGGGATTAACATGGCTGAACCATATAGTTCTTGAAGTGTGAGTATTAGAAAATAGTTGGTCCCTTTTTATAGGAGATGTGAGTGGAACCCTTTGAGACTCTTAAAATATTTAATTTATATAAATTAATTTTTAAATCCAAATGTACCCAAAATGAGTTACATATAATATAATATGGGGATAGTTCTAAATCATGCAATTCAATAATTTTTAGATATCTATTGATTTTATTTTAATCATTATTTTTTGGTTTATCAGTAAATATTCACTTTAAATGTTAATAGTGGTAACAAAATTTTAAATATTAAGTGGCTATAAATTTTACATATATGTGGTAAAAGCCCAAGTGTATCTATTAATTTAAAATTGAAATTATTATTAGTAGAAGAAAAAAGTGACATACTTAAATCCAAGAAAATGAATTCATATTACTTTGCTACTTTATAAAAACTATCCATAATTCATTTGTGATGTATAGGAATCAACATCACCTTAATATGATGCACCATGTGACCGGTAGTATTTAAAGTGTGTTTTTTCTTTTAAAATAGACACTAAATTTAGTAAGAATATAATGTGAGATACTAAAAACCAATAAAACCTTCTTATATTGTTTTAATACATTAGTAAAATAATAAATATGTCAATTTTAATTTTTTTAATCAATATCACCTCATTATGATGAAAATTTTGACCAATATGAATCCTAGTGTTGTTTTTTATTTAAAATGGACATTAATTATATAAATAAAAACAACTAACATATAAAAAACTAATGAAATTCATTCATATTTTTTCTGTACTTTAGGAAAATGATATATATGTCTTTTTCATGTGTTAGAAACATAATCACCTCAATATAATGCACAATGTTAGAAGAATGATTCAAACTATCTATTTTGAGTATAAAATTTCCATTTTAGTTTAGAAATGTCACTCACTAAACACCATGAAATCATGATCTGATTGTCTTGATAATTTTTGACAACAATTATATGTTATTCTTTATGTATAGGAAGAAATATCACATCATAACAACATATAATGTGATCGGTATGACTCAAAATGTGTGTTTCCAGTCTGAAATAACATTTTATTAGAAAATTATATTGACACACTCAAAGCTGAAAAAAAGAATTCAAATTATTTTTATAATATTAAAAAATGATACATATTTTTTTTTGAATTTTTGTGAATATATGAGCCTTAATATGGCACATGGGGAGACCGATATCAGTCAAAGTGTCTCTTTTAATATAAAATTGACATTAATTTTAGAAAAAAAGGAAAATTGACTTACTAAAAACAATGAAATTTCTTCCAGATTATTTTTATATTTTTGAAAATTGATCCATAAATCATTTTTGACATATAATAATCAACCAAACATCAGAAAAATTAATGTTGTGAATGTTATAAAATAAATCATCATGTTGGTTTTTTAATGTAAAATATACAATTTATTATTATAGTCATTCATATTAATGTTTAATTTATTTAATTATAATACTATAAACATAATATATTATTTCCTATATATGGGAATTCATTATTTTAGGTTGAGGTTATTTGTTCAAAAACTAATAACATGGTATTAATTTATTGGGAAGGGATCATGGATAACAAATAAAATGAAATCATAATGTTTCTGAATGATTCCAAACATTAATTTTAAATGTAATTATACTAAAAGTTGCTTGAAATTTATATAGTGGTTTTTTATTCCTGATTTCAAATTTTTTTTAATGAATTATAAATTATTATACATGATATTAATATTTTTTGTAGTTTTTGTGGTTCAATCATCACACTGCAATAGTTTGGGCCTTTATCAGTGCTATTCTTATCATTGATAAAGGGGGACCATAACTAGCACTACTAAAAGAACTGATGAGTGGAGTACATTTTTAGTCCTATTGAAAGATATGATAATATGGGGGTTATTATATTTAAACTAGAACTCATCAAATATGAAATTTATAAATTGTTTTTTAGCATTGATACTGCTGACCCACAATAGTGTTGAGGAAAATAACAATTTTATTGCATTGTTAAAATACTTTCATCGCGTTGTCAAATGACTTATCTATAGTAGTATCTAGACCCAAAGACTCACCTATTTCCCTTTCTAGCACATGTTTCTATCAATTAAAAGGAGCATGACATCATCCACAAAGGAATTATTCCATATCCACTATAAAAACAGCTATGAGAAAATGCATGGGAGATCAGACATCTAAGATAGAACTTAAAAAAAGTAGCAAGTTGGAGTTTTTTCAATTTAAAATTGAGAGATGCGCCTGGAGTGGATACCCAAATGATATTGTGATCGATGAAACACTGTGCCGTGGAATTAAAACCACATGACATAAGAAATCACTCCTTTAATAGAATGTCCAAGTAATTTATGTCATGAATCCACATGAAATAAAACACTCGTGGAATAGTGGATTGAGGTGCATAGGTGGATGATCTAGATAGATAGAGAGGCATGGTTAATCAATATCCATTGATAAATTATTGGTGTATTTTAATGTTATAAATGTGTTGGTGGTTAGCAGACTGACTAAAGTCTATGGACCATAGATACAATCTAACATGGGTTAACCCGACCCAAAGAGAAAAAAGGCCCAAAATTAGTTTAAAATTCCTCATTGAAAATATAAAATAGAATTTTTTTTCAATATAATATAAATTGGTAGATTTAATGTGAAAAAAATTTCAGTGTGGAAAAAAATGAAAAGGCATAGTTCACAATGAATTGGTTTGAAATAATATACTATACAAAATAGAGGGTCAAATATGCATTTTGGAAGAACCACAATGATGGGTGCAAATATTTTTTCGACGAGTCGACAAAATTTCTGAAGAATAACTCAAATCGAGGATAAAGGGGGATATAAATAGTTCACCCCAAATTTTATAGCATGATACGTCCTTGAATCATTTGTTATGAAAACACAACACAGTACCAAGACCATAAACCTTGGTAGGTACTGCACATCTAATCCAGAATAGGATTTAAACATATGCTATGTTGTAAAAGATTTTTTGTTTTAAAATATATAATAAATATTCATGAATAAGTTTTCCAACAAGAGATAGTTATCATGGATGTTTAGGGATTTCATAGTAGACAATTATATCAGCTGCTTCAAGAAAAAAAATTTATACAACTCTGAATGTGAGGAAAGGGTATTGATGTAACTTAGACTTTCTATTAATAAGATAAAGAAGTTTATAATAGAACCTAAAAAAATGTTTAAAATAAAATCATAAAAACCAAGAAGGTTATTTATATCATCAATGAACCTCGTAGTGATTTTTACATCTCACCATCTTTGGCCACCAAATGTGAATTATGGAATATCATTTTACGTTTCAAATTGAAATTTATATTATTTTAATTTTTCAAATTTAATTTTCTTTCCCAAAAGAATGAAAAATGTTTTAATTATTTTTATTATGAACATTTATTTTTCTTTAAGGCCTCTAACCCAGGATTTTCCATGCCATTTTTATTTGGTAATTTATTATTTGTGACATAGCCTTCAGTCAACCCTACTTATCAAACCTCATAAGACACCATAATAATCCTTCAAAATTTATTATAAAACATTGATAAGCATATCCTTTTGATGAATTTGTAACATCCCAAGTAAGTAATGAATAATTGATATTTTTATCTATGTCTATTAATGATTAAGATAGTGTTTTAGAGGCTTAAAATGAAAATAAATACAATCTTATGCATGGAATACACTAATATTCTTAAAAGATTGTTTTACTGCCTTATGATGGAAAACCATTTTTAAATCTATCTTTTGACAATTTTATAAACTATGTTTGTCAAAATAAACTTATTCTTTATGATTGGGACTTCAAAATTTACTTTGTGTGAATTTTTGGTATTTTTCTGACAATGTTCATTTTTTAATGAATAGTGAAAAATACTGCATTTTACATCAAAACTGCTTTTTAATCTAATTTATTTATATGATTAGATTATCTTTTGAATTGGTTTTGAAGTGAAATTAGAATATATTTTTACCATTTAATCCAATGGTGGTCATTGTAATCAATTTCACTTTGAAATTGGACTTAAACTGGTGTCAATCTTTTGATACTTATTGTTTCATAAAAACACGCTATTTGTCATAACAGCGGGAAATAATTATTAAATTAATTAATGTGACTTATATGTTCTGAATTTTGTAAAATAGACTTAATTTTTGAATTCTGAATATCAAATATAGCTTAGGGTGAATTTTTGGTAATTTTCTGAAAAACATCAATTTTTGATGAATAGTGAAACCACTAAGTGGTACTTATAAAAACTGATTTTCCGTTTAAATGAAATTTTGCCATCATTGTGTTTTGAATTTCAAAAATCCGACATACATGGTTGTCATTAAGAAGTAAAATTTGGTTCAATGAGATTAAAATAATTTTTGGTGAATAGTAACTTATTAAGTTTTTAATCGCGATTAGTGGTAATTAGTTTAGTTTAAGGTAAAAATAATGCTTTAATAAAATAAGATGAGCTTGAAACATGTCCTACCCTCATTGGTTGTGTCATGACCGACCAAGACAAGCCATGGGTCAACTTGAGGACCCCATGGATCCACTTTGGTTGGGAAATGACATAAATAGATTTTTATTTAATGTAAAAGTAAAAATGACACAAACATAATATGTTTTACGAAAAAATTTTTTACATGGGGTTATAAAGATCATATTTTTGATTA
This sequence comes from Viscum album, assembly GCA_963277665.1. Lineage (NCBI taxonomy): Eukaryota > Viridiplantae > Streptophyta > Magnoliopsida > Santalales > Viscaceae > Viscum > Viscum album. The sequence goes on along the minus strand of OY728130.1, from coordinate 374,420,862 downwards.
TAAATAGTCATTGGAAAGATAAAAAGATTTCCTACATCATAGTTGTTTTTTTATAATTTTTAGACTTTAAATAAATTAAATTATTTATGACATCATGATGACGCAGCGATGACCTCATTATTTAACGATTTAAATAAAATGGAAAGATAATGAAAAATATAAAACCTAAAAATGGCCAAAAACAATTTGATGAGTGTATTTCGAAGCCTTATCACCTTAGCCTCGAATTATAGCAATGTGAGACCTTTTTAATCCGAAACTCTTTTTAAAATAAAGTAACTTATCTTTACTTTCCAAAAGTGCCCCTCCTCTCCTCTTATAAAAGGCCCCCACCTCTACCTCATTTCACACACTCCTCAAGCCTTTGGCTCGGACAACCCCTGCCCATTTACTCTCTCCAGATACCTATACTCATCCTAGAAGATTCCCTTTTGGAATAATCCTTTCAAAGGAATCCTTTAGGCTCAAATCAAAAGGAGTTACACTTTTAAAGGTAATTCATTCTCTCATGTTCATTTGTTTTATTTTGCTTCTCCAACCCCCTAAACTCTTTTTATTTACTTATTTTGTAACAACACTAGTATCTTCAATATACTAGGATGTTGTTATAATATTTATTTGAGCTACAATCTGACACAAATACATCAAATGGTGAAAGAACATACGGTTTCAGTGGATGGCGAAATTTTGCCTCCCGAAACGATGATTGTTAAATACTCACTTAACACCTTCAAAGGTTGCCATTATGATGTCACTATTTTTATATATGATATATAATATGTTTATGTTTTCCTTAAGCTTCTGTTTTTTTCATTTTGGACATACCTTTATGGTTTCCATTATGGGTAAACACGATATCTTCATTTTAGGAAGTGCGGACTACTGCCCCCTGAAAGTGATTTGATTCGTTAATACCATATGTGGAATGTGTAAAGGATAAAGTTAATGATATTATATATTTTATTATACTGGAATTATAATATACTCTTATATAATTATGATTCCATTCCAGAAAATACGAAATAGAAATGGAAGTAGCGTTCATGCGTACGTACGGCTTACTGTTTCCAGGAACGGTGCATTTCATTTCTTACCTCTAAATGTGATGTAATATTATAAATACATGTATATGATGAATATATATGATATATATGTTATCCAAATCATTAATACCATTCTGGATATAATGAACCTTTGACCAAATTAACAACATGCAAGTGTAAGAAGTCTATTTTTGACTTAAGAACCAAATACCGACAAAATGAACATTATTAACTTAAATGATTACATGATGTTCATAACATGGTATAAAAGGAATAATGAACATGAAAATGGTTCATAAGCAATTAGAGATTAACTCAAGTTTATTATTCAGGAGATTAAAGAACGGTCGGGTCAAGTCGGATACGAGGTATGGGACTTCGTCTCAATCTCCTTTCATTGAGGCATATTTTATTTTATACACAAATTTCTTTTATACGGTGTATAAACCCCTTTGACTTTTAAATTTATTCAAAAGGAATCTTTTTTATACGAAGCGTTTACTAAACGAAAAAAGGGAATGTTTTTTGTCATACGTATGCGGCGACAACGACTTCTCCGCCGTCGTGACCGTTATTTGAGTTTCAGATTCCTCTACAAGCCATACCTTCTTTTTAAAAGAAAAATAAATACCATGTTTTACTTTTAATTTATTTTGGTATTGAAAATGGTTTTCACAATGATTTTTGTGTTTTATTGATATCTTGTGATTGAAATGTGGAAATGTTATGTTTCCTTTACGCATGTTTTATGTGATACGATTATGTTATGGTTCTTGGGCATTATTATGAAGACGGGTGGTTCCATGATAAACTAAGGGCGGGTGAGCCTGATATATCTCTCCAATGCATTGGGTAACGCGAAGGAGTGAAACGTTAAGGTTTCTCCGAAGATATTTTAGGGAATATACTGTGATGGGTATTCCAAACGTAACCAAGAGGGTTACTCCCTACGTAAGAATGTTATGAATGCCTCAAGTTACCTTTATGTCTTATGATTTCAATGATTTACTAATGATTTGATGAGGTATGTTAATGTGATTATGTTTTATGGGTAAAGTATGATTTCACTCTTATGTATATATATACCCATGTTTCCTTTCCATGTTTTTATAACCCATACTGAGCTTTTTATGCTCATCCCAAGTTTTTTTGAAATGTTTTCACAGGTCAAGGGAAAGGTACATGATATGATGATAGTGTCAAGGAAGTGTCAAGAATGAATCCATGTTTTATTTTAAATATGTTTCCATTGATGGGAATGAAGAATACTCTCTTTATGCAACCACTTTGTTTATATGTGGAATGTAATGCAAGTTTTATGATCTAATTCTCTAAAACTCTAAACCCAAAAAGATCCTCAATGTGTAATCTTGTAATAACTCAAGATTAAGTAAGGTTTAAGGCTGGGGCCTTATAGAATTAGTCTATCCTTTTATATATTTCAATTATGTTTCATGAACTCATTTTTTTGCACGTATCTTTATGTACTTTCTTGATTGGTCGTGCTATTTCAAGGTGTCTCTTGTTTTCGAGGGAATTGTTCACCCATATTTTGGTGTCTTTTTCCAATAAATCATTTGAGTCTCCTCTAGTTTTATATATATTAGTAACTCTAGGTGAATCCTTATATCTACATCCAATTATACCTAATTTGATAATCCATTGTTCCTTGTTTTCTCATTGTCATCATTCCAATCCCAGATTATATTTGATATGACATACTTTTTTGGTGAACAATGTCCCTTATCAATGATTATTCTTTGAGAATAAAGGTGATGAGGAGTTATTGAATCATAGTATTCATCATGTCATGTTTCAATAAAGAATAGAATAAGACTGTTGTATTTCTACCACCCCAACACTGTAAGTATCATTATAGTTTTATTTATCTAGAATCTTCTAAATCATATATACTTTTTTCAGGTTCCTATTCTTGTAGATGTCACCAGTTTTCACATGTATAATTTTATTTCTTTTATATTAATAAAATTTGTGCATATGGGTAGTGTTCCTACTAAGAATGTAGGTCCACATGGGACTGATAATAGTTAAAAAACTATGTTATCTGCTGATTTCATCAATTTGTTAATTCTATTTGATTGGTTCTGTTATTTTTGACCACTATATGCAATGTCTTTGTTCTGTCTTTTTTCAATTTATTTTTCTTCTATTATTTTGGTTTCCCCTTCCCCTCACAATGTATTATTATACCCTCACTATTTTATTTATTTTTGAATTTAATTTATATTTCTTGTTTTCAAGTTCATACTTTTATTATAATGTCACATTTTTACCTCTTTTGCAATCTCCACTATATGTATAATAAATTTTTCAATTACACAATCAAATATATACTTCATTTCAATTTATGTACATTCGAATAAACATCATTTAATCTAGAGATTGCTATGTTGTTGGGGGTCCACACATAAAATTGTCTACAAGAACTCTACATCTAATATTTATGTAGACATGTCCTCAAATATATTATAAATTTGGAAATTCTATCGTCATAATGAATTTAATCTTTATTGATTTATGAAAAGATACATAATAGTTTAGTAGGGATTAATTGATTCCCAATGTGGGATAAAGAATTCTATTATCACAAAAAACAAAACTAGATAGACTACCATGAAGTACCAAGATGTATCCCCTAATGAGTTAGTTAAATCATATAGCTCTTTAATGATTTTTCAAGATATAAAGCTTGAAGAGAAGTTACTTATGAGTCTAATACTAATGTTATATGGCTTAAATAGAAACATTATACTAACTTAGTCATTAGTTTTTAGGCTTTATAAACATCAATTCATTTTTACATTTAAAATAGAACAAGGTAGTTCCATGAAATACTGTCATGATGAATTTAACAAGGTCATGATAGATCTTTCTAACATTAATATAAATTTAGACGAGGGGATCAAGAAATTATCCTTTTAAAATATTTAAATAATTCATATAACATACTAGTTTAAACCCTAATGTATGGCTAAGACTCATTAACCCACTAAGAGGTTATGTCATCCCATAATTCAAAATAAATACACTCCAAACAAAGTATCAACAACGACGGAGGTTGATTATTCACTATAGGAAAACCATAGTCTAAAGGTAATAATAAATAGTTTAGTAAGGATAAAATCATGAACAATAAATAACCCAAACCTAGGCCTCATACTAGGGAATGGAATGTTACTTTCATATGTTATGGTAAGATTAGGCATATTAAGCATGCATGTAGGAATCTAGAACATGATTTAGAATCCATGAATCCCACTGATCAGTCCTGTGTAGTCGAATCATGTTATCAAACTACAAAATTCCATAATGTGCCAATCCATGAACTCTATCATGTGTGGTTCCTTAAGCCAGGTTGTTCCTTTTACATGTTTCCCTTTAGAGAGTCATTCATAGAATTGGTTGAAAGGGTATAAGGAGATGATCATGTAGGAACTGATAAGTGGTAAAAGGATGAGGGGATAAGTTTTGTTTTACTAGAACAATATAATCATTCCATGATCACATTTATTGATTTAAGGTGGGTTCCAAACATTAATAGAAATTTATTTTTATTAGGGATGTTAGTCTAAAATGGGTTTATTTTTGGGAGTAAAACATTTTTTAAAAATAAATAAAGGCTCTAAAACCATCATTTAGTGGTCTCATATCAATTTGATGTGTGTATTGAATGGAAAGAACCATCCATGGTGGTTTGTTAGTGTCTAAAACAACCACAATGATTATACAATGCGGTGGCATAAGAGATTGGGAAATGTAATCTCCAAAGGCCCATAAGAACTCAAAAAGCAAGGGTTATTTAGTGAAAACACACCAAGAAATATTCTATTGTATAATGATTGTGTTATGGGTAACGAAACAAGAGTTACGTTTAATAGGTCCTTCACAAAAAATTTATTATCTCTATTATACATGAATTTTGACCTTTTGGGGTCATTTATGACTACCTTTAATGGTGCAGGTTCCTACATTATCAATTTTATAGATGAATTTTCTCGAAAAGTAAGGATTATTTTTTAAAATAATAAATATGATATTTTTTTTCTTTTAAAATACATAAAACCGTGGTTGTTATCCCAATTTTGGATACAAAAAATCTCATAAGAACAGACAATGTCATAGGATACCCATCCACTAAAGTCATTCAATTTTTTTAATCTAAATGTACTAAAAGTCATTGAACTGTTAGAGAAACTCGACAAAAAATGAAATAGTTGAAAAAATGAATCAGTCCATCCTTGAAAGATTCAAAAACACGATTTCATGTTTGGGACTCCCCAAATCCTTTTTGTAGTAGGTTTCCAAAACTTCTATTTACCTAATTAATAGGTTTCCCACCAATAATAATCAATTTAAAACACTTAAATAATTTTAGAATAGTTTTCCTCCCTATTATACTAAATTATGAGTCTATGGTTGTACTACCTATGATCATAATAAAAAAATAAATTGGAACCGAGAGAACTCAAAAGTATCGTTGTTGGGTATCGTAAGGGTTCTAATGGGTATTATATCTTGATAGATAATCCTGGTTACCAAAAATTCATTGTATATAGGGATATAATGTTCCATGATCCCTATTCTTATAAACCCATGTCTTCCACATAATGTACCATTTATTTATCCCTTAAAAAAGATGATGAAAAATATCCCTTATTTGGAGGAAACTATCCATCCCACTCTACCTACACCTCATACCACTATAGGGATTGATACTAAGTATAGTTATGGTTATGATTCTGAATCAAAACCTCCTTCCACATATAGGGACTATCAGTTTACTCAGGGTAGAGAAAGAATAGTTCGTAGACCACCTTATTGGTTATGCTAGTATGACATGGATTCCAATGATTCCCATGTGTCCCATGATCTTATATATTATGATCTAAAAACATATATGAATGCCTTTAATTACAAAGACTAAAAGCAATGGGTCTTTTCTATAGACGACGAAATGAAATCTTTTTTAAAAAGTCGCATATAAACTATTTTTAATTAACAAACCTATGCAAAAGTAATTAAATATTATTTTATTTATAAGAGAATAGAAGATAACACATAGGGGAAATAAAAAGAAATAAAAATCAAGATTACTGTCTCAGGTCATCCATAAATGAGAATGCACTGATTTTTTTTAAAAAATATCCATTGTGGACAAGAATTATTATATTCAGAATTTACTTTCTTTTTTTATTTATAGTGATCTACACATTGAAAAATGGGATGTTGAAAATTCATTTTATCATAGATATTTTAATCAAAAACACTACATAAAAACTCTTGATGGTTATAAGAAATTCATGATAAATAAGGTTTTCTGATTGGATAAATCATTGCATGGTTTAAAAAGTCCAGCCAATGGTATAAAAAAATTGATTTGTTTATGTTAGATTTCCAATTTATAAGGAGTCAGTATAATGCATGCAGATTTTTAAATGAAACAGAAAATTGTATGATTTATCTACTACTTTCTGTTGATGACATGGTTATCATTTGTAGAAAATGAGTCTTATCATTGCAATAAAATATAAATTCAATAGCATGATTTAAATAAAATACATAGGTTCATTAAAGGAAATTGCAGGCATTGAAATAAATCGAGACTGAACAAACAAACATCTTTAATATTCTCAACATGATTATATTTTAAATATAATCAAGAGATATATGTTTAAATCTCTCTAACTAGTTAATATACATCATGGATATCACTTTGAATAGTCAATAATAGAGTCACCCACATTTACCTGAAGATATATTGTTTATCTCTCAAATACACTATGCTAATATTGTGGAGTGTATCCTGTATAATAATATATGAACAAGGCATGGAATAAACTCATAAATCTACACCGTTTTTATACATCTGACTATACATAGGAATCCACGATGACATTCCCTTAAGTGGATTATTAGATACTTGTAATATTGTTCTATTATGTCATTGTGTTATGGAATATATGTTGATACATCTAAAATTATGGTAAGGTATGTAGATACAGAATATGAAGGAAAAATTAATAACATAAATCCCTAAATTTTTTCTTTTTTAACTTCTTATGGTGGCCCCATTTCTTTTATGTATAACATGTAGTCTGTGGTTGATCTATCAACCACGAAATCAGAGTGTATTGCCTTAATTGAGGCAGTCAAAGAAACCTTACTTCGTAAAGGACTATTTTTTGGACTAAATATTTTAAATTCTAATACAAATTTATATTATGATAGTAAATTAGTAGTTCACATTTAAGGGAATTCAATATTTCATGGGAAATTATAGCACATTGTTATCAGGATATACATTATTATAGATGTTATAGAATCTAAAACTGTGTCTGTCAATAATATACACACTGATGATACCCCTATTCATAGTTTTACTAAAGTCATGGGATTTTCTAAAACCTATTTTTGATTAGATAGATTGAATTTGGTTACCATTCAATAACAAGAGGTTCAAGAAAATCACCAATTTCGATTTAAAATGATAGAAATTTTTGTATTAAATAATATCATTTTATATTATTATATGGAAATTTTAGTTATTTTAATTCTTACCATTTAATTTGTTTTGAAATATTCAAGGAAAAATGTTTGAATTAGTTTTTTATTGTTTTTGGTCCACTTATATGCGTTTGGAATTGAAATTTATCTTTTGGGATTTGTTATTGGCCTATCATGTTCGGCCTAACCTACTCCCCACACCATCTATGGCACCTTGTAAATTCTCCACATTTTGATCTTGTCCATTGATCATTATCACCGACTATTGCGTTCAGGATTTCTATCTGTGCGCTTCAATTATTTTGTGTGGAATCCTTCTATTTCACATAGAGTTGTGGCCTTAACTGATTGGTTGTTTTATATTGTGATGTCTATCAGTATCAATTTAACTAATCACCTCTATGTGGTGTTTCTTCGACCAATCTATCATTTCATATCTTCTGGTTTTGTATCTTAGTTCTTCCAGAAGAAACCCTGTAGGTCCATAAAATTGTATCTCATGAGACATTATATTACTGAATGTTTCTTTATTAGACTTCATATCAATCTTGATTTATGGTGGATTTGAAATCCTTCCATGGAGGATGATATAAATCTGATCTAAATGATCATTCTTGGAGCATAGTGGTGATGTGGAGTTCTTGAACTATAGTTTTTAGAAAATCATGATTTTAGTGTGAATAGTAGGAGATAGTTGTAGTAATATCCACTCCAGTAATTAATGTATAATTTTAGAATTATTTATTCAGATACCTAATAATTTTTAATACTTATGTTATTTTTCTTATTCTTCTGGTTCTCACGGTATTTCTATTTTACAATTTTATTTATTTGATATCAATAAAACACGTATGTATGGGTGGTGATCTTGTCATGAACATTTTTCCCCATGCGGCCGAATCATTTTAAATAACAATCTTCTTTTCTATTTTCTTTAATTATTATATTATGTTTGTTTTGATTTCTTATTTCTGACTATGGTATGTGATGTTCTTGTTTTTCCATATTGGGGTTCATATTCTTCTTATATTTAGTTCAACCCTTCTTCTCACATCAATAATGATCAATATCAAGGAAAATAGGATGACACCGCTACATTTTAGGATATATGGTATATATTAAAGGAAACTACTAAAACTTCAATCTATTCAAAAAAATATATGGTGACTAATGAATTATTCAATATAAATAGTGGTTGGTGGATCACATTGAAATCAAACAAAACTAATTTTTGGGTCACATTTAGGGTAATATTTTGTAATTCCCCTTCTTCAATAGTAATTAGTATAAAAGGGGTGGTCATGAATCTTGTGAACCTATCATTCCTACATGATGAATATTAAATAATGTTTTTTGATGGATATAAGAGAACATGGGAAAATGATTTTCAGCATGCTTAGAATAAATGTTTGAAGGATGTGAATACCCAAAAGGCATTAATGGGGATGCAAACCATTTTTATGACATTGATTATTGTTAAATATTTTTTTAAATAAAAATTGTTTTTTTAATGGTATTCCCCTCCCTTCATTGTTGCAATATAGGATGGGAAATATCCTAAATTGGAAAATTGAAGTGTTTTCCGCTGAAGAATATGAGAATCCTAATACACCAAAAAATGGAATTATTTTTATCATTAGTTTTGTTATAAGTTTTTTCACTATAAATATTGTATTTTGTGAGCATTATAATATCATTCAAAGAGGAATAAATAAATACCAGTCTATTTTTTGATACATGTTTGTTATTATAACCTCCAATGATTTTCGTCCATATTTTTCACTGCACAATCCACCATCGATTCCATGTAATTCATGTAAATGTTACTAATTCAAGTTTTATTATTTTCGAAATTTATATATATATTTTTAATAATTTATAATTATATATTCACTAAAAATGTGAAAATATATGTAATCATTTTTTAATATTTATTTATACATATATTTATTTACTATATATATGTCATGTTTTCAATACGTTTGTAATTTAAATGAATAATGTGTAGTAATTTCTATTCATTATGTTCTTATATTTAAAATATGTTTCAAATAATTATAATGAATATATTTAAATTATTATTTACTAATATTTTTATTTAAATATTTAACTATAGCATTATAAATATATATATTTTAGAAAAAGTATTTATGAAATTATTAATGTGTATATATATATGAATAACTATTTTATTTGATATATATATATATATTTAAGTAATAAATATAATTATTATATGTAAAAATATAAATTAATATAAATTTATTTATTTATAATTGAATATAAATTTTTTGTAAAAAAATTATATCTAATAATAATTATATATAAAGTATTACATATTTAAAAAATTAAAAAATTATGTAAATATATTTAATTAATATATATGTATTATATTTATAATTATTTAATTATTATTATATATAAGTAATTTTTAAAAATATTGGTAATTGGGATAGATGGACGAGAGTGAGAGAAGGCACGACAAGTACCCTACTAGATAGAAGGCTTTGGTTGTTTCTTCACTGATGGAGTACGGAGGAGTCAGGGATGATTTTCATGTCCATAACATCGAGAAATTCAATAGATTTGCAGTCCATCACGTGTGGTTGAGGAATTTAGATCCAACTATGAATATGATAATTTCTTCTTCACTAGTGGATGGAGGAGTCGATGCTAATGTTAGTTTCAGTGAAGTATGTAAACCCTTGGATTTCAGAGTCGATTTTAGTTACTAGACATTATATTATTATGTTCATTCATCAGATTAACTGGAATATAGGTATAGATCTAGTAATTGAGTTATAGATGATGAGTTTTTTGGTGATATAGGAATGACCGTGGCTGCAGGAGCCCCTCTGTATCCCTTGGGTTAATTCATGTCATTTCGGAAGCCCTAAATAAAGGGGTATATTTAGTCGATGAATTTTCCTACATTCCTCCAGATTCTCTATTTACTAGATCTGATAATGGAGGATTCAAGATCATTAAAAAATCTCATGTTCTCAAGGAGTGACTAGATGCCTATTTGTTTTCTATTATTTGATGATTAATTATTGCAAAGGGTGGTAATCCCATCGGGACTACTGATGTGTTTTGTTGGATATCTCAAATTTTTGTCCCTTCCAATTTGTATATCATTTCCATTGGTAAATGTAATTTCCATTTTATTCTATGTCCTATAGATGATTTTATATCTTCTTGGATATCTTTTTCTATGTTCTTAATCCACAGGGATTCCACCTATCTTTTATGAAAATAAATTTCAACCCAAACTTACAGAATCTGATAACTGCATAGACCGTATACCTAAATTCATGGACTCATTTTTATGCTTAAAAACCCTGTTATTATTAACTATCTTGTTTCCTATGTTGGTGTTCCCATTAAGATGGATGAAAAAATAGTTTAGGGTAATTTAAGGATCTTTTCCAAGGTTATTGGGGATGATGAAATTCCCAACCTTTTTTCTAACTTTCCCACTATGGTGGAAAATGAAGTTGATGATTAAAGAGTATCTTTTAATGATTCCCTTATTATATTTTTTTATAATAATAGAGGCACAAAATGTACTATTATCAAGGATGGTTTCAAATTGGGTTCATATTAAAATCTACTCAGTATATCTCTCCATCCATGATGGGGGGAATGTAATTTCATTGACCAGGACTGATTTAGCTGAAGATGGTGTTCTTGGAAATGTTATTCCTTCACTGATTCACCCATGTGGGCAAAAAGTGATTGATGGGATGTGCACAGGAAGGGATAATAATGATATGGTGGGTGGTAATATCCATGTAGTGACACATAATCTCCATTTTGATAGGGAAGAACCTAACAAAACTTTTTCATCTGAAATCATGGAGATGGGGTAAGAATCCAAAAGGTCATGTTTTAGGACATGGTAGATATGAGTGGGATATAGGGAATGACCAAAATGGGAATACAATGTCTTAATCTAGGTAATATAAGAGTTAACTCACTCTGGAGAAATAAAGGATCCAGAAAAAGTGTTGTATGCTCTTCAATCAATGTAAATCTTATCCAGAGTTGGAATTGTGTTTAATATGATGATGGATCTAATCATGATTATGAGAATGATATTTTTCATGATTAGTATTTTTCCTTTTCTAGATTAGGGAATGCCCCTATGATTGAATACACTTGTCCTCTTTTCTTTGTCATCTTTACTTATTCTAATAAAATTATTAGGGGAATGATTTCTTCTCTACTGAAACTTTTGAGTACAAATACTTTTTATATAATTTTATTTATAAATAAAAAAAACTTCGAATTAGAAATTTCTAACTGAACTTACAACCACAAAATTTATTAAAAATAATTAAATGATAAGAACATGATGTTTCGAGTTTAGTGAACTTGCACATACTACTACTTGAAGACACCAACCAAAATAGACCGAAAGACAATCGTGATTCCATAATACTTATTTCATGCATCACCTTTTCTTATTCCTATAACCAATTCCTTGGAGGTGACCTCATCCTGTTATTGGTCCTCCTCTTCTCATTTTCTTTGGGGATTTCCATATATATTCTTCTGTGTAAGAGTCATATTTTCCACTTTCATTGAATGTATCTTCTACCAAGTCTTGTTCTAATCCCATGATATGATCATCACTAGCCCTTTTTGTATCACCATACTTAATTGGAGATTCAATAGGGATAGATTCACTTCCACTCCTATCAATTATAACGTCAACATAATTTTCGACCTGTCATTGAATGGAAACATCATCCATATTAGATACTTAATTTTGAAACATCACACTAGGAGAAAATGTTGCATTAAGATCAATGCTTATTTTATTTCATACACCATTTTTTCTCAAGGCTCCCAAGGTAGAGAATATCATATTCATTGTTATTTGTTGATGGGATCCTATCAATGAAATCGGGTAACAAAGCACACTTACTCCCACCACCTTTTTCAACCCAAGTTAGAGTGTCAGAATCTAAATTATTTAATTGGATTTACGATGTAATAGAAAATTTTGACATACCCACCAGATCATCTTTAATGGGCATAACATAAACAACCATTCATTCAACAAATGGAGATACTTAATAGAGACTAGACAAAGGTAATGTGGCTTCAAATGAAGAACCATAGTTACCTAGATTAGCAGATGAATTACAGTTCCATAACACCACAACTTGTAAATCATAAAATGAGACCATCTTCTTTTACATGTGTTGAATCTATGATAATCCCACTAGAAAAAGAGGCTTATTACCCTTTTCTCCTCTATACATCATGATGTTCTCTTCATATTGGTATGTTGTATCAACATCATCACCAGACCATTGATTTATCTATAAATGATTTTTATTTCACCATCACCAATATCTTGTGTAATCCCTTTATCACCATGAACAATATTAACAATATCATGAATAACCTCCCCTTAATCACTATATTCAATACATTCAAGAATTTTATATAGAGGCTGAGCTCCAATATCCTTCATTCAATTGAATATAGAATGATCCTTACCCAAATTATCCCACCTTCCGTCATGCACCATGATGACTCTATCATTCATGTCACCAAGAATTTTCATTTTAAAATTTTAATTCATAGTGGAATTCCCATTTTCATATAATTAGAGTAGACAATATTTATTCAATTACCCTATTTCAAGTGCCTGATATTTTCAAATTTCATAAAAAATAATTTTTTCTTCTCAAGCTCTATTAATATTTCTAGTCATCGATCATCTTTAATAAATAAAATATGGCCAATACGAATTTACCAAAATAAATTGCCACAAACACTATAGAAATGTAACTGAAGAGATAAGTCTTAGTTTCTCTAAGAAGATTAATTGGTACCCCTACTAGAGAAAAAATGTACAACAATAATTAAGAGTGTGAAAAAAACTAGGTAAGACTATGGATTCTTATCCTTGTATAAGTAACAGAGTTTTTCAACAAGGATGGCTTGAAAAATGGATCACAATTCTCAATCCATAGTACTTCAGGTTTTGGGGATATGAATCCTATAACCATGAATGTAATTTCATCATTGTTGTAATATAAACAATATTGAAATACCCTTAACCAATTTAGGTAATATTCCACCTTACAAAGAACCATAATTGTAGAATAAGTATCTTTAGATAATAATTCTTCTAGGAATTTTCCATTCCATGAGATTAGAGCATAGTAAGAATGGAATTTCTGAATTCATCGTTTTATTTCTCAATCTATTGCTAATTTTTTTCAACAATTTAATAATTTCCATTTTTTGTGACCCTATAAGGGGTCATATACCTTGAATATATAAAATACTGATTCCTCATTTGTTTTAAAAAATATACTCTATTACCATTATTTGGATTATCATATACAGACAATTTCTTAAAGACCTCAAGAGGAAGACCTGAAACATTCTTATGATTAGGTGACATCAAAGGTCAATTAAAAACATCATCCAGATTAAAAAATCAATCATATTATGAACACATGAATCATAAAATCCCTAAATTCCATGATTTACAATAGCTTTCTACAAAGACATGAAAACCTCCCTGTTTATTTATAATAATAATTATAAATATTTATTTATTAATTTAAATTTTTTTAATTTTTTAATAAACATTTTTTTAATTAAAAATATATATTTTATTTTTTATTATATATATATATATATTATAAAAATATATTAATAATTACATAAATAAATATTATATTATAGGGATCCACTACAAGAGCCTCTTCTAGAAGGTTTTCTAATTAGTGAACTAGTTCTATGGCGAATGACCATAATTGTTTTTTCAATCCACATGACATGTTTGTTAGACCATTGAAGGTTTATGGGCCTCCTTTGAAGTCGAAACCTAATTTTATTAAGTAAAAAGTTAGAAGGAAATATGAATGATGGTTTTTTATTCTTTTAATTGTAATTCTACATAATATATTTTCAATAAGTGATGTGTAGCCCACCTTTTGACAAAGAGGGAATCCATCAACAAATGACTAGATCTATGTAAGAATTATATAATTTCTCACATCACATTTAGGAAGGGATTGATTTCATGGAAGTAATTATATACGGTTCTTCATCTATATACGATTTGGAGGGTTTTGGATTTGAAGTGTATGTCTATTAGCTTGGGTGTCGTTGACCATATTTTTTAAATATGGACATGAAGAACATTGATTGTGGATTTGGGTCAATTAACATGAAGTAGGGTTTTCATAGAATACATGAATGGACTATTTGATTCAACCTTGACATGTTTAGGGATGTTATTTAATAGGTTTTGGAGTTAATATTTGGAATGAATTGGGTGTTATGGAATCTATTGATTATGTTTAAAATTTCTTCCTTAATTGACTTCTTAATCAATATAGATAGTGTTAATAGGTTATCATCCTTTGGGAATTATGTGTGGGTTATTGTTGAAGTAGATCCTAAATAAATCTTAATATATAATGTGATTATTTTTTACACCATGATGTTATTTTTATTAACATCAATTATGTGAAATTTTATATGTTTTATTCATCATGTAGAATTATTAGAAATCTGTTATCTAATTTATGAGAAAATGTTCACTTTTTTTATGAAAATATAAAAAATGACAAGGTTCAATATATAAGAAGAAAGTAGGGGAGGAATTATCCTACAACTATAGGTGAATATTAAAATCCATAGTGATAGGATGTTGTTCTATGTATTGGAGAACCAACACATTTGTTTTGTGAATCTAGATATTATGGTGGAGATTGCTGATATGGGAAATTGCTTATTATCATGGAAAATAATTATTTGGATGTTGGTTTTTATGTTTCTCGTGTCATGTCTCATTGAAAATGTATTAAGTCCCTAGAAGATATTTTAATAGGGGTTTCTACTCTTGGGTATTCTAGTGTCAAGTCTCATGGACCATGCTTGAATTCATGGAAAGATATTGCGATAAGGGTGCAGGATGTAGGGCATGCTGTTCTTACTAAGTCTAATATGATGAATGTTGATCCCAATTATTACTAGCATAATCATGGAATTTTTATACTTATTTAAGATCACTCATAAATATAGAAGGATATTTTTTGTTCATTACCCAAGAAAAATGAAAATCCATGATGCTGGAAGCTTCTTCTAATATATATTCGATGAGTATAGTGGGAATTATTATTCATCACTCATGTCCTCTAAACCCTATTGACCCATAGACAGGATGAAGAACTCTAGGTTTATAAATCATGCATATTGATTCATAAAATGGAAATAATATTTCAAATTATGTTGAGGGTTCACAATTGGTTTCATATAGAAATCATAGAATACATGTGTCAATGACTATACCCAAACTTGTTTCTCCTATTAATTTTCTCACTAATATTTATGTGGTTGATCAAGAAATATATAATACATCAATATTTATAGTGATAGGTACTATATTTACTATACTAACTTTGTTGAAGAGGAGTATGTTGGGTGGTTAGGAGAATTTCTCTCTTCTTTGTAAAGGAGTTCAGGGTATCACTCACTCAATTTATGAAAAAATATAACTAACAGCTGGTTATTTCCTCTTTCAAGGAAGACTTGATTCTCACAAGAATGCAGAGACTGGATTGAAGTAGAATAAATTTATTAATGAGAAATCACCCAATGCTAACGAGGTGAGGGAGAATAATATAACCTTATTTCTTTTCAAGGGTTCATATGTTTGTATTTGTAAGAAGGGAAATGTCTCCCATTTTTGTGATAATCCACTACGGTCTTAGAGCGGATACAAATTGGGGATCATTAAATTATAGCACGCTTCTTCTTGTATATGAGATCTTAGCCATGTAATATGAAACATCTCAAATAACGGCTATCAGGTATTTGGGGATTCTCCACTTGGAAGGATGTTTCATTGGGGCATGGATTTTTCACAAGCTATTCCCCTCTAAAGAACACAATATGATAGAGTGGGGTTATGGATCCATCTCTTTTAGACTGGAAGCGCTTCACATCTAGGAATGGTTCTTTAAGATCAACCCCTATAAATTGGTTACTCTTCTGTTCAGATTTTGGTTAAATAATTTGACCTAAAGTGGTTTATTTGGCACCACAAAAAATGGTGTCACATTTATTTGTCCATAGGAGGCCCTATAAAAATTGATAAATAAACATATTATATGATCATTATGATAAGTTCCTGGTGGAATTAGACGTCTGTTATACTATAATTGATAATATTTAACTCTCTATTGATGAGGAAGAAATTGCGTTGAGAATTTAATTTGAAAATTTACCATAGTTTTTTACAGAATGTAGGGTCATTTTTCACAATTCCTCAAGTTATAGGAGATCTGTTATTTGGTATTTTATCTCTATTTTTGGTCATGATATTAAATCGTGCATCAAAATAATTAGATCACATAATTATTGAACTTTTTGTAAATCTGAAACTCTTTCTCAGAAACTAGCTCATATTGACGTTTAGGATGCCTTGACAGATCTGGAGTATAATTAAGAGAAGACATACAACATCTCTTATAGTGATGGATGTTGTGATGATATCTCGGTAGTCAATCATGCTACAAGCCGTATGGTGAATCCCCAAGAAAACTATATCCAATCTAAGAATATAATTCTTCATCATAACAATACATCTTGGGCTGAAATTATTGAACATGGACAAGATGGAAAAGAGGAGGTTGTCAATGATCATGTGGAAATAGATGGGTTCATATCTGGATGTGATCTCGGTGATTCCTATAATGGTAATTCAACTTTACCTAGGATTGTTTTATTAATCTATTGGTGATTTACTTATAAAGTATCCTTCCCCTTCATCTAATGTGGTTATCAAGAGTGCTGGGAAAATTACCATGCATTCAATGCCTAAGAAAAATCCTCACCAACCTTCTCCCACCCCAAGTTAGGATTTTAATCCTACTGTGAAATTTGGAATTCAAGAATTCTCTCCAGTTGACGTGGATCCCTCAAAGGAGGAGGTCCAGACCAAATCAGGGGACGTTGGGACTACTATTTCAAGCCCATACCAACATTCCCTAAAGCCAAATGATGTGAACGTGTCTTCCTCCAATTCTTCTAATGATCTTGATTCTAACTATAACAATGTAGGTAATTATGTTGTAGAGGGTTTTGACATTGATCATCATTTAGAGGCCAATGAGGATAACACAACCTTGGACCTCTCACCAATGCTGGAAGCATACCATCAGCAGGAGGTATAAGAGATTTTTACAAGGGAGAAGAAATATTCTGTTGCAGAATAGGAGGAGTTGGATGGATCTTGGTAACAAGCTAAATAAAATTGAGTACATCATCTTAGATTTCACCAGAGAGGACACAGTAGGGTGGAGTGGATTTCATTGAAGGATGTCTTGTAACTTATGGATTCATACTCAGATGACTCAGACATTGAATTCCTACTTCAACATGTGAAAAAATTATAAGCTCTTCACCATATGGGGCTTGGACGTGGGAGTGGCTAATGCATATATTTGGGAGCACTACAAGATAGAGAACGCATGATCACATAAAAATTTTGAAAAAATTTGGTACCTCATGATGAGGGAATTGATGACTCCTTTGAAAATGTCCCGATTAATGAATGTGAAGTAGCACGAGAAAATAACATGAAAATTCACCCGATGGTTTGTGAGAGTGAAAGGCTCCCTCAGGGTATTATTGAAGAAATAAAAACCCAGTATGAAATGATGCCTGAAGATACCTTCAATAAAATAGATCTAAATTTTTTTATAAGGACAACCATAAAATCCATAAATTTCAATTGAAAAATATTGAGGATAGTTGTGGAGCTGATCTAGATATGGGTTTTCAGAGATCTCTTGGAATCACAGAAGGTGGGTCATTCAAGTGGAATATTATTTCTAGTCATCAGATGCGGAGCTTTTAATTGTTGAACCAATGACAAATAGAGGATAGGTCAACACCCTAAGAATAGAGGTTGTTAACCATTATAAATGTGTTCCTGAGGGAAGGGTTGAACTTGATCTACCCCTTTATCAATTGGGATATTTTTTTTCTTTTTGGGGTATCTCACTATATTGGTTAGTTTTAATTTACATTTCAAATAAATTTTTTGGGCGCGGGTTGGAGTTTCAACTCACAGTATGACCAATTTAAATATTTATAATTATAATTAGAAATGAATAAATATGTATTAAAATAAATGTAAAATAAGAAAAATTATTTAAATAAATATAAAATTATAATAAATATATTAAATAATAAATATTGTTATTATATTTATAATTTTTTAAAAATATAAAAATATAAAAATATAAAAATATATATTAATATAAAAATAGTTATAGATATATAGAAATATTTTTAAATTTATTTATATAAAATTAAACAAAAAAAGACATAAATATATTACTCAAATTTTATATTTATTTTGTTTTCTTAGAACTCAAAGTGAGTTAACATTATTAGTATCTAAAAATCAATGGTAAAAAAAATCTTTATCAAAGAACCCTACTTCTTCAACTACTAGTCTTGTTGAACCCTACTACTGCTACCAATACTCTTGCATTAATCGATCCTCTCCAAATCTATGATATGTGTCTATTTATTTTGATTTCCCATCTAGATCTGTTCTTTAATTTTTGAGGTAGTTTCTTCATGATTTTATGAACCATGCATCCATGTACTTCACACCTTCACCACATCGTTTTAAGGCCCTGACATTAAAAATTACTTAATCTTGAGATATGTCATTAATTTATATTGACTATATTTTCATGTTTAGTGTTTTAGAGATATAGGTGATAACTCCTACATAACAAAACCATATAAAAACAAAGTGGACACTTTCAATAATATCCATTTACTCCATAAAACAAAAACCAATAAAAAATGTGGTTTCATTAAATTTTAAAACATAGCATTTCCATGGTCCCATCCTTGACTCTATTATTCTTTAAAAATTGTGAACATCTATTCAAAATATGGGATGATCATAAAAAACTTTGTAAGGGATACACAAAGAAGGAAAACTATTAGAAATGAACAAACATGAAAATCGTGACTACTTTATCATAATGTATTTTTTTCACCTTTAGGAAGTAGTAAAATACACTTCATGTAATATGTGTTCATTGCTTACAATTTTTGTAATCAAAATATTACAATAAAACCCACAGAACGTAACATAGAACATATACATGTAACATGGGATATAATAATACTAAAATGTAATAATAATACAGTTGACTCCCAAATATATAACTAAATGGAATTTCCATACAACATACTTTCTTAATCAATGCAATTGAGGTTATTACATAACCACCCATCCCTGGTTTATCATGGATCCACCTGTATTTGGTTTGTGACATAACCACATGTATTTTGTTAATCACATAACCACCCATCTTTGGTTTATCACGTAACCAACCATCAAATATCCAAGAACCATTACATAATCATAACATCTAAAATATTACAATTTTCAACATTTTATTCATAAAATTTAATTTACAATCACAAGAAATAATTTCATGATATTGAAATATTAAATCCATTTTCAAAACCATTTAAAATATTTAATAGAGACTTTCCAATCAAAGTGTCCAATTCCACATTGAAACTTTTGAAAGAAATTGATAATGTAAAACATTCATGTCCATATAAATAAATTCATAAATTAATTTGAAAATATTGACATAAAATAGAATGTTTTAGAAGAAGAAATATTTAAAACATTATGAATGATCTTTTTGTTAAACTATCTCCCACCACATGAGAAGCACTTGAATAGAAACCATTATGGAATAACATTAATCAAAACACTAAATATAATGAGAATATATTAATTCATGATATAACATGTAAAAAGTGTTTTATATACACCATATATTATAATAAAGGTGCATAAAATCTAGATATACCTCAATGAATGGACTGTGAGAGGAAGTCCATTACAAAGATCGTGTCATTAGATAAAGGATAAATTAATGACAAGATTATGTGTGAAAAATATAAATCCACTCAATATAAGTGGATATTATGTATAAAATAATAATGGTTCATTCAAACATATTAATATAAAAACCTAACCTAATAAATATAAATTTTCCTCAATTCACGGAGATTGAGTCAAGATTTCCCTTACATTGAGTCTGACTTTTCCTGTTTGGTATTTATCTTCATATTGTCTAGATGATCACCTTTAAATAACACCTTAAACCCTATAAGAAGGGTGTTATTCCTAAAAAATTGATTTAAGAATTTGATGAGTTATTCTAGGAAGAGTTTTGGGTAGTTATTAGCCCAAATAAAAGGTTTGGAAGTGTGAATAAAAGGGAAGGAGAAGTTCCCGTTTACCAAAGAGAATTGAGATACTTTAGGAAAGTCTTGAAATATTAATTTATTATTAATTTATTTTCGGTTTCTAATTGTCCAAAACTAATTTATTTGAAATATAATATGATTTTGGGTCATATCTCTATTATACAATTAAAATTAGACAATATTCTAATATTTTTTAATCCCTATCTTTTTGGTTGAACCCTTATTTGACCTTTTTCAATCTTACCCTAATAAATTGTTATTTACAGTCTATGTGTTAATGTATTTACCATAAGAATGAAAAAGGCCAAAAAACATTCATTAATGAAATATTATGACATATCCTAATTTTTTTTTTGAATCTTATATTTTTATTAATTTCATAACATTTAATAAACAATTTTATATATTAAATCATGAATTATATAAATTTTGAAAATATTCATACTATATGTTTTTTTAGAATTTCATAACAACCTGATTTATTCATAAAATACATGTTAAATAATTACTAAAATGTCATTGTGACCCAAAAAATCATGGATAATGTCAAATGTTTTATATAAGATTTATTGTAACATTTATAATATTAATTATTTGAATATTTAATGAATTAAGTGATCACTACATCACCATTGTGTCAGAATTAAATTTTAATATTTAATGTATGAAAATTATAAATAATTGAATGATAAAGGAAATATTTTTATCATTCTAATGACTATTTATAGTAATAGATATCATTTATATAAACCCATATTAAAATGGTTTTATTGTGAATATAATGGTTTATAAAATATTTCCCTTTACATTAAATTAAAAGTTATAAGTTCCATAATCACACCCAAGTGGATTCCAAATTCAAAATTTTTATCTCAAGGGTTGTATTAGTAATAAATATAACATATAATATTATTATGACAAGTTTTATGGTAGTTTTTTATTACTATAATATTATTTTTAATAGTATTTACCTGATTTTCCCTTTATCAATTTTAAATAATAATAATTACTAAAGTTACTATTCAATGTGTCCAAAAATTAATGGGACCATTATAAAAACATATTAATTTATGATTCAAAATATGGAATCCATTTTTCAAATTTCAAAACAAATAACATTCAGTAATTCATTTAAAATTAATTACCATTGTCAAAATGAAAAAACGGTTTTTTAAAATTAAAAACCATCTTAAGGTTGACATGTGTTTAAATAAAATTTCAATGTAAATTTACATCCAATGAGAAAAATTGTGTTAAATGATAAAAAATTAATCAAACTACAGTATAAAACCAAAAAATTATAATCTAACAATATATAAAAAATTAGTTGAAAAGATGTTTGGAATTAAAATGTAATATTTTTCAATATTCCTTAAAATATTACTTTTATCATAGAAATAAAGAAATTTCAACCAAAGGAATATTTTATGTACATATTCTAAATAAGAATTTTATTTTTTTTCAAATCGACTTCATAAAAGTGTAAAAAATATATTTAAAATGGGTTCTCCATCAAAAGATGTTAAAAATGGTTTTTTTTGAAAAATACTTCTTTTATGCTTAAAATTGATTTTGTTCTTATATACAGTCTAAAAAATATAACATGAATTTTAAACATCACACTGAGTTTATATTTCATTAATACAATCCAGAAATAGTTATATGATCTTATAAACATAATTATTCTCATATTAATATGTTTTCATAAAAACACATCCTTTATATTCAATTGGTTTTTATTACCATTTCTATCAAATTTGGTAACCAATGAATAATTATATAAATATATGGAATAAATATATTTTTAATTCAATTAATACTATTATTTCTATACATTCTAATTTCTTGGTTATAAGGGTAACATTTAAATAATATTGTTTACTTTTTTATTAAAAACGATGCATCATATCATGTACTCTATTGAACAAGGTTTTTCATTTTTGAAACTCTTGATGTTACATCCTCACCCCATTTAATAAATTGAGACCTAGAAATTTGAATTTGGGGTTAGTAACTAGGGTATTAATTTTCCAAATACCCTTATTTCAAAGCCACATCAGAAAAGGGGTTAATAAAACAACAATATGAAATGAAAGAAAGAGAAGTACAAAGGTCACTTGAGATAACACATACTGGCATTCCATGTAGGAAAACATGGATATAAAATAAAAAATAACCATTTTTCTCTGATGGGGAGTGATAGAAAACATGATCATGAGATAATTAATAATTATAAAACAACAAACATGTGACGGGTTAAATTATCATTGATTTCAGTATAGGAAATGAGAATAGAATTTTTTTTAAATATCATTTTAATAATGTGGAAGGATTTTATTTATACGATTTTCAGAACATAAAGAAAAATACTTACTTGGAAATTAGAGTTTCATCCATTTATAAATTTCTATCACAGACTCATACTTTCTCCAAACAATGAGAATTCAAGTTGAATTGGTTATACCTGAAGCACTAGAATCAACATATGGGAAATCACATAATCTGAAAAAGATTAACTATTTATTCATCTTATCTTGAAATATTTACCAAAATCAAAAAGGTTCTGATAAAATCAGATAGTTACCCCCATATAAAATGCTATTTTATGAAGAAAAACTACTTTTATATATCAAAAATTAAATTGCAATATTAAAAGATCAATAATTACTATTTGAAAATAATTGTACATAAAAATAATAAAAATAATAAAATATAAGATTGAAACCCGATAATTATGTGGAATTTATAACATAGTCATTCATGATAAATTTTAATATCTATCTCCCAATAACATCTATCGCTCTTAATGTATCATACCAAAATTTAGTTACCCTATTCACATTTTCTCCAAGATAGATTAACCACGTCCATAAATAACCTAAAACATCATAATTCCATAATTAAATCAAATACCTATCCAAAAATAATTCATCCTTTATTACTCATATAAAATCCCACAGTGTTCTATTTACCTTAATCATATAAATTTCCCAAAAAAATGAACGTCTTCCAAGATTACATTTATTACTTAATCACAAAATCATTTTCCAATCCCATATTAATATATTTAATAAAATATATGTCTTTAAAATAAATTTTTTCTTAATCATTAAATATATTTAGCTATAAATAATAAGTTTTACTGACCATAGACATCATGTAGTACTATTGTAGGAGATACACCCTGGTCACCCTTAAGATGTGGGTTCGATATATGCGGCCTTGCCAGACGTGATGAGTTGTCAACCATCGAACAGTTTTTCCTTTTTCTAAAATAATGTAACTATTATAATATTCTAAAAATATTTTAAACAACAAAAAGAACCATAACATGTTTCAAACCTCAAAGGTTATTTCATACCTCACAGTTTCCATCCCAAAAACTAATATCACATAATTTCTTTAAAGGTGAATGTCTCCAAAAATACCATTAGTCACATGAATATGTCAGATCATAGAGCCTCAAATGGTGTTTCTTAGACATTAAAATTATGATCATTCTTAAAATTATAAACACATGATGATATCCCCAACTCTTAATAAAAAATCTTAAGATCCAATTTTTTGTAAACAATCCTATGATACCAAATATAAGGCCCCATCCTTAAAAATTACTTAATCTCGTGATATGTTATGAATCCACATTGAGGATATTTTCAACTATAGTGTTTTAGAGAATTAATCTATAAATAATTCATAACAAAACCATATAAATAAAATGTGGACACTACAAACAGTATTCATTTCTTCCATATTATAAAATCTTATAAAAAGAAATGTTGTTTCATTTAATGTAAAATCATTACTTTTCCTTGATCCCATCCTTGAATAAATTATTCTTTAAAACCCATGAATTTTTTTAAAAACATGGGATGGGAATAAAAATCTTAGTAATGGATACACAAAGAAAGAAAAATGATAGCCTTGATAATGAATTAAAACCATGAGTATATTATCATAAAGTAATAAATTTCACCCTTAAGAAGAAGTAAAATAAACGTCTCTATGTATAAGCTCTTTGATTACCCATTTTTTTAATAAAACGTTTTCCATAAAATCCATAAAATTTAACCTATAACATATAACATTATATTCAGACATAATGATACTAAAATGGAATAAACATATAGTCAACTACAACACATATCACTAAATTGAATATCCAGACAGTTTACTTCTCTATCAAATCCATTAGAGGTTATAACATAACCACCCATCCTTGGTTTATCATATAACCATCCATCTATTGTTTATCATGTAACCACCCATCTTTGGTTTATCATGTAATCACACATATTTGTTTTATCATGTAATTACCCGTCAAATGTCCAAGTACTATTACATATTCACAACACATAAAAGATTACAATTTTCAACATTCTACACATAACATTTCAATTTTAATCACAATAAATAATTTCATGATTTTGATATATTGAATCCATTTCCAAAACCATTTAAAACATTTAATAAATCGACATTTGAATCAAAGTGACCCCTACCACCATGACATTTTTGAATTAAACTAAAATTTTATAACATTCATGTCTATATTAATATATTCATTAAAACCATTTGAAAATGTGGACAAGAAATATAGGTTTTTAAAGAAATAAATAATTAAAACATTCAAAGTGATGAATTAGTTATATTGTCTCTCTCTTCTTGAGAAACACTTAAATAAAAATAATTAAGTAATAACATTAAATAAAACATTAAATATAATGAGAACATAGAAAATAATTATATAATTTGTAAAAGTGGTTTTTTATACACCATAAAGGATAATAAAGGTGTATAAGACCATGATATGCCTAAATTTAATGAGATTGAGACAAATCCCAGTATAAAGATCATATTAATAGATTAAGTACAAATCAATGACATAATTATGTGTGAAAAATATAAATCCAGCAAATATAAGGGGATATTAAATATAAAAAAGTCATGTTTCATTCAAAAAAAAATATAGAAGAACATAACCAATGACATAGATATTTAACTCAATGAATGGAGATTGGTTTATGAATCCCATTTCCCTGACTCTGACTTATCTCATTCGTTCATTATCTTCCACTTCTTTAGTTGATCACCTTTGAAGAATACATTAAGGCCTTTAAGAAGGGTGTTCTACTTAAAATAATGTGTTAATAATGTGGATAGGGAAAATAAGAAGAGGATTGGATTGATCTTGGCCAAACCAAAAGGATTTGGAAGTGAGAATAAAAGACAAGGAGATGTTCCCTTTTATAGGAGATATGTGGGACACATTAAGAAAGTCATGAAATATTAAATAACTATAAATGAAATTTCTGTTTCTAATGGTCCAAAACACATTTGTTTCACAGATAATATGATTCTGGGTTTTATACCCATTATCCAATTATATTTATAAAAGTTGTGAATATTTTTTAATCCTTATCTTTTTTGTTTAACCCTAATTTTACATTTTTTTAATCCTAACATGATAACATGTTATTTACCATTTGTGTGTTAATGTAATTACCATAACATTTATAATGGGAAAAAAATTTGGTTTATGAAATATTAGGACTTATCCTAACCACTTGGTTGAATATTATATTTTTAGTAATTTTATAACATTTAGTAAACTATTTTTTATTTTATGTTTTGAACTAGATAAATTTTGACTCTATTCATACATGACTTGTTTTCAAAAATTAATAACTTGATTCAAGAGAAAAAATAAATTATCTCAATACTATCATGTAATAGTCATCCATAAAATTTGTAGATGGAATCAAATATTTAAAATAATCTTTATTTAATAATTTATAATATCATTTATTTGATATTTTATGGATGAAGTATTAACTCCATCACAATTATGTCATGATTAAATAATTTATTTAATTTATAGAAATTATAAATAAAATACCATGATATAAGAAATATTTTAAACATTATAATTAATTTTTATAGTCAAATATATCATTTATAACAACGAATATTTAAATAATTTTAGTAAGAGGATTAATGTTTATAACATATTTTAATTTACTTCAAATTAAAAGTTATAACTGTCACAATCACACCCAAGTGGATTACAGAAGATAAATTTTCATCCCATGGATTTTCTTGGTCTTCCATAAGTCATCCAAAAGGCTTATTACACATGTTAGGGATGTTTTATATTATTATAATACAAAATTTACCCTTATTTAACATATTTACCCTTTAAATGAGGTAAATAAAAATAATTACTAAATTTAATCTTCATAATGTACAAACATAAAAGGGAATTATATAAAAAATTTGGACCTTATGATTCCATATATGGAATCCATTTTTCCATAATCAAATCATATAACTTTTAGTAATTAATTTAAAATTAATCCATGTTTTCCAAAAGAAAAAATGTGTTTTTAAAATTAAAAACCATAAAAATATTGACAAGTGTTTATATACAATTTCAACGTGAAATTACATAAAAATAATAGAATTACATTAAATGATAAATATTTAACACAATAAAACATTAAAAAAAATGACTATATAAATACATATAAAATTAGACAAAAAGGCTGTTTTGAACTAAAATGCAGTATTTATAACTATTTATTAAAATAAGAATTTTATGAGAAAAATATCAAACTTTAAACCAAATTAAATTTTGATGTCCCTATTAAAATGAAGATATTTATTATGTAAATTTGAACTTATAAAAGTTTTAAAATCATGATTTTAAAGGGTTCTCTATTATATAGTTTTAAAAAATATTTAAAAAAAACAAATTTTGGATTACAATTGATTTTGTTATATATATTTTATAGAAAATGTACAATATGAATTTTATACATAAAATTTAGTTTATATTTCTTTAATATAATAAAAAAAATTCTTATATGATGTTATATTCACAATTATTCTCATTTTAATAGGTTTTTATAGAAACAATACCATTATATTCAATTAGTTTTTATTTCCATTTCTAATAAATTTTGTAACCAATGAGTCCTTATATAAACATGTGTAAACTATATTTTCATAATTTAGATTATAATATTCATTATCTCTATTCTAGTGCCTTTTATATTATGGTAACATTTAAATAATAATATTTAGTTGTTTGTTTCAGTTTGATGGAATGTGTCAAGTATGCTATTAAACATAATGTTTCTATCATAAAACATGGGTTGTTGCATTAAACCACCATTTATATTTTTTTTACCATCCCTACTTGAAAAACCCTACCCTCCAATTATATTTTCCATAGACTTTTGTTGCGGTATTAAAAAATCATCACTAAAACCCTTCCTCTTATCATCTTGTATTATTGGTTGTCCTCACACTCTTTATGAAGTCATCCTAATTGTCAACAATGGTTCCATGATACCCATTGTCCCAAATCCCAAATAAGTATTTAAAAATTTATATTACTTTCTAGATATTGTTTAATTATCTAAAATTAATTATTACAGTTATATTTTAGTATTAAAAATTAAATTAAACTTGCTTTGGTATAATATATTTAAATAAAAAAAGAATTTTAGTGAAGTTAAATATAATTTGACACAAAAACAATATTATTGGTATAAAACATTGAAATGAGTAAAAAAGAGAAATGTGTCAAAATTTATTTCTTTTTTTACATGTACATTTATTTTTAACCAAGAATTTAGTCATATGTGTTTAAATTATATATTATATATTCATCACCTATATATTTTTTAATATCATTCTAAAATTGTTAAATGAATGTTATTTTTTGGATCCTCATATCAATGAATTGAATATATTTTCACCATATTATAAATTTGAATAAAATATAATAAATTTTAAATTAAAAATAAAACAAATTATAGTTATATAAAATGTTTTTAATGTACCTCTTAAATTAATTTTGAAATACATTATAATAATATATGTTCTATTGAAATATATATTTTGATTTATCATTAAATAATTTTAAATATTTCTAAACTCTTTATAACGAACCATCAAATATAATTATATGTAAAAGTGTTGAAATTTTTTTAGTAATATAAAATTCAAATATGCATTAATTTATTTTAAATAAAAATTAAATTGATAAATGAGCATAGTATTATATTTTCAAAATACAAATTTATATTGATTCCTAAATTTAGGTTAATATGTATTAAAATATGGAAATAATTAGTAAAATAAAATTTAATTAGACCCCCATGATATTTTGTCTGAAATATCAATCATATTTTAATATTGATAAACCATTACATTTTTCCTTCACAATATGGCCATCAGTCGATGTTGCGCCTGATTAGTCACCTCTAATAGTAATGGTATTGAACCTTATGGATCACCCTTTAACCATGGAAATAACTCTTACATATCACCCATTTTGAGTAGAAACGAATATTGTGTACCACCAAATAACCTTTATGTATACTCTAGATTCAAACTTACATATCTAAGTGTGGTTATGTCCATTACTAATTTCTCTTAGTTATAAAATGATACTTCTAATTGTACAGAAAATGTTTTTCCTTTTCAACATTTCATTTCTTCCATAAAACTATAAAATATCTATATACAGATAATGATTCTATAGGGATTTACCATTTTCTTTAGTCTACATAGAATGGGTAACATTCATCGTTATTTATTTATATAACATACATAAAAACCCTATATTTTAACAATAATTAAAAATTAAATGACATTTTAACTCTTTTTAACATTGTTTATTATATATGAAACATTAAAAAAACTATGAAATAGTTCTCTGTGAAAAATCAAAATTATATGATGTAAAATTTTTGGTGGTATCTATATTTAGAAATAAAATGGGATGAGTGGTATTGATATTTAAAAATGCATATTTGGGTAAGAAAAAATGGGTGTGATATATATTTATATGCCCATTTTAGCTAGAAGAGACCTCTTAGATTTAAAAAATATCACCTCTTACATTATATAGATTGATAAGAAAACTATTTAAAGAGATTGTAAAAAACTCTATCCAACCCATTGAATGTTCATGATGACCAAACTCGTGTAACCATGGCATGACTCAATGATATGTGCTATTGATACTCAGACCTTAGACTAAAATACATTTCCTTTTCAGGGAGTAATTTAAGTCATTATTTGAATGTAGAAACTAAAATGAATGTATCATAATGAGTTATTGTAAAATAAATCTAGATGATTCATCTCACATTCACACAAATAAAGGATCCCCTTATAGGGATCAGACTGTTATTGCTAATTTTTACAACATTATATATAAAATTATGAAATTTTATATAGTAATTCACCAACTCCCCATTATGTGAACAATTATATTAAAAAATACAATTATCATCTTCATCTCTAGAACAATTTTTATTGTATATCTCTTTCATGAGACTCATCACACATATCTTCTGGATATGAAACTATGATTATTAAACTACCTAGAAAATTAGTCATCCCATACCCAGTATAAGTGATAATTTTGGATAAATTCCAGGATACAACCTACCATTCTTGGATTAATTATTTTCTTAAACTAAATTACCCATTTACTTAAAATCATTCCGAAATTATTTGAAATATTAAAAATTTTGGTTCCCCTTATTTTTAATCCAATTTTTTTGTTGAAATATTTTGTTAAGTATTAGTTTTACCGAAGAAAATATTATGTCTATGAATAAAAATGGATAGATTCCAATCATATAGAAAAAGAGTATGAATATGGCGTGGTGGGGTTCTTCAATTTTGTAAAATATCATGCATATAAACCTTCTCATATCCTTTTTCTATATTTATTATATTGTCATTAATGATTAATTACTCTAGAATATTTGTAATAATACTTTGATATATCATGGAATCAATCATGTATATAAATTTTGGAAAACACTCATTAAAAATTGAATGTCCATAGTGACGAGGTAATACTTCATTATATAGATCATGTTATATGATTACAATTATAGAAAATGATAAAAACAATATTGAGGATGTGATTACATGTGTGAATTTTTATAAATATTGTGTTGAGGAAATGAAAACAATAGTTGAAGATGAAAATAAATATTATCACTTTTTTTAATAATTTAAAGAGTTAGGAAAAGAAGCAATTATATACTTTTGAAATTGGTATTGTAATTTCAAATAATTACACTATTTATAAACCTATACAAGAGTGAGGAGACTAAAGGATTACATGGCTCATATATAGAATAAATAAAATGAGAAACGTTAAATTATGATATAATATCCTCAATAAATGATAATTAATCAAGAAAATCCTAAAATTTTAAAACAAGATGAGAAACAGTCATTGTACACTGTCAAAAGATAGGGTAAATCCTTTTTTAAAGCATCAATGAATGTAAATTTCTATTTATAATGGTAAATTATGACTTTCTTCCATGGTTATTCATGAAATAGAAATATAATATGTTTTATATGCATATATCAAGAACAAAAAAAATGGGAAATGAAATTGGTGTTTATTTTGCTCACTTGATCAAGATTTGAAATTGTTATGTGTTTCATGTGATAAGTTGCATGGTTTTTATAGAAATTAATATTTCATGTTGAGATATATGTTATTGGGGATGATAAATGGATTTCATTCTTATGTAAATTGATCAAGATATAGAAATAGTGGACGTCAATGGTGTCCAATTTATAAAAAGCTACAAAGTTAATTAGGTTGAAAAAATTATTGAATATATTTATTCTAAGACATTACATATATCTATCCTGATGAAATAAGTATTGATCTAGAAAAAAATTATTTAATTGGTAGTTTAGAAAAAAAAATCACCATCTCAACTAATTGTTGATCAACTATGTGTGAAGGTAAAAGATATAGACATTACTTTTAGTAAATAGTTTCTTGAAAAATGATATAAAAAATGATTGGAAAATGAGATTAGTCTTTTTTGAATTATGATACTGATATTTTGTATATAAGGAATATTATTCATGTAATTCATGTGGAATTAATGTATATGATAGTGTCATGTTAATGTTACTAAACGAACTTAAAGGAAAAGATATAATTAAGGAATCGTTTGGAATGATTGGAATTTTAATATGGAAGATTTTTCACTATTGAGCGTGAAAAATAGAGTGTTCATCCTCCATCGAATTACAGTCAATCCAAGCATGAGTGATATCAATTTTTCAACTTATGGAATGATGTAATGGTTTTATAGGGGTATTTATACAATATAAAAAATACCATGATAATGAAAAATTTAAAGTTAATTTTTCTAAAATCACATGATTTTCATGTTTTGATGCAAAATATATTGTATGCAGCTTTATATTGTATTTTCCAAATAATTTCCTTATTCCATTACAAATACATATTTCTTTTTCAAAGCTATATACATAAAAGATATATACCCTGCAAAATTAAAGACAATATAAATGGAATTTTTTTATATTATTTGAATTAGAAATGTTCTTCACAATAACATATTTTGATATGATGGATCAATTTAGGGTTCAATTGGTTAGATATATTCAACTATGTGGTAATTTAATTTATGGATTGATGTACCCCATTGAATATTATATTATGATTTTGAAAGGGTATGTCAAAAATAAAATCCACCCAGAATGTTGCCTTGTTGAGTGGTATATTATTTAGGAATCCAGTGAATTATTTACTAACTACTTATACGTTGTTGAAATCATTGTTCTACCAAAATATCCACATAATGGAAATGTTGTTTGTGTCAGAATTTCTGAAAAAGAATGTCCCACAATCCCTATTATATTTGAGGATAAGTCTCGCCATTATATTTTACATAATTATTAAGAGGTTTCCCCATATGTTGAAACATTTAAATAAATTAATATGAATTTAATCCATAAAAGGGTGAAAGATGGCTATCAAATACACATAATAAATTATTTAAAGGATAATTTCATAACCATTTTTTTAATGAATCAGATGAAAATATTGATTAAATTTCAGAATGAATTTGATGGATATCCAAAGGACCATGAGTGCATGTATAATCATTTAATGGTTATGTAATTAAAAATAATATATTCTATTGTAATTAACATGATAAGTTACATAAAAAATAGTGGATTTTAACTTATTTCTAAGAAAATACATGTATATAGTACTGGGTAAAAAACCAATTTATGTGAATATTTGATTCTTTGGAATCATAAATCAATTATGATAGTAGGATTATAAAATATTACAAGTTTAAATTTATTAATATATATTGGTTGATAATAAGAGTGCTATTAAAACTAATGAATTAGGATTCATGACTGTTGACTAAAAAATGAAGGTTATGATAGAAAACAATTTATAATGGAATCACATACAATACTAATTTTTTTATAGATCCTATATACTGAAAGCATGAAATTGTTTTTTAGTTGAGAAAATCAAATAAAGGATCAATTGAAAAACCAACTAAGGGAGACCCTTTCATTTAGAGGTCATAACCATTTCAATGTGGTCTGAATATAGATGGAGTATTAAATGTCAGAGGATAACACAATGAAGATATTTGGATTTTTGATATATGGGTCAAATCACTTCATCCTTTAAAAATGAGTTCAATAATTAGAATTTTTTGTAATAAACATTCCATAACCTCATATTATTATATGTACACTACTATATTTACAGCAGCTAAATTAAATGTTCAACCACTTCTATAAATAATGGATTGTGTACATGCCAATGCTCCCAATAAAAAAAATTATTGCTCACCCTTCTAGTGCTCCCAATGCCGAGAAACGATGATCTTCTTTCACATTCCAATTCTACTAATCCCTAGGAATAAATTTAACAAGTATAATTAGTGAAAATATAGATGATGAAAAACTAATTTATGTAAAAAAGTATCATAATAGTATATTGTTTTTAGAAAATATTATTATGGAATGAAACATAGCCATCAAAGTTGAAATTTTATTGAAATCATGCTCTCCACCTGTTAACCAAAATATGGCCATATTAGTTAGTTATATTAGGCTATCCACTCAACAAAAAATTATTATTGATAAATGTAACACCCCGAGATTTTATGAAAAATATTCTGTCTTGTGTTGTACGCTACACCAAAAGGAGCTTACACAACACGCATACTTGACTTGCCTTGCATTACACGCAATCGTGACCGTCCTCGATAGCGTGTGTAGTAGGCAATACCGAGTTTTACTAAACAACGATATGCTATTAAAATATTAATAAAACTAGATGTTACGAATAGTAATAACCACTTTTTCAAATTTTTTAAATTTTATTTTTCAAAATGGAATTCATTTTTGGATTTGGAATATCGAGATTAGATTAGGGTGAAATTTTGGTACTTTTCGGATAACTTTCATTTTCTGATGAATAGTGAAAATTACTAAATTTTAATTAAAAACAACCTTTTTAATCGAAATAATTAATAGTGATAAATTATTAATTTGAGTGGTTTTAAAGTATATTTAGAATATATTTTTACAATTTAATACAATTTTGGTCATTGGATGTAATTTCATATTTAAACCAGACATAAACAAGTGTCAATCTTTTGATAGTTATTATCTCTTAAAAACACGCTATTTGTTTTGACGACGAGAATTAATTTTTAAATTAATTAATGCAACTGATATGTTTTGAATTTGGAAAAATAGACATCATTTTTGAGTTCATAATATCAAATATATCTTAGGCCAAATTTTTGGTATTTTTCTGGAAACTTTCATTTTTTTGATGAATAATGAAACCACTAAGTGGTAGTTAAAAAAATGAATTTTTCATAAATCTTAATTTTACCGCTTCTGTGAGTGGAATTTAAAAAATTCGAGACACACAATTGATGTCAGTAAGTAAAATGTGGTTCAATGAGATGAAAATAATTTTTGGTGAATAGTAACTTTTTACTTTTTTTACCACGGTTAGAAGTAAATAGGGTAATTAAGGGTAAAAATGATATTATTATTACCCTAACACATATCATAATTCTATTAGATAAGTGTAATTCGACCAAAACAACCTTAGGAATAAACTATGACCATTTAGGCCCACTTGGATTAGATTAGGAAATTTATTATTAATTTATTTAAAGAAGGGTTAAAATAGTTAAAATCATAGTTTAATAAGTAGATAATTTTTAATATAGGGTTATACATAAGATAAATTCTACTATAAATATTCATTAGAAATATAAAAATATTTCCTACATAATGGTATTTTATTTGTAATTTTTAGACATTAAATAATTTAATTTATTTATGACACAACGATGATGCATTAATTATCTTATTAATGAAATATTGACATAATTAATGTTATAAATACCCAAATAAATGTAATTTGAGAGTTTTTATGAATTAAACTAATTTTATAGGTTAATATGACATGTTATTATTGATTTAAGTAACTTTTTTAGAACTAATCATTCTGTTATGATTTTCACAAAAATCAATTACTGAATAGTGTCAAAATTGACATAAATTAGTTTTTAAAACAAATATTATATTATTAATTGTTATTTTATTTCTAGAAATCTAAGGTTCGGAAAAATGACTTAGATAAGGTTATATATATTAATAATAAACAACTTGGGGTTCGTTTGTCTTGTTATAGTATGTTTATTAACCTTATAGTGTAAGAACACAAAAATACACGGTAAAAGTAAAATTATCTAACTTAAAGTTAAATATAAATGATAAGGTTAAAATAGGGACCTAAACTTGTCAAAATTCTATTAGATGAGAGTATTTCGACCCATCCCCACCTTAGCTTAGAAATAAATCAATTTGGAACTATTTAAAACCGAATCTGGCTTTATAATAAATTAATATTTTTAGTTTTTCCAAAGGAGGCCCTCTCATCCCTTATAAAAGGGCACCTCCTCCCTCTCTTCCTCACACCACTTTGAGCCTTCAAGCTCGGCCAAACCCTGAAAAATTCTCTTCTCCACTTCCCTAGAAACATCATAGAGGTCCTAGTATTCTTAAAAGACCAATTTCAGTACCCTAAGAGGAGGACTCAAAGAGGCGCTTCAAAGAAGAGGTAATGTCCGTTACCGATTCTATCAACTTTATTTCTTCTTCCACTTCTTATTATTAGGTTGTTTCATTATGAAGTAATAACATCAGTATCACTCATATAATGATATTTTATTATAAGTATGAAACAACCCTATTTCACCATCTATCCATCCTACGGAAAACGAAATCACCGCACGTGCGTACGTACGGAATACCATCTCCACGTCGTGGTGTAATCTATTTTCCACCACCACCTTACATGTATGGGTAAAATGGTGAAAGTAATGAATATATGTGATTATTGTAACGTGATATTGATTCTGTAATATTATACATACACTTTAATACAATTCCACGATCATGGGAATGATATCATCGCTCGTGTGTACGTACGGAATACCGTCTCCATGACGCGATGAGATTCACTCTCCATGATAACCTTTCAAGAATGATTATAAAGTATATATAATAAGTAATCATGATATATTGACATAATAATGATACTGGATTTATGTATATATATATATTTATTTCATCTACTTAATTCCATTAAATTCAATAAGGAAACGAAAACAGCGTTCATGCGTACGTACGGCCTACCGTCTCCATGAACGGTGTATTTATTTCCATTGATCGATCTATTATATATATATGTATATTCTGAATATATATTATATATAAATTATGTTTTATATTATTTAATTAAGTAATCATTTTCTAAGTAATCATATTAATAATTACAAGTCAAAACACGGATGACAAATGAAACGATTTTACCCAAAACGCTCTTTAACATGGAATTGACAAAAGAACGGGTAATATAAAGTCATAAGTGAACCATATATGATATCATAACAATGAATATGATTTTGTAATAATTAAATAACATTATTTAAATCATTATACAGGAGTTTTGGACACTTATGAAGCAAATTGGACCTAAGTTAAGGGATAATTTTGCAAATCTCATTTTATCCGAGATTGCTTATACGTAAGTATTTACTGGGGTTATGTTTATCATCCATGTCCATGTTTTCTATTTTTTTTTCAAAAAATGTTTAGTATTCTTACATGTATGTTTAAATATATTTTTACCCTTTTATGACTTTTACCACATGGTTTGGAATGAATCTTTCTTTTGTTTCCCATATGAGGTACTTTTTGACTTTTCCGACAAAAGTACGAGAAAAATGTTATTTTTAACTTATACAGCGTGAATGGATTTTTACGGTTTCATAAAACCTCATTTTCATAAAGTTTCCTCTACATGTTTTAATGATTATTTTCAACAAAAACCTTTTATTTTAAAAGAACATTCCATTTTTTTGAAAAGAAAATGATTTTGAAGAAGAAAGGATATTTTCCTCACGAATTCATTTCAAGTGTTTTATCAGAACCATTTTCCATATAAGATGAAATTATTTCAAATGTGTATGTTTCAAGTATAATGTATATATTATTTACATTCTTTCAATTTTCTTATGACGAAATATCCATTTATTTTATATGGATTATGTGATGATGATTTGATGTTTTTGAAACCCATTTTATTCTTTGGGTTATGATGAATGTTTTAAGTTTATGTTGTGTCACAAGTAATAATGATTTCATTATGAGATGGGTGGGAACTATATATCCCTCCATTGCATTGGGTAAAGATTTATATCTCATGGGATAGACATGGCTGGAACGGTAAGTTAATCTGGTTCAGTATTACAGGACTGGAACGAGGAGTGAACTCGATTCAGAAAGGGACTTTGTCCACTAAGATGGTCTTGGCAGCAATGCCTTGGCTACTATGGAAATCATTACATGTGCTCAATGGATTCCACAATTACATGTTTTATTCCCATTCTATTTTATCATGATTCATGTTCCCTTAATATATATGCCTTACATACTTCCAATATTCATGTATTTGCTCAAGATTTTGATGTTTAGATTTTATGTTCAAGTTTTTGCATTCAAATGTTTATGGATTGTTTTGTGTTCTCTATGTTTATCCTTACTGGGAATTTTAGATCACCCCTTTGATGTTTTATTTTCCCTAGGATATAAATAAAGGTTTTAGGTAAGGAAAAAAAGGGAAGATCTTTATTGGGAGATGTTGAAGATCTTTCACCACGATTAGAAGATTTTATTCCGAGTTTCCAAAGACACTAAACTATTACGGTCCTTGTGTGTCTGTTTTTCTTATGTATTAAGTATTTTGCAAAAGTAATGTAATGTCCATGTACGTCAAGCTTCAGGTCTCTATAGTTGGTATCAGAGGAAATGTTTAGTCAACCTTTGGAAACTAGGATGCGAGAACTTTAGTGAGATCCCTAGAGATATTTCTAAGGCATGTCTAGGGATTTCCCTAAGGATAAGTATAAGTATAGGTTATAGTACTGGAATTATGGTAACCCAAGATGTTAGATATTGAAGGTACTCCCCCTTTATTATATTTTTTTTCCTAGTGTGATTTTTGCCTCTCACACTATTCTTTTTGGGTTTTAGATGATGGCTGGAACCCGAAGGAACTGTGTTGATCAATGTAATGGAAAATGGAATGATTGTCCTCCTGAACAAACAAATGTTATGGGAGATGGAGTGCAAAATATTATTTCAATACTTACACAAGCTATGAATCATTATGGACTTCCAAATGAGCAGAGAAGGGAACAATATTCTATTGATTCCTTCATGAGGCAACGACCACC
Organism: Viscum album; assembly: GCA_963277665.1. Taxonomy (NCBI): domain Eukaryota; kingdom Viridiplantae; phylum Streptophyta; class Magnoliopsida; order Santalales; family Viscaceae; genus Viscum; species Viscum album. Next base: position 374,382,320 of record OY728130.1, on the reverse strand, counting down.
TTCTTTCAGTGGGTCTTCTGATCCACTTGTTGTTGAACAATGGATCAGTACTATTGAAAAGATATTTTCAGTTCTTCAATGTTCTAAACATGATAAAGTCATCTTAGCAGTGTATCGTTTGGAAGGTGATGCTGATCAATGGTGGAATATTATCAAGAATACGAGGCTAAGAGATGAAATTGAGTCCATGGAATGGGACGAGTTCAAGAACTTATTTTTCAATAAGTAATTCCCTCTTATTTTTTGAACAAAGATGAAGAAGTAGTTTCTTGAACTAAAGAAAAAGGATGATGAACTTGTTGGTATATATGAAGCGAATTTTACAAGGCTTGCAAGGTATGCATCTGGATTTATCATCCAACCCGAATGTAATGTTGATATATTCTTCAGCGGCTTAAAACCAAATCTTCGAAGGGAATTAGCTATAAGTGACTTCAGTAGCTATGAAGAAATTGTAAGTTGTGCTATCAAGGTAGAAATGGAAGTTAGTGTTACTTATCCATCTCATAGTTTTGACAAGAAATGAAATATGGAGTTCAAGGAGAAATCTTAGAATAATTGTGAAAAGAAGATGAATGTTTCCTTATGCTCAAAGTGTGGAAAGAAGCATGGTGGAGATTGTCTTAAAGGGACTATAAAATGTTTTAAGTGTGGAAAAGAAGGTCATCGAGAAACTGAGTGTCGAAATAATGGAAAAAGGGTTTCTAATGATGTGAATAAAGAAAAGACTGCAGAGAACGCAACACCAACACTTTAGTGCTTCAAGTGCAAGGAAATGGGGCATTGTTCTAATAAATACCCTAATACAAGGGTTAGTGATGATCGACATGAGCAACCACTTAAGGCAAAGGACAAAGGGAAGTCACATGCGATCACTATTGGCGATGTTGAATATGACAACGATGTGGTGGAATGATTAAGTGTTTATGTAATGGGATTCCAAAATAATGTTGTATATAGTATCGTGCAATATTGGAATATTTATGTATTGGTCTATTGTGGTTTTTAATGGTACCGGTAACCATGGAAAGTTATTGAGATATTTTCGAAAAAAAAGACGATATGCGCATAATGAAGGGAAAACGAGAAAATGAAATGTTTGAAAGTATTCATGAGCTCATGATTGATATAAGGACTAAGTGATATCATGGTTTGAGTATATATAATTTTGAGGATTTTGGTATGTGGAAAGAGTTAACTTTTAACAGCATTCATGTTTTCAATAAGGTTCAATGGGTATTCATTTTTTTCAAGAGAATACATGATTAAGGCCTTCGAATGTTTGGAATGTGACCAACAAGACATATCTCATGATATATGGGGATCAACAATGGTATTAACATGCTAGTTGTATGAACTCTTTGATAATCGTTTTCACTATAATATGAGATTAGACATTATTATTTTGGATAAGCCTAAAGATTGGAATGGATTATGTTGGACATAAGTTAGTATTGTTTAAGGATAGAAGTTTTTCCGATATTATTTATGGGATGTTATATTAATGTAGTTTTAGAAAAAGGACAACCTTCAGGATGGGCGACATGCCATCGCGTCGGACAAGGCTGTGGGAATCGAACCCACAACCGAAGTGCGACTGGCCTACAGGAAGTCCCAGTTTAGTAGAAACTAGTTTTTTTATATTAAGCAGTATGATATAAGAAGTATAAGTCCATTTTAGGAACCATATATGATTAATCTCACTATAGATGGACTTATTTATTTTTTGATAACTTTTCTAACCTTTTGTTTGAGACAGATGGAATGACCCATCATTCTATCACATGATCTGCTAACACATCACAAATTACAAATTCTACTTCATTTCTTTAAGAGATGAAGTGGAAATTTTCCAAAGAACGACCAACAGTGAGACTATACCAAAATCACGAAAGTATTTCTTCTAATTCCAATTTCATCAACTTTAGGGAAATGATCTTGAAAACCAAAAATGTTGTCCTAGTTCTCTTATATCTGATGAATCAGATGGTACCTTATATCGTCACAAATTTATGGATTTGGGATTGCTGGCTTTTCCATAGCCATGTTCTCTACCACTCTCCATCAGAACATGATGGTTAGATTTCTCTTCCATATCCATATTTTCACCTATGTGGAAACCTAGTGATTAGTTTATTTGGGTAACCGTTACGTTTCATACTTTTGTTTTTAAAGATTGGTTTTGGTATTCCTTTTTACGATGTGGGTTTCTATTAAAGAAGCTTTCGAGTAGTAAACCATTTATAACCCCAACGAATTTTGAGGGAGAAATTCATTTTAAGGGGGGTAGAATGTAACACCCCGAGATTTTATGAAAAATATTCTGTCTTATGTTGTACGCTACACCGAAAGGAGCTTGCACAACACGCATCCTTGACTTGCCTTGAATCACACTCAATCGCTACCTTCCTCGATAGCATGTGTAGTACACAATACCGAGTTTCACTAAACAACGATATGCTATTAAAATATTATTAAAACTAGTCGTTATGAATAGTAATAACCACTTTTTTAAATTTTTTAAATTTTATTTTTCAAAATGGACTTCATTTTTGGATTCAGAATATCGAAATTAGATTAGGGTGAAATTTTGGTACTTTTCGGATAACTTTCATTTTCTGATGAATAGTGAAAATTACTAAATTTTAATTAAAAACAACCTTTTTAATCGAAATAATTAATAGTGATAAATTATTAATTTGAGTGGTTTTAAAGTATATTTAGGATATATTTTTACAATTTAATACAATTTTGGTCATTGGATGCTATTTCACATTTAAACCAGACATAAACAAGTGTCAATCTTTTGATAGTTATTATCTCTTAAGAACACACTATTTGTTTTGACGACGGGAATTAATTTTTAAATTAATTAATGAAACTGATATGTTTTGAATTTGGTAAAATAGACATAATTTTTGAGTTCATAATATCAAATATAGCATAGGCCTAATTTTTGGTATTTTTCTGGAAACTTTCATTTTTTTGATGGATAGTGAAACCACTAAGTGGTAGTTAAAAAAATGAATTTTTCATAAAACTTAATTTTACTGCTTCTATGAGTGGAATTTCAAAACTCCAAAAGACACAATTGATTTCAGTAAGTAAAATGTGGTTCAATGAGATGAAAATAATTTTTTGTGAATAGTAACTTTTTACTTTTTTTACCACGGTTAAAAGTAAATAGGGTAATTAAGGGTAAAATGATATTATTATTACCCTTAAACATGTCCCAATTATATTGGATAAGTGTAATTCGACCAAAAACAACCTTAGGAATAAAATATGACCATTTAGGCCCACTTGGATTAGATTAGGACATTTATTATTAATTTATTTAAAGAAGGGTTAAAATAGTTAAAATCATTGTTTAATAAGTAGATAATTTTTAATATAGGGTTATACATAAGATAAATTCGAATAAAAATATTCATTAGAAATTTAAAAAGATTTCCTACATAATGGTATTTTATTTGTAATTTTTAGACATTAAATAATTTAATTTATTTATGACACAACCATGATGCAGTAATTGTCTTATTAATGAAATATTGAGATAATTGATGTTATAAATACCCAAATAAATGTAATTTGATCCTTTTTATGCATTCCATAATTTTCCAGGTTAATATGACATGTTAGTATTGATTTAAGTAACGTTTTTATAACTAATCATTCTGTTATGATTTTCACAAAAATCAATTACTAAATAGTATCAAAATTGACATAAAATAGTTTTTAAAACAAATACTATATTATTAATTGTTATTTTAATCTTAAAAATATAATGTTCGGCCAAATGACTTAGATAAGGTTATATATATTAATAATAAACAACTTGGGGTTATTTTGGCTTGTTATAGTATGTTTATTAACTTTATAGTCTAAGAACCCAAAAAGACACGGTAAAAGTAAAATTATCTAACTTAAAGTTAAATATAAATTATAAGGTTAAAATAGGAACCTAAACTTGTCTAAATTCTATTTTATGAGAGGACTGCGACCCAGCCACACCTTATCTTCGAAATAAATCAATTTAGATCTATTAAAAACCGAATTTGGATTTATAATAAATTAATATTTTTAGTTTTTCCAAAGGAGCCCCTCTCCTCCCTTATAAAATGGCACCTCCTCCCTCTCTTCCTCACACCACTTTGAGCCTTCAAGCTCGGAAAAACCATACCTAATTCTCTTATCCACATCCCTAGCAACATCCTAGAGGTCCTGGTATTTTCAAAGACCAATTTTAGTTCCCTAAGAGGAGGACTAAAAGAGGCTCTTCAAAGAAAAGGTAATGTCCATTACCGATTCTTTCAACTTTATTTCTTCTTCCACTTATTCTTCTTAGGTTGTTTCATTATGATGTAATAAAATCAGTGTCACTCATATACTGATATGTTATTATAATTATTAAAGAACCCTATTTCACCATCTATCCATCCTACGGGTAATGAAATCACCGTGTGTGCGTACGTACGGAATACCGTCTCCACGCCGTGGTGTAATCTATTTTCCACCACCACCTTACATGTATGGGTATAATGGTGAAAGTAATGAATATATATGATTAATGTAAATTAATATTGATTCTGTAATATTATACATAAACATTAATACAATTCCACGATCATGGGAATGATATCATCGCTCGTGCGTACGTACGGAATACCATCTCCATGACGCGATGAGATTCACTCTCCATGATAACCTTTCAAGAATGATTATAAAGTATATATAATAAGTAATCATGAAATATATGAAATAATAATGCTACTGGATTTATGTATATATATATTTATTTCATCTACATAATTCCATTAAATTCAATAAGGAAACGAAAACAGCGTTCATGCGTACGTACAGTCTACCATCTCCATGAACGGTGTATTTCTTTCCATTTATCGATCTATTATATATATCTATATTCTGAATATATATTATATATAAATCATGTTTTATATTCTAGAATTAATTAATCATTATCTAAGTAATCATATGAATAATTACAAGTCAAAACACGGACGATAAATGAAACGATTTTACCCAAAACGCTCTTTAACATGGAATTTACAAAAGAACGGGTAATATAAAGTCATAAGTGAACCATATATGATATCATAACAATGAATATGATTCTGTAATAAGTAAATAACATTATTTAAATCATTATACAGAATATTTGGACAGTAACGAAGCAAATTGGACCTAAGGTAAGGGATAATTTTTCAAATCTCATTTTATCCGAGATTGTTTATACGTAAGTATTTACTGGGGTTATGTTTATCATCCATGTCCATGTTTTCTAAAATTGTTTTCATAAAATGTTTATTATTCTTACATGTATGCTTAAAGATATTTTTACCCTTTTATGACTTTTACCACATGGTTTGTAAGGAATCTTTCTTTTGTTTACCATGCGAGGTACTTTTTGACTTTTCCGACAAAAGTACGAGAAAAATGTTATTTTTAACTTATACGGCGTGAATGGATTTTTACGGTTTCATAACGCCTCATTTTCATAAAGCTTCCTCTACAATGTTTCATTATTATTTTCAACAAAACCCTTTTCTTTTAAAAGTACATGCCATTTTTTTTGAAAAGAAAATGATTTTGAAGAAGAAAGGATGTTTACCTCAAGAATTCATTTCAAGTGTTTTATCAGAACCATTTTCCAACTAAGATGAAATTATTTCAAATGTGTATGTTTTAAGTATAATGTCTCTATTATTTACATGCTTTCAATTTTCTTATGATGAAATATCCATTTATTTTATATGGATTATGTGATGATGATATGATGTTTATGAAACCCATTTTATTCTTTGGGTTATGATGAATGTTTTAAGTTTATGTTGGGGAACAAGTAAGAATGATTTCATTATGAGATGGGTGGGTCCTATATCTCCCTAAAATGCATTAGATAAAGATTTATATCTCATGAGATAGACATGGCTGGAATGGTAAGTTAATCCGGTTCAGTATTACAGGACCGAAACGAGGAGTGAACTCGATTTAGAAAGGGACTTTGTCCACTAAGATGGTCTTGGAAGCAATGCCTTGGCTACTATGGAAATCATTACATGTGCTTAATGGATGCCACAATTACATGTTTTATTCCCATGCTATTTTATCATGATTGATGTTCCCTTATTATATATTCCTTACGCACTTCCAATATTCATGTCTTTGCTCACGATTTTGATGTTTAGATTTTATGTTCAAGTTGTTGCAATCAAATGTTTATGGATTGTTCTATGTTCTCTATGTTTAACCTTACTGGTCATTTGAGATCACCCCTTTGATGTTTTATTTTCCCCAGGATATAAAGGGAGGTTTTAGGTAAGGAAAAAAAAGGGAAGATCTTTATTAGGAGATGTTGAATATCTCTCACCACGATTAGAAGATTTTATTTAGAGCTTCCAAAGACACTAAACTATTACGGTCCTTGTGTGTCTGTTTTTCTTATGTATTAAGTATTCCACAAAAGTAATGTAATGCCCATGTACTTTAATCTTCGGGTCTCTACAATAAATATTCATGGTATCATGTTGTTTCTACACTTATAAAATTTATTAGTGAAGTTATTTGGGTAACATTATGATATACCTTTTTTATTTCACTAAATATAATATTGAAACATTAACTTAATCATCATTATACATTCTAGAGTGAATTTATAGTATATAAATCCCAAAGACAAATTATATGAATTCGTGAAACAAATGATCACATCAGATTTCAATCAATTATTATGAATTTTTACTTCAATGATACTGAAGTGAATATATACCTGCACCCACCATAAGTGTATGAACACATAATAGTCCATGAATCATGGGATACATTTACTATTCATCATTAGGAGACATGTTTTTAGGTATATTGTGTCTCGTAATATGTTGTTTTAAAATATATGTATTATTAAATTTGATTAATAATTATTAATATATAAATAAACATCTGACTGCAGAAAATAAGTAGTAGGGTAGAAAACCAAGGTACACATATCATAAAGAATGGATGGTTTATTCTTTACTTGAAACAAAATTGGTACATATTTTAAATCTAATGAAAAAAGTTTAGGTGACATGAAACAAAAACATAATTAGGTTTTTATGTTTATAAGAAAATTTATGTATCAAATCCCAAATCCATTTCCTTCCCATGTCAGGTGCTATTTAAGGAGGAATGTGTTATTAAATATGTGATATTATAAGATTAAAAGATACAAAATGTGGGTGAAGCATGTGTATGTATGAAATAATATAGTTTTTTCTCTAAATTTGTATTACCAAATAATTAATACTTATTTACCTATATTTTATATTGAACACAAAAATAGTAATCATCATCTATTTTAGTAGATGAAGAAATAATATCAGTGGACTTGAAACAACCACAAAAGTATGGACACAACAAAGGTGATCATTTTACGGTGATTCCACATACATATTTTGAGTAAAAAATAAATAGTGTGATAATGATAAAATTGGGAGAGAAGGAGGCATGATTATATTTTCTTGATGAAAAAATTAATTAGCAATCTTCGATTATAGAAAATGTTATGGGAAATAATTAGAGTTAAAATACAACTCATGGAAAACTTATACAAGATGACCCGACACCACTAGGGTTGTTGAGTTCCATTTCCCCACAAAGAGCTATCTTTAATAAGGTAATAAATATTAGCATAATTGTTTCTATGAAATTTCAATCAAGAAGAAAATGATACAATTATTTTACTAATATTTTTAGGGTTAAAATGATTTGGATTTATATCAATCTAGACCCACTCGTTGTATTATTGTTAGAGACTCCATCTTTAATATCATAGATGATACACTACACACCAGACAACATCCAATGTTCATTTGGTAGTAGGGATTCACAAATATGAGGAGTCGAGTATTGAGATAACTATTACACTTGATTATGTTGATATTCAAATGGTAGAGATTCCAATTAGAACACTCTTATCATGATGGTTATATATTTTAAAACAATATCTTCAAGGTGTTCTTTATTCCATATTTATTTTATATTTATTTCTCATGCAAATACTTTAGCAATTAATGAAAATAGATCTGAACTAATGCATACTATTACATACAGAAAAATGGATGGGGTGAAATGAATGGTTAAATAAAAATGAACTAATGGACCAACATACCAATGTAAAATACCATCATAGAGAAGATCTACCATAAAAATTTAATGTCCGCATTTACTCTAATTAATGGTTCATACAGATACAAGGTTGCAAATTGGTAGTAATATCATAGTTGTTTATGAAGAAAAAAATGTATGGAGAGTCTGTTACATAATAAAAATCTATATAGAATTAAAATAAAATCCTCAAATTCGATTAGATAGAAGATTCATTTGTAAATGTATACATGGGTTGTGTTTTCATGATTTGTTTTTCCAATAGTTGATCTACATTGTCAATTATGACTAAAACAATTTTTAATTTTTTTGATATAATATATATAAATTCTATTTGAAGGGAAAACCCTATGAATATATATGGACTCATTATTCTTCCCATTACTTCTATAGAACTAGCCTCATCGAATTCAAATAAACTTAATACAATATTGGAAAAACAAGCCTCAATGTTTTAAAAAAACATATAGACAACAAAGTCCTATTATTACCAACGTTTTAGGGGAAAAATATTAAAATTAATCACACAAAACCTATATCCATTCATTTTATTAATTATTCTTTTTTTTATAGAAATATTGTTTACTAATTTCAATAAATTTGATACTCTAAAAAATAATTATTTGGATTCACTACAGGGATATCCCATAAATCAACAACATGTGAATAAATTTGCTATTAATTAATACACTATATCCAACATTTTACAATAGAACTTCAAGTTATAATTTTTTTATGTTTTAATGATAATTTTATTATGATAAGATGATGTTTAATCTTCAAAAAAATCATTTCATGAGGACAGTCCATTCATACAAGAAACCTATTAACATCTAAAAGTTGATATGTATTATTACAGTATATATAATAATATTTTACAGTGAAACGACATATCAAAAAATTACATATTTTTTTCAATGATTCCATAATTCCTAAAACAAACCAATGGAAATGATTATGGTTATTATGATTGAAATTGTCTCATATATATCATGTGATATCAACAAACTAGCATCACCAATGATGTATGTTAAAATATAATTACTATTTCATTTAAAATATTTATTAATCATCTGTGAATTTATATGTTTTCATAACTACCATTTCTATATAAATTACACTTGTTCACAGGAAAAAATATATTCTTTAGAAATAACTATGTAGAATATGTTCTGTAAGAATTTATAAAAATATAATGAGGATGTGACTTCCTACGACTTTTTTCAATAATGGAAAAATTTTTATTAAAGAGAGATGGGAGAACAAATGATAACAATATTCAAAGGGTCCTATGAAAATTTATATCAATAAATTAACCAATGAAAATGATATTCCCTTTTGGGGGAGGAGAACTAATACTTGAAAACTCCAAGAGAGGCAAGTCCTAGGTGGCTTGAGAAGCTAGGAAGTTGGCCACAAGATAACCTTCATTCCATCTGTGGAGTAGCTCGATCCCATTGGTAATGATGTACCTTTATTTTATCATTAAATAATTGATATTATATGGAGTGCAATTTAATACTTTGATTGTTCTCTATGTGGTCTTCCAATCTATCTTAATTGTTCCCAGGGAGTTCCACATTGTGTGGAATAAAATAAGTCATGGAAGATAGAATTTCTATCTGCTCCAAGCGAGTCACCATCCCCATAGAAACCGGTGATGAAAAAATATATAGAACCGATTGAATAAAAAACATCCCCCCATCTACCTCATAAGCCTATTATTACAATATCCATCAACATTATGATTTAGTCCAATGAGGTGGGGAGTCCATCTCACCCATTTCACCAACACTGAGGACCCAATGGGAATAGAAGAGAAGATCAAAACCATAAATCCATATGTGTTGTCACTTCTACTATTGTTTTATAAGACAATAATGATCTATGATGAGGTATTTATACCTCCCCACAAAATAATTCCAAGATTAGGTGGGTTCATTATTGAATAACTTGTTCCCTACCTTCAAAATAGACCAACAAAAGGCTGTAACTAAATGAGTCCGAGCTCAATTCTCATACTTATTACTACCTACCCCAGTAAACCATCAATGAAGAGAATATTATAAATCCTTGGAGGATTACCTGTTCATTTATAAGACAGTGATCATTCCTAATGATCCCCAAACCATACCCTTCCACTCGCTTTGACAGTATACGAGTATAGTGATTTCTTTTTTATGTACCATGAAACATAAAAATATGGAGGCTAAACAAACAATATTAATCATAATAACTACATGAGTATGTACTAAATGATTCCAGATTCTGCAAACCATAAATTTAAACTTTCAGGTGATTTTTTTTCACCATAGGAGACTCCCCCATTCATCACTATTCTTATCCGTGAAAATCATGTTCTTATAATCTTTAGCTAACAAATTCCTTGACATGGTGACCATGAAAATAAATTAGTAAAAAACATCCACAATAATAATTTCATAAAAAACAATATCAATGATAGAGTTCAAGATCATGTGAATGAAGTATGGGTGGAAATGGTTAAAAAGGTCATCCTCAGTCTGGGTTAATATGGGTAACCCAACATCTCTATCTCCCATTTATAGTCCATAAACATGATTTCCCAACACCACATAATCCACAACGATTGTTAGTGAAGAACATGCATATGGAGTTGGAGGGAAATCCATAAGTGAGGGAAGAATCTTCTACAATTCATCAATGAATTTCCTTATATTCAGTGGAAAAGCTTATCCAAATAGAGCATCCTATAATGACCTCCCGCACCAAATTTCCATACAAGACACTGTATTTCGTTCGCCACATTCCTTGGGTTAATTTCACCATTATCCACTGGTCTGGATAATCTCTTCCAGGTCGTATAATGGAAACATCTCCCACATGGTTGACCCAATTGAATGGTAATAACATGCTATCAATGTCTTCGAGGATATCATTGGGAAACATGAGAACATAGAATATGTTCATTAGAATAGAAGAAAAAATTATACTAAACAAATTGATTCTCCCACCTAAGAAAGGATCATTTTTTTAAAATTTAATATTCGATTGGTTATTTTGTCAACCAATCCCTCAAATTTGTGATACAAACTATTCTAAGGAATAGTATTTCCCTAAAATATTACATAGGTAAATTATTCCAATTAATTCTATGTGTGTATTCAATTCATTTCCTTTTTCTATCTAAACAAAATGGATGGACAATATACAACCTTTACATCGGTTGATAATTTGACATATACCCCTTGCATATTATTTGATATTATTGATAAAACCCCTAACTAGGTAGTTTCAACTATTGATAAAGAAGATTATAATGTAAAAAAAATATGAGTTGTGATACCCCCACTAAAATCATCCTATTAGTGGTAGGTCCAGAGGAATCTATGCTACATACTTGATGCAATTTAGTTGATGAGAGAGACCTAAAACATTATGAAAATTCTAGGATATATAGGATATTATTTCCATATCCCCCTTATAGATTTTAAAAAACCACAATACTTACCCATGAATAGAATAGGGAACCAAGGATAGATATAATTAAAGAATACAGATTTAAAAACCATTTTAGAGAATCCATTGCACCTCATCTCCAAGATGATAAAATTCTACTCAATCCAATCATATACCCTATCAATGTCTCCTTTGATACTAATATTTGACCCACCACCATTCAATAAATATACTTAATTATCAATTTTGTGATAACCATGTATCCATGAATGGATCTAACTTTGATAAACACATGTTTCTCTTACAAAACCCAATTTTTGATATGGTGAGACAACCTCCTATTGATTATAGAAGATAAAAAATATGATAAACAATTACACAAACCGATGGGTCAAAAAAAATTTATTGATGAAGGGTATATCAAATTGTGAATTAGTACCTTATTAGTGGAACTTATATCCTGTGGCTGTGACCAAATAAGAATGAAATATTGGTTAGATTTAACTAAATACATTCTTATAGTATTCTATGACCTGACATATAAAGAAACCCAAAAGGCATTTGGTCCCAGTGCACTCTCATGGTTGAGAATGCTGAGGGTCCCCCAGACATCTTACTCTTATGGTGTTATCTATAAAAGAGTATTGATATGTAGGGTGACCACTAGTGGGATGGGCCTGAAGATGTCCACCTGGCCACCAGGTCACCCATTCTACATGTGCATGTTTGAATTACATACATGGGAATTAATAAGAGACAACATTATACCACAAATCCTATCTATATCACTATAGTAGGAACCATACTCCAATCATATATTTTCATCACATTCTCTCTATTTCTATTCTATGAATGCATATAAGAATTCAACTATGTGGTTCATTTCCATGATACAAGTGGATCTATACAATTCGCATATCGCACTCTCATACTCGAGTAAAATATCATTGTACTGAATCCTTTTATGATCTAGGGAAGAATATGGGTCAACATTCAAAGTATCTTCTAAGATTAATTCTTCATCATCAATTATAGATATAATTTCCTCTTGGATGATGTGGGAAGAGGGAAGTGGAATGAACTAACATGGTAGGACTTTTTTGGAGCCGAAAAAACATGTTATGGAATCTAGTCCAATGTATTACCTATAGAGACCCCTCAGAGGATTCCAACACTAAACTATTTTATATGGGTGTATGTGACTACCAGTTGGAGAAAAGATATCACATATGTCTATATAGTTTGGATATCAGGATGATAAGAAGTGGTGTGTGATTCAACAACTCCCAAACCATATGGATAACATTAGTATTGGTGGTGGAATATCTTGATTGTACAATGGAAAGTCAGGAGCTAATATAAACAAAATTTAGTGGATCCCTTTCATATTTTTCACCATATATAATTCCCCCACCCCCAAAAAAAATCTAGGAGACACATTGTGATACAATGGATGAAAACAAAATCATGGCCTCCAAAGAAATAATCTCCCTCCCATTTTTATGAATAATATAGGATTGTGTTGAAATCTACCTCAATAGGGTTGGTTGAGACTCATATAATTAATGGAATCAAGGTCCCAATATTTTTAATATATTATATATAATTTCATTTAACATACAAAAAAGATAAGAGATAAAATGCTTTACAATAGGTAACATTAATAGATACGTACAGATCAAGGACCTCCAGCCTCTCTATTAAGGGAATGAAATTCTAAAATAATCGTGTATGATGATTAATATGATACCCATGTAAAATCATACACATGCATAGTCCTTTATCAAATACCCCAAACTTACAAGGTAATTTTTTAATTTCAAGAACTAAATCTTAGGAAACATTATTCATGGAATAATTTGTGGAGAGGATGCCAATTTTCATCATGGATCCTAGCTCGTGAGTGTTAAAATTTTCACAAAAATCCTGGGAAAAGTTTGTACCTTGTAATGAACATGGAATGGGAAGTCTCTCGGCTTGATTACTAGAATATAAACAAAATTAATTTGATCAAGTCCCAATGAAAACCCCATTGTATGGAGAATTATAAGAGAAGGGATTTCAAACCACTTCCACTATAAGTTGGGAAGCCAACATGATGCAATGAAGGGATGAGGAGAGGTAAGGCATGATTTCCCAAACATAAAATAATGAATTTTATCAATTCAATGTTGAAACTGGATGGTCCATGGAAGAGACATGGTACCAAGGGTATAAGAGAGATGGGGAGAACTAGTATGCACCAATTATTTCCCATGTGATTTTTACATGTCATAAAGGGGAGATTTGACTAGATATTTTATGATTAGGGGTGTAAGAAAGAGATTCAGGACAAATGGGAAGATATAAATTCATGGGAGGACAAATATATAAGACACCTACAAGGACTATTTTGAAAAGAGATAGTGGTAAAATGAAATAGGTTCTGTGAAATCACCTCCCAAATCACTGATCACTGGGTCCTCAGGATCAATAGAAGGATTCTCACCAAATGCCATCGATGATGACACTTATCTGACCGAGTGAGGTGAATAAAATGATGAAAAATGATGAGATGTCAACCTTTTTCTTGTAGGTAATTAATTTATATAGAGGTGATAAGAAAGGTATTATTGTGACACTGGGGGATAGAATAAGAGTCAACTCTAATAACCGAATCCTTTAACTCGGTGGAGAAGATATGATAGAGGAGGATAGGATATATTTATGGAGACACATATTCAAACAAATCAAGAATCATGGAGACATATAGTAACATCATCTATGTAAAAGAACTCAACATTTAATCCCCACATGTTCTCTAAGATGGATCATTTGTATAATAAAAGAGTTATTCCATGGAGTCTCACACACACTATCTATAGGTGGGACTCCCATCATTGGTGGACTTCCATTAAACAATTAGAGTGCTGGAACAACCATCGATTGAATGATTTGGGAAACCATTCCCATGCCTTGATGAAGTCATATTAGGATGGCATTGCGATGAAGAAGGATTTTTTTATTGGATCAAAGACAATGGTTGGGTTCCTTAGACCCTAAGAATGAACGAAGTTCTTAAAAAGACACAAATAATGAATTGTTTTCTAAAAAATGATCCATATTAGTCCTCCTATGAAGTGATGAGTCTATAATAATGTATTATGTTGTGAAAAACAACACATGACAACCATCTGACAAACCATCCTAGGAGGAACCTAAGGGCACCACTGGAAACCCAAGAGGAAGCAAAATATTATCAGACGAATAATATATGGGAACATCATCATTGACGAACATGGAGGGTTAGGTCCTAGGGAGTTAGGAGATAAAATATGGGAGGAGGGACTCATATCAACTTAAACCTAAAGGGATGGAGGAGGAGGTTTTAATGGTAATTTTTAATCTTTCATAGAGTGTAATTATATTGAAAGAATATGAAAATTTAAATTTTGAAATGTCACTTGTAGTGCGTTTTTAAGAAATAGGTGATCCATATTTTAAATGTTATCCCTTATTTCATACATTCAACATATTAAGTTTATTTTCTCATTATTTTATCAATATTTTGATGTTAATTTATTTATAATTTTTATCTAATAATTATTTTGTTAACTTATGATGAGATCATTAAGAAATGACTTTGTTATTAAGGATTATTCACCCATGTACTATGATCATTCACATTACAGAAATTATTAAACCATTAAAACACAATATTCACTTTATTTTAAAATGCATTTCCTATTCTATGTTATCAGAAATTTTTTTTATATAACCTAGAATGTTGAATGAACTGATGGATAGAAAGACATAGTGGAGTCTACCATAACCCATTCAGATAGATTATATGCCTCGTATAAATAAAATTTTGTGGATTCAATTTAAAAATTACATTTTTTAATGTATTTTTTTGTATTTATGTTTAATTTATTACATTATATTATTACTAACAAAATAAATTATTTTTTTATATGGGTGTTTTTTCTCAATATTTGTTGTTTTTTAAAGATGATAATGCTTGTTAGTGATTAGACTTCGAAGCTACAATTGAGATAAGGGAAAAAAGGGAATTGTTTAATCATCTTATACCCAATCTGATACATATTGTGCCCATTATGACTAAAAATATATGTTTTTATTTTATAATTTACATTTTATTTCAAAAAACACATCACATGGTTGAAATAGAGAAAACACATAAAGATTATTTTGATACTTTATGAATATGATCCATGAGTGATTTTTTACATGTATAAATCAACCAGACCTTAATCAGACACATGTGTGACTAGTATGACTCTAACTGTGTCTTTTTATTTAATTTTTTTAGTAAAAAAGATAATTGAGAAAATAAAAAGTGAGAGAACACATTTGGATTGTTTTGATACTTTTGTGCAAAGATATATATGTAATTTCATTCATGTAGTAATCGAATTAGCATCAATAAGGTACATGGTTGCCAAGTATCAATCAAAGTGACCATTATCAATATAAAATTTACATTTTAGTTCAAAACATGTGTCACACATTGAAAATAGTGAAAATTAACTCTGACTATATTGATAAATTAGTACAATGATTTATAATCAATTTTTTATGTGTTGGAATCATTTTCATGTCAAACCAATATAAGATGCGACCATTATCTACCAAAGAATGTTTTTCTGTTTGAAAATGACATTTTAGTTAAAAAGAAAAGCGACATACTAAAATTGAGAAAATTAATTTGGATTTTTTTATTAAATAAAATGATCTATTAATCATATGTTACATATAAGAATAATGGAAACATAAATACAACACACAATATGAACCGTATGAATCAAAGTGTGAATTTTTATTAAAAATTGACATTAATTTTTATAAAAATGGAAAGGACATACTTAAAACTGTGAAAAAGCATTCATATTGATTTCATAATTTATAAAAACAATACATATGGAATTTTTTACATGAAGAAATTATCTTTACTTGAATATAATACATTTTGTTCACGTTGTAACTCATTGTGTTCATTTCAAGTTTAAAATTGATATTTTAGATCAAATTTTTTTTACTTATTGAAAACCACGAAATATTTCAAAAATTGTCCTAATAATTTAGGTTAATGATTCATAAGTCATTATTAACATGAATGAATAAGTATTAGGTCATACCGACATACAATGACACAGATATGACTCAATGTGGATGTTTTTAGTTTATAATGACATTTAAAAAAAACAAAAGTGGAAAACTATGAAATATAGAACACATTCAAATTTATCTATAATTTTATAGAAAACCCATATTTAATTTATGATTTTTTAGGATAAGACACACCATAATCCGATATATTGTTCTCTCTACATGACTCAAAGTGACTGTTATGAGTTTAAAAATTATATTTTTTTTCTAAACATGTCTCACTCACTAAAATCCACAATATGGAACTCATATTGTATTGATAATTTTGGAAAACAACTATTAAGTAATTTGTGAAATGTAATAATTAGTATAATTCCAAAAATAAAACATGATGTGATTGGTATGAGTCAATGTGGGTTCATCTAGTTTCAAATGAGATTTTTTAAATTAAAAGAAGTCAAAAACACAAAATCATGAATGAGCAATCATAATTTTTTGATACATAGAAAAATGATACATAGGTAATTTGCAAGGTTTATGAATCATACTAACATAAACATGGATCATGGTGTTACCGGTATGGTTTAAAATTATCCTTAATTTAATAAAAATGATATGTTTCATTCTCAAAACCGGGAAAACATATTTGGATTGTTTTGATAGTTCTGGAATATTATCCATAAACAATTTTTCACATATAGGAATTAGCCTACGATCAATCCAATACAACGTGAGCTCAGTATAACTGAAACTCTGCTTTATTATTTTTAAAATCTCTATTTTACTTCATAACACATGTTATCCAATGAAAACCATGAAAATTATCTCTAATTGTCTTGAAAATTTATAAAAATAATTTATATGTCATTTGTGACATGTTTGAATCAATTTCACTAAAAATTGATGCATGATGTGGCTGATATGACTCAAAGTTAATATTTTTAGTTTAAAATGAGATTTTATTTAAAAAACTTATGTGAAATCCTCAAAACCATGTAAACCCATTCAAATTGTTTTGATACTTTATAAAAAACTCAATAAGTTTTTTTATGTGTAGGAATAACATTCAACTTAATATGATGTATGGAGTGATTGGTACGACTATATGTGATTGTTTTATTTAAAATTGACATTTATTAAAAACATGATTGAAATAATAAAATTAGAGAAAAATGCATTTATATTATTTTAATCTTTATATAAAAAATCTAGAAGTCATTTTTAACATGTAGGAATCATCCAAAACTTAATTTTATATATTTTGTGCCCCATATAACTCAAAGTGTAAATTTTAAGATTGTAATTTTTATTTTATATAAAAATGTTTCATACACTAAAAACTATGAAAATCTTATTATATTTTCATCATAATTTACATTAATGATTCATAACTCATTTATGATGTTTACAAATAAGTATCATTTCAAACTGACACCCAACGGGACTGGAATGACACAATATGCCAGTTTTATGTTTTAAATGAAATTTTATTAATGATTAAAAGTCCCATTCTGAAAATCAAGAAAATGTTTTTAAAAAAAAATTAGAAAAACAATCCATATTCCATTTTTAATGTATAATAGAAATCCCCACTGCAATCTTACACATTGTCTGACTGATATGACTCAATGTATATAATTTTATTATAAATTGGTTATGCATAAAAGTATGTTTTATTATTTAGGTTTATTTTATTTATTTATAGTATTACTTACATTAATTTTTTTTTCTAATACTAGTGGATTTCCTTTTCATGGTATAGGGTGCGTTGTTCGGTAACTGATACGATGAGATATATTTTTTTATAATGGGTCATGTGTTCCCAAGACAATACAATATTGATGCTCTTAAATGTTTGTGATAGTAACTAAAAATATAATTATTTATGGTATTGTTTGAAAAATATTAAATTGAGTGTTTATTTTTCTTTCTAATGAAAATATTATTTCAACTAAATTATGAATTTACATACAATTATATTTCCATCACAAGTTATTTTTAAAAGTGTGATGTAATTATAACACCACACTGTAGTAGTGGGTCATTTATCTACGCTATTTATAGAACTAATAAATGGGTCACCCCTTGAACGATTCATCTAAAAATTTATCTTTTATTAGTGAAGTTTAATCCAAATTTCATCACTGTTAAAGGCCCTATAAATGGTAGTGTCAGTCAATATAAAATCATGAAAACAATTATTTTTTTATAACTCCCCCAAAATAGAAAAGGTATATTTTCATCCCCCATATTGATAAAAAATCATTTATATAATTTTTTGAATTAAAATATGATATAAACACATAATCTTCTGGAATTCAATTTTGAATGTGGCATTTTTTGTTGAGAAAAATGTCTAAAATTCTTGGATATGGAGTCACCAGGTTGCAACCGAGGGTGGGTGTCCCAATTTTGGTAATAAGTATGGATATCATAGGTGCTTGAGAATTTTTACAATAATCACATAAACACTAATCTTTATTTACTACATGATGTGGAGAATGGACAAATTAGATAGCATACAGTCTAGATGTTCATAATGAAGTTGATAGACATTGTTACTGAATTGATGGTGTTTTCATGTTTAAATGAATGACTATAATAAATTATCGATGAAATGTGTATGAATTTTAATTTTACTGTTATAAATGAGAAGAGTTATGTATCGTAGAATAAATTGATAGTGATGATATATTGGTGATGCTTATTATCATCAAATTTTGAGGAGACTTATATTCCTTTTTAAAAATCTTGGGAAAAGTGAGATAAAATGATCAGGAATTTTTTTATTTAAAAAGATTAAATGATTTTAAAATTAATTCAATGATCCTTTGATTAAAAATAATAATGAATGTTTTTATACTTTAATTTATTACAGAACCTTTTTTTAAAAAAAATATAATATATTTTGTATTTACCTATATATTACAAAAAAAGATGACTGATTTACTCATTAATTATTATACTTATCGTTTTATTGAATTTTTCTTCATATGAGAAATGTATAATGAAAATCCCATATCATTTAGAGTAAATATAAATAGTGGATACAATTCCAAATAAATGAGTTTGTATATTGATGATGAATTTCACAGAATAAAATGATTTGTGACTATAAATTCAGTAAGATTAAATATTAATTATTATGTTATATAAAACACTATATTATTATACCATTAGAAGGTTGTATCACTAGAAGAGTGGAAACAAAAAAATATAGAACTGTAATGAGGTGATAATATGAAGTATGAATATAGGAGTATAGGGATACATTTGGACAAATGATTAGTGAAATAAATAATATAATAAATATCTATACAATGAAAATATGTTATAATTGAGAAATATATAATGAGTAAAAAAACACATCCATTCTATTAAACTATGTAAATTAATAGGAAGAGGTTGCCTAAAGTAACTAGGGGTTCAAATGGTATATTGATACCTTATAGTTTACATGTATGTATTTTCTAGAAAGTGAAAATGAAAGGTATCTGATATCAAATACAGATGATATATGGGAGAATATATGATATTTAGAGATGCATATGAAGAGCTATAGGAAACGGAGGGGAGCAGAGACATAGATGTGTAGTCAGAGGATGTGATATGATGATGCATTGTGGAGAGGAAAGGAAGATATGGGGAGTCATAGTAGGGATGAAACATGTAGAGGCTAAGGAAAATGATATATAATATAAATGGAGGGGATGAGGTGGAGGACGTGGATGGGGTGTCAGTGGAGGAGATGAAACAGAAGAACGTGGATGTTGGGAATGATGTGAGAATTTAGTCAAGGATAAAAAAATTTGATGAATCCATTATATATAAGAAATCATATCCCCTCTCATTCACGTGTCTCCAACATCATCATTCTCAGACCGTGGCCAACACTCCACATATTTTGATATCCACAGATATTATTCCCAAAATTTACCCTCTTTTGAACCATACAACTCCTCAAAACACATATATATCCTTTAAAAATCATCTCTTTCCTTTAATTGGTTAGTGATTTGTGAAAACACAATCCAAAAAAAAGTTTTCTACCTTCTAGTATTCCCATATACCCCACAAATTGGTTAGGGATTCATGAAAACCAATTCCTCAAATCCTATAACCCTCCCCAGAAATATCATCTTAACTTTCTAATATATATTACCTTTAATCTGAACACTATAAATACATATAATATCACAGTCTGAAACTCATACTCTTCATTATCCTCAGTTGATAATGGCTCCAGATACTTATTGAACATTTCATTCAAACCGGTGTTCTAAAAATTCATTACCTATCATCAAAAAGCACCATAACTCAAAAAAATTTTCCAAAGCATAATTGATATACCACATTATATCGAAGTTATAATCAATAAATATTTCTAAAATCGGTTCCATCGTGACGTTAAACATGTCCAAATAATCTGATCCTCTAAAATAATCACTCTATTATAATTATTCATCATCTATTGAGGTTATTCTCTAATAAATTGTGGAAAGAAATCTAAAAATACATGAAATCATCATAAGACCATAATATTTTCATGGTACCATCTATCTTTATTTCATAAACCCTACAACATACCTATTAAACTTTCTTCTCCAAACATTTGTCAATGTATTCTAATTTCATGGCCAACAATATGTAAATTTCCATACTGGTATTAGTTATATCCAATCACCTTCATTAGTATTTAATTTTATTATCCTTTAACATACCCATCATGGTGATGAAAGAGAATATTATGTCCCAAATCAAATTTTTTTATATTTCCCTTCATATGTTCTTTTACCGTTTTTGCACAGACACCCTTTATTTTTAGAAATTTTAAATAAAATCGAAATATTTAATTATAAAATTTTACAATTAAGACCCTAAATATTATAGGATATGTTAAATATATATATCCAATTATGGTTTAATCTCCCTATCAAACAACTATTCAAAAACTCCATTACTTCAAATACTCACTTTGTCATCGAAAATCATCCTCTATGTATGCTATTCTCTAAGGAATCATAGATATACCATTGTATGTCCAAGGAATTGTAAGAATATTTCTTGATTTCTAAGGTACAATTGATCATGTCCCCTTTCTTCCAAATGTCTATAACGGTAATGAGTTGATGAGTTTTTACTATTACTAGTTATAAAATCTTTAATATCAGGATTTATACATATTTGTAATTTGAAAATATTTTTATTATATATTATTTTAAATGATTTTTCATAATTTATTAGACCTTTTATATTACTTTTTTTCATAGATGTTACAAAAATCTATGTCTTCATGTTTCAAAAAGTATTACAAGAAGTAACAACTATGGTGACCACCAACTATGAAAGAAAATTTAGTAGATTATTAATAACTTGTCTACTATCTTGATTGGGTTTTTCAATTATTTTAAAAAAAATGAAAATTTTTATCACTACCACTATAATAAAAACATGGTATTCTAAATTGGATATTGAAACCATAAATTTCATTAGTTAATTCCACTTTATTTTTTTCTTATTTAATAGTGATGATTAAATTCGTACATTAGTTTTCCTATAGTTAATAAAACACATTTGATATGTACTAAGTGTTTCCATTTTTTATTACCTTGAAATTTATTATTGATATTTTTTTTGGAAAAATCATGACACACCATAACAAAGGTGACACAATGTATTAGAAATCAAAAACCATTGTACTCATAGGTGTGGAATCAAATGATTCTAAAAATGAAAAATAATGTCAAAATTGTCAATGTTTTTGATTTATGTCAATTTTCTCTTTAAATATTTGATAAAATATATCCTTAGTAAGAAATATTATTTTTTAAAATATATAAATATATAAAAAAATATTATTTGGTAATATATTTAATATTTGTTACTCATATTACAATGTTTTTTCAAATTCAGTAAACAAAATAAACAATAATTTATAATCATACACAACATCTGATATTTACAATAACATGATAACTACATTGAAAATTCATTTGTTAGTAGTTGTGAAAAACGGTGCACTAACTTATTATTCTGTTACAACTAGAATATATATATTTCTTCGGATTCACTAAAATAAATTCAGTAATTATTTTTCAAAATGAGAATTCAACATTGGGAAATGATCAAAAACCATTCCGCATATGAACATGAAAAATGATAAATACTTCATCATGAGAATATAACTCTTCCAACTACAGAAATTAAAAAAACAAACATTAAACTTGAATGTGGAAATACTAAAGTAAAAAATACTAACTCATACATGAAATGAAACTAATATCGGTATCTTCTTAACTATTATCTCAATTCCCAGAAATTTGACTACAAAATCTCATAAAAAATATTTATTTACTAACTGTACCATAAACATTATAGGTTAATATTAATCTTGTACCTTTTCATATTCTAATCTATTATCTTGTGTTACTACCACACCCCCCACATCAATTGATTGTATTATTTAATGAAGTAAAGGTCATTTTCCTCTATCTGGATTGTGAGAAACTAGTAAAATTCTGATATTTCAATATAAAAATCATTGAAATTTCAGTATTTCAGTATTTGTGTAAATAATCAACACAACATACTCAATTACATATACATCATTTATTTATTATTTTTATCCATCCATATCAATGTTTCTTCATTGGTAGTTATTTACTCTATCATTATCATGGATAGTAAAAAAATTATAATCAATTCATAGAAAATCATTTTTATATTAATGTATCCTATGTGTATTTTAAGAACACATTAAAAATAATTGTTAACAAATATATCAACATTTGTTGTGATGACTGTGTAAGAATATATGATGTTTATGTAGCATCAGGATATTTATTTAGTTATTTGTTTTCAAATTAATATAATAATTTAATATTTTGTAATTAAAAAAACACATAATATAGAGTATAAATATATAAAATAAAATAGATTTATTTCATTATAAGAAAAACCGAGTTAATATTTCACCACATAAAAGACTTATATTTGTATACGATATATGAAACTATATGTTTAGCTTCTGTAAACAAAATACAAAGTCCCTTTAATATCTATCATAACACACAATGTTATGTTTTACTGAACTACAATATACTATTTATAATATTATTAAAATATTATTAGAGCTACAACCTATCCATTGGAATGGAATTAAGGAATAATATTAAAGAAATTGAAAAAATATGTTTTATACAGTTATATAAAGTGAATCCATTAGTTATTAATTAGTATACGTGAATTAATGAACTTTATTTAAATCATGAAAGTAATTTTCTTATAATACTATTTTTTAATGTACAAAAACAATTTTATCTCAAAAAATTAAAAATATCACTTTTTATTAATAGTTTAAATATAATTTATATGTAATAAATTAAAATAAATATTTATATACATATCCAATATATTTTATTCATAAAGATAACAATAAATTCTATTTTATAAATAAAAAGATATATATGTATAAAAGATAATTTTACTGTCTACTAATGTAGAACCAATTTTAAATTTTATTTTTGAATATTTTAGATTTTTTTCTAAAAAATATACTAAATTTTTGAAATAGGAATATCAAAATTTACAATTGGTTAATTTTTGGTTTTCCTTTATGAAGATTAATTTTCATATGAATAATAGAAAACATTTAATTTTAATTCAAAAATAATTTTTCATCTAATATGTAAATATATTGTTAATTTTTTTTTTAAATTTTGGATTTAATGTTTAATTAGATAAATTTTAAATCAAGTAATCCAATTTAGTGAATTAGAGTCAACATCAAATTGAAATTGGTTATAAAAAAATTTGACGATTTCAATACATTTTATTTTAGAAACCCGCTTTATAATTCTCTCTATCAAACTAAATTCAAATTAATTTCTTCAAATTATTTGATTATAATGTGTAAAAATGGAATAAATTTTTTGAATAAGAATAATTTACTATTTCAAATATGTTTAACTTATATTTTTTAACAAAAATACTATTGAATGTTATTGACATTAATTACAACGATTAAGAGAAATATTAGCTTAACAAAAGACTAAACCTTAATCATAATGTCTAAAATGACCGCAAAAGTCATCCAAAATCCATTGTATGTTTCTATTTATACTCTAAACTAACTTTTATGTGTTTTCAATATTATAAAGGCTACATTTCATGTAAAAAGCGTGGGTTTAATTCTATTTTTAAAATTTTACAAGAATGTCACTCATCCACCACTTTAAAAAGGCACCCACCCCTCCCACATATTCACACCTCTCATGCCCTTTGGATTAAAAAACACTACCTAAATATCCTCCCAAAATCCTTAACGTCATCCTAGAATCATTTTTTTGTGAATAAATCCATCCAATTAACCCCTTTGGAGCAAACCAATATGTGATACCCAAATCGAACGTAACATCATTCCACAAGATCTTTGTATTAATTTCACTATACACCCCAGAAATTGATGATATTTATTTATTATATTGTATCCTTAATATAAAAAATATACTGATATTTTTATAAGGATTATACATACACATACACACACTTTGATATAATGGGCAATGAACTAACTGTTCTTGTGTGCGGAGAACTACCACCTCACAAAACAATGTATCATGTTTTTTCTTTACCACCTCTTACGGTATGTAATTATGATGGAAAATATTTTTTTATATGATATATATATGATGTTAATGATATATTTAATATTTTTAATTATTACATAAATCATAACATAATTATTTCCATTTTGTTTAAATACGATAACTTCATTTGTGGACGTGTGGACTACCGGCTCATCCAAATTATATGATTTGATCACAATTTACATGGAATGTATAATTGATGATTTTAGTTTAAATATATGATATATATGAATTAATATTTATATATTAATGATTATATATATATATATATATTTCACATTACTTCTTTCAATATGATAAGTAGATGGAAACAACGTTCAAATGTATATACGACCTACCGTCTCCATGAAAACTATATTCCATATCATATTCCATTTATTTATAAATTATTATTAAAATTTATATAATGTATATATATGATATTTATTTCATGTTTTAAATTATTAAAATTTATAAATCATTATCTAAGTAAGAGGTTCAATAAAAAAAATCATAACAAGTATGAAAAACAAAGTAGAAAATACATGAATATAAAATTAACCTATAATTGATAATAAATATGTAAAATCATGTCTTCATAAAATAGTATTTGGAATTATATAAAAAAATATGTTTTTAATGGATTCATAATAAACTTATATTTATTTTACAAGAGGCTTGAGTGAAAACAATGAGATTCAATACATAAGGTAAGGGTTTTCATGTCTCAATTTTATATTCCATGAGACACAGCCCATGGTCACCTCCTATTTCTTATATGTGATGTATGTAATGATGAAAGATATATTCCATTATTTTAACAATTTATTTTATTTTTATTTATATATCCAATTTATTAGCTTTATTTCATGGGGTTTATTTTTCAAAAGTTACCAAATCGGTAATGTAATTTTGTCTCAATTTTTCTTTTTTTTGAGACAAATGACAGGTTATGCTCCTATATTTTTCTTAAAGGTGTTTGAAATGATGTTTAAAATTTTATCTAATTAATATCCTCCTTCCAATTTAAATTTTATTATTATATTTAATACCATTATCTTAAATTGAGAGTATACTTCCATGTTACTATGTGGTAAGATTTGTTGTAGCAATTTCATCATTTATCTAGATTTTTTCTAATTATTATTTAATTGTTGATGCTTTACGAAACATATTTCAGAAAAACTCATGATATTTCTTATCCACTATTTATTAATGTAATTATCCCGAATTAATATACTTTTTATACTCACAGTTAGTTATGTTAATTGTGAAAGTGATTTTAAGACAAAAGGACATTACCTCCATCTTTGGTTTGAATTTTTTTTTCTTGAAAAAAATATTTTCTAAAAATTTTGTCACAATATTCCTACTATGATCCTATGATATTTAAGAATCATTTCTACCCATGTTTTATATTTTAAACAAATCAGGTTTTAAGAAGGAATATTCTTGTCATTTTATGATCGATTCACATTTATAAACATTTTACGATGTAGAAAGGAATGTTCAACATTACTGGATTTATTCTCCATCATGACCAAACTTCCTTTCAAGCATACATTGAAAGTTAAAAACATTTTGTTTTAAGAAAACTATTTTCCCTAAAATTCTATAATTTTTTTAATGTTATCTTCAAATAAAATTTATTATTTTTCAAAAATATTACCATTCAATGAAATATCTTTCAAAAACATTTTAATTATTTGTTTATATGTTTTAAAAGAAATGGCTTACAGAATGTTTTTCATGATTCCTTTATTAGTTTTAAAAGAAATTATTGTCAAAACGATTTCAATTTAATTATTTATTTCTATAAGGAATTTTTATTAAAAATTATTTAAATATTCTTCAATTAGTTTTCATGGGAAATTGTTTTCTACATTCCTTATAATGTTTCATGATTTCCTTTAAAGAAATTTTTTTTCATAATGTTTTATATTTTTTAAAAAATATTTTTATTTCAATGAATAAATGATATTTTCATGATGATATGTTATTAAATGATATTTCGAAATTGTTTTCTACCTATGAAGACATATGTTGTTGTTACTCATTACTTTATAGGGAAATGATCCCATTATTAAAATAATATTCATTATTTTAATGGTTTATGTTTTGATGGAACAATGTTTATAAAACTAGTTACTCTTTCCTGGATTATATGTTTATGAACCCCATTTATAATTCATTGTTTATGTATTTATAAAACCCATTCCCCTTTCAAATATTAAATTTTTATGAAAACAATTTCATATTCATAGGTTATATTCTTATAAAACCCATTTTTTATAGTTTACTCTTTGATGAAATGATTATTAAAGATGTCTCTTTTACATAGGTTATAATATTACGAAATGTTTATGATATTCATTTTAGTTCATGGGTTATGGTTTGAATTTATTATTATCCATTAGAACATGTACGCACTATTTAATTATGACATGTGTGGGACATAGATATTCTTATGATAAATTGTGTAATTATTTATTTATCATCAGACAGACATGGATTGAATATGGAGTAAAATAAGTTCAGAAAAGTACTTTCCCCACTAATATGGTCTTGCGAGTGATCCTTGACAAATAAGAAGGTCAAAGTAGTTAACCATGACTACCACTATGGTATGGTGAGTGAACTCATACTAAAAAAAATCAATGGAAGCAACACCATGGTTACTATATAAATTATTCTATATGCTTATGTGTCTGGGAATAATTCCGTGTCTTATTACTATGTTTTGTTCTCATGGATTATTATCCTGATGATTTTATGATTCATAACATATGAAATTCTTATATTTCTTCCATGAATCATGTAAATGATCATTGAGATATTGGGTATGATATTATAATATTAATCTCATTTTATCATTCCCTTATATTCATGTTATTCCAATTTATCTCTTTTGATTACCCTTACTAAGCATCTAATGTCACCACTTTATTTTGTTACTTTTCCTAAAGTTGTGATGAATTTTTTAAGGAGATGTACTAAATAGGAATATATTTATAGAAAACATTGAAAATCTTTCACCATGTGAGACGAATTTGTTCCATGTTTCCAAATAAACTAAAATTTTATGGTCTTCAGGCATGTATTTTTATAATGTTCTATATATTCATCTAAAATGATTTAATATCCATGTATTATAATTCCGCTTCTATATAAAAGGTATCAAAGCAAAAGACTAGTTAACAATTTAAACTAGGATGAAGAAATATATATGTCTATATAAGTATGAAGTGATAAGCCTATGATGTCTTAGATTTTTAAGGTGTCATAGTTTAGAAAACCTTTAATTTATTTCTCATGATTATGTCATTCAACTCTATGATAAGTGTTTCTAAAAGAATATTTTCTAGTTTTATTCATTTGTGGGAAATAGAAAGAATAGGGTTATCATTTAATGTGACATAAGAATTTATAATGAGTAGTCAAATGGGATGGTCACTAGAGTCAATGATCTGTTGACCAAGCATGTAAAGCCCCAAGATTAACGTACATGGAAATTAAATTACTTTTACAGATTACATTGTACATGACATAAATAGACACCTAGAGACCGTATTATTTTAGTGCCTTTGTAAACTGGAAAACACAAAGAATTGGTTCCTAGAAAATATACTTCATCTTATACTTTATCCTTTATAACTAGAACCCCATTTTGGAACATATTACATAATATCCTTCTTCAAATCTTGGGAGAAAAAAATTAAAAATAGCTGCACTCAAATGTTATGTAAGAGTAGGCATGTAAAATATCTTTCAAAAAATAAACTTAAGAATGTAAAAAAAATGAAAATACCTTTTCAAAAAAACATTCAACATTTAACATACACTAAAATCATCAGTCATGAAATAAATTCTAGTAACTAATTAGGAATACATCTTTATAGAATCATGAACAATTATAAAATAGAATTATTATAATATGTGGAATTATAGAAAACAAATAATAACATAATATTATTTCCATAGTAGCCGACACATTTCTTAAAATTTCATTATTGTGGACAAATTCTATTATTGAACTGGGTTTACTTGTCATTCTAGCCATGTGTTACTGAATTGGATTTACTTTTCGTTCTGACCCTGTAATATTGAATCAAATTTACGTGTAATTACAGTCATGTATATATCATGAGATATAAATATTTACCCAATTCATAGGAGGGAGATATAGGTCCCATTTATCAGATAATGAAATCATTCTTACATGTGATACAAAAACATAAATCATAGCATAATCCATAAAAAACTGGAATTTTTAAACATCATTCCATCATAATCCATATAAAACAAATGGAGTTAATAAATAAAATTCTATCATAAATATTAATCAATTAATAGTTATAAATAGGGACATAAACATAATCCAATTTAAATAATGACATCTTAGATGTAAAATAATTTTGATAAAACACTTGAAATTAATTCAGGAAGAAAATATCCATTCTTCTTCAAAAACGTTTTCTTTTCACAATATTCCATGAAATTTTATTAAAAATGAATTTAATTGAATGTAAATTTGAAATATTTTAAATGATTCTTCATGGAAACAAGTATTTAAAAAAACACAAGAGTCGGTTGAGGCCTTATAAGTTAAGAATAAAATTCTTCTTGTAATTTTTCTAGAATAGTCAAAAACTACATCATACTGAAAATGAAAAATAAATCTTTCATGTCGTTAAATAAAAATTCACCAAAGGGAAAAATTTAATGTAAATTATTGTATATTAATAGAATTAATATAACATATTTGTGAAACATGGATACAGAAGATAATTGTACCCTAGTAAATACTTACGTATATAAAATCATGGAATAATAATGAGATTGATAAATTATCCCTAACATTAGGACATATACACCAAAACGGATCCGCCATGGATTGGGATCCATGACGTCGAAAATTATTAAATAAAAGTAAAGATATAATAGAATAAGGAGGAAATGTTCACAAGTGAGAAATCACACCAGAAAAAGATAGACAAATTACCTCTTTCTAGGCCGACCCCGACCTCGAGCTCCACCTCGAGGCGCTGGGTGATGCCCTATTTTCCATTGCATTGGATGCAAATGTGGTGCCTCGTCTGTCATGCATAGGGAATCCTCCACATTGGATGGTATAAAGCCCACAACCTTCTCAGATTCATCCTTATCTGCATTTTCATCCAGGACCATCACTACCTCTTGTGCAACTTGAACCTCCCCCTTCTCACCAGCCTGCAGTTGTACATGCTGGACAACCTCCACTTGTTGTGCAGGAGCAGCCACCTCCTCTTACTGGGCCCCCTATCCCTCTGCCATAGGTTCACTCACATTGGAAGAAATTCCAACACCTATATCTGGATTCAGCAACTTTGAAGACACCTCTCCAGTTGTAGAAAGTCGTAAGCTACAATTCTTGTTGCTACAACCTGCACTCCCAGGACCCTCAGGATTGAGCAAGTCAAATTCAGGTTTGTTAATAGAGTCTAAAATTGCAAAAAAATTAAAGCTAGCTTTATCCGGCCCTTGAGACAGCTTGGTGAAATCATGTGTCGTGACACCCTTGGATTCACTATCCAGATTATGTATATCATTGACCTGTAATGAAGATCATGTAGAATGAGTCGCCTTGAATCATAGAGATGGTAGAGCGTATGTACGCACGAGTAATGATATTATTCACATAATGATTAAACGTTATATAATTTGATGGTATATTAATTATATCGAATAATTATCATGTTATATTAAATAGTTAAATACATTATTATCATAATTATACCCATCCAAATGAAGTATTGTTGAATGAAAAATTACAGCACGGTATGAAGATGATAAGTCATACGTACGCACACATGGTGACATGGTTATTCATAGGATAGATAAAATAAGGTATCAGGTTATCTCGTAATTATAAAAACATCTCAGCATGTATAGGATAATAAATTTATTACATTATTAATGAAACAACATAAGAATAGGGAGTAAATGATGAAATAAAATTTGAAAGTGGTGATAAAAAAATTACCATTTTTTCGAGTATCTCCTTTTAATTTATACAAAAGGTCTCTTTATGATATATTTATTCCCAAAGTGTGGAATCTAAGATGATGAGATGGATTTTGGGAGATTAAATGATGAGGGGTTGGTTGAAAAAAAGGGCTTCAGAGGTGTGATAAATGATAAAGAGATGTGCTATTTTAAAAGTGAGCGGAGGGGACCTTTGGAAATACAAAAACTAAAAAATTAATATAAATTAATGATAAAATTAAAATTCCTATAAGTTTATTATTAAGAAGATAATATGATTATGGTTTTAAATCTAATTTAAAAATCAAATATATACTTGTTTTTAATTTAGTTTAAACCTTATCTTTTTTATTTTTCCTTATTTAATCTGTTTAATTTTAATTGTGGTAATAATATTGTAAATATTAAATTGTTATAAATATTAACATATGAGTTTGGAATTGTCCATAATTGGATACTATATGAAAATTATGATCCTATAATTTTCATTTTTCATTTTTAAATATTATATTGAATTTTAAATAATTTAATAATATGTTATTTTTTTAAAATATCAATAGTATCAATTTTGACACTATTTATTTATTTTACTTTAAATAAAAAACACATAGAAGATAAATTCAAAAAAAAAAATTTAATACACTACTAAGATGTTAGTCACATAGAATATTTTTTTCACATTAATTAGTTCATATTATATTTATTTTAAAATTTTAAAATCATTTATTTAA
Source organism: Viscum album (assembly GCA_963277665.1). Lineage (NCBI taxonomy): Eukaryota > Viridiplantae > Streptophyta > Magnoliopsida > Santalales > Viscaceae > Viscum > Viscum album. Next base: position 374,350,225 of record OY728130.1, on the reverse strand, counting down.
AATTTCTAACAATTAAATAATTTCTATATCACTATTACTACACCATTAATGGTAATAATATAATTTCTAAAAATCATAAATAAATTTACATGTTATAGAAAATTTTATTAATGTTTTAGATACTATATATGTTCTTATTTTTTTAGGTTTATCTCTACATTTAAATTAATATACTTATAAGAGATAAGAGAGTGACATGTCGTCACTTTCTTTTCTTTTTATTATAATTACATCACATTCAAGAAAAAAGTGAATTAAATGAATAATTTATGACCATTATTTGATATTGGTAAACATAAATTCATCCAATAGGATTTTTTGAGGTGTTAGTGTTGTTTTATTATCTTTATCATGTTATTCGTTACCATAATTTACCCGATTTACCTTTAACTATATCAAATAAAAAATAACGCATTTACATTTCAGAATATCAAAAAAATAAAAGTAACCTATTAAAATAATTTGGAACCATTGAATTCAGAAATGAAAATAACTTATAAAAATTCAAAACATAGAAGTTGTGTTAATAAATTTAAAATAATTCTCATAGTCAAAATGATAAAGTAGTTTTTTAAGAAGTAAAGACTATCCAATGATTTACATGTTCATATGTAAAATTTGAATGTGAAATTACATAAAATGTACACCATTGTATTAAATGATAAAAAAATAATTTAATAAGAAAAAAAAATAAATATAATAATAATATAACATTATAAATAAAAGAGAAAAAAGGCAGTTTTGAATTAAAATGCAGTATATTTCACCATTCATTTAAATTTGAATTTCATCATAAAAATAAAAAAAATTCATCTAAGATAAATTTTGATGTCCAACATCCAAATAAGAAGTTTATTATGTCAAGTATAACTTATAAAGAGGTAAAAAAAATTGGATTTAAAAAGGATAGACCATCAAAAGGTGGTAAAACTGTATTTCATTAAAAAATACTTCTTTTATCGAAAAAATTGAATTTGTTATTATTTCATATCTATAAAACATATAAGATGAATTTAAATAATTACATTGAATATATTACATATATAGTTCACTAATGAAATCAATAAAGAGTTATTTTATTATTTTATGGACTCACTTATTTTTAATTAAATGGGTTTATAGAAGGATGTTGATACTATTAATACCCCCCATTATAATGACTAGTTTATAATATATAGTTATAACCTATAATCAGTTTTGTTTTAAATTAATTCTATCAAATGAACATGAAATTGTGTATAACATATGCCAAGAATAGTTTATTTGTATACTGCAATCTAATAAAGTGTTGTGTATAGCACAAGCTAATATTGGTGTAGCATACAACAAAAGACATTAATGAAATTAAAAATAATACATCTCATAAAATCATAGGGTGTTATATTATACCCCCTTAAAATGAATTTCAACCTCAAAATTCGTCGAGGTTGTAAACGTTTCACTACATGAATGTTTATTTCAAAGAAACCAACATTTTAAAAATGAATTGTAAAACATCATTATAAAAATGAAATTTAGTAAAAAAAGGTTACCCAACGTAACTCATCACTGGGTTTCCACATATGACAACATAGATGGGAAGTGAAATCAAGTATATGAAATATAAATATAACAACCTTGTTTTGAGGGATTGTGATAGAGAATAAGGTGTAGAGAAAGTTAAAAATTCGAAAGCCATAAATATGTGATGATTTAAGGGACCATATGATTCATAAGATAAGAAGGCACTATGAGAGAAATTTTGGTTTTCATGATTCCTTTACTAAATTTGAAGAAGATGAGAATAAATACATACATTATTTTAGAACAATATCATTATTGGTCAAGCCTTAAACAATTTCTACTTCATCTTTTATTCAAATAAATGATGTTGAATTTGTCCTTACTGAAGTTTTAGCAGATCATGTGATCCATAAATAGAATGATAGGTCATTCCATCTGTTTTTATAAAAATAAATCTATCACAAGTTATCAAGTATACATGAGTCAATAATTGGTTAGATAAATAATAAATGGATGGAAAAATTGACTTATAATTCATCTATCATACAACCTAACTAAAATAAATCAAATATATACTAACTAGGGAAGCCCCGTAGGACATTGGAAGGTGATGAAGGCATGCCACACTTCATTTGTGGCTTTGATTCCCACAACCTTGTCTAACGCGATGGGTATTCTCCCACCCTATGAGTTGTTCTTTTTATATAACTATAATATTTTAACATTCCATGAAAAATATTAAATAATTTTTGAGCCTTATACAATACTATCTGATTTACAACATAATATATTCTAAACAATAGGATTATCCAAAATACATATTTCCAAATGTACAATACAAAAAAAATTAAAACAAAGGTTGTATAACAAGCAGGTGAAAACCATAATTTATCCAGTATATATCATAAGATGTATCTTTTTCATCACATTCCAAACTTGTTAATGAATTCATCATCCATTCTCTTAATTCATGGTAATAAACTATATTACCATATATCCTTATTGAATATATTCATGTTTCTTTGTCCCAAAACATATTATATATATTCGTTATGTCCCAAAAAATATGAATACTTTATCCATGATAGAATAACCCACTTGTCTATAACTCCATAATTATGTCCCAGAAAACTATAATCATCCAATTTACTTATTCAAAACAAACATACTTTTATCCAGACAAAATTAAAAGAACATAAGGAATGTATTAATAGTTATCTCTCTCTTAGTCATCTGTTCTCCAAGTATATCACCTTACCATTAAATAATTTTTTTGGATCCTTATAACTATTCAACAAATCCTATGAAATCCTTAATGAAAAACATATATTAAAAAACAACTATTTTTCATTATTAATATAACATAATCCTTAAATTATATAACATATACACCTCAATAATAAAACTCTATTTTTTAACAATTACTCTAGATCCAACATCTCTATCTTTCCTAAAATATGAATCATGTAAATATTCTCAACCTCAAGAGTAATAGGTATAATGTAAACAATACGGGAAGAACATCACATTACTTTCTCATATCATTTATACTCTCCATATCTTCATAAGTATAACCAATACTCATACCATAGTCATGATTTTCTTCTTGATATTTCCACTTAGGTAATTGATCTTTATAATTCCCATAATTTTCACATTTTTTATATTCAATGGTTATCTATGTTTTTTGTAGTTCTAGATATAGACTAATAATAGAAAGAAACGTGTGATAAATACATATCAGAGATTAGAAATACTAAAGTATGGTAAATTACTTATAACATTCCAATCTATGATATATTAAATTTAACTATAGTTTAGTCATGATTTACAAAAAATCCATAGGATTGTAACCTATACATAGAAATATCCTTATGAAGTCTCTAGAACAATCTTTACAAATATATAAAGGGATCTTGCTAAATTTTTTACATCATAATTTCCAATGTATGACTAAACCTTCTCTCTGATACAATCTGTAAAGACCCATGCTTGACAAACAAAGAAATAACATCACATTTAAGGAATACTTAATACATGAAACAAATAGATATCAAAATACTGTATGAGTTTAGTACCTCTAGAAACAATAAAAAATAAACAATTGTTTCATGAAACATATACATCATCTACTTATTTATCATTCATAACTACAACCCCTTTTAGACACATATTACCTTATACCCTCCTTCAAATCCTGGGGGAAAAGAAACATGAAAAGCGGAGGGCTCAAATTCTCAATAAGGGTAATCATGGAAAATACCTTACAAAAGATAAAATAATTAATGTCATAACATGAACACATCTTTTTAAGAAACCAAATTCCATATTCAACATATATCAATATCTTGATTTGGAAAATAAATCAATGTAGTTCATAAGGCATATATCATAATGGAATCATGAACCCTGATAAAATAGCATTGTTATAAAAAATGAAATTTATTCATAAAATAAACAGATAATATGATTTCCATAGTTGCCAAGGCATTGCTTCTAAGACCATCATAGGGGAAAAAGTCTATTACTAAATTGGGCTTACATGTCGTTCCAGCCATGTATCATTGCACTAGATTTACTTGTTATCCAGCCCTGTTTCACAGAACTAGATTTACTTGTCATTACAATAATTTCTATATCACGAGATATATATCATTACCCAATTCATTGGATAAAGATATAGATCTCAACCATCACATAATTAAATAATTCTTATGTGTGCCACAAAAAACATATATCATAGCATAACCCCCAAAATAAAATGGTTTTCTTAAACACCATTCCACCACAATCCATATAAAACAAATGGATTTCACAAATAGAATTACATAATAATAACAACTAAAATAATTTTTAATATACAAATTGAAACATAACCCTATTTAATGAATTCCATCTTATATGAAATATAATTTTGATAAAACACTTCAAATTAATTCTTGAGGAAAAAAACCTTTCTTATTCAAAAACATTTTCTTTTCTCAAAATGCCACACAATTTTAAAAGAAAATAATTAAATTGAAAAAATAACAGAATATATTATAAAGGATGTTTCATGGAAATAAGGTGTTATGGAATCATTTGATTCTATTGATGCTTCATAATTTATGAAAAACATTCTTCTAGTAATTTTACAGGGAATTTCAAAAAGTAATGCGTACCAAAAATGACAAAAGATTCCATTCATACTATTTAAAAAAATCGTAGAATGGTTAAAATTAACATTAAACAATTATTTGATAATATAAATAATATTAAAAATTTACAAAACAAGGTTTTAGATGATAATTGTACCCTAGAAAATAATTACGTAAAAAATATTAGATAATAAATTAGATTGTGAAATTGTCTCTTACCTTAGGTATGATATACTTTATATATATCCATACCTCCTGTATAATTCTTTGAATAATGTTATTGACGTATTACAAAATAACATTAATTTTTATGATATCATATATGATCATATTACCACATGTTTTTTAGTAATATTTCACTATCACGGGTTATTTGGATATGAACTGCTTTACGTTGTTATGCATGTTTTGGCAGATAAGATCATGTTCCACTTCATAAGATATAGTAATAAAATTTTGAGAATTATAATATTGTATTATATATAATATTCATTAATTTAATTTCTATATATAATCATGTTTTAATACAGATCATATAGAATGAATTGAATCACGTCTAGGAGATAAGAGGCCGTATATATGCACTAGTGATGAAATTATTCACTTAATGGTTAAATGCTACAGAATTGGATGATATATTTTGTATAAAGAAAAATTATAATTTAATATTCATTATTTAATTCCATTATACTCATATGTATACCCATCCAAAATTTGTATTGTTTAATAAGTAACTACACTAGAACATAGAGATGGTAAGCAGTACGTACACACGCATAGTGATATTGTCATCTGTAGGATGAATGAAAGGAGGTATAAGGGTGTAAAATAATTATAATGACATATAAACATGTATAAGATAATTTATTTATTAATTTTGTTTGGAAACACCATAATAAGAGGATTTATAAGAAGATATTATTTTTGTAATAGATGATAAAATAATTACCTCTTTTCGAGTACCTCCTTTGTATTTCTACAAAAGGACTCATTAGGATGGATTTATGACCAATGTGTGGCCACAATGATGAAATTAGAAAATTTTGGAGAGAAAATGGGAAGGTTTTTTATGGAAAATGGTTTTAGAGGTGTTATTAAAGGAGTATGATATGTACCATTGTATTAGAGAGGGGAGGGGACCTTTGAAAATACCATAACTATTATGTTAATATAAATAAATTTTTTAATTCAAAATAAAAAAATGTGGTTTATTTATAAGATAAGATATTTATTGGTAGAAATATTATCATCCAATAAAATTGAGACATGTTTTGATGTTATTTTGGACTATATCATTTTATTTTATCCTTATTTAGTCTATTTAATTTTAATTTTGGTAATAATATTATAAATATTAAATGGTTATATATTTTTATGTATGTGTTTTGAATTGTCTATAATTGGATACTTTATGATATTTTAGACTTTATAATTTTAAATTTTAAATTCTTAAACGTTATTGTGATTTTGAAATAATTTAATAATATATTTGTTTTATAAAATATCAACAATGTCAGCTTTTATACTACTCATTTACTTGAAATTAAATAAAATACACATAGAAGGTAAATTTAAACCAAAATATTTAATACACTCCTATAATGTTATAATCACCTATAAAAATTGTGGAGAAAAATAAATAGCTAATATTTTATTTAATTTATTATTTTTAAAACAATTTATTTTATATTTCTATTAATAAAAAAATTTCTAAATCACTATTGGGTCATCATTAATTGTAATTATTTAATCACTAAAAATTATAAACAAATTAAAATGATGTAGATAATTGAATTATATTTCTATATAGTATTTATATTCTAATTTTTATTATGTTTATAACTACATTAATATTATTAAACTTTTAATAGAAATATAGTGACATGTTGTCACTTTCTTTTGTTTTAATTATAATTACATCACATTCATGGAAAAAAGTCCATAAACTGAATCCATTCTGGCCCTCAGATGATTTTGGTCGGCACTAATTCATCAAATGAGATTTTGGTAGGTGTTAGGGTAGTTTTATTATCATTATCATCTTGTTTGTTAAAATAATTTCTCTGATTTACCATTATCGGTTTAAAAAAAATATTGTAGTTACTATTCATAATATTCAAAAAATTAAAGTAACCTTTAACATAATTTAGACCCTCTAATTCCAAATATGGAATTCATTTTTCAAAATTGAAATCATAGAAGATATATTTTTTAATTTAAAATTAATTAACGTTTTCAAAACTAGAAAGTGGGCCATGCTAGAAACAGATGTTTTCTCGACGGACATATACCAACAACTTCTTCACACCATTGGTATACTTTAAAAAGGAAACATTTTCCAATGGTTTGTTCAAACTGTTGGCAATGTGATAAAATAGTTAATAGTTCCCAATGGTTTGAAGAAATTGTTGGGGAATCTTTAGTCCCTCTATGATATAAAAAATGTTTTAATAAACCATTAGTAAAAAGACACTTTCCCAAAAAAAATAAAAACCGTTGGGAATGTTTCCCCCAAATACATAGCTCCTACTCCAACCGATTTCAGATACTAATACAATCTCCTTTAGAAGGTTCTCGGCTGGAAAACTCTTTCCAGCCATAGATACATCTTCAATCAATAAATTTTTTATTTATACACTTCAAATTAGTACGTTTTTCCTTAGTTTTAAAGTTGTACCTCTATTTTATTCTCTTTTCTATTTTTATTTGGCTAAATTAGAGTTCATGAGGTCTGTGGCATACTTAACCCTAACATATTTTCTGTCTTGTTTTATACACTTCATACATGGTAAAGGGTTTGTTTAGTGGGGTGATATGGTAGTTTCATTAGACTTAATTTTAGTTGAAAATCTGGTTTGGATTGTGTATTTAGAGTTTTTATTCATGGAATAATGGGAATGGTTTTGATATTGGGATGAATTGATTTTTGTATAGGTGGTGGATTGGAATGTTTTTGTTGGTTGGATTGGGTATGGTTAATTTTTAATGTATTATATGGGTATTTCCACCCCTGAAAACCCCCACCCCACCCCATGGACACCTCCCACCACATGGACAGCCCCCCACCCCTGGACACCCCCGATTGGACAGCCCCCCAACCCCACCTACACCCCTAGACATCCCACCCCCACAAACCCCCTAGTCCTCACCCACCCCCCAGCCACTCCCCACCCCCCCCACGGCCTCCCCCACCCCCCCCCCCCCCCCCCTGGACACCCCTCACCCCCATGACACCCTACCCCCTAGACACCCCACCCCCCTTGGACACCACCCCCCCAACCACCACCCCTGTAGAAAACCCCCTAGATATCCCCCACTGGACACCACCAAAACTCCTAGTCACCATCACACCTCCTAACTAGTTGGAAAAAATTTTATATTATAATTAACAATGTAGGTGATTTCCCCCTTCACCAATGAAATTTCTTAGGTGACCTATATAGACTTATAAATTTAATTTTTCATGTGTTGGTAAATTTATTTTTCATGTTTTGATAAATTGAATTTTTCATGATTTGATGTATTGAGTTTTTCATGTTTCGATAATTGAATTTGTCATGTTTTGAAAAATTGAATGGGGTTGTCGGGAATGAAATTGGCTTATTCATGATGGTTTTCCTTTCATAATGAAAAAATTATTTTAAAGAAAATAACTATAAGGGGGTTGTAGGATGGGTAGGGGGATTCCAGGTGTGCAGGGTTCTCCAAGTGGGGGTGGGTTGTCCAGGGGTGGGGGGCTGCAGGGGTGGGTGGGGGGAGGCTACAGGGGTGTGGAGGAGGGGGTATCGGTAGCCAAGGAGGGGTGTGGTTTGTCCAGGGGGGTCAGTGTGGGTGTTCAGGTAGGGGAGGGGGTGTGGAATGTCTTGGGGGTGGGATATCTAGGGGTGGGGTGGGGTTTCCAGGTGGGAGAGGGGGTGAGCAGTCCAGGGGCGGTGGACTATTTAAGGGGGTGGGATGTCCAAGGGTAGTGGGCTATTTTGGGGGGTGGTATGTCCCAAGGGCGGTGGGGGTGGGATATCTAGGTGGGGAGGGAGATATGTGGTGTCTAGGGAGGGGGAGTGGGCTGTCCAAGTGGGGTTAGTGAGGGGTGGGGGTGTCCATGTTGGGGTGGTGGGCTGTCCAGGTGGGGGGGGGGGCTATCTATGTGGGGGATATTCATCTGTGTGTGTGTGGGGGGGGGGGGGGGGCTATTTAGGGGGGTAGTGGGTGGGCTATCTAGGTGGGGGAGGGGGGTATGTACTCTCCATGGAGGTGGGGGGGGGGGGGATGTCCAGGTGGTGGGGGCTATCTAGGGGGCATGGGTTGTCCAGGTGGGGGGAAGGTTGTCTAGGGGGTGTTAGGGGGGACAAAGGGAAGGGGTGTGGGTTGCCTATTTAGGGGGGTGGGCTATCATGAGGTGGTGGTGGGTGGCCTATTTAGGTGGGGGAGGGATTGTGAACTATTAAGTTTGGGTGGGCTCACCAAGGGGGTGGGGTGGGCTGTCAAGGTGTGGTGGAGTTGTCCTAGGTGGGGTGAAGGGTTATTCTGGTGGTGGTGGCAGGGCTATAGGGGGGTACGAGGCTATAGGGGTGGGGGGGGGGGTCAAAGAGGGGGTAGATTTTCAACTCGGATACTCTACAAAAAAATGGATTCATATATAACCAATGTAAAGATGCTTTCAAACGTTAATACTTTTCATGAAGTTCCATACCTACAGTGACTCTCACCCGTTAAAGAAGAAGTGATATTTGCAATGAAATCTTACTTGGGTTCTTATCCACTATCCATATTGATCTAATACAAATTTTACATTTGTACAAATCAATATCACTTATTGATATAACAAGGCTCTAACTCCCATGAGTAGTGTCCCATCAAATCATGGCTCATAAAATCCGATCAACGTATGTTATTTTGAGGTGTGTTGTGTTTTAAATGTATGATATTCATGGTTTACACCAAAAGTCTTACTAGTCATCTATAATATGCTTGAAATAAAGCTATAATTGGATACAGATTTGATTCTATGACCCTAGTTTGGGGGTGGACACCCCCACCCCCTTGGACAACCCTCCCTTGACACCCCTACTACCATTGGACACCCCTCCACCACCAAGGATAGTCCCACATCCCCTCAGATATCCCCCAACTCATGTGGAAACGCCCACCCACCCCTTGGACTACTCCCTAGAAACCACCACACCACCTGGACACCCCCCACCCCTGGACACCCCCACCCCCGTTGGGCAGCCCCCAGCCCCTTAATAGTCCCACCTCCTTGGACATCCCACCCAGCCTCCCTAGATAGCCCCCACCCCATGGAAACTTCTTACCCCCTGGATAGCCCCCCTCCCCACCCTTGTGAAAACCCCGTACCCCCCTGGATAGCCCCCACCGCCGTGGATGGCCACCCACCCCCTAGACACCGCCACCACCCCCTGGACACCCCCATCCCTTCAGACACCCCCACCCACAGGACACCCCGAACCTGTTGGACAACCCACCCCAACCCCCTAGACACCCCACCCCCATGGACACCCCACCCCCATAGACACCACCCACCACCATGGACAGCCCGTCCAACCCCCTGGAAAGGCTGTCCAACACCTTGGACATCCCCAACCCCTTGGAAAACCACCAAACCCCTGGATAGGCCCCCACACCCCTGGAAGCCCACACTCCCATGGAAACCCCCAAACCCCTAGATATCCCCCCTGGACACCCCCAACCCCTAAAAATCCCAACCCGTGGGGCAACCCCTCCCCCTCAACCGCCTGAATGACCCCCACCCCCCTAGACACCACCCCACCACCAAGACACCACCACCCCCTTGGAAACCACCACCCCAATGGACAACCCCTACATGGACCCCCCCTGGATAGCCCCCCATGGACAGCCCTGCACCCCCCTGGACAAGCCCCCCTCCCCCCGGACCCCGCCACCCCACTGGACATCCATACACCCTGTACATCCCCCCAACCTCTAGACAACACCCCACCACCTGGAGACCCCCACCCCATGTACACCCCCACCCCCATAAACATCCCCCACCACACTAGATAGAAACCCCCAAACACCCCCACCCCCAGGACACCCTAACCACCTAGACACCCCACCACCATAAAAAACCCCCTACCCCATGGATAGCCCTCGCCCCAACCCTATGGACTGCCCACCCACCCCCTAGACACCCCTACCCCCTGGACAGCCCCACCACCCCCATGGACTACCAAGTAGGGGGCTTCAGAGGGTGGGTGGTGGGAGGGCTCTAGGGGTGTGGGGTGGAGGAATGGGCTGCCAGGGAGGGGTGTTGGTTGTCCTGGGGGTTAGGGTGGGGTGTTGACATGGGATATGGGGTGTGGACGATATTGGGGTTGGGCTATCTTGGGGTGGTGTGGGTTGTCCAGATGGGGAGGTGGGGTGTACTATCCAGGGGAGGAGGGCTGTCTAGGGGGTGGGGTGTCCAAGGGCGGTGGGGGTAGGCTGTCTAGGTGGGGGAGGGGGTGTGGTGTGTCCATGGAGGAAGAGTGGTCCTTCCATATGTGGTGGGGGGGGGATGTCCATGTGGGGGTGGTGGGCTATCCAGTTGGGTGGGGTGATATCTAGGTGGGGGGGATATCCAGGTGTCTCTGGGGGGGGGGGTGTTCAGGGTGGTGGTGGGTGGGCTATCTATGTGGGGGAGGGGTATGGACTATCCAAGGAGGTGGGGTGTCCAGGTGGTGGTGGTGGGGGGGGGGCTATCTAGGGGGTGTGGGTTGTCTAGGTGGGGGGAAGGTTTTCCAGGGGTGTTAGGGGGCCACAGGGGAGGGGGTGTGTGCTCTCTAGTGAGGTGGGTGGGCTATCCATGGGTGGTGTTGGGTGGCCTATTTAGGTGGGGGAGGGGGGGGGGGGTTTCAGCTGCCAAGTGGGGTGGGATCACAAAGGGGGTAGGGGTGGGATGTCCAGGTGTGGTGGGGATGTCCATGTGGGGTGGGGGTTATTCCAGTGGGGGGGGGGGCTACAGGGGTAGGGAATTCAGGGGTGGGGGAGGGGGGGGGGGGTTCAGGGAGGGGGTATATTTTTCACTCTGATACTCTTCAAAAAAATAGGATTCACATATAATACTGTATAGATTCTTTCACATGTTAAGAATTTTATTGCAGTTCCATACCAACAGTCACTCTTAAATTTCCTAGAAGAAGTGATCTCTATAAAGAAATATCACTTGGTTTATTATCCACTATCCATATTGGTCTAATAAAAATTTAACATTCGTAAAACTCCATATCACCTAATGATATAAGAAGTCTCTAACTCCCATGAATATTGTCCCATCGAAACATGGTTCATAAAATCCGATCTGTGTATGATATTTGGAGGTGTGTTGTGTTTTAAATGTATGATATTTATGGGTTACACCAACAGTCTTATCGATAATCTATAATAGGCTTGAAATCATCCTATAATTGGATAGAGATTGGATTCCAAGACCCCAGTTTTGTGGTGGACACCCCCACCCCCTAGGACAACCCTCCCTTGACTACCCCCACTACCATTGGACACCCCTCCACCCCCAAGGATTGTCCCCCACCCCTGGAAAAACCCCACCTCCTGTGGACACCCCCACCCACCCCTTGGAAAACTTCCTAGAAACCACCGCACCCCCGGGACACCCCCACCTCTACTGGCGGCCACCACCCCCTAGACAATCCCTCAACCTTAGACAGCCCGCCAACCCTCTCTAGACAACCCCCACCCCATGGACACTTCATACCCCCCGAACAGCCCCCTCCCCACCCCTATGGAAACCCCGTACCTTCCCTAGATAGCCCCCACCCCCGTGGAAGGCCAGCCCACCCCTGGACACCCCACCACCCCAAGACACCACATACCTTTGGAAACCCCCACCCAGCGGACACCCCTAACCCCTTGGACAGCCCACCCCAACCCCCTAGACACCCCACCCTCGTGTACACGCCACCCCCATGACTCTGCCCACCCCCATGGACAACCCTTACAACCCCTTGGACAGACCGTCCAACACCCCGGACATCCACAACCCCCTTGGACAGCCCCCAAACCCGCTAGACAACCCCACCCCTAGACACCCCATCTCTCATGGGAATCCCCACACACCCTAGATAGCCCCCCAACCGCCTGGATGGCCCCCACCCCCATTGACACCACCCCACCACCTAGACACCACGACCCCCATGGACACCACCACACCGAAGGACAGCCCCCCATGGATCACCCCCACCCACTGGATAGCTCCCCATGGATAGCCCTCCACCCCCCATAGACAAGACCACTCCCCCCAGACCCTACCACCCCAATGGACATCCATACACCCTAGACAACCCCCATCCTCTGGACAACACCCCACCGCATAGACACCCCCACCCCCATAAACAACCCCCCCCTGGACAGACGCCCCCCAGACACCACAACCCCCAGGACACCCAAACCCCCCTAGACACCCCCACCCCCATGAACAACCCCCTAATCCATGGACATCCCCCAATCCCTATGGACCACCCACCAACCCCCTAGACACCCCGACCCCCTATACAGCCCCGCCGCCACCATGGACATCCCTCCCACTCCTGGAAACCCCATACCCCCTGGAAAACCCCCACCCACTCTTGTGGACATCCTCCCACCCCTGTAGACAGCCTACACAGCCCTTGACCACCCCTACCCACTGGACAACCCATGCCCTTATGGACACCACACCCACCCCCTAGACACCTCCACCCCCTGGACAACCATCCCCCTCTCCATGGACAACGTGTCCATGCCATGGACAGCCCCGACCCCCTGGACATCCCCACCCACCCCTGGACAGCCCGCCAAACCCCTAGACACCCCTACCCCCCCAGGACAACCCCGTCACCCTCGTAGACAACCCGCCTACCCTCTGGAAAACTTGTACCCCTAGACCCCCCCCCCCCCCCGTCGACATCCCCCACCCCCGTCGACATTCCGCCCACCCCCCGGGACACCCCCGATCCCTTGGATAGCCCCCCCCCCCTCATGGAGAGCCCCCTCCCCCCCGAAACACCCCCTAATCCTTGGATAGCCATGAAACCCCATAGAAAACTCACCCCCTGGACACCATGTACCCTCTAATCTTCCTCCCACCAACGTGGACAACCCGACCCCCTGGACACCCCCTACCAACCCCTGGACAACCACATCCCCCCAAACACCCCTGATCCCCTTGGACATCCCTCAACCCCCTAAACAACCCTTACCACCATAGACCCCCCACCCCCGTGGACAACCTCCCCCCATCTAGATATCCCCCAACCCCCTGAATGCCCCCCGGATACCACCCAACCGCTTGGACAGCCCTTGGACACCCTTACCCCCATGTACTGCCCCTAACCCTAGGGCAACCACCCCCACCCCTCAGACACCCTCATCCCCTGGACACCCCTACCCCCTTGGACACCCCACCCAATAGATAGCCCCACACCCTTGATGACCCCACCCCCCTGTACTCCACCCCACCACCTAGACAACCACCCCACCCTCAGGATAGCTCCACCCCCATGGACAACCCCCTACCCCTTGGAGAGCCCCAACCCCCTTGATGGCCCCACCCCTCTAGACACCGCCCCACCACCAGGACACCCCCACCACCTAGACAACCCCAACCCCATTGACACACTCACCCAGGGAAAACCCACATCTCCCATAAACACCATGCTACCCCCTAGACACCCCTTACCCCGTTGGATACCCCCCAACCCCAGGGACCACCCCCACCCCTGGACACCACACCACCCCTAGGACACCCACACCCATGTACACCCCCATCCCTTAGACACCCTACCCCCTTGGAAAGCCCCCCACCCCCTGGACAGCACCGCACCCCTTGAAACCAACCCACCCCATGGAAACCACCTCACACCCTTGGACACCACCCCACCAACTTGGACACCCCACCCCCTCGTCACCCCCATCCCTATGGACACTCCCACTCTCGTGGATATCCTCCCACCACCTTGGTCATCCCCCACCCCTTGGAAACACGCATCCCCCAGACAGACCCACCCCCCCTAGACAACCACTTCCCCTTGGATATCCACCACAACCCCCTGAACAATACCCCCACCAACCCCCTGAATTATGAATTGAATTATTTATGTATTTAATTAACTTATGAATTATGTGCTAATGGTGTATGGGTATACCTTTTGTATGGGTATACTTGTTGTATATATATACTTACTATAATTACCTTATAAATTTTTTGTTAATTATATATGTTTGTATAGGGTAATTAAATACGGAATTTGAGGTATTAATAATTCTATATTAATTATGTGTTGTATGAATTATGTATGAAATCATACAAAATTTTGTATGTATTCATCAGGTATTGAGAATTGTGTATGAATTTTACAGAGGGGGAGGGAGGCCTACTGGTGGAAGCTGGGGGAAGTGTTGTAGCTTCACAGGGGGAGGTCAGCTTTATGTTGTAGGTAGATAAAGGCTTTGACAATGGTTTACAACCATTGGAATATCTGTAAATACAGAACTTCTACCAATAGTTTCATGTAAACCATTGGTAAAAGTATATCCCAATAGTTTAAAAAAAGTTGGTATAAGTATTTTTAATTTATATTTACCAAATGTTGGTGGAAAAATACAAGTAAATTTCTATACCAACAGTTTGTAAAATGTTGGTATAGAGATTATTTTTGATATTACCAATGGTTTTAAACTATTGGTAAATATTTATACAAATAGTTTCAATAAAATGTTGGTATATACCAAATGTTTTGGACATACCCCAATGATTATCATAGAACTGTTTGGATATATCTATCCCCCTGGCTTAAGACTCAAAGATTTGGAAGTTCATTGTTATTGATAATACCAATGGTTGTCTAGCCATTACTAATGGTTTTAAACCGTTGGTAAAGATGAAGTTTCCAGTAGTGGGGTTTTTCCAGTAGTGGGGTTTTAATGAAGTAAAAAATATGAAAGGATTTCCATTTGTTTATATCCAATTTAAATGTGAAATTACATAAAATGACCGAAATAGGTTTAAATGATAAAAAAATTCAATTGATCTTTAAAACCAATTCAAAATATAACGTAACAATAGAAATAATTTATATGAAAAGACATTTTTGAATTAAAATGAATTATTTTTTATTATTCATTAAATTATGAATTTCATCAGATCAAATAAAAAAAATATAAACAATGAAATTTTTTGATGTCCCTATTCAAATTAAAAAGTTATTATGTCAAATTGAACCTATAAAATTTTCCAAAACTAGATATCAAAAGGTTTTACCATCAAAAATAGGTAAAATTTTATTTCATTGGAAAATAATTCTTTTCTCCAAAAAAATTAATTTGTTATTATATCATATCTAGAAAGCATATAATATGAATTTAAAAAACATCATTGAATATATTATATATCTATTTCACTCTGAAAATTTATAAAGTGTGATTTTATTATTTTATAGAATAACTTATTTTTATTTAAATAGTTTTTTAGAAGGAAGTTAATATTATTCATTCCTGCCATTATAGTAACTAGGTTACAAAATTTAGTTATCAAATATACTTAGTTTTTCCAGAAATAAATTCTATTAAAAGAACATAAAATTGGGTGTATCACAATCGATGAATAGTGTTTCATATACTGTATTCTAATACGGTTTTGCGTATAGTGCAAGATAATGACGGTGTAGCGGACAACAAAAGACATCAAAGATATTAAAACGATTCTTTCTCAAAAAATCTTGTGGTTGTATATGCCTATTAATTTTTCATGGAACATGACTAAAAATTTGTACCTTAACCAACTGTTAGACTCAGAAAAAAAGATAAGGAATGAGTTCAACTAGATTTTGGGTAAGGGGGACATAGAGAACAAAATATTATGTTTCATTTGTGTCATGTATGTGTAATAAATCACCCAGGTGAATGTATTAGTAGAACAATGATATATTTTGACTATGGAAAATGATGTCACAAAGAAAGGAAAGGAAATGAAAAAATGAGGGGTTCAGTTAATGAAATGGATGTGAATATTGGCCTCCCTATGACATCATAAAAGGTTAAATGCCTTATGTGTTGAATGAGTGGTTATTATGAAGAATGATGCCCAAAATGAAAGGCTCCTGAATAGAATCATTTAGGTGGTATAAGTAATGGCTATATTGTCGATGATGATGAAAATATAGATGAATTGTGATAGGAAATATTAATTAAGTAATAGGATGTGGTTTCCATGTTAATGTATTAAGTATGAAGTTGAATAATTAATGTATTTTGGTATTTCAATGCAATAATTATTTTATATGAATGTGAAAATATATAATAATTTTTCAATTTATATATTTCTCTCTGTATTTACATGAATATGTCAAATTGTTTGGATGGAATTAAAATGTTATTTAATGTAAAAGAGATGTTCATAGGAAAAAATGAATAATGGAAGGATAAAACATAATAGGTTCCTTTTGTTATGATAATGATGTTTGGATACAGATATTTTTTATATTTATGCAGAAATTGGAAGATGATAGTGAACATGGAACTAATTATGGATTTGTGGTAATTTAGGTAATTATGTAAAGACCCGCAAATTTCAAGGAAATTTTTTTTCTTAATTTTCTTTGGAATTTTACAAGAGCGCAGCTTCAGACGGCACCTGATTCCGAGGCCCAGTGTGCCCGGAATCAATTTCCGAAGTTTGGCTCGGGTACGTTCAGTGAACGGACGAGCGGGTTTTTCTATCTTTTGAACCGGTGCCCAGAATCAAATTCTGAGGGCACCGATGAAATCGCAGCGCCGGTATTTGCTTAGAAACGCCTCTTCCGGAGTTGCGTTTGCTCAGACATGGTTTTTAAATTTTGCGGCTTAAGTCAGAAATAAAATAAAGTTTGTGCGACAACTTTATTTTATTTCACTTAAGCTGCTTGGAAGCCACTTGAAGTCACTTAAAGACGGCTTGAACTGAGTTGAACTGGATAGGATGCTATCCAGAAATATCCTACCCCTTGGTAGGATATTTGTGCGGTGGGGCCCGCACGAGCCCCGCCGTTTCTTTCGCTAAGTAACGCACCCGCGAAAACCCGTCAAAGTAACTGAAAAGTCAACCGACGCGTTTTCTTTAATTCTTAACAGACCATTTAATTGGGCGGTTTATTTCGTGAATTAAATGGACTGTTTTTTCATGAATTAAATGGGTCGTTTCTTTCGAATTGATGGATCGTTTCTTAACCGGTTTCGTATGTTGGCATGTTTATAAAATAAGACCAACCTAAAAATCCTTTGAAAGGATTTGAGAGGATCTTGTTTCTTCATCTCCCCGCGAAGAACGCGAAGAACGCGAAGAACGCGAAGAACGCGAAGAACGCCGGAACCGGAATTCGACGACGCACGATCCGCGACGTCAACAACTTTTCCGCGACCTTCTTCTTCTTCTTCTTCTTCGGTGCCTCTTCTTCCGCGGCGGGCCTGCGATCGGTGGTTAAAGGTGAGAATCGAAACTTCTAAATTCTCCCCTTTTTTTACAATTCGATATCAACGGATTTAAATTAATTAATCCGTTTGATCTTGATCCGGAGATTGGCGACGCGACGCCGGATACCGCGACGACGCGACGATCTCCTTCATCCGCGACGAGCAATTCCGCGACGACCTCCCGTCCGACGACGACGACAAAGTAAGGGTTGTTGGATTTCTTGTTTAAATCCCGTGTTTATTCTTTTGAAATAAAGAACCCGATCACGAAACAATTTTAATTTATTTAAAATTGTTGATTGGTTTCCTTCTTGTTTCTCCCGTTGATTTTTGACTAACGCGGAGGGTGCGGGTCTAACGAACAAGACCCGGCAACCCTCCGCCGATCTTCCCTTTTTGTGCGGATTTGGCGGACGATGACGAACCGTGCAGCAAGGGAAATCCGTTGTTTCCTCAGTGAAGATCGTCCCCCGGGAGGAGCAACGGCGCAGACGGGAAAGGAATCGGGCCACCGGAGCATCTCCGGCGGCCCGCGGAAGGCGGCGGCGGCGCCGGCGACCGGAGGCGGCGGCGCCTGGCGCGCCGCCGTGGAGGAAGTCCGCCGCGGCTGAAGCCGCGGCGGCAGCGGCGGCCGGTTCCGCGGCCGCGCGGAACCGGGAACGGACGCGGCGGCCCGGCCGCGTCCGCGTGGCAGGCGGCCCCCCCGCGGGGCCGCGTTTCGTTTGAGCCGCGGGTCAAGCCCGCGGCGCCCTCCTTCGGCCGCTCGGCCGAAGCCGAGCCGGCCGGTCCGGTCGGCCGGGCCGCGCCCAGGCCGGACCGGACCCGGCCTAGCCGGGTCGTGCCGGGTCGGGCCGACCCGGTTCGGGCCGACCCGGTTCGGCCGACCCCAGGGGGGGGGTTCGGGTCGGGTCGCCCCGGGCCCAGAACCCCCGTTTCGGGCCCTCTTCGGTCTTTCGCCCATAACTTGGGCCTGGGACCTCCGATTGACGAACCGTCAGCGGCTACGCGATCCTTGGATCGAGACGGTCGTTTCGGTATATTATACTCAAGGTTTCGGAAGACTTTGGGTTCGGCCGGGTTGGTTCGTGCACGAAACCAACCGGGCCCTCGGAGCGGAAACGCTCATAACTTGAGCTACGGACGTCCGAACGACGTACCGTCAGCTGTGGTAGTTTCCTCTAAGTGAGACGGAACTTTTGGCATACTCCGCCCGAGGATCGGATACAGGCGGAGTACGGTCGGGTCGGTTTTGCCCTAAAAACCAACCGGGCCCCTGGGACGAAAATGCCAATAACTCTCAGACCGGACGTCCGATTGACGCGCCGTCTGTTGCGTTGAGATCCTGTTGTCAATACGGAACTTTTGGATACATCAACTTCGGACTACGTGTCAGTTGATGTATCAGCCTCTCGGCTCGTGGAGCGGACCCTCCTAACGAGCTCGCTATGTGCGGGAACCCTAGCGCTGGCTGTGACTTCGACGACAGAGCAGAGATCCTCCGTGGACTGCGATGACGGTAGAGCAGAGATCCTCCGTGGACTGCGACGACGGCAGAGAAGAGATACTTCGTGGACTGCGGCGACGACTGTGCAGAGATCCTCAGTGGACTGCGTCGACTACTGCACTCAGCGATCCTACGTGGATCAGTGCTACAGGTTCTGTGTGAGCCCGATCCTATGTGGGTCCTTACTACCGGTTCTGTGTGAGCCACTGCCTACAGGTTCTGTGTGAGCCCGATCCTACGTGGGTATTTTGCGGGGGTTAGTACCTATCGATCCTTCGTGGGTCCGACGACTTAGATGGATCAGTGATCATCTTTGACGTCATCTGAAAAAGTATACCTGGTTGAGCTGAATCTTATGTTACTCTCCTTTGTGGATTGTGTTGAACCATCCTATGTGGATTTACTATTTTACTCTCCTTGTGGATTTGAGTCTTGCTTTCCTTTGTGGATTGAGTTGTTCTGGAGCTCATGAGCAGAGCTAGAATTGGGGACTTAGGCATATGTATGGGCATATACCTAAGTCGAGTCAGATGTTACTTCGTGATTGCATCTTCCTTTGTGCTATATCCTTGTGGATTTCGGGAGACCTTCGGGGGTCTCGGGGTCCTTACTGAGTATCTTGTACTCACCCCTGCACGGGCTATGCCCGCACCTTGTTGTGTTGGTTGCAGACGACGGACAGCGCTGATCACGGTTGGGGCGTGGAGCAGGACGGTACCTGGAGGTGGACCACTGGGCGGGACGTGCTCGGAGCGGACGTGGGACCCGAGGAGCCTGGAGGCTATCTGTACCCACCCTTCAGGTGGGATTGCCCGTGGACGACACGAGGCCGCCGTCTTTTCTTCAGTTGCTGTACTTTACTTTTCAGTTGTACTTTACAGTTGGGCTTGTATTTCCGGCCCCCTTTACTTTTCTGCACTTTACTTTCCGCTTGCTGACTCTGTGTGGTTGTTACTTATAAAGGCAACGCCTTCCCTGTTTACTGGGATTTTACGCCTTGGTGCTAGTCGCCAGCCCCTGGCCTATGGAAGGCGGGCTTGGGGTAGTCACGGCACGGGCCCCGAGGTCGGGTCGTGACAAATTGGTATCAGAGGCGGTCGGTTCTACCGCAGACTCTGATCGTCCTTTCTTTCTATATGAAGCAATAGTGTTTAGTGTATTGAGTGTGGTTATCAGTTCAGGGAGCCCAGTGTTGGTGCGGCGGCCGACGTATCCGTACACCACGACCCTGACTCCTGATTTCCGACTTAATGCATGAAAACATTGATTGCGTGTGTGTTTCAAGTTTTCTTTGTGATTACTTGTGTCAGCTCACCGGGTATACTGATCTGCTTTATGAAAGTCTCAAGTTTTCCTTGTGATTACTTGTGCCAGCTCACCAGGTATACTGTTCTGACGGTGGTTCTCTTGTTCTCCTTTTCAGGATGGCCCCGCGACGACAGCCAGCTAGGGTTCCGAGCGTAGGGCGTGATGGCAGCCCACCGAGCGACGAGGCCTCGGTGCAGGGCCCTTTGCCAGCAGTGGCACCGGCGGTAGCTTTACCCGCCGAGCCACCGATGCTACCAGTACCAGACGCTGACGATGCACGTCGCCTCAGGGCACTGCATGAGTTTCAGAGCCAGCGACCGCCCAGGTTTCGCGGTGAGGCGGACCCCCAGGCCGCCGAGGACTGGCTAGAGGCGGTGGTACGGATCTTTAGGCTAGTGAGGACACCAGCGGATCTCATGGTGATTCTCGCAGCGAGCCTCCTGCAGGCAGCGGCATGACGATGGTGGAGCCTGATGCTCCAGGTTCACGATGAGGCATCCTTGCTCTGGACGGACTTCGAGAGCCTCTTCCGCTCTGAGTTCGTCCCGGCCACCCTCCGAGCGGTGCGCATCCAGGAGCTTCTACAGCTGCGCCAGGGCAGCATGACGGTCGCTCAGTACGCGGCGAGGTTCACGGACCTATCTCGCTACTCGACCGACATGGTACGGGACCCCTTCTTCCGGGCCCGGACCTTCGAGCAGGGCTTGCGACAGGAGATTCGGGCGTCGCTGATCTCCCTCAGCATTCCGACCCAGGCGGGAGTGCTGGAGCGAGCCCTCCTGATCGAGAGCTTCCTGGCAGAGCCTTCTTCAGCGGCGAGACCTAGCGCAGGGCGGCAGGTAGCTGAGTCTTCGGCAGCAGGTAGCCGACGGATGACTCACGGGTCCAGGCAGACCAGACCCCCACGCAGACGGCCTCAGGACACCAGCTCAGCAGTACGAGGCACACAGCGGAGTGCCAGCCTTCCGAGAGGCAGGCTGTGCTACTCCTGCGGCGGGCAGGGTCACATGGCTCGTGATTGCCCGACTCGCCGACCAGAGGAGCAGCAGACGGTGGAGGGGCCACCCAGGCAGAGGTAGAGGGTCGACCGTGGCGGTCCGCAGGGAGGAGGCGGACGAGGCAGAGGAGCTGGCCGAGCAGCGGGTGGTGGGCGACGCTTCCAGGCTCTACCCCCACCACCACCAGGAGGGCCACCTCGACCACATGGAGCTGGCGGGCAGGGACAGGCCCAGCTCCAGGCAGTGGAGGCCTACGACCCCGACTTGCCAGAGATGATTCGAGATACGATCTGTGTCTATTCCACCCTTGCTGCAGTACTTATAGACACAGGAGCGAGTCACTCTTTCATAGCCTCTGCCCTTGTTCGGAGCTCGGAGATTCCGACTGAACCGTTGGCTCGATCCTTACGACTAGAGACTCCTACGGGAGCAGACTCGACGATTACGCACTGGTGCCGGCAGTGTGAGCTTACTCTAGGAGGCGAGAGCTTCGGCTGGGATCTCCTTGTAGCGGCGTCGAGGCCTTACGACGTCATCTTGGGCATGGATTGGCTATCCACGGTTCATGCCCAGATCGACTGTTTTAGGCGCAAGGTGCGATGTGTTCGCACCGACGGGAGCAGTTTTACCTTCACCGGCGAGAAGGGAACCTTTGCAGCACAGGATGGACTTCCGCGGAGGAGAGTGCAGCCCATCTCTCATCAGTTGGCTAGCCTTATCCTAGGAGCAGTGGACGTGCGGAGTCCAGCTTTTCCTGCAGTGGTGGACCAGTACGTGGACGTCTTTCCCGACGACGTTCCAGGGCTACCTCCTCGTAGAGAGGTAGACTTTTACATCGACTTGTACCCCGGGACAGCCCCGATATCTACTCCAGCATATCGGATGGCCCCCGCCGAGCTTCGGGAGCTGCGGGTACAGTTGGAGGACTTGCAGAGCAAGGGGTTTATCCGACCCAGTGTTTCACCTTGGGCTTCCCCGATTTTGTTCGCCAAGAAGGCGGACGGGAGCTTGCGACTGTGTGTCGACTATCGTCGCCTGAACCAGGTGACAGTGAGGAACAAGTATCCGCTTCCACGGATTGATGACCTCTTCGATCAGCTCAAGGGAGCGCGGTGGTTCTCGAAGATAGACCTCCGGTCAGGCTATCATCAGCTCAGAGTTCGAGACGAGGACGTGCAGAAGACGGCCTTCAGGTGTCGGTATGGCCATTATGAGTTCTTGGTTATGCCATTCGGTGTAACCAATGCTCCAGCAGTGTTCATGAGCCTCATGAACAGGATCTTCCAGCCATACCTCGACCGATTTGTCGTTGTCTTCATTGACGACATTTTGGTATACTCGACGACTGAGGAGGAGCATGCCTACCACCTGCGAGTTGTGCTAGACACACTCCGAGAGCACCAGCTTTATGACAAGCTCTCAAAATGCCAGTTCTGGTTACGTGAGGTCCATTTCTTGGGGCACGTCTTTTCTGAGGCGGGAGTTGCAGTGGACCCCGCGAAGATCGAGGCAGTGCTAGCTTGGGAACCACCCAGGAGCGTGACGGAGGTGCGGAGCTTCTTGGGCCTATCCGGATACTATCGGAGATTCGTGCCAGACTTCTCCAGAGTTGCGGCACCACTATCAGCTTTGACAAAGAAGGGGAAACCCTTCGTGTGGTCAGAAAGATGTCAGCAGAGCTTCCAGGAGCTGAGACAGAGATTGACCAGCGCACCATCTTGAGGTTGCCTGAGGAGGGAGTTGGATACGTAGTTTACTACGACGCATCAGGGACTGGACTCGGGTGCGTCCTGATGCAGGAGCGGGCCTTGATCGCCTACGGATCACGTCAGTTGAGGCCGCATGAGCAGAACTACGCCACTCATGACCTGGAGTTAGCAGCAGTGGTCTTCGCTCTGAAGACGTGGCGACACTATCTGATGGGCGAGCGCTTCACAGTCTTTTCTGACCACCAGAGTCTCAGGTATATCTTCTCTCAGAAGGACCTGAACCTGAGACAGCGGAGATGGCTTGAGTTCCTCCAGGACTATGACTTTGAGATAGTCTATACTCCTGGGAAGGGGAACGTGGTAGCCGATGCCCTCAGCAGGAGGACGGGCATTCAGCTACTTGAGGAGGCGATGGAGCAGCTAGCCTCCTTACAGATATCCTTTGTGGATAGAGACGAAGCAGCCTTTCTTCAGTCTCTCACAGTCTCTCCTCCACTTCTACAGCGAGTCAGAGAGGCTCAGCGTGAGGACGCCGACTGTGAGACCCGGCGTGCACTGATATCCTCAGGTCGGGCGCCTGATGGCTTCTCCCTTGGAGCAGAGCACGACATCCTTTTCAGAGGGCGTACCTTCGTACCAGTCGCTTTGCGAGAGGAGGTGCTGAGAGAGTTTCACACTTCTCCCTTGGCGGTACATCCTGGAGTGGCGAAGATGTACCAGGATCTCAGGCGACAGCACTGGTGGCCGGGCATGAAGAAAGCTGTGGCAGAGTTCGTTTCTCGATGCCTCACCTGCCAGCAGGTGAAGGCAGAGCATCAGGTACCAGCAGGCTTGGTACAGCCCTTGGAGGTCCCGGAGTGGAAGTGGGATGGCATATCTATGGACTTCGTGACTGGACTTCCACGCACTTCCAGAGGTCACGACTCCATTTGGGTGATTGTCGACCGACTCACCAAGTCGGCACACTTCTTACCCATCAGAGAGTAGGGCTCAGTGGAGAGCTTGGGACGTCTTTACGTCCAGGAGATCGTACGGCTTCACGGTGTGCCATCGTCTATCGTCTCCGATCGAGATGCTCGTTTCACTTCCCGGCTTTGGAAGGGGTTGCAGGAGGCGTTCGGGACGCGGCTCCATCTGAGCACAGCCTTCCACCCTCAGACGGATGGTCAGACGGAGAGGACCATACAGACACTCGAGGACATGCTCCGTGCATGTGTTCTCGACTTTGGTCGCAGCTGGGAGGACCACCTACCCTTGGTGGAGTTCGCGTACAACAACAGCTACCACTCCACCATCGGGATGGCACCATACGAGGCGTTGTACGGCAGACCCTGCAGATCACCGTTGTGCTGGACAGACCCTGGGGAGTCAGCACTCGTGGGACCAGAGATGGTCCGAGCCACGACAGAGAAGGTCCAGATCATCCAGGAGAGGATGAGGACAGCTCAGAGCCGGCAGAAGTCATATGCTAACAGGAGGCGGAGGCCACTAGAGTTCGAGGATGGCGACCACGTCTTTTTGCGTGTCTCACCTCGACGTGGTTTACGGAGATTTGGCCGAGGCGGCAAGTTGTCTCCACGCTTCATCGGGCCTTTCCAGGTCCTCAGCAGGATAGGAGAGGTGGCTTATCGCCTGGCTCTACCACCTCAGTTGCACCGGGTGCACGATGTCTTTCACGTGTCTCAGCTGAGGAGATACGTGCACGACCCGACGCACATCATCGACTTTGGGGAGCTGGACGTGGACGATGGGGCGACTTTTGCGGAGGTCCCAGTGGAGATCGAGGATCGACAGGAGCGGGTCCTACGTGGGCGGTCGATTCCTCTTGTGCGCGTCAGATGGCAGCACGGGAACCTCCAGGAGAGCACTTGGGAGCGGGAGGCTCAGATGCGTGCTCAGTACCCCCATTTGTTCCCCTAGTTTTTGATGTATCTTTACGGGGACTTAAAGCCCTGAGGTGGGAGTAATGTAAAGACCCGCAAATTTCAAGGAAATTTTTTTTCTTAATTTTCTTTGGAATTTTACAAGAGCGCAGCTTCAGACGGCACCTGATTCCGAGGCCCGGTGTGCCCGGAATCAATTTCCGAAGTTTGGCTCGGGTACGTTCAGTGAACGGACGAGCGGGTTTTTCTATCTTTTGAACCGGTGCCCGGAATCAAATTCTGAGGGCACCGATGAAATCGCAGCGCCGGTATTTGCTTAGAAACGCCTCTTCCGGAGTTGCGTTTGCTCAGACGTGGTTTTTAAATTTTGCGGCTTAAGTCAGAAATAAAATAAAGTTTGTGCGACAACTTTATTTTATTTCATTTAAGCTGCTTGGAAGCCACTTGAAGTCACTTAAAGACGGCTTGAACTGAGTTGAACTGGATAGGATGCTATCCAGAAATATCCTACCCCTTGGTAGGATATTTGTGCGGTGGGGCCCGCACGAGCCCCGCCGTTTCTTTCGCTAAGTAACGCACCCGCGAAAACCCGTCAAAGTAACTGAAAAGTCAACCGACGCGTTTTCTTTAATTCTTAACAGACCATTTAATTGGGCGGTTTATTTCGTGAATTAAATGGACTGTTTCTTAGTGAATTAAATGGGTCGTTTCTTTCGAATTGATGGATCGTTTCTTAACCGGTTTCGTATGTTGGCATGTTTATAAAATAAGACCAACCTAAAAATCCTTTGAAAGGATTTGAGAGGATCTTGTTTCTTCATCTCCCCGCGAAGAACGCGAAGAACGCGAAGAACGCGAAGAACGCGAAGAACACCGGAACCGGAATTCGACGACGCACGATCCGCGACGTCAACAACTTTTCCGCGACCTTCTTCTTCTTCTTCTTCTTCGGTGCCTCTTCTTCCGCGGCGGGCCTGCGATCGGTGGTTAAAGGTGAGAATCGAAACTTCTAAATTCTCCCCTTTTTTTACAATTCGATATCAACGGATTTATATTAATTAATCCGTTTGATCTTGATCCGGAGATTGGCGACGCGACGCCGGATACCGCGACGACGCGACGATCTCCTTCATCCGCGACGAGCAATTCCGCGACGACCTCCCGTCCGACGACGACGACAAAGTAAGGGTTTTTGGATTTCTTTTTTAAATCCCGTGTTTATTCTTTTGAAATAAAGAACCCGATCACGAAACAATTTTAATTTATTTAAAATTGTTGATTGGTTTCCTTCTTGTTTCTCCCGTTGATTTTTGACTAACGCGGAGGGTGCGGGTCTAACGAACAAGACCCGGCAACCCTCCGCCGATCTTCCCTTTTTGTGCGGATTTGGCGGACGACGACGAACCGTGCGGCAAGGGCAATCCGTTGTTTCCGCAGTGAAGATCGTCCCCCGGGAGGAGCAACGGCGCAGACGGGAAAGGAATCGGGCCACCGGAGCATCTCCGGCGGCCCGCGGAAGGCGGCGGCGGCGCGGGTCGCCGGCGCGGCGGCGCCGGCGACCGGAGGCGGCGGCGCCCGGCGCGCCGCCGTGGAGGAAGTCCGCCGCGGCTGAAGCCGCGGCGGCAGCGGCGGCCGGTTCCGCGGCCGCGCGGAACCGGGAACGGACGCGGCGGCCCGGCCGCGTCCGCGTGGCAGGCGGCCCCCCCGCGGGGCCGCGTTTCGTTTGAGCCGCGGGTCAAGCCCGCGGCGCCCTCCTTCGGCCGCTCGGCCGAAGCCGAGCCGGCCGGTCCGGTCGGCCGGGCCGCGCCCAGGCCGGACCGGACCCGGCCTAGCCGGGTCGGGCCGGGTCGGGCCGACCCGGTTCGGGCCGACCCGGTACGGCCGACCCCAGGGGGGGGGGGGGTTCGGGCCGGGTCGCCCCGGGCCCAGAACCCCCGTTTCGGGCCCTCTTCGGTCTTTCGCCCATAACATGGGCCTGGGACCTCCGATTGACGAACCGTCAGCGGCTACGCGATCCTTGGATCGAGACGGTCGTTTTGGTATATTATACTCAAGGTTTCGGAAGACTTTGGGTTCGGCCGGGTTGGTTCGTGCACGAAACCAACCGGGCCCTCGGAGCGGAAACGCTCATAACTTGAGCTACGGACGTCCGAACGACGTACCGTCAGCTGTGGTAGTTTCCTCTAAGTGAGACGGAACTTTTGGCATACTCCGCCCGAGGATCGGATACAGGCGGAGTACGGTCGGGTCGGTTTTGCCCTAAAAACCAACCGGGCCCCTGGGACGAAAATGCCAATAACTCTCAGACCGGACGTCCGATTGACGCGCCGTCTGTTGCGTTGAGATCCTGTTGTCAATACGGAACTTTTGGATACATCAACATCGGACTACGTGTCAGTTGATGTATCAGCCTCTCGGCTCGTGGAGCGGACCCTCCTAACGAGCTCGCTATGTGCGGGAACCCTAGCGCTGGCTGTGACTTCGACGACAGAGCAGAGATCCTCCTTGGACTGCGACGACGGCAGAGCAGAGATCCTTCATGGACTGCGGCGACGACTGTGCAGAGATCCTCAGTGGACTGCGTCGACTACTGCACTCAGCGATCCTACGTGGATCAGTGCTACAGGTTCCGTGTGTGCCCGATCCTATGTGGGTCCTTACTACCGGTTCTGTGTGAGCCACTGCCTACAGGTTCTGTGTGAGCCCGATCCTACGTGGGTCTTTTGCGGGGGTTAGTACCTATCGATCCTTCGTGGGTCCGACGACTTAGATGGATCAGTGATCATCTTTGACGTCATCTGAAAAAGTATACCTGGTTGAGCTGAATATTATGTTACTCTCCTTTGTGGATTGTGTTGAACCATCCTATGTGGATTTACTATTTTACACTCCTTGTGGATTTGAGTCTTGCTTTACTTTGTGGATTGAGTTGTTCTGGAGCTCGTGAGCAGAGCTAGAATTGGGGACTTAGGTATATGTATGGGCATATACCTAAGTCGAGTCAGATGTTACTTCGTGATTGCATCTTCCTTTGTGCTATATCCTTGTGGATTTCGGGAGACCTTCGGGGGTCTCGGGGTCCTTACTGAGTAGCTTGTACTCACCCCTGCACGGGCTATGCCCGCACCTTGTTGTGTTGGTTGCAGACGACGGACAGCGCTGATCACGGTTGGGGCGTGGAGCAGGACGGTACCTGGAGGTGGACCACTGGGCGGGACGTGCTCGGAGCGGACGTGGGACCCGAGGAGCCTGGAGGCTATCTGTACCCACCCTTCAGGTGGGATTGCCAGTGGACGACACGAGGCCGCCGTCTTTTCTTCAGTTGCTGTACTTTACTTTTCAGTTGTACTTTACAGTTGGGCTTGTATTTCCGGCCCCCTTTACTTTTCTGCACTTTACTTTCCGCTTGCTGACTCTGTGTGGTTGTTACTTATAAAGGCAATGCCTTCCCTGTTTACTGGGATTTTACGCCTTGGTGCTAGTCGCCAGCCCCTGGCCTATGGAAGGCGGGCTTGGGGTAGTCACGGCACGGGCCCCGAGGTCGGGTCGTGACAAATTACCAGGTTTTAAGAGAATACAGGATGAAGGTATTGACATTTATGGTAAGTGAAAATCAATATTTACATTGTGATATATGGGTGGTCAATGATAAGATATTATTTTACAAATTTTGTGAACTTTTTTATAACATTTTGGACTTCAAAATTTTGTACATGTTATGAGGTTAACCATTTATGGAATAGTTTTTTTGAAATTAAGATGAGGTTTTATAGATAAAATTATTAAATATCTATATAAGGATTAATTCATATTAGATATAATTTTATAGCCTTTTGGTTGAGATAAAGAAATATAAATGACCTATCATTCTCTTTATGGATCTCATGATCATTTAATTCTCTCAAAATGAAAAAAAACCATTTTTTCTTCAAATAAGAGATGAAGTGGATGTTTATCAATGAGTAAAAAAGGGAAAACTTTTCTAGAAATAATATAAGTGTATCATTTCATGAAAATTATTCTTCATTATAAAAATGATCTTGAGATATTTGTTTTTTAAATTTTCATAATATTTTATGATATCAATGACCTTTTCTCAAGGATCTTGGGGTTATGGGTTTGTGATTGTTACCTTTCACCAAACTATGTTCTCCATTATTCTCCATCAGAACATGATATTTTGATTTCTCTTCCATGTTGATGTTTTTATGTTCCATTAAAATTATTATATTTTGAAACATATTTATGTGTTACAATGGGTAACTATATTGTTATAAAAAATCCGTTTTAAAGGATGTTTTAGTACTCATTTTATATATGTGGGTTTCTATAAAATGAAATTTCTAGTATTAATCATGGGATAACCCAGACGAATTTAAATAAGGAAATTAAATTTAAGGTGTATAGAATATAACTCTCTAATATGTTATGATTTTTCTTTCACATAAATTTTATCTCTTAATAATTTTCATTTTAACAAACATAGAATAAATACATTTATATGTATATATAAAGACTAATTTTAGAAAGAATTATATGAAAAAATATGTTAATATTTATCTACATGAGGAACTTATATTAGCTTCATTACACAAGACATTATGTTTTCTTTATATTATACATCATATTGAGACCCTAAGATAGCATTCATAACACTCGAGGCCGAGTTTTTCTGAACTACAATATACTATTAATTTTGTTATAGAACCACCTAGTCGTTGGAATGATATTCACATATAAGATTAACAAAAATGTGAAAATATTATGTATAAACATATATAAAATCAATCTGATGGTTATAAATTTGTATTAGTGAATGAAAGGGAAATTTGAAAATAATTTAATTGCTATTCTAAGAAAACTATTATTCTTTGTACAAACAAAAAATTATCTCAATTAATTAAAGAAAAATTATGGATTTTTTTTCAATAAAATTTATATTTCATATATTAACTAAATATTTTTTATACTATTACAATAGATTTGATTGGAATAAGATATGAATAAATCCTATTATATGATAAAAAAGATGTATTTTTTGGAAAAGGTAATTTTACAGCCATTTAACCAATTTTAATTATGATTTTTAAAGATTTTATAATTTATATTCAACAATGTAAACATAATTTTTTAATGTAAAATATTAAAAAAATACATTCCATGAGTTTTTTCTATTTTTCTGAGATGTATGCTTTTTTGATGAATAGTGACAAACATTGAATTTTTATTCAAAACTGATTTTTCATATAATTTATTTATATATTTAATTATGTTTAAATTTTTTTAAGATTAATTATATATATTGTACATATATTAATCCAAATTAGTTCATTTGAATCAATTTCATATTTAAATTGGATATAAATATATTCCAATCTTTTGATCATTTTTACATTAAAAAAACTTTTAGTCATCCCCTCTCTAGGATTAAATTTAAATGAATTTCTACAAAATATATGATTAAAATTTGAAAAAATATATTAAATATTTCAAATATGAAACTTTTATAAATTTTATTAATTTTAACAGACATTTTGTCCAAAATAATTAGTGAATGTGATTGAAATTAATTACAATGATAAAGAGAACAAATTAGCTTAACAATGGACTAAAAAGAAAACAGAAGGCACCCAATGACCTCTAAAATTTTCCAAAAATGAATTATATTTAAATTTATAGACCATAAACCCCCTTGTATAGTTTTTCATCCATTATTGGACCCACTTTCCATGGTAAAAAGCAGGTGGAATTCTTATTTAAAACCAATAAAAAATACCACTACTCCGCCATTATAAAAATGCACTCACCCCTCCAACTTATTCACACCTATCGTGCCCTTTGGAAAAAAAATTTCCCCAATATCCTCCCAATATACCTAAATTAATCCAATAATCCTACCTTTGGAAATAAATCCATATAATAATATCTTTTTTGAAAAAGGTGTTACCCAAAGAATAGGTAAGATCCTTCCTCAAGAACCATTGTTTTATTTTTATTCTCCAAAACACAAACTATTATTATTAACTTATTATATATTAATATCAGTATCCTAAATAAATTTATAATTTTTTTCTCATTTTCTACCTAAAAATACTAACACTTTAATCTAATTGGTAAAAAAATTACAGTTCTTTTTTAAGGTGTACTACTGCTTCACGAGTCAATGTAGTATGTTTTTTGTTTACTAAATATAATGGTTGGGAATTATTATGTTAAATATGTTTTTAAATGGTATATATGATATTTATTATAGATTTATCATTATTTAATTATTATAATAAACATTATTTATTTCTTTCCATTTTGTGAAAATATGATTATATTGTTTTTGGTCGTGTGGACTACCGCCTTCTCTAAGCATTGGGATTAGTTCACACCGTACATGGAGCATATTAAGAATGTGTTTTAGAAAAATTATATTATATATATGAACAAATAATTATTATATATTGATAATATATATAAATATATTTAATTTAATATCAAAATTTGAAAATGATAATTAAACAGAAGAACATTCATATGTACATAGAACCTACCATCTCCCTAAACAGTGTATTCCATTTATTATTTCTCCCATTTATAGTTTATTAAAAATATTTATATACTAAAAATATATTATATGTATATCATATTCTACATCGTTTAAAAAATTAAATCATTATATAATGATGATTATCAACAATAATAACTCCAAACATATATTAAAAAAATTGATAACACATGAAGTATAACATTAACATGAAAATGCTAATAAAAGGGAAATATTATGTTGTAATAAAAGAATATATGGTATTATATAAAAGAATATTATTCTGTTATATATTATTAATAATCTTATATTTATTATATAGTATTTTTTTAGTACAATGAGAGCCATGATATAAGATAAAGGTTTTCTAAAATAACTTTTATTTTTCATGTGATAAAAACCATGTTCACATCCAATCTATTATATATGGTGTTTTTATTTCCCATAGATGTATTATTTTATTATTATTTATAATTTTTTGTATATTTCAATTTCAAATTAAATATATTTATTTCATAGGGTTTATGATTCAATATTTTCCAAATCAGAAAAGTAATTTTGTCTCAATTTTACTTCTTTGAGATATGTGCCATGTTATACACCCATATTCTTCTATGTGGTGTATAAAATGCCATTTTTCATGTTATCTCTAAAAAATATCCCCCTATCCATGATATTTAAATATTCATGTATTTTTATTTTAATATATGGGTTTTATGATTCAATGTTACCATGTGGTACGAGTTATTGAAAAAATCTTATTGTTTATCAGGATTGTTTAAGTTCATGATTTCATTGATGAAACCTTATGATAAATCCTTCATGAAAACTATTGGATTTTATTATAATATGGTTATCCATGATATATTCGTATATTAGTTCCATTTTTTAATGTTTTGATATTTATATTAATTAGGAACATTATTTTAAGAAAATATGAGTTTATCTACATATTCGGTCTATAATATATGTTCCGCAAAATGTACATTTTATAAAAATGTTTTATAAAAGGATCTATTATCATCTTATTATATTTAAAAGTAATTTTTACCTAATTTTTGGTTTTAAATAAATATTTTTTAAAAAATAAATACTATTTTCATTTTTATATTAAATAACTTTTCTATAATTTTTACCATAAAAAATGGAATATTCGGTATGGATGGATTTATTATATATCATGACCATCCTTCCATTTATTCTTCATTTGAATGTTTACAAGACTGATTTTCACGAAAAATGATTTTTATTATATTCAAAACATTTATTGCTTTTAAATTTATTTTCAACGATGAAACTTTAAAAAACCATTTTAAGCATTCTTTTTAATGAAATGGTTAAAAAAAAGTTTTTAATATTCCATTATTTTTTCTCAAAGAAATGGTTTTAAAAATTGTTTCCAATATTTCTTAATAAGATTACATTGAAGTTATTTTCAAACTATTTTCATGATTATTTTATATTTTCAAGGAAAAATCGTTCTCAAATATTTTTTAATATTATTTTATATAATTTCAAGGAAAATCGTTTTCTAGATTCCGGTATAATATTTAAATTTTATTTTCATAGAAAATGGTTTTAAAAATTTTATAGCTTTAAAAAAGTCATTTTTCCATAGAATAATGCATAGTTTCCTCGCAAAATATTTTTAAAAGTATCTTCAAAACTATTTTCCATATAATATGAAATCAATTTTTGTTACTCATGAATTTAAAAGAATATTATCCAAAGATTCTATTCATATTATTTATATTATTAGCATATATTTTGATGGCAAGATATTTATGAAACTGGTTTCTATTTCCTAGGTTTTATGTTTATAAAACCCAATTCCTATTCATGGGATATGTGTTTTTGAGACACATTCCCCTTTAATGTTTTATATTTTTATTAACCCCATTTCTGCCTAATGGGAAATATTCTTATTAAACACGTTTCATTTTACGGGTTATGGTTTGATGGAATGATTATAAAGCATGCCTATATTCCACATGTTAAGATATGGTGACATGTTTAGAATACCAATTTCATTTGTTTGGTTATGATATGTTAATTTTGGTCTTATAGAACAAGTATGTATGATTTCATTATTATATGGGTGGGACCTATATCTCCTTCCAATACATTGTGTGAAAATTTATCTCATAAGAGAAAGGAAGGGATGGAACATGGAGTTAACTATGTTCAATATTGGCCTTTGTCTACTAATATAGACCTGGGAGTCATCCTTGAAAACCATGATGGTAATTGGAATGAACCGTGAATACCAATATGTTGTGGGGATTTATCCCATACTAAAAATATGTCATTTTTAGTGTTTCATTGAATACTATTGAAATCATTTTATATGATTATTTGTATAACACATATTCATTGTCTTATTTCTATATTATGGTAATATGGATTATGTTCTTGATTTTCATAGGATTAATGTATCATGAATTTCCTTTCTATATTTCATGACTATTGTATATGATCTTTGATACAAAGGTTATGCTCTTCCAATGATAATATCATATTCTAATACCTTCATTCTCTTGTTATGATCATTTATCTCTTTTGTTTACACTAAATGGAAATATAATCTCACACCATTCATGTCTTTCCTTTCCCGAGGTTGTGTACCATGGTTTTAGATAGGATTATTAATGGGTAATATCTTTATAGGAAGAATTAAAGATCATTCACCATTTTAGAATACATTATAATAAGATTCAAAAGACACTGAATAATTACAGTCATCAGTCATGTATTTTTATAATTTACTTGACATTCATCTAAAATGATTTAATATCCATTCATGTTAATCTTATGTCTCTATATTATATATGTTAAATATAGATATATTTTTCAATATTTTTCATTATATCAATGAATAAAATATTATATTTTTGTGTATAAATATTATAAAAAATGATAATTATAACATTACCCATTCTTAAAATGAATATAAATGGAAATACATACAAACAAGCATACATCAATTTGACATATTAGTATTTCATAACCCACCAAATATTATTTTTTTATTATTTCCTTACATTTTTACTCTAACTATTTTAATTAGTATTAGATTACTTGGATATTGGCGATACTCAACATTTTTCATGTACTATTGTGCTATGTTGTGGGTTTATGAAATAGGAAAATGATAAAGATCAAAAAAAATTACGATTTTTTCACAATTATATTATCTTTGTAAAATAAAAATACAATAATTCAAAACCCATCATATATATATGTATATATAATCCCATATTTATAATGAAATGTTAATTTATGGAAGAAACACTTGGGATTTTATTCATAAAACCAACAAAACATTCTCTTTTATATTGGAGGAATAAATGATAATTTTCTGAATACTATATGGAGTCAGTAAACATACAGGATCAATAGAAAGAACTATCACAGTATTCGAAGATTATTGCATACTTCTAATCAGGCTCTAATATTTTCCCAATTATATTTTTTTTATAGATAAAAAAATTGAAAAATATAATATGTTCTATGATATACTTTAATGTCACATCACTGATACATTTCAAATTTATTGTGTTTTTATCAATTTACAATAAATTTATTCCATATATCTATAGAAAATTATATGAGATACTCTACTAAATCATTCATTGTGGAAAATATGTAGTCTATACATGTTGAATAAAATCAATTAGTTCATTAATATAAAACTATATCGAATTTACTCAATAAATTTTTTTTTATTAGATTTAAAGTTACGAATAGTTAAGCAAAGGGGATTTTATTCACATACATACAAAAAATAAAACATCATGAAAATTTAATATTTTAATAGTTGTTGATATTTAAGACACTAATTATGGAAGAGATTTTATCCAACATACATGATTGTTAGATGCACAATATATATATGAACATAGAACTCTACATCTTCCATTAAAATATCCCATTATTTATTCTGCTAGCACTGTTGGGAATTTGAATAATGTTTACCAAAATTTTTCATCTATATCTTCAAGAGTTTAAAATTTAACAATGAGGGAGTACGTTTCATATAATATTCAAATTAGAAAAACTTATTAGAGCATACCATTATAATCAAGATTCCTATTACAGTAATTTTAGTTGATGTGTATAATATGGTTGAATCTCAGCAATTTTCAGTCATTTGATTTAATAAAAAACAAGAGTTCAGTTATATAGTTGATTTAAAAAATCATAATAAATAGGTGAGTGTCATTGTGATATTTTTGAAAAATATATTATTTTATCATCAATATTAAATGGTTTACAACGATACATGATTCATTATTTTCAAGATGTAATGGAAATTTTTAGTTATTCTAGATATCCTGATTCGTTCTTCACCTTCACAAGTAACTTGTGTTGGCTTGATATTACTCAACTTCATAAAATGTAGAACCTTCATCCAAAGATTATCCTCAAATAATATCAAGGGTTTTCAATATCACTATTGAAAATTTAAGGAAATATTTAAATATATATTAATAATTGAAATTTATCAATAAGGTATCATTTATTATCTTCTAATTCAACGTAACAAGTAATTATAGCATTTAAAAAAAGTTTTCAATTTAATATGATTTACATACATAGTCGTTCTCACAATTTAATTTCTAAAAACATTCCAACCTCATCTCCATTTACTTTTATACTTTGAAAGCCCATATAAAATTTCATTGTCTTCTTCAATAAATCCAATACATTAAACTGAAATAATTTCCAAAATTGAGAAACTGTTTTTTTAGGAATGTGTTTGAAATATTAGGATACATAGAACTTGTAGTGATGATAACCCATAACCACATAAAATAAAAAACCTTAGGTTATTAAATTTTTCTAGAAGTCGTTTTTTTACATCATGATTATATGAGGATGAAAATGGTACATATAGAAGATGAGATAGTGGTCAAACATTGATGAAATGAAGTGCTTAACTGGACAATCATTATGTTTTACCCTAAAATAAAAAAATTTAGGTTAAAAACTATGCTCATATCGACATTTATATTTTAAATATTCACTTATAGTGATGTATTTATTTGAATATATCAACAAAGGGAATGGATAAGTCACTAATACACTATTTATAATAAAACTTATGGTATGAAGGTTAGAAAATAGTAGGTCTGAAAAAATTGTCTTATTATTGTCAATATATTTTATCATGTGTGCATTAATTGAAAATATATGGTTATGATATACATTCAGGGATTCCATTAGTTTGGAGTCATTATTTCCATTTTCGTATAGAAAAATTTAGGAATTATTCAGATGGATCCAACCTGGATAATGTTCGGTCTAAATCAATGATCTCCCAAAAATGTTCAACACATCGTTTGAAGAAAACAAAACTTACCCATATGAAAATTTTCTCACATATGAGGAACTTCCTAATTTTTTTTAACACAATACATAGTGAGGATTTTATCATAAAACAGTGGATTTTCTAATGGTATGTTTCATTACATTCCTTTCAAAATTGTTGGTCTACGTTATCTTATAGTATTTCTCAAAAAATTTAAAGGCCAAAATTATTATTTTTATATCTTTACCGTTAATCAAATAGTCCATCACACTTTTTGAGAAGCTTGATAAATATCGGATTACATAGGGATGATACAAAATTTGATGAGGATATTAAAAAGACATCAATTTGGAAAATGGGTAATTCTTTACATAGGTTGGTTTATAACACACTAATCTGAAACATAGTTTCATGGCTAGAACATTAATGGGGTAGAACATGGAAAATAATTTTTGGTGATATTGAATAAATTCAATAAAAATATTTTACAATTCTATTGTATATGATTTTTTTATTACAATATTAATGTATCCAATTTATATATAGATTTTCAAACATGACATTATTTTACATAACCAATATACTCCCCGTTTCATTATTTTTCTCATTATTTAAATATATTAATGAATTAAAAATCACATACTATTGTAATTATACTACAAAATATTAAATATTGATGGTATTCATATATAATTTTGGTTTCCTTAGTGTCATAATAAACATATCATGATATCTACACGTGGTTTAAATTTTCTAATTCTTCATAATTTTTGGTATAAAATTAGAATCAATATACCAATTGTATAGTGAACATATAATATTTCTTCATTTTTTCAGCTGTTTATTGACCTAAATACATTTCATGTATTTTTAAAATCATCCTCTATTTTTTAAAATTGTTTTATAGGGAATTTCATATAATTTGGAAGGCATCCTAACCATTTTGAAATGATTTTCACTAATGGAAATATTTTTTAGAAAAATAGTGTTGTATTCCTACTATGAATGTTGTTTATATTGGATATTCATGTTATTTAAAAAAGACAACTTATATAGTTTTATGAATCATAGCCTTTGATATGGACCCTTATATAGTGGTGTATTTATAATATCCACTACATTATATATTCCACACCTATAAATATTCCAGTAATGTAAATATAGCATTCCACTGATATATAAATTTTTGACCGTTATTAATTTTTTAGTGCATAAAATAGTGTAGATAGGGTTGTATTACTAATGCTACAATCCCACGAATACCTTTCCACATTATTAAAAACATAATCAATGGTGATACTTATTGGAAAACAAGACTATATGAATAACTTTCATACATTGTTTGAGAAAAGTAATATAAATAAAATTGGTTTATATTTTATCATATTTAAATAAAATAACTAATTCAATTTAAATATTTAAAACTATTGGATTTTAAAACAAACCACTCTAAATTTTATGAACCAACTAAATAAATCTTATTAATTTATTTGTATTTCACTAATATATAACTTTATACCAACTCTTAATTTTTTAGTGCATCAAATATTATTTCAAATGATGTATTCAAACTGCTTTATGCTCACCGCTACTTAACCACATTGTTACAAACATGATGCCCACTACTATAAGAATTATAAGAGGACATTATTATCGGTTTACATATTTTTTGAATAAAATTAGTTGAAATAAATTTATTAGATATTATATGGAATTGAAATATTATAAATAACTCATTAAATTTGAATAATTAATAAATTTATGCTTTAACAAAATCATTTAATGTTATTTTAAATAACTAACTAAATCAAACAAATTTAACTATATTACACTACTACGTAATTTTTTTCCCAATATTAAGTTTTCAATGGTAAAAATAGAATATCCCACACGAAATTCCCAATACAGTATTCTCACTACTACCTACCCATAATCTTACAAATAGTATACCCACGACTGTAGGGAGTATAGCTGGATTTTGATAACATTTTTCATACATCATTTGAGAAAAGAAATGTAAATAAATTCAATTGGAATTTATCATGTTTAGATAAAATAAATTAATCAATAATGTAATTATAAAATGTTTGAAAAAACAAAACCTCAGATCTTCAATTGAAATAACTAACTCATTCAAAAAATGTTTACTACATTGCATATTATGTATATATAGACTAGGTCCTTTCTTGAAATTATATTTCTTTGTATTTTTTATAATACATCATTCATAAGTATATATTTATTCAAATATGAAAATATATTATGATAAAATAAATACATTTCATAGACCATCAAATAAAACAAAATGTATTATTGGATACTGAAAATATGATTGACTCCCATAGAAGATCATTGATTAATGTTTCTAATATGCCTCTTCTTGATTTATCCACCACAATCATTTGAAATAGATTGTTTGAAACAAAACTAAATTATAATTAGGGAATTATTCAGGAATTATGTTTTCTTCTACATAGATAACTAATGAAAAAAGAAGAATAATTACTAAAATAAATTATTAATGCAACAAACACACCCACAAAATGTGTTTTCATTGTACATGGATATAGATTCCTAGGTAAAGCATTCTTATGGAATCCAATAATGTAAACTAATTTCAGAAGTACATATTGTACTTTCTATAGATTCAAGTGGAATAAAATCATTACTGATTCCTAGTGGGAGAA
Organism: Viscum album; assembly: GCA_963277665.1. NCBI lineage: Eukaryota > Viridiplantae > Streptophyta > Magnoliopsida > Santalales > Viscaceae > Viscum > Viscum album. The sequence goes on along the minus strand of OY728130.1, from coordinate 374,310,192 downwards.
CAAAACATTCAGGATTTTTTATTCCAATTGATATAACATAAAAAAGAACATGAAAAATTCTGTATTTAAGAGAATTAGACAAACAGTATTAAAGATAAAAATTAATTATTTAAGATGTGGAACCAATGGTTCACAAATTATTCATTGAGTAATTTAATTCTACATTAAAGGACATAATGTCAACAAAGATTCCTCATTTATCTAATCTACTATTTGGTGAAAAATAATTGTTTCTATTGGATATATTTGGAATATTTTACTACTTGTACATCGTGGGAAAAAAGCATCACTGTCTTCGAAAGACTGAATTTCTCTCATATCTGGAAGCATTTTCACGTTCTTTACTTAATGGTCAAAATGAGACTAATTACCTCCCCATACTCTATGTACTCTTCTAAAATAAAATGTTTTGAATGTTGGATTATAATTTTTAATGGTGTGATTGGGGATCAAAAAAGCAGGGAGAAATATCTTCAAATTCTAGATGATTTTCTACATTCTTCATATTAAAATTCAACTGACGGTATTTTTCAAAGCATATACCCCTCTTTATATATAATGTGAAATGATCCAAAGTACTTTAAGGAAAGGACTGTTTTATTACCAACATGAGATTTTGTTCAATAATTAAATGACTAAATGTGAATATTCATTCCTATATGAGAAAGAACTATATGAGTTTTGATTCATTATATCAAGAATATTATATAGATACACAACATAGAACATATATACACATAATATTCTAAATGGAATTAACATATTTAGTTTTCCATATTATATGTTAGTTATAAATGTGAGGGTACTAGTAATGATGCTGATAAATATGTACCAATATTATATAATTTGTAATGGAACACATTAACAGTCACATATTTTAGATATCATGTAATTAAATAACATATTATAACTAGGACTCATCTTAGAAAGCATGATTTAAAAAACTGAGTAAATAAGAATCATTCAAATTTGAGGTGGCCATTAAATTTTCAAAGGATACAATATCCTTTACCTAATTGATTTGTAATGACTATCAAAAAATATCATGTCTAGTAACTTTTTTTATCTTTCATAAACATACAAAAACCTGTTTTTTTTATGATTTTTATATGTAACAATATCCATACTAACAAATAAGGGATGTTTGAAATTAATGATATATGAGAATGAAAAAAATTAAGGAGTAAAACTAGTGTTATCTCATAATGAAATATTCCGAAACATACATTAGGTATAAAAAATTATAAACATTACATATGATGGAAATTTATAGCTTTACTATTTTTATTATATTACACTAATAATTTCATAATGATGTTTTAATTACAAATTTTTTCCATTCTCATTATTAATGGAGTTTTATAAAAATTTCATATTTGGATAGTCATTTACGAAAAATTTTAAATAAATACAATGGAAGAATGAATAGTGAAGTATGAATCTTTCAGATGTGATTCATAAAGACATCATATTTTTGAGGTGAAATAAGAGTCATTTATTTTCTCCTTATCGATGAATATGTGAGTTATATATTATTACATTATGTAAATATTAAAAAGTACCATATCCTAGTAAATTTTTACATTGTATTCATCCTGATGTCTATATATGTTATCAAAGTACTTAATTATTGTACTAATCATATAGATATGTATAGAATTATATCACTATATACATTATATCCTTTATAATGTGTTATATCTAAATTTTATGAATACGGATTTGATTTTATATTTTATTTAAGAATATATTATTTTATTGAATAAAATATATTTAATGAAATGTAATAAAAATTTGTCATTTTATTTTACTTCCCTTGAAAATTACATTTTAAATATTTTATATTCAATGTAATTTATTGTTTACAGCCTTTTCATTTTATTCAATTAAATTAATATAATGAATATGATTTTTCATGAATGAAATAATCAATGAATTTTATTTATCACTATATAAAATATTCATCTAAACACATGAGTTCTGTCAAATTGTTTTGGGAAATAACCATTCATGTAAAAAATAGTGGATCATACCATATTAAAAAGATCAAAATAATTTTACGAGATGGTATGTGTTGTGTGATTGAAAAAATTCCAATTATCAAAAATAAATAGAAATATTTATCAATCTTGCAGAACTTGAAAATCATTTCTAACTAGAGAAATCATATAAAGATTTATCACATGAAACTGCCCCTTTTTGGATTCTATTTCTTAGCTTTTGGTAACATCAAAAAATATGGTGCCTGAGAATATTTTCACAGATAAATTTCCTTTTACTTTTTTTCAATATCCAATAGTCAAAATTTTATGTTTTCACTATATTAGAGTATTTCTAAAGAGAATTTCAAATTTTATGTTGTTGGAATCCTACACCATCATCTTCCAATTCAATCTTGGGGGAAAATAATAAGAGAATGAAACTATGTTTGATTGATGACCAGTAAATAGAAATATAATTTCCAAATTATTTTCAACCATATAATTTTATAATTATGTTTATATTTTGTTTTCTGTTAAATTATATAATTGAAAATGAATAATAATTACACTGTGGAACTAATTTGGTTAACTAATTACAAGAATTATGAAATATGAAATTGAAAAAACAATATTTTGGTATAACAAATTTTCCAGGAAACACGATATAGTTGTATATTATTTAAATAATACTTAAATATGAAATATTAAATTCGAGATAAAAACGTGACTTTATTAATATATTATATTTCATTCAGATGTTTTTAGACAAAGTAATTGTTATCATGATTATGAGTGAAAAAAATATTATCCTCAATCCATAAAATTCATTTAGTACAATCTTTTAAAACGATGTAATCATTTATCTAACTCGTCTTGAAATAAATTATATTTTTTTGTGTACTATATATCAGTTTTATCTTACTATATGATGAAGTATTACCAATAAGATGTTTCTCAATGGACCTTTTAAAATTCTAAATCTACGTTAATATATATATCAAGAGTATTGATGTAAAATATTAATTTACTTCCATTTCATTGTTATGATCTATTTATTCTTCAAACATAGTAAATTAATCTGGATGATTCTTTTTAAAATATACTTACACTATTTACAAATTATTTTTATGAAAAAAATAAAAAACCTATATGAGAACATGAGAACAACATCCTTAGTATGTTTTATATCATCTCGAACATTACTCCAAATTCATGAAAATAAGAAAATAATTTCAAAAATTACATCATGCACACATGTTAGATAATGGATTTCATTATTGAAAATTATATTTTTAGTCATCTCATCAAATATTGAGTATTAGGGTAATACAAATTAACAATTCATTTATTGGATATCAGGTTACAAAGTTCACATTAGTGGGTACCATCGAAAATATTCAAGGAAAATATAACTGGTATTATGAATAATGAATTTCGTGTTGAAATACAGTTTATTACATGAATGATAATATTTGGATTCATAACTGTAATTAATCTCATCCATCTACCATTACCAGGTGATTTTATAAAATTTATAATCTAATATTCATGTTTTATAACATTTTATGACTAATAATGATCAATTTTAATGATCTTTAGATTTTAAATAATTCAATATAAAATTACACGCAATAGATTGTATATCGCATTAAAAATTTAAAAACATTTTTTTTATTATATAATAAAAAATTCACTTTTTTATCTTACATATATTTTTTACCATAAATGTTATATTACATAACAATTATATTATGGAATCTATCATGTGAATTTAAACCATTTCGAACAAAAATACATTCTTCTCTTAGATATCGAGTCAACTATTAATTAGGGAAAATGATGAATCGAAATCGATTATCCTCATTGAAAAATAGTTTATACAATTTATATGAAAAATTCCATTATATTTTAGAGATTTAATGATTATAGTAAATTATCAATATTAAAGATTTTTTTATTATGATTTTACAAATTGTAATCAAAACAATTTTATAAATTACAGGAGAATGATGATTTTGGATTTCTTACTGATATTCATGTATCAAAATATAAACCAATTTTTATTAGTGTTGATGTTTCAGAATTTGATATAAGTAGTTAATCATCATACTACTCATATAGATATATATAGGATTATATTATTGTATACAATATATCCTACAATATGTGTTATGTCTAAATTTTATGAATATTTTTTTTCAATATAATTAATATAATATATTATTTTATTGAATACAATTTATTTAAAGAAATATACAGAAAATAATGCATTTTATTTTACTTCCATTGAAAATTATATTTTAAAAATATTATATTCAATATAATTTATAATTTATATCCCTTTAATTTTATTCAATTAAATTCATTTAATGAAAATGATTTTTTTTGAAAGAAATAATCAATGCATTTTATTGGCCACTATATTCAATATTCATTTAAACATATGAGTTCTGTTAATTTTTTTAGGAAAAACTCATTCAATTTAATATTAGTGGATTATAACATATTAAAAAGATCAAAACTATTTTACAAGAAGGTATGTGAAGTGTGATACAAAAAATTCAGATTATGGGAAATTAATAGAAATATTTAGCAATCCAACATTACTTAAAAATCATTTTTAAATAGAGAAATCATATAATTCTTTCTAACATGAAACTACCCCTTTTCGGATTTTATTTCATTGCATTTGATAAGATCAGAAAAATATGGTGCTTGAGAATATTTCCATTGTTAAATTTCTTTATGATTTTTTCAATCTCCAATAGTCAAAATTTTTATTTTTTTTCTATATTATAGTATTGATAATGAAAATTTAATATTTTATGTTATTGGAATGCTACACATTCATCTACCAATTCAGTCTTGGGGGAAAATAATAAGATAGTGAAACTATGTCTGATTGACGACCAGTAAATATAAATCAAATTTCCAAATTATTTTCAACCATAGAATTTTATAATTATTTTTATATTATGTTTCCTAATAAATTCTATAATGGAAAATGTATCAGCATTACTTTGTAGCAAGAATTCGGTTAACTACTTAGAATACTTATGAAATATGAAATAGAAAAAAATATATATTTTTGGTACTACAACTTTCCGGTCCAACACAATATAGTTATATATTATTTCAATAATACTTAAATATTAAAAATTAAATTCCGAATAAAAACTGACATTATTAATAAATTATATTTCATTCATATTTTTTAGACATAGTATTGTTACCAAGATCATGAGGGTAAAAAAGATTTTTCTCAATCCAAAAAAAATTCTTTTATTACAATATTTTAGAAATAGGTAACCATTTATCTAACTCGTTTTGAAACAAATTATATTTTCTATTGTACTATATATAATTTTTACCTTACTATATGGTGACGTATTTCCAAAAAGATTTATCTCAATGAACCTTTTGAAATTTTAAGTCTACGTTAACATATGTATGAAGTTTATGGATGTAAAATATTAATTTATTTCCATTTCATTGTAATGATCTATTTATTCTTAAAACTTAGTAAATTAGTCTTGATGAATCTTTTTTAAATATACTAACACTATTTACTAATTATAATTATGAAAAAACTAAAAAACCTATTCGAAAACATGAGAACAACATCCTTTGTATGTTTTATATAATCTGGAACATTACTCCAAATTCTTGTAAATAAGAAAATAATTTCATAAATTACGTCATGCACACATGTTAGATAATGGATTTCATTGCAGAAAATTATATTTTTATTCATCTCATAAAATATAGAGTATTATGGTAATATACATTAATAATGCATTTATTGGATATCAGGTTACAAAGGGCACATTAGTGGCTACCATAGAATATATTCAAGGAAAATACAACATGTATTATAAATAATGTATTTATTGTAGACATATAGTTTATTACTTGAATGATAATATTTTGTTTCATAATTGTAATTTATCTCATCTTTCTACCATTATAAGGTCATTTTATTCAATTTCCAATCTAATACACATGTTTTAAGACATATTATTATTACCATAGTTTAATTTTTAACGATCTTCAGATTTTCAATAATTCAATTTAGAATTACACACAATAGATTGCATATCACATAAAAATTTTTAAAAAGTTTTTTATTATAATATAATAAATTCTCATTTTTATCTTACATAATTTTTTTGACAATAAAATATTGTATTTCATAATAATAATATTACGGAATATATCTTGTAAATTTAAACTATTTCTAACATAAATAAATTCAAATATTCGATACCATGTCAACTACTAATCAGTGATAACGACAAATCAAAATTGATCATCCTCTTTGAAAAATAGTTTATGAAATTTATTTGAAGAACACCTTTATATATTAGAGATTTATGATTATAGTAATTTATCATCATTAAGTATTCTTTTTATTATGTTTGTTCATATTTTAATGATTTTTTTTTATAAATTGTAGGAGAATGATGAGTTTGGATTTCCTGCTAACTTTTACATATTAAAATATAAAACCATTTTTATCAGTGTTGATGTTTCGGAATTCGATATAAGAAATAGACAAAAAAACCTTTGAAAAAATATTTTTAATATTCTCTACATTATTGATAATGTAAAACAAGTTACTTCAAAAGAATTCAGAGTATGTTAATAAAACTAATTTCAAATAGTATTTATAATTTTATTTGGTGATTAAATAAAAATTTCCTTATCAAACAGGATGCTCCTTCTAATGAAAACCTCTAAAAACTATATCATATACTATAAAAATTTCATCATAATGCCCAATGATATGAAATACTTAATTTATAATATAATTAAATTTAATATTTTCAAAAAAAAATCAATAAATTTTTTTTAAAGGTAATTTACATACTTAAATTATTCATTACTTTCAATTCATGTACTATAACAAAATTCCCTAAACTAGATAACAAGATTACATTGTGAAAAGTCTCATTTGTTGAGGAACTAAAATAGATATTATTATTAGTCTAATGTTTGACATTTTGGGAATATTATTATTAAAATAGAAAAACAGATAACAATCATTATTCTCATATAAATCATTTCTCTCAAAAAATCCTATCATTGTAATGAAGAATTTGTAATATTCAAGAAGCATTTATTAAATTCCCACTATATATTACTAAATTTTAAATATTGATTTTTTACGCCATATACTCTCCTATTCTAGTTATTTATGAATGATTTTATGGTTATATAACATCTCCAAAGACCTTCATTTTTGGGGTTATGATCCCATTCTTCAGGATGACGTTATTATAATCCCTCAAAAAAAGTCAGTAGATCATAATGGACAACAATTATTCTTAATATATTCTTAACCACCTCTTCATGGTTATATCATCCACAACTCTATATGGTGATATTCAATAATAGTTCAAAGACTGTAACCCATAGTAATGTTCTTTAAAATGACACTAGATTAATCGTATTATAATATTCATAATTTTAAGAACATTCATTTCAATTAAGGAATATATGATATGCTTCAGAACTTTGAATAAAATTTACACATGTGGAATGTAATATAAAATTTATCAGGAAGATTCAAATCCATTTTATATCGTAATTCCACCCCTATAATATCTAAATATTTATCTCAGTGGATAATTGAGTTTGGTCTTCTTAGACCACTCTACAGGACTATTATTATTTCATTAAAGTCACCATATTATATTTCTCAGGATAAATTATATTACTTTTGTTTTGATGAAATTAAAATTTTAAGGGTTAGAGTGGTCAATGGAAAAAATTAAAAATGATTGTGCTGTTATATTTAACTTTTTACCAAGAAAGAATATCTCACATTCTTGTCTTGTCACTTTCTTTCTACTTTATTTTTTCATTAGGTGTTCTAATACTATGTGTTATTCATTTATCTATTTCTATTAAAATTATTATAGTTCAGACTTTTTCTAAATTAATTTTGAATATTTTTAGAGGGTACAAATTAATTATACCAGAAAATCACTATTTCTCACTTTCTCTATTTTTTTCATATAGAAATATTATCTTATCCAAATCCTATGTTAATTAAAATCATAAATATATCATTGATATCATTTTATTCAATGGTTTGCATATATTATTTCTATTACATTATCTACCTTTATATTACATAAATATTCATGAATTATCATGTGATATTTGTTTACATTAATGAAAGGTTGCAAATATATCATCAATAACTTTTTTATATTCTTTTCCTCAATACAATGGTAATATTATATAAAAATATATATACCTCTTATTCCTTTTTCAGATTCATATGGTGTGAAATTAAAATATGTAGAAATTGTATGCAGTATGTGGACACATGTATACAATATATTTATGATACACATACATTTTTTACATAAATTAGATAACTTTGTGTGCATACTTGGATCATTCATTGTTTGAAAGTTCTCAAAACAATACATGTATAGTATATTTTTTGTCAAATTAAATTACATACTATCGTTCCTATTTATTTATAATTTTTAATATTCTTATTATGTCTCTTGTAGATTAATAAATTATATTTAAATGAATATATTATAAATACCTTTACATAAACTTTATAAATTGATTAAATTTATCTTTACATGTAAATATACATTAATATTTCATAAAAAACAATGTGGTGGATACACATGTTTGCATGTATTAATTATATATTCACATTGATTAAAAAAAGGTTTCCCCAAATGTACACATAATATTGTATATTTAAGTTCATATAATAGGTGTCTGCATCATGGAGTTAAATATTCCTACATCTGTAAACATACATGAACATATAGTTTTCTATATTTATGTGCATATACCCCAATATAACAAATGAATTATTTGAATTCCCATGTGAATTATTTAAACCCTGATATTGGACTAATGAACTAAAAAAATATGAAAATTTAAAACTAGTTGTCTCATATTGATGTTTAATTACATTATGTTCTTCTCATATAACATTATCTCTCTTGTTGTGTTGATATTTTTTCTTTGATGTTCAAAACAACTGGTAAAAATAGGATGTGGTCCCCCCATGAAGTTTTACATAATATTGACCAAGTTTGGAAGCTTCTATAATCACATGCACTGTGGAAAAGGGTGGGTCGCTTCAAGGGCTGCATATTATCGATGACATCCAATAGCACCACATTCAACCAAATATATATGCATTACTAAAGCCACAATAACTAAATCACAATGGTAAGAAAATATAATGGAGGATATGCTTCATTTTTAGCCACTATGATATAAGGGATATCACACTTCATTAGGTATGAATAATTATAAGATTATACTAATAATGGGAATACTCTATTTTGACACATGTAAAAAAATAAACATTACAATAGTATTATATACAACTATTAAATTATGTGAATATGATTATAAGCATATCCAAACTGATACTGGTCAAAATTGTAACAAAAAAGATCTCTTCTAAGTAGGTCAAGAAGCATCCTCCATCACATGAAGCAGTGGAGTATGTCCTTTAAAGGGATTGAGATTTTAGATGATATCAAACACCCCAACTTCTATCCCGATATTGATGCATTGCTGAAAACATTATACCTTAATCTTGGTGGCGGAGAGTATATTTATAAGGACATGATTTATTTTCAGCTGCTAACAGAGTAGTGATTTCATGACTCTTCATGTATGAATCATTTTTGGATTATGGGAATAATATTTCTTTGTTAATGGATGATGAATGGGAAACTCACATGGTGGTGCACTTCTGAGTAGATCTGAAAGATGATGTATGCACATGTAGTAGTTGAGCAAGTCAATTGAGGGGTTGGATATTTTTGAGGAAATCCAACAACACCACTTCCAACCAGATATTAGAGAATACCTGACAATACAATACCTAAATTGTTGTTGAAAGGAAACTATTTGGGAGTCCGTACTTCATTTTTGACTACTAGGAAATGATTTTTATCATTATTTTTTATGTATAAATTGTTTTTCAATTCATTGTAATAAGTGTGCTTTATTAATGGGTGATTAATAACCACCCTTTTATGTTGGAGAACTTCCATGTTGGTCAGGAATCTACTGGAATCTTATGCATTAGTGGAGAAAGAAGCATATTGGGTTAGATATTTTTGATTACATCCAACTCCACAACATTTAACTAGATATTTGAGCATTCTTGAATGTAAGAAAACCTTAAATGTGGTAGTGGGATGATGTTTATGGGGACATAATTTTTTCAACTTCTATGACTATAGGGCTATCACACATCTTCGGGGTGGTTTTTTTATAATGGTAATTAGTGGACTTCGTTAGTGGAAGATTAATGAGTACCCTTACCTGGTGGCGCACTTAGGACCAGGTCAAGAAGCCTCTAGCTTCACAATCAGTATTGGAGAATGTCGGTTGAAGGGAATGATATTTTTGATGACATAAAACACCACTAATTTTGCCCTGATATCAGTGCATTGTGGAAAACACAATACATGAATCACTATGGCGGGAAAATAATTATAGGGCCCACTTAATTTTTAGTTACTTGGACATTAATTATATCTTGAATCTTCAGGTATTAATAATTTTTAGAATATGTGAATAAGTTATATTTGTTAATGATTGATGAATGAGCACCCTCTTAGGGTGGCACTCTTCCGACTAGGTTAGGAAACTAAATGTATCAATGGAAAAAGTGGATAAAATTTCATAAAGGGCTATATATTTCTGATAAAATCCAATGAAACCACTTTTAAACTGATATCAAAGCATTCTATAAAAGAAAATAACTAAATTATGGTGCATGAGATGATATTTAAGGGTCCATGTGTTGCTTTCATATGCTAAGACTGTAGGTCTATCTCTATTCTTTTGGTTTGTATCATATTCATAATATGGGAATGAGTGGGCTTTATTAATAAATGATGAATGAGAACCCCTGAACAGTATTTCACATCCACGAAGGAGAGGAACCTTCTAGAATCACTTTTAGTAGTGGGGAAACTCATTTGACATGTCATTGATTTTCAATGACATCTAACACTGCTACTTGTGACATGATATCAAAGCATTCATGAAAACATAATAAATAAATCATGGAGGGTGGTGATGATATTTATGGTGATAGTGATTAAATTTTATCTACTATGATAATAGTTATATCTTGCATCTTCACATATGAATCAGTCTCAGATTTTGGGAACAACTGGGATTTGTTAATAGATGATGAGTGAGCACCCCCACATGGTAGTATAGATGTTTTTTTATAGAATGAAGTTTAAGGAAGGGAGCTTCCATGAACAAATATTCTAGGGAAATATCAAGGGGTTCATTGACTTGTAAAAAGAATCATATTATGGAATATTAAGGAAATATATATTGAGAAAGCCATAGATTTTAATAGTATGAGTGGGAGTGCTTGATCATTCACAATCCGAAGTTGCACAGAGTGCATATGGGATTTCCCAGCATAAGATCTTACCAAGATTCACCTCAAAAAGATTCCTCAATAGAATTAAACATGAATACCATGGCCACAATTAATTATTTAAATCACTATAACTATCAAATGATTAAAATATTATTTATCATTTTTATTTATAATGAGTGCAATTTGATTGGTCGATGTTTCAATAATGTTTACATTTTTCTAGTAATGCTTGATTTGTGGTTGACATGTGGAACCATTTAATCAATTTTTTTTATATATCATTATTAGTGGGCAAAATTAAATCATGATGAACCAGTGATATATAAACATATATTCTATTATTCAATAGAATTTATAATTAAATTTTTCAAATACATATATTTTATTAATATAAAAAATTTGTTATTTTAAAATTATGCAATTTTTGAAAAAAAACTTCGTTTTCAAAATATTAAGTAATTATTTTTATCCTAAATTTCATTTTTCTAAATGTATTAATAACTTCAAATTAATAGGGTTTTATGTAAATATTTAATTAAATTATAATTCTATGAAAATGCATAGGTTTGGTAATAGTTTTGGTAGAAGGTATCACGTGGATTAACACATGGATGAAGGGTAACCGAGAAATGAAATTTGTAATCAGCAGACGTAACTATAATTATTTACATAGTTTATATAATTAAAAATTACAAACAATGCATACACTAAGACACCACAATAGGACAAGCTTCATCCAAACTCACAAGAATTAGCAACTACCTATTACGACAACTAAAATTTTACGGATTAGAGGGTTTGCGGCCTGAAAGTCTACTACATGGCCCAAAGACATAATTTTGTTTGGAACAATGGTCACTTCCATGAAATTAATAAAAAAACATCCACAGATGCGATAGTGAATTCAAAAATATCATTCAATGGAGGTAATTAGGATTTGAACCATAAAGAAATGCAAGATTATGAGGTATCTTTACCACTCAAAAAGCCCTCAATTTTCAAATAAATTATAATTAAAATTTTACTATAGTAAGGTGGAGTATAATGCAGGATAACAAATCACACATGCCACATTATAGTTGTAAGGTAGGTTCAATCCTAGAGCCTCCCTAAACCACCACACGTATAATGATAATATTAATATCAATAATGATGATGATGTAAATAAAAATAATATTTTATATCATGAAATGGGTTTTATATAATTTTTAATTAATTAAATTTTATTATTTAATTGACGTAAAAAACTAGGCATGATTTTTTTTTTAATTTTTGGTATGTTTATAGTAAGTGTAAATTTCAAAAAAAAACTTTTTTGAATAATTATTTTACATAAATATTTGAAAACCACTAATAAATATAAAAATTCAGCTTAAAATGATTTTTTGAGGTATCTATACATTGGGATTTCAAACAACTTCTAAATGCTTTATTTTCTATAGTGTTATGTTCGAATATTATTTTGAGATTGGTGCTACCTAGTATTAGGGAAATTTTATTCATTTTCTTATTCTGAGTAGTTTATCTTGTTATTTAATAAACTATTTACCCAGTATTAATTTTATTCTATATAAATATGATTAGTAGTTTTTTATCACACAACAAGAACCTAGGGTACAATGAATTTATTATTTATTTAACCAAATTATAAATTAATAAGAAATATTAAAAAAATTATATACTTTTATTTATATTTAAATAATTTACGGAATGGAACAGACTATGGATAGAATATCTGGATGTGAATTTTTTATTCCAAAATAAAAATCACATGAAATAATATTGTAGTTTACAATGCTTCAAAAACATTAGAAACATTTCGCCCTCATTCAATTTCATTTATTTCTACCACCCGATTCATGGGATCTGCCAATATTGTTGATATGTCTTCTTCTATTTCAGTTGTTTGGATTCTTCATGTTTTCCTTCTGGTAATACATTCTTGATATTAATTCATCTTAATTATGTGTTCTAGTGAACTATTTACATTTATATTTCCCAACTTATTTCTAAATACTTCCTTATAATTAGATCTATTTAAAATATCAATCAATATAGATTTATTAGTACCAGTTTGAGAGATCGATGGTAGCTTGTTTGTAACTTTCAATTCTATAGTGACATTAGTAGTTTGACCACCATAACTATTATTAAAATCAACGTTGTCCTAATAATACATAGGTGAAGTTACTTGTGTTTCATTTAAGTAACTAGTTGGAATTCATCTAAATCCATAAGTGTCGACATGAATTTATCTAATGTTGAAAAAGAGTTATAAGTGGGTTTTATATAGTTCATCCCCCTGTCACCCATATTCTCCTCAGATTCCACTTCAATATACATTTTAAAATCCTCTAGAAATTCCCTTCTCATGATCTACCCAATAGATACATCCTTATGAGTCATATTGTATGAATTAATGAATCCACCTCTATTGGGAAAATCCATCTTGGGGTAAAACTCAGAAGTATGAGAACCTATATTTTTCTCTGATCATTTCACCACACTTGTGAAATGGGAACTAGGATAATTCAATCCTAATATGAGAAGAGGTCATGGCTATACCACCATTGTGGAACTCCCGAAAGAGGAATTATGTGTTCCTTTAAATGATGGTGATAAAACACCCACATAAAAAGAATTCGTACCACCTTGATATTATTGTGTTCCATGTTTACATTTTTATTAAATAACTAAATTAATTATCTAATTTATCTTGTAGGACCATAAACAAATTTCTTGCTCCTGTATTAGCTAATGATCAACTAGATCTTGAGTAGATATTATTTAAAAGATATTCCATCCTTCACAGTATACTATACACTACATGTCTGTTAGATCATATCATTTCCCCTTCTAGAGTTGTCAAATGATATCTTCCTAGAAGAAGCATCGCCTTGTTTTTTTCTAATTTTCTAGACAATAAGCACCACAAGCGTCTGGTCACCTAAAAAATACATATATAACCACTATATTGGAAAAACATTGGTTAAAAAATCAACAAATTAGTATGTGAATTAGTTATTTTATTAAGTGATTATGTGCATCATGACCACATGGTTGTGTGAAATGGTGTACGAATTTTATGTATGCAATCGTATGAACCAATACATGGACATAATGAACTATATATTGAGAGGAGAAATACTCCATTGGTAATTTTTGAGCCTTTCATATTTCATAAAAAATTTCCCACAAGATTTTCCTAACCCACCTTCATCATAGAAGAATCCCATAATATATAAGGAAATTGTATATAAGATAACATGACAAAAAGATCATTAATAATGAGCTTCTAATTGAGAAAAAATTGAAAAAGATTTTATATATTATCAATGCACCATCATCATTTCTTCTTTTATTCGACTCCATCTATGCATTTTTAAGGGAATTTTTAATTAAAATAATCTAATTAAGAGAGAGGGTGTACCAAACATAAGTATAACATTGAACCCAAAACAGATGGTAAAATATTATTTCTTATAGAAGTCAAAGTTAGAGGGCAAAAAAATATAAAACAAGATTATAGAAATTGTTAAGGGAACACAAATATTTAATGTGCATTGGTCCTATAGGGGCCTACGTTCACATGGAGAACACCTCCCCTCTGCATGCGTTTTAGTAATACTCAGTTGTAAAATACACTCTAATGGAAATATAACCCAAAAAAACTAAGGGAAAATTAATTGAAGTTTTGAATATTTCCAATATTCAAAATAAATGAAACTAAATAAAATACCTATAGTTCAGAATGTGCTATGGAGACATCGTAATCACATTGAGTTGTTCTGAGTGCATGAAACACATCAAGATCAAATGGTTATTTTCCCCCAATGGTGTGTAGAAATATCCACTGAATATATCCATCCATATTCCTTTATTATAGGATTTCACGTATAATTTATATCCAACAATGAGGTGGATAATTAGGGGGAAATAATATTTTACTACGAACTATCAAAAAAATATAGAGAGAAATTGTTTTTCTAAAAGAAAACTGAAAGCCCAAGACACAAGAAACCAAAAGTGATCCAAGTGATCAATCTAGGGTAGGGTGTGATCAATTCACCCTAAAAATAGTGTATCCATAAAATATGAGGGTGAATCATTAGATTCTATGCACAAGCCTTCAAAAAAGAATCCAAACAACGTAAACATGTTTTAGGAGAGATGTTCCCTGAAGATAAAACTGCTAGCTCAACTGATAAAAAATCAAGGGAAAATCCTATGGATATTCCTTAATTGATGAATCAATTAATAGTGTAGGAGGAAGCCCTAGCCATTTTCCAAGACCAAACCATGAATTCCAGCATTGGTAGAATAGATTTCCATGAGAAAATCACAGTACATGGAGTATAAATTAAGCATAATAATAAAATAAAATTAAACTATTTTTCATGGAATGAATTATCAATGTAAAATGATGAATCTAACATAGAAATTTTCAATATAAAAACATAAAATGTAAATAATAATTCACAATCCTACAAAATTTTGAAATGAAATTGATGATGTTATTTCTTCTGTGGTTATAAAATAAGAACCATTTTTAGCATATATAAATAAAATAAGAACCTATACAATACCACATAATTAGTCAGACTATCAGTCAGGTTAATGTCAGTGTGTATCTTGTTGACACAAATTACTCTTAATTAAAAAATATCTCTTATAAAAGGAGTTCTAATATAAATATGTAAGGATTTTCCATGGAATAATATGTTCATTAAAAAATAAGTGAATATTGGATATCATAATAAATATAAATTTCATAATTAAAGAGATTGAGATCAGAATATTGACCTTTAATCTATAGAAAACATGAACATAATAGGTTAAGGAAATGTAATTAGATTATATGGTTGAAAGAGAATCCATATATTTCATGTTTTATTTTCAGGAAATGGAACCACAATAAGTATTAAAAAATTACCAGTTAAGGAATTACGAGTGTCAATATTTCCAAAATAGTTCATTTCAACAAAATTAGAAATAATTTCAGAAATATCCATATTTAAACCTTGAAATAATTAAATATTTGAACTATAATATGGGTATCATATAATCCTCTTAAGTACATGCAATTGTGGCTTCCTAGGTGTATAGATAAATCTTCTTAATTTAATATTGCAGAGGAAGTATCAATCCTTTTGAAAATCCTATAGTTTATAATTCTACTAATAGAATTAGCTTGAGTAATTTTACACCTAAATTTTATATCATATTCAAAAGATGGGTCTTTTTATAAAGAAAGTATATTGTTCTATCCCTGATGTATATTAACGGTTTTGAAAGATCAAAAAATTATCTACGAATAATCTTTATAATGTATGCATGCTAATAAAATAAACAATGTTTATTTGGTCTATCTATAATGATTTCAACACATAATATTTTCTTAACTTCACCTATGTAATTCATTTAAAACCTACATTTAAGATGGTATTTTACAAATTTCATGATAAACACATGTTTATATGTGATGACCAGGTCCTAAAAATAAATCCACAAATAATCATGCAGTTTTTAGTTGTTTCAAAATAAAATATTTTATCTTATTGACTCATTGAAAATTGGTTATATTACATGAATGAATAAAATTTCTTATAACAATACCTATAAAATTATGTTATTTCATACAAAAATTTATATTAATGGTATATATGATATAGTTTTAAATTCTTTGAATAACTATCTGGAGGTTTCTTATTGAGATTCTCTTTAAAATAACCATGACAGAAGGCAGTTTTCACATCAATTTATCAAATGTTCAGATAATTATATGGAGGAAATGAGAATAAAATACTATTTTAATAATTTTTAACAACATGGGAAGTGGTTTTATTTTACTTAATACATTTTCATTAAATAAATCCCTTAAAAAATAAAATTTATTTTTATTTAATTTTTTTTCTCTCAGTGTTATATTATTTTCTCTTATAAATTCATAAAGAACCAATGAATTTTAATTGGGGTTTTTATTAAAAATATAATAAGTGTGAGGTTTTTTAGATATTATATTTAATCATCCATGGAAATGACCCAATAAATTGTGTCTTTGTCATTTATGGTTGTCTTATAGGTTTGAGGGTCATCATCTACATGATCTTAAGCCACATGAAAATTGTAGGAAGCCATGTAATAATGAATGAATTGAGAAAGGAGTCTTGGTATCATATTTTCTCTATATAAGGTTAATTGGTAACCCTTAATAATTTCACAGGGTTCAAATTTTGACTCTATACATGAAGAGCACTCAAAATCATCCCCAATAATCGGTAGAGGAGAAGGTTAAGTAGGCTGGATAATATCCTCAAAATGACCCAGGATTTCATCTTCAATAGCCTATTCTATGGCTGGTTCAGTTTTTCCAGACATGGAATACTTGGTTTTAGGAAAATAACTATCATTAAAAACAACATCCCTAATTATTATTTAGTTTTTTTGACCAGTTTTTTGACCTTGATATTAAACAACATGACACCCTCAGGATATGCAACAAATATACATATTGGAGATATTGATTCCACTTTTTCAATTTTAATGGATGGAAATATAAATCACTGAAAGCTCTTATGTAATTATTAGAAGGGGATTATCTTACCAAAATTCATATGGTGTTTTAAACTGAATTTTATAAGAAGAAAACCTTTTTCTTATGAAAATAGTAGTTATGACAGCATCTGACCAAAATGATTTGGGGTGGAATGATCATGAAAACACAACCTGGACCCTTTCTAGGAGGGGCCTATTTAATTTTTATTCTATAACATTATATTGGTGAGTTTCACTAAATTTTATGTGAGATTTAATGCCTTCATATTCACAAAAATGAATGTATTCGTTGGAAAAATATTCAACTCCATTATCAGTTTTCATGGTTAAAATTTTATTTCCAATTTTGTTTTTGACCAGTTTTTTCTTGGTTGTAAGGGTTTGGAAAATATTATATTTACTTTTAATATTTCAAATCAATAACTTTCTTTAGAATTAGTCTATAAAATTTACAATGTATGAGCCTCCCCTATGAGAGGTAGTCATATATAGTCCCCAAATATCATAATAGATATATTTTATAGGGATTGTTTCTTTAAATGTATACATAATAAAGGTATTGTTCTTTTTCTTTTCCCATTATACAATATTAAAAAAATTCAAAATTCGAAGGTATGATGTCACTTAATAGCCCCTTCAAGTTTATTTCTTCTAGGACCTTGAATAGAATATTCCCCAATCTTTTATTGCATTAAATAGTGCTATCAATTTTTGTGGAATAAACACTACCTAAATTTTTTGAATGGGTCTTTCCATTCAATAATTGCATTCCATTGATTAAGGACTCTTTAAAATGGTTATAGAGCCTATAAATATTTTAATAAAAAGTGTTTCTGACCGATATGTAAATCCTTTTTAGTCTAAGATCCCTATACAAATCTAGATTATATGAATAGTATGAACCCACCTTACAACATGTTATGTTATGATGGTCTGATAATCTAGTATCAACAAAATAGAACATATTTCCTTAACACTAAACCACTTATTATTACCTATAGGTATATCTCCTTCTACAATTTTAACCATTTCTATGAATAAATCTCTAAAGGGACTCATGTAAAAGGGAATACATGAGTATAATACCCTCACTTGATTGAGTAAATGGGTGGAAACATTAAGGAATACCATAATTTCATAACCTAATTCCATAATAAGGGATTATTTAGTGGGTTTTTTGGACCATAAATAGTTATTTTCATTCCTAAATTTAGGCAAAATATTCCCATGATTAGCACGATAGAATAATGTCAATTTACTTTCAATAGAATTAGACGTATATTTGGGTTATTTACTATTCATGATATTATATTTACTAAAATGTATATTCATACCTTTATATTGAGGTAAACCACTAGATAATAAGAACTCTACATCACCATTGAGTCTAGGTTTATAGTATTATTCTTAAGGATAAAGTTTGACTTAACCTCATCAATGGCTGGAGAGTCTCACCCATACCTCATGGTGTCAACAAGTGTTCTTGGAATTATATAATGAAATTAAATTGATCATTCACTGATCCTCATCTTCAAAAATTACACTAATGTGGGATAAATATAACATAAACTAGTTAAAATTATTAATATTATATTTAGTATAATTACCAGGTATCATTTTAAAAACAAACATGTGTCGTTATTTTATAAAACCATCCCAAAAGTGAAGTAATCATATTATTTATCAATAGACGTGGACACCTGTTCTACTATGAAATAATCAAAAAAATTACTTCTTGACTTCATCAAAAAATATAAACCACTAGTCTATTATTTTATATGATTTATGTGGAGGGGATGAAGAAGTTTGGATTTTATTTTCTTTGTAATATATAATGAAGTTTGACAATATTTGTGGATGTTGATCGATTATTAAATGTAAATCTTACAGAATTCCGAAGGTGGGAGATACAAAATTTTACACTCATGATGTTATACTATTCATTGAACTCAAATTTCCCCAAATGTACACATAATATTGTATATTTAAGTTCATATAATAGGTGTCTGCATCATGGAGTTAAATATTCCTACATCTGTAAACATACATGAACATATAGTTTTCTATATTTATGTGCATATACCCCAATATAACAAATGAATTATTTGAATTCCCATGTAAATTATTTAAACCCTGATATTGGACTAATGAACTAAAAAAATATGAAAATTTAAAACTAGTTGTCTCATATTGATGTTTAATTACATTATGTTCTTCTCATATAACATTATCTCTCTTGTTGTGTTGATATTTTTTCTTTGATGTTCAAAACAACTGGTAAAAATAGGATGTGGTCCCCCCATGAAGTTTTACATAATATTGACCAAGTTTGGAAGCTTCTATAATCACATGCACTGTGGATAAGGGTGGGTCGCTTCAAGGGCTGCATATTATCGATGACATCCAATAGCACCACATTCAACCAAATATATATGCATTACTAAAGCCACAATAACTAAATCACAATGGTAAGAAAATATAATGGAGGATATGCTTCATTTTTAGCCACTATGATATAAGGGATATCACACTTCATTAGGTATGAATAATTATAAGATTATACTAATAATGGGAATACTCTATTTTGACACATGTAAAAAAATAAACATTACAATAGTATTATATACAACTATTAAATTATGTGAATATGATGATAATCATATCCAAACTGATACTGGTCAAAATTGTAACAAAAAAGATCTCTTCTAAGTAGGTCAAGAAGCATCCTCCATCACATGAAGCAGTGGAGTATGTCCTTTAAAGGGATGGAGATTTTAGATGATATCAAACACCCCAACTTCTATCCCGATATTGATGCATTGCTGAAAACATTATACCTTAATCTTGGTGGCGGAGAGTATATTTATAAGGACATGATTTATTTTCAGCTGCTAACAGAGTAGTGATTTCATGACTCTTCATGTATGAATCATTTTTGGATTATGGGAATAATATTTCTTTGTTAATGGATGATGAATGGGAAACTCACATGGTGGTGCACTTCTGAGTAGATCTGAAAGATGATGTATGCACATGCAGTAGTTGAGCAAGTCAATTGAGGGGTTGGATATTTTTGAGGAAATCCAACAACACCACTTCCAACCAGATATTAGAGAATACCTGACAATACAAAACCTAAATTGTTGTTGAAAGGAAACTATTTGGGAGTCCGTACTTCATTTTTGACTACTAGGAAAGGATTTTTATCATTATTTTTTATGTATAAATTGTTTTTCAATTCATTGTAATAAGTGTGCTTTATTAATGGGTGATTAATAATCACCCTTTTATGTTGGATAACTTCCATGTTGGTCAGGAATCTACTGGAATCTTATGCATTAGTGGAGAAAGAAGCATATTGGGTTAGATATTTTTGATTACATCCAACTCCACAACATTTAACTAGATATTTGAGCATTCTTGAATGTAAGAAAACCTTAAATGTGGTAGTGGGATGATGTTTATGGGGACATAATTTTTTCAACTTCTATGACTATAGGGCTATCACACATCTTCGGGGTGGTTTTTTTATAATGGTAATTAGTGGACTTCGTTAGTGGAAGATTAATGAGTACCCTTACCTGGTGGTGCACTTAGGACCAGGTCAAGAAGCCTCTAGCTTCACAATCAGTATTGGAGAATGTCGGTTGAAGGGAATGATATTTTTGATGACATAAAACACCACTAATTTTGCCCTGATATCAGTGCATTGTGGAAAACACAATACATGAATCACTATGGTGGGAAAATAATTATAGGGCCCACTTAATTTTTAGTTACTTGGACATTAATTATATCTTGAATCTTCAGGTATTAATAATTTTTAGAATATGTGAATAAGTTATATTTGTTAATTATTGATGAATGAGCACCCTCTTAGGGTGGCACTCTTCCGACTAGGTTAGGAAACTAAATGTATCAATGGAAAAAGTGGATAAAATTTCATAAAGGGCTATATATTTCTGATAAAATCCAATGAAACCACTTTTAAACTGATATCAAAGCATTCTATAAAAGAAAATAACTAAATTATGGTGCATGAGATGATATTTAAGGGTCCATGTGTTGCTTTCATATGCTAAGACTGTAGGTCTATCTCTATTCTTTTGGTTTGTATCATATTCATAATATGGGAATGAGTGGGCTTTATTAATAAATGATGAATGAGAACCCCTGAACAGTATTTCACATCCACGAAGGAGAGGAACCTTCTAGAATCACTTTTAGTAGTGGGGAAACTCATTTGACATGTCATTGATTTTCAATGACATCTAACACTGCTACTTGTGACATGATATCAAAGCATTCATGAAAACATAATAAATAAATCATGGAGGGTGGTGATGATATTTATGGTGATAGTGATTAAATTTTATCTACTATGATAATAGTTATATCTTGCATCTTCACATATGAATCAGTCTCAGATTTTGGGAACAACTGGGATTTGTTAATAGATGATGAGTGAGCACCCCCACATGGTAGTATAGATGTTTTTTATAGAATGAAGTTTAAGGAAGGGAGCTTCCATGAACAAATATTCTAGGGAAATATCAAGGGGTTCATTGACTTGTAAAAAGAATCATATTATGGAATATTAAGGAAATATATATTGAGAAAGCCATAGATTTTAATAGTATGAGTGGGAGTGCTTGATCATTCACAATCCGAAGTTGCACAGAGTGCATATGGGATTTCCCAGCATAAGATCTTACCAAGATTCACCTCAAAAAGATTCCTCAATAGAATTAAACATGAATACCATGGCCACAATTAATTATTTAAATCACTATAACTATCAAATGATTAAAATATTATTTATCATTTTTATTAATAATGAGTGCAATTTGATTGGTCGATGTTTCAATAATGTTTACATTTTTCTAGTAATGCTTGATTTGTGGTTGACATGTGGAACCATTTAATCAATTTTGTTTATATATCATTATTTGTGGGCAAAATTAAATCACGATGAACCAGTGATATATAAACATATATTCTATTATTCAATAGAATTTATAATTAAATTTTTCAAATACATATATTTTATTAATATAAAAAATTTGTTATTTTAAAATTATGCAATTTTTGAAAAAAAACATCGTTTTCAAAATATTAAGTAATTATTTTTATCCTAAATTTCATTTTTCTAAATGTAATAATAACTTCAAATTAATAGGGTTTTATGTAAATATTTAATTAAATTATAATTCTACGAAAATTCATAGGTTTGGTAATAGTTTTGGTAGAAGGTATCACGTGGATTAACACATGGATGAAGGGTAACCGAGAAATGAAATTTGTAATCAGCAGACGTAACTATAATTATTTACATAGTTTATATAATTAAAAATTACAAACAATGCATACACTAAGACACCACAATAGGACAAGCTTCATCCAAACTCACAAGAATTAGCAACTACCTATTACGACAACTAAAATTTTACGGATTAGAGGGTTTGCGGCCTGAAAGTCTACTACATGGCCCAAAGACATAATTTTGTTTGGAACAATGGTCACTTCCATGAAATTAATAAAAAAACATCCACAGATGCGATAGTGCATTCAAAAATATCATTCAATGGAGGTAATTAGGATTTGAACCATAAAGAAATGCAAGATTATGAGGTATCTTTACCACTCAAAAAGCCCTCAATTTTCAAATAAATTATAATTAAAATTTTACTATAGTAAGGTGGAGTATAACGCAGGATAACAAATCACACATGCCACATTATAGTTGTAAGGTAGGTTCAATCCTAGAGCCTCCCTAAACCACCACACGTATAATGATAATATTAATATCAATAATGATGATGATGTAAATAAAAATAATATTTTATATCATGAAATGGGTTTTATATAATTTTTAATTAATTAAATTTTATTATTTAATTGACGTAAAAAACTAGGCATGAATTTTTTTTTTAATTTTTGGTATGTTTATAGTAAGTGTAAATTTCAAAAAAAAACTTTTTTGAATAATTATTTTACATAAATATTTGAAAACCACTAATAAATATAAAAATTCAGCTTAAAATGATTTTTTGAGGTATCTATACATTGGGATTTCAAACAACTTCTAAATGCTTTATTTTCTATAGTGTTATGTTCGAATATTATTTTGAGATTGGTGCTACCTAGTATTAGGGAAATTTTATTCATTTTCTTATTCTGAGTAGTTTATCTAGTTATTTAATAAACTATTTACCCAGTATTAATTTTATTCTATATAAATATGATTAGTAGTTTTTTATCACACAACAAGAACCTAGGGTACAATGAATTTATTATTTATTTAACCAAATTATAAATTAATAAGAAATATTAAAAAAATTATATACTTTTATTTATATTTAAATAATTTACGGAATGGAACAGACTATGGATAGAATATCTGGATGTGAATTTTTTATTCCAAAATAAAAATCACATGAAATAATATTGTAGTTTACAATGCTTCAAAAACATTAGAAACATTTCGCCCTCATTCAATTTCATTTATTTCTACCACCCGATTCATGGGATCTGCCAATATTGTTGATATGTCTTCTTCTATTTCAGTTGTTTGGATTCTTCATGTTTTCCTTCTGGTAATACATTCTTGATATTAATTCATCTTAATTATGTGTTCTAGTGAACTATTTACATTTATATTTCCCAACTTATTTCTAAATACTTCCTTATAATTAGATCTATTGAAAATATCAATCAATATAGATTTATTAGTACCAGTTTGAGAGATCGATGGTAGCTTGTTTGTAACTTTCAATTCTATAGTGACATCAGTAGTTTGACCACCATAACTATTATTAAAATCAACGTTGTCCTAATAATACATAGGTGAAGTTACTTGTGTTTCATTTAAGTAACTAGTTGGAATTCATCTAAATCCATAAGTGTCGACATGAATTTATCTAATGTTGAAAAAGAGTTATAAGTGGGTTTTATATAGTTCATCCCCCTGTCACCCATATTCTCCTCAGATTCCACTTCAATATACATTTTAAAATCCTCTAGAAATTCCCTTCTCATGATCTACCCAATAGATACATCCTTATGATTCATATTGTATGAATTAATGAATCCACCTCTATTGGGAAAATCCATCTTGGGGTAAAACTCAGAAGTATGAGAACCTATATTTTTCTCTGATCATTTCACCACACTTGTGAAATGGGAACTAGGATAATTCAATCCTAATATGAGAAGAGGTCATGGCTATACCACCATTGTGGAACTCCCGAAAGAGGAATTATGTGTTCCTTTAAATGATGGTGATAAAACACCCACATAAAAAGAATTCGTACCACCTTGATATTATTGTGTACCATGTTTACATTTTTATTAAATAACTAAATTAATTATCTAATTTATCTTGTAGGACCATAAACAAATTTCTTGCTCCTGTATTAGCTAATGATCAACTAGATCTTGAGTAGATATTATTTAAAAGATATTCCATCCTTCACAGTATACTATACACTACATGTCTGTTAGATCATATCATTTCCCCTTCTAGAGTTGTCAAATGATATCTTCCTAGAAGAAGCATCGCCTTGTTTTTTTCTAATTTTCTAGACAATAAGCACCACAAGCGTCTGGTCACCTAAAAAATACATATATAACCACTATATTGGAAAAACATTGGTTAAAAAATCAACAAATTAGTATGTGAATTAGTTATTTTATTAAGTGATTATGTGCATCATGACCACATGGTTGTGTGAAATGGTGTACGAATTTTATGTATGCAATCGTATGAACCAATACATGGACATAATGAACTATATATTGAGAGGAGAAATACTCCATTGGTAATTTTTGAGCCTTTCATATTTCATAA
The DNA here is from genome assembly GCA_963277665.1 of Viscum album. Lineage (NCBI taxonomy): Eukaryota > Viridiplantae > Streptophyta > Magnoliopsida > Santalales > Viscaceae > Viscum > Viscum album. Next base: position 374,284,394 of record OY728130.1, on the reverse strand, counting down.
AAAATTTCCCACAAGATTTTCCTAACCCACCTTCATCATAGAAGAATCCCATAATATATAAGGAAATTGTATATAAGATAACATGACAAAAAGATCATTAATAATGAGCTTCTAATTGAGAAAAAATTGAAAAAGATTTTATATATTATCAATGCACCATCATCATTTCTTCTTTTATTCGACTCCATCTATGCATTTTTAAGGGAATTTTTAATTAAAATAATCTAATTAAGAGAGAGGGTGTACCAAACATAAGTATAACATTGAACCCAAAACAGATGGTAAAATATTATTTCTTATAGAAGTCAAAGTTAGAGGGCAAAAAAATATAAAACAAGATTATAGAAATTGTTAAGGGAACACAAATATTTAATGTGCCTTGGTCCTATAGGGGCCTACGTTCACATGGAGAACACCTCCCCTCTGCATGCGTTTTAGTAATACTCAGTTGTAAAATACACTCTAATGGAAATATAACCCAAAAAAACTAAGGGAAAATTAATTGAAGTTTTGAAAATTTCCAATATTCAAAATAAATGAAACTAAATAAAATACCTATAGTTCAGAATGTGCTATGGAGACATCGTAATCACATTGAGTTGTTCTGAGTGCATGAAACACATCAAGATCAAACGGTTATTTTCCCCCAATGGTGTGTAGAAATATCCACTGAATATATCCATCCATATTCCTTTATTATAGGATTTCACGTATAATTTATATCCAACAATGAGGTGGATAATTAGGGGGAAATAATATTTTACTACGAACTATCAAAAAAATATAGAGAGAAATTGTTTTTCTAAAAGAAAACTGAAATCCCAAGCCACAAGAAACCAAAAGTGATCCAAGTGATCAATATAGGGTAGGGTGTGATCAATTCACCCTAAAAATAGTTTATCCATAAAATATGAGGGTGAATCATTAGATTCTATGCACAAGCCTTCAAAAAAGAATCCAAACAACGTAAACATGTTTTAGGAGAGATGTTCCCTGAAGATAAAACTGCTAGCTCAACTGATAAAAAATCAAGGGAAAATCCTATGGATATTCCTTAATTGATGAATCAATTAATAGTGTAGGAGGAAGCCCTAGCCATTTTACAAGACCAAACCATGAATTCCAGCATTGGTAGAATAGATTTCCATGAGAAAATCAGAGTACATGGAGTATAAATTAAGCATAATAATAAAATAAAATTAAACTATTTTTCATGGAATGAATTATCAATGTAAAATGATGAATCTAACATAGAAATTTTCAATATAAAAACATAAAATGTAAATAATAATTCACAATCCTACAAAATTTTGAAATGAAATTGATGATGTTATTTCTTCTGTGGTTATAAAATAAGAACCATTTTTAGCATATATAAATAAAATAAGAACCTATACAATACCACATAATTAGTCAGACTATCAGTCAGGTTAATGTCAGTGTGTATCTTGTTGACACAAATTACTCTTAATTAAAAAATATCTCTTATAAAAGGAGTTCTAATATAAATATGTAAGGATTTTCCATGGAATAATATGTTCATTAAAAAATAAGTGAATATTGGATATCATAATAAATATAAATTTCATAATTAAAGAGATTGAGATCAGAATATTGACCTTTAATCTATAGAAAACATGAACATAATAGGTTAAGGAAATGTAATTAGATTATATGGTTGAAAGAGAATCCATATATTTCATGTTTTATTTTCAGGAAATGGAACCACAATAAGTATTAAAAAATTACCAGTTAAGGAATTACGAGTGTCAATATTTCCAAAATAGATCATTTCAACAAAAGTAGAAATAATTTCAGAAATATCCATATTTAAACCTTGAAATAATTAAATATTTGAACTATAATATGGGTATCATATAATCCTCTTAAGTACATGCAATTGTGGCTTCCTAGGTGTATAGATAAATCTTCTTAATTTAATATTGCAGAGGAAGTATCAATCCTTTTGAAAATCCTATAGTTTATAATTCTACTAATAGAATTAGCTTGAGTAATTTTACACCTAAATTTTATATCATATTCAAAAGATGGGTCTTTTTATAAAGAAAGTATATTGTTCTATCCCTGATGTATATTAACGGTTTTGAAAGATCAAAAAATTATCTACGAATAATATTTATAATGTATGCATGCTAATAAAATAAACAATGTTTATTTGGTCTATCTATAATGATTTCAACACATAATATTTTCTTAACTTCACCTATGTAATTCATTTAAAACCTACATTTAAGATGGTATTTTACAAATTTCATGATAAACACATGTTTATATGTGATGACCAGGTCCTAAAAATAAATCCACAAATAATCATGCAGTTTTTAGTTGTTTCAAAATAAAATATTTTATCTTATTGACTCATTGAAAATTGGTTATATTACATGAATGAATAAAATTTCTTATAACAATACCTATAAAATTATGTTATTTCATACAAAAATTTATATTAATGGTATATATGATATAGTTTTAAATTCTTTGAATAACTATCTGGAGGTTTCTTATTGAGATTCTCTTTAAAATAACCATGACAGAAGGCAGTTTTCACATCAATTTATCAAATGTTCAGATAATTATATAGAGGAAATGAGAATAAAATACTATTTTAATAATTTTTAACAACATGGGAAGTGGTTTTATTTTACTTAATACATTTTCATTAAATAAATCCCTTAAAAAATAAAATTTATTTTTATTTAATTTTTTTTCTCTCAGTGTTATATTATTTTCTCTTATAAATTCATAAAGAACCAATGAATTTTAATTGGGGTTTTTATTAAAAATATAATAAGTGTGAGGTTTTTTAGATATTATATTTAATCATCCATGGAAATGACCCAATAAATTGTGTCTTTGTCATTTATGGTTGTCTTATAGGTTTGAGGGTCATCATCTACATGATCTTAAGCCACATGAAAATTGTAGGAAGCCATGTAATAATGAATGAATTGAGAAAGGAGTCTTGGTATCATATTTTCTCTATATAAGGTTAATTGGTAACCCTTAATAATTTCACAGGGTTCAAATTTTGACTCTATACATGAAGAGCACTCAAAATCATCCCCAATAATCGGTAGAGGAGAAGGTTAAGTAGGCTGGATAATATCCTCAAAATGACCCAGGATTTCATCTTCAATAGCCTATTCTATGGCTGGTTCAGTTTTTCCAGACATGGAATACTTGGTTTTAGGAAAATAACTATCATTAAAAACAACATCCCTAATTATTATTTAGTTTTTTTGACCAGTTTTTTGACCTTGATATTAAACAACATGACACCCTCAGGATATGCAACAAATATACATATTGGAGATATTGATTCCACTTTTTCAATTTTAATGGATGGAAATATAAATCACTGAAAGCTCTTATGTAATTATTAGAAGGGGATTATCTTACCAAAATTCATATGGTGTTTTAAACTGAATTTTATAAGAAGAAAACCTTTTTCTTATGAAAATAGTAGTTATGACAGCATCTGACCAAAATGATTTGGGGTGGAATGATCATGAAAACACAACCTGGACCCTTTCTAGGAGGGGCCTATTTAATTTTTATTCTATAACATTATATTGGTGAGTTTCACTAAATTTTATGTGAGATTTAATGCCTTCATATTCACAAAAATGAATGTATTCGTTGGAAAAATATTCAACTCCATTATCAGTTTTCATGGTTAAAATTTTATTTCCAATTTTGTTTTTGACCAGTTTTTTCTTGGTTGTAAGGGTTTGGAAAATATTATATTTACTTTTAATATTTCAAATCAATAACTTTCTTTAGAATTAGTCTATAAAATTTACAATGTATGAGCCTCCCCTATGAGAGGTAGTCATATATAGTCCCCAAATATCATAATAGATATATTTTATAGGGATTGTTTCTTTAAATGTATACATAATAAAGGTATTGTTCTTTTTCTTTTCCCATTATACAATATTAAAAAAATTCAAAATTCGAAGGTATGATGTCACTTAATAGCCCCTTCAAGTTTATTTCTTCTAGGACCTTGAATAGAATATTCCCCAATCTTTTATTGCATTAAATAGTGCTATCAATTTTTGTGGAATAAACACTACCTAAATTTTTTGAATGGGTCTTTCCATTCAATAATTACATTCCATTGATTAAGGACTCTTTAAAATGGTTATAGAGCCTATAAATATTTTAATAAAAAGTGTTTCTGACCGATATGTAAATCCTTTTTAGTCTAAGATCCCTATACAAATCTAGATTATATGAATAGTATGAACCCACCTTACAACATGTTATGTTATGATGGTCTGATAATCTAGTATCAACAAAATAGAACATATTTCCTTAACACTAAACCACTTATTATTACCTATAGGTATATCTCCTTCTACAATTTTAACCATTTCTATGAATAAATCTCTAAAGGGACTCATGTAAAAGGGAAAACATGAGTATAATACCCTCACTTGATTGAGTAAATGGGTGGAAACATTAAGGAATACCATAATTTCATAACCTAATTCCATAATAAGGGATTATTTAGTGGGTTTTTTGGACCATAAATAGTTATTTTCATTCCTAAATTTAGGCAAAATATTCCCACGATTAGCACGATAGAATAATGTCAATTTACTTTCAATAGAATTAGACGTATATTTGGGTTATTTACTATTCATGATATTATATTTACTAAAATGTATATTCATACCTTTATATTGAGGTAAACCACTAGATAATAAGAACTCTACATCACCATTGAGTCTAGGTTTATAGTATTATTCTTAAGGATAAAGTTTGACTTAACCTCATCAATGGCTGGAGAGTCTCACCCATACCTCATGGTGTCAACAAGTGTTCTTGGAATTATATAATGAAATTAAATTGATCATTCACTGATCCTCATCTTCAAAAATTACACTAATGTGGGATAAATATAACATAAACTAGTTAAAATTATTAATATTATATTTAGTATAATTACCAGGTATCATTTTAAAAACAAACATGTGTCGTTATTTTATAAAACCATCCCAAAAGTGAAGTAATCATATTATTTATCAATAGACGTGGACACCTGTTCTACTATGAAATAATCAAAAAAATTACTTCTTGACTTCATCAAAAAATATAAACCACTAGTCTATTATTTTATATGATTTATGTGGAGGGGATGAAGAAGTTTGGATTTTATTTTCTTTGTAATCTATAATGAAGTTTGACAATATTTGTGGATGTTGATCGATTATTAAATGTAAATCTTACAGAATTCCGAAGGTGGGAGATACAAAATTTTACACTCATGATGTTATACTATTCATTGAACTCAAATTTCAACACCACCTATAAATAATGATGTGATTAATCGATGATAAAGACTAATTAATCTTTTAGAGGAGAGATCAAGAAGAGAGTGTGAGTCCGACATTCAGGTTTTGAATATCTATTTAGTTGAGGAATAAGTGGAAGTATTCAAACTCAATATTTCAATGTTTCAGTGACTGAGAATAACTAAATTATTATAACCACCAACATAAGATTTAATTGTTGAAGTACTATAAGAAATTTCCAATCTATAAATAGTGAGATTCTCGAAAAATGATGTGATCAGGGCCATCATGGTGTAATAACTAACATATTTTTTAGATGTTGAGGTACATGAAGTAGTTGAGATTCCATAAATAGTGAGAAAAATTAACTATTTGTATACTATAAAAGATTCAAATGTTGTATTCTTAAATATTGGAGTTTGTGAAAAGTATGAAATTATTGAACCCTTAGAGGAAGATCATAATTATTTTAAGAATGATCCAAGAGTGAAACAGACATTACTCATTTCCTTTTATGAGTTATTTTTAAATAAATGTGATCCATCACATATAATTTTCTAGAGACAACTGGGGGGAGATAATATAAATAGCCTCCAAATAGATAGCTAATAGTTTGGGAATATCTTTAGTTTATGGATGATAACTTCTCACATAATTTGTAATCATTGTTTACATTTGATGTTTTTCTTGTTTAAGTAAAATACCAGCAGTAGTAAACTAATAAAAAATCTTCTTCTATTACATTATCCCATAATAAAATCAGTAAAGAGATATGTTCATTAACAAACACATCACGAGTTAAATCTATGTATTAATTAGTTGTTTCTTCAATATCAGTTATAGAAATAATAGGTTTCTTAGGGCCATAGAAAGAATTAATTAGTCTCTTCTGCCCATGAAGGGGTGTCATTTAATTCACAATAACTTAATGTTGATATCACCATTAAATTTATCAATTTCATACCACATTGTTAAAATGTCTACCCATGAAGTATATTCCATGTTCATGTTGAAAACGTTTTTCATACAACCCCAACAACTGACCAATTTGTCTGGTAACCAATTCTTATCCAAAGAGATAAAAATGAAGAGGAATTATGTTTGGTATATATACTCTAATATAATAAAATGATGAATCAATAGATATTTATGAAGATAGAATAATTAAAAAATAATGAATCAAAAAATATAAAGAAATAAATAAGAATCAAATTATGGATAAAAAAATAAAATATAGGCTATGATACCACAGTGTGAAGGGAGAGGGTGTACCAAATAGAATTATTACACAAAATCCAACAAGGACTAAACATGTTTATTAATCATAAATTTAAAATTATTGATCAAAACAAATAGAATTATTTATTAATGAACGTGTTAAATAAAAATAATGATTGAACATGATTCTATCTTAGGGGAACCAACATACAAGGAAGGAACACCACCATACATAAGAAATTTATTAATTATCAAAATAAAACAAACACTAAAAGGAGAAAAAAACAAAAAAATTTCCACATAAACAAGAATATATGTGATAAAGATTTAAAAATATCAAAACAAATGAAATTAAATATAATACTTATAGAAATTCACATGATATGGTTTGAACATCTTGATCACTTCGACCTAGGGTGTGTTCCTAGGACATATCTGCATCTGAAGGTTATTTTTTCATTCCTTACTAGATGAAATTTTCAGTAATTATTGAATAAAATCATACCCCATAAAATTAAATAACCTCCACCATAGATCCAATAATGATATTGGATTTAAGAGGCAAACACGCTAGGTTTAAGTACTGTCAAAGAAAATGGTGAGCAGGGGACTTGGTGAAGGAAAACTAAGTGCTAGATCTCAGAGAAACCAATATAAAACCATGGGATAAATCTGGAATAGATAATGACTAATTCTGCATGATAACAATAGTCCCTTGATGTAGTACAGTACATTAAGAGACTCCACACATACATTTACAAAATTGGAACCCAAGAAAGTAAACAAGTATTCTGACAGATGGGCATTAAAAATTAAACAGGCGACTCTAAATATCAATGATATATAGAAAATCCATCAGAAATACATAGAACGGTGAATCTATCAAGAATGTGAGTGGTAGCCGTGGGCATAATCCAAGGCCAAAACTAGGAGGAACACACATGTTGAATAGATACCCAATTGAAAAGAACAATCCCATCAGTATAAAATGGGCATAATAGTAAATGAAATAAAGCATTTTTTCCTGGTAGGAATTATCAATGCAATGGGAAGAATGTACCATGCCATAATTCAATATGAAAAAATTAAAATTAAAATGGATAGAGTTCGACATAATTCCAAAACAAGGTCTATAGTGGTGTGAACCTCGTTCATGCCTCCCAATTTCACTAAGAAGCGTGAACGAGGTTCACCCTTCCTAGATACGACCAAAGAGGTATGAACCCCATTCACCCCAAATTATATATATATATATATTCTCTTTACAAAAATAGATAATACATTCTATTTTAAAAAAATTAAATCTAAATCAGTTATATATATATATATATATACATTTCAATTTATTAATAAGTAATATAATCATTAACTATCAATTATATTATTTAGTATTAATTATTAATATATTATTATGTAATTAATTAATTAATAGTACTATAAAAATTATTATTATAAAAAATATAATTAAAAAAATAACATTTAAAAATACATTACCTATTTAATAATGATATTATTTTAAATATATCATTTTCTATTGTTAATTATTTATTTATAAAATTAATAATATATCAATTATTAATAATATTAATAATATTTAGAGATTTTTATTTATAAGTATTTTTTAATTTGTTAATGATAAAAAATATTAGTAATTTGTTAATGGCGAATGATTTTATATATTATCAACTATAATATTTGTTATTAATTACTATTAAATTATATTATTAAATAATTAATTAATATTATAACAAATATTTATAAATTTTAAATTTAAAATAATTTTTAATTTTTCTGAAAATAATAATTTTTAAATTATTAATAGATAATGAATTATTTAATTATCAATTATATTATTTATTATTATTAAATAATATTCTATTATGTTGTTAATATTACTAATAGTATTATAGGTAACATTTCTTTATAGTAATATAATACAATAACATTTATTAGAAAAAATATTTAATAGTTAATAATTATATTACTCTTAATATTTTACGCTTCATTGTTAATATTTTACCCGTATAATTGATAAAATATATCTACTATTAATATTAGAAATAATAATTGAATTTATAATAATAATATTATTAGTATTTAATAATAAATCTAAGATGATTATTTATTATAAAAATATGGATAATAATACAAAGAAGTATTAATATAAAAAATAAATAGTAGTTTTTATCATTACAAAAGTAGTTCCTAAAAAATATGATTCCTAATCATTCAAAAATATTTTTATAGATTTCCAATTATATCAAAAAGTTGTTTTATTCAAGAAAATATAATATAATAGTATTTTTTAAATAATGTACAAATAATTATTTGAAAAACATATAACATGTATAAATCTGATCTATTTCGGTGTCTTGGGTTCCCTTCCATTCCACGACCAAGATTATAATGCATGCACACAGTGTCTATCGATGTATATACTCTAGTGTAGTGTCTCCTCTATCATATATGACACATACCTCTCCATAATACTATGATACATAAGGCAGATCTATCTATTATACCCAATCCTAGATCCAAGGATAATGATAGGTGACTAGAACACTCACTAATATGAAAATCATATGGATGATATGTAGTTGATATATATGGATTATAGGAAAATATTGTCTACAACATAGGCTAGTCTACATCGTAGTCCAATTGGCCTTTATCTGTATATAAAAACCTAACACACTAACAGACTATGTCCTTGTATGCGCCTCTAGCTATGTATATGACTCATATGCAATTGGAACTAGAGGAGAAACTATCTTATCATGTGTAAATCCCTCCCATTTTCCACTGATTCATCCATGAAAGGGTCATCACCCCTTAATACATCTATATCAGGCTCATCACCCTCAACATTTCTCACCACATTAGAGAGAATCCCATGATAAATCTCATCTATAGGAAGAAGTAGTTCTATTATAACTCAATAATAAAAGGAATGATCACATGTGACTCCATCTACCGGATGAGATATGTGAATGAGTTGGATGATATGAGAATCATGAAAAACAATTATGTTATTAACTAAAGATAATAGAAAAATATTGAACAATATAAAGATGAGTTATTACCAACCCATTATAACACCATCCATGTCATGTTTGATATCACATTGGTGGAATGTTATACAATGGTCCACAATCTATTTTGTATGAAAAATGAATATGTATTGTTCCGACCCCTCATTATCCCAACCCATGTCTTTTTTCCCACATCAAAATATATTATACATGATATCAACTATAATCATGGTCTTACTTCCATGAAATCATTTAGTAATAATGTTAAGGTGATAGACTAGGTGATTCCTGAATAGGATGATAGACGCGGATCTACCTCATAACTCTATTTTCATGATTCTAAATTACAATATGAAAATGAATCAGTGGTATGATGCATGAGCATTTAGCAAACAACATCGTACAATAAGGTGGGATGCAGTGGCTGATAGTCTCAATATATTACATCCATGAATGCTATAATTTCTAAAAAAAAATAAATTAATAAATAAATACATGTACTCTACATAATAATAAATTAACTATATAATTAATAATCATTCAATTCATCTCATTGAAGGCCATCCAACATAATTCTGAAAGCATAGACATCGTGTCTTACTGTATCTGCATATCGACATACAGGACTACACCTATATGTAACATTTTTGTACTCATTTTTTATAATGGATACACAAACACACACACAAACACACACATACAGATATATATATATATATATATATATATATATTAATTTTTCACATAATAATGAAAAAAATCATTATCCATGTTTAACTCCCATAAATGTTAGCTGGCAGTGGTTCATTGGAATGTGGAGCTGTGTGGGGGATTGAATCCCATATCCACATCTGAATAATAAAAATACATCCTATAGTCTTTCTATTTTGAATGATACATGTTATTCATAGTGATCTCTATGTATACTCAACATTTGATAACCCATTTTTGTACCTCCACGTTCGGTCAAAATCCTATATTAATAGTAAATACATCAAATGGACAAATGTAGTGGAATGGTTGAATATTACCATTCATCCAATAAGTCTTACCATATATGTACATGAAAATATTTAGACTGTGATATTTTCTTCATCATCAACATGATGGGTGAAGTGCATTCATATCTATGACATGAGTAATCGACTCTCAGAGATGGAACATCCATCATCGAGAACATCAATTCCCAACACTCTGTTAACAATATCAAACTAATTTGTATCAAATATTCTTCTCATAACTACACCATAAATGGGGAGGCCTGACATAATGGACACATCCTTAAGCATAATAGTCATCTCTCCATCTGAAAAAATGAAATTCATGTGTCCATACCCTATATATCTCTATGAGTTCATGAATGTGTGGATGATCAATGAATGTGAATTCTCACATCAAAATTCCACATAACCAAGCATGGTCAAAATTAGGGATTATCGAAGTAGGTGGTGCAACATGATAGAAATTATCAGATCTATGTACTCTCAAAGTATGAACTAGATCTCCCTCTATGACTTTTCATGAGAAATTCCAATCTAGTAATGCGATAAATGGGATAACAGTATCTCCACATTAAATATCATTGTTACATTTTATAGTTATTTCTATAAAATATTATCATATTTTTTTAAAAAAACTGTGTACAACCATGAAATAATAACAAAAAAATAAGAAAATACATTTAAATTGATGTCCCAAGGACATGATCTTGTGACCATGACCGAAACCCCTCCACAACATTACCATCACAACCGAGCATGTGAGGCTTCTAAAAATATTTTTTAATCAACTACAATAATTTAAATGATATAGACAATTATCTTCCATAATTAATCATAATGACAACAAATGTGATGTAAAACTGAATTTTCTGATATCTATGTCTTATTCTATCATTTTGTTATTTTAGAGATCTCCATTAATGTTTAATTTATTTTTAAATAATTCAATTTATATCAAATGTGATGAATATCCCACATATTACAAGTGATTTCAAAATATATTCCACAAAATATGGGATTTAAAAGATAGATATTATGACAACTAATTTATAGGATGAACCTATTATTATTCATTTTTACTAAGTGTATAATTTCATAAATATTTAAATATCCTAAAACACATTCTGATTGAAAAATAAGAAACAAACCAGGGATGAAACATGCCATAATTGAAGAATTTCATAAATAAACAGACCAATTAAGGAAAAAACAATAAAATAGAAAAAATGTATACATTCATGATAAAATACATAAAATTAATCATGGATGATGTTAAGTGGAGCCATGTTCCAATAGTTTAATAATCCTTTTACATGTATTCCCTTATGTATGAAAAATGATGCATTTTAGTTCCACCTCCCATTTTTTAGGCTATTCGATTTCATTTATAATACGAAACTACTTTGGTCATCCCAAAGGGAACAACATGTTAATATTAAGCACTAAATTTATTTGTTATTGGGAATGAAAAATGTATAAAATATCAAAAAATTATTTTTAATTCAAACTAGAAATATAACAATACATTAACCAAAAAATCCAACTATGAATGAATTCATAAATGAAAAAGAGAAAAAAAATTAGTAATATCAGGCTACAACGTCGTCTAATCAACATGAAATATAATTTCACTAAATTCATCAAAATGTATCTATGGTGAACTATTGTAATTGAACAAAATTTATCACATAATACAACGAGTCATTATAGATATCCCATGATATGTTCACTAATGCACATAAATAAATAATATGTGCACAGGGATATCTCAATGACTATAATTAACTATAATCACAATATATACTTCCCAATATGACCACCATCACATGACCACAATTTCATATGAGTGGATTATAGAACTATCATATGTGAAAGCGGGTCCCAACCCAGTAAAAGTTTAGAACCCACAATTATGAAACATCCTACTATATTTTATCAATGTATAATTTTAAATTCTAAACAGAACACTTTACATTTGGTTCCACATATGGTATTTTTGGTACCATTCATCAAATTAATTTAATCATATAAATTTTAATTTATAATAAACCCATGATCATTAGTCTATGAACACCCTTAATGAGTCCATTTATTCACTTCACAATATTAGTGGTCATACGACTATACCTCCTACCACCAACATATTCTACTGAACATTGGACCATTTAAATTTTCTCATATACCTATATATATCCAATTTATCCTTTCTAGATTATTCATGTTGTTGATTGAGAATACCTTTTTGGAATCATATACTAAAAAATGTTTCTAATAAAATATCTAAATGGATATTAAATATTTTCTACAAAAAGAATATATTTATGAAAACATGTCCAACATGATGCAAGATTTTTTATTTCATTATCTCAAATATTATTACAAAAATTACTATAAATATATATAATCCAATATCAATGATAATAAATTAGTACTCTCTATAAAAATACATCACTAATATCATTAACAATAATCACTAAATAGAGATAAAATATCAAACACATTCTGCAAATTTGTGGGACAATAATGTGTTTATTGGGAAAAAACTAACAACATGATTCAAAATTACACTTTTCAACAATGTAAAATTCTGGTTGTAGAGGAGCATGATTACTATACCATATAGCAGAAATAAGTATAAAAACTATATAATTTCCTTAAAAATGTACCACTGACTTGAATTAATATTTTATAATATGGGATAGTAATGATACATGGATGAAATTCCCAAAATAGATTATGGAACTCAGCATTTGTTTGAAAAAATTGGTGATACTGGGAGACATACTCCATAGGGTCCAAATTATAAATGACCTGATTGGAGGGAGAGAAAAATACCATTAGCTATTGAAATAATACATATGATTCTATCATGTAACCATAAATATTATAAATTTCCTTTTTTTTCATTTCATAATTTTATATATGATATATTTTATTTGGAAAATAGTTGTATTTTTTCATCAATATGGGATATAGGAATTTTTAGAAACTTTCATATCATCTCTATAATGATAGTTGTTTTAAAATACTCTTCATGTGATGAGTGATCCTATAACAAGATTTTATGTTCATAAGTGTGTGGGCCTTCTAATTCAGTTATCATCAAATAAAAAAAATTCATATATTTATAGAATTCACAATTATATATTCTAACACTTATTTGTCTAATCAAATTAGATATTTTACATTCATGGATTCATCAACCAAAGATGAAAAAATTATCTCTATATGGTATTTCTTAAAAACAGTTCTTATTGGAATTTTACTTTTTAACTCTTTCCCATCATTTTAGGTGTTATCAGTTAATGCAGATCTGTTACCTATAATTTCAATGAATTTTTTATCTAGTCCAATTAAATATAATAAATATATTTTGAATGAAACATTCATTCAATAAAAAAATACAATATTGTTGAATGATTACCAAAAACTAGTTTTGACTATCTATCAACGGAACCTCATGTGGTTCATTCCAAACATTATTACCACCTACATCATCACATGATGCATCACCAAAATAATTCTACATTTTTTAATTTAGAATACATTAAATATTGATTATAAATGTTGATGTCCCCGTCATTTATTCCTAAATTATGGAATTCCTCTTCACAATATGTTTTTATTGTCATAGTCATATAAAAATAAAATGAATGTAGGTGTTTTTAAGGGTTGTCTTCAATAGAGACCACATAACTTGGTTATATAGTAGTAGGTCAGGCCTCATCAATATTTGAAATAACCACATATAAATTTTTTCTATGATTACTGCATTATTTCTTAAACATTCAGATCCTCTATTATAGCTAATTTTAGAAACAATCAGTCTCTTTTTAGTCATGATGTAAAAATCCAGCATCAAAGAGAAACACCTCTTTCAAACTCTCCTTAATTATAATGTTACTCACAAGCATATGAGTGGGTCCATGAGTTTTAGATAAATAAGATTATTCCATATACACATAGGTCCGTGCATAATTTGATATATGGATGACAATAATATCATAGATAAAGAGAGGAAAATTAAATTATTAAAAATTATATCACCACATAAAATTTTCATTAATGGTTACTGCATTATTTCTTAAACTTTGGGATACTATATTATTTCTATTTTTAGAAACAATCAGTCTCCATGTAGTCAGGATGTAAAAATCTAGCATTAAATAGAAACACCTCTTTCAAACTCTCTTTTATTATAATTTTACTCACAAGCATGTGAGTGGGTCCATGGGTTTCAGATAAATAAAATTATTGCATATACACATCAGTACTAGAATAATTTGATAGATGGATGAAAGCAAGATCATAAATGAAGAAAGGAAAATTCAATTATTAAAAATTATATTATCACATATAAAAAATACATCAAATTTCAATTATACATTGGTTTATCATCTCATGATTAGTGAATTATGACAAATTAAATAATTGGATATAAAAATTACAACATTCAATTTCAATCATACAAGAGATATTAATCTCAAGATCCGTTATCATACAAGACTATTAACTTGTTTATTTTTGATATTTATAATGTTCTACATATTATAACATTAAAAATAACTATACATGATAAATAATATATATATATATATATATATATATTTATAATCATACTTTAAGAAATATTTATCACCCTTTTAGGTAGGAAACTATTGTTACAAATAAGATAGATATAAATATCTTCAATATTGACATTACAATAATTTCCTATATATTAAACATAATAAAATGTTATAGATATTTAAAATACACCATTAAATTTACAACATGTATAAACTAGTCATGATTGACAAATTATGACTTCATCATAAAACATGTATTATGGATTTTTTAATCATTATTAGATAATACCACCAAAACCTTAAGGGAACTATTGGTGCCTCTATTATCATTGATTTCAGCAACCATCGGTCCCCTTTTAGTCAGGATGTAAAAATACATCTTCAAATAGTAACACCTCTTATCAGACACACATTTATTAAATTATTAATAACATGTATGTGAGGGGGGGAGCTAGTGGTTTTGGATGAACTACATTATTTCGAAATTTATGTGCATAAATTATTAGAGATTGGTTTGAAACATAAGTCATCAATTAGTAAAAAGATTATATTATTAAAAAAAATACAAAAACACATATAAAAACGACATACAATATAAATTATACATCAGTCATTCAACTCAGGACCTGTTATGACACAATACATATAATTTTTTTTAAGGATTCTGTTGAAACTCCATTTTTTGAGGATGAAAATAATATTAATAGAACATTAATCATGTTAAGGTTCTAAAGGTACATTACAAATATTTTTGTCACATGCACACCCAAGGGCATTAGAAGTCCCACACATCAACCCCTCTATGACACCAAAGGGAAGACGACCCCTGTAGTGGGCCCCTTCACTGGGATCCAACACTATAGACCATCATAGGGTAACTCCTTTGACTAGGGTACTCTTTATTCCGTTAAATAGGACCCAGGTACCCCATATTTTTATATTTTGGAAAATCAATAGAATCCCCCAATATCTGGTTCTGAAACCTATTTTCCCGGGCCTTCAAAAATTCCTCAAGTTTCTCTACAAAACATGAGATAAGAGAGAATTAAAGGGGGTTTGTGAGATAAAAGAACCTTCATGTTCTAAAAAAATATACCTACACAAGGAAACCTTCCTTCATAGTAGAAAAACACCTCCACGAGGCCCATTCCCTTACTAAGGACCTTCACAAGACCCATCCAGTGACACAAGTGGAGAACTGTAGTTTCTATGATAAATCCCCAGCCAATATTTGTTACCTTGGTGGTACATTACTAAGGAATATACAACACAAAATGATATAAACCCCATGCACAAAGCACTTCCAGTTTCTCCCAGGCCATGCCCATGGCAGTTATTCCCTCTAAGACGTGACCTATGTCAGCCCGCCTTTCATTTGTCTTCCAAGCCACCAATATTAGGAATCATTTTCCTTTGGAACCCTCATATGAGGGGTACTAATTTTTAACCTCCAAAGAATATTATAGACAAGAAATACCATGATGATGGGCACCATCCGTTTCTTTCATTTGGATTTTCATTCCTACTTTCAAATTTTCCCGCACATGTCATAACATATGGTTTAGGTCCTTGTGGTGCATGTTGATTTTAATTCCCATTTTCTAGAGGACCCCAAATCTGGGGGAGAAGTTAGGGGACTCTCGGTCTTAGATACTATAGTTAGGACCATGTCTAACCCTTATTGCCTCTATAACCTAAATCATCAAATTCTAGCTGATTAGGGTAAGAATCATGCTCTCTTTTCCCTTTGATAGGGAATGAAATCCTCTACTACTGTTGCCGATACAATTTTATTACATCCTACCTGGAGTAAACCCAATTCATTTCCCACTATAGGTTTCACTATTAATTCTATTCTCTCCCGAAGGGTAAATTATTTATGGGTAGTCATACCTAACTATTATAGATCTAAAATATGATAGTGAATTGGAACATTAAGGTCCCTCCTTCTTCTCTCATAACCCAATCCTCTTCAATTAGTGGTGGAGAAGGATTGTGTGGTTTCCCAGATCTTCTATTTATACTTATTTCCTACACTAGTAATGACTCAAGTGGAAATACATGTTATTGTTTGTCATTAAATCCTCATGATACAAATTTTTTTTGATCCTTCTACATGGTATAATCCCAATAATCGCACCCAATGGGTGTTCTCCTCAAGAGTAAGCCACAATCATACTCTTCCCCAGGCATCATCCACATTAGTAAGCCCCAAAAACATATACTCATTCACCTACATCATCCAATTTAGGATAAATCCCCTACAAAACATCAAATCACAATAACATCCTATTAAAGAGTATGTCCCAATCACATAACCATACCCATCAATGGGTTTACTCCTCAGGAGTATTCCCCAAACCCAACCCCCAAATATTCATGATCTATGTCACTTATCATGGCCCCAAATTCATTCATTTGGGCATACGTGATAGTATTAATCCTTTTCTTAATAATATAAGATGGAAAAACTATCCTTTTTCACAAATAAAAGGGCCTCCATAGATATAGGACCTTATATTTGAACTATATGGGATTTTATTCCCTTCAAAATGGGATACATAAGAGGAATCTATAAGGTTCACACCCAACAACCATAATCAACCATACCCTCTATGGGTCACAATACCTCTAGGGTATAAGTATACCAATAAATTCATATCCCTTATAGGTTCCACGAGCCTCTTCATATTAAGTGTCACTGCAAACTATGACTTTGAAAATTTCACCTATATATCCTTGACCCATGATGATAAACTGAATGGTTTGGTCCTCATAACATTACCATAAAGGTTTGACAATCCCATTTAAGTGGCATCTAACTACCTGTGTTATAACTCCATTTATAAGTCCATATAAGAATCTTGTCTCAATTTTCTAATCCCATCTTCCAAACAACTTTCATCTCCCAAGATGAATACATAATCCAGAACACCAATCTATGTGGATAGATTATGATCATAATCATAAAAATGACCATATAATCTCTAATTAATAAATTCTGGGATACCATTGATCGAGAACCTCATATATATATATATATATATATATATATATATATCCAATGATAAAGATCCTAAGATACATAAAAAGGATTCCATAATCTATACATGTAAATAATAGAATGTTAATTCAAGGGAGATCAAAATCATCCTTGGGAATTAATGAATGATTCATGAACATCTCATCAATTTATATGAGGTCCTTAGAGTAGGGAGTAATTCCCACCATAAGAGTGTGTGAAAAATACTCCAATCCTCTTGAACAATATCAGTTATTTATAAATCTTGTACAAAATCCCCAATGCACGTCTCCATTAGAATGAATGACCCTATAATACAGAACCATTGGGTGTTTCTAGATCCAAAAATAACCCATTAGAAACCCAATTATAAAGAATGAACTAAACATGAATTTTTGTAGTCATTTCATCCGCCTTCAATGAACAATGAGGAGAATACAAATATTAAACAGAAACAAAAAATTGTGAACTCAATGAAAATACATAACCAATAGTATAGATTCACCAATCTATAAGGGACCTTTTTCTCTCATAATTAAAGAGGGATAAACATGAGAATCAATAATGCATGTTTTCATTCAATTGAGATCCTACATTGTTGAAGTATAATGGTTTGTGCTTGGAATATATTTTGTAACTTTCTCAAAAAAACTCCATTTGATTCAATGGATTCTTTCCAACTACCATGATTGAATGACCCGGTCGATATTCACACCATGTCTTCATCAACAAAAAGGAAACAGTCACCAACCTAGCATCTTTAATGCCGGGTCTCAAATGCACTGGTTTGGGATTACTAATAAAATGATAAAATCTGGACCATAGAGGCTACTAAAAAATCCTTCTATGTCTCTAAGCCCCATCAATCGGCTGACCAGCAATGACTAGTGGTCCTGTTGTATACGGGTCCAACCACTATCTTAAACTATTTCTATAGATTATCATAATAATATGACAGAAATTCCCACCATTATTACTTATAGGAATACTATGAGGCCACCTAATGACTCATATAGAAGACATAGGTCCCCTTAAAAATGATATATTCTATCAATATATGCATCCAAATTCATGCGGTAGTGAAGCCTCAACATGATGAGGGTTCCGTCCTTGGCCATATCAGATAGGTCATCTAGATCTGGGCATGCAAGATGGCCCATCGGGGGAACACAGGTCAATTGGGAGAAGATTCACACATATGACCCCTCCTAATAATCTCACCAAACTAATTTGGTGTAAAACTACATGTGTGAACATATATTTACCCACCTTAATTCCACCTACCAACAGAATATAATGGATGCTCTCAAAGAACCACATCGTTCAATTCATGAAAATCCTCTTGAGGAGGAACATACACCATCATGCACTAACTAAGAATTACCTTAGCCTCATATATAAGAACATATAGAATCCTACACACCATGTTTGATGGGAAAATGAATGTAGTGGAACATAGAAACATGTATTCATCAAGCATGCCATCAATTTTGTCTCGAAACGTCTAGATGTGTTAGTTAGAAAGTCACAGTGATAAATTGTGTGTGTACCCAACTCTTGGCCCCACAATTTTAGTACATTTAGTATCCACATGTGGGAATGGGAGGACATTATAAGATAATAACCCCTACTCTAAATCAGGAATGTGCATATATCCTCTTTCCAATCATTGATGTTACCACAAATATCCCGAAAATTGTTAAAGGGGAGACATGAATCCCCACCCACATCTTACAAACCAACAATGTCTTCATAATGGTGAAAAAAAAAGTTTCATTGGGATGTAATAATTGTTCCATCCCCACAAATATTATGTATTATCATCATATCACACAAAATAAGACACGACACCTAGTCTATTACTGGATGTTTTTGGGGAATAATCCGCCGCAATATATAGACAACCAGATTAGGAACATACGTCAATTACAATAGGAAGTAATTGGAATATCCCAATGGACAGTGAAAGGATATAAAAATACCATATATTATAAAACCACTTCCCCCCTAGAATGTTTCCCCAATTTCTCAAAATAAGGCATCTAATAAAAAGCCTCACCAAAGACAACAAGAAAATGAAGAGACAATATATAATATTTCTTAGCATAATGATAATGTTTTTGGAACCCATAGGCACATATTTTTATATTATCAAGATTATACTATCCCATTACCAAATTAAAGGATAGTTTTAATAATTTTGGAAGGACTAATAGGGACATTTAACCATGAAGGCTTTCTTTATGTCCCCAATCCGGTTGATTTTGAGATCCCATCTCTTGATGAGAACAACAACACCCCTCCATGTGGCCATAATATCGAGGAATAAGAGGTTTTTCACTTTTATATAATACACCATGGTAATACTTCCCATGATTTCAAAATATTAATGTTCTATATACAACATTATTTCACATTTTCAAGGAAATTATACACTCAGAATGATTGTGATGAGAAATCCCCCAACAACAAGGAAGATTAGAAAATAAGTCTAGACATGTACGACTCCTTATTACTTGAATTTGAATTTTTTTCTCAAATAGAAGACACCAGAAAGATATTGTTGTTCTCATATCATCCTTCTTATTTCCTACCTTCCAGCAAAATAGAAGATGTCCCTACAAATCCTTTTTCTTATAACAAAAAGTCGGGAAATAATCCACTATGGTTTGATCCGGTAGAAGATAATATAGTGAGAGTTGAAGAAGATGTGATAAAAATGATTAAATACATGGCTAAAGATGTCATACCATTCATGTTATAGACTTTAACCTCCCCTCAACATGGTATCCTAAAGGCGTTTTCAGATGCTTTTGTGCACAAAATCTACCTCAACATAGGGAAAAATGAATATAACTTCAGAGCGAAAATGATACCCTATGATGGGTATCAATTCATAAAAATATAATATAAGTTATTAAAAGAAAAATTAACATGGATTATCTTATTAGATGATAAAAAATAGAGATACAATAAGGATCCCTTCAATGTTCATGCCTCATAATGTTATAAGGATTGCATGGATTGACCAAAAATGCCACATATGGTGTTTATATAAGAGGAAGGGGTGCACAAGGAGCATTAATTTTCACCAAGAACCATAACAAAAAATTCCCAAATAAAGTAGCATAATGTAATGTTATAACTTAGAAATGACTTCAAAAAAATGATCTTGTTTATGATCTATGACATTCTCAACTAAAATAGGACATGATCGACTCTCACTGACATTGATCTAGAAGGGAGTATCTTGTTGAGATAAGTTTACAGAAATGATATTAAACTATTTAGAAATTATACCTCTTAGAAGAATTCATCCCTTAGATAACACAAATATCAAAAATTTCATGCTTCAGAAGTGAGTGATCTAAGTGCATACAAGATGATGTAACCATCCAATGTGTTAATGAAACATACTAAAATAAAAAGGGAAGTTGTGGAAGTAGTCACCATGATATTTCAAGAGTAACCCCATCCTTTTGGGATGGTTTTGTTTTTAACACTTCCATCAAGGAAAGTAAAATATGCCAAAAGTGTTGTGAATTCCAAACGAGAATGACCTCATCCTCTAGGGCTAGGGGATTTTTCACCTCAAATGCCATCCTTAGTGAATATCTGTATTATTCTTATAATGGTAAACTATGATTAATGGATCCCCATAGTTCATGTCTTCTTGTGACCTGGTACCCTCAATAGAAACATACACAAATCACCAATCTAGTGATTCCCCTCAGATCACTGTCCTTCAAATATCTTATAGAGAACCATTTAATAAGAGGATGAGGCCTCATGGAGGGTTTATAAAGAGTTAGTATCCAAAATACATTGATATAATTACTTAAATGAATTAAAGATCTGTGAATTTCAGCAAATCTGTCTTCAAAAAATTTTAAAGAACACTAGGTCAATTTTGAGGATGGACAAAAAGAGGAAGTCCCAGTTCATAATAAGGTCCACACTATAAATTATGAGGTGTGCATACCCGAAACAAGTGGACTACCAAAAATTTAGGGATTCCTTTAGACAACACATCCTTACCCACTTGAAAAGGCATCCAAATTCAACAAGGGTAATTGTTTGGATCTGTATCACCACCATCATTGGGAGTTAAGACTCTTATAATTGAGGAAATATATTCCCAGTAAGAGTAAGATATGAAATATTTTAGGTGACTCAATATAGAACTACTCTAAGGTAGACTTACTACTATGAATGTTCTACCAGAAGATCCTTAACTCTCACTCCTAGATATATAACCTCAACAAAGAGGGTCTTCCATAGTTCCTATATCATATCTAGAACATACTCTCAATGTGATAAACCAACCACCAATGTCCATGGACCCCACTTTATAAGATCAAGAAATCCAACTATTTTGATCACTTCCAAAATACATAAAAGTTCTTCCTTACCAGCTTTCCATGTATAGGCTACCCGCATATACAACCAGTACTGTCATAAGAGATGGCCATACTGGCCACTACACCTGTTCACTCTCCATCTCATCCAGAAGTTTCCCAATGGCTCATGAATGATCAAGAGTCTCTGAATTCTCGATTAGAATCCATGTAGAAATAAAACACAATGATAAAAGTAGAAAATAATCCTTACCTAGTTCGGTTGATCCAAATATTCCAATTATAATATTTAGGAAACCTAAATTTCCAATTTTTATTACCTTGGGAGACCCAAAGCATCATTTTATGAATTTTTTCTCTTATTGTGATCCCATGATTGGGAAACCTGTATAAAAAGAGGTAGTGAAATTCAAGTGCTTTGTGAAATCACTATAGAGACCATCCTTCATATGGTACATGATCTTGTAGGCTTACTCAATTATGGGGTGGGAAGACAACCTTTAGAAATTTCTCTTCTAGTTCAGCTCAACATTTCTAAATGAAGTAGACATTAATCTATCGATATATAAGTTGTAAGAGAATGAAAGTTACATAGAATTAATTTCACAATGGAATGAATAGGAATTATCAATGATCCTAGAACACCATCATATAGAGTTTATTCCCATATATATCGATAATATTCATGATGAGTTGTTCATGACACTCATACTAGTAAAATACACATGACTATTTCAGAACACTGACCCAATTTTGAAAAGTGTGTAGTACTCCATTGAATAGATTAAATAAATTTGTAATATAATTACATTGAATCCAGGAATGCGAATAGAGAATGTAGAGGATTCAACTGTTACACATAAGAATGCCATGATCCTACTATATATACAACACCTTATCGTGTATCCACACCTCTTGATCATTAACAACATCACCCACCTCATCTATATGATCAAAAAGAGAAGAGTTGGAATCAATTTTATTAAATTTAAATCTTTTATTATTTTTAAAATGACCATGTCCTTGCGTACTTCATATTGGAATCAGAAAAAAAAAATTATAATGCTTCCAAAGCCTTTGAATCTTAGTGAAGATGGTGATGGAGATCTCTTAAATTAGTTTTCATTTCATCATTTACTAGTGAACAACATCTATAATTGTTTAGATTTTAAATAAATTCTGAAAAATATTGTGGACTCTAGGAAAGTGTATCTTAAACATTCACATGCTCAAGTATAATGTGTCTCTACTATAGATTCGAAGGAGGAGAATGAATGGTAGGTCATTGACATCAACGGTACATAGAATTTCAATTAATAGATGGTAAAAAATATGATCAAATGAACTCTTGTTATCCTCCAATTATAGTTTTCATAGCCAACTATGCCTTTGACCACTTCCATCACAATATCAAAATTTATAGTAGTAGATCATCCATCTGAAATACTGCATTCCAAAAAAATTACATGGAATGAAGAATTACAAATTTATGAATATGAAATTATCCTCGATTTCATTTATCTTCATTCCAATAGTCTCAAAGTCACAAACACTACCCCACTAAATGGTAAAACAAGGGTCCACCCACTTGTCGGAATCTCCAAAAGATGAGGAGAGATGATCTTCGGTTCAATTTTAATTATTCAACTAATGGATCCCTTCTCAGATTATGAGAATGATTATGAAATTGAATTCTACATGATTAGGGAATTGGGGGAATAGGTCATCAAATCTGAGGATATAGGGGATAATATATTCTTTTTAAGAGTCACTAATTTTAGTCATGCCCTTGTTAAAACTATATACCCATGAAAAACATATGGTATAGATCTACTATGATCCCAACAAAAGAAGTAAGGTTCCCCAATTCTTTATAGGGAACTCCCAAATATGATCACCCTATAATATTGGATAGATTATATGTTGTTTCATTATCATTTTTATAGTGTAGGCATACCTATATGACCTCATCCACTAATAATAGAAGAACCTCCAACTCTTAGTCGAAGTGTGGGGCCTTCTACAATAGGAACATCAAATCCTAAAATCCCGATGAATGAATATCACTGTTCTAGGAAGAAGAGACCATAAGACCATATGTATGATGTTTTGTTGAAATTAGGATTGGTTTGGTCAATTTTTTCAATTTCATATTCTATAATCCAATCAAAATACCTCTCGGAAGAACTAATTGTGGAATTATCGAGACCTCGAGAATTTAATGTTTAGATTCCTGCTGCAGAAGGGTATCAAGAAAAGAATGGTCCAGAATATTTCCTCATGGTCATATATTTCACCAAATAGAATGATTATTACATCAAAAAAGGCATGCGAAACCATTGTATATATCTATCAGGATAAATTACATTGATATCAGATGAACCATAGTTGAATACTACTCAATAATATACCTTATTCCAATCCAAACACTTCTCTATTTGGGTTTTAATGAATCTCACTTTCCCCCCCACTACTCGAATGTCACATAGTTATTAGAAGAATGAGACAATTAAACTCATGAAAATCATGCTCAGAACTCAGTTCATGGATATTATGTCTGACTAATTACACATGGTTATTAGGAAGGACACAACATTGAAAATTATGGTATGAAGACCTTAGCTATATTATAATTCAGTTGTCCCTTTTTCATACCACTAATTCCTAAAATAATATATCAATGGAAAAATTTCGACATTTCATGGTGAAAAATAATCCAATCATGTCTTTGGAATCATAGTAAATTGATGCAGTATTCTACCACATGTGAGTGATGCAGTACATGGATGATGATGTCCCTTGCATAAATTCACCAAATGGTTTGGAGATAATCCCAAATAATCCATTGAAGAAAATCTATATAGAGTACATGATTCATACTAATAAAATATAATGGGGGTATTCAAGGATACATTCATTGATTTCAAAATGTCATTCATAAAAATTGAGCCTTCCAGTTACGGGGAAGTTTTCAACTCTCAAAATAGTGTTGAAAGCCCAAATAAAAATTTCTTCAGTACATATATTATTCTTCAACAAGTACATATTACATATGATGGGGTATAAGTAGTTGTCATTAAAATGGAAGAAAGTAAAGATTCGTATCCTCTCTCTCATGATTCCCCTTTGGAGCTCCAAGAAGGCCTCATACCTACAAGTGAGCCGAAAATGTTTACTTCAACAATCAAAAATCCAAATGATGAATCCACTCCTATCTTATTGAAATTCTATTCATCACCTACAAATGAGGAATAAGTTAAAGATTAAAGGAATGAGGATGTGGAATACGAAGAATAACCTAGGGATTCCACTCAATCATTTGGGTAAGGTTTCTTCATCACTTTTTACAATCTAAGATTAATAAATTTTGTTAAAGAGGAATATCTATTACCCACATTAATCAGTGCGGCCATGAATTCTGAAGAACATGATATATATCCTTTATTCCTAGTTAAATATTGGGATGTGGTTATCTGTAATTGCTTATAAATTCTAGGACTTGACCTTGATATGGCCATCCATTTCTTGGGGTTTTTAGATGGTGATTGAGGATTTAAACAGAAAGACAGAAGGACACACCAAACTCAAACCTCCAAAATTGAGGTCTAAGTTTATAAGATCATTAAGGATGACCTCATATATATGTATAGTATCCAAAATGGATATCCAATATTTTTTCTATGAATAAAAAAATGGTAAGATCGGAGTTTTCATTGAAATCAAAGAACTCAATGAGAACTATCAGAAATATGAAATCATACTTGCAATCACAGAACTATGGATTGTTGCAAGGTCTAGTTATCCAGCCCATTCCTTCATGGGTTTATAATAGAGGTACAATCAAATTATTATTTCCCACAAATATCGATATTTCACTACCTGAGGGTCCCCTATGGTGAATTCTAATATCATGTAATTCCCTTTTGGGTTGAATAATTTCAGTGCCACATACCGCTTATCAATGAATCACATACTCCAACCAATATTTGGGATGTATGCTTAATTCTACATTGAAAATTTGGTTGTTATGTCTCAAAAATGGTATAAACACTTGGGTGACTTAGAGACATTATGAAACATGCTATGAAAATATATACCAATGATGATCCCATTAAAATCAGTGTTGGGGTAACCTTGGGTAGCTTTCATGGCTTCTTTGTACAGCATTGAAACATCATAGTTGACCCTGAGAAAAAAAAAAGATGTCCTTATCATGTCACCTCCTCAAAACTAGAAAGTGTTAGTGTAATTTAAGGAATATTTACCTCAATAGAACAATTCATATCTAATATCATAGGAATGTGTCTACCCTTCACTAAACTGATGATGATAGGGGTCACAAATCAGTGGACTGGTGACTGTTATGAAGCATTTGAAAAACTCAATAAGTAACTATGGAACACATCGGTGTTAATGCACCCATCAGGGAACAACCGCTTATTCTATACGTGATGTCCTTGGAGAGATCACTAGGTGCCTTACATACACAATATAGTGAATCTATGAATTAAAACAACCCTTTTTGTCATCAAATCCATGCTTGATGTAGAGACGTTTCATTAAAATATCAAGATTAGCTGATTGGAATTAATATTTGTTGTTCAAAAATGACAACACAACCTATAGAACCAAAAATATAAATTGGTCTCTTTAAATAACCCAATAAATTATATCCTTATAAATCTTTTTGTGAAGGGATGTCTTGTATGGTGGGTGTTCATTCTATAGTAGTTTGTTATACAATTCTTACATACCAAATTAGTGAAAAGTATGGCATTAAAATATTTCGTAGTAGTGCACCAATGTATGAAAATGATTTCCTTAAATATTGAACATAAATTACTTGAGATATTATCTATTTAAGGTGGCCCAAAAATGTTGGAAATTTATTTTTACATCACATCTAGGAGCACAACAGGGAGGATAATGGATGTCCCTAAACTCAATAAATATGGGACCACATTGTAGGTCTGAAACTGACAATCCAAATACTTGTGGACCACATAGTGGAGAAATTTTACATACATATAATAATAAAACACCTAAAAGGGTATTATTCCATTAGAAAAGAAAAGATAACCCCCATGATGATGGTGTCTGAGGAATAATGGTAAAATTACCCTCAGTTACATCAAATAACCCCATCCCAAAATAATTTAATGCCTAGGTGGATGTATTGGAAAAAAAATCTAGAGAAAAAGAAGATCCAATCCAAGAAAAAACAATAATCAACAATTCCCATTATCAAATAGTCTCACCTTTTGTTCATGTCTAAACAAAATAGATTAATAATGTTGACCTCATCCTAGAACCATATGTTCCTAACATTGGGTGGATGATACACATCATGGAATACCTTCAAGATGGAGAACTCCCATTTGATCGAGATGGTAATGAGAAATTTTGAAATCAAGAATCACGATTTTCCCCTTAGTAATGTTTCTAAAAAATTGAATTTCCTCAATAAAAATGGTTTTGACTGATTCATTATCAAGTACATTGATGTAGAAGAGACTTCTATGTTAATATGTGAGGTAAACATCGGGCCCTTGAGTTCCCATCACTTTGGATATATTTATTCCAATGAAAAATAATGGATTAGATACTTCTAGACATAAATAATGTAGGATTACACAAAATCCACAAATAAGTGTCATTATTTCCATGTTCGAGTCAACTTCATCAATCAACCCATAGAGTTGCTACATGTAATGAAATACTCATGGATATTCTCCACATGGGGAATGGATGTGGTAGTGACATACCCTCCAACTACAGCCAAGTAGTTGAAATAATTTTTAATTGCAAGTGACTTTATCTACTAATGGGATATGTTAGCACAAGACAATGAAGTCAGGGACAAAATAATGGTCTGATTTATGAACACCAACATAATTACATGATTTGTTGTCCCCCATACAATACTGATGGAAAACAGAAGCAACTTCCATTATTTTGATGTGGAGAAGCTATATCAAGAGTGCAATCTCAAATCCAACCAATCATCCTGATATCATGCAGTGGCTAATGGACATATATAAGCCTTCAATATGACCTCATCAAATTTACTAGAAAAAAATCCAGGATAAGGATAAAAAATTTTGTCCTGACAATATTTTTTCCCTTATAGAATTACTGTACTATAATCTATACTACCACACGAGCGACCCCACACACACTAGTATATGAAACAGAAGTAGTCCTACCCAATAAGGCATATTTTATATCACTTATTATTTTCATATATGATTATCTATCCATAGATTAGTAATCCCAAAAATGACATGATGAATTGGAGCGACTGGAGGAATAAAAAATCGTACCTTGCATCCCTTGGAAATCTATCAAAATCAGATAGTGCATGCATTTAACCCGAATTAAATCCTTTTTTCATTCAACTAAGGAGAACTAGTATTCATATTTAAGATTCAAATGATACCAGGGAAGAAGCCGACAAAACATAAACCAATGTGTGAGGGACCTAACTTCAAATATAATGTCTATTCTAATAGTTATTATTTCATAATCTCAATGAATGGAAAGATCATTACGACCTCCCCCAATTCAATATTCCTAAAGAAATATTTCATTCAATCACTTGATTCATATCCAATATGAAATATATTTTATTGTGTAAACAGTTTATGTCACATGACCATAAAATGGATTTCATAAAACACAAGTCATACAATATTAAACTGCATGGAATCATCATCATTATCACACTATGATAAACTACAATACATAAGATCCTAGTTTTATGACCTAAAACTACAAGACACCATTCATCCTTACTACATGATATTAAACTACATGGTCAATGTTACAATTAGTACATGTTCAAAAACAAAAATCAATATGAGTTGAGGAACACCTCATAAGTCCCTCAAATATAAGTCTGCATAACATGTTTAAGTCAAAATCATATACCTCTAATCCCTTAGTGGTTCAAGATACCCTCTTCACTAGACATGAGGATAAAAAGGCAGGAATTTCTAATGCATAATCCCCACTCACATGACTACCACACCCTAGTGGAAATTGGGGCACCTTCATAGGTATAATAGATAAAATTTTCACATCCCTAAAAAACATTATAAAATTCATGAACAAAATACTTATTTTTGAAGATAAACTACAAGACATTTCTAGGAAGTACATGTGTATTGATTCTAACATTAATAAAATATACAGGGATATTTAGGTCATATACTCTGGTCCATCCACAATATTCATTTTAATGCAATGAAGCCTATATATTTTTTACATGATATTAAACATCAAGGGTTTTGAAGAACAACATGTAGATTTATTTTCATTCCAATGATATATGTAATGACAACCAGATCTCTAATCTTTGGTCCAGTAGTGAACACAAAGAAAAAATCAATGTTCCTTATGTATGAACAAGATCTCCAAAAGGATGATTTCAGGATTATGTGTTTTACTTCTCATTAGAGTGATATACATAGTGACTCATGTACCACATTTCACGGCCCCAACCATAATTATAGAAAATATTAATCCTCCATTTCCCTCACATGAAATACTAATTAATGTGGGGAACTATTCTTCACTAACAACATGTTGATGGATTTCCCTTCCCATGAGATATGTAGTGAATCCCAAATTCCCATCCTTGAGCCCTGCCAGAAAATTTTTATTCTTCCACATCGTTGCATCATTTTCATCACCACATGACATAAAAAATCATGGTATTTCATGAACTATTTATGGAATATTTCTCATTTATAATGATATTTGTAATAATTCCTATATCAGAAATCATTCCCTGCCACCAGTGAATCTAAATGTCTATATCATTCACTTGTGTTTCCTTTCTATAATGTATGATTCCATTGCCTCTACTAATTTCTCACACTGGGTAGAGTTCATGTGGGATTAGGATTTTTGGTAAAATGGTTCCCTTCACAACTAAAGAGGTTCCATTCACATTGGGGTTACTATGGTTCTAGTTTCAAGATCATAAAAAGAACCCATGATCGTCTCATCACATGATAAGAAACCTAACTATTTATTCAATCACTATGTGTGTCTTGATTACCTTTTAAATTAGATAAGTAGTGATGTTTAGATATTTTTTAGTGGGCCCAACTGCAACAAAATATGGGAAATACCCCCACTCCATAATGTATGAGTTGGATCTACATGAGAGTATCCAATATGGGGTCTCACCCTATGAATAAGCCCATATTCACCCACAATTTCATCCACATATGAATTCAATCACTATGGGTGATAGTAATTTTTCAACTATGTATGAAATTATTATTATTCCAAAAGATACATAGTGAGGCCTAGTTCCAATACCCTGGTCCAGCTGTAATCGTGTGAAGTCACCTACATCATTTCTGCAAAATGTTAAACTACACGACTATTTTCATAACTGCATGAATATAAACTACATGGGACCTAAATAACTAGGTAAAACATGATTCTCATCCCAAATAGATATGTAGTGAATCCTATGAATCATGTCCTAGTCCCACATATAAGTCTAAAAAGAGTACCCCCTCTCTCGTGTACAGACAAATATATATTTCAGAGCCCCTAATTTGGGTACCCTCATTACGGGTCCACATCAGAAATAGATATGTATCCCATCTACATATGTTTAAAATATATGAAAGGGACTCCAAAAATCACGGATGATATAACTCTAAATTATTCTTTTATGATCAGAAATATCATATCCACATGACATACTCTATATCATGGCCACTTTCATAACATCAGAATATTTCATTAGCATTGGGTGATATAATTTATATTATATGAGGAATCCTTTTCCTCACTATGATGTTACACACCACTGTTGGATTTTAATAATTAATCCAACAAAAAAAAAATTATCCAAAAGATTCAGTTTTTTTCTATGAATTAATATACCCTAGTTGGTTTTTCATAAAAAATCCCATAAAACAGGGTTTTCAACCAATAATAACTTCACCCTTGAGAGAAACATCTTCGGTCTTTATAAGCCTTTATGACATTATATAGGAACCCGCGATTTAAATATTTTTTCCGTTCATCGTTCACATATCCTATTTTATTTATCACAATATGAAAACCCCCAAAATGATGGTTTACATTTTCCTCCCTCGTGTCTGAAGTATGAATGAATGATCCTGGTCTCGTATAACACATATCAACCATTGTTTCCAAAATACTATGGTCGATGTTGTATTATGTAAAACTGCAGCCACCATATTTTCGATGAATGGGTTAGGCCATATTAGGAATCCTTTTCCTACATTTATTGGGTAAATTGGACTTAACATTATCCTACCGCATATGAGTACCTTCCTTCCACATGCCAAATAGTTTTCCTAGGTAAATATGAATCCCCATAAACGTCCTTTTCAATAAAAAATTGCGTATTGAAATTCCAAATAAATTAATTTTCTGACTACGTTGTAACACACTACAAATGGTTTGGAATTAAGTAGTTCTCAAAATTGGGGTTTCAACCAAATTATTCCACTATTGATTACGATGTAACTGACCCCATTTCATTCATAATTATTCCCACAAAACTGTTTTGGAAATCACCGGTAACATCATCCTTGGTAGAGACCTTCTATACTCTATATTCCCTTTTCCCATACCACTCTTCATTTTCGAAAATTCCAAGTCTACAACTTATGATTTTACCTTACACATAGATAAAATTTTTTGTACATTCCTGGATATATTACCCAGAATGGTGGAATCATTAACCATTCATTCAATGTTAATGACAAAAAATTAATGACCTTATAATTTTCGTTTCTATACGAATTTAAACTATATATAATAACTTCCTTGGTTTATGAATTTATAATACACAGAATCTTGTCCTTACTATATGAATTTAATCATATAAACACAATGTCTTCACCAAAACATGTTAAACTACATGGTCAATGTCCTAGTCACATGATGTTAAATAACTTAATGATTCAACCTGTATCATGAAATGGCCTTCCCCATAACATTCATCATTTCGAAAAATGTAACCTCCTTCACAAGATGTAAATTCGTGTACTAATGGGTTCTCTTTAATGTCTATTGTCAGTGGATATTCTCTATTTATTCTCATACATTATCCCTATGTCCAAACCTCTCATAATGGTCTCAAAAAATAAGACTATACAAAAACACCAATCGGTCCAAAAAAATAAAATGTTTGATGTCTGGGTAACCCCTTATCTTAACTATAATATATCATTCTTGAGATTGATTTTCATAAAATATCCAATAGAATGATCATGTCAAGGATTACACTATTTACTATGATATAACATTCCCGAGTACGATTTTCCTAAAAATATCCCCCAAAATGTGGTTTTCAACTAGTTATATATTTGTACTCAATTGAGACCCCCACTATTACTTAATATCACATTTTGAATCTAGAAATGAAAAATTTGTGTCTATAGAATACCAATCATGTCTCTATTGAATGCATAAACATTCTTGGCCCACAAGACATGTTTGAGTCATCATTTAATTTTATTATTCAAATATGCTTGACAAAAAACACCAGTCCCATTATTTTGGATTTCATGAATTTAAAATCCCACCAAAAAAGACATAGTACTCACCATATTGAAATCCCACAAATGGTAGTATATGTAGAATCTAAGTCTCACAAACTATGTCTTCTATATATTGTAATTTGGAAAAAAAATAGGGTGGTGACACGATGACCCAAATCTTATAAGGTCATTTTTATAACTTCTTCAATAGTTAAAATACATTCTATAGGCCCCATGGATTAGGAAAAAATTATATTTATCTATCGTCTATGTTGCTGTAACCGTTAAACAATAAAATTCTATAAATTGAGTCATTTTTAGTGATGTATTATGATTATAGTAAAGATAAAAATGAATGAATGAGTTATTCGAAAAAATAAACCTTTTTATTAATGTTTCAAAACATAGGGGAACTTCCACACGATAGAGCCTATTGGTCAGGTTTTAGAGTTTCACCAGAAGGAATGCATTACTAAGTTAAACTGAACCCTAATAAATTTCTTACGCGTTATCAAGCTCAGCTGCTTTTTCAACATAGACCTCATCATATTTATGGAGCTACTTAAACTCTATAAAAAATAACTCCTCTTTTTAAGAAATATCCTTCCAAGGATTTGCGGAGATGGACTAACTTCTCCATGGAGGCATGAAATTCCACTTCTACGTGCACTATTCAGTGATACTTCTTATATAGGTGATCTTTGTACTCCTCCAACTTCTTAGAGTGACTCACCTAAACTGAAATTACAAAAGCTCTATATTCCTCACATTGTATTGCTTGTTGTACCTTGTCTTGATGTAATATTTTAACCCCTCCTTTTCATGACACTCACATTTACTACATCATTTATATAACAATAATTAAACTCTCTATATCCCATTATGAAAGGATTATGTGTAATTCAGTGAATTCATAATGGAATAAATTCCAAATTTGTCTTCGTAATTATATTCCAAATACCCCACCAGAACAAAGGTAATGTAGACTAAAAAGTATATTATGTCTCTATATATAATTCCGATTCTATCTCAGAGAGAGATAAATAATATGGAATTAGTGCACTCAGTAATCTATCATGTTTCACTCCCTCTGAAAGATCCTCAACTTCCCCAACTGACGTTGGTGGATCATTCACTTCTCATCAACTTCATATGTTCAACAAGTTGAAAAGGTAGTGAAGTGACCAAAAATATTGATGGAAATCACCCGTTGTTGGATCAACTATTTTAATTGTTAACCATTCACTTACCCTGAACTCAATTCCTATAGCAAGAACCTCTAAAAAAGAACATTCCACTATGTTTTCTCAGCAACTGTGATCAATGACTCCTAAGATTCTCTTAAATCCAGATTCTACGACATCACACCCTCTGTAAAATGTGTATGGTGGTCATAGATTACTCATTCATGATGTGACTTATAAAACTTCTCTATAGATAAAGCAACACTCATTTATCTTTAATTTAAAGCATCTGATGAAAGATAGATAACTATTTTTAATCCATGAATGAAAAAACTCACATCCATGTAATTTCAAACAGAAACTATAGAAATATTAACGTCTAAATTAATCATATCCATCAAATCATGATACATAACCACTATTCAAACAATGTCATCACCTGTAGGGATATAAAAGCTTCATTTATTACAACCAAAATTGGCCCAATCATCAATCCACTCTGCAAAATTTAATGTGGTAATGACATTAGTAGGCCATACGGAGCTGTGTTCAGTATCATCACATTCATTTGATCATCCAAGATCCCTATCATCCCCTTTCAGTGTGATAATGGGATAAATATTAACTACGTTAGGGTCCTCTAGTGTAGTCCTGGGATCTGAGATATTATAAAAAGAGGAAAGTTAAAAATTGTAAATAACTCTTAGTTGGTACGTCTAATGCTACCATGTCTATATCCCATCTATAAGTCATGGACATATCTGATTATGCTCCCTCCATCATAATGACAGTTTCATTAGAATTAGTTCATGCCCCCTCAGGGGTATCCTCTCTGATTCACCATGGACCATAGTCTGATCCCTATTGAAGTCAGGTGATTAAAATTCTACAAAAAAAACACGATCAAAAGGGTATTTAATGTATGCCCTGATATATTTTTTCTAGGATATAGGGAAGTAACTCATCACCCTAGAGATGCAGGTTTCCCTAAGAATTCTATTCCCATATAAGGGAAACTGATCACTTTTTGGGTAATCTAATTTGTATGGTGCCAAGTGCTTTTCCATATTTGGAATAGAACGTTATACTATATTGTAGTAATCGTGAAAAAATCTTTGATCATTCTAGAATTTCATATAGTATCTTTCTCAATAGAGTCCATCAAATAGGACATAGAAAAAATAAAATAAAGCACAAAATTCTCCCATTAAGATAAAATATTGAATTAGAAAAAGTATAAATTTTGACATGGAAGAGTTCCTAATTTTGGAAAAATAAATATCTCACACAGGCTATTCAATATGGTCTTATGCACATCCCCCATCAACAAATCCACTCGCGCAACCCCCAAACCAAATACCTTAGTTAGACTCACCACAGAGGCGACACTACATAGTACCTTCACCTAGGTGGTTATACCATAGTGATTTCCTTGAAGGAAAATTAGAAAAAAAGAAACATGGAACATCTGAAAGGATGACTTGTGTGATGAGGGAGAAAATAATGTCCAAAATAGAAATTGAGGACAATGAAAAAGTTGAAATTAGTATTTATATATGGTCCTATACTACTCACTATACCTACACGAGGGAGTTATTTCTTTAACCCTCACCTCGAGACTATGTATTCGATCTACGTGAACATCATACATTATAGTCCAACTGCCACTTTTATAAAATTATTTATATTTTATCTCTAGAGTATACCCTATTCATTCGATTAGAACCAATTCTGCATAGGGGGATTTTCACTAAACACCATTTTTCAAGGTGGGTGAAATAATTATGAAGAGAAATATAAAAAATTCAGTGTGATAAGAAACAATTGGATAATTAAATTTACATAACTAAGCTTACCTATGCACACACAACCCTACACATTAAGTGGACCAGACAACACCCCATGTGCAGCACAAAAGGGTAGGCCACCCCTACACCAGGAATTTACACTAGGTGAATGCACAAACGACCTATGTAGGGTAAATCCTTCATCCATTATCCAATATTTTATTTAACTAAGAGCCTAAGGATCTTTATTTTAACATTTGGAAAATAGTAAGAATCTCTCAAGCTCTAGTCTTTCGACCCATTCACCCAAGACTCCAAAAATTTCTTAGGTAGCTCTCCAAGACACTTTGAGAAGAGATAATAAAAGTATATAAGTGTGGTAAAAGAAAATTTACGGTTTTAAACAAAATATAGCTAAATTACACCCCTGTATTACCTAGTAGACAATCAGCATTATGAGGCCCCTTCGCATACCAAGGACCTATGCATTACCCATCCTCTAACACCTAAGGAGACCAATGGTGCCTAATCTAATGACTCCCCTATGATTTGATAACTAGGTACTCCATTTCAGAAGTATTACCTAGCCCTTCCATGCATATATCCCCTTTGTAATGTACATATACTTCCCCCAATTCCTTGTATAAGGGACCTATTCCCCCACAACTAGGAACTATGTGAGATCATCATGGAGTCCTATTCAAAGTCACAAATTGTTGTTCATTTCTTCCTTTAAATCCATCACCCAAGAGAGAATAATTTGAAACCTCCATTGTAGCCTACAGACATGAAATACCATGAATAGGGTCACACCGGCATGTCTCCCATTTGGATCTACATTCCTATGGTCAGAGGATTCCCACAATTTTCTTATGACACAGTTATTTTATTCTGGGATGATGTGGATTTTCATCCCCATGGTCATGAGAACTCCAATCCTGGTGGCGATGTTATGGAACTCTTGGTCTTAGATAAATGGGTTAGGACCATCATCTACCCTTGTTGTCTCCATGACCAATAGACTCTGTTTCCAGGTAGGGAGGGTAGAAATCACACTTGAATTTCCCATCCAAATGGAATATCATCCTCATCTACCACTATGGGACCCATTTTATGGAATGCCAATATGGGTAGTCAGACCTACCTATCTTGGAAAAGAAATAGGAGAGGGAATGGGTGCATCCAAGTCCATTTTCTTCCCATAATTCCTTATATTCTTCTACTAGTGGAGGAAGAATATTTTTTGGATTCATGTATCTTTGGTTTCCTATTGTTTCTCATCTCAATAATGACTCACAATGGATTATATATTAATGGTATTCATGACATCCACATGATCCTAACCCTTTTGGGAATACTACTTGGTATTATCTTTAGAATCTCACCTAATGGGAATCATCCTCCGGAGTATGATACAATAATATTCGTCCTTGGAAAACCTCCTCAGGATTAATCCCAATAAAACCTAAACTCATACATATTGGGAATCATTTTCAGGAGTAATTACCGACCAAAATTCATGTAAATAGGAAATCGTTATTAGGTGTAAGACCCAAAATTGAACAATTGGTAATAATTTTCAGGTGTAATCCCTAATCACATCACCATACCCGTCCACATGAATCATCCACATGAGTAATCATAGAACTAATCCACCAAATATCCATGAGTCAAATAAATTATCATGTCCCCAAATTCAATCATCATGGAATCCTCATTTGGAGTGTGACCCAACTAGATCATCTCAAAGGGTGATACTCCACTACAAGAAAAATCCAAGGGAATCTATAAGCATAGGCCTTTATAACCGAACTCTATAGGATTTGATTCCCCTCAAATTGGGATGCCTAGAAAGCCTACCAATTGTTCAAAATCTACATCCCAAATCAACCATACTCTCTCTGGGAAACATTACCAGAAATATATAATACAACCAATAAATTCATATCCCTTCCATGTTTCACGGTTTACGTCATCATAAGTCTAACAAAAAAACGTTTTTTAAGAAACATTTCACGTAGACATCCATACCACAGGATGAAAAACAACATGGTTTAATCCTTATCACATGACTTTAAAAGTTATGATGTTCCCCATTATGTGGCACCGAACTACATGGGTTTTGATTCTATTCACAAGGATATGTAGGAAGCCCATATCAAGGGTATGGTCAGTGAATAAAATTAAATCTCATCTCTCTAGATGATGAAACCCTTCAGAGACCACCACTATATATCTAAAAATTCAACAGCATCATCATAATGACCAAATTATATCTAATTATCAAATAATACGATACTATTGATGGGGAATAATGGAAACATTACATATGTATCCATTTATGGAAAACATCAGATATATACAGATGATTTTAAACACCATGCAAGCTAATAAATGATTGGTAATTCATGATTGGGCCATGATATCCTTGAGAATTAATAATGTATTTTAGAACATATCTTAGATATATAAGAGAATATCATGTTATGAAAAAATTCCACCCAAAAGGGTGTGATCTGACTGACCTCCCATCATCTCGACTAATGTGATTTATTAAGCACCATTGGTAAATCACAACAAGAAGCACATGCCTTTGGAATGTAGGTCCCAATGGATATAGAACTATTGGGTGTTCCTAGTTCCTCAAACAAGCCTATTGGAAACCATTCAGAAATAGTGAACCTAATAAGAATGCTTGTAAACAATTTAAACCCCAACAATCAACCATTAGGCAGTCATGAATCCCCATGGGAAATAGATAAATATTATGTTTCAAGTATTATAACATTACCTATAAATTTATCTAATAAATAATAAACCATTAAGAAAACATTAATAGTATATTTTTATTAAATCTAATTAAAAAATAAATTTATATATGTAGCCAATAATATGTATATATATATTTAAATTTAAATATGGTAAATAATATAACTAGTATTTATTAAAATAAATATACAATATATATTTTCAAAAAATAATTACGTATATTTATATTATTAACCTATGTGTATCGTTTAAAAAATTTAAAATTTATGTCACTTTAAAAATAGTATATAATAATATATACATATAAATATATTCAAATATATTTATTCACAATTTAATTTACAAATATTTATATTTCTTCAAAAATTATATATTGCTAAATATAAATTTTATTTTAGAAATAATATATAAATTGCATAAACATAATATTTAAATTTCCAAAATAATGCAAATTAAATTAAATAATTAAAAACATAATTCCTAATAAATTAAATAATATAAAGTAGAATAATTTATACATTCAAAAATCCATACATTTTTACAACTATACATAATAAATAAATTAATCATAATAAAAAAATAAATAATAATAATTAGATAATTAAAATTTGAAAATTGATAATATAGCTCATTAAAACCTAGACATATTTGTTTAAAAAAGAAATCTAATAGAGTTTTGTGAAAAAATAAATATTGAAACATTGGAAAATGGAAGGGTGCCTCTATTTATAGTTTTTGGTTGGGAGGAGTCCTAAACCCTTCTCATGAATCCTTTGTAAAACCTTCTATGGAAACATGATCGAGATTCATTATTACTTTCTAGCATAATGATTATCACGAACACTATAATTAGTTTTTTAAATTTCTCAAACCATATCTATTTCTATTTTTTTTAAATTGTAAAACCCTTAAAAACAATTCAACCATCCTCCTTCGATGAATAATCCACCCTCGACCCCTTGATAGATGAAATAAGAGGATATTATCACTATTTTGATAATGGGAGGGGGATGATAGGTTTTTGGAAATATAACTCAAAATTCATTTAGATAAAAATATAAAATGGAATAGTTCATCCTTGAATCCATGTAGTTTTATACCTCACTTAGATAAATCTATCCATACTGAATATGACCGGACATTCATAATTCTATTGATTGTTTAAGAGATATTGATATTTATATGCATGATAATAAATAATATTTATTTAATAAATATTAAATATCTTGAATAAGATGTTTGGGATTGAATCTAACTAAATTTTATGCCATGTGTAGATATAGTTTATTTGTAACAACAAACCCATCATAAATATTTCAGGATTTTTTTAACTTGGGGAAACAATCAACGTATAGTTCTTAAGAGGTTGGGCTTTGGAGCTCAAAAACAAGGTAAAATATCCACAAGTAAAAGCTAAGGGCACTGCCACTATAAAAATAGCTCTAAGTAGTGGTTTATTAGTGGTGATTATAATTACCTCCATGATATAGATCATATTGAAAAATAATATAATATTATGGAAATTTAATATACCATGGAATATATTTTTTTAATTCATAAATTTAACATAGGTTTTATTTAAACTAATATAGAATATTTTAAAAATAGGTAATTTCAACCCCCCTAAATCCCCCTTTCAATGTTCTACCCCCTCATACTCCCCCGAGAAGCCCATGAACCTGACACCCAACTCTTGAGGTAGACTATCGTGACCCCAACCCCTTTCTCTTGATAGTAAACACTGTGACCATGACCCCCTATCAGGGGGGCACTATAACACCAACCATCTCTTCTCCCAAACATATCCATCCTTTATTCCCAGTGAATCTAACACCCTTCTCCCTATCAAGGAAATCACAACAACCCCCCTCCACTGCTCCACGATAATGACCCCAAAAGTCTCTCTTCCAAATTCCCTTATAACGACAACCCCCACAATCATTTAATTTATGACTGATTTAAATTTCTAGAGGTTTTAACAAAATTATATAATGAACTATGTAAATTATTGTTATTTTTTGGTTATATTTCCTGTAACGACCCAAAGTTTCATTAATGGAAAATCCCTCTTGATACAGTTAAATGTTTCTTTATGAAAACTGTTTTTATAAGATGTCATCTTCTTTAGTTTTACATTAATATTTATGACCGTTACTTTTATAGCCGTTGAACAGTGATCATCTGAGTAGTTTAAATATAAGTCTTTAATGAACCCATTTCTACTCAGACAAGGGAAGCGATGGCCTCATCCAGTAGAATTTCCCCTTACAAAGCCCATTTGTCAGAGCTAGGAAAAGAGGTGGCGTCTTTGGGATTTTCCATTGACCAAGCCCAAGCTGAGCTTCATCAAGTCAAGCTCGAACGTGATCGTTTACGGGAAAAGTGGAAGTTGATTGAAATTAGCACTCGAGCGATGTTGTCCGAGCCTCCACAAGAGTCTGTCACCATCGCGCACCTTAATCATAGGTCTTATATGGCTATTTTAAGGTGTTATGTAACAAATAAGTAGCACCATGTTCATGTACATTATTTTTGTATATAATTTCTAGTCATTTTTGATACATTGTAATTAGTTTTTAAAGTACAAATGGTGTTTTTAGTTATTATTTAATTAAGAATTATATTCTATTAAATTAAAGGATTTTTGAATTAAATAATATTTTAATAAAATATTATTATTAATATTACATTAATTTTTATTAAATATAAATGATCTTATAATTTTATGGATGCAATTAAATTTTTTATTATGGTTTAAAAGCCATTTCTGTCAAAACCCGTGAATTTTTTTATAAATGTCGGTTTTTATTTTAAAAGTGAAAATTCACATATTTAGAAAATTATTTAGATAAAATAAATATTATTTTTGGAATCAGGACATCGAAATTATCCAATTTTTAATTTTTCAGAATTTTCTGAGACAGTCAAATTTTTGGGTAAAAATTAAATACCATTTAAATATATAATGTGTTTTATGACATCATAATGACCCAATGGTGATGTAATAAAATACCATAATCCTTATGTTCGGCCAATATGTGTTTTACCATTAAAATAATGAGGTTTTGGGTTTGTTTTACTTACTTTTCAAAGCATTAATGGAGCCCTCAAGACTTATTCAACACTTTTCCTTTTTAAATTAATTTCCATGGGAGTGTGACTCACCTCCACATAAGCAACCCTAATTTTTTAATAAGTTAGGACCTTCGCCTTGTAAAATATTGTTTTCCTCTTTCCTTTTCCAGAAACCATGGGCAAATACCGTGGGATGGTTTGTGGTTTGGATTATTTTAATATAAGGGGTCCCAAACCTAAATAAAAAAGATTTCCCTCACCTTTCCTATATAAACCCACCCAAGATCCCACTTCCTCCTCACTAAAATCCCTTGGAGTTCATCCAACCTCTGCCCTACTCTCTATAGAATCCTCCCAAGGTGACCCAAGCTCCCAAGAAGCCTCTCACAAGCCTCTCTCTAGCCTTTGGAAGCACACTTCCAAGTAAGGGTTTTTTCTTCCTTTCTCATTTTTGTCAATTTTCTTTAAGTTGTATTGTCCTTTTAATTTCAATTATGAATTTTGGAGTATGGTTTCTCAGCTCTCCCATACTTCCCTCTTATTTTTTGAATGATGGGAGACCCCTTTCTCTCTCATTAAATTCCTCCCATGTACACCCGTTACTATGCCGAAATTTCGAAAGGAACTTCTCTCTCTTCTTTTACATTCAAGCAATACTTTTGTATCATGAATTTAAATTCCATTTAAATTGTTGGGAAATGAATATATATGACCTCCTTACTTTCCATTACATGTAAATATGATGAGTAACCCCTTTCTCTCTCATCAAACTTTTTTTATGAATTCTTATGTCACGCCGTTATGCTGCCGAAATCACACCGATTTTCTAAGCCAATATCATTGTGTAGTGAATACCATGCCCATTTCTCCATCAACGGTATTCACCTTTATGAACATTAACTTATTGATTATGAAGTTTCATGTATGAATTCCACATCCCTTTATCGTGTAATAAATTATTATGTTTTATGAATCCATGTTTTATGATCCATGTGGCACGCTTATGCATGAGATGAAATGTTTAAGAAGGGTGCGCCCTTATAGCGCTCCAATGCATTGGGTAAAGTATAGTATCATGATACGTCATGTACAATGAGTGTTGACTCATGCTAATTCAAGTGCCACAAGGGTTTACTCAGGCTTCAAGTGCAATGAGGGTTTACTCATGCTCCATGTGCAATGAGCCTTGGCTCATGCTAATTCAATGTTAAGTGTTGTTGCCACATTTCCATGTTATGATTATCATGCTTTATCATGCCTTTATGTTCATGTTTCTATTATGATCTATTGATATTCCTATTGCCTAACATGTATTGTACTCCTTATGTTATTCATTGTGTACTCCCTTACTGGGCTTTATAGCTCACCCTTTTCTTATGCATGTCCTCAGGTTATCCCATGCAATGCTAAGTACGAAGGAATGTAGTGGTCATGTAAAGGAAGTTTTCAATAAAGATGTTGTATTTCAAGTTTAAAGTTTTTATGTAATGATCCTAAGCCCCAAAGACACTAAAACTCTCGATCTTCTTTGTTGTATCAAGTGAAGTTTTATGTAATAAAGCATGCTTAAGTTTTATTAAAAATCAGGGTTGTCATAGTTGGTATCAAAGGATAGGTTTAGTTATTTTTGGGATTAGGAAACCCTAATAAAGCCTTAGATACAAGACTAAGTATAATAAAAGCATCCCTAAGTTTTGGTAAATACTATTTAAGTGTTTTATCAAACAAATACATCCCTGTCTGGATATGAGCAGGTAGAGGCGGCTCTGGCACAGATGTATCCTAGGGGTAAAACCCGAAAACACCACTTTGAGCTAGACTCGAACGGGAACTGGTGCACGACAATGGGCCTTGCTGCCCTCTTGGTTACGACACTCCCAGGGGATTTGTTTTGATAAATTCACAATCTTAGTATGAACCCTTATTAAGGGAAAAATGCCCCTAAGAATATATGTTAGAAGGAAGATCATGAAAATCCTGGATTGAATCCTATAGACTCATGAGTTAAGGAGATTAAAGTTTATTTATAAGTCATCAACTCTTGTCTTTGGAGTACCCTTTATGTGTTACCCCTAACTTTCCTTTTATTCCAGCCAATGGCCGGTAATAGGAGAACTAGGGCTAACAACCGTTGTGAAGATCAGTGTGATGATTGTACATATGAGATGCCCAATCCAATGGGAGCGGGAATCACAAACTTTTTCACGCTTCTCTCTCAGATAACTCATGTTTTGAATAGAAACACTGGTCAAGAGGAACGTTCAACCCCCCCTAAGAAAGAACAAGTCGCTATTGAAAGCTTCATGAGACAAAGGCCTCCTACTTTTAGTGGATCATCCGATCCCACGATCGCTGAACAATGGATCAACTCCATTGAAAAGATAGTCTCTATCCTCCAATGCTCTGAAAAAGAGAAGGTTCTCCTGGAGGCTTATCGTATGGAGGGTGAAGCTGATCAATGGTTGACATTGATCAAAAATACGAAACCTGAAGAGGAGATCGAGGCTTTGGAATGGAAGGAATTCCGGAAGATATTTTTCGATAAATATTTTCCATGCACCCTCCGTCTTAAGATGAAAAGGGACTTCCTTTCCCTCAAACAGAAAGATGAAGAATCTGTGGGAGCGTACGAGGAAAACTTCACAAGGCTTGCACGATATGCTTCCGGCTTTGTTGTTACCCCCGAATGCAAGGTTGACCGCTTCTTTGGTGGGCTGAAGCCAAGCTTGCGGAAAGCATTAGCGATCCGTGACTTCGACAGCTATGAGGAAATTGTCCGATGTGCCCTCAAGGTTGAAATGGAGATCGGAGAATCACAGGGGTATCATGGGGACAAGAAGAGTAAGGTGGACTTCAATGCTGGTGGTCCGATGGATAAATCCAACGGCTCTAAGAAGTTCCAGCACCCCACTTTCCAAAAGTGTGGAAAGAAGCACCCTGGAAATTGCCTTAGGGGGACAAGAAAATGCTTCAAGTGTGGAAGAGAAGGGAACCTAG
The DNA here is from genome assembly GCA_963277665.1 of Viscum album. Classification (NCBI taxonomy): domain Eukaryota; kingdom Viridiplantae; phylum Streptophyta; class Magnoliopsida; order Santalales; family Viscaceae; genus Viscum; species Viscum album. Next base: position 374,239,518 of record OY728130.1, on the reverse strand, counting down.
CTGTTAACTATCAGCAAGAAAGACCCGCAGCTATGAAAGAGGAGGGGAACGCTCCATTCGAACCTCAACGCGTTGTTCAATTCTACAAATGAAAAGAACCGGGTCATTTTGCAAATCAGTGCCCTAATCCAAGGGTTATTGGAGGCAACCAGCAACCTCCAAGACAACATGGAAGAACTTTTGCTATCACTTCTGCTGAAGTGAACCCCGACAACGAAGTGGTGACAGGTACGCTAGTTATTCATTCAAGAATAGCCAACGTACTTTTTGATTCAGGTTATACGCATTCTTTTATATCTCAAAAGTTTAGTAGAACAATCCCTGCACCACCACAAATCATGGAAGTAAAGATGTCAGTGAGTACGGAAAATGGGGCAATCATTGCATCCCATGAGTATAAGTCCTCCCCTGTTATAATCTGTGGATTGAATTTCCCGGAGAACCTCGTCATACTCCCTTTGGTAGAATTTTATGCAATTCTTGGCATGGATTGGATTTCCTTATATAGATCCAACATAAATTGCCGGGAGAGGGAAATCACACTCCATATGGAGAATCGACCCCCGATTCTTTACAAGTGTCAGGAGGAAGATGAATCTCCTTTAGCTCCATCATCTCAAGCATGGATATTACTGCCTTATGAGCACGCATATCTGGCTCAGATGATTGAGTCCAAGGAAGAAACCCCCCTTGAAGAAATTCCTATTGTGAGGGAATTCGCTGAAGTATTTCCCGAGGAACTTCCTGGTCTTCCTCCAAGAAGAGATGTTGAGTTCTCAATTGAACTTATACCTGGGGAGCTACCAATATCCAAAAATCCATATAGAATGGCTGTTGTTGAGCTTGAAGAGCTGAAGAAACAACTACAGGAGAATCTGGATAAAGGGTTTATACGCCCAAGTGCATCACCATGGGGTGCACCAGTCCTCTTCGTCAAGAAGAAGGATGGGTCAATGCGGCTTTGCATCGATTATCGTGAACTTAACAAAATCATGATAAAGAACAAGTATCCTCTCCCAAGAATCGATGACTTTTTTGATCAGCTGCGTGGAGCACAATACTTCTCCAAGGTGGACTTGTGGTTGGGATATTATCAAGTAAGGGTGAAGAAGGAAGATATCCCCACGACTGCTTTTCGTACAAGGTACGGGCACTATGAATTCATAGTAATGCCTTTTGGACTCACCAATGCTCCAGCAATATTCATGGACTTGATGAATAGAGTCTTTAGAGATTACCTAGACAAATTTGTGGTAGTCTTTATAGATGATATTCTAATATACTCCAAAACCAAGGAGGACCATGAGGAGCATTTAAGAACTGTACTGGAGACTTTGTGCATGGAGAAGCTCTATGCCAAGTACAACAAGTGTGAGTTATGGTTGAAGGAGGTCTCATTCTTGGGCCATATCATCACATGCAATGGGATATCTGTGGACCCCTCCAAAACAGATGCAATTGAGGGATGTCCGAGGCCAACATCGGTAACTGATATCCGTAGCTTCTTGGGGTTAGCTGGATATTATCGACGATTTTTGAGAAATTTCTCACGATTTTCCAACCCTCTTACCAAGCTAACTCGAAATGGAGTAAAGTTTTCTTGGAGTGATGAATGCGAAGAAAGCTTCAAGGAGTTGAAAAGCAGGCTTATCACTGCACCCGTTCTCACTTTACCCACAAGTGGGGATCTTTTTGTGGTGTTCAGTGATGCTTTGAAGAAGGGATTAGGATGTGTGCTGATGCAGAATGATAAAGTGATATCCTATGCCTCAAGGCAGTTGAAAATCTATGAGAGAAACTATCCAACGCATGATCTGGAGTTGGAGGCGGTGATCTTTGCCTTGAAAATCTGGCGGCATTATCTCTATGAAGAGAAATGTGAGATATATACTGACCACAAGAGTCTTAAATATATATTCACATAGAAAGAGCTTAATATGCGCCAGAGAAGATGGATAGATCTCATCAAGGATTATGACTGTTCAATACATTACCACACTGGGAAGGCGAACAAGGTGGCGGATTCCCTAAGTAGAAAGGATCCAGCGATTCTATTAATGATGAGAATTGAGAAGGATCCAATCTTCTTAGACTTGATGAAGATGGACGTGGGAATCATAAAGAAGGGAACATCATCAATCCTTTCACAAATGATTTCTCAACCATCTCTTTTGGAAATGTTAAAGGATGCTCAAAAGGATGATGCAGGATTCCAAGAAAAAGTGGAAGCTATCAAAAAGGGAAAATCCTCAGAGTTTTATGTTAATGAAGAAGGAATTGTGCGGTTTGGGAAAAGACTATGTGTTCCATCAAGTTCGGAGCTGAAGAAGGAACTTTTGGATGATGCACATAGTTCAAATTTCTCTATTCACCCAGGGAGCACAAAGATGTATCGAGATCTCCGAGAAAACTTTTGGTGGGATAATATGAGGAAGGAGATCGCTGAATATACATCAAAGTGCCTGGTGTGTCAGCAAGTGAAGGCAGAGAGGCAGAAGTCTAAGGGGATGATGCAACCATTTCCCATACCAGAATGGAAATGGGAGAACATCACCATGGACTTCTTCACTGGACTTCCAAGGACATCCAAAGGCAATAATGCAATCTGGGTTGTTGTGGATAATCTTACAAAGACTGCACACTTCATTGCTATTCGAGAGGATTTCTCATTGGATCAACTGGCACAGATATATATCAGGGAAGTGGTATGGTTGCATGGAGTACCACTATATATTGTGTCTGACCGAGATCCAAGATTTACCTCTTAGTTTTGGAAGAGTCTTCAACATGCTTTGAATACTGAACTGAACTTCAGTACAGTCTATCATCCTCAAATTAATGGCCAATCCGAGCGGACTATCCAAACACTTGAGGATATGTTGAGAGAGTGCTCAATGGACATTAAAGGAGGATGGGATCAACATCTTCCTCTAGTTGAGTTCTCTTATAATAATAGTTTCAACTCGAGCATCCAAATGGCACCATATGAAGCCATGTATGGGAAAAGGTGTAGAACACCGGCATGTTGGGATGTGGTCGGTGAACGTAAGCTGCTTGAACCAGAAATGCTCAAAGAAATGGGGAGAAGGTGAAAACCATTCAGCAACATATCAAGGCAGCCCAGAGTCGACAGAAGCGTTATGCAGATAATCGTTGACAAGACCTTGAGTTTAAAGTCGGAGACATGGTGTTTTTACGCATATCTTCGTGGAAGAAGGTCATGAGGTTTGGAAAGAAAGGGAAGTTAAGTCTAAGGTACATCGGCCCCTTCGAGATTCTTGATTGTGTTAGGGCTGTGGCCTATCGACTAACACTTCCACCTACTATGGACAAGGTGCATGATGTCTTCCATGTATACCTCTTAAGGAAGTACATACCATACCCTTCACATGTACTCTCTTCCAAGGTGGTACAATTAGAAGATGATCTTTCTTATGAGGAGCAACCAGTGAAGATCGTAGATCGTAGAGAAAAAGTTCTACGAAATAAGACAATGCCCCTCGTCAAGGTGTTGTGGAGAGACCACAAGTTTGAAGAAGCAACTTGGGAGTCAGAGGATATGATGAAGCTAAGTTACCCACATTTGTTTTAGTGTGGGAAAAGGAAAATTTCGAGGGTGAAATTTCTTAAGGGGGAATGTTGTAACGACCCAAAGTTTCATTAATAGAAAATCCCTCTTGATCCAGTTAAATGTTTCTTTATGAAAAATGTTTTTATAAGATGTCAACTTCTTTAGTTTTACGTTAATATTAATGACCGTTACTTTTATAGCCGTTGAACAGTGATCATCTGAGTAGTTTAAATATAAGGCTTTAACGAACCCATTTCTACACAGAAAAGGGAAGAGATGGCCTCATCCAGTAGAATTTCCCCTTACGAAGCCCATTTGTCAGAGCTTGGAAAAGAGGTGGCGTCTTTGGGCTTTTCCCTTGACCAAGACCAAGCTGAGCTTCATCAAGTCAAGATCAAACGTGATCGTTTACGGGAAAAGTGGAAGTTGATTGAAATTACCACTCGAGCAATGTTGTCCGAGCCACCCCAAGAGTCTGTCACCATCGCGCACCTTACCCATAGGTCTTATGCGGCTATTTTAAGGGGTTATGTAATAGATAAGTAGCACCATGTTCATGTACATTATTTTTGTATATAATTTCTAGTCATTTTTGATACATTGTAATTAGTTTTTAAAGTAAAAATGGTGTTTTTAGTTATTATTTAATTAAGAATTATATTTTATTAAATTAAAGGATTTTTGAATTAAATAATATCTTAATAAAATATTATTATTAATATTACATAAATTTTTATTAAATATAAATGATCTTATAATTTTATGAATGCAATTAAATTTTTTATTAAGGTTTGAAAGCAATTTCTGTCAAAACCCGTGATTTTTTTATAAATGTCGGTTTTTATTTCAAAAGTGAAAATTCACATATTTAGAAAATTATTTAGATAAAATAAATATTATTTTTGGAATCAGGACATCGAAATTATCCAACGGTGAATTTTTCATAATTTTCTGAGACAGTCAAATTTTTGGGTAAAAATTAAATACCATTTAAATATATAATGTGTTTTATGACATCATAATGACCCAATGGTGATGTAATAAAATACCATAATCATTATGTTCTTCCAATATGTGTTTTATCATTAAAATAATGAGGTTTTGGGTTTGTTTGACTTACTTTTCAAAGCATTAATGGAGCCCTCAAGACTTATTCATCACTTTGCCTTTTTAAATTAATTTACATGGGAGTGTGACTCACCTCCACATAAGCAACCCTAATTTTTTAATAAGTTCGGACCTTGGCCTTGTAAAATATAGTTTTCCTCTTTCCTTTTCCAGAAACCATGGGAAAATACCATGGGATGGTTTGTGGTTTGGATTATTTTAATATAAGGGGTCGCAAACCTAAATAATAAAGAATTCCCTCACCTTTCCTATATAAACCCACCCAAGCTCCCACTTCCTCCACACTAAAATCCCTTGTAGTTCGTCCAACCTCTGCCCTACTCTCTCTAGAATCCTCCCAAGGTGCCCCAAGCTCCCAAGAAGCCTCTCACAAGCCTCTCTCTAGCCTTTGGAAGCACACTTCCAAGTAAGGGTTTTTTCTTCCTTTCTCATTTTTGTCAATTTCCTTTAAGTTGTATTGTCCTTTTCATTTCAATTATGAACGTTGGGGTATGGTTTCGAACCTCTCCCATACTGCCCTCTTATTGTTTGAATGATGGGAGACCCCTTTCTCTCTCATTAAATTCCTCCCATGTACACCTGTTACTATGCCGAAATTCCGAAAGGAACTTCTCTCTCTTCTTTTACATTCAAGCAATACTTTTGTATCATGAATTTAAATTCCATTTTAATTGTTGGTACATGTATATATATGACCTCCTTACTGTCCATTACATGTAAATATGATGAGGAACCCCTTTTTCTCTCATCAAACCTTTTTTTATGAATTCTTATGTCACGCCGTTACGCTGCCGAAATCACACCAATTTTCTAAGCCAATATCATTGTGTAGTGAATACCATGCCCATTTCTCCATCAAGGGTATTCACCTTTATGCACATTTACTTATTTATTATGAAGTTTCATGTATGAATTCCACATCCCTTTATCGTGGAATAAATGATTATGTTTTATGAATCCATGTTTTATGATCCATGTGGCATGCTTATGCATGAGATGAAATGTTTATGAAGGGTGCGCCCTTATAGCGCTCCAATGCATTGGGTAAAGTATAGTATCATGATACGTCATGTGCAATGAGTGTTGACTCATGCTAATTCAAGTGCAATGAGGGTTTACTCGTGATTCAAGTGCAATGAGGGTTTACTCATGCTCCATGTGCAATGAGCCTTGGCTCATGCTAATTCAATGTTAAGTGTTGTTGCCACATTTCCATGTTATGATTATCATGCTTTATCATGCCTTTATTTTCATGTTTCTATTATGATCTATTGATATGCCTATTTCCTAACATGTATTGTACTCCTCATGTTATTCATTGTGTACTCCCTTACTGGGCTTTATAGCTCACCCTTTTCTTATGCATGTCCTCAGGTTATCCCATGCAATGCTAAGTACGAAAGAATGTAGTGGTCATGTAAAGGAAGTTTTCAATAAAGATGTTGTATTTCATGTTTAAAGTTTTTATGTAATGATCCTAATCCCCAAAGACACTAAAACTCTTGATCTTCTTTGTTGTATCAAGTGAAGTTTTATGTAATAAAGCATGCTTGAGTTGTATTAAAAAGCAGGGTTGTCATATTTCCCAAGACGATGTTAGGGTTACGTTGAAATAAATTTTTGATAGTTTTTCATAGTTTTGTTTAGTGGTTTCACCTCCATGTTATTTTAGTAAAAAGTTACAATTTATTAATTGTTCATAATTATTTTTATATTATGAAAATTAATTTTTTATTTCATTTGGCATGATACAGTCACCCATAGCATTGTTATTTTGGGTTGTAGGACATGATGATTCTATAGTTTCATCAAGTGGTACATTAATCTTGCAGTTTTTAGGTCTCTTCCACTTTTAATAATTATTTAATTGTTTTTAAAAATATATTTCCTATTAAGGTCCACATTAAGGGACATTATTGGATTTATTTGTCTGAAATTTTGTTTTGGACGTTTTGTAAATTGATTTTCATTCCAAAAACCAGATCATTTAGCTTATGGGTTAAGAACAGAAATGAAATTTAGTTTATGACTATTTTTTTAAAGGTATCATGATGTTAATATATTAAATAAAAACTAGTCTTAATAATTAATAAAATGAAAAATTCTTACTACCAGCAACATATCATTAGAATATATGAATATTTCATGTGTTTTATTCTCTTCAAATTGAATTTTTTTTCAAATCAATTCTGAAAACGTTGTGAAAACAAAATTTCGTGTAATTATATAATGTAAACAGAAACACATGCACTAGATATCAATTTTCCATGTTATTGTTTTTGGATAGAAAAAATATTGGTTTACATATTTTTGAAAGATAAACCATGATATATAAAAAATCAATTTTCTTCAATATAAAATTTAAATTTGTATTATGAAGTGAATAAAAATTAGTGGTCTTTAAGTAGAATAATTTGGTTCATGTTTTATTGTGTAATGAATACAGTATGATCTAAATCATAGTAAAAATTCTCTTTTTCTGAGTGAACATATTCCAAAAAATTATAATATATTATTTTGAGAGTAATATTTACTGATTTATTTTTTAGGTTTTAATTTTAGATTTAATTTTTTAATGAAATTTTTGTTATGTCTAATCAAGAACCCACCCTATTAAATGATGATATTAGGAAATATTTAACTTTTAATTTTCATGATTAATTAAACATTTATCTAATTACCTTTGAATGTATTGTATGGAGATAGGTAATCCAATATGTATCGATCATTTTTGGATTGATTTACCTCAAATCAGACCTTGGTATTCAATGGGTTTTGGAGAATATTTAGATTATGAAATTTGAATCCAATTAGTGGATGATAGAATAAAATGTGTGTGTCCTGAATATAAAATGAAGCAATGGATGAATACAAACTATGTATATGAGAATTTGATATTGAAATAGTTTCATACTCGATATGTATGTTGGACTTGTCCTAGAAAATAGAATTTTGGGGAAAGTAAAATTAATGAAATTTATTTCAATCAAACCCAATGTGACCCTTTATATGATAATTTTGTTCAGAATTTGATAAATTATGCACATGTATTTTTAGGATATAATGCCTAATATTTTAATTTATCAACATAATATTTAGTGGAACCTTGGATCATTAATCTTATAACATCAGCAGAAATTGAGCTTTGTGAATTAGTTGAATACAAACAACAAGAACTATATGAAGTTTGTACCAGGTATTTAAAGTTGTCTTTTCTAATTAAGTTGTATCCTATAAATTTTTTCTATGGAATTACTGAAAATCAAATTACTATGATTTGAATGTTTTCTCATGATGCATTTAGTGAAGATAAGATCACTGCATCATTATTTTAGATGAATGAAGTCATCACAAAACATGGATTTTATTATTAAAAGATACATGCATTCCCAAAGTATAACATAATTTATTGGGGATAAGAGTCTGATAAAGAAGAATGCATAATATGTCATATAGAAAGATTTAATTCAATGAAAAAAAATGTAAGTATAAATTATGGTAATCCCAAGAAGAAAGAGAATAATAAATAGCATGAAAAGGTATTTTTTTACATTCTTTGGAATGAACTCTTGTAAATATTATTCATGTCATCTATGACTACATACAACATGAAGTGTCGTGATATGGATAACAATTATTTCTTAACGATATATCTGAAAGGGTTAAACAACATGTAATAAGTATTATTCTTTATATAATGAGTGTTCTTTATTTCCAAGGATTGCATAATTGGAATTCGATTATGATAATTTTAAACCTTTCAGTAATTTATGTCATAGTTATAGAATTTGGATAGTTTTTTTGATCCCCTATAAAATATCTCAATGGATGTGTATGAGGATGAACCCTTTTATTAATTTTATTTTTACTCCTTGGAAGTAAATTGATGTAAATGGCATCGATGTATAACAGAAACCTCTAATCAATAAGTTATTATTATTATAGGATAACAGAATTGAAACATAAAATCATTCAACAAGAAAGCATTTAAAAATGAATGCTTCTTTAATGTAGACAATTATTGAATCACATAGACTATGAAACTTTTCCTGTTGAGAAACTCATATCAGTTTGGATGGTAGAGTTTTTAATTTTGATTTTTAACCTCAATCATTACCTAATAGAATAAAATTTTGTATTTTTCACTATTGATTTATTGTTGATTTCAAAAAAAATATGGTTTAATAAGACACAATTAAATGGAGATATGAATAGAAAATTCAACTTATGGTTAGATTTAGTTCAAAAATCATTGGATAATTAATGAACATCAATAAAGAATTTAAAAAACATAATTAGTTTAAATAATGGTGAATAGGGAATGAGGTACAATATCTGATGTAGCTGAAACACATCAACAGAATGAAATGAGTATAATTTTCTAACATCCTTATTTGGAGTTTAATTTGATATTTCATAATCTTGAAGTAATTTATATTGAGAATATAATCGGTGGTAATGTAATTTATACACTACATAATAATATGGTTAAATCAAATGATCACATTAATGCTCATAATTGTTTGGATTCAATGAATATAAATAATGGTTTCTAGGAAAATTATAATGAAAAGTATCCTTATACTACTATTATAATGTAAAATCATTAGAAAAACATATTCACTAAAAATTTAATGAATTGAAATGTAACTTATTGATTTTGAAGTAACATATCATAGTGTGTTGACATAAAACGTAGAATGTTATATGTATAGAAAATACATGAAACACATATTTTTATTGAGTAGTTTTTTCTATTTTAATTTCATAATATATTACCAGAAAATTTAACTGTAGTGATATTTGAGAATTGTACCTTTTTCAAATATCTTTTTGGAAATACATTAAATCCAAATGAGCTTAATAATCTTCATGAAATAATTTATTTGGCACTTTTCTTTTTAGTATTTTATTTCCCCCTTCATTATTTATAGTCATGATTCATTGGACTATTATTTGGTTGAAGAAAGAATACATAGTGGACTAGTAAACAATATATTGATGTATCCAATTGAGAGAAACATTGATATTTTTTCAATGGTGAATTAAATTTTATCACATATTTGCGTGACTTTTTAAATAAGTTTCTTACTTTTTCTGGTACATAGGTCATTGGAAATCATATTTGAGGAATAAATATAAACTAGAATGCTCTATTAGTAATGGTTACATAAATATTTAGTTATTGACCTTATGTCTTAGTAATTTGAATATTATTGAGATTATATTCAATTTTATTATACACTTTGATGAAATATACACTAATTATTTTTCTAAAAACTAGTAATCAATTTTCCCATATAATTGGCGATAAAATGGAAAGGGGTGAAATAATATAGGAATAGAATTGGAGTTCCTACAATAACATAGATATATGCTACTCAATAGTCTTATTGCTGATCTATTTATTGAATATATTTTTTGAAAAATGTAGTGATTAATATTGTGGGCATAAAATGATTTTAAATTAACAATCTCTATAAATAGGGATATTATTTAATGGTTCTCCAATTATGTATGTATATAATCGAATTCTAAATTATTAATGTGCTGTTTTTTAGATTATATTAAATATAACACCATATATTATCTTTTCTATATAATGAATTTTGAGAATTGAGATGAAATTTAAAATGTTTTTTTGGATTGATGTAATCTAAGACAATGTATGAGATTCAATGCGTACAATATTTAGGGATTTAGGGTATGCTCGATTTACTATGGATAAGACATGAAAACTAAAAATATGGTTGTATTTATATTTACACAGGAGGGATACTGCATAAATATGAATTATATAATGATATTAAACTATTAGTTTCAAATTATTATTTTCGTATTCAAATTGTAGTGGATAGACATTGATAGGGGTAAAATGAAATTTTCCTTTTATTTTACATTTTTCAACATCTCCCACGTGATCTATAACAGTGAGAGTATAGAGAATGAAAATGTTATCTTTGATTCATATGTGAATATGGTTTATTAGGTGGGTAATTAAATACATAATGGATAGATTGTAGTCGTACACCTAAATGAGAGATTCTTATATTATATGGGAAATAGAGATCAATTAGCAGTTTGTGAAAATGAACCACATCAAATTGAAATCATTGAAAAGTTTTTTTTTGAAAATATTGAAATAATATAATTTCCATTAGAAGTTTAAAATGAAGAACTCATCTCAATGGTGTTTCATATCAGTGAAGAAATTTAAGATTAAGATAATTGAAAAAATGGTAATAAATGTACAATGCGTTTTTTAATTTATAAGTATTTCATAAAAAAACTAAATTGATCTATTTCTTCAACTATTTTTTAAGAATATTATATATTTTTAAAATCATAAAAATTAATATATCTAAACTATTTAAATTTATTGAATTACAAAAATAAATCAATATTATATTTAATTAGCATCTAATATCACACCACCCCTAGCGTCAGCTTTAATGGATCAGAGTGATTCAATTATACTCGAGTCTTCTTGGAAGTTAGATGTTTCCCCAGATGTTGGTTGTAGTCTTCCATCTGATTCACCTCTAAAAATTGAGAATTTAGACCCTCCCCCACTGTCTAGGGAATATTAGTGAGTTACAATTACATGAATGTATGTCATTTTACAAAAAACAATATATATTAATAATTTATTATTTAATTTTTCAAATTATTTAAGTTAAAAATATAAGGTATATAAATATGAACATGATAGATAAATGGGACATAAAGGAATTCATGAATATCATTCCATTTGATGATATGGGGTTACCTATGGATAGTTATACCAAAATATATGGTAAGATTCATGAGCATCATTCATTCAATATGGAGAGATTTCCAAATAATTATACTCATTATAGGCATATTCCCACATCTTGGAAAATTGATTTATTAGATAATCACATGAAGGTAATATTAATGAAAATTAATCTATTATTAATTTAATAGACCAGAGTAAAAAAAATTAATCTACATACAAAGTTCTATATATTTTTATTTCAATATATTTTTTCATTTTTATGTGATGGATTCTCTTTCATACCCATGGACTCTAAAAAAATTGTGTAAGAAATTGAGATATGTTAAATGGGGATTATTGAATGATTTTATTTACACAATGTCGATCTCATGATAGATATGTATAGAAGCGACGAAATGTATTTTTCAAGGAAAATGGATGCTCTTTTTCAATATTAATAGAGATGCATCTCATGAGGAAATTGCATATTTTAATGTATGTTAATAACATAAAAAATATGATTAATATTTTTATTTATGTTGATATTTTTTTATTAATTATCTATAAAATAATGTGAATTGTGATAAGAAAGAAATTCACCATTTCACTAGGGTTGATATTTTTTGAGAAAAATAAATATATATTTTTTGTTTTTATGTATTATTATTTTGATCATATTAAATTTTTCAAATTTTTTTCTAACTATATTAAATTTTGTATAAGGGATAATTAATTTGGACATTTTTTTCCAAATAGAGATATGATTTAAATTTAATTGGAAACCTGATTTTAGTTTTGTAAATGTCCCTAACAAAGTCATTGGAGTAACTAATTTTCATACCTATTTAATATTTTTTAATTAAAACATGTATAAAATAATAATAAATATATTATAAAAATAATAATTCTTATACCAAATGGATACATGGACCAAATGATTACAATTTGGCACTATTTTACCTATCTATCTAGCCCAAAATTATATCCTTTTATGAATTGTTTGTTTTTAAAACATATTTTCAAATATTATGTTATTATAGTAATGAAATGAAAATAAATAGTAATGGAAAATTTATTAATAATATAGTGTTATTAAGTTCAAAATATTTAAAAAATATTTGTTAATATTTTTATATTAAAAGGTTTAAATACAACATGTCTGGGATGAAAACCCTTTATAATAATCAATGTTCGTAGAACATTGTGATGGAAATAATTTTAGAGATAGAGCATTTATGAACTATATGTGGAATGGGTTCTAATCATAATTCATCAAAAAAAAATTGAATTTCATCAAAATCAGTTCCTAATACACCAAATGGATCGGTTTTATTAGTGTCATTGGTCAAGGCTCACAGAGAGAAACTACAAGGTCAAATGTAAATATTTCAAAAAAATACACTTATAGGAAAATAGAGGATCAGTTGTGTTTGATAAATAAAAGTTATTTAGTTACTATATTTTAGATGATATTTGGAATGATCCAAAAAACATTTATTTCTTTATAGATCATCCTTCAGAGGTTATTTCTATATTCAATATATCATTCATATATTTTCAAAGAACACATAAAAAATCAATATATGAAACAAAAAATACAATTTTATATTGAAAAAATGTATTTTGAGTCATACCTATCACATCATGTTCTATATTGAAATGTTTTTGTATCTTAAATGTTAATAAATAATTATGTATAGTTATCCAAATGTTTTAATACAAGTCATGTTTTTAACTATTCTTTGACATAAAAAATAGTTTTTAATGTTATAGAATCCTTAAAAAACATGTGTCAAGGTGTTAATACTAATAAAATGAAATAATATTTCAATGAAACCAGAGGACATGGATGGTGGTTTGATTTTTAAAATGTAAGAACTAACGGAACGCCATTCTGAATTTTTTTGAGATGTCCCTAAACACAAGATTAGTGTTTTAAATTAATAAACATGGGTTTCACAATCAAACACATATAAATAGTCTTCTTTTGATGTGATATCATTGGATAACTATAAGTGAGTTATTTTTGACGTGTACACACAGAAAAAATAAACATCAGGCTTGTTGTGTGGTCCAATTGACTTTTTAAATGGGTTTTAAGGGAACCAAATCCCATATAAACCTATGTCGGGTTGTCAAAAACAAAATAACAACATAATATTTCGATGAAATCGACTAAAAGGAATTTTGATTTATTTTTTATATATATAAACTAATGGGGTATCATTTTGGTTTTCCTAGGATATGAATAAATGTGTGTTTAGTGTTTTAAAACTATAAAACATGTGTGTAAGGGTAAAACCCATATAAAACTGCATCATATTTATTTCAAATCATGGTAAAATGACTTTTGAGTTATTTTTAACATGTATTATCATACAACACATCAATATGATTTGTAGTGTGGTCAGAATGAATCGATTAATAGTTTTTAGAGGTACTGACGACTTATAAAATGTAGGTCAGGGTCAATCCAGGAATAGAATTTTCGATTTCCATGAAATCCTTAAACAATTACCATAGATTTATGTTCAAAATTTAAAAAGCCACTACATGTCGTTTTGAGTTACAATATTTTTATAATGTTTTTGAATTAGTTTTTAATGTTTCAAAACACTAAAACATACACCTAATAGTCAAACCCAAAGACAATGACCTTATAATATTGTGAAATAATGGGGAAATCGCTGTTGAGTTTAGTTTTATTTGTGATAATAGAAAACACATCAATATAATGTGTGGGGTGGTTGTAAAGACTCGGTAAAAAATTATAATAGTAGTAAACCCATTACAAACATGCATTAGGGGGTCAAAAAGTGGAAACTGATGAACGATTTCCATTAAATTAGATAAAAATAATAATAGATATATTTTTGAAATATAGTAGCTAACATAACATCATTCCAAGTTACAATTTACCCATGATGACCATAAACATGTATTTAGTATTTTAAAACACCAAATATTCCATGTAACATTTAAAACACTAGAAAAAGATCTTAGACTGATGTGTAGTCCTAGTACAACCCCAAAGATAGTGTGCCTTTAGTGTAAAATATAAAATACATAAATCTGACATTTATTATTTCCTAAATGTCTTAGTAAATAGTTTTTAATTTTACCAAAGCCATTACAAACGGATTTTATAGGGTAAAAACTAGGAAAATGATGTTGAATTTATATGATATCACATGATAATAATTGAAGATTTATTTATAAAACATGTGAATTGAAGAATTATCAATATGAGTTATTGTTTTCCTGGGTGGTCTATAAATGTGTTTTTAGTGTCTTAAAACAATAAGAATTCATGTAATGGTAAAAAGAATAAAAAAATCAGATCGACATGAAATTATTGAAAAACCTCTGAAGATTTATTTGTAAAATATAAAAAAAATAATCACATTAAATACTTTAAAATTAATTTATTAGGTAAATTTATAACACAATTCTGGTCAAGTTAAAAATTAATTTGATTATTATATACTAATTCCTTTTCAAATTTAGTGTCTAATCAATTATCTAATTTTAATGTGTATATATTTTAAATTTCATTCAAGATATATTTTTTTATGTTAAAACTTAGTATTTTTACTAAACTAATAAAGAAAATATTAATTTCAAACATTCTGAATATATTATGTGACATTTTTCTTCCACATTTCTTCAATAAAATGTTCTTGTTTTTATTTTAGGTGACATATTCTAGTATTAGGATAATGTTTTACCTTTTTGATCAATAAAATTCATCTAATGGTATTCATTGTGGTTATTAGTTTGTTTGGTATGTTTATATTTTATCAATGATTCTATTCTAATTCCAATTAGGAGGATCATTTTTAATTTTTTTTTCTTATTTTTAATTACTTTTGATGTGTTGTTGTTGTCAGTTCCAGTTGATGAGATGATGTGGATGTAGATAGATGTTGTATATATTGCGGTATGGATCTATATTGGCCACGGGTTGTTGTTGTACATATTTTATATGTATATAATGATGACTGAGGTATGGGTTTACTGAGGGTATTAGTTGATTAAGGTTATCGTGACTGAGGGAATGGTGACTAAGGATGTATTTTTATATTACTGTGATGTATATTGTATGTATGATGGGTATAATATGAATTTATTCATTAGTTTATTTCATGTCATAGTTTTCAAACTTATTTTTTTAAAATTTATAAATTTTTTAATCCCTGGCGGTCTATATTAATTTCCACCATATATAAGAGCCACTAAATATATTAATGACGAGTAAGTTAATTTTTTCTATTTTATTTTCACATTGATTTTTTTCAATAATAGTACTTGTAAATAAAAAATAAACCGACCATAAATAATCCAAAACCCACATATATAAAAAAATGCCATTAAAAATTTAACAACCACTAAATGATTACTGATTGTGAAATACATGGATGTTTTTTTAACTACATCTAAATGATTTAGAAGTAGTTTCAGTCGCCACTTTTATCCAAAATAACCACTTATAATATCACCATTTTTAATGTACTGTGATAATATATATATATATATATATATATATATATTAGTGGAAATTTTTAAAGGACATCAGTTTCACGATCATTCAATAATGTGGTTGCTGGAAGAACAAAGTAAATCCTTATCCTAGCATTTGAGTTAATGTGGTTTCCGATACTCACATAGAGCCAAAACACATTTGAGACAATGTAAAACTAGTAATGTTTTCTAAAGAAAGAGGTAAATTTCTTTTATTCAGATTTAAGATTTGGTCTTGTTGGAAAATTTATTAATCATAACCCATCATTGAGGAATTTAAGATTGTATCATCATTTGATTATATTATTGGTCATTCATATTGGTTTATTTAATTCTTCCTACATCATATTTCACATCTCTTACAAATATGAGTGTTGTTGAATTTTTGGGAGGTGTTCATGGTAGTTCTGGGTTTGTCTTATGATAGTTTTTAAATAAACCGCAGATTTTGATCTTTTCACTTAATCTTCTATTATTCTAAGATGGATCGGTTTCTGTGGAATACCACTTCACCTATTAAACGAAGTTTCCATGTTTCCAATTTCTAGGCTGATTGGAAGTCTATTAATGCTGGAATTTGTGATGAGGAATCTCTCAAGTCCATCAGTTTCTAGAGTTTTTCATGAAATTGATACTTCAAAAACTATTTCATCACCGATCATGATTTAGAATGGAAATCGTGGATTTTTTTAAGAAATGATATATGAAAATATCCCTTATTATTATATTTTGTTCATTAATCTTGTCTAGGTTACGATGGAATATGGTAATGGGGTAGCATGAACATTGTATTTTAAACAAACATGGTATGAAAAGAGAAAAAAACTAGGAATGATAGGGATGAACAATATTCTTACAGTTGATGTTATCCCCTATGAGTATAAATAACCTTCTAGAGGGAACAACGATTCTGTTCTAAAGCCTATTGAACAATAATATATAGTTTTTTATAAATAAAATCCTAGTAAAACTGTTAGTGATTCATTATAAGTCAGTAATAAGTCAGGTTTTTTATTCAATCGCCATTTCCATAAAAGCCTCCAATAATTTTTAAAATTAGATAGGAGATATAGAGTATCACCATGGACCTCATGAAGTAGTTAAGTTGGAGAATAATGACCAATATGACTCAAATGAATCATTAAATTATTCTACTGATCAAGCCGATAAGATTGAAGAGTATATTTTAAGATATTGTTCAATGAATGGAAAAAACAATGATTTACTCAGTGGGATTTATCACTACAAATTCCGGGAAAACGTGAAAATGTAGAGACTATTCAAACATAGAAATGAAAATTTTCATGAGATCCATTGATGGTGTTTGCCTTAAAAAATTGAACCCATCCCATATATGATTGATAATAAACCCTCTTATACACACGTTGTGGAAGTTTTCTTGATTGGATTTACTTATTAATGATGATGTTGATCCAAAATTGAAGGATGAATATAGGATCATCGAGAATCTGGAGAGAGATCTGATTTCATGGATGGATGAACATGATATAGTAGTCTTATGATGATTCAATAATGGGGATGTTACTGAAGAATGTTTTCTTCAAACTAGAGAATGAATTATTTCTAAAATGGTGGAAGAATATAAAATAAATCCCTATTTTAATTATAGATAGCATACATGGAAATGGTTTTTCCATTTTTTATAGACTCATCTTGATTTTTAGATAGATCTATAATAGGTAAGAATCTGTTTTAATGGTGAAAAAAATCATGAATTCAATTTTGGTATAATGTATGTATTGATTTCCATTTTAGTTGTTAGAGTTTCATAGTACATTTGGTTGATATTTTTAATGGTGGTTGATATTGAGTAGAATATTACTATACTAGTGTATTTTAGTGTTTTTATAGATCATTACCTCACTTTTTAGTGGAATACATTTGATTTTTGTATGTGTAAACTTGGTAGATATTGATATTTTTAGAATAATGAAACATGATTTCTTATTCTGCCTATGAATTATGGACTGGTTTTCAATTCTATTTTCAGCATAGTTTTGGGGGACGTTTTGATGATGCTACATTATAGATTTTATTCCTTCTAAAGAAAATTAAATTGATGTTTTTAGAGATTTCACATGCCAGTTATTCGCATCTTGTGCATGGCTCATCATATCTTGATTTATCAATTTTATTGAACTTATTTATTGTATGTATTGTTACAAAAGGGATAAAAAAACTATTTAGCATTTCTTCCTATAAGGGTTATGAGCTTCTATATCAATATAAATGGATGTAATGATTCTTTAGATCGTGATAAACTCGATGATGAGTTCACTTAGTCTGATATAACTTACATATATCCTTTTTATTGACCTAGATGAGGACTTATATTACTTTGTATGAAATCAATTTTTTTCAAGTATACGAGGAATATGGTTCTCTCTTTTCTTATTGTCATGGGATGAAATTTATATTGGTAATCTATTTCATTTCATTATTAGTGAAAACACTATTCAAATCATATTATCACAATTTCATTTAATTTTATTAATAATTTTTTTAGGGGGAATGAGTTTTTTTACCAATTCCCATCTCTAATTTTCAAATAAAAAAATCCAATAACCCTATTTTTTATTCACGGTTGTTTGAGAACTTCTGATACATACACATAATGTTAAGGAAATTGTTGTTTCACATGTGTTTTTGAAGTAAATTATTTTTTAAAAAAGTTTAACTATAGTACCTTTTTAATTATTTTTCCCATATAATTTAATTTTCTAATATCTATAATCCCCTTTTGTATAATTGTTATTTTTTTGATCTTCATATTTAAAATTTTGTTTGAATTTATGGATTTATGATAATATTTTCTTATTATTTATTTAAATAAGAGATAGGGAGATAAAAACATTAAAAATATAGTGCACATATAAATATAATTTCACTAAAATAACCACCTATAAAATGAATTGTTTTATATAGTGAATACCATAAAAAATAAAGTCTTAGAAGAAGGAAAAACTATATCTCCTAGTTGGTTGGTAACAATAGAAGATGCTTTTTTGAAAAATATGGGATTTATGAAATAATTTAAAATTACTATAACATGTCATTTATAGAATCTCAATTCTCTACTTATGCCAACGTTTCATATTATATCGCTCATATGGTTACACTTTCATTGAATAGTTCATTATTGGGGTTTATTCTTGAAAATTTTGTCTTAATAGTACTCAAATATATGAACCTAACTATGTCACCTAAGTTTGATGAAATTTTTTATATTCTTCTTAATTTTTCATCATATTGTTGGTATGAAGTTTGAAACTTCTAAATAATTATTGGTTGGGAAGGGATATGCTGGGTAATTTTAATTAAACTATCAGATCATTAATTCGAAATGTTATGAATCCTTTTGTTGCTTCTTCATTTAGAAAAATATAAATTTTTAATTCTCTTTTTAATATTTCATTAGTAATAATAATTTGTTTAATGAATTTAATTGCATAATAATAATTTTAATCAATTTAAATTTTTATAATATTCTTATTAATTACTTAATTTTTGTTGTAAAATTATGTATATTTAATTATTAATAATGATAATTATTATGATTTATATTATTATTTTTTATTTAATGATAATAACAGTAATTATTAAAAAAATTTGTTATTATTAATTCTTTTTCATTTAATTGTTATAATAATAATAATTTACTCTTTATTTTTACTTAAAAAAAATTATTTACTACTCTTCTATAATGTATTTTATTCCACAATAAATAAAAAAAATTAATTACTTGTTTATTATAAATCAATTTTCATAGTGATGATAGTACCCATGTAGAATAATGAGGTTGGGGAGTTAAATTTTTTTTATCCACTTCATTTTTTAAAGGATGATAATAATTGATAATAAATTATAATAGATAAAAATAACTCCTTATAAATGAAAAATAATAAATGTTATGGAGAATGTTGATCTTCATGGATGTAATTCATACTTGGAAAGATGGAAATTAAAGATGGTCACATCAAGGTCTTCTGAGGATATACATCTATGTGAAAAAGAAATAAACTCCCTAATGTTAATGGATTATATGCCTGACTCCCATAGGGACATGGCTGTTTGGTTTGGATTGAGGAAGTTAAATCATTAAAATATTGTTATTTGGGAATTTCCTAGTTCACAAGGGGGAAGAACAAGCATCGACAAAGAATAATCATATATTTTGAAAATACTTTTTATTGGATCTCCATGAAAGGTAATGAAAAATTTATAAAATATAAGGCAGTGGGAACTAACAACTATATAAGGTGATATTCAATTTTATGGTAAGATCAGTGAGAATGCTCTAAGTATGGGAGTTAGTTCTCCTGATGAAAAATTAAGTATGCATAATGTGAAACCAATACCAGATAGATCCTTAAAAATTGTAGGAGATGAGGAAGAAGATAATGGAAAATATTTAGAGATAATTATACACTCTATTGATGAAATGTTAAAAGAATCCTTACACATTAATTCTTCTACTGAGTTTTCGAATGAAAAATATTTGTGATATTTATTAGATTTAATATTAATGGGGATAAATGGTGTGGATAAACAAACATAAACACATTTTTCCATGCTATTTCAATGAAATGAAGATTTACGTAGAAAAATACATCCAGAACATAGACAATATGGAATATCATTTTGATGATATTCACAGAATTATCTAGACATGTAGATAATAACACATTATTGAGGGATTTATATAATGGTTGGTTCTAAAATTCATTGACTTTTAATTAATGACTTTTTGGGATCCTTGTTTCATTGATATATATGTTTTGTAAATGTTTTTATTTCCAAATCATTCTTGAATAGTGATTTTGGAATAAAAATTCAAGTCTCTTTCAAACTATTATCCCCCACCTATGTATTTTCATTGGATGTAATAGCTTGTAAAATAATTAAAAATAACTTTTTATTATAATTTTTATTAAATAGATACAATATAGAATGGTAAAAAATTCTAAAATCAATAGTAAATTAAGAAATCATAAAACATATCATTGTGTTTATGCTATGTGCAAAAGTTATGCGTACAATAATTTCATAAATAATACAATGTAAGTAAATAATTTAAAAATATGAATACATGTGTATTTACACCAATTTAAGTGTATTCATGTATGTATAAAAATATGCAAACCTATGTAGTTTAAAAAACGGATAAATATTCACACAGGTGTACAAATATGCTAATCGATGTATACATATAATTTCACCAACTGAATTTTTAGTCATAATTTTATTTATTTGGTGTTTTTTGATCATGTGATGTGTTATTCATACTGTAATTGAATATAATATACAAATTATTCTTACATTAAAGATAATATAGTATAAAATGTGTGAATACTATAATTTCATACTAATAGAATATGGAAGTGGCATGGGATCCATGAATGTATGAAATTGTAAAATTTCTACAATATAATATATATTTACTGGTGCATGTAATATAAGAAAAATATGTTCAAAGTGTATATGTACCTGTTTATGCACTTGGATAAATTGTATGCATATTATATGAATTGTATACATATATTTCCAATAGTAGTAGACATACAGTGTACAACAGTAGCATATTCTTATTACTGGTATCAGGAATCATTAAGATTCATGAGTGTTTGTAATTACAAATTCAATCTATATAATAATAATTGAGAATTATATGAATTTAATTTATGATAGAATACAATTTTAATTTCAAAATACATAATGAATATTGAAGATTCATATTTTCATTTATTTTGTGTCAATAACCTATTCACATGAAATGAAAAATCATTATTAATTGACATAAACATTTTAGAAATATTGATTTATTTTTAAAAAGTATCTGAAAATAAATGAAATGAATTATATAAATTAAAATATCAACATATAGTTATGAAAACGATTAAAAAAAATAAAAAATTGAAAAAAAAATTACCCGATAAATGAGAAATTGTTTATAATAAACACAGAAAAATATATTAAAAACTAAATGAAAATATAATTTAGTTAAAATAAATATAACCAGACAAATAAAGGAAAATTGTTTTTACTATTCCTCGAAAATAACTTCTATATGGTGAAAATCACCAACAAAAATATAAGAATTATAAGAACATGCAATGTAATAACCCATCATTTTCAATGTATGGCCATCTTTAACATTTGGAATTAAACTACATTCATTATATATTCTTTGTATTTATGTCTTGGTGGCTTATCGTTGTTCCTATATGGAGGTACAATGTTGTCAAAAATAATTAATGTCTAGGTAAAGATGTTAAATTGGGTTTTCAAGATTTTTCTATGCCTTGCATGGCTTTGGAGGTGGTTCATGTCCTATTTTGAGGAAACTACACTTAAATCTATCTGCATGGGATTTAAAAAACATGTAAAAATACAATATGATTTGTGAATTCTATGAGAAACATGTGATGATACTAATACAGTACAAGAATCTGTTACACATCATGTAAATAATTCATATCATGTAATTTTCAAAAAATAAAAAAATCGACTATGAAGAAGGGTTTTTTTGGGTATCCCTCTAAAAAGAAATACATGACTTGTAAAAGAGTTACATGTCATGTAATATCAAGAACAAAAAATTTAAACAACATCATGCATGATATTTTTATCCTTCTTTTAGGGAAGATTAATCCACTCAACGTAGGAATAATTTTGATGTGATTGGGGAGTTTCGACCTCCTTTCTGGACAGATCATTCAATAGATCGATCACTAGTGAAAATGTTTTTTCTTTGGCTTCCACATTATTTTAGTCAACTCAATCATTTCATTGTAAATCTCTTGACTATGGTTTTTTTGAGTTTGAATCTATATCTAGCTTGATCTAAGTTATTTTTACACGCTTCTACAAATTTTTCATTTGGTGATACCATTTTGAAGTGCTTCTTTAATCACAGATTAACAGTATGGGGTATAAACCAAAACCCTATGGCCTATTTAATTGAAATGTGTGTGAAATATTGATATTTCAAAAACAGGAATTGTAACTAAATTAATTTAATGATGAATTCTATTATTCCTTAGCATCTCTTTCCATTATGTAGTTTATGACCAAGATTATGGCTAATATTCGGTTGAGCAAACCCTTGATTGTAAATGAATTAAAAATTGTCATAAAATTTATTCAGATTGAATTGTGTTTTTAATGATTGGTTAATATAGATTTAACTTGGCTATTTATAATTTTTGAAATAACGTAAATATTATTGGTTTATGACCAAATGATTAATGTAATGTGTAATTGGAAATATATAGTTTTTTTCATAATTCACTATTGATACTTATGATGTGACATCCTTGATGTTATGATTAATTACATATAATTTTGTAATGGTTATATAGTGGTCTATTCCCAATTATCCATGTTGTAATGAATATATAAATGGTTATGACTTGTGATTCATGTTGCAATGCTTATATAGAGGGTTATGCCTAGTGACCCTTATTGAAATGCCTATATGTTTGGCACGTCATAGAGACATGTGCAAACTAAATTACATACCCTATTTGGACCTGATATGTATTGAAATTACTTTACACAAGGATACTAGTTTGGACTTGATTCATTTCTTAAATGATTATATATCTAGCTTGCCTCATATTTTTGTGATTTATAACAAGGATATACAGTCACAATTGGCATGATTGGGAGACATTATGAGATACATTCGAGCATGGAACCAAAGTATGTAATGATTTACAATGGATAAATGTTTGGGGTTGGAATGGTCATGATATATTCTCATAGATATTGTGACATGGTGTTGAAGTAGGTTTATGTGGTATTAATTTAATTTTTTAATTAATTAATATACTCTTTTATTACATTGTTTCATGAACTAAATATCAGACAGGTAATGTTTAGAAACAATGGTCTTGACCTACTCAGTTATACTCACACCCAATTTCAGCTTCCATTTGGTACTTGAGAAGATTATATGGATGCATGATTGGACAAGTGAATGTGGCCTTTCTATTCATTGTTTTATTTTGGATGACCTGGAGTATGGAGTCCAGATCGAAATGGGGTACAAGACGAGGAAATTTTTTATTCATTTGGGTCAACTGATTGAGAGCCTCTCTCTCCTCCTGAGTTCTAGAGAGATACTCTCTCAAACTACAAAAGTTCTTCATGTTCCGCCTTCATGGATCGATGATTCTAGTTTGTGGTGATCATCACTGCGTCAAAGTGTGCGTCAAAGATCAGCGCTAGCACCCGGATTTTGACGAACGGCGCACGTGCAGATTTGTGAGGCTTGTGTGGACGATCTAGTGGGCTTCAACGTTGGAGTCTTCGAGCAATGATCGCCAGCATCCTGCACATAAACTCTGAACAAGGAAAATGATCAATTTTAAATTTTGTGCTCCTAAAGAACCATGTGAGGTCCTCGGACCAAGCCGGGACAAGATCACCGGAGTTGACAGGGTTATGTCACTCCGGTTAAGGAAAAAAAATTTAAAATCCCGGCCCACCGGCTACTTCTGTGCAGTCCCGATACTTAACAGTGGTATTAGAGTGAGCCTCAAGGTTTTTCTAAGTCAATAAACATTAACATGCATTAAATTTAATTGCGGGGTGTTAAAACGGTTCTTTCAGATTCGATCGCACGTCGTTTCGATTTCGAATGATCATGATACGATCATTTGAAAATTTTAATCGGATCGACGTCACATTTTTCATTCATTTGTTGTTAATCCCAAATTGAGATTCAACATCAAATAAATATTTTATTATTAATATTTTATAGTTAGATATTTTATAATAAATATTTTATTATATTTTATAATAAATGTTTTATTATATTTTTATAATAATAAAAGGGAGGGGACCAAGACCAAGACCCCAAATAGGGTCTTCTTACCTTTTAAATAAAAAAGGTGGAAGAAGAGACCCCAAAATGGTGTCTTCTACCTTTATTTAAAAAAAGGGGCTGGAATTTTGTCAAAATGAAAAATACGAAGAAAGGGGGAGGAAGATCCTTACGGGTCTTCTCTCCCGCGGCGCACCAAGGGAGGCCAAACCCTAGGGCCTCCCTCTCCCCGCCAGACCAGCACAAGGCCGAGGTGCCTCCGGCCGGGCGCCACCCTCTGCGCCGGCCTCCCATTTTCCGGACCGCCCACACGCTGACCTCCTCGCCTCCGCCTCGTGTGTGTCGGCCGCCCCGACCCCAAGCTGAGCGGCTTTCGGCCAGCCTCCCCTTCGCCGGACCGCCCTACCCGGCGGCCTCCTCCCCTCGCGCTGGCCTCCTCGCCTCTGCCATGTGCGTGCCAGCCTCCCTGGACCCTTACCAACATCCCCCTCCGAGCCATGCCTGACTGGCTCAGCCCGGCTGCCCCTGACCTTCACCGTCCTCCTCCTCCTCCGAGCCTCGCCGGACCGGAACCCTCTGGCCACCCTGAGCCCCCGCCGGGCTCCTCCTCCACACCGGACCGGTTCCGTCCGGACGACCCGAGCCCACGCCAGACCGGACAGCAACTTCTCCAGCTCGCCGGAACAGCGGGCTACTGGGAGATGCTGCCGTCGCAGGAATCATCGGATGCCGCGATCACCCCACGGTCATGCTGCGGTCACGTCGCGGTCACGCCGCGGTTCATTGACGACATCTCGCGACGGTACGCAGTGCCTCCGGACTCCTCTCCAGCTAGAGGTATCCCTACACTGAATTAAATTTAATTAATTTTTTTTAAATTAAATTAATTGGAATTAATTAAGGGGTTTAAATTATTTTAATCTGAAAATATTAGTTTAATTTATGTTTGGAAAGAAATTAATTGTTTAATTTAATTTAATTTTTGGAATTAAAATTAAATTAAACAAATAGAACTGATAAAAATAAATAATTTGAATTTAATCAAATTCATTTAATTTATTAGAACACCCACACATAATTTAAATTTATTGAAATTTAATTTTATTGCTCTTTTACGCTGACTGGTCTTGAGCTGTTGACCAACCTGTGTAGGTCTGGCATGTATTTATTTATTTAATTATTTATTCAATGAATGCGATGATTAGAATATTTAATTAGATAAATGATGGTCTGTGAATCAACTTTTAATTCAAATGTGTATAAGGGCATGCACGTCCATTGAACTACTTTTATTTTGTTCCCCAGACCCCCTAGCATGCGTGAAAGTATATTTTTATTTATTCGGTGATGATCCGAGAGGCAGATCCCGCCATGTTGAGGCGGTAGTCCAGAAAAGAGTTGGGTGCTTTGCACTCGGGCCAACAGCTACACGAGTCATGTATCGACTCATGTATGGATGCCCCTAGGTGATAATTGATCAGTTATCGATCAATCATTATAGAATGCTCAAGACCAATCCGAATACATGATTTACTTTATGCACAATTTATTATTTTATGCGAATGCATGATTATTGAATGATCACATAGGATAGTAAACAAGAGAAAATTCATAAAGTTATTACAAATAAATGTTATATTGAATGTTCAGTTGTGAGGGCGACAACCTAGTTTGAACATAATAAATAGAAAAGGATTATATTCTCCAATTAATATTAAAAAATCAATAAAAGATATATTATGTCAAAATGATTTCATCTCTCACATCTAATAAAAACCGGCTGTTTGGGTGCTCATCATCCTCAGTTGAGAGTGCCTCTTACTACCGGGGCGTTTCCATGTGAGAAATCGGTCGACTTAACTAAAGTGAGTAGTCAAGGATTTTACTTAGCTAACTTGCTATCACATTAGAGGCAAGTGGTTGAGGGAATCAAGTTCAGATTCCAAAAGCTGGGATATTACTCAACTACACAAGGAACCACAAGAATAAGTGGTTGGCCAGCATAGTGCCTACCTTGAAACCCTCCAAGTAGTGTCGTAGCACCAGCTTGTAGACTACGGGGGAGGTTTTGAGGATCCTTGCCACTAGAATGCTCAAGCGATAGAGTATTCCGAATCTAATAGTGAGGGATATTAAGGTTTATTAAAATAGTGGGATACATAAAATGATATAATAATTTATTAATCATAAAATGTCAAAAGGTAATCAAGACAAAGTATGAACTGCTAAATGTTTACCTGATGAAGATTCAAAATGGAAATCACCAATACCACAAGTACATTATCACTGCGATCGATCTTGGATAATGAAAATATCCTAACTGGAAATAACATCCAGGAGTGGTACAGGCGCTTGCACATATTAATAGGACATGAAAGGATGTTATATGTGCTGGAATCCCCAATTCCTGCTGAGCCTCCTCAGGGAGAAATCAAGAAGGAAAAAGATAAATGGAAAAAGCATGTAGATGATGCACTTGATGTTCAATGCAACATGTTGTCATCCATGTCCATCCAATTGAAAAAAATGCATGAGGAGGAGGATGCCTACAAAATGATTTCACATCTCCAAGAACTATATGAGGAGAGGGCCGAACGAGAAAGGTTTGAGATCTAAATTTCACGTTATAAGTGCAGGCTAGAAGAATGGCACCCAGACGATCCTCACATACTCAAGATGATTGGGTATATTGAGGGGCTTGAAGCCCTTGGGTTCAAACTGAACAAAGAACTAGCAGTGGATCTCATTCTTGCCTTTTTACCGTCAAGATTATTGAAATTTATTGTCAATTATAATATGAATGATATGACAAAGTCACTCCCAGATCTGTTGGCATTAGTTCTCCAAGTTGATAAGGACGTGAAAAACACCAATTCAACTTTCCGTAGGGTGAACAAGAAAAACAAGGGAAAGGGAAAGGGGTCTAAGGCCATGTCAAGGACAAAGACACCAATGCATCATCCTTCAAGGAAGCCAAAGATTCAGAGGCAAAGTAATGAGCAGGAAGCTGTCTGCTTTGGATGTGGAAAGAAAGGCCACTAGAAGAAGAATTGCCGATCTGGGAAGAAGAAGAAAGAGGATGCTTCTGCTTTAGGTATTTTTGTCATTGAATGTAATCAATCTTTATCTACAAGTTGGGTATTGGATACTGCATGTCTATCACACATTTGTATTCATATATAGGAACCAAGTAGGTTCAGGAAGATTGAAAAAGGTCAAGTGGATATCTGAGCTGCAAATTGAGCAAGTCTTGCATCATTGGTATTGGGATACTATCACTTGACTTTACCAACTGGTTTGGTTCTTATTTTAAACAATTGCTATTATGTACCGTCTGTTACCAGAAACATTATCTCTGTGTCATGTTTCGACACTATGGGTTTTTATTTCAAGATTGGATATAAAAGTTGTCTATTTTATAGGTATAACATATGTTATGGTATGGATCATCTTAACAATGGTTTATATATACTAGAACTAGAAAACTCACTAATGGCAATCAATGAAAAAAAACCAACATGACTCAAATAACACCCGCCTATGGAACTTCCGGCTTGTTCATGTAAACGAGAAGCGATTACGAAGATTATATCAAGAAGGTTATCTTGACTTGGTACATATAGAACAATTAGATGTATGTCAAGCTTGTTTACAAGGAAAGATTACCAAAGCAGCTTTCTCAGGAAAGGGGGAAAGAGACAATGTAGTGCTGGAATTAATACATACTGATGTATGTGGTCCATTTCCAGTAGAGGAAAGGGGTGGTTTTCTATACTTCATTACTTTTACCGATGATTATAGTAGGTATGGCTATATCTACTTAATGCGGTATAAGTCATATTCCTTCCGTTTCGTTAAGGAATACCAAAATGAAGTAGAAAACCAACATGGAAAGAAGTTTAAAGAACTTTGCTTAGAATGAGGCGAAGAATATCATAACCAAGATTTCATTGATCACTTGAAGGAGTGTGGGATAATATCCCAACTCAATCCTCCTTATATGCCACAATGGAATGGTGTTAGTAAAAAGAGGAATAAGACCTTTCATGACATGGTCAGATCAATGATGAGTCATACAACTCTTCTATTATTCTTTAGGGGATATGCCTTTCAAAAAGCAGTATATATCCTTAACCGAGTACCAACTAAAGCTGCAGATGAGATTCCATATCAGTTATTGTATGGAAAGAAACCCAATCTGACACACATGCATGTGTAGGGATGCGATGAATTTGTCAAGACATTACCAAGTGACAAATTGGCATCCAGAAGTACTAAGTGCATCTTTATAGGTTATCCTAAGGAAACTAGAGGATACTACCTATATAAATCATTAGATAGAAAAGTCGTTGTGGAAAGATATGCCACATTTATAGAAAGGGATCACATTTCTACTGGAAATAGTGGGAGCAATATTGACTTCGATGAAGTTAATGCTCCAGATGCACAAGAGTTGGTAGAAGAAAAATCTCCACAAGAGAAAGTGGGAGAAGAAATTGTTCTTGAGGCACAGATACTGCGTAGGTCTACGTGAGAGGTTAGAGAACCACATCGTTATGGTTTTCTTGTCACTGAGTTAGGTGAAACAATAGTCCTTGAGGATGATGATCGTCTAACCTACAAGGAAGTAGTAGAAGGCAAAGAAACAGCCAAATGGAAAGAAGCCATGAATTCAGAGATGTAGTCCATGTACCAAAATCAAGTATGGATTTTGGTAGACCCTCCACCTGATGTAAAGACAATTGGATGCAAATGGGTATTCAAGAAAAATCTATACATGGATGGTAAGGATAATAACTTTAAAGAAAGAATTATTGAAAAAGGTTTCAAACAATGTCAAGGAATTGACTGTGATGATACCTTCTCACCAGTTTCAATGCTAAAATCCATCAGAATATTGCTTGCAATAACAGCTTTTCATGATTATGAAATTTGGAAAATGGATGTCAAAACTGCTTTTCGAAATGGGAAGTTGGTTGAAGATGTGTATATGACTCAACCCGAAGGGTTTTTTAAGTCAAAGAATTCCAATAAAGTATGCAATTTGCAGAGATCCGTTTATGGATTGAAGCAGGAATCAAGATCAGGGAATGTTCGCTTTGATGAGGCCATAAGAGATTTTCTTTTCAAAAATGAAAGCAAGCCTTGTGTCCACAAAAAGGTTGAATGGAAGGATATCATTTTTGTTTTTTTATATGTTGACAATATATTAATCATGGGAAATGATGTGAAGTCTTACAGTCAGTTAATACACGGTTAAATGAATGCTTCTCCATGAAAGACTTAGGTGAAGCAGCCTCCATTCTTAGGATCAAGATCTATCGAGATAGATCTCAAAGAATGTAGAGACCCGAAGCTTGACGTACATGGACATTACATTACTTTTGAGGAATACTTAATACATAAGAAGAACAGACACACAAGGACCGTAATAGTTTAGTGTCTTTGGAAACTTGGAATAAAATCTTGTAATCGTGGTGAAAGACCTTCAACATCTCCCAATAAAGATCTTCCCTTTTTTTCCTTACCTAAAACCTTTATTTATATCCTGGTGAAAAGAAAACATCAAAGGGGTGAGCTCAAATGCCCAGTAAGGTTAAACATATAGAACATAAAACAATCCATAAAAATTTGAATGCAAAAACTTGAACATAAAATCTAAACATCAATATCATGAGCAAAGACATGAATCTTGGAAGTACGTAAGGCATATATCATAAGGGAACATCAATCATCATAAAATAGAATGGGAATAAAACATGTAATTATGGCATCCATTAAGCACATGTAATGATTTACATAGTAGCTAAGGCATTGCTAGCAAGGCCATCTTAGTGGACAAAGTCCATTTCTGAATCGAGTTCACTCCTCATTCCAGTCCTATAATACTGAATCAGATTAACTTACCATTCCATCCATGTATATCTCATGAGATATAAATCTTTACCCAATGAATTTGAGGGAGATATAGGTCCCACCCATCTCATAATGAAATCATTCTTACTTGTGCCACAACATAAACTTAAAACATTCATCATAACCCAAAGAATAAAATGGGTTTCATAACCATCATATCATCATCACATAATCCATATAAAATAAATGGGTATTTCATCATAAGAAAATTGAAAGAATGTAAATAATAGAGACATTATACTTGAAACATACATATTTGAAATAATTTCATCTTAGACAGAAAATGGTTCTGATAAAACAATTGAAATGAATTCTTGAGGAAAATATCCTTTCTTCTTCAAAATAATTTTCTTTTCAAAAAAATGGCATGTACATTTGAAAGGAAAGGGTTTTGTTGAAAATAATCATGAAAACTTGTAGAGGAAGCTTTATGAAAATGAGGTGTTATGAAACCTTAAAAATCCATTGACGCCGAATAAGTTAAAAATAACATTTTTCTTGTACTTTTGTCGGAAAAGTCAAAAAGTACCTCGTATGGTAAAAAAGGAAAGATTCCTTCCAAACCATGTGGTAAAAGTCATAAAAGGGTAAAAATATATTTAAACATACATGTTATAATACTAAACATTTTATGGAAACAATTTTAGAAAACATGGACATGGATGATAAACATAACGCCAGTAAATACTTACGTATAAGCAATCTCGGATAAAATGAGATTTGCAAAATTATCCCTTACATTAGGTCTGATTTTCTTTGTAAGTGTCAGAACCTCCTGTATAATGATTTAAATAATGTTATTGACTTATTACAGAATCATATTCATTTTTATGATATCATATATGGTTCACTTATGACTTTATATTACCCGTTCTTTTGTAAATTCCATGTTAAAGAGCGTTTTGGGTAAAATCGTTTCATTTGTCGTCCGTGTTTTGACTTGTAATTATTCATATGATTACATATATCATGATTACTTAATTCCATAATATAAAACATGATTTATATATAATATATATTCATAATATACATATATATAATAGATCGATAAATGGAAAGAAATACACCGTTCATGGAGACGGTAGGTCGTACGTACGCATGAACGTTGTTTTCCTTTCCTTATTGAATTGAATGGAATTAAGTAGATGAAATAAATAAATATATATATATACATAAATCTAGTATCATTATTATGTCATATATTTCATGATTACTTATTATATATACTTTATAATCATTCTTGAAAGGTTATCATGGAGAGTGAATCTCATCGCGTCATGGAGACGGTATTCCGTACGTACGCACGAGCGATGATATCATTCCCATGATCGTGGAATTGTATTAAAGTGTATTTATAATATTACAGAATCAATATCACTTTACAATAATCATATATATTCATTACTTTCACCATTATACCCATACACGTAAGGTGGTGGTGGAAAATATATTACACCACGGCGTGGAGACGGTATTCCGTACGTACGCAGGCGCGGTGATTTCGTTTTCATTAGGATGGATAGATGGTGAAATAGGGTTGTTTCATACTTATAATAACATATCATTATATTATTGATACTGATATTATTACTTCATAATGAAACAACCTAAGAAGAAGAATTGGAAGAAGAAATAAAGTTGAACGAATCGGTAACGGACATTACCTCTTCTTTGAAGCGCCTCTTTGAGTCCTTCTCTTAGGGCACTACAATTGGTCTTTGAAGAAGACCAGGACCTCTAGGATGTTTCTAGGGAATTGGAGAAGATAATTTTTCATGGGTTGGCCGAGAATGATGGCTCAAAGTGGTGTGAGGAAGAGAGGGAGGAGGTTCCCTTTTATAAGGGAGGAGAGGGGCTCCTTTAGAAAAACTAAAAATATTAATTTATTATAAAGGAAAATTCGGTTTTAAATAGCTCCAAATTGATTTATTTAGAATCTAAGGTGGGGATGGGTCGAAATCATCTCGTCCAATATAATTTATACAAGTTTATTTTCCTATTTTAACCTTATCATTTATATTTAACATTAAGTTAGATAATTTTACTTTTACCGTGTCTTTTTGTGTTCTTACACTATAAGGTTAATAAACATACTATAACAAGACAAAAGAACCCCAAGTTGTTTATTATTAATATATATAACCTTATACAAGTCATTTGTCCGAACCTTTGATTTTTAGGAGTAAAATAACAATTAATAATATAATATTGTTTTAAAAAAACTATTTTATGTCAATTTAGACACTATTTAGTAATTGATTTTTGTGAAAATCATAAAAGAATGATTAGTTCTACAAAAGTTTCTTAAATCAATAATAACATGTCATATTAACCTAGAAAATTAGTGGAATGCATAAAAAGTCTCAAATTACATTTATTTGGGTATTTATAACATCAATTATTTTAATATTTCATTAATAAGATAATTACTGCATCATCGTTGTGTCATAAATAAATTAAATTATTTAATGTCTAAAAATTACAAATAAAATACCATTATGTAGGAAATATTTTTATCTTTCTAATGAATATTTATAGTTGAATTTATCTTATGTATAACCCTATATTAAAAATTATCTACTTATTAAACAATGATTTTAACTATTTTAACCCTTCTTTAAATAAATTAATAATAATTGTCCTAATCTAATCCAAGTGGGCCTAAATGGTCATATATTATTCCTAATGTTGTTTTTGGTCGAATTACACTTATCTAATAGAATTAGGACAGGTGTTCGGGTAATAATAATAATATCTTTTTTACCCCTAATTACCCTATTTACTTTTAACCGTGGTAAAAAAAGTAAAAAGTCACTATTCACCAAAAATTATTTTCATCTCATTGAACCATATTTTACTTACTGACATCAACCGTGGCTCTCGGATTTTTGAAATTCCACTCATAGAAGCGGTAAAATTATGTTTTATGAAAAATTCATTTTTTTAACTACCACTTAGGCGTTTCACTATTCATCAAAAAATGAAAGTTTCCAGAAAAACACCAAAAATTAGGCCTAAGCTATATTTGATATTATGAACTCAAAAATGATGTATATTTTACCAAATTCAAAACATATCAGTTGCATTAATTAATTTAAAAATTAATTCCCGTCGTCAAAACAAATAGCGTGTTCTTAAGAGATAATAACTATCAAAAGATTGACACTTGTTTATGTCTGGTTTAAATGTGAAATTTCATCCAATGACCAACATTGTATTAAATTGTAAAAATATATTCTAAATATATTTTAAAACCACTAAAATTTATAATTTATCACTATTAATTATTTCAATTAAAAAGGTTGTTTTTAATTAAAATTCTGTAATTTTCACTATTCATCAGAAAATAAAAGTATTCCGAAAAGTACCAAAATTTCACCCTAATCTAATTTTGATATTCCCAATCCAAAAATGAAGTCCATTTTGAAAAATAAAATTTACAAAATTTCAAAAAGTGGTTATTACTATTCATAACAGCTAGTTTTAATAATATTTTAATAGCATATCGTTGTTTAGTGAAACTCGGTATTGCGTACTACACACGCTATCGAGGAAGGTCATGATTGCGTGTAATTCAAGGTAAGTCAAAGATGCGTGTTGCGCAAGCTCCTTTTGGTGTAGCGTAAAACACAAGACATAATATTTTTCATAAAATCTGGGGGTGTTACATTCTACCCCCCTTAAAATGAATTTCTCCCTCGAAATTCGCCGGGGTTATAAATGGTTTACTACTTGAAAGTTTCTTTAATAGAAACCGACATCGTAAAAAGGAATACCAAAACCAATCTTTAAAAAAAAAAGTATTAAACGTAACAGTTACCCAAATAAACTAATCACTGGTTTTCCACATAGGTGAAAATATGGATATGGAAGAGAAATCTAACCGTCATGTTCTGATGGAGAGTGGTAGAGAACATGGCTATGGAAAAGCCAACAATCACAAATCTATAAATTTGTGATGATCTAAGGTACCATCTGATTCATCAGATATAAGAGCACTAGAACAACATTTTTGGTTTTCAAGATCATTTCCCTAAAGTTGATGAAATTGGAATTAGAAGAAATACATTCGTGATTTTGGTATAGTCTCACCATTGGTCGTTCTTTGGACAATTTCCACTTCATCTCTTAATTAAATGAAGTTGAATTTGTCATTCTTGATGTGTTAGCAGATCATGTGATAGAATGATGGGTCATTCCATCTGTCTCAAACAAAAGGTTAGAAATGTTTTCAAAAAATACATAAGTCCATCTATAGTGAGATTAATCATATATGGTTCCTAAAATGGACTTATACTTCATATATCATACTTCTAAATATAATAAAACTAGTTTCTACTAAACAGGGACTTTTTGTAGGCCAGTGGTAGGAGATAAAGGCCAGTCGCACTTCGGTTGTGGGTTCGATTCCCACAGCCTTGTCCGACGCGATGGGTTGTTTCCCATCCTGCAGGTTGTCCTTTTTCTAAAACTACATTACTATAAAATCCCATAAATAATATCAAAAAAAACTTCTATCCTTAAAAAATACTAACTTATGTCCAACATAATCCATTCCAATCTTTAGGCTTTTCCAAAATAATACTGTCTAATCTCATATTATAGTGAAAACAATTACCAAAGAGTTTATACAACTAGCATGTTAATACCATTGTTGATCCCCATATATCATGAGATATGTCTTGTTGGTCACATTCCAAACATTCGAAGTCCTTAATCATGTATTCTCTTGAAAAAAAATGAATACCCATTGAACCTTATTGAAAACATGAATGCTGTTAAAAGTTAACTCTTTCCACATACCAAAATCCTAAAAATTATATATACTCAAACCATGATATCACTTAGTCCTTATATCAATCATGAGGTCATGGATATTGCCAAACATTTCATTTTCTCATTTTCCCTTCATTATGCGCATATCATCTTTTTTTCCAAAAATTTCTCATTCACTTTCCATGGTTACTGGTACCATTGAAAACCACAATAGACCAATACATAAATATTCCAATATTCCACGATACTATATACAACATTATTTTGGAATCCCATTACATAAACACTTAATCATTCCACCACATCGTTGTCATATTCAACATCACCAATAGTGATCTCATGTGACTTCCCTTTGTCCTTTGACCTAATTGGTTGCTCATGTTGATCATCATTAGCCCTTGGATTAGGGCATTTATTAGCATAATTCCCCATTTCCTTGCACTTGATGCATTGAAGTGTTGGTGGTGCGTTCTCTGCAGTCATTTCTTTATTCACATCATTAGAAACCCTTTTTTCCATTACTTCGACACTCAGCTGCTCGATGACCTTCATTTCCACACTTAAAACATTTTCTTGTCCCTTTAATACAATCTCCACCATGCTTCTTTCCACACTTTAATCATAAGGAAACATTCATCTTCTTTTGACCATTATTCTATGATTTCTCCTTGAACTCCATCTTCCATTTCATGTCAAAACTATGAGATGGATAAGTGACACCAACATCCATTTCTACCTTGATAGCACAACACACAATTTCTTCATAGCTACTGAAGTCTCTTATAGCTAATTCCCTTCCAAGATTTGGTTTTATGCCACTGAAGAATCGATCAACTTTAATTTCAGGTAGGATGATAAATCCAGATGCATACCTTGCAAGCCTTGTAAAATTCGCTTCATATATACCAACAGATTCATCATCCTTTTGCTTTAGTTCAAGAAACTCCTTCTCCATCTTTGTTCGAAGAATGCGAGGGAAGTACTTATTGAAAAATAAGTTCTTGAACTCGTCCCATTCCATGGACACAATTTCATCTCTTGGCCTCGTATTCTTGATAAGATTTCACCATTGATCAGCATCACCTTCCAAACGATACACTGCTAAGATGACTTTATCATGTTCAGAACAATGAAGAACTGAAAATATATTTTCAGTAGTATAGATCCATTGTTCAGCAACAAGTGGATCAGAAGACCCACTGAATGAAGGTGGACATTGGCTCATGAAGGACTCAATAGAATATTGTTCCATTCTCTGCTCATTTGGAAGTCCAGAATGATTCATAGCTTGTGTAAGTATAGCAATAAGATTTTTCACTCCATCTCCCATAACATTTGATTGTTCAGGAGGAAAATCATTTCATTGTCCATTACATTGATCAACACGGTTCCTTCGGGTTCCAGCCATCATCTAAAACCCAAAAAGAATAGTGTGAGAGGAAAAAATCACACTAGGAAAAACAATATAATAAAGGGGGAGTAACTTCAATATCTAACATCATGGGATACCGTAATTCTAGTACTATAAACTATACTTATACTTAACCTTAGGGACTTCCCTGGACATACCTTAGAAATATATCTTGGGATCTCACTAAAGTTCTCGCATCCTAGTTTCCAAAGGTTCACTAAACATTTCCTCTCATACCAACTGTAGAGACCCGAAGCTTGACGTACATGGACATTACATTACTTTTGTGAAACACTTAATACATAAGAAAAACAGACACACAAGGACCATAATAGTTTAGTGTCTTTGGAAACTCGGAATAAAATCCTTTAATCGCGGTGAAAGATCTTCAACATATCCCAATAAAGATCTTCCCTTTTTTTCCTTACCTAAAACATTTCTTTATATGCTGGGGAAAAGAAAACATCAAAGGGGTGAGCTCAAATTCCTAGTAAGGTTAAACATAGATAACATAAAACAATCCATAAACATTTGATGCAAAAACTTGAACATAAAATCTAAACATCAAAATCTTGAGCAAAGACATAAATCTTGGAAGTACGTAAGAAATATATCATAAGGGAACATCAATCATGATAAAATATAATGGGAATAAAAAAATGCAATTGTGGCATCCATTAAGCACATGTAATGATTTCCATAGTAGCCAAGAAGTTGCTGCCAAGACCATCTTAGAGGACAAAGTCCCTTTCTGAATCGAGTTCACTCCTCGTTCCAGTCCTGTAATACTGAACCAGATTAACTTACCATTCCAGCCATGTCTATCTCATGAGATATAAATCATTATCCAATGCATTGGAGGGAGATATAGGCCCCACCAATCTCATAATGAAATCATTCTTACTTGTGCCACAACATAAACATAAAACATTCATCATAACCCAAAGAATAAAATGGGTTTCATAAACATCATATCATCATCACATAATTCATATAAAATAAATCGATATTTCATTATAAGAAAATTAAAATCATGTAAATAATAGAGACATTATACTTGAAACATACACATTTGAAATAATTTCATCTTATATGGAAAATGATTCTGATAAAACACTTGAAATGAATTCTTGAAGAAAATATCATTTCTTCTTCAAAATAAATTTATTTTCAAAAAAAATTGCAAGTACTTTCAAAAGAAAAGGGTTTTGTTGAAAATAATCATGAAAACTTGTTGAGGAATCTTTATGAAAATTAGGCGTTATGAAACCATAAAAATCCATTCACTTCGTATAAGTTAAAAATAACATTTTTCTCGTACTTTTGTCGGAAAAGTCAAAAAGAACCTCATATGGTAAACAAAAGAAAGATTATTTCCAAACCATGTGGTAAAAGTCATAAAAGGGTAAAAATATCTTTAAACATACATGTAAGAATACTAAAAAATTTATGAAAACAATTTTAGAAAACATGGACATGGATGATAAACATAACCCCAGTAAATACTTACGTATAAGCAATCTCGGATAAAATGAGATTTGCAAAATTATCCCTTACCATAGGTCCGATTTGCTTCATAAGTGTCCGAACCTACTGTATAATGATTTAAATAATTTTATTGACTTATTACAGAATCATATTCATTGTTATGATACCATATATGGTTCACTTATGACTTTATATTACCCGTTCTTTTGTAAATTCCATGTTAAAGAGCGTTTTGGATAAAATTGTTTCATTTGTCATCCGTGTTTTGACTTGTAATTATTCATATGATTACTTAGATCATGATTACTTAATTCCAGAATATAAAACATGATTTATATATAATATATATTCAGAATATACATATATATAATAGATCGATAAATGGAATGAAATACACCGTTCATGGAGACGGTAGGCCGTACGTATGCATGAACACTTTTTCGTTTCCTTATTGAATTGAATGGAATTAAGTAGATGAAATAAATATATATATACATAAATCCAGTAGAATTATTATTTCATATATTTCATGATTACTTATTATATATACTTTATAATCATTCTTGAAAGGTTATCATGGAGAGTGAATCTCATCGCGTCATGGAGACGGTATTTCGTACGTATGCACAAGCGATTATATCATTCCCATGATCGTGGAATTGTATTAAAGTGTATGTATAATATTACAGAATCAATATCACTTTACAATAATCATATATATTCATTACTTTCACCATTATACCCATACATGTAAGGTGGTGGTGGAAAATATATTACACCACGACGTGGAGATGGTATTCCGTACGTACGCACGCGCGGTGATTTCGTTTTCCATAGGATGGATAGATGGTGAAATAGGGTTGTGTCATAATTATAATAACATATCAGTATATTAGTGATACTGATGTTATTACTTCATAATGAAAAAACCTAAGAAGAAGAGTTGGAAGAAGAAATAAAGTTGAAAGAATCGGTAACGGACATTACCTCTTCTTTGAAGCACCTCTTTGAGTCCTCCTCTTAGGGAAATAAAATTGGTCTTTGAAGAAGACCATGACCTCTAAGATGTTTCTAGGGAAGTGTAGAAGAGAATGTTTCAGGGTTTGGTCGAGACTGATGGCTCAAAGTGGTGTGAGGAAGAGAGGGAGGAGGTTCCCTTTTATAAGGGAGGAGAGGGGCTCCTTTGGAAAAACTAAAAATATTAATTTATTATAAAGCCAAATTAGGTTTTAAATAGCTCCAAATTGATTTATTTCGAAGCTAAGGTGGGGATGGGTCGAAATACTCTCATCCAATAGAATTTAGACAAGTTTAGGTTCCTATTTTAACCTTATCATTTATATTTAACTTTAAGTTTGATAATTTTACTTTTACCGTGTCTTTTTGTGTTCTTACACTATAAGATTAATAAACATACTATAACAAGCCAAAAGAACCCCAAGTTGTTTATTATTAATATATATAACCTTATCTAAGTCATTTGGTCAATCCTTAGATTTTTAGGAATAAAATAACAATTAATAATATAATATTTGTTTTAAAAACTATTTTATGTCAATTTTGACACTATTTAGTAATTGATTTTTGTGAAAATTATAATAGAATGATTTGTTAGAAAAACATTACTTAAATCAATACTAACATGTCATATTAACCTGTAAAATTAGTGTAATTCTTAAAAAATCTCAAATTACATTTATTTGGGTATTTATAACATCAATTATATCAATATTTCATTGATAAGATAATTACTGCATCATCGTTGTGTCATAAATAAATTAAATTATTTAATGTCTAAAATTTACAAATAAAATGCCATTAAGTAGGAAATCTTTTTATCTTTATAATGAATATTTATAGTCGAATTTATCTTATGTATATCCCTATATTAAAAATTATCTACTTATTAAACTATGATTTTAACTATTTTGACCCTTCTTTAAATAAATTAATAATAAATGTCCTAATTTAATCCAAGTGGGCCTAAATGGTCATATTTTATTACTAAGGTTTTTTTTTGGTCGAATTACACTTATCCAATAGAATTAGGACATGTGTTAGGGTAATAATAATATCATTTTTACCCTTAATTACCCTATTTACTTTTAACCGTGGTAAAAAAAGTAAAAAGTTACTATTCACCAAAAATTAGTTTCATCTCATTGAACCACATTTTATTTACTAAAATCAACCGTGTCTCTCGGATTTTTGAAATTCCACTCACAGAAGCGGAAAAATTAAGTTTTATGAAAAATTCATTTTTTTTAACTACCACTTAGTGGTTTCACTATTCATCAAAAAATGAAAGTTTCCAGAAAAATACAAAAAATTAGGCC
Source organism: Viscum album (assembly GCA_963277665.1). Classification (NCBI taxonomy): domain Eukaryota; kingdom Viridiplantae; phylum Streptophyta; class Magnoliopsida; order Santalales; family Viscaceae; genus Viscum; species Viscum album. The sequence goes on along the minus strand of OY728130.1, from coordinate 374,198,781 downwards.
TAAGCTATATTTGATATTATGAACTCAAAAATGATGTCTATTTTACCAAATTCAAAATATATCAGTTTCATTAATTAATTTAAAAATTAATTCTCGCCGTTAAAACAAATAGCGTGTTCTTAAGAGATAATAACTATCAAAAGATTGACACTTGTTTATGACTGGTTTAAATGTGAAATTACATCCAATGACCAAAATTGTATTAAATTGTAAAAATATATTCTAAATATACTTTAAAACCACTCAAATTAATAATTTATCACTATTAATTATTTTGTTTAAAAAGGTTGTTTTTAATTAAAATTTAGTAATTTTCACTATTCATCAGAAAATGAAAGTTATCTGAAAAGTACCAAAATTTCACCCTAATCTAACTTCGATATTCCGAATCCAAAAATGAAGTCCATTTTGTAAAATAAAATTTACAAAATTTCAAAAAGGGGTTATTACTATTGCTAACGGCTAGTTTTAATAATATCTTAATAGCATATCATTGTTTAGTGAAACTCTGTATTGCGTACTACACACGCTATCGAGGAAGGTCGTGATTGCGTGTAATGAAAGGCAAGTCAAGGATTCGTGTTGTGCAAGCTCCTTTTGGTGTAGCGTACAACACAAGACAGAATATTTTTCATAAAATCTCAGGGTGTTACAAAGACTGCTTGGCCTAAGTCAAAGTACATATATTGACAAGGTACTCAAAAGGTACAATATGGAACAATCCAAGAGAGGATTGTTACCTATGTCACATGGTGTAAATATCGCCAAGAAAATGTGTCCACAAACACATGAAGAGATTGACAGAATGAGTAGAGTCCCTTATGCTATACTAGTGTGTTTTATCATGTATGCCATGCTATGTACTCAGTTTGATGTTGCCTTTTCTTTAAGCTTGGTGGGTAGATATCAAGCCAATCTAGGAGAGCTGCACTGGACAGCTGTTAAAACTATCCGTAAGTACTTGATGCATACTAGGGATATGTTCCTGGTGTATGGAGGAGATGAGGAACTAGTTGTGATGGGATACACTAATTCTAGTTTCCAGACAGATCATGGTGATATGAAATTGTAGTCAGGCTACATCTTTTGCCTGAATGGTGGTGTTGTGAGCTGGAGAATCTCAAAGCAAGATGTGGTTGCTGATTCTACTGCAGAGTCCGAATATATTGTAGCTTCTGATGCAGCAAAGGAAGCAGTCTAGATACACAGCTTTATCTTAGACATTGGTGTAGTACCTAGAAGTGAAGACCATGTTCTAGTATATTGTGATAATACTGTTGTAATGGTTCATTCCAAGGAGACAAGCTCTCACCAGAGGACAAAGCATATTCTTTGGAATTTTCATCTCTTGAGGGATTTTACTCAAAGAGGTGAAGTGATAGTTAGTAGAGTAGCCACAGAGGACAACGTGGCAGACCCCCTGACTAAAGCCAGTTCTCAGCAGAAGCATGATTCACATGTGAGAGCTAGCGGATTGATACCTGTTAACAGTTGGCTCTAGTGCAAGTGGGAGTGTTGAAAGTGTGTGCCCTAGAACCAACTTGTATTGTATTTAGACTACTGTTACATTAATTCAGTTTGTTTTATATATGTGTTTTTCTTGCCATGATAGTGTAGACACTTCTGCATCCACTTTATTAATGGTAATGTCCATAGATTACCTGTCACATCAAATGGTTATAACAGCTCCCAGGCTATAATGAGAACCCTCAGATACCATTACAATAATATTAAAGTAACATCCTATGGTCCAGTTACATCATTCTGAAATGACATATATGATGTGTGATCATCAGGTGATGGGGGATCATAATCATTGAGACTTCATCTCATGAAGTTCGCATTTGATTATCTCTAGCTATTGAGATCATGAGGACAGAACCGCTTAATAGGATCACCACATGTTTCTGTTGTCGTTGGTCGTTCCTATCTACAGACATGTGTAATGGTCTCCTGACTTGAGATCATTATCAAGGAATGTCATTTAATTATGTATATTTGATATAAGGTGAAAACCATGGTGACAAGTCTTGGTGAGGTAGATTATATCGTTTATGTCATTAATGGAAGGGCATTGATTGAATGATCGAGAAAGGATTTGTCGCTTCCGAGTTTTTGAAGAGATGTCTCGGACCTGGTTGATTAGGATGGTTGCACCTTCATTAAATCCATTGCCATGGTAGGGGAAGGTATGACTGTCCGGACAAATCAACAAACAAAATAATGCAAATAAAGAATTATGACACTAGGTATGCATTTTGATTTATAGAGATATTGATGAAGAATAGATTAGATTACACGGACTGTGTTCGTAGGAAGGCGGTCGTTGCTTTGACTTTTCCTTATCTCTATAGGGGCCTCGATGGGTTGCTAGACCCCGCTCTAGGTAGGTGATATTATTCACTGTTATTGAGATAAGGGCCTAGAGGGTCACACACAATAGCGCCTTGAGAATCTGCCCTATTCTGGGAATAGGAATTTAGAACATGGTGGGCCCCGCCAAAGGGTCCGAGCACTATCCAAGTTCTATGGATCACCAAAGAATAAATAAATTCATTAATTATTTGAGTTTAGAATAATTCATAGAATTTATTTAAAACATGTATTTACGAGTTATATAGTAAATACACGTATTAATATTATTCGACTAGATTTAAATATCCTAGGTTCGTTTAATATTAGCAGGAGGAATGAGTCGAGTTAAAGACTCAAATATATCACGTAATATATTTATATATTACAAGCGAGTGATAAATTGTAAATATTATTTATGGCATAATTTTATTTGTCATAAATAATTATTTATATCGCTTATATAGCGGACGTCTATTACACGGGGTCTGGGAACCTATACCGCTTGTTTTAACACTCCCTATATAAGTGAGAAAGATGTTCTCCCACCATTCATATTCATCCGTTGGAATTGAGAGCCTCTCTCTCCTCTTTAGTTCTAGAGAGAGACTCTCTCAAACTAGAAAGTTCTTCAAGTTCCGCCTTCACGGATCGAAGACGCTAGTTTGTGGTGATCATCACTGCGTCGAAGTGTGCGTTGAAGATCCGCGCTAGCACACGGATCATGATGAACGATGCGTGAGCAGATTTGTGAGGCGTGTGTGGACGATCAAGAGGGCTTCGACGTCGGAGTCTTCGAGCAACGATCGCCGGCATCCTGCACATCAGCTCTGAACAAGGTAAATGTTCAAGTTTAATTATTGTGCTCCTAAAGAACCTTGAGAGATCCTCGGACCAATCCGGGTCAAGATCACTGGAGTTGACAGGGTTATGTCACTCCGGTGAAGCAAAAAAAATTTAAAATCCTGGCCCTCCGGCTTCCGCTGCGCAGTCCAAGTACCTAACATGTATATGTGTGTATCAATAGTTTTGTGTATATAAGTTTATGTGTACATATGCATGTCTATCATTTGTATATGTACATGTGTGTGAAAGTCTATTTAATGACATAATATTATTTATTATTTTGTAATATCTCTCTATTTTTTATATTCATTATTATTCATATTTAAAAATTATTTCAATGTAATATATATTTATTTTAATATATTCATCATGAATACATTTGTGTGTTTCATTTTATTTGATTTGATTTAATTATTATTATTTTTATATCCAATATAATTCATTTTTATTAATTGTTTATTTATATAATTAACATCATCTATCATTTCATTTGTCTGCATTTTTTATGTGTCTATAATTCACATGAATGATACAAATACATATTATTTATATTATTTATAATTTATTTATTTTTATTTTTTCATTTTTAATATTCTTTAATTAATTGTTATATAATCAAAAATATTGTTGAAAACATATTTCTGAAAATATATTTTTAATAATATATTTGTAAATAAATAGTTATTTACAAATATATTTATATTTATAATTATATTAATATATTCACGAAAACACCAAAATATTTATAAATACATTTATTTATTACTATAATTATAAAGAAACTATATAATTATATATAAAAAAACATATTTACAATTATATTAAACTAATTATAAAATAAATATTTATTTATATATTTATTAATATATATATATATATATATTTGTATATTTATAAATATAATTATAAATAAATATTTTCATTTCATTAAATAGATTTATCAATATAATAATATTAATATGTAGTTATATACATTTTTATTTGTTATTTAAATTATCCATATAATTAAATATTTATTACTGTTTTTATAGCGATTATAAAGATATTCCATTATCAACACTAGATTTGAATCAATGGAACATATCCTTATCAGCTCTAAAAAAGATATCAGGAAGAGCGAATTTATCAGTGATTATTTTATCCCCTCTATTAAAATCCCTCTTTATCAATGTATTTTTTGATGTGCTGATAAAACCATTCATGGTATATTAATTATAACGCTAACATATATCTGTAAACATGCATCATTCATGATTTTTCAGAACTGAAATGTTTCCTCTACCCTCCCACACCACTGAGTGTCATAGCTATCGCGTGCTCGACCACACTACCATTATCCTTCCACCATCACCACTCATCCTCATCATCCTCAAATCCATTTTTTATATATTTTCATACGGCACTTTTGGGTAAGTGGTTACCTCACAGGGGATTTCAAAATTCATACCATAAAATAGCGCCAAATTCAAACTAAAAACATAAAAAAGGTTGCAAAGATGAGCCGGAAATCATAGAGGTCGAGTCTGCAATCCCGACCCACGCAAGCCGTCACTGGAATCCACACGCCAGAAGAGACCACTGATCACCAATAACCCCAAGAAGGTGAATACAAAAATGATCACCGCCAGCAACTAGAAGAACAGTGCCTCCCAAATCTGAAACTGTTATCACCGGTACGAGAAATGAATCCTTGAAGAAACAGCGTGGATCGAAAAACAAAGATGAAGCCACCAGGGAAGATGCCTCCGGGAACGCCATCGACTGCTCGGACACACCTCCCAAGACACCTTGAAAAACCACCAAGAAAATCGGACTTGGAGAAGATAGTTGGAATCCGGGAGCAAGGGCAGAGTAAAGAGCAGACGAAGGCCTCAACAGCATGCTCCGGCCCTCGGTAAGACCACTGAACTCTACCTCAGACCCATACTCAAGAGAACAACGAAAAAGGGTTGAAAATAGCATATAGGACCATAAAGAGAACCCAACGTCTACATCATGAAGGAAACCACAAATTGAAAACCAAAGAACAAAATTGAATCACCGAGAACAAACTGAGACCATAAAACTGTTTCCGGGAGATGCGAACACCCTTCCTCATCATCACTATCCATTTTAATCATGTAATCTACCTTGCCACCACATTCTTTTATCACTACTCTACCTCACTACAACATGCTCTCCCTCACCCTCCCTCAGACAAATCGACCCATACAAATCCCATGAAATGTGACTTCTTATCCATTGCTCAAGATTTGATGAATTTTACTTCTTCGTTGGGTGTTTTAAATATTCCAAAGGATTTGAACAACGCATCACCATCATCATAGATACTTGATATAAAACCACAATGAGGAACTTATTGACTATGTTTTGTTTCACCATTGCATTTTGAATGAGTGTGAGTGTTCTGGTCAATTATACTTGTCACACGTTACATCTCACCAGTGATAATTATCAACCACCGAAAGATTCCTACTCCAACTTCATGAGTTAGTTTTAGACTGGGGGCTTGGATTTAACATCAAACATGAGATGGATTATTCCATGTTCTAGGTTTCTGTTTAGATTTATTGTTTTAAAATCAATCAATTCTTCCCATTAGTTTGAATCGATATACAAAAGAACCCCAATACTTTCAATATTTTCATTATTGTGAAAATCATCTAATCCCGATGGTAACTCATTATTTGTATCATTCATAATTTTCATCACCATTATCTTTATCAATGGGGAACACATCATCACACACTTTTTATATCAACAACTGTTCATAATATTTACATAATAGTTCAACTTCCCTATCATAATTACAACATTAGTTATCATATAATATAGATAATGAATATATGTTTTTGAGTCATGCGATATTATTATCCATTCTCTATAATTGAATATTTATGTTTCTAAAATTTATATTTTCCTTATTATGTTTATTTATTGTCAAATTCAATTGATTTTAAATTTACTTTTATATAAAAATTGGAATAAATTTGGGGAAAATTATAATATATCCACATTTAAATCAAATCAATGGAATATTATATTAATAATATAATTTTCCATTTAAAAAATTATTTAATAAATATGCATCGTAAAGTTGAATGTTAATTATATATTTATTTATACACCTTTCATTGATTCTCTTTGGGGCTTCAACTAATCCATGTGAATTATATAAATTAGAAGTATTTTTGAAACATCAATTAGATTTTTCTATGGTTGTTTCAAATTGATTGATAATTCTAAACCAAGAATTTTCGTTCATTGCATTAAAATTCAAGAGTTTATAAAAATTCATTATTTTATGACCATGATATTGCTACCAATAAAAATTTTCATCATCTAAAAAGGATCAACATTAGCCTCTAAGAATCTTATCACTGAAACACCACCATGATTTCTATGTAACAAGTTAAAAAATGAATAAACATCAACTAAAACATTATTTTACACTCCCACATAACCAGGTTATGGAAAAAATCCATGTCATATGTGTCTTTTAATATAGAAAAATTTAAATAGATTATTTTTCACAATATAGATATTTGATTGTCCTTTCCCTCAATGATTTTGACCACTATAAAACAATCTGAATACACATCATTTGACTATTATTATCATAGAACATTAAATTAATATAGTTTAAATGATTATTTTGGAATGATATTTTATGGGTTCTAATCACATAATTTAATATATTTAATTACTTTGTTATGAATTAATATCAATAAATAATGATAGATTGTTTTTAATAGAAAATGGATGGATATCAATTGTCTAACAAAAGAGTGTGATGATAGTATGAATGATTTCATCACATTTTAAAAACATCATACATATAACCCTCTTTGAAACCAATGTATGTGTTTACACAATATTTATTATATAAAAATTATTCTAGAGTTGTTGGAAAAACACTTTATCTATCATGGAAAAGATTGACATTATAAATGTTGGACTAAACAAAGGGGAAATGAATAAAAGTAGTTATAGACTAGGATTACACTGGATATTATGGATCATCTGAAATTATTATATGCGTGAAATATTATAAAGACCACATCAAGGATGTGATTATAGGCGTGATTGATGAAGGAGAACATATTGAGAAAATTACAATGATAGTTGAAGATGATCTTCTTGCATGTCAAAATTTGTTTGATAAATTAAGGAGTTTTGAAAAGATGAAATTGTATTCTTTTTTTACTAAATTAATATCATTATCAACCATAATGAAGATATATAAATTAAAATAAAATAATGGATAAAATAAAGATATATTTAATTGTAATGACACAGAAATTCCATGGAATTTTTTTTTGATAAATACACTGGAGTTTTGCGAGTCCACAGTTTCTGACAGCGGATGACTCTGAGGCTTGGTATGCCCAGAATCAATTTCAGTAGTTTTTGTTAATCTTAAGATAACGCGTGTAAGAAGTTTTATTAAAATAGTGGAATAACTCTTAAATGGTAACTTGGATCAGAAATCCGAGGGCAACGTTGGGCTCATGATGGTGAGTTTACCCTATGCGCGACTTAAGTTTAGTCAGCACGGGCCTCCAGTGAGAAATCCCGAAAATGGCATAACTATAAATAAATAATTAAATAAACTTATTTTATTTTTCAAATGTATATAACTCACAAATGGTAGCTCTTATGAGAAATATAAGATCACCGCTGAACTCATGAGGGATTTCTTTATTTATGCATATTCAAACTTTGGCCGGTGCAGGCCACCAGAAAAAGTTAGTTTTTGGCCGAAAATAAAATAATTAAGTGACAATTATTTTATTGTAAAATTCATGACATCTATATGGTAACTCAGATTGAAAATTAGAGAGTACCATTGGGTTCTTTGGGGCGTGTTTCACCTAGGAAAAGCCTATCCTCGACCGCAGTGGGTCGAGGGTGACTGATAATAATTTTCCGAACTTTTTTTCAGGTACGTTCAAGAAACATGCAAACGACATTTCATATCTTTTGAACCAGTGCTCGAAATTGAAATCTGAGGACACCATTGAACTTGCACCACCAGTATTCATTTAAGGATACCTTTACCGTAGCTGCGTTCTGACGTGAGTGGAAGTTAATTTTTGATGTTTCTAAAAAAAATTAAATAAAAATATGTGTAGCATATTTTTAATTTGAATGTTAGTTAAAACCTCCAAGGGGAGGTCGGTGGTGGGGCCACACGCACATAGCCTCCCTTGGGAGGATGTTATAATGTGGGGCCCACATGAGCATCAAACCCCCTTAACCCCCCCATTAACTCTTGGAACTCCCCATAAATTTGTGGAGCCTCTTCACTTTCCACCTTCCCTCATTATGGTGCCAACACACATAAGAATAAATAATGCTAATTAATTAATTAATTTAAAATGGTTTGAATTATTTTTGCAATGCATTGAAACAATAAAATAATGGATATGCCTTTATTTTATTTTGGATGGTGATTATTGGTGGTGGAACACTGGGAGAGCTTTTGGAGAATTCTTGGAGAATGACATCCTCTCCAATGAAGAATGACATCCTCTCCAACGAAGAACGACATCCTCTCTAACGAAGGATGCCCGTCTCCACTAAGGAATGATGACGTCGTCTTCTCCCTCTCCAAATGGGGCATGAAAGGTGAGATGCCTCCAGTGAATAACGTCGCCAATGACGTTGTCATATCCTCCCAAAGTCAATGGAATGACGCCGCCTTCCCGTGACACCGTCAAGTGATCACCAATTACAAGGTAGGAGGATTTGTGTTGGTTTTATTCTCGTTCTCAAGCGTTTTATTTTCTTTTTGGATTATGAACATCCAATTTTGATCAACATAAACGCTGAGAGTTCATTCCAACCTCACACTGCCCGACACTCTCCGTCGATTTCTTTATGGTTTACTTCAAAGCGGAAAAGGGGAGACAACGACGAAGAACGTGAACAAATTCCGCACTACCCGCGACCTCCGCAAACCGCACCACTGATCAAGCGGCACCCTACCCATGCGATGTCGTGCTTCTCGGCACCCCCACGCCAATGCATGGCGCCCACGTGCAGATGCCCAGAGCCTCGCGCCACTACAGGGCACCCTAGCGAGCTGCCTGGTGCCCCCGCGTCACTACGCAGTGCCTCGGTGCCCTGCCTGACGTCTTGACACCCTGCCTAGCACCCACGCCCCATGCCCGGCGCACCGAAGCCCTGCCCAGTGCCCCCACAGCCTGTCAGTGACCAGTCGGCCTGCCCGCACCACGCGCGGCCTGCAAGCTCGCCTCCCGGCCACCGGCCTTCCGAGCCGACCAGCAGCGTCCCCTACTGTATCACTGACCGAACCGGCCCGGTCTCCCAGACCGAGTTATCGAGCCGCGTACGTGGCGACTACCGGGCCGAACCGCCCTCCCGGTCCGCTGGGCTGGGCCCAGCGGACCTGATCAAAACATAGCCGGTTGACCCGCCCAATGCGCCGGGTCAGACCCAGCGAGTCTTACTGGGTCCACTCAGACCAGGTTGGGCTGAGTCGGTCCGACCGGGTCAAACCGGACCCGGGCCCATTACTGACCCATTAACTTCTTGGGCAATATCTTTGGCATCAGACATCCATTTGAAGAACCGTCTGCGGCGCCCATTTTCTCAGAGCATAGTCGTCCCTTTGAGAATACCCCATGGGTGTTCGAGGTATAGTTGGGATATGGTCAGGTTCATTCTTATATGAAAACAATCGGTCCCCTCGCACTAAAAGGCTGATAACTCACAGACCGGGCATCCGATTGACGTGCCGTCTGTTGCGTTGAGACCCCTATGACGTGGCGGTCCATTGAGATACTTCCACGTGAGAATTTTTGACACATGGTGTATCAACCAGTAGCTCATGGAGCGACTCCTCCTAGAGACGAGAAGACAGAGTGCAGAGACATAATAGCTGTAGACCTGATGACTTCTTCATCGATTCGACTCAGAGTGATTCGATTAGCCCAGTGGATGGAGCGCCTTGTTTGGATGCAAACCCCCGGCGGATAGAGGGCCTAGTTTGGAAGCAGACCCATAGTACATGACAGGAGGAGTATCTCTGACGGCTATTAAGGGGAGCACCCGGTTTTGCGGTAGACCCATAGCAGACAGAACGCCCGGTTTGGGAGCAAACCTGCGGTGCACGACATGTGGAGTATCTCTACAGTCTAAGGATAGTGAGAAGTGCCTCGGTGTCGTGATAGGCCCACTATACTTGACAGAGGAGGAGTTCTCTATCAATCGTGGTTTCGATAATGAAAAATCCTCGATTGAGATAAATCAATGACCTTTGTGTTTTTCTCATTATTGAAATGGGTTACTTGATAACATAGTTATAAGTATGGAAATATACCTATGTAATGGTTATCCATTGAAATCATACTTTGTGATTTATTCTTTTTGTATTTTGTGAGACCTTGAAGGTCTAGGGGTCCCTACTATGTATCGTTATACTCACCCATGCATGGGCTATCCTCACACCTCGTTGTTTTGGATGCAGACGATGCATAGTGATGACGGAGGCCGAGAGCGCCAGGACTGGATGGTAGCCGGAGGTGGACCTTATGAAGTTTCGGTACACGGTGGATTCTAACTGACGTGGAGTGCTGAGGAGGAAATCTGTACCTACCATTTAGGTAGGAACCTTGGAGGAAGATCCAGGAGCTGCTTTCACCGTTCAGCGGTTTTTCCATTTTTCAGTTGTACTTGTTTTTAGTTGTATTTGTACTTTACTATTGGGCTTGTATTCTGACCCCATTTACTTTCAGTACTCTTGTTATACAGTTTTTTCTTAGTGTTTACTTCTTCTTATACTCTGTTTGTGTGTGTTTACGATTTATAAAGACAATGCCATCCCAATTTTAGTAAATTACGCCTTTGGTGCTAGTCGCCGGCCCCTGGCCTATGGATGGCTGGCATGGGGTAGTCACGATACGAGCCCTAGTGGACGGGTCATGACAAATTGGTATCAGAGGAGTCGGTTCTACCGCAGTACTTAGGACTTTGATATTTCTTTTCTGTTAAGGAATAGTGTTAAGGGTACTGAGTGAGGATTTTTATTCAGGGAGTCTAGTGTTGGTGCGGCAGCCGACGTATCCATACACCATGAACCTAAATACTAATTTCCAACATAGAACATGAAAACACTGATTGTGTGCATATTTTAAAAAGCTTTCTTTAAGTCATCTCAACCCAAGTCAGATCATGAGGTACAATATTTTGAATGTGTAGCACTTTTTTAGGATGCCTCCACACAGACAACCAATCGGAGTTTCGAGAGAGTACCCAATGATAGCCCACTGAGCGACGAGGCACCAGTGCAGGGAACTCTTACTATGTTGGAACATTTTATTGGTGTACCACCAGCACCACCAGCCGCACTGGCAGACATTGCATGCCGACTGAGCGCATTTCATGAGTTCTAGCGGCATAGGCCTCCGAGGATACGAGGAGAGATAGATTCCTATGAACTAGAGGACTAGATGGAGGCGATTACTGGAGTTTTCCTCCTATTTGAGACACTAGTAGAGAAGATGTTGATCTTAGATACTAATCTTTTTCAGTGAGTGACCACGAGGATGGTCCGCATCATAATGAGGTTTTTGTACTTGGATTGTCTTCCAAGAAGGTACCTTCGGACAGTGTGCCAACTATATCACTGCCTGTTGGTCAACAGACACTACCAGCAGTACCGGTAGAGGAAACATGTAAGCTTAGTGACTTACATGTGTTTTAGCACCAGATATCCCTCAAGTTATGAGGTGAGACCAACCCACAGGCGGCTGAGGACTGACTTGAGGAGGTGGCTAAGATATTTCTAGAGCTTATACATCTTTGGCAGGATGACATGTCAGTAGCTGAGTATTCATCAAGGCATACCGATCTTTCCAGGTACACGATGAATATGATATGATCAGTGCTTTAGAACTCGGACCTCTAAGAAATGTGTTTTTAAGGATATCCAAGCCAGAAATTTTCCCTCTATGCATTCCAACTTATGTTTGGGTGCTAGAGAGAACCCTTGTGTTTGAATTTTCATTGGTTGTACGGATACATCCAGTGAATGTTAGCAGTTGGAAAGCATGAAACTGGCGCCAGTTTCAGAGACTTGATCATGTAAAATGTTTCGCGAAGTGGAAGTGTTAATGAAAAATGAATCTGTAGGCTAGCAGACATGGAAGCAGAGCTAGGAGAGCAGCATGAGGTGGTGAACATTTCGAAATGTTACAACCACCCACCTTGTAGTCCCCGTCAGGATCCGGGAATTGGAGGGGAGGGGAAGAGAGTAGCTGCATGCAGTCAATGAGTGAGACCCAAGGGCTCAAAGAATGATTCGAGGTTCGATCTATGTCTACTACTAGCTACCATATCAATTGATATAGATTTGAATCATTCCTTCCTTCCACAAATATTGTCCCAGACCTATAGTTTCTGGTTAATCCATTGACTTGACCCTCACGTCTGGAGATACCTTTGGGAGGAGAATCAATAATCACACTTATTCCGATGGTGGGATCTGAACCTTGAGGTGAGTGTTTCAGTTGGAACCTCTTGGTGACAGCATCAAGGTATTGCGACTTCAGTTTGGGTATGGGTTTGGCAACCACAGTTCATACACATATTTACTATATTAGGAAACAAGGTTGTGGTTTATCTACAACGTTGGGATGAAGATTACCTTAGAAAGGCGAAAAAGGAAACCTAGGCAGCACATGTTAAACTCATGCATAGGAGGGTGGAGTAGAGAGATGTCTTGAGACATCGGCGTTGGATTGAGTTCATCCAGGATTATGACTTTGAGATAGTCTATAATCCTAGGAAGGGGATTGTTGTAGTAGATTCTCTCAGCCAGAGATCAGGCATTCAGCTGCTCAGAGAGGCAACAGAGTAGCTAGCTGTGTTGCATATATCATTTACGGATCCGGATGGAGGACTCTTTCTACAGTCTCTCATAGTCAGTCCCCCACTTCATCAGTAAGTCATGGAGGCATAACATAGAGATGCTAACTACAAGACACTGCGTGCTGAGATACCCATAGGGCAGGCACCTGATGGATTTTTTGAAGGTGGTAAGAACATCATCCTCTTCAGAGGACGTACCATGGTACAAGTTGCACTTCATGAGGAAGTGTTGAGGTAGTTCCACACATCCCCTATAGTGGTACAACTAGGTGTGGCGAAGTTGTACCAGGACCTTCGACGACAGCATTGGTGTCCAGGTATGAAAAAGGCTGTAGCGGAGTTTATCTCTCGATGCCTCACTTGTCAGCAAGTGAAGGTGGAGCATCAAGCACACGCAGTCTTGGTTCAGCCTTTAGAGGTCTCAATGTGAAAGTGGGTGATATATCCCTGGACTTCATGATGGGTCTTCCACATATGTCCTGGGGACATGACTCTATTTGGGTGATCATCGACCAACTCACCAAGTCAGCCCACTTCCTGCTGACCAGAGATGGTAGGAGATACCACAAAAAAGGTGAAGGCCATCCAAGAGCAAATGAAGACTGCACAAAGCAGACAGAAATCGTATGATGACATGATATAGAGACCTCTTGAGTTCAAGGATGGTGACCACGTCTTCCTACGGGTCTCACCTTGACGAGGTCTATGGATATTTGGCCGAGGCAGCAAGTTATCTTTGAGATTCATCAGACCTTCCAGGTCCTCAGTAGGGTAGGCAATGTGGATTACCACCTAGCTCTTCCACCTCAGTTGTAATGGTTGCACGATGCCTTCTAGGTATCTCAGCTGAGGTGATACTTGCATGACCCTTCCCACATCATCAACCACGGGGAGCTGGACATCGATGATGGGGTGACTTTCACGGAGGATCCAGTGGAGATTGAGGATCGACAGGATCGGGTCCTACATGGACGATCGATAACTCTGGTGCGTGTTCTCTGGATGCACAGGAACCTCAAGTTGAGCACATGGGAGTGGGAGGCTCATATGCTTGTTCAATACCCCCACTTGTTTCCTTAGTTTGAGATGTTGCTTACATGGATGTAAATCCCTGAAGTGGGGATACTTTAAAGACCTAGAAATTATGTGGAATTTTTTTTTCATACATACATGGGAATTTTATGCGTTTGTAGTTTCAGAAAGCGCTTGATTCCGAGGCCCTGTGTGCACAGAATCAATATCTGATGTTTTTGTTAAACGTAAGTTAACACGAGAAAGTAGTTTTCCTAAAAAAGTGGAATAACTCATAAATGATAACTAGGATTAGAACTCTGAGGTCACCGTTGCACTTAGGATGGCGATTTTACCCTGGTTGCGACATAATTTAAGTCGGTGCAGGCCACCTGTGAGAAATACCAAAAATTACAAAACTGTAAATAAAATAATTTCATAAATTTATTTTATTTTTCAAATTCTTATAACTCAAAAATGGTATCTTGGATTAAAAATGTAATACCACTACTGAACTCTTGATGGATTGCTTTATTTAAGAAGATACTAACTTTGGCCGGTGTGGGCCACCAGAAAAAGATAGTTTTTGGCCACAAAAAAATAACTAAGTGACAATTATTTTATTGTAAAATTCATTACTTCTAAATAGTAACTCCGATTGAAAATCTGAGAGTACCGTTCAGTTCATTGGGGAGTTTTTCACCTAGGAAGGGTCTAAACATGACTTTTGTAGGTCGAGGGTGAGTTATAATAATTTTCTGAACATTTATTTTGAGTAACTTCAGTAAACGTGAGAGCGGATTTTCATATCTATTGAACCAGTGATCGAAATTGAAATAAGGGGACACTGTTGAACTCGCAGTGCCAATTTTCACATATGCGGACCTTTACCGTAGTGGCGTTCTGACGTGAGTGGAAGTTAATTTTTTGTGTTTCTAATTAAAAATTATATAAAAATATGTGTAGAATATTTTTATTTGAATGGTAGTTAAAACCTCTAAGGGGAGTTTGGTGGTGGGGCCACCCGCACATAACCTCCCTTGGGAGGATGTTATAAGGTGGGCCCCACATTAGCATCCAACCCCCTTAACCCCCCCCCCATTTAACTCTTAGAACTCTTCATAAATTTGTGGATCCTCTTCACTTTCCATATTCCCTCATTATGGTGACAACACACCTAGGATTAATTAATGCCAATTAATTAATTAATTTAAAGTGGTTTGAATTCTATTTGGAATTCATGGAAATAATAAAATAATCGAGTAGTCATTATTTTATTTTGGTTGGTGATTCTTGGTGGTGGATCTTTGGGAGATCTTTCGGAGAATTCTTGATGAATGACATCCTCTCCAACGAAGAACGACATCCTCTCTAATGAAGGACGCTCGTCTCCACCAAGGAACGATGACGTCGTCTTCTCCCTCTCCAACCAGGGCAAGAAAGGGGAGATGCCGCCTACAAAGAACGTCACCAACGACGAAGTCACCTCCTCTCGACGTCAACGGAATGATGCCACCTTCCCGTGACTCCGTCAAGAGATCGTCGATTACAAGGTAGGGTGATTTGTGTCGGTTTTATTGTCGTTATCTGGCATTCTATTTTCTTTTTGGATTGTGAACATCCAATTGTTATCACCATAAATGCGGAGAGTTTGGGCCGACCTCACATGGCCTGACACTCTCCGTCGATTTCTTTGTGGTGTAATTCGAAGTGGCAAAGAGGCGACAATGACGAAGATGGTGAACAAAGGCCGTGCTACCTGCAGCCTCCACGAACCGCACCACCGATCATGCGACGCCCAAACCTCACCCAGCACGTTGCCCGGTGCCCCCACGCCGCTACCCGGCACCACCGTGCACTTCCTGGCGGCCTGCCCGGCATCCCGACACCCTTCCTAGCACCCACATGCCCTTCCCATCACATCAGCACCCTGATCGGTGCCCCCACGGCCTGTCGGTGCCCAGCCGACCTACCCTCGCCCTGCGTGGCCTGCCCACTCGCCTCCCGATCACCATCCTTCTGAGCTGACCTGCGGCATCCCCCGCGGTGCTGTTGACCGAACCAGCCCGGTCTCCCAGGCCGAGTTACCGAGCCACCTACACGGCGACTACCGGGCCAAACCTCCCTCTCGATCCGCAGGGCCGAGCCCAACAGATCGGGTCAAAACATAGTGGACTGACCTTCCCAATGTGCCGGGTCAGACCCAGCGAGTCTGACCGGGTCGGCCCAGACTGGGTCGGCCCAGACAGGGTTGGGTCGAGTCATTCTGACCTGGTCGGACCGGATCGGGGCCCATTACTGACCCATTACCTTCTTGGGCCATATCTTTGGCACTAAACGTCCGTTTGACGAACCATATATGAGGACAGATTTCATGGAGCATAGTCGTCCCTTTGAGAATACCCCATGAGAGTTCGGGGTATAGTTGAGATATGATCAGGTTAGTTCGTACACGAAACCAACCGGCCCCCTGTGACTAAAAGGATGATAACTCACAGACCAGGCGTCTGATTAACATGTTGTATGTTGCGTTGAGACCCCAATGACATCGTTGTCCATTAAAATACTTCCACTTGAGACTTCGTGACACTTGGAGTATTGACCAGTAGCTCATAGAGTAGATCCTCCCAGGGACAAGCAGACCGAGTGTGGAGACCTAGTAGATGTAGACCTGACGACTGCTCGGCCGATTCGACTCATAGTGATTTGATTAACATAGTGGATAGAGCACCCAGTTTGGCGGTAGACCCATGAAGGACAGAGTGCCTGGGTTTGGCAGTAGACCCACGGTACTCGACATGAGGAGTACCTCTAACAGCTATTAGGGGGAGCACCTGGTTTGGTAGTAGACCCACAGTGGACGGACCACCCGGTTTGGCAGCAGACCCATGATACTCGACAGGAGGAGTACCTCTACAGTCTATGGTTAGTGATAAGCGCCTCAGTGTCATGACATGCCCACTATACTCGATAGAGGAGGAGTTCTCGAGCAGTCATGGTCTCGATAATGAAAAATCCTGGTTTGAGCTGAGTTAATGACCTTTGTGGTATCCTCATGATTTAGATGGGTTAATTGATAACGTAGGTATATGTATAGGGATATACCTATGTAAGGGTTATCAATTGAAATCATACTTTGTGTTTTATCCTTGTAGGATTTTTTGACACCTTGAAGGTATCTGGGTCCCTACTAAGCATCTTTATACTCACCCCTACACAGGTTATGCATGCACCTCGTTGTGTTTGATGCAGACGACAAACAACACTGACGGAGGCCAAGAGCGCACGGACTGGATGATACCCAGAGGTGGATCTTACGACATTTAGGTACACGGTGGAGTCTGACAAACGTGGAGTGCTGAGGAGGCCATCTATACATACCCTTTAGGTAGGAACCCCAGAGGATGATCCAGGAGCTACATTCACCTTTCATCTATTTTCCCCTTTTTCAGTTGTACTTGTTTTTTGTTTTATTTGTACTTTACTGTTGGGCTTGTATTCTGGCCCCCCTTTACTTTCAGTACTCTTGTTATACAGTTTTTTCTTAGTGTTCACTTCTTCTTATACTAAGTTTTTGTGTGTTTACGATTTATAAAGGAAATTCCTTCCCAGTTTTAGGGAATTACGCCATTGGAGCTAGTCTCCATCCCCTGGCCTATGGAAGGCCTTCATGGTGTAGTCACGATACGGGCCCCGAGGGACGGGTCATTACATTAATAGAGTAATATCTCTCTAGAATGATATTCTCCATATGTTATTGATATTTCTTTCTGAATATATGACACTAAATGAATTCTACATTAAATGGATATGACCTCTGAATGAATACATGTATATCCAAATGATTTTATACAATTTGAAAATGGAAATATAACACAAAAATTCTAATAGTGTGGTTCTTATTTAACTAATAATGATGAGTCAGTTCCAATAAATTTTGTAGGATACCTTAAAATAATTTCAATGTTGAGGATCCTATATGTATGTGAGGGCAATATAAAAAATTGATGTGGTAGGATGATACAAGATGTTAAGAAGAAAAACATCATTATTTAATAGGAAATCCTTGGTAGAATAATATTCATGAAGAGTATCCTTAATTTGGAAATGAGGTGAGAAACCTACATCTTATACGATCTAAAAATAGAGTGGACCCTTTCTATTTTTAATGTTTTAATCACAGCACATGGTCAGTTATGTTGTTAAATTTTATCTATCCGCTATGGTAATTAATTAAATAAAATACATTATGTTAAATTTACTTATATCATGAAAAAAACAACTCGGTAGTGATGTTGATATTTATTCAGATTCATTGATTAGTGATTTGAAATTATATTCGGATTCAGTTGGTATGGTGTGTGATTCTTAAAAATTTGAGGATTTCAAGTTGAGATTGATGTTGTACATGATGATACATGACATTCCTATGTATGTAAATTTATTAGGATATACAATTAATGGAACATAAGGGTATCACATTTTTAATAACGGAATATATTCAATTAGGATGAATCATTCATCAATGACAATATATATATGATGTAATAGAATTAGACCATTACCACATATGTACCAATCATAGATTATATCTTTAAATGGGAGTAAAGAAAAAGTTACAACACCATATCCACTAGTAAGAGAACTAATATTTATCATTTAAAAGATACTAGCATAACTGTTGGTAAACTAATTTAAAGAAACCACACAAAAAATCGTGGTAATATGTGATTAGTTTTTCAAAATTACCATACTGGAATTGATTGTACATGAAGAATTTTCATGATGTTATGCATGTTGAAAAAAATCTGTTATAGTGTCATAGAAACATTAAAAAATGCACCTGAAAAAAGATACTGTTAAATATATGTAAGATATGATTGAAATGGGGATAAAGGAAGAGCTAAAAATAAAGAAGAGTGAGAAACATATATAACTTCCTCTAGCTATATACACACTTTCCCAGTAATAGAGATATTATTTTTTCATCTTCTTGAATGATGTAAATGTTTAATATGGGGAACTCATCAAATATCATGAATATCATGTCAATGACTAATTTAAAATTAAACTATATAAAATCATATGACAATCATGTTTTGATGAAATATATAATTGTTGTAACTTTACATTGAATTATTCCAAATAATGTACTTTATACATCAACCACGATCTTTTTTGTATTTCAAATATAAATGAGACAAAGTAATCGACCTAGAAAAATTTCTAACAATATAAATGTAAATTTCATTCATATTGTTTTTATTAGAGAAGTTCTTCTCACCAGAATTCTTAATATAAGGGTTTATTTAGTAATTGAGATTCAGTTATGGGGTCATATACCATATAAATGGATGTTATCAATTGGATGATATATGAATATTTTGAAGGGGTATGTCAAAAATTAACGTCTGTCAAAAGGTTGTATTGTTGAGTGATATGTTTCTAAGGAATCCATTGAAATATATATTTACTACCTATCTGATGTGTATGGAATTCATCTATAAAAATCACATCACATTTGGAGTCTTGTGGGTCATGTAATATATATAATAGAAGTTTCCACAATTAATTTTATGGAGAAGAAGAGGGATCACCATTATGCATTGCCTAATAGTTTAGAGGATGATCATTATGATTAAACAAAAAATGATATTTATAAAAAAATTAATCCATCAAAGGATTAATGATGGATATCATATACAAGTAATAAATTGTTTATAGGACAATTTTGAGACAATTTTTATAGGGATTCAACTAAAAATATATATTGAATTTCATAATAACATTGATGGATATAAAGAGGACCAATTGTGCATTTTTTATCATATAATATGTATATTTTCTGTAGAAATGAACATTATGAATGATTTATAATGAAAGTATACTTGTGGATGAGTTGATTAATATATCTAGTACCAAGTATAGAAATTCAATTTATGTGAATATGTTATAAATTGGAATTGTAAAATTAATATGGGAGTTTTATAATATAACATTATAATTGCTAATGTTTTAATGAATGTGGGTTGTTTACATGAGTTAAGTTAAAATATATGAATTGGGATATTGAAATTTGATTTCAATAAGGTAATGTACAATAGAGAACTATTTATAATGGAATCATTGGTATGACATGTATTTTTAATTCTAGATCATGCAACCTAAAAGTGGTCATCTATTATATTATCAAACAAAACCACTTAAGTGTCAAACATCCATTAAACTATGGTTGAACCTTTAATTTGGATGTCACAATAATTTATTAGCAATACCAATTGATATAGATTCATGACTGTTAGAGGAGACAACAATTTGGGGTTTTTGATACTCGATAGAGGTTTTAAATCCCGCTAACAATAATAATGATAAATCAATAATCAGGATATATTATTTGTATATATACATTATGATAATGCATATTATTATCTACTCATGATTTATTTACATAATATAAATAAAATGTTCAAAAAAATTTCTAGATAATGACTTCAAAAAATATTGACACATCCAATCCAGATGAACAACTATTTTCTAAACATGACGTTGCTCCCAATGAATAAGAACAATAGGATTTTACATAATCTAAAAAACAACATATTAATGATGTTGAATCTAAAAAAATGGTATACATTGAACAACATGTGTCCCAAAAAAAGCAGATAATTGTAGTGTGATAGTTTTAAAAAAAATATAATGACTAGTAATAAAGGCATCAAATTCAATGTTAGATAGAATGCACATAGCCATCATATTAACACTGTTAATTCTGTGTTCATCAGTTTCATGGGGAACACCACTCAAATGAATGTGCTAGTTGGTATAGATTCAATGACCAATGTAGTTCCAATGATAAAGGCACTAACATGGGAAGTTATTAAGGTATCATTATGATGTGAAATATTTATTTTACTAAAACATATTGTTATTAAATGTTGATGTACTCTACATTATCCCCATTGTATATAATTTATAGTAAATGAATCCTGAATGATATTTTTATTAATTCTCATTGAAAATGATTATAGAGGCCTTTAAAAAATTATTATGATGTATCATCTCAATGATACTAAAGGTAAAATA
Organism: Viscum album; assembly: GCA_963277665.1. Classification (NCBI taxonomy): domain Eukaryota; kingdom Viridiplantae; phylum Streptophyta; class Magnoliopsida; order Santalales; family Viscaceae; genus Viscum; species Viscum album. The sequence continues at coordinate 374,177,592 of OY728130.1, read as the reverse complement.
AACCACCACCAACGACTGATGTATTCAAACCAAATAAAACTAGAAGCATGGGATGTATTTATTATAAATTTTGAGGACACAACTTTTAAGGTACACTCTGACTAGTAATAAATTTCTGAAAAACTAACGTATGCATAACATTTATAAAGAATTTTTATTTTAATAAATAAAACTACGTGTTGAAAGTTAGTAATATGAAGGAAATCCAACTTACACCTACCAGAAACAAAGGATGGGGAATGCTTCCTTTGAAAAAGATAGTCTATAATTTAAATCTATAGTAATAATTTTATGTCACATGAAAAAAACATAATTGTGTTACATTGTTTATACGTAGATTCATGAATCAAAATCCAAATTCACTTCACTAAAACTCCATGTTCTTTAAAAAGGGGATTGTGTAAATAATGATGGGATAATAATAGAAAACATTGTCTTAGAATCATGTGTAAGTATGATATAATAAAAATTTGATTTTATTTATATCAATATCACATAATCATGATTACATATGTTCCATTGTTTTTTAAAAAAATATTTTAATGAGTATCATCATCAATAGTACCCTATGAAATACTACTAACAGTGGATTCAACGTTCCATTAATAGAAGAGTCATGTCAGTGCTGCGAGTTTTGGGGTGTCAGCCAAAAAAATAGTTATAGAAAACAATTTAATATGGGGGATAAATTTATGAAAATGTAAGAGATACATTCATGATTATATTATATATATGAAAAAGAAAATTGTAATTATGATTTGATAAAAAAATTTATGGGGAGGAATCAAAATGGAAAAAACAACACGACAACAACATCTACATAAACATCCCACCAACCCCACCCCCACTAGATTTGAGGTAACCCATTCCCCTATAATTTCTATCTTAGAATATGTAATCAATATTTTCATAATGATATTTGGGAAATGTAACCCAGTAAAACACGGATAACATTCCAATAATAATACTTTATAGTGTGAAAATGATTTTGATTAATATTTATCAATGCAGACAATTAATCTTGTTTTAAAGAATAATATATGAAATATAAAATGACATACTCTACATAACACACAAATTCTAATAGGTAATGTTAACGTTTGGATTCACATATCTTACGACCTAATCATCAAGCTACCCATTCCACTTGAAAATGTGGATATTCATACAATTAAGCTTTCTATTGTATATTTTCTATCATGACAGTTTGATCTTGTAAAAATACATATTGAAAAGGAGTTATTCTATTCCAATATAATTTTCATGAAAACCCATTAACAAATAATGAAAATTGGATGGATTCGATGATTGTTATTACATATAGACAATGGGAAGGGGTGAAATGGAATGCCAAATCAAAATGATCAAAATGATCGAAAATCCAATAAAAATATCTCTATAAACTACCTTTTCCTCACATATTGAACTTCATTATTTACTAACATTAAGGGTTTATATGAATAAAACCTTTATAATTTGTGATAAAACATCAAATTATTTGGAATAATAGATCTACGAAGAGTTCATCATAGATTATATTGGTCTTTAGAATATAAATGATTTACTCAAGCATGAATGGAAGTGTTTCTATTTTGTAAATTTATATAATAATTGTGTTTTCATGATATTATATCAATATCTAATCTACTATATTTATTATGACTAAATACTATTAATTAGTTTTATATATTTTTTTGGAATTATATTTGAATGGAAAAACATATGAATAGAAATTTGTTCCCATTCATCCTTACATCACTTCTCCTTAAATATTATCATCAGGACCAATGTAATTTAATCTAATAGTGGAAATACTATCCAAAATTTTGGAATGAAAAATTATCGAATATAGATTCTTATTAAAATCCATGATGTATGGAAAAAATTTAAAAAAATAATTATATAAAATAACTTTTCATCCCATTAATTAACTATTCCTTTTGTTTTAATGTAGTATTATTTACTCATTTAAATTAATTGGGATACTCTAAATAATTATTTTATGGATCTTATTCATGGATACTGAAAAAACAAACAATGTGTGATAACATTTATCAACTTTTAATACTTTTCATGTTATATTTTACCAAACAATTAATATTATATATTTTATTTAATGTCTTAGATAAAATTATGTTATGATTTAGATATGTTTAAATATCCTCAAAGTCATGGTGTGACGACGGGCCGTGAGCACAAAAAGATTATTTACTTCAGAAAATAGATAAGTATTAAGGTATATATAATAAAATTTCACAATAAAAATATCTCAATTTTTTGTAGTATTTCTGAAGTGCCCAGAAAAAACTAATGGAAATTATTATGGTTATTATATTTTATAATTTTCGAAAGATATCATATTCCATCATCTAACTAAGATCACTAATTATGCATTTTTTATTATAATTAAAATTTTATTTAAAATATTTAATAGTTAATTTTTATTAATATTTTTCTATTACTACTAGGACTGTCTCAGACCTTGTATTCATAAAAAAGAATATAATTGATAAAAATTAATGGGAAGAATACTTGTTTTCGGATTCTATATAAACATCTTGAAAAAGAAACTTGATACTAATAATTTAGTTAATTTTATCTTGATTTTATCAACATGTTTTTATTCAATTTCCTTTAAATTTTTAACTGACATATATTTTGGGAATTCAAATATTTATTCCAACAATCTACAATTATCCAAAAAACATAGAACATGTTTCTTTTCAATAGAAGCAGAAAACAACATGATGCCTATAATGTAATGTAAATCATATGGATACATCTACATAGGGATTTTTAATTAATTGAATGTACAAGTAAGTATTCCAATATATATTTATTAAAAATTCTACTAAATGTTGTAGGATTTATCTATACCTCAATTAGTGGATCCTCAATCTAATACATATTCTGCTCTGTAGGCTCGATGTTTATGTTTTTTGGTTATAATTTAAATTTTTCTTCAAAATACTCATAACATTTCCAAGACTAATAAAATTCATTAGTATCATTTTAATATATTATTACATAAACCCATAGGTCATTTATGATATTTATGTATAGACTTTACCTTCATATAATTCACAGTGTGTCTGATATGACTAAATGTTCATGTTTTGAGTTTTAAATTGGTATATTAGTTCAAACAACATATCCCATACTAAAAACAAATAAAATACATTCAAATTTTTGTGATACATTTAGAAAATGATATATAATTAATTTTTAATGTGTGGGAAGTAGATATAATTCAATCTGATACATGGTGTTCTTAGTATGACATAAAGTGTTTTTTATTTGTATAAAATTGATATTTTAGTTCCTAATTGGTTACACAAGATGAAAACTAATAAAAAGTGATAATATTGTCTTCCTAAAATAGGAAAATTATTCATAATTCATTTTTTGAAGTGTAGGAATTAGTCTTGCATCAAACCAACAAACAACGAAACCATTATGACTGAAAGTGTATGTCTTCAGATAAAATAAACATTTTAGTAAAATAGACTTGTGGATAATAAAAAAAAAGACAAAAACTTTTGATTTGTTTTGATACTTTATTATATTGTTCTTTATGTCATTTTTTGAGGTGTAAGAATCAACTAAATGTCAATATAATGCATGGTTTCACCGGTAAGACACAAAGTCTATTTTTATTTAAATTTTAAATTTTACTTCAAAACAAATGTCACATACTGAAAACTATGAAATATAATTAATATTGTTTTGATAGATTAAAATCATTTTCCATAAATCATTCATGATGTGTTGTAATCATCTAAATCTCAATCTGATACACTGTATGCACTATATGAATCAATTTGTATGTTATTAGTTGACAATTGACATTTCATTTAAAAAATGTGCCACTCATTGGAAAATAATAAAACCAATACAGATTGTATTGATACTATTGTAAAATTGTTAATAATTAAATTGAGACATTTAGAAACCATTATTACATCAAACTGACATATGATGTAACTGGTATAACTAAAAGTGTGTGTTTTTAGCATAAAATCACATTTTATTAAAAAAGATATTGGACATATTAAAAACTATGAATACATATTCATTTATTCTTATACCTTTATGAAAACAACATTAATACATTTTTGACATGTAGTAATCAACCACATGTCAATATGATTTAGAGTGTGACTTGTATGAATCAAAGTGGGTTTTCATTTAAAAGTGACATTTTAGTTCAAAACAAATGTTTGATACTGAAAACTATGCCAAAATATTTTTGTTTTTTTGTACATCCGATCAATGATACATAAATAATTATTATCATATAGGAATCAGTAACACCTTTATTTTATACATTGTGTTTTTAATGTGATTCAATGTGTACGTTATCTCTTTAAAATTGACTTTTTAGTTCAAGTCATTTGTCACCCAGTGGAAATAGAGAAACTATTCTCATATTGTCATGATGCTTTATGAAGATGATTGATAAGTCACTTATGAATTTTTGGAACCATTCAATGTTGAAAAGACACATGATGTGACTCGTATGACTCAAATATATATTTGCTAGTTTAAATTGAAAATTTTGTAATAAATAAAATGTGAAAAACTCAAAACCAAGAAAATGAATTCATATTTTATTTATAATTTAGGACAATGATCATTATGTTATTTGTGACATGTGTGGACGAACCACCCTTCAATATTTTAGATGAAGTGACTGATATGATCCAAGTGTGTATTTTTTATTTAAAATTGACATTTTAGTTCAAAACAAACATAACATACTCAAAACTGAGAAAAAACATTCATATTATTTTGATAATATATGATAATAGTTAATAAATCCTTTTTTCGAAATGTGGGAATCAATGGAGCCTCAATCTGAGAGATGGTGTTCCAGATATGGATCATAGTGTATGATAAAAGTTTAAAATTGAAATTTTAATTCAAGACATGTGTTAGTAATTGAAAATATATAAAACACACTCGAATAGTCCTGATACATTTGGAATATGATTTATAAGTCATTTTTTAATGTTTGGGAATCAATCTCACATCCATCCAACACATGGTGTGACTTGTATGTCTCAATGAGCATATTTTAGATTCAAATGGTATTTCTTTATAGAAGACACCCGATATACTCAAAACTAATAAACATATTCCAATTTTATTGATAAATTTATAAAATGATACATAAATAATTTTTGATTTATATGAATCAACAACGTGTTAATCTAACACACAATGTTAACAGTGTGACTCCATGAATTTCTTTTTATAAAAATATTACATTTTATTTCAAAACAAACATCACATACCAAAAGGAAATAAAACACATTATCATTGTTCCGAATTTATAGGTATAGAATTTATAAGTATTTTTTGACATGTAAGAATCATCCTTAATCAATCTGATACATGGTGTTTCTAGTATGACTCAATCTATGAGATTTAATTTTTAAAAAATGACATTTCAGTTCACAACACACCTGAAATTCTAGAAAATGAGAAACCACAATCATATTGTTTTAATACACTTGGAAAACAATCTATATATCACTTCGGACATGTTGGAACCTTCCACACCACAATCTGATAGATGATGTGTTTGGTATGACTCAAATTGTGTGCTTTCAATTTATAAAAAGAATTTTTTTTACTATTTTGTGTCATATTTAAGTTTAATTTTTTTATTTAGTCTACTAATAACATAATAATTATTTCATTATAAAGGTAGATTATTTTTCTCTATTTGAAGGGGTTTGATCGAAAATTAAGGTTGGTAGGTAGTTATTATTTATTATTCTATTATGTTTTTAAAAATTACGAACCCCACTTACAAATTTTTCTAAAAATATATTTTTTAAAATCTCAAGGCTCTTTTGTAATATCATAAGTTTTGGTGATCAAATTTGGTATGTAAAATTTCATTTGAAATTAAAAATTTTATATAATTAGTATTTACCTATTAAGAAGTATAAATGTATCCCTATTATGTTCCCATTTTGATTTCAACTTACTATGTGCTTTTCGATTCAAGAATATTTTTGGTTTTAACTGGATCATAGTTTTCCTTCATGGATTAATTATAACATGAGATATATAGAATATAGTGTAAAAACATGTTTTTTTTGGAAATCCAACACATATTTTACATATTATTAGAATAAATGGAAGTATAAATTTTTTTATCTATATTATAAAAATTCCCAATAATTTATGCTAAAATTCTTATGATATAAATTTCAAGAATAATGTGTCTTATTTTTTTAATTGATAACTATCATGATACACATTAGGATCACGTGTCATTTTTTGGGTTATATATATAAGACGTTTGTTTTATATTTTATAGAACAACATGAATGCCAAACAAATATTTTTTAGATACCTTAAAAATAGTGGAATATTATAAAAATAACATCATTTTTAATGGATATTCTATTTATTGTTTTAACAATTTTTTATTATATATTTTTTCATATATATTAGTTGGGAGAACTTTTATATTTGGTTTAAATATATCAAAATTATATTCATTTAAGACTTATGAACCATATATTCACCGAAATTTTAGTTAGATTACAATTACATCATTTTAATGGTGAAAAAAATATAATCAATATGTGACCAAGATACAAAGAATTAATATATTGGGAAAATTAAGACCTTAAATAAAATTTACAAAATAAAACACAAACATTTATTTTATTCCTTCTTTACCAAAATCATAGAGTTATTCACAATATACATAGTTAATGTAATCACCTGAGGATATAAATCAAAAGGTGTGATCTATAATCCCAGTAAGAAGATAAATAAGACATGAAATAATATTACATGGGGTGAGAATAATTATTTTCATTATAACATAAGCATATGAGCATTATCATGATGGGAAGCATTAATAAAAGGCTTTAAATGAGGAAATGTATAAAAATTAAACATCATGAATAGTGTTCAAAAACCCAAAATAGTAGTGAAAAAATATGGCACCATTTAAATTATTTCACTTTTATCATGATATAAATCACAATACCCAAGGCATTGGAGTGATATATAATTAGGGATCCACCTTTCACATAATAATATTTACTTTATCATGCATACTACAAATAAAATGCATTATTATTAAACATAATACAATCCATTTAAAGAAGTGGGTTTAATTTCATAATATATATATTACTAAAATCTAGGTTCCAAAATGAATGATGGAATGACACACATTATATATGAATTATCTACCTGAGTGAAGAATAAACAATCTAGAGAAGTAAAAGATGTTTTTTTAAAAGATGAGTTCTATCAGAAAAAATTGTTTTTTATAAACTCTTGTAGAAAATATTTATATCACAAAAATGGATGATAATGATGAAGAAATTATATTTATGGAATATCCATACTGAAAATGGATTAAAATAGTGAAAACTCGGGGAAAGATAGTTGGGATCAAGAATTTCCTTTACCATGTGTCTTAATGGTTTCGTCACTTATGAATCCAATATTATTACATTACATTAATTAATAAAAAATAAAAATCCTTTTATACATGGATTTCATTAATTATTTTTTTGATTATGTTAATTTATGGATTTATATATGATTTATAGTGATTAGTGTTATCGTTTGAGAGCATTCATTTTCATGGGTTTCAAGATGGGTTCACTTGTATACATGACTGAAAGTTCATGTAAAATAAGGATAAATATCCTGAATTTCTATTATTTGTTATTAATGAAATTACAATATTTCAAATTCTCTTGTAAATTATTTGGTCATATGCAATGGAGATAAATAATCAGTAAAATTAATTAATATCCTTTAATTTAATTTTTTCACGATTCTCGATCACAATGAGTTTTTATTATTATTTAGTAATATGTATTAATGTCATATCTATAACATAAAAGGGGTTCAAAAACAAAATTTTTATTTTTTTCAACCAATTAATTTTTTTATGAACATTCGTGAAGGAATTATAGGAAAATGAATGTGTAAAGCCCATGATGTTGGTATATTAACACATCATGGGTGAATTATTTTTAGAATAAAAGTGAGAGAGAGAAAGGATATTTGTGATGGATATTCCATTAAAATGATATAATTATAGTATATAAATCATAATAGAGTTATCACTCCTTTTCTACATGATAAGGTGAGAGTAAGAGATAAAAATAAATGAAATTGAAAAGAATTTTAGAGACAAAGGAAAATGAATTTTTCCACTTGGATTTATCCTCTTGGAGAACCACCTTTGGATAGTGGTATTAGAAATTTCATGAGAAAAATAGATAATAGACATGGGGAAGGGGCTTGGTGTGTGTTTTGGGGATAATTTTGTGAAGGATCAAATATTGAGGTGTGTGTGGAGATAAGGGTATGAGGGGTGGTATATATAATGGAGGAGATGGGTGTTTTCTTATTATTATATTCATTATTTTATTATTTTGGCTCCAAAATATGAATTGATAGAGAATTATATGAAAGTATATTTTAAGAATGAAAATGTGTTCAAGATTTTGGGAATACATCATCCTTACTTCATTGTTGACTGCATAGTTCATGTATTTAGCTTTTTTTAATTATTATATTTTACTATTCATAAAAAATTCAAGTATTTTAGAAAAATCCCAAAAATTTACCCTAATTATTTTTGAAATATATATTTCATAAAACAAATCCATTTTATGAAAATAATTTCTAATATATGAGTAATATAATATTTAATTAAAATCATCATTTATTGGGAAAATACAAATTTTAAAATTATAACTGATTTTATAATAGTTTGATAAATTACTTAATTTCTCATGAAATTATCATAAAATTTTAAGAAAGAAAAATATTAATTTGTTAATACATTTTATAAAAATAAATTTTAATTTAAAATATTAAATTAATCCAAAAATTGTAATTATATATTTATGACTTACAAAAATGGGAACACATAATAAATAATTTTTAAAATATTTATTTATGTATAAAATTATATAATTATACAATTATTTCATTTATAAGATTCCTAAATATTATTTATAGTTTCATGGATGAGGATACTATTCATTTTGATAGTTTCCAATTCTTAATGGTCATATTATGTTTCCTAAGGTCAAATAATTATTTCATTAGTATCGGTTCCTTAACTTATAGAAATACTTATTATTTCTTTAATTCATCATTTATAATGTTATTATTTTGGTCAATATGTGATTTTATGTGATTTTATTTGATATATACTATATTAAATTTCTATAAAGCGAGTGAAAATTCATTAATAAAAGTTTAGTTCATTATAGTACGTAAATTAATAATAGTTATTTTGAAATTTATTTACTTAATTACATGACATTACTAAATACTTGAATGGTTTATTGTATCTCATTGATGATTGAACACCGGAATCCATCATGGATACATGATATATCTATATGCTCGAGCATTGCTGTCAGTTTTTTCACATTATGAGGTGGACATCCACGAAAAAAGGGGAAGTCATAGAATTTGATCAGTTTTGTTGTGCCCACCGACTAGATTACATATAATCTTGGGGTGGGGATGGATTACGATCATACTATATGGGAGCTAATTTTCATTGGAGAGAATCATTTGGTCGATAGAGCTTGTGTAAGATGGTGGTGATGCATCGAGATGGTAGTCGTACATTTCGTACGCATCGATAACATATGGTATATATTCTATATAATAATTTTTATAAAATTAAATGTAAAAGATTTATTTTATAATAATATATGATTTGGAACAACTTCATATTTATATTTTTACATTTATTGAATGATTCATAGTGATCCAATCACTAGAGAGATTAGAGGTGATTGCCTGTGTCATATTGTGGTCAGTATATTTTCTTTTCGAGTTTTAAAGATAACTAAAAATAATATTTTTACTATTTTAAATTTCAATTTCAATTGAAGGAGTCATATGAGTTTGGGATGTGTCAAACAAAATATACAATTTAGACTGACACTGAGCATTATATCTCCAATGTAGTAGGATTTGATTATACAAAATGGAAGTAGGTGGAAATTTATGCAATGGAGAAATGTCTAGTTTTTGGTATCGTCTCTCGAATGAAGCCTTTGAGTTATTATTGAACCATTGTGATGTATTCCTTAAGATCTAGAAGAGATCATAGAGATTCATCATCATCTTCCACCCAGTATGAAAATTAGCTATGAGATTAGGGTGAGATAATTAAGAGCATGAATAGGGTGCATGAAGGGCCTAATCGATAGTAGGAATAGCAGTAGAAAAATATGTGTCGATGGCAGCAGCATCAACACTAGTAGATGATGGATTACACGTGACATTTGACTCATTGTTAAGGGATGGAGTTCCAAACACAATCTCCACCAGCTACTCCGTATGACCCTCCCTCCTCAGTGATTTAAATAATTTTTTATGACAAACATTATAATGTAAAAATGTTCTTTATTATTTTTATTGATTAATATATTTACAATTCCATATAGTGCATTTTTTATATTATTAGTAATATTGTGTTTTAATTATTTAATCATTTAAAATTATTTTATTATTTTAAGTATTTATTTATTATTTTTCTTTATTATCCATTTATTTTATTATTATTATTTATATTTTTGTGAATATTATGTTTTTTATTTATATTTTATTATTTAAATTAATTTTGTATTTTAATTATTTTTTTATTTTTATTTTATTTTCTTTATTGTAAATTTTCTTTAATATTAGATTTAATTTTTTTTATTTTTTATGATTTCTGTGAATAGTAGTTAATCTGGTCATAAAATGTTTTATAAAAATCATGGGAAAACTATTTCCTATAGGAAAATCTCTCATTGATTTTTTTTTCAATGGTGAGTCGGAAAATAAACTACATGCAACCTAGTTTTCTGCAATAAGTCATTTACGACGGGACCCCCTAGCAAATGAACCCTCACAAATGATTCAATTTCAAATTATGTACCATTTGGTTTCTCATTAACAAATTTTCTATAACAATCAATGTTAACTAAGTCACTTCTGGTTTCCACCATTCAATAAAACTAAAAAATTTAGTTTCATAAACCTTAATCATTTTTGGAAACCACATAACAAAAAAATAACTTGTATAATGTCTAAATCATGAAACAATCATTTCACTATTTGAGAACTTTTTCTTAAAATATACCATTAAAATTCATCACATAAATGTTTTAGGATTGTTTATAATGATTTTTTGAATTTCTAGATCATATATTCAATGAGTGTCAAACTACGTGTTCGTCAAGACCTATTTTTAGGAACCAGGTGATGATTGAGTCCAGTTCATTGCACCATTTTCCAATTTATCAAAGATATGTACCTCTATTCGAGAGCCACATAAAATTTTAGTATCCATATAGGAGAGTAATTTCATAAGAACTAACATAATATCATTATTACAAAAACATTGGGATGTTATCTAATATATATATTTATACCTAAGGATTTCAATGATGTTTTTAAAATCCTAATCTCCAAATATTAGATAACCATTTTTAAAATCACCAACTATAAATACCTAGGATTTTCATACATAAATATAACATTTTTATAGGGTAATATTCAATACAAATCATAACGCATGCCCGAGGATCAAAATTGATTCATTTTTTAGAGACTAGAAATAAAATAATATTTTTATCATGAATGATCTTCAATATATCCAAAAAATATCACCGCATATAGTACTCTTTTTAGGTATACCCTACCTAATTATTTCCTCAATACATGGGGAGGAAAACATAATCAAGGGTTAGATTAGTTGCATTGTAATGGGAAACATAGAAGATATCAATCATTGATCTTATGAAATAATAAGTTATGTATAACAGTATGTGATCATGAAAATAAAAAAACAAAGTTCATACACAACCTATCAATTTTCGTATACAATTGTTACGGGAAAAAAATTTATTTCATAAAAAATGGACCATAAGAGTGAGAAATTGTCATGAATAAATAATTTACCATGAAATCTAGTCATAATAGTTTGGAACAATCATAAATATAGGAAACAATTCACATTTCATGGTTATGTATCAATACCATCAACATACTTGATCAGGAATTATCACCTATTTCCCATTATGGACTAGGATGCACTTATTTCCCATAGTGGATCAAGAGTCACCTATTTCCCATAGTGGTTCAAGACCATTGAAAATTATTCCATTACTATCTATTTAGAAATAATGTTTTACCAAATACATTGGATGTGGATACATGCCCCAACTATATCAGATTTAAAACCATATTATATGTGGCACAATATCATAAAACATTCATCATATTATCCCAACAAAACCTATGGAATTAAATAGTGTTTCAAAATAATTTATTCAATTCAATATATCATAACTAGTGGAAATAAATTAGTTTCATAAAAACATCATAAATATTAAAGTTAACTATATAGAGAGATAATAAGGATGATATCACTCTATCTTATCTCGAGTAGAAAATATTTTACATCAAAGGATGAAAACATAGAAAGAATACTATTTTTGAAAGATCACTTGAAACATTTTTTAGTAATGTAGCATTCCTAATTAAAAAAAAACTAAAAATTTAGAAAACTTCATTAACACATTTCTTTGAAAATATCCTTTAAAATATATAATTTAACCCATATAAATAATTTATAGTTTTTAATGAAGAAAATATACCATCAATATTGAAAAAAAATACTTCTTTAAAAAAATTATGAATAATTATCTTTGAATATTAACATTGGAAAATAAAATGGATTCTTTAAAACAATGAGTTCTAATGATGGTGGAAAATAAATTTCAAGTTGTAAAGTTTAAAATAATAATTCATTATACATTTTCTATTAAATATAAATGCTTGTTGATTGGAATATGGAATTAATATTTTCTTTAAAACCCATTTTTTAAGAAAATTTAAAAATGGTAAAAATTAAATTAATTATTTCATTGGTTAATTTTAAAACGTTATTGAAAACAATTCAAGATAACATTTATTTAGAAAAGGGGACTTTGACCTAAAATAAAAATAATTTCACATTTCATTAAAAACATTATTTTAGAATATTGGGTTAGTAAAAATATGAAAATCAAGGTACAACATTTATTCTCAATAAATAAATATATTTTAATTAAATTAATTAGCTTATTGATAGATATCTCATAATATTTCATCATCATATGCATAGGCATAAATAATTTTGATAAAAGATGAGATTATATCATAAAACCTATTACCATTTTTGTATCATTGAATCATAAGCCCCATGGAATAATGACATTAATTAAAATGTAAAATTTCATGAAAATAAATAAATATATTTTTTTACATGTTAATAAGGCTCTATATACATATCAAAAAATACAATTATCACATAATACAACATATGTCTCAAAGAGAAAAAATGAAAAAACTCCCTTACAACAATGGTAGATTTTGAAGTGTGTACACCTAGAATGAAAGATATTCCTAAGGATATGTAAACAAAAAAATCCATTGTGTTAATCATAAAATAAATTAATGGTATTTATATATACAATAGTAATGAAATAGGTGGTGAATATATCAAGTGTCTCAAAGATGTAAAATATAAGACAAAAATCCATAACCCTATGTCTAAAATTATTTATAACATCTTCATACCTCATATATAATAAATATATGTTTACTATACATATAAAATAGAAATATAATTATATATATCATATCATATATGAATTACCAATGAGCAGTCATTACTTGTTTATTAATAATTCCATGTCAATGTCATGTTTCAAGAAATTACTGCTTAATTTTTCATGTATGTTTTTTATTTGGTATTTTCCATCCTCCTTATTTTGACATGGTTAATTCAAATCCCAAAAATTAAATATTATAATAATAATATATTATATATATATTTATTTAAATTAAATAATTAAATTTTTATATAGAAGATGAATTATATAGTTCTTGGGGAAGTTAGGCCTTACTTACGAATCAATGTTGTTTCCATTTTCTTAATTTATTGAAGTAAATGAAGGAAATTAAAACATTACCTTTATAGATTCTTTAGGATGTCATATATACCACATATTTTCATTAAATTTTCCCTTATTGCATTCCATAAAAAGATTTAGTGAGAAAAAATAACCACATTTCATTGCAAGGCAGTAGTCCTCCATAAATATGAACATCTTTATTATATCCCACACATAATTAAATATAAGAATATATATTTTTGATATAATAATTATATAATTATATATATATTTTATAAATGTAACATCCCAGGTGAATAAAAAATATGAAATTTTCATATTTATTAATAAATTTTAATAAAATATTAATTTTACTATAAAGGGGATGCTATGTTAGATGGATTATCGAACACACAATAATGGGTTTCTCTGAAATATCATATTGTAGACAATTGTGAGTCATGCAGAAAAAAAATATAATATTATTATTTTAAATTGTAGTAAATGCATAGCTGTTGTATTGGTGGGAATTCATATAACTAATAATGTTATGATTAAACATTTTTGTTAAATGATTTTACATTTATCTGATAGAATTTGGTTGCTTAAAATGAAAATGATTCAAATTTTATGCATAAATACACGAATATTCTTTAAAATTTCAATCTACCAACTTTTAATGGAATCCACTTTTTAAATATATTTTTCTCACTTTTATTTGTTATAATTTCCAAAATAAATTGTTTCTTCAGAATCAAAACATCAAAATTTAAGTTGGATTAACTTATGGTATTTTTCTAAAAAAGATCATTTTTAATGAATAGTAAAAAATACTACATTTAAATTCAAAACTATGTTTTCATCTAATTTAGTTTTATGGTTAGATTATCTGTTTAATTAGTTTTAAAGTATAGTTAGATTATATTTTTTTCCATTTAATCCAATCTTGGACATTGGAAGTAGTTTAACGTTAATATTGGACATGAACAAGTGTCAATCGTTTGATAGTTATTATTTCTTGAAACCATGCTTTTTGTTTTCAAAATGGGAATTAATTTTAAATCAATTTATAAAACTTATGTGTTTTTAATTTTAAAAAATGTATTCCATTTTTAGAATCAGGAAGTCCAAATTGAGTAAATAGGTAAAATTTAATTTTTAGTCATTATGAATAGTAACTTTAATAAATATTTTATTTACCATGGTTAAAAGGTAAATCTAGTAAATAATGGTAAAAAATAATTTTATTATAATAATAAATTACCATAACACCTGTACTTAGCCTATTGGTTGATAAATGTCTGACCATGGGCATACTTAGGGAGATTTTGAAACCCCATGGTGCTACTTTTAAGTGAAATTGACACTTTATAAATGTTAATTTAAAGTTGAGGGAAAATGTATCATAAATAAATATCTTTTAGTAAAAAAATTATATAGGGATATATACGTGATATTTACAATTATAAATATTAAAATAAATTATATTATAAAATAATTTTATAAACAAATATCTATTAGTAAAAATTTTTTTATATAGGTTTAAATAAATGAGTCTATAAATATTGAAATAAATTTATTTTGAAACTTTTTATGACAACCACAAAGTTTATAAATTATTATGACGTGTTAGGTTATAATTAATGAAGGGTTTTTGGAATAATCATTTTGTTATATATTTTAAAAAAGTAATGATACGAATAGTATAAAAATTGACATAAATGCATTTTTAAATCAATTAAATTTTATTAAATGATAAAATAGTCCTAAAATCTAAGATTTGGAGAAATGACATATATGATTTTACAAATGACATTAATGATAAATTTCTGGTCTCTTGAAATTTTATTGTAAATATATTACCCATATAGTATGAATATACAAGAAGATACAGTAAAAGAAAAATAAGGTAACTGATGGTTAAATAAAAAATACAAGGATTAAATGATATCTAAAACCTATCCAATTGTTATTGGATGATTTTATTTCAGCCTATATAAACCTTATCTTATAATGGAATAATTTTTGGACTGTTTGAAACCGAAAATAATTCCATAATATAATAATAATTTCACACATTCCCAAAGATCCCATCCCCCCACTTATAAAAGGCCACCAACTGTAACCCATTACTCACACCTCTCAATCCCTTGGCATGCCCAAACTCCAGACCAAGAATCTCACAACATCCCCCACTTCCTCTTAGAATCCATACCTTATGAATAAATTACTTCAAGAAACCTTTTGGTTCAAAAAAATATAGTTACCCAATTTAAAGGTAATGTCTTCTCTCAAGTTCTTTTCTATTATTTTTCTTCTCCATACCCCTAAACTCTCTTTATTCCATTATTTTATAGCAATAATAGTACCTTAAATATACACAAATGTTTGTAAGAGAAATATTCAAACTACACTCACACACACCTCCATCTAATGGATTCGAACATAATATTTCTGTGGACGACAAACTACTACCTCATTAAATGATGATTGTTCATTTATCTCTTACCTCCTACCATGGTGTCCATTATTATGGAAATATATTTAAATATGATATATATTATATTTATATATTCTCTATTCTTCTATAATTTTTATATAAATCATACCTTTACCCTTTTTATGTTGTGTAATTACTAAAATTTCATTGGTGGAATTGTGGACTACCATCCCCTCAATGTGATATGACTTCCATGACATACCTGGGACTTATAAAAGATGGAATTAATGAAAATATATATCCTATATAACATGGATATAATTTTTAATATATAATATAAATATTTATCATTTTATTTTGATTGTTTTATTATTACAAAGAAATGAATGTAGCGTTCAAGCGTACGTACGACCTAATATCTCCATGAACGGTGCATTTAATTTCTGATATCTAAATAAAATAGATTATATATATAAATATATATGAAATTTATGTGTAATTAAAATCATTCAAATTATTATGGAGATGATTTACTTATAACTACATGGTAAATTCACATAATAACAAGTTCATTTTTCACTCATGTTATGGACATCTGTGAAACAGCTGATACGAACTACAATAATTAACTAACTGTTATAAAATGGAAATAATTGATATGAAAATAATAATAAACTTGAAAGAGGTTATGATGTTTTTTGAAATTAACTTATGTTTCTTATTTGGTAATTTAAATAACGAGCGAGTCAAGTCGAACATGATGGAAGGGATCTTCGTAACCAAATTTACATTCTATGTGTTAATCTTTTACTTATTGAATATGTCATGCTAAGAATCTGGGAGAAATGAATTTTTACATCCTATCTCGTATTTATACTTTCTTTATGTGTACTTATAGTTAATACACATAATCAATCTATTTTATATACAAAATTTTCATTGTAAGGGAACCTTTTCACACACCTTTTTTAGTCAAAGATGAATTTTATGTTATGTCTTTAAATTTCCATTATCATATATTGAGATATGTTCTTTTATATACTTATTTCTGTAAATTTTTTTTCCATTTTATGATGGAAACTTTTATCTCTCATCAATTCATTTACTGAAATTTTATGTAACGTTGTTAGGCTGTAAAATTTTCGTAAGTGATTTTTTAAACTCACTTTCCACTATTTGGGTTTTATGAATACTTCGTTGATTATATTATGTCAGGATTATGTGAGTAGTCCATATTTATTTATGTCTATTGAAATTTCCACGTCCCATTGTGTGTATATACATTTTCAACACATAATCACCCCATTAAGAAATTCATATGTCAATTATATGATCTTTGAAATAGATTTTGTCTTAATTTACATTCAATTGAGACTTATTGGTTATTATACACAAATTCACTTTTAAATGGTGAATATACTGCCATTTGACATATTATATCACGATTACCCTAATTTCTCAAGATATTATAATCTTGGTTTAACATTATTTTTAATTATTTTTTTACTAATTTCTCATGTGGTAAAGGAAAATTAAACTAAAACATTGTTTCATAAGTTTTAATGATTTATTTTTCAAAATCATTATCATTAATGTCCATTTTTTTAAAATGGTTTTATGGATTGATTTATATGGTCCTTAAAGATTTTAATTGTAAATTTCATTTAAAAGTTTCAATGTGATATATGACACATTGATTAAAAGTTATCATTATAAAATGTTTTTTGGTTTTTGAAAAGGATTGAATTATTCAATATCTTGAACTGATATATTGTGATTGTGGAAATTTTATCATTACATTATGAATGTATTATGTGTTATGATTATTTAATGGTACTTGAAAATTTTATGGGCGGTTACGTGATAAACCAAATGACAGGTTGTTTCGTGATAAACCAAGGACGGGTGGTTACATTATAAACTCTAATGCATTAGGTATAGAAGTTGGATGTATGGCTATTCCATTTAGTGATATGTGAGGAAGTCGACTGTATGGTTATTCAATTTTAGTATGTTAATGTCCCAAGTTGCCTTTATATGTTATATGTTTCTTTCAATGGGTTCAATGGTAATCATTCGGTTTCCAAAAGGGTAAGCAATGAGCTTATATTCAGTGAAGTGTTTTTGGTAATTCATTATTATGAAAAGTATTACATTATGATTAAGTATACATGGATCACATATTGTTTTGAAAATTAACATATTTTCTTCATTATGCATCCCTTACTAATCTTTTTATGCTCTTCTAACGTTTTTGAAAAAAAATTCACATGACATAAAGATGAATATGGTCAAGAATCAGATCAAGGGAAAGTCATTTTCGTTAAATCATAGAAATAAACATGTCTCTTTTTAAAGAGTTTTTGTATTACCTTATCACAAGATTTTGATGTATATTATGATTTTTAAAGTGGCGTTGAAGAGGAAGACACTTATGAAACCTATTTATATTTTCTTTTAATTTATATCATTCTACATATACTTGTATAATTTTAAAAGGGCCATTGATTGAATATTTCATGTCAAACATGGTCCGACTGTTTTATAAAAAGTATGTTTTATAAAATGTTTTAAAATTATATGTATTACATGATTATTTTAGATACTATTTTTTTGGGAAACCATATGTCACGAACAGTCCTCAGGGCCCGTGCCGTGACTACCCCAAGCCCACCTTCCATAGGCCAGCGGCTGGTGACTAGCACCAAAGGTGTAATTCCCGATAAAAGGGAAGGTATTTCCTTTACATAAGTAAACAAACACAACAGAGTATGCAAGATGGAGTAAACACAAAGTAATTGAGTACTAAAGTAAGTGCTGGAATGTCAATGGGCCAGTATACATGCCCAACTGAAAGTACATTACAACTGAGAAAGAAAGTACAACAACTGAAAAGTAAACTAGAAACCACCAAGTCATCCTCTGGGATTCCCACTTGAAGGGTGTGTACAGATAGTCTCGCTGGTACCTCGAGTCTATCCATCCACTCTGTGTACGTCCCGCCAGGTGGTCCACCTTTGGATACCGTCCAACTCCACAAGCCTCAACCACGATGAGTGTTGTCCGTCATCTGCAACCAACACAATGTAGTGTGGGCAATGCCCGTGCAGGGGTAAGTATATGATACTCATTCGGGGCCTTGAGACTCTCGAAGGTCTCCCAGAATCCAAAAAGGATAAACCAAAAAGGAAATATTCAGACACGAAGTATCAACCAAATCTACTTAGGTATATACCCATACGTATAACTAAGTCATCAATTCCAGTTCGGCTCCAACTCACGAGCCCAAGTACAACCCAGTCTACACAGGAAATCACAACACAGTCCACACCAAAAAGTACGTAAATCACATCGATGATAATGATTGAAAGTCAAGACTCAGATCACACAGGTATACTACTCCCGAAGAGGGGTGGAGATGATAAATTTAGCATTTTAATACTCTCCTCTACCGAACCCACGTAGGATCCAAGTACAGAAGTCGTCACTGCCAAACCCACACAAGATCCAAGTACAGTAACCATCACTGCCGAACCCACATATGATCCAAGTACAGTGGTCATCGCTACCAAACCCACAGAGGATCCTAGTAGAGTCATCTTTGTTATTAAGCCCATTGAGGATCCCAGCACGGTAGTCATAATAGTCACAACCATCTCTAGGGTTCCCGCACACAGCATACTCGATTCTGGGAGGGTCTGATCCTCGAGTAAAGGGGTCAATACATCAACATTCACGACGTCCAGAGTTGATGAATGTCGAAGCTCCACCACGTCATATGGGGATAAACCAAACAAAACACATCCAAGACACTGAGAACAAGATGACCAAGCCATTTTCTGAAAAGTACACAACGTGTTGGTATGGTTACATGCCGTGTCTTGGGTACTTCCCGTGTACCACGACCCATGTAGAAGGGATATTCATGTAAAAAGTGTATGTACACTGTGTGTGGTATGGTGACACGTTGCGTCTTCAGACCCCGGGTACTATCTGTGTTCCACAACCCATGTCGAAGGGTTGATCTTGTAAAAAGAGTATGTACACGTTGTGTGGTATGGTTACATGCCGTGTCTTCAGACCCCGAGTGTTGTCTGTGTACCACAGCCCATGTCGAAGGGTTGTTTGTGTAAAAAGAGTATGTACATGGTGTGTTGGAATGGTTACACGCTATGTCCAAACATCTAGGGTCAGCTCCGTATACGTTGTCCATGTGCCCATACATGACCTCAACCCGTGTTCTCAAACCCATGTAATTGGTACATGGGTTAGCCATACCACTGGCCATGTCTGGCAGTGTGATAGTGTACATGCATGTGTACTTCACACCATGTTCTTGTATTCCAAAAATACACGCCGAGTCTCGCGTAGCCACCATCTCCTTGTAGTGTGTCAAGTACACACCATGTGACAGAGGTCACACGCCCTGTGTTAACCGTCTGACATCCGAAGCCCTAACCACAGAATGTCTGCACTACATGGCGTGTTCTCCAGGAGTACACACCGTGTAGTCTAGAATTTTCCAGAAATGACACCTCTGGCCAGCGCCCCCCCTTAATGCCAGTTCTTCATTTGAATTTTTCATATATCATGAAACTTTAGAATCTAGGTCGCCCCATTTTCCCGAAGTCGTTTCCGGTGTTTTCGGGTTATCGATCGACTCTGAAAACACGTTTTGAATTCTCGCTCGAAGAACGGTCGAGGAACGGTCCATCCCATTCCAGAATGATCCTTCACTCTCTATTTTCATCGCACCTCTTCTAGGTTTCCGTGATGTTGAGTCTTCAATTTGGGATCGTTTCATCACTTAACGAACTCGTAATGATCCTTTGTTCGTCACCCATGAAGAACACGAAGAACCACCAACAATCACAAATTGTCGGAGGATTCAGACCATGTTAGTTTGGCCCAGTCTCTCCGTATTAGTTCGTTAGAATGCGGTTAAAGATAAAAATAAGAAGGAAAGAAGATTCAATGTTTATTATATCAGAACACAACCCTACCTCAACAAAAGATATCAAACGTCGGGCATCGCGGATGACGGCGTTGCGGGGTGAGGTTCCGTAAGCGACGACGGAGTGCGCCCGAGGAGGAAGCGGCGTCTCCCCTTTTGTCAAGGAGAGAATATTATAAGGTGAGATGTCGTTGGTGGGTTCCCACATTGGTGTCACCTCCCATGTCGTGGAGGAAGAATGGGATAGAGAATCTGGGATAGTCGAGTCGATGTTCTTTTTCAGAGAGTTGGTTTTTTTCAGCAAAGGAGATGAAGTGTTCTTCAAAACTCAAGAGCTCTCTCCCTAAAATATCAACACAACAAGCCAACCAAAAATAAAGTAAGGCTTCACATTATTTTATTTAATCATGCCATGCATTCAAAATATAAATTTCAAACACTTAATTAATTAATGAAATAGTTTCAATTAATTAATTAAGGTGTGTGTTGGCATGAATTTAAGTGGGGATGTGGAAAGGTTACAAAATTTAAAAGGGGAGTTTCTATGTAATTAACATGGGAGTTCAAAGGGGTTCAGGAGTTAGGGAATATGAAGAGTTGGGGCTCATGTGGGCCCCACATCACAATTATCCTCACATGGGTATTTAGAAGCTTGTGGGTCCCATCCCAACTCCCCCATGTAGGATTTAACCACATTAGATATAAAAATAAAATTTTACCACAATTTTATTCACTTCTCATTTAATACACAAATTTTAACTTCTACTCCCGTGCAAATGCATCTTCAGCAAAAGTCCTCTGATGAAATTACCGGCAATGTGAGTACATTGGTGCCCTCGGATTTCAATTCTGAGCACCGATTCAAAAGATAGAAAAACCCGCTCGTTCATTCACTGAAGGTACCTGAGCTAATCTTCGTAAATTTACTCTGGGAACACCGGGCCTCGGAATCAAGTGCCGTCAGAAACTGTGTACTCGTAAGATTACAAATAATTTAGGAATAAAATTTCCTTGAAATTTACGGGAGTTTAAATTACTCCCACCTCAGGGATTTATGTCCCCGTAAAGCTACATCATAGTCTAGAAAAAAAATGAGGGTACTGAGCACGCATCTGAGCCTCCTGCTTCCATGTTCTCTCATGGAGGTTCTCGTGTTGACAACGAATGCGCACCATAGGAATACACTACCCACATAGGACCCACTCCTGTCGATCCTCGATCTCCATAGGGACATCTTTGAATGTCGCCCCATCATCGATTTCCAACTCCCTATGGTCTATTATCTACGTTGGGTCGTGCAAGTATCTCCTCAGCTGAGATACGTAGAAAACATCGTGCACCCGATGCAAATGAGGTGGAATGGCCAGGCGGTAAGCCACCTCACCAACCATGTTGAGGACCTGGAATGGTCTGATGAAGCACAAAGATAACTTTCCACCCCGTCCAAATCTCTGTAATCCACGACGAGGTGAGACCCGTAAAAAAATGTGGTCTCCATCATCGAACTCCAGTGGTCTCCGCCTCCTATCAGCATAGGACTTATTTCCACTCTGTGTAGTCCTCACCTGCTCTTGGATGACCCGCACCTACTCCATCGTAGCCTAAACCATCTCTGGTCCAACGAGTGCTAACTCCCCAGGGTCATTCTAGCATAGAGGTGATCTGCAAGGCAGGCCCTACAATTCCTCGTATGGTTCCATACCGATGGTGGAGTGGTAGATGTTGTTGTACGCAAAATCCACCAAGGGTAGGTGATCCTCCCACCTATGACCAAAGTCAAGGACGCATGCAGGGAGCATTTCCTCAAGTGTCTGAATGGTCCTCTCCATCTGGCCATTTGTCTGAGGATGAAAGGCAGCGCTCAGGCGTAGCTGCGTCTCAAATACCTCCTGCAACCCCTCCCAATGCCAGGAAGTAAATCGAGCATCTCGATTGGAGACTATAGACAATGACACATATTGATGCTATATAATCTCCTGTATGTAGAGGCGTCCCAAAATCTCCACTAAGCCCTACTCTCTAATAGGTAGGAAGTGGGCCGACTTGGTATGTCGGTCGACGATCACCCAAATGGTGTCGTGTCCTCTGGAAGTACCTGGAATCCCCGTCACAAAATCCATATATATCCCATCCCACTTCCACTCCAGAACCTCTAAGGGTGTACCAATCTTTCCAGTACCTGGTGCTCCGCCTTCACCTGCTGATAGGTGAGGCATCGTGAAACGAACTCTGCCACTACCTTCATCATACCCGGCCACCAGTGCTATCGTATGAGATCCATGTACATCTTCGCTACTCCTGCATGTACCTCCAAAGGGGAAGTGTGAAAATCCATCAACACATCCTCCTGTAATGAAACTGGTACCATGGTACATCCCATGAAAAGGCTGAAGTTCTCTCCTCCTTCAAAAAAACCATTAGGTTTCTATCCTGTGGATATTTGTGCACGTCGCGTCTCACAGTCAACGTCCCCACGATGTGCCTATATGACCAACTAAAGTAGTGGAGGAGTGACAGTGAGTGACTGTAGAAAGGCTGCTCCATCTCTATCCACGAAGGATATCTGCAACTTAGATAGTTGCTCTATCGCCTCTCCAAGTAGCTGAATGCCCGATCTCTTATTGAGAGAATCATCTACTACATTCCCCTTCAAAATAGTATATAATATCTCAAATTCATAGTGCTGGAGGAACTAAATCCATCACCGTTGTCTCAGGTTCAAGTGCTTCTATGAGAATATGCACCTGAGAATCTGGTGGTCAGAGTAGACTGTAAAGCGCTCGTCCATCAGATAGTTCTACCACATCTTCAAGGCGAAGACCACTGTTGCTAACTCCAGGTCATGGGTAGCGTAGTTATGCTCGTACTGCCTCAACTGTCATGAAACAGAAGCAATCATTTACCGCTCATGCATCATTACACACCCAAGTTCGGTCCCTGATGCATCGCAGTAAACTACGTACCCTACGCCCTCCTCAAGTAGCCTCATGATGGGTAAACTGGTCAATATTTGTCTCAGCTCCTAGAAGATCTACTAACATCTATATGACAAAACAAAGGTTTTCCCCTTATTTTCCAAAGCTGAAAGTGGTGATGCAACTCTTGAGAAGTCTATCACATATATTCGATCATACCCAACTAGTGCTAGGAAACTCCTCACCTCCGTCACACTCCTGGGTGGATAACACGAATGTACTGCCTCGATCTTCGCAGGATCCACAACAACTCACACCTCTGAGATGACATTCCCCATGAAGTGAACCTCTCGAATCCATAACTGGCACTTAGAGAGCTTTCCATAAAGCTGGTGCTCTCGGAGTGTGTCCAGTACATCCCAAAAGTGGTAGTCGTGCTCCTCCTCAGTAGTCGAGTAAATCTGTATGTCGTCTATAAAGACTGCAAAAAAAAGGTCAAGGTAAGGCTGGATGATCCTATTCATGAGAGTCATGAACACTGCTGGTGCTTTGGTTATGACGAAGGTCATAGCCAAGAACTCGTAGTGGCCATACCGACACCTGAAGGTCGTCTTCTGCACATCCTCGCCTCGAAATCTCAGCTGATGATAACCTGAAATGAGTTCTATCTTTGAGAACCATCGTGCTCCCTTGAGTTGATCAAAGAGGTCTTCAATCCTCAGGAGTGGATACATGTTCTTTATGGTCACCTGATTCATGCGACAGTAGTCGACACATTGTCGTAATCTCGCATCCGCCTTCTTGGCGAATAAAACCAGAGAAGCCCAGGGTGAAACACTGGGTTGGATGAATCCCTTGTCCTGCAAGTCCTCCAGATGTAACTGAAGCTCACGAAGCTTTGTGGGAGCCATACGATATGCTATAGTAGATATCGGGGTTCTCCTGTTGTATAAGTCAATGTAAAATTCTACCTATCTGCAAGGAGGTAGTCATGGAACGTCATCAGAAAAAACGTCTACATACTGATCCACCACAACAGGAAAACTCAGACTCCGCACATCAACCGCTCCGAGGATGATACTATCCAACTAATGTGTGATCAGCTGCCCTCTCTTCTATGTAAGTCCATCCTGCGCTGCATAGGCTCCCTTCTCACCGGTGATGGTGAACCTACTCCCATTTGTGTGGACACACCGCAGTTTGCGCCTAATACATTTGATCTGGGAATGGACTGTAGATAACCAATCCATACCCAAGATGAAATCATAAGGCCTTGACGATTCTACATGAAGATCCCAGCCGAATCTCTCGACTCCTAGAGTAAGATCACACTGCCAGCAATAGTGCATAATCATCGAGTCTGCTCCCGTAAGAGTCTCTATCTATAAGGATCGATCCAACGGCTCCGTCGGAATATCTGAGCTCCGAACAAGGGAAGAGACAATAAAATAATGAATGGGTCCTGTGTCTATAAGAACTACAGAAAAGGTGGAGTAAACACAGATAGTACCTCAAATCATCTCAGGTGTGCCGTGGTCAGAAGCCTCCACTGCCTAGAGCTGTGCCTGCCTCTGTCTGCCAACTCCCTATGGTCGGGGTGGACCTCCTGGTGGTGGTGGTGGAAGAGCCTCAAAGCGTCGTACACCACCTGATGCCCAAAAATCTCATCTACCTCATCCTCCTGCTCCCTGTGGACCGCCACGGTCGAACCTCCGCCTCTGCCTGGGTGGTCCCTCAACCGTCTAATGCTCCTCTGCATGGCGGGTCGGGCAGTTACGGGCCATGTGGCCCTGGCCACTGCATGCATAGAACTACCTACCTCTCGTATAACTGGCTCTGCTGCATGTGCCATGCACATCCAAACTAGTATCCTAAGGTCTCCCAACGGATGGCCTGGTCCGCTTGGACCTCCGCGACATCTGTCTACTACCAACTGCAGAAGACTCCGCTATGTGTCACCCTGAGGTAGGCCTCGCTACTGGCGTAGGCTCATCCAGGAAGCTCTACACAAGAAGGGCTCTCTCCAGTACACCTTCTTGTGTCAGAATGCTGAGGGAGATCATCGGAGCCCTGATATCATGCCTCAGTCGCTGGTCGAAGGTCCATTCCTGGAAGAATGGGTACCGTACCATTTCCGTGGAGTAGTGTGAGAGGTCGGTAAATCTCACCGAGTAATGGGCTACTATCATGTTGCCCTGCCGCAGCTGTAGTAACTCCTGGATGCACACCGCACAGAGGGTGGCTGGAATGAACTCCGAGTTGAAGAGGATCTTGAAGTCCTTCCAATGTAAAGATGCCTCATTGTGAAACTAGAGAATCAGGCTCCACCATCTACCAGCTATTACCTGTAGTAGACTCATGGAAAGGATCACCATAAGGTCTGCTAGTGTCCCCACCAATCTAAAGACTCTGACGATAGCCTCCATCCAAACCTTGGATACCTGAGGATCTGTCTCTCCATGGAATCTGGGCGGCCTATGTTGCTGAAACTCGTGAAATGCACTCAGGAGGCGTGCACTCTCCGCTGCTGGGGTGGGTGGTATTGGTGGCATAGCGGGTAGAGGTACCGCAGGTGCCTCCGCTATAATGGGGCCCTACACCGAGGCCTCGTCGCTTGGTGGGATTCCATCTCACACATAGCTCAGAACCCTAGCGAGCTGCCTTTTTGGGGACATCCTGAAAAGTAACAGGTGTTCCATGGTTAATACAATATACCTGGTGATCGAAAACAAAGTAATCACAAAGAAAACTATTGAAACACACATGCAGTCAATTTATACGTGCACTGAGTCGGAAATCAGAAGTCAGGGTCCTCGTCTATGGATACGTTGACCACCGCACCAACACTAGACTCCCTGGACTGATAACCACACTCAATACCCATAACACTATTTCTTCCATAGAAATAAATTATTAGAGTCCTAAGTTATGTTGTAGAACTGACTCTTCTAATACCAATTTTTCATGACCCGTCCTCAGGGCCCGTGCCGTGACTACCCCATGCCCGCATTCCATAGGCCAGGGGATGGCGACTAGCACCAAAGGTGTAATTACTGATAAAAGGGAAGACATTGCCTTTATATAAGTAAACCAACACAACAGAGTACGCAAACTGGAGTAATCAAAAAGTAACTGAGTACAAAAGTAAGAGCTGGAAAGTAAATGGGATAGTATAAAAACTCAACTGAAAGTACAGTACAACTATGAAAAAGTAAAACAACTGAAAAGTAAAGCAGTAAGCACCAATTCGTCCTCTTGGATTCCCACCTGATGGGTGGGTATATAATGTCTCGTTGGTACCTCGGGTCCGTCCGTTCGCTCCGTGTACGTCCCGCCAGGTGGTCCACCTCCAGATACCATCTAGCTCCACAATCCTCGACCACGATCAGTGCTATCCGTCATCTATAACCAACAAAATGCAGTATGGGCAATGCTCGTGCATGGGTGAGTATACGATACTCAGTAGGGACCCCAATATCCTCAAAGGTCTCCCAGAATTCACAAAGGACAAACCAAAAATAAAATATACAAAAACGAAGTATAAACAAACTATAATTAGGTATATGACCATACATATACCTAAGTCATCAATTCTAGTTCGGCTCCAACTCATGAGCCCAAGTACAACCCAGTCCACACATGAAATCACAACCCAGTCCACATAGGAAAGTAAGTCAATCACATCGATGATAATGAAAGAAAGTCAAGACACAGCTCACAAAGTTATACTATTCACGAAGAGGTGTAAAGATGATAAATGTACCCTATGAATCATCTCCTCTACTGAACCCACGTAGGATCCAAGTACAGAAGTTGTCATTGTCGAACCCACATAGGTTCCAAGTATAGTAACCATCGCTACTGAACCCACATAGGATCCAAGTACAGTCGTCATCGCTGCTGAACCCAAGGAGTATCCTAGTACAGTCATCTTTGTCTTCAAACCCACGGAGGATCCCAGCACAGTAGTCATCGCAGTCACATAAAGATCTAGGGATCCCACACACAGCGTACTTTATTCTGGGAGGGTCCACTCCACGAGTAAAGGGGTAGATACATCAACTGTCACAATGTCCAGTGTTGATGTATCTCGAAGGTCCGCCACGTCATAGGGGGATAAACCAAAAAAATGCATCCAAGACACTGAGTACAAGATGACCAAGCCATTTTCCAAAAAGTACAGGGCGTGTTGGTATGGTTATACGCCGTGTCTTGGGTACAGCTAGTGTACCCCGGCCCGTGTCAAAGGGTTGTTCGTGTAAAAATAATATGTACACGACGTGTGGTATGGTTACACGCTGTGTCTTCAGACCCCGGGTACTATCCGTATACCATATTCAGTTCCGAATGGTTGTTCATGTAAAAATAGTATGTACATGGCATGTGGTATGGTTACACGTCGTGTCTTCAGAACCCGGGTACTGTCCATATACCACAGCCAGTGTCGAAGGATTGTCCGTGTAAAAAGAGTATGTACACAGTGTGTTGGTATGGTTACACGCCGTTTCCAAACATCTGGGGTCGGCTCCATGTATGCTGGCCATGTTCCCATACACGGCCTCAACCTGTGTTCTCAAACCCCTATAATTGGTACACAGGTTAGCCTTACCACTGACCATGTTTGGTTGTGTGATAGTGTACATGCCGGTGTACTTCACACCGTGTCCTTGTATTCCCAAAATACATGCTGAGTCTCACGTAGCCACAACCTCCTTGCTGTGTGGAAAGTACACGTAGTGTGATAGAGGTCACACACTGTGTGTTAACCATCTGACGTCCAAAGCGCTAGCCGCATAATGTCTGCACTACACGGCGTGTTCTCCAGGAGTACACGTCGTGTAGTCTGGAATTTTCCAGAAACGACGCCTCTGGCCAGTGTGCCTCCATTGATGCTGGTTCTTCATTCTGATCATTCGTTCATCATGAAACTTCAGATTCTAGGTAACCCCATTTTCTCAAAGTCGTTTCTGGTGTTTTCGGGTAGCTGATCAGCTCCGAAAACAAGTTTTGAATTCTCACTCGAAGAACGGTCGAGGAATGGTCCATCCCATTCTAGTATGAACCGTCACCCGATATCTTCATCCACCTCCTCTAGGTTGTCATGATGTTGAGTATTCAATTTGGGATTGTTGTGTTGCTTAACTAACTTGTAATGATCCGTTGTTCGTCACCCATGAAGAACACGAAGAACCACCAACAATCACAAATTGGCGGAGGATTCAGACCATGTTAGTTTGTCGCGGTCTCTCCGCATTAGTTCGGTAGAAGGAGGTTAAATATAAAAAAAATAAGGAAATAAGATTCAATGTTGATTCTACCAGAACACACCCCTACCTCAACAAAAGATATCAAACGTCGGGCATCGCGGAAGACCGCATCGCGGGGTGACGTTCTGTAACCGACGACGGAGTGCGCCCGAGGAGGAAGCGGCGTCTCCCCTTTTGTCACGGATAGAAGATTATAAGGTGAGACGTCATTGGAGAGATCCCATATCGGTGTCTCCTCCCTTTTCATGGAGGAAGAAGGGGATAGATAATCTGAGGTCCCCGAGTTGATGTTCTTCGTCGGAGAGTTGAGGTTTTTTAGCAAAGGAGATGAAGTGTTCTTCGAAACTCAAGAGTTTTCTCCCTAAAATGTCAACAAAACTATCCAACCAAAAATAAAATAAGGCTTCTCCTTATTTTATTTAATCATTCCATGAATTCAAAATAAAAATTTCAAACACTTAATCAATTAATGAAAGAGTTTCAATTAGTTAATTAAGGTGTGTGTTGGCATGAATTTAACTGGGGAAGTGGAACGATTAAAAAATTTAAAAAGGGATTTACCATGTAATTAACATGGGAGTTCAAAGGGGTTATGGAGTTAGGGAATGTGAAGGGTTGGGGATCATGTGGGCGCCACATCACAATTATCCTCACATGGGTAGTAAGAAGCTTGTGGATCACATCCCAACTCCCCAATGTAGGATTTAACCACCTTAGATACAAAAATAAAATTGTCCCACAATTTTATTCACTTCTCATTTAATACACAAATTTTAACTTCTCCTCCCATGCAAACGCATCATTGTTAAAGGTCCTTTTAAGAAATTACCAGTGTTGAGAGTTCATCGGTTCCCTCAGATATCAATTCCGAGCACCGGTTCAAAAGAAAGAAAAACCCGCTCATTCGTTCATTGAACGTACCTGAGATAAACTTCGGAAATCGATTCCGGGCACACCGGGCCTCAGAATCAAGTGACGTCAGAAACTGCGTACTTGTAAAATTCCAAAGAATTTATGAAAAAAAATTTACTTCAAATTTACATGTCTATAAACCATATGTCCCATGGTGTACGAGGTGTATTTGGATAAAGGAATCAGATGATTTCCAAGGAACTCTAAACAATTGTTGCAATGCATGGACCGTTTATCTATGTGAACAAAATGATGATGAAACCAAGTGGAAACCATAATAAAGGTATAATTTTTTTCTTTGGGAATTTTTTTGTTTTATGGAGGTGAAAAAATGTCAATATATATAAGACTTGATGAATTATGATATTGAGCTCAGAATGAGTTAAGATGAAAATTATAGGTATAAGAAAACTATTGAGGTTAAATCATGTTATAGTTATTTTTTAGAAAGAATTTATCTAATTTTTTGGAATGTTATAAAATTATATAGTTTTATAAAAAGGACAACATGTAGATAGTGTGTCAAACCTTTGCATCAAACCAAGCTGTAGGAATAAATCCCATAACCAAAGTGCGATTGGGAGATATCACATACCACAGGACTACGTGATGTCCTTAGTTAGTATGACTAATTTTTTTTAGTTAAATGATTTTATCGATCATGAATAAGTTGATTTTGGAATCAAATGTTAGTATATAAAAATGATTTGGTGATTAAGTTATAAAAATTATTTTGGAAGAATTTATCTCTTTTGGGGAACAATATATGCATGAGGAAAACCTGATACATTGGGTTTTCTTTTGAGGAGTAATGATGGTTTTTTTTTGCAAGAATATATGTTTCTATTGTGGACTCATTGAAGTTTGATTTATTTATGGAAATTATTAACCTATTATTCATAGTATGTGATTAAGTTAATTACATTTAAGTATATGACATATAGAGTAGTTGACGTTATTTGGAGATAACTGTTAAGATTTATTATGGAAGACTATGTGATTAAAGTCTTTTATGTTTTGGGTTTTAATCCTATATTGGATTGTATTGATTAATTTTAAGTAAAATTGTGTATTGAATGGTGTTTATGGAACTTTGGGTATTATTTGTTTATTTTTGGAGATTAAGAATATTGTTTTCCTATAAAGGATTATCCTTTTTGGGGATCATCTGATCTTGTACTAACATTTTGGCTATGGTTAATGTCTAATTTTTTTGGGAAATATATAGATCATCATTTGTGTATCATGTTATTGTCTAGAAGTTCATTCTAGAGCTTTAGGTGTGACCAAGTCACCTTAAATACTTATCGTTTGATGAAAAGATGAGTTTTTTGTAAAAACATATTAAAAGATGAAAATCTACTTGAAAAGAAAGTATATTTCATTATGTCATTATTCAATAACAGAAATAAATTCTCCAAATTTATGAAAAAGAACATAAAACAAAATATGGATTGTTTACTTTTCCTACTAGGGAATCAAAGACCATTTAACCCATCACATGTTTGGGATTTTCTAGTGGTTAACTTTCTCCTAATAATTTTTTTATCACTCTCCATCAGAACATGATGGTTAGTTTCTCTTCCCTATCCATGTTTTCCTACATGGAACCCTAGTATGGGTTAACTAAGGTGACCTTTGTAATTATATTTATTTCATTTAAAGTTATATTTTTGTTGAATCTTTGTTTTTTGATGCGGGACTTTTAATGAAGTTTTTGAGCCCAATTTTAAAATTGTGAGGATGAAATTTTAAAAAGGGGGGAAAGATGAAACATGATAGGTACATAAAGAACATGAAAGTTTCATATTTGCTAATATATTTGAATTAAATATTAATTTTACTTTAATGGGGATGCAATGTTCAATGACATAACTGACACGCAGTAATGTATTTCTCTGAAATGTCATATTTCACACAAGGGTGAGTCAGATTGAAAAAAAATAAAATAATATTTTTATTTTAAATTGTAGTTAACGCCCTGCCATTGTATTAGCAGGAATAAATAGAACTAATCATATTTTGATTTAAAATGTTTGTTAAATGTTTTTACACTTATCAAATAAAATTTAGTGAATAAAAATGAAAATGAATCCAATTTTAAACATAAATACTATTTTATTTTTCAATAGGTCTATTTACCGCCTTTTGATGGTGAACTATTTTTAATATTCATTTTTTCACTTGTATATGTTCTATTTGACAAAATAATTTTTTTTAGAATCAGGGCATCAAAATTTACTTTGATGAAATTTTAGTATTTTTATAATAATATTCATTATTTAATGAATACCGAAAAATACTACATTTTAATTCAAAACATACATTTAATGTAATTTATTTATATTTTTATATTGGATTTTTAGTTTTTTTAGTGTAATTATATTATATTTTTACCATTTAATCTAATGTGGGTATTTGGATTTAATTTCACATTGAAATTTTGAATATACAAGTCTCATCCTTTTCATAGTTATTATTTTTAAAAAATCAATATTTTTGTTTTCACAATGGGAATCAATTTTAAATTAGTTTCTGGAAATTATGTATTTTGGATTTGGAAAAAAGATATCATATTTTAAATCAGGATGTCCAAATTTTGTAAATAGGAAACTTTTATTTTTAGACAGTATGGATAGTAACTTCAGTAAATATTTTATTTACCATGATTAAATGGAAGATCGAGTACTAATAAGCGTAAAAATAATATTATAATAATAATAAATTATCGTAACATGTTTTATAATCCTATTGGATGATACATGTCTGGCCATGGTCATCCTTGGGTAAATTTTGGGACCCCATGGAGCCACTTGTATGTGAAAATGACACTTTACACAAATTAATTTAATGTTAAGGAAAATGAATCATAAACATATATCCCTTAGTAAAACTATTTTTATATAAGGTTGTATCAGTGATATTTTAGAATATATATATTCATTATAAATCTAAAAAGATTTCCTAAATCATTGAATTTTATTTATAAATTTTAGGCATAATTTTATGACACAATAGTGATGTAATGTCTGAATCATTTTTTTTTTGGATTTTCAAAGGCCGGTTTATGGGATTCTGGAGCCCCAAATTATAAACAAAAAATCAAAAAAGAGAAATGAAACTACAGTAAACACAACCAACACAGAATAACACGTCAAAAAAACCTTTCTCATCTCTGCATCCCAAGATGGATTCATCCTCTCTGGTAGCCGTAGCAAATTCCCATTCTGGTGACCTCCTTTAGCTTTCACATTGAACCCGACTCCTAAGCTGATCCAGTACTGGATTGTCTGGTGATGTCCTCTTGACCACGATACCCTTCTTAAAAGCCACAGTCTCCTCACTATCCATCTTAGAGGCAGATATAGTCCACATCAGCCTCGGAAGGTATGAGAAATCTCTTCTTGGTCGTCTCTTGGAGTAGCAGTCAAAGTTCCTTCAACAGTTTCTAGTTTCTGATTCCCACTTTGAACAATATCGCTGAAAGAACAACCAACTAGGTCACTCAAAATTTCTTTTCCTCTCCTATAAAGCTCCATTATTTTACCGGCTTGCTCACCCAAACCCAGAATAGGACTCCTAGTTTCTGGAGTTTTATACTCCATCAAAGGCAGTTTTCACCTTCTGCAACAACATTTTCCACATTCACCACATGCACCTCCTTCACACCTCCACCAGACTGAAGAACCGATCTCCTATCTGTTTCCACCAAAGATGGGCTCCTGAAAACTGAGAGGTAGTTCTCCACTGTCGAACCAGCAAGCTCTTACCCCCTGTCGGCGTCATGTTGAACCTCAACAGCCTCCGCTCCTACAATACCAGGTTTATTTTACAAACCTTCAACCATCTATCTCTCTAGATCCTCCTCAACATCATCCCCTCTTGAAAGAACCTCCTCTTCATAAATGAATGATTTAAATAAATTTGAATATAAATGTTAAAATAATTTTTTAAAACTTTTTATGACATCTAAAATTTTATAGATTAGGATTACTTGTTATAATTGAATTAATTAATGTTTTTTAGAATAATAAAGTTGTTTTTTGATTTTCAAAGAAGTCATGATATGAATATTATGAAAATTGACATAAATGAGTTTTAAAATCAAAAATTTTTTATTAAATGATAATATAGTTATGAAGATCTAAAATTTGTCTAAATGACATATATGATGTTACAAAAGTCATTAATGATCGAGTTTGTGTCTCAAGGGATTTAATATTAAATATATTAACCATATTGTATGAATATATAAGAAGACATGGTAAAAGTAAAATAAATTAACAGAGGGTTAAATAAAAATGATAAGGATTAAAAAATAACTAAAACATATCCCATTCTTATTTAATGATTTCATTTCGACTTATAAACACCTTATTATTGAATTATATAAGTTATGGACCTTCGGAAACAGAAAATAATTTTATAATAAAATAATACTTTCAAACTTTCCTAAAGATCCCCTCCTCCCACTTATAAAAGGCCACCAACTCTAACACATTACTATCACCTCTCAGGCCACTTGTCCTATCCAAAATCTGGTCAAAGAATCTCCCAACATACCTCTATTCCACCTAGAAGCTTTACATTTGGCATAAATCACTTCTATAAACGCCTTTTGTTCAAACCAAAGTGAGTTACCCAATTTAAAGGTAATGTCTTCTCTCAAGTTATTTTATTTTATTTTCCTTCTCCAACCCCATAAAATCTCTTAATTCCATTATTTTATAACAAAATTACTCTTTTAAATATACCAGGATGTTTTAGGAGAAGGATTAAAACTACACTCACCCACACTGTAATGACCCATAAATTTCAAGGAATTTTTTTTTCTAAATTTTCTTTGGAATTTTACAAGAACGCAGTTTCTGACAGCACCTGATTCGGAGGCCCGGTGTGCCCAGAATCATGTTCCGACGTTTGGCTCGGGTACGTTCAGTGAACGAACGAGCAGGTTTTTCTAAATTTTGAACCGGTGCTCGGAATCAAATTCTGAGGGCAACGATGGAATCACAATGCCAGTTTTTGCTTAGAAATGCCTCTTCCATAGTTGCGGTTTCTCGAGTGTGGTTTTTAATTTTTGGGCTTAAGTTACGAAATAAAATAATGTGGTGCAACAAACTTTATTTTATTTCACTTAAAGCTGCTTAAAGCCACTTAAAGCTTCTTAAGCTAAGTTGAAGCGGATAGGGTGCAATTAAAAATATCCTACCTTCTTGTAAGGATATTTGTGAGGTGGGTCCCACACGAGCCCCACCGTTTCTTTTCCGATAAGTAACGCACCCGTGAAAACCCTGTTTAATGAAAGTCAACTTGGGCGTTTTCTAAAAATCATAAACGATCCTTTTAAATGGAGAGTTATGTCCTTACAATTAATTCACTAAATTAATTTGTTTGTTTCTTAACATGTTTTTCAAACTGTTTGAATAATAATAAAAAATGACCAACGCATGTCTTTCTTGAGAATTGCTTGTTGAGAGGATTTGGAGATTCTGTGCCTTCATCCTCCTTCGCGAAGAACGTGAAGAACGCGAAGAACGCGAAGAATGCCAGCCTCCGATGAAGGGAGACGAAGAATGCCAGGCCCCTAGAGATCGACGACATGACGCCGAAGATTCTCCCTCCACGATGCTTCTTCCACGACGATCCATCCCCGTGACAATCTTCAATCGACATCTTGAGGTAGGGGATTGTGGTCCTTTTTAATTATTTGTGGATTATAACATCAACATGGAATTAATTGTTATAATTAAATCTGTATGTTCTTGATCCTTGGAGTTTGTCTACGCGACGCCGAGTACCTCTCGACAGTGACGCCCTTCCGCGACGCGACGATCCTTTTCTTCCGTGGCGGTCAATTTCGCAATGAACTCGCGTCCGACGACAACGATGAGGTAGGGGTCATTTTGAAATGATAATACCCATATTTGTTTTCCTCCAAGTCATGAACGAGGACCAACCAATTAAAAAGTTGGTAGACAGATTATTATTGCGGGTCGAGGTTTACTAATTGCTGGGAATTATGGTGTTGTTTCAAACCGCTAATGTGGTGGGTGCGGACCAACGAACAAGTCCGAACCCACCACCCTTTTGTTCTTGGTGTGCGGAATGAAGGACGATGACAAAATGGGCCGCATAGACAGTTTGTTGATTCCGCAGTGAAGAACGGGACCCGGGATGAGCTATGGCGCAGACGGAAATGGAATCGGACCACCAGAGCAACTCCGGTGGCCCGCGGACTCCACAGGCGGCGTGGGTTGCCGGCGAGGCGGCGCCGGCGGCCGGAGGCGGCGGCGCCCCGACGCACCGCCGGACGGACCTGCCGCGGCTGAAGCCGCAGTGGCAGCAGCGCAGTCCGATGACCGCGTGGGGCCGAAGGAGCAGGACGCGGTGGCCCGTCCACGTCCGCTGGCGAGGGCGTCCCCACGCGGGGCCGCGGCTACTCTTCACCCTCGCTCGGCCGCTCGACCGAGCCGAGCCAAGCGACCCGTCGGGCCGGGTCGCGCCCAGGCCGGGCCAGGCCGCCCTGGCTGGGCCGGGTCACGCCCAACAATGTCGGACCAGGACCCGAGTCGGGTTGACCCAGTTCAGGCCGACCCAGGGGGGGAGGGGTCGGGCCAGGTCGGTCCGGGCCTAGACGCGCCGTTTCCAGACCATTTTGGTCTTTTGCTCATAACTTGAGCTACGGGCCTCCGAACGACGCGCCGTTAGCGGCGATGCGATCCTTGGATCAAGACAGTCGTTTCGGTATATCACACTCAAGGTTTCGAAACACTTTGGGTTCGGCCGAGTTGGTCCGTACATGAAACTAACCGGGCCCCGGGAGCGGAAACACTCATATCTTGAGCTACGAACGTCCGATTGACGTGCCGTCAACTTTGTTGGATTCCTCTAAGTGAGACGGATCTTTTGGCATACTCCTCCCGAGGTTTGGATGAAGGTGGAGTACGGTCATGTTGGTTTTGCCTTAAAATCCAACCGGGCCCTTGGGACGAAAAGGCCAATAACTCTCAGACCGGGCGTCCGATTGACACGCCGTCTGCGACGTTGAGTTACTATTGATGATATGGAACTTTTGGATACATCAACTCTGGACTTTGTGTCAGTTGATGTATCAGCCTCTCAGCTCGTGGAGCGGACCCTCCCCAACGAGCTTGCTGTGTGCGGGAACCCTAGAGCTGGCTGCGACTGCTATTGTGACGGCGATGACTGTGCAGAAATCCTCAGTGGATTCGACGACGACTACAGCACTCCGCGATCCTACGTGGGCCAGTGCTACAGATCCTGTGTGGGTCCGATTTTGTGTGGGTCAGCGCTCAGCGGTCCTGTGTGGGCCAGTGCCTACAGATCCTATGTGGGTCCGATCCTGTGGGGGTCTTTGTGGGGGTTAGTTACCTATTGATCCTATGTGGGTCAGATCCTTTGTGGGTCATTGCGGGGGTTAGTTACCTATCGATCCTGTGTGGGTCATTGTGGGGGTTAGTTACCTATCTATCCTGTGTGGGTCAGATCCTTTGTGGGTCATTGTGGGGGTTAGTTACCTATCGATCATGTGTGGGTCAGATCCTTTGTGGGTCATTGCGGGGGTTAGTTACCTACCGATCCTGTGTGGGTCAGATCCTTTGTGGGTCATTGAGGGGGTTAGTACCTATCGATCCTTTGTGGGTCCGATGACTTAGATGAATCAGTGGAAATACCTGATCATCTCTATCGTCATACTAAGAAGTATACCTGTGTGAGCTGAATCCTGTTTTTCTTTCCTTTGTGGATTGTGTTGTGCTATCCTGTGTGGATTACGTTTTTCTTTCCTGTGTGGACTGGGTTGTAATTGGGCTTGGATGTTGGAGCCGAACGAGAATTGATGACTTAGGTATATGTATGGGAATATACCTAATCAGGGTCAGATGTTACTTCGTGATTGTATCTTTCCTTTGTGGATTATACTTTGTGGATTCTGGGAGACCTTCGGGGGTCTCGGGGTCCCTACTGAGTAGCTTATACTCACTCCTGCACGGGCTATTCCCGCACTACATTGTGTTGGTTGGAGACGACGGACAGCGCTGATCGTGGTGGAGGCTTGCGGAGCAGGACGGTACCTGGAGGTGGACCACTGGGCGGGATGTACTTGGAGCGGTCGGCTGGACCCGAGGAGCTGTGGAGGTTATCTGTACCCACCCTTCTTGTGGGATTTCCAGTGGACAGCTAGGTGTTGCGGCTTTACATTTCAGTTGTTGTTTTCCCTTCCAATTGTACTTTACTTTCAGTTTGGGTTTTTATTCTGGACCACTTACTTTTCTGCACTTACTGTTGTACCAGTTTTTACTTAGTGTTTACTTCTTCCGCTTGCTTACTCTGTGGTGCTTTTTTACTTTACAAAGGCAATGCCTTCCCTTTTTACCAGGATTTATGCCTTGGTGCTAGTCACCAGCCCCTGGCCTATGGAAGGCGGGCTTGGGGTAGTCACGACACAGGCCCCGAGGACGGGTCCTGAAAAATTGGTATGAGAGGAGTTCGGTTCTACTGCAAAATTTGATCTTTTTCTATGTGAAGCAATAGTGTTTAGTGTATTGGGTGTGGTTATCAGTCTAGGGAGTCCAGTGTTGGTGCGGCGGCCGACGT
The DNA here is from genome assembly GCA_963277665.1 of Viscum album. Classification (NCBI taxonomy): domain Eukaryota; kingdom Viridiplantae; phylum Streptophyta; class Magnoliopsida; order Santalales; family Viscaceae; genus Viscum; species Viscum album. The sequence goes on along the minus strand of OY728130.1, from coordinate 374,138,533 downwards.
ATCTGTACACTAGGACCCTAACTTCTGATTTTCGACTTAATACACGAAAACATTGATTGCATGTGTGTTTCATGTTTTCTTTGTGATTACTTGTGTCAGCTCACCAGGTATACTGTTATGACCGTGGTGCACCTGTTTCCTTTTCAGGATGACCCACGATGGCAGCCATCTATGGTTCCGAGAGTTGAGCACGGCGATAGCCTGTCGAGCGACGAGGCTTCGGTACAGGGCCCTTTGACAGTAGAGGCACCAGCGGTACCTCTACCCGCTGAGCCACCGATGATTCCAGCCCCGGCCGCTGACGATGCACGTCGCCTTAGTGCACTGCATGAGTTCCAGTTCCAGCGACCGCCTAGGTTCCATGGGGAGAGGGACCCCCAGGCAGCCGAGGACTGGCTGGAGGCAGTGGTGTGAGTTTTCTGGTTAGTGAGGACACCAATAGACCTCATGGTGATCCTCGCAGTGAGCCTACTGCATGCAGCAGCGGGCCGATGGTGGATCTTGATGCTCCAAGTGCATGATGAGGCATCTCTTCTCTGGACAGACTCTGAGGGCCTCTTCTGCTGAGAGTTCTTCCCGGCCACCCTCCGTGCGGTGTGCATCCAGGAGCTTCTTCAGCTGTGGCAGGGCAGCTTGACGGTCGCCCAGTACTCGGCGAGATTTACCGATCTCTCGCACTACTCGTCAGACATGGTACGAGACCCGTTCTTCTAGGCCCGGACCTTCGACCAGGGATTGAGACATGATATCAGGGCATCGCTGATCTCCCTCAGCATTCCGACTCAGGCAGAAGTACTGGAGCGAGCCCTTTTGATTGAGAGCTTCCTTTCTGAGCCTTCTTCAGTAGTGAGACCTACCGCAGGGCGGCAGGTAGCAGAGTCTTCCACAACATGCAGCCGACGGATGACTCAGGAGTCCAGGCAGACCAGACCCCCACGCAGACGACCTCAGGACACTGGCTCAGAAGTTCGGGGCACACAGCGCTGAGCCAGTCTTTTGAGAGGCAGGCAGTGCTACACATGCGGCGGGCAGGGTCACATGGCTCGTGTCTCCCGACCCACCGTGCCGAGGAGCAGCAGACGGTTGAGGGGCCTCCCAGGCAGAGGAAGAGGGTCGACCATGGTGGTCTGCAGGGGGGAGGCGGACAAGGCAGAGGAGCTGGCCGAGCAGCAGGTGGTGGACGACGCTTTGAGGCTCTACCACCACCACCACCAGGAGGTCCACCCCGGCCATAGGGAGCTGGCGGGCAGAGATAGGCACAGCTCCAGGCAGCGGAGGCCTATGACCACGGCGCGCCCGAGATGATTTGAGGTACTATCTGTGTCTATTCCACCCTTGCTGCAGTTCTTATAGACACAGAAGCGAGTCACTCTTTCATAGCCGCTTCCCCTGTTCGGAGCTCGGAGATTCCGACAGAACCGTTGGCTCGATCCTTACGGCTAGAGACTCCTACAAGAGCAGACTCGACGATTACGCACTAATTCCAGCAGTGTGAACTTACTCTAGGATGAGAGAGCTTCAGCCGGGATCTTCTTGTAGCGGCGTCGAGGCCTTACGACGTCATGTTGGGCATGGATTGGTTATCTAATGTCCATGCACAGATTGACTGTATTAGGTGCAAGGTACGATGTGTACGCACCGACGGGAGCAGGTTCACCTTCACTGGAAAGAAGGGAGCCTTTGCAGCACACGATGGACATCCGTAGAGGAGAGGACAACCCATCACTCATCACTTGGCTAGCCTCATCCCAGGAGTAGTTGACATGTAGAGTCCTAGTTTTCCTGCAGTGGTGGATCAGTATGTGGATGTCTTTCCCGACGACGTTCCATGACTACCTCCTCACAGAGAGGTATAATTTTATATTGACCTATACCCCGGGACAACCCCGATATTGACTCCAGCATATAGGATGTCCCCCACTGAGTTTCGAGAGCTACGAGTACAGTTGGAGGACTTGCAGGGCAAGGGGTTCATCCGACCCAGTGTTTCACCCTGGGATTTCCCGATATTGTTCGTCAAGAAGGTGGACAGGAGCTTGCCACTTTGTGTCGACTATCATCGCCTGAACCAGGTGACGGTGAGGAACAAGTATCTGATACCGAGGATTGATGACCTCTTCGATAAGCTCAAGGGAGCATGGTGGTTCTCGAAGATAGACCTCAGGTCAGGCTATCATCAGCTCAGAGTTTGAAATGAGGACGTGTAGAAGATGGCCTTCAGGTGTCGGTATGGCCACTATGAGTTTTTGGTTATGCCATTTGGCATAACCAATGCTCCCGTAGTGTTCATTGTCCTCATGAACAGGATCTTTCAGCCATACCTCGATCGATTTGTCGTGGTCTTCATCGACGACATTTTGATTTACTCGAAGATTGAGGAGGACCACGCCTACCACTTACGAGTTGTACTGGACACACTACGAGAGCACCATCTTTATGGAAATCTCTCGAAGTGTCAGTTCTGGATACATGAGGTCCACTTCTTGGGGCACGTCATCTCTGAGGCGGGAGTTGCTGTGGATCCAGCAATGATCGAGGCAGTGCTAGCTTGGGAGCCACCCAAGAGCGTGACGAAGGTGCGGAGTTTCTTGGGACTAGCTGGATACTATCGGAGATTTGTGCCAGACTTCCCCAGAGTTGCGGAACCACTCTCAGTTTTGACGAAGAAGTGTAAACCCTTTGTGTGGTCAGACATATGTCAGCAGAGCTTCCAGGAGTGGAGACAGAGATTGACCATCACCCCTATCTTGAGGTTGCCTGAGGAGGGAGTAGGGTACATAGTCTACTACGATGCATCAGGGACCGGACTCGGATGTGTCTGGATGTGGGAGCATGCGATGATCTCCTATGGATCACGACAGTTGAGGCCTCATGAGCATAACTATGCTACCCATGAACTGGAGTTAGCAGCAGTGGTCTTCGCTCTAAAGCCATGGCGACATTATCTGATTGGTGATCGCTTTACAGTCTTTTCTGACCATCAGAGTCTTAGTTACATCTTCTCTCAGAAGGACCTGAACCTGAGATAGTGGCGATGGCTCGAGTTCCTCCAGGACTATGAATTTGAGATAGTCTATACTCCTGGGAAGGGGAACGTGGTAGCCGATGCTCTCAGCAGGAGGACGGGCATTCAGCTGCTTGAGGAGGCGACAGAGCAGCTAGCCTCTTTGCAGATATCCTTCGTGGATAGGGATGGAGCAACCTTCCTTTAGTCACTCACAGTCACTCCTCCACTACTGCAGCGGGTCAGAGAGGCACAGTGTGGGGATGCTGACTGTGAGACGCGGCGTGCACAGATATCCTCAGGACAGTCACCTGATGGATTCTCCTTTGGAGCAGAGCACGAAATCCTTTTCAGAGGACGTACCTTGGTACTAGTTTCATTACAGGAGGAGGTGCTGAGAGAGTTTCAAAATTCTCCTTTGGCGGTACATCCTGGAGTGGCGAAGATGTAATAGGATCTCAGACGATAGCACTGGTGGCCGGGCATGAAGAAGGCTGTGGCAGAGTTCATTTCACGATGCCTCAACTGCCAGCAGGTGAAGGCAGAGAATCAGGTACCAGCAGGCTTGGTACAACCCTTGGAGGTCCCAGAGTGGAAGTGGGATGACATATCTATGGAATTCGTGACTGGAATTCCACGCACTTCCAGAGGTAACGACTCCATTTGGGTGATTGTCAACCGACTCACCAAGTCGGCTCACTTCTTACCCGGGCTCAGTGGAGAGCTTGGGGCGTCTCTACATTCAGGAGATTGTATGACTTCACGGTGTGCCATCATCTATCATCTCCGATCGAGATGCTCGCTTCACTTCCCGGCTTTGGAAGGGGTTATAGGAGGCGTTCGAGACGCAGCTACGTCTGTGCACCGCCTTTCACCCTCAGACGGATGGTCAGACGGAGAGGACCATTCAGACTCTCGAGGAAATGCTCCGCGCATGTGTCCTAGACTTTGGTCGTAGCTGGGAGGACCACCTACCCTTGGTGGAGTTCGCGTACAACAACAGCTACCACTCCACCATCGGGATGGCACCATACGAGGCGTTGTACGACAGACCTTGCAGATCTCCTTTGTGATGGACAGACCCTGGGGAGTCAGCACTTTTGCGACCAGAGATGGTCCGGGCCACGCATAGAAGGTCCACGTCATCCAGGAGCAGATGAGGACAGCTCAGAGCCGGCATAAGACATATGCTGATAGGAGGCGGAGGCCACTAGAGTTCGAGGATAGAGACCACGTCTTCTTACGTGTCTCACCTCGACGTGGCTTACAGAGATTTTTCCGGTGAAACAAGTTGTCTCCACGCTTCATCGGACCATTCTAGGTCCTCAGCAGGATTGGCGAAGTGGCTTATCGCCTGGCTCTACCACCTCAGTTGCACCGGGTGCACGACGTCTTCCACGTATCCCAGCTGAGGAGATACGTGCACGACCCGACGCATATCATTGACCATGGAGAGCTGGACATTGTGATGGGGCGACTTTTACGGAGGTCCTAGTGGAGATCGAGGATCGACAGGAGCAAGTCCTGTGTGGGCAGTCGATACCTCTTGTGCACATCAGAAGGCAGCACGGGAACCTCCAGGAGTGCACTTGGGAGCAGGAGGCTCAGATGCGTTCTCAGTACCCACATTTGTTTCCCTAGTTTATGATGTATCTTTACAGGGACGTAAAGCCCTGAAGTGAGAGTGATGTAAAGACCCATAAATTTCAAGGAAATTTTTTTTCTTAATTTTCTTTGGAATTTTACAAGAACGTAGTTTCTGACGGCACCTGATTCCGAGGCCCAGTGTGCCCGGAATCATGTTCCGAAGTTTGGCTCGGGTACGTTTAGTGAACGAGCGAGCGGATTTTTCTAACTTTTGAACCGGTGCTCGGAATAAAATTACGAGGGCACCGATGGAATCGCAGCGCCGATTTTTGCTTAGAAACGCCTCTTCCGGAGTTGCGGTTGCTCGAGTGTGGTTTTTAATTTTTGGGCTTAAGTTAAGAAATAAAATAATGTGGTGCGACAAACTTTATTTTCTTTCACTTAAAGCCGCTTAAAGCCACTTAAAGCTGCTTAAGATGAGTTGAAGCGGATAGAGTGCAATTCAAAATATCCCACCCTCTTGGTAGGATATTTGTGAGGTGGGGCCCGCATGAGCCCCACCGTTTCTTTTCCGCTAAGTAACGCACCCGTGAAAACCCTTTTTAATGAATGTCAACTGGGGCGTTTTCTAAAAATCTTAAACGCTCTTTTTAAATAGACAGTTAAGTCGTTAAAATTAATTCAGTAAATTAATTTGTTTGTTTCTTAACTTATTATTCAAACCATTGGCATAATAATAAAATAAGACCAACGCAAGTCTTTCTTGAGAATTGCTTGTTGAGAGGATTTGGAGATTCTGTGCCTTCATCCTCCTTCGCGAAGAACGTGAAGAACACGAAGAACTCCGGCCTCCGACGAAGGGCGACGAAGAACGCCAGGACCCCAGAGATCGACGAAGTGAGGCCGACGATTCTCCCTCCATGACGCTTCTTCCATGACAATCCATCCCCACGACAATATTCGATCGACATCTTGAGGTAGGGGATTGCGATCCTTTTTAATTCTTTGTGGATTATAACATCAACGTGGATTTAATTGTTATAATTAAATATGTATGTTCTTGATCCTCGGAGTTTGTCTATGCGACGCTGAGTACCGCTCGACAGCGACGCCCTTCCACGACGCGACGATCCTTTTCTTCCGCGGCTGTCAATTCCGTGATGAACTCGTGTCCGACGACGACGTTGAGGTAGGGGTCATTTTGAAATGATAATACCCATATTTGTTTTCCTCCAAGGCAAGAACGCGGACCAACCAATTACCAAGTTGGTCCGCAGATTATTATTGCAGGTCGAGGTTTACTAATTGCTGGGAATTATGGTGTTGTTTCAAACCGCTAACGCGGTGGGTGCGGACCAATGAACAAATCTGAACCCACCCCCCTTTTCTTCTTGGTGTGCGGAACGGCGGACGACGACAAAACGGGCCGCAGAGACGGTTTTTTGATTCCGCAATGAAGAACGGGACCCGGGATGAGCTACGACGCAGACGGAAATGGAATTGGAACACCGTAGCAACTCTGGTGGCCCGCGGTCTCCACCGGCGGCGCGGGTCGCCGGCGCGGCGGCGCCGTTGGCCGGAGGCGACGGCCCCCCGACGCTCGGCCCGACGGACCCGCCGCGGCTTCAGCCGCGGCGGCAGCAGTGCGGTCCCGCGACTGCACGGGACCAGAGGAGCGGGACGCGGCGGCCCGGCCGCGTCCGCTGGCGAGGGAAGCCCCGCACGGGGCCGCGACTTCTCTTCACGCGGGGGCAGCACACCCCCCGCGGTTTCCCTCGCTCGGCCGCTCGGCCGAGCCGAGCCGAGGGACCCGCCGGGCCGGGTCGCACCAAGGCCGGGCCGGGCCGCCCTGGCTGGGCCGGGTTGCGCCCAACCGGGTCAGGTCGACCCGGGGGAGGGGGGGGGGGTCGGGCCGGGTCGGTCCGGGCGCAGACCCCCCGTTTCCATGCATTTTCGGTCTTTTTCTCATAACATGAGATACGAGCCTCCGAACGACGCGCCGTCAAAGGAGATGCGATCCTTGGATCGAGATGGTCGTTTCAGTATATCACACTCATGGTTTCGGGATACTTTGGGTTCAGCCGGGTTGGTCCGTACACGAAACCAATCGGGCCCCCGGAGCGGAAAAGCTCATATCTTGAGCTACAGACGTCTGATTGACGTGCCGTCAACTTTGTTGGATTCCTATAAGTGATCCAGATCTTTTGGAATACTCCACCCGAGGTTTGGATGTAGGTGGAGTACGTTTGGGTTGGTTTAGCCTTAAAAACCAACCGGGCCCCTGGGATGAAAAAACCAATAACTCTCAGACCGGGCGTCCGATTGACGTGCCTTCTGCGACGTTGAGTTCCTATTGACGATAAGGAACATTGGATACATCAAATCTGGAATTTGTGTCAGTTGATGTATCAGACTCTCGGCTCGTGGATCGGACCCTCCCGAACGAGCTTGCTGTGTGCGGGGGGAACCCTAGAGCTGGCTGCGACTGCTACTGTGACGGCGACGACTGTGCAGAGATCCTCAGTTGATTCGACGATGACTACAAAAGTCAGCGATCCTACGTGGGTCAATGCTACAGATCATGTGTGGGTCCGATCCTATGTGGGTCAGTGGTCCTATGTGGGCCAGCGCCTACAGATCCTGTGTGGGTCCGATCCTGTGTGGGTCTTTGTGGGGGATAGTTACCTACCGATCCTGTGTGGGTTAGATCCTTTGTGGTCATTGCGGGGGTTAGTTATCTATCGATCCTGTGTGGGTCATATTCTTTGTGGGTCATTGCGGGGGTTAGTTACCTATCGATCATGTGTGGGTCAGATCCTTTATGGGTCATTATAGGGGTCAGTTACCTATCGATCCTGTGTGGGTCAGATCCTTTGTGGGTCATTGCGGGGGTTAGTTACCTATCGATCCTGTGTGGGTCAGATCCTTTGTGGGTCATTGCGGGGTTTTGTACCTATCGATCCTTTGTGGGTCCGATGACTTAGATGAATCAATGGAAATACCTGATCATCTCTATCGTCATACTAAGAAGTATAACTGTGTGAGCTGAATCCTGTTTTTCTTTCCTTTGTGGATTGTGTTGTGCAATCCTGTGTGGATTAAGTTTTTCTTTCCTGTGTGGACTGCGTTGTACATGGGATCGGATGTTGGAGTCGAACAAGAATTGATGACTTAGGTATATGTATGGGAATATACCTAAGTAGTGTCGGATGTTACTTCGTGATTGTATCTTTTCTTTGTGGATTATCCTTTGTGGATTCTGGGAGACCTTCAGGGGTCTCGGGGTCCCTACTAAGTAGCTTATACTCAGCCCTGCATAGGTTATGCCTGCACTACGTTGTGTTGGTTACAGACGACGGACATCGCTGATCGTGGTGGAGGCTTGCAGAGCAGGACGGTACCTAGAGGTGGACCACTGGGCGGGACGTACTCAGAGCGGTCAGCTGGACCTGAGGAGATGTGGAGGCTATCTGTACCCACCCTTCAGGTGGGATTTCCAGTGGATAGCTCGGCGTTGCGGCATTACTTTTCAGTTGCTGTTTTCCCTTCAAGTAGTACTTTACTTTCAATTTGGGTTTGTATTCTGGCCCACTTACTTTTTCTGCACTTACTGTTGTACTAGTTTTTACTTAGTGTTTACTTCTTCCGCTTTCTTACTCTGTTGTGCTTGTTTACTTTACAAAGGCAATGCCTTCCTTTTTTACTGGGATTTACGCCTTGGTGCTAGTCGCCAGCCCCTGGCCTATGGAAGGTGGGCTTGGGGTAGTCACGGCACGGGCCCCGAGGATGGTTCGTGACACACACATTCATCTAATGGATAGAACATATTATTTATGTGGATGGTGAACAATTGCCTCACGAAATTATGATTATCCATTTATCTCATACCGCCTCTCATTGTGGCCATAATGATTGAACTTTATTTATATATGATATATATATTTTTTATATCTTCTCAATGCTTCTGTTATTTTTATTTAAATCATGCATTTATGCATTTCATGTTGTGTAATTACAATAATTTTATTTGAGGAAGTGCAGACTTCTGCCCCCTCAAAGTGATATGACTCATTCATCCCAAACATGGAACCTATAAATTTTGGAATTAATGAAATTATATATCCTATATAACATTTATATTATACTATATTTATAATATACATATGTATAATTTTATTTTCATTCTTTTATTATGAAAATGTAATGAAAGTAACGTTTATTCATACGTACGACCTATAGTCTCCATGAATGGTGCATTTAATTTAACATATCAAAATACTATTGATTATGTGTGTATATATAAAAATATATGTTATTTATGTGTTATTTAAATCATGAATATAATTATGGATATGATGAACTTATAACTACATGGTTATTTCTCATAATAACAAGTTCATCTTTTACTCAAGTATCGAACATCGACATAATGACCGATATGAACTACAATAATTAACTAACTATTATAATGTGGTAACAAGTGATATAAAATGAATTATAACCATGAAAAAGGTTCATAATCAATTAGAAATTAACATTATTTTATTATTCAGTAAATTAAATAATGAGCAAGTCAAGCCGGATATGAGGTAAGGGAACTTTTTATCCCAATTTCCTCTCTATGGGTTAATATTATACATCATGAATATGTCATGATATGACTATGTGAGAAATGTTTTTTGATATCCAATATTTTATTTATAATTTCCTTATTATTAATTATATTGAATACACATAATCTATATATTTTATTTACAAAATGATCATTGTAAGGGAACCTTTTCACCATCCTTTTTTTAGTCAATGACTTCTTTTTAAGTTCTGTCTTTGAATATACATTCTCTTATGTTGGGATATGTTCTTATATATTCTTATTTCGATAAATTTTATTTCCATGTGATGATGGACACTTATCTATCTCATCAATTCATTTTCTGAATTTTTATGCGACACTATTAGGCTGTTGAATTTTCATAAGGGAATTTCTAAACTCAGTTTCCACTCTTTTGGTTTTATATATACCTCAATTATTATATTATGTGTGTAATCCCTATTTAATTTTTTTTGGAAATTTCCACTTCCCAATATAAGGATATACCTTTATAGCATATAATCTCCCCATTGATAAATTCTTACGTCATTTATACGATATTTGAAAGGTATTTTGTCTCAATTTAAATTATATTAATACATATTTTTTATTGTACACCAATTCACATTTATATGGTGTATATACTGCCAATTTACATATTATATCATGAGTATCTTTATTTTTAATGATATTATAAGCTTTGTTTAATTTTATTCTATAATTATTTTTATTAATGTATTTTCTCAAGTGGTTTGGAAATCTTTAACTAAAACATTGATTCAAATGTTTTAATGATTTATTCTTTTAAATCATTCTCATTAATGTCCATTTTTTACAAATGGTTTTACGGATTAATTTATATTGAAATTAATGTGTTTACATGTTAATTTCTTTTAAATGTTTCATAGTGTTATGGGACACTTTGATACAAAAATATCTTTATAAAATGTTATTTTGAACAGGATTTAATTATATCAATATCTTGAACTGATATCTTTTGATTTAAATGTGGAAATGTTATCTTTCCTTTATAAATGTATTATGTGTTATGATTATGTAATGGTACTTGGAAATTTTATGGGTCATTGAATGATAAACCAAATGAAAGGGGTTCAATTATAAACCAATGACTGGTGGTTACATTATGACGTCCACTGTATTGGGTATGTAAGTCGATCGTATGCCCATTTTATTTAGTGATATGTGTGATAGTTTACTGTATGGTTATTCCATTTTAGTATGATTATGTCTATATTACCTTTATATGATATACGTTGCTTTCTATGGGATCAATGGTAATCTATGGGATACAAAAAGGGTTATTAATGAGATTATATTATGTGAAGTGTTTTATCTATTATTTAATTTGAAATTTAATACTTTATGATTAAGTATCCATGGATCACATTTTGTTTTGAAAACAAATATCTTTCCATCATTGTGTACCCTTTACTGAGCTTTTTATGCTCAGCCCAAGTTTTTGAAATGTTTTTCACATGATATAAATATTAATAGGGTTAAGGATGGGATCATGGAAAAGTTATCCTCTTTAAATCATGGAACTAAACATAACTCTTTCTAAAGATTTTTCATTTTATGAATAAATGGATACTGAGTAGTAATGTCTACATGTAATATTCAAGTTGTTATGTATATGTTATGACCTAATTCTCTAAAGCTCTAAACCAAAAAATAACCTGAATGTGAATTATTCAAATAATTGATGATTATGTAATGTTTAAGGCTAGGTCCATACAGTTGGTATCAGAGGTCATTTTAGACATATTTAGGGAATATGATTTTTTATAGACATGGTTAGTCTCTATGTGTACTCTTTATGTTAAATCCTTATTTGGTAACTTTTTCAGATCAAGGAATTCCTGTTAATAATTGAAGGAGGAGGATCTCAAGTGGCATTCCTATCTCTTCAGGATGACTTTCTTGAAATAATTATTGAAAATTCATGTCTAGGTGATTCTGATACATTTTAAAACAGAAAACCCACTCGCAAGCTATTTTTAGAGATATCCAACACCTATGGTATACCTCTATACCATTGTGGATCATGAAATGTATTTAATGAAATCCTATTTTCTAAATATTCTCATATTATAAAGAAATGTAAATATTATCAATGAATTTTCAAATATTTTACCTTATCACAGGATTTTGAAGCATATTATGATTTTTCAAAAGGTGTTGAAGAGGGATACCATTGCGCAACCTATTTATATTTTCATTTAAATTATAGTTTTTCAGTACATTATTATGGTATTTTTAATAGAACATGGATTGAATATTTCAACTCAAACTCGATCTGACCATTTTTTAAAAGAATGTTTTATCATATGTTTTGAAATTATATGCCATCCATGATTATTTTCCAAAATTAATTTTTTTTGTGAGAACACATATGACCCAAGTAGTATGAGTTGTATTTGGATAAAAGAATAAGATGATTTTGAAGAATCTATAAAGCATTGTTACAATAAATGGACCATATATCTATGTGAACAAGATGATGATGAAACCAGGTGGAAACCACAATAAAGGTATGATGTTCTTTCTTTGGGAGGAGTGTTATTTAATGGAGGTGAAAAAATTTCAATATATATAAGACATCATAAATTAATATATTTAAGTCATTATGAGTTGGGATTAAAATGAGAGGTATAAGACAACCATTGAGGTTTAATCATTTTATGGTTTTTTGGGTAATTTTTCTCATTTTTGGGAATGTTATAAAATTATATAGTTTTTGAAAAAGAAAAACATGCAGACTATGTGAAAACACGTTGTGACAGAAAAGGATGTTGAAATCAAACCCATAACAAAAGTGTGATTGAGTATTGTCACCTACCACTAGACTATGTGATGTCCCCCGTTAGCATGAATTATTATTTTATGTTAAATGATTTTATGTATGAAGAAAATTTTGATTTTGGGATCTTTTTTTAGTATAGGAAAATGATTTGGTCATTAAGTGATCAATGTTATTTTGGAAGAAATTATCTTTTTTGGGGAACACTATATGCTTGGGGAAAATATAATACATTGGGTTTTTAATTGAGGAGTACTGGTGGAATTCTATTTTGGAAGAATATATGTTTTTATTGTGGAATTATAGAAAATTGACTTATTTATGGAAATGATTAACTTATCATAGAGAATATGTGATTAGGATAATTAATTTTAAGTATCTACCTTTAAGAGTAGTTGATATCATTTGGAGATAAATGTTAACATTTACTGTTGAAGACTATGAGATTAAATTATTTTGAGTTTTCAGTTTTAATCTTTTTTTGAATTGTATTGAAATGTTTTTAGGACAATTGTGTATTGAATGGTATTTGGGGAACTTTGGGTATTCTTCTGTTAATTTTGGAGACAAAGAATTCTATTTTTTCTGTAAAGAATTATCCTTTTGTGGGATCTTCTGATCTTGTACCAACCTTTTTGGTTTTGGATAATGTCTAAAGATTGGGTAAATATATGGTTCATCTATTTTCGATAATGTTATTCTATGGAATTTTATTCTAGAGCATTAGTTGAGACCAAGTCATATTGAAAAATCATTGTTTAGAGAAAATATGAGTTTTTGGTAGAAAATTATTAAAGGATGAATCTCTACTTAGAAATAAGTATATTTCCTTATGTCCACAACCAATATCATAAAAATTATCCATCTTTGTGAAAAGGAACTTAAAATAATAAAAATTTATGTTTAATTTTCCTACTGGGGAATCAATGGTCATTTTACCCATCACTTGTTTTTTTTCTGGTGGTTATCTTTCTTCTAATTATTTTTATATCACTCTCCATCATAACTTGATTGTTAGTTTCTCTTAGATATACAAGTTTTCATACATGGAACCCTAGTATGGGTTATCTTGGGTGACCATTGTAATTATCTTTCTTTTTTTAATGATAGTTTTATTAATTTTTTTTCGGATGTGGGATTTTTAATGAAGATTCCATGCCCAATTTTAAAATTGCGAGGATGCAATTATCAAAAGGGAGGAAGGATGTTACATTCCAAGTAAATAAATAATTTTAAATTTTCTTATTTATTAATATTTTAGACATAAATATTAATTTTATTTTAAAGGGGATACTTTGTTTGATGGCCTAATGGACATGCAATAATGGGTTTCTCCAAAATCTTATATTACACACAAGAGTGAGTCATACTGAAAAATAATAACAAAATTTTGTTATTTTAAATTGTATTTAATGCCTAGACATTGTATCAGTGATAATTTATAGAACTAATCGTATTATGGTTAAACATTTTTGTTAAATGTTTTTACATTTATCCAATAGAAGTTTTTTTCTTAAAATGAGAATGAATCCAATTTTAAGCATAAATACTCTAATATTCTTTAAAAAGTTGATTTAATGCCTTTGATGGAGAACCTTTTTTAAATATAATTTTTGTCAGATTAAAATGTTATATTCGAAAAAATTAAATTATTATTTAGAATAATGAGATCAAAATTTACTTTTGATGAATTTTGGGTATTTTTCTGATAAAGATCGTTTTTTAATTAATAGTGAAGAATTCTGCATTATATTTCAAAACTTCCTTTTAATATTATTTATTTATATTATATATTATCTTTTTAATTTGTTTTAAAGTATAAATATATTATATTTTTATCAATTAATCAAAATTGTACCATAATAAGTAGTTTCACATTGAAATTAGACATAAACAAGTGTCAATCTTTTGATGGTTATTATTTCTTAAATACACGCCTTTTGTCTTCACAACGAGAAATAATTTGAAATTAATTTCTACAACTTATATGTTTTGGTTTTGTAAAAAATGGATTCCATATTTATAATTATGAGGTAAAAATTGTGTAAATAGTTAACTTTTTTTATACATTATGAATTGTAACTTCAGTAAAAAAATTCTTTACCTTGGTTAAAAGGTAAATCTGGTAAATAAGATTAAAAAATAAGATTATAATTATATAAAATTACATTAACATGTGTACCAATACTAATGGCTAATACACGTCTGACCATTGGTATTCTTTGGTCGATTTTGAGACCCCATGGAGCCACTAGTAAGTGAAAATGACACTTTATAAAAATTAATTTGAAGTTAAGGAAAATGTAACATAAACATATATATTTTAGTAAAACAATTTTTATATAGGGTTATGTAAGTGATATTTTCGACTAAAAATATTCATTAGATAGATAAAATGATATACTAAATCATGGTATTTTATCTATAATTTTTAGATCTCATTTTATGACATAATGGTGATGTAATGTTTACCACAATAAAGAATGTTTTGAATTAACAAGATTATAAATATTAAAATAAATTTATTTTGAAACTTTTTATGACATAAAAAATTTATAGATTATAATTACTTGTTATATTTCAAATAATTAATGATTTTATGAATAATCATGTTGTTATAGATTTCTAACAAAGCCATGATATGAATAGTACAATAATTGACAAAAATGATATTTTAAATCAATTAAATTTTATTAAATGATAAAATGGTCAAAAAAACTAATATTCAGACAAATGACGTATATGATGTTAAAAATGTCATTAATGATCCATTTTGGGTCTCTTGTAATTTTATATAAAATATATTATCCATATAGTATAAATATACAAAAATACATGATAAAATATAAGCAAGTTAATAAAGGGTTAAATAAAAAAGACAAGGATTAAATAATTTACAAAAACTATCCAATTATAATTTGATGATTTTATTTCTACTTATATACACCTTATATTTGAAATTAATATATTTTAGACCTTTTGGAAAAGAAAATATGTTTATAATAAAATAATAATTTCAAAATTTCTTTAAGTGCCCCTCCTCCCTCATATAACAGTCCACCACCTCTAACTAGATACTGAAACCTCTCAAACCCATTGTCTCATTCAAAAACTACTAAACTATTCTCCCAAAATCCCTCTCTTCCTCCTATAAGCCTAAAATTAGGCATAAATCACATAAAGAAAGCATTTTTCTTCACACCAATAGGAGTTACCCTATTTAAAGGTAATGTATTCTCTCAAACTCTTTTCCCTTATATTCCTTCTACAACCCCCTAAACTCTATTTATTCCATTATAGTATAAAAAACACAGTATATTCAATATTTAAGTATTTTTTATGATATGTATTTTAACTTCACTCACACAAACCTCCATCTAAAGGATATGGACATTCTTTTTCTCTGAACTGCGAACTACTTCCTCACGAAACAATGATTGTTCATTTATATCCCACAACCTCTTATGGTTGAAATTATAAAAAAACTATATTTATATATGATATATATTATATTAATATCTTTTCTATTATTCTGTAATTATTATTTAAATCATACCTTTATGATTTTCATGTTCTGTAATTATGATAATTTCATTTTAGGAAGTGCGGACTACCGCCCCTCAAAGTGATATGACTCATCCAAGAAAAACATGGAACATATAAAGGATAGAATTTATTAACATATATATAATATGTAACATGGATATTAAATTGTATTTATAATATACATATGTATCATTTTATATTTATTCATTTATTATGACAAATAAATAAATGTAGAGTTTATGCGTACATACGACATTCCATCTCCATTAATGGTGCATTTCTTTTCTCATCTCTAAATACTACTGATTATATATATATATATATATATGTGTGTGTGCGTGATATTTATCATTTATTAAAATCATTAATATAATTCTTGAGATGATGTACTTACAACTACATGGTTAATTTTAATAATAACAAGATCATTTTTGACTCATGTTCCCAACATCGACGAAACAACCGATATGAACTACAATAATTAAAAAACTGTTATAAATGGTAATAAGTGATATAAAAGGAATAATAAACTTGAAAATGGTTCTGAATCAAGTATAAATTAACTTATGATTATTATTTAGGAAATTAATGAATGTGCGAGTCAAATCAGACATAAGCTAAGGGAAAATCTTAACCCAATTTCAATTATATGGGTTAATCTTTTACATGATGAATATGTGATGATATGGTTATTTGAGAACTGTATTTTGATATCCTATCTTTTATTTATAATTTCTTTATGTTAATTTATAGTGAATACACATAATCTATCTATTTTATTTACAAAATGATCTTTGTAAGGGAACCTTTTCACCCTCTTTTTTTGTAAAAGACTTATTTTATGTTATGTCATTGATTTTACATTCTATTATGTTCAAATATGTTCTTATATATCCTTATTTCTAAAAATTTTATGTCAATATGATTATGGGAAACTTTATATCTCATTAATTCATTTTCTAAATTTTTATGTGATGCCATTAGGCTGTCGAATTTTCGTAAGGGAATTTCTAAACAATATTTCCACTCTTTGGGATTTACGCATTCTTTGTTGATTATATTATGTGAATATTATGTGTGTAATCCCTATTTATTTATTTATGTTGAAATTTCCACATCCTATTGTGAGGATATAATTTTATTACACAAAATCAACCCCATTGATAAATTATTATGTAATTTATACGATCATTATAAGGGATTTGGTCTCAATTTATATTCCACTAAGTCTTAGATATTATTATCAACCAATTAACTTATATTGGGTGTATATAATGGAATTTTAAATATTCTATAATTATTCTCCTTATTTATTTTGATATTATAATCTGTTGTCAATGTTATTCTTTATTTATTTTTATTCAAGTAATATCTTATGTAGAAAGAGACACTTTAACTAAAACATTGTTTCAAATTTTTTAATGATTTATTCTTCTAAATCATTCTCATTAATGTAAATTTTCTCAAAATGGTTTTATGGATTGATTTCTATGGATATTAATGTTTTTCAAAGTTATTTTCTTTTAAAATTTTCAAATTTTTATGGGACACATTTATTAAAACATTTCTTTATATTTTTTTTTATTGAAAAGGATTGTATAATATCAATATATTGAACTAATATCTTCTGATTGCAATGTAGAAATGTTATCATAATTTTATGAATATACTATGTGTTATTATTTTGTAATGGTACTCTCACATTTGACGGGTGGTTACGTGATAAACCAAATGATGGGTGGTTCTATGATAAACCATGGTCTGGTGGTTATGGTTTAACCTCCAATACATTGGGTAGGGAAGTCTACTATATGGTTATTCCATTTAGTAAAATATATGGATGTCGACCATGTGGTTATTCCATTTTAGTATGTCTGGGTCTCAAGTAACCTTTATATGCTATATGTTGCTTTCTATGGGTTCAATGGTAATCATTATGTTATAAAAAAGGGTAAGCAATGATATTACATTCAGTGAGGTGTTTCTACTACTACATGAATGTGGAAACCATTACTTTATGATTATGTATACATGGATCACATGTTATTTAGAAAACTAAAAGGTTTTTTTATTTATGTATCCCTTACTGAGCTTCTTATGCTCTTCCCATGTTTTTGAAATTCTTTTCATAGGACATAAATTTTAATAGGGTTAAGGATGGGATCATGGAAAAGTCATTCTCTTTTAATCATGGAACTAAAAATATCTCTTTTTAAAGAGTTTTTGTTTTATGAAAAAATGGATACTCGGTAGAAGTGTCTTCATGTAATATTCAAGTTGTTATGTATATGTTATGACCTAATTCTCTAAGTCTATAATGGTGAAAATATCCTCAATGTGAATTCTTAACTTATTTCCAAATTATGTAATGTTTAAGGATGGATCCTTATAGTTCGTAACCATGGTCGGTTTAGAAAACTTTAGGGATTAAGATTTTTGTTAGACAAATGGGAATTCTTTATTTCTACTCATTATGTTAAATCATTGTTTTTATAACTTTTCCAGATAATGGAAAGTCTGTTACAAATGGAAGGAGGACGATCTCAAATGACATTCCTATCTTTTCCTGATGACTTTCTCGCAATACTTATTGAAAATTAATGTCTAGATGATTCTGAAACATTTTCTAACATACAACTCACTTCCCAGAAATTGTTTGAGATATCAAAAAACTCCTCTATACCTCGATACCATCATGGATCATGGGTTGCGTTTAATAAAATCATATTTTCTCAATATTCTCATATTTTTAAAAAGGTAAATACTATCAAGTCATTTTAAAATATATTACCTTATCACAAGATTTTGAATCATATTATTATTTTGAAAACGTTGATGAAGAGGGAGACCCTTGTGAAACCTATTTATATTTTCTTTTAAACTATAGTATTTCCTCACATACTTATGGAATTTAAAAAGGACCATTTATTGAATGTTTCAACTCAAAATAGATCTGACTGTTTTATAAAAAGAATTTTTTATCATAAGTTTTGAAATTATATGTCATACATGATTATTTTACGAAACTGCTTTTCTGTGAGCACCCATATAATCCAGGATGTATGAGGTGTATTTGGATCAAGGAATTACATGATTTTTAAGGATATCTAAATAATGGTTACAATGCATGGACTCTCTACCTATGTGAACAAGATGACGATGAAAACTGGTGGACTCCATAATAAATATATGGTGTTATTTCTTTGGGAATAGTTTTATTATATAGAGGTGAAAAAACATCAATATATATAAGACTTCATGAATTAAAATATTGAGTTAATTTTGAGTTGGGATAAAAATGAGAGGTATAAGAAAACCATTGAGGTTAAATCATGTTATGGTAATTTTTTTAATAATTTATCTCATTTTTTGGAATGTTATAAAATTATATAGTTTTTGAAAAATGACAACACACAGACCATGTGACTACCTGTCGCGTCGGAAAAAGATGTGGGAATCAAACCCACAACCAATGTGAGATATGGATTTATCTCCTACCACTAGACTAAGTGATGTTCGTGGTTAGTGTGACTAATAATTTTTAGACAAATGAATTTATGGATCAAGAATAAGTTGATTTTGGGATCTTATGTTAGTATAGGAAATTGATTATGTGATTAAGTGATAAAAGGTTATTTTGGAAGATGTTCTCTCTGTTGGGGAATAGTATATTCCCTAAGAAAATATTATACATTGGGTTATAAATTTAGAAGTAATTGTGGTGTTGGTCGGAGTGGATACTCAAGAGGGGGGTGAATTGATATCCAATTAAAATTTCTGTTAAAAATATTTGTATAAAATCCCTTAATTCATAAAACAAGTGAAACTATAGTAAATTTATAAGGATTTTAAATGTTCAATTAGTGTCTCAAAGATTGATTACATCTCAGTTAACTTAATCTAAAGATCATGTTAGCTTTTGAGACTGACTTACTGGTTCAAAATAAGTACAAACACTTTCTAGTTCAACTATAATAGTTTCTTTAAAGAAAAACATATTTATATTTAAAGAACATAGAAGCGAAATATTCAAAGTTTGTTTTATCAAAGATAAAAAGAACATAAATTTGTAAAACAAGAGGTCCAGTCTCAATTCGAGACTTATTCCTCTCAAACAGATTATATAAACTATGACCCACACCCATGATCAAGGGTTTGCAACAGTACACAGACTATCCAGGTACTAAGACCTCAACCATAGTTCTTCATGGGGAAAACAAAAATAATAATAGCACACATGCTATCCAACTCACACTTGACTTCTACCACTATCCACAGTGGGATATAAGATTCCAAGATAAGGATTGAGTAAGGATTTAGAAATTATCTAGTTCAGTATAAGAGATAGTGTGTGTCTAAAATAATATAGAGCACACACACCGCTGAAAATGTAAATATATGAAACACAGTAGAGCTAGATAGATAGAGATGAGTTTAGAATGCTCTATGTGTTTTGAGTGAAGCTCTGGACCCCTTGGATTGATGCAGATAAAGCTTTGAGTCCTCTAATTTTTTTCAATAAACAGAGTGTCATTATTTTATTTGACTTACAGGTCCCAATTTTATTAGGTTGAGTGAAGGTGAACTTGTTGAAGCTATTTTCTCCTTGAGTGATCAGGTTCTATCGATTTTTTATGTGTTCTGCCTTCTTCTTCTATGTATGTGAGTCCTTGTGTATCTCAAGAAGATTGTATCATTTGAGCAGGGAAATACTGACTGATCTTTACCTTTAGTAGTTCGAGGTTTCCTTTTATAGCTTTAGATCTAGAAATAGGAATGATTATCTTTTTATATGTATGAGGTACGGTTCTGGAAATTTCAACCACTATCATTAATTAATACCAGATGCATTAAACTGAGAAAATATGACCGTTGGAATTAAATAAGTGTTAATATAAATTCAAACAGATTTCATGACAATCGGTGAGTCATGAGATTCGTAAGTCATTTGAATTTGCTTCGGTATCGGTAGGCCATGTGATCAGCATCAACGTCGCTTGTCATCAGTGCGACTGTTCTTCATCAGTGTGATTGTTCTCATCGGTGTGAACATTCTCATCAGTGCGACCATTATCATCGGTGTCACCATTCTCATCAGTGCGATCGTTCTCATTGGCGTGACCATTCTAATCGGTGGGATCGTTCTTCATCGGTGTGACCGTTCTCATCAGTGCCTCAAGAAAATAACAAACAGTGAGTCAAAAACATGAAATTCGCACAAAGTTTCTATTCAATCCAGAACACTTCCAGGTCAATAGTAAACCATAAAGAATCATAGACAAACAATTGTAGACATGATTAATCATATTTAAAACATTTAGAACAGAATGAATAATTGACTAAATTGACTTATAAACAAAGATAACAATGATTTGTGATTATTAAAACAACCATCTCACAGAGGGTTCAACAATCTCCCCCTTTTTGATAATCACAATTCTTTGGAATAAATGATTAGGTAGGAGAGGATTCAGTATGATCCCCTTATGTAAACAAAATATATAAATAGTCATTTATTCCATTTTATCTACGTATTCATTTAAACAAGTAGTCATTTCTCCCCCTATATATATTCATTTCTCCCCTTTATAGAAACGAATATACTCTTCTCATCCTTACTGAGTGTATATATTTTCTCACCCTTTTGGATTATCAAAATTAACAAGAGAGTAGAGAGAATAAAAAATAAATTTCCATTAAAAGAACCACTCAAAAAGGTATACAAAAAAATTCCCTATAAAAAATGACAGGAACAACTACTTCATGTGGTGTAGAGGAGCTTTTCCTTTAGCATATGGTGGAATGGATGGGCCAGAGGGTGGCTTGGTGGAAGGTTGATCTAGCCAGATGGAGAGTGAAGGTAGCACATCTTGGGATGTTAGCAGAGTGTGTGCTAGGGTCACTTGTGGTTGAGTAGAAGATTTTCCAGAAGGTGGCTGGTAAATGACCGGCTGAATATTAGAGAGAGCCTGAAAAACTGACAGCTGACTAAGAGAAACATTGGATGGACTGAGAGGCTCAGCAATAGGAGAGAAAATTTCCATAGATTGCACATGATGATATGGTTTGATTAGATTGATAAAATCTGGAATGACTTCACCACCATATTTCATGGCCTTCTCAAAATCATCTTTGTTCTGCATAAAACATTATAGAGTGGGAGAAAATTCTTTCAACTGCTGGACTTGAGCTTTAAAGGATTTTGTGAATAGAGGAAGACGCAAATTCTCATCCAAGACTTTAAACAGATGGTTCAACTCTTACTTGGTATATATTTTAAAGAAGTAGTGATCCACTTTTTCTTTTATCTCTTTCTGAGCCTTCGTAGCATCATTTGAATAATGATTTACCATCATGTGATTATGATCACGATTTTCTTTAATTTCTTCAATGAATCTAAATCTAGAATCTTTCCAAGAGATGCTAACTCTTCTTTTATAACATCTTTTAAAGAATTGATCTCATGGACAGTAATCATGGTCACTTTTGAGGAGCTATCTTGAGCAACAATCTGAGTAATCTCAGCCTTCAACTTTCTCAAAGCAGATTTCTTCAGGTGTTCTACCAAATTTCTCAAAACTTCCATCATGCCAGTGACTTTTGATATAAATTCACCTAACAAATATACTAATCCACATCTCAAATCCAAGACTGCTTGATTCAGAGAGGTAATATTCCTACCAATCATCTCACCAGTATTTCACAGGTCTAGCTTAATAATAATTTCCACTATTTGTGTTAAAGCATCCATAGAAGCCTCAGATAAATTCACAGGATCGAGAGAAATAGATAATTCCTCTTTCACTATCTCTCTAACTGTGTAAAGAAACTCATCTATAAATCTATCCAAATAAAATTGAGAAACTGAAGAACCATGTCTTTCTACTGTCACTTGCACATTCTCAGCAACTGGTTTAGACTTAACTGAATGTATTGCCTTTGCAATATGCACTTCTTCTTCCTCTTCATCTGAATAATCGAAACCAAGAACTGAAAAACTTGGGTGTTCCTCCCATGTAGCTTTACAAGAGGTATACTAAGGCTTTACAAAATTAGCTTTTCCAAAATTATCATGTGAGACTTCCTCACCTACTTCAATCTCTGTATGCATTGTCCTTTCAGCCTCATAAACGACATCCTGCTCATCTAAATTTGGTTTTGGATCAACATGGATTACATTGTGACCATAAACTGGTCAAGGACTCTCATTAACATCATCGTCATCATATTTACTATCATAATCATCATCACCATCATCACCAGTTCCATGTACATTATTTTTTACTAAAGATTCATCGGAACAATCCTTGTTACTGGATCCATACTGCTCAGAATCTGATTCTTCAGTATCAGCTTCCTCTTCATCACCTAGAAGGGGTTCTGACTTAGGTAACTAAAGAGGTTGACTAGCTGGTCCAAATTATATTCTTCTTTTCGTAGGAATTACTGTATCAGGACAACTTCAGTTTTCAAGAGGTGACTCTGTTTCCTTCTTTAGTATCCTCATCATTATCTACTTCAGCTTCCCTTGTTTCCTTCTTACTGGACTCTCCAGTTTGGTTAGGAAATTCTGTTTCTTCTTCATCATCAGATTAGACAACATCCCCATTAGGTTGTAAACCGGGATCAATCATCCCCTTTGGTCTCTTAGAATGATCAGAATGATTAAAGGAGTCATACAACTTGTTTTCATAATAAACCCATGACTTCTTCCATGGATTTCAATTAATTTTCATTCTTTTGCAGATATCCTTGTTAATATAGAAACTAATAGTTGATAAGATACACTCATATCCATCTTCAACACAGCCCAAAAACTTTCGTACGACAGAGATTTGCTTAGAATATAATAACGTTGTCTCCTTCTTGGATGGATTTACCATTTCAAAAATATTAACTGTAATATATCTACATATGTTTATCTTGTCACCATTCACCAATAAACATAACAAGAAAAAATCTTGATACTTTACAGCAGCAAAATAACCTTTTCTGGGAAAGATTTGGTGCTGAATAAACTTAAACAAGACTCTACTTTCTCCATCTAACATAGTAGCTGTTATTCTTCTAGATTTATAAATTCTAGTTAGCATCTCCAGAGCAAGCTCATGAGAAAAATATTTATTGGTAGGAGGAATGTTACCAGTGTAATCATCATATCTACCGTTATGAGGTAACCCCAAACATTCATCCCATTGCTTTGATGAAAATTTTATCTTTTTCCCTTCCACCACTGAAGATAATCTTGCAACTTTTTCCCCATCCAATACAATAGTTAAGTGCATATAAAACTCATGCACAATCATTGGGTAGTAGACTCTGTTATTTTCATAGAACCATTCATTCCATCGTTGCATCTCCAGTACTTTTAAAAGAGCAGACTTACTGAATAACACCCATTCGAAACTCACTTCCTTTTCTGCGGTGACCACCCGAGTTTCCAACTCCAGGTTCACTGACCTTTGAGTCATCCTGCTATATTCTCTTCATTGGTGTTTCATAGGAGAGGAACCTTCAGACTTCTTGCTTTGCCACTTTTTCTTTTCCATTTGGATATTCGATAAGTTTGAGAGGTTGGAGGGGTTCAAAAAGGTTCAGGATTTAGAAAAAGGTAGAGTTAGCCGGGAGATGGATGGTCAACAGTTTTTAGAGAAAGAAATAGTCGCACGTCATAAATTTTATCATTTAGGGTTACAATCATAAACAATAAATATGATTAAGTATAACAACGTCATATTGAAAAATACTAACAGTTTCATAAACTGTAAAACTTAAACTGTAGAAAAGATCGGTTTCAATGATCGGTTTCACTGATTGGTTTCACCAATCGATTTCAATGATCGGTTTCACAGATCGATCATACATAACTTTTTATTAATAAAATCTTACCTTTCTAAGCTTAATAGTTTGGTGAAAATATCAGCAAATTGATATTCAGAGTCAATAAATTCCAAAGAAATATCACCTTTTTGATAATGATTTCTCAATAAGTGATGTATGACATCAATGTGTTTGGTCCTAGAGTGAGACATAGGATTCATGGAGATATTAATTGTACTAGTGTTATCACAATTTGTAGATGCATGTCTAAATTGATATCCATAGTACAACAAAGTGTGTTTCATCCACAGAATCTGTGGACAAAAACTACCGGCATCAATGTTTTCTGCTTCAGCAGTAGACAATGCAACAAAGTTATGTTTCTTACTACACTAAGATACCAAGGACATTCCAAGAAGATGACATGTTCCAGATGTGATCTTCCTATCTAACTTTAAACCATCAAAGTCTGCATCTAAATAACTTATTAAGTCAAAGGATTGTCCTTTTGGATAAAACAAACCTAAATTGGTAGTATGTTTAAGATATTTGAATGTCCTTTTAACTATAAGTAAATGAGATTGTTTATAATTAGCTTGAAATATTACACACATGCATACACTAAATATAATATATGGTCGACTATTAGTAAAATAAAGTAAGCTTCCAATCATACCTCTATAACTAGTTTGATCAACGAGTTTCCCAGTTTCATCATCATCCAACTTACAGGTGGTACTCATAGGTGTGTCACTTCACTTATTACTATCCAAACCAAAATGTTTTAAAATATCCTTTCTATATTTACATTGATTTAAAATAATACCATACTTCTTTTGAAAAATTTGAAAACCAATAAAATAATTGAGTTCTCCCATTAAAATCATTTGAAATTAATTTTTCATAATCTTTGAAAAGTCAGTACATAAAGAATGGTTAGATGATCCAAAGAGGATATCATCAACATATATTTGTATAATAAAAATATCTTTAGAAATTCTTTTAACAAAGAGTGTGGGATCTGTAATTCCTTTAGTAAAACTTTTTGAGATTACAAAATTTGTTATTATATCATACCAAGCTCTTGGAGCCTGTTTTAGACTATATAAATATTTAGAAAGATTAAAAACATTATTTGGAAATTGGGGGTTTCTAAAACCAGGTGGTTGTTCAACAAAAATGTCCTCAATTATAAAACCTTTTAGAAAAGAACTTTTAACATCAATTTGATATAACTTTCAATTCAGATGAGCATCATAGGCAAGTAGAATCCTAATATCTTCTAATCTAGATATAGGTGCAAAGTTTTCCTCAATGTCTATTCCTTATTCTTGCTTTTACCCTTGTGGAACTAGCCTTGCTTTGTTCCTAACTATATTTCCATATTCATCAACTTTATTTCTAAAAACCCATTTAGTGCCTATTGGCAAAGTGTCCTTTGGTCTGTTAACTAATTCCCAGACTTTGTTTCATTCAAATTTATTTAATTAATCTTACATATACATTACCCAAAATTCATCATTGATTACATCATTGATATTTTTATGATCTAACTGTGAATGAAAGGCTTTATGTTTAACCTAGTTTCGTAGAGAAGATCTAGTCTGTGTTCCTATATCAAGATTACCAACAACAACATATAAAGGATAATTATTTAGAATCCTAGTTGATCTAGTAAAGGTCGGACTAGAAATTTTAGGTTCTTCCCTAGATTCAGCTTCTACAGAAACAGGTTCTGGTGTATTTCCAAAAATGGTTGTCTTGACAATAGGATAACTGACTTTATCATGAAGGTCTATAATAGAAAAATCTTCTTCAATATTTTCAGGAGAAGACTTAGGTTCATGTGGATTGGTATCATCAAATTTGATGTGAATAGATTATTTCACAGATTTAGTGCTTTTATAGTAATTGTATATCCTAAAAAGATTCCTTCATCACTCTTGGATGAAAATTTATCAATAGTACCATTATTGTTGAGAATAAAGACTTTGCAACCAAAAACTCTGAAGTAACTAAAATTAGGATTCCTATTATTCCACAGTTCATAAAGGGTCTTTTTACTAATAGGTCTAATCAAGAATCTATTTATAATATAACAAGATGTATTAAAAGCTTTAGCCCAAAAATAAATAGGTAAATAATAATCATTGGGCATAGTTCTTGCAATTTCCTTAAGGGTTATATTTCTTATATCTACCACACCATTATGATGAGGATTCCTAGGGGCAGAAAGTTGTGACTATAGTAATTTTGTGAGCTGTAAGATTCAAACTCATGATTTTTAAACTCACGGCCATGATCACTTCTCAGGGTCTTAATCTTAAGTCCACAAAGGTTATATATAGACCTAGAGTATTTAACAAAATAAGAACAAAATTCACTTTTGTGAGATATAAAGTATACCCAAGTGTATCTAGAAAAGTCATCTAATAGAACATAAACATAGTGCTTACCATTTATACTATAAACTCTAGAGGGTCTAAACAAGTCCATGTGAAACAAATCGAGAGGTTGAGAAGTTGAATCTTATTTATTTGACTTAAAAGAAACTTTATGTGGATTTCCCTTTTGACAGAGATTAAAAACATTATCAGTTGGGAATTCAAGTTTAGGTAGGTCTCAAACTATGTTTTTCCTAGTCAGTTTTCTATGTGAGTGAATATTGATGTGTCCTAATCATTTGTTCCATATCCAAGACTATTTATTAAAACCATTTAAACAAGTAGTATTTTTTATCCAAATAATTCCAATAAACAGCATAAACATTTTCATTTCTCAAAGAAAAAAAAATACTAGAATATTTTTACAGTTAATAAAATTACATGAATCATATAAAAATTTAACATTGAAACTATCATCATTCAACTAAGAAATACTTAACATGTTATATTTAATTCCATCAAAAAATAAAACATTGGAAATTAAAACTGAATTAGTTTTACCAATCTGGATTAAGTCGATGATTTTTCCTTTTGAATTATCACCAAAGGTGACATGGCCCCCATAAACTTTGATTAAAATATTTATGCATGAGTAATCTCTAGTAATATTCCTTGAACATCCACTATCGAAGTACCATAAATTCTTATGGGAAAATTTCAACATGTTTCCTACAAAATAGGTTTAAACAGATAATGATTTTGGTACCTAGATTTTCTTGGGTCAAGATAGGTTAGAAAGCAAAACCTTTGGTACCAAAATTTGTCAAATGGGTCTCATACAATCAATAGATTCAAATTATTCTGAAAGATAAACTTTATTTGATCTATATTAATGTGAATAACTAGTTGAAGAATATGAATTTCCAAAAGTAGAAGTAGCAGTATTCTGTCCAGATTTTGGAATAAATCTATTTTTAGTAATATTTCTCTATCTAGGATGATAACCTATTCCAGTGGTATATTTTGGTGCCACTTGTTTTTCTAGCATTTGAGTTTTATTATTCTTTCCATTCTTGAATTTCTCAAAGTCCTTCCTTAATTGCTGAATGGAAAATTTTAGTTCAGTATTTTCCTTAAGTAATTGAGCATTCATTTCCTTTTCTATATCAATTGAAGAGTTAACAGATCTGGTCAAAGCATGTTGTTTCTTTAAGGTCTTATTCTTGTCCTTCAATTCATTATAGGTTTCTTCTAGCATATTACAATATTCAAACAACTCTTCACTAGTCATGTTTTCAAATTCATAATTAGAATCAACTCCAGAAAAATATGAATTTCAAGCAGGAGTATCCAATGTTACCTCAAATGAGTTTGTCATGAAACACATATTTGCTTTTTTAGATTTTTCATCCTGAGTGGAATTAGAATCACTTGAATTGTATTATGAAGCACTCCAAGTTTCATTCATAGATTTCTTTTATTTGTTGTCCTTGAGTTCATGTTTCTTTTTGAATTTTAACTTTGGAAAATCTGCTTTTACATGTCCTTTCCTTTTCCACTCATAGTAGACAATTTCATAACTCCTATCAGAATTTTTCTAATCCTTATTCTAATGACCTTTATTGTCATACATTCCCTTATATTTTGATTTTTTAAAGAACCTCTTATTTCTATAAAACTTCATAAATCGTCTCTCTATCTGAGCCATGTCAGTATCACTGTCAGACGCACTCTCATCACTGGTTGATCTATCACTTTCACATTGAATTTTCTCCTTGTCCTTGTTTTTTGAAGCAGCAGTTTTGAAAGATACAGACTTCTTTCTTGGTTCATCATCTTCTTCCTTGTTTACCATTATCTCTTCTTCATACATCATTAGTTTACCAATAAGTACCTTGACATGCAGAGCACCAATGTCACATGATTCTCTAATTGAAAATGATGTGCCTCTCCATCTATCAGGCATACATCTTAGTATCCTCAAGATTTTTTCTTTTGTTGGAACATATTTTCCAAGTGAAATAATAGTGTTGAAAATATAATTAAACCTGAGATACATATCAAAAATAGGTTCATCAGACTTCATTTTAAAATTATCATACTTAATAGTGTAGGTATTCAATCTCATTTCTTTAAAATTGGTTGTTACCTCATGGGAAATAGCCAAAGTATCCCATATTTCATAAGCAGTCTTACATGGAGATATTGGATTATTCCTCATCACCTAAATCATAGTACAAAGCTTTCATTTATTTATAGTTATTACTGAAATCATTTTTAGTGGGTTCATCCCAAGTAGTTCTTTTAGTTTCTGGATTCTTATATTGAGTCTCTATGGCAGTCCATATGACAAATCCCATACTTTCTAAATGAATTTTAATTTTAAGGTTCCATTGGGAATAATTTGTACCATTAAATAATGGTGGAATGTTGGTAGCAGTATCTTATAGTCTATTATCCATAATTATATTTTGGAAAATATATTTAAAGAGATAAAATTTAGAACTAACAAAAATTTAAGATCTTTAAGATACAACTAAAATCACAGTTGAAAAACAGAGTATTTGGAAATCCTCTGATACCAAATGTTGGTCAGAGTGGATATTCAAGAGGGGGTGAATTGAGATCCAACTAAAATTTCTGTAAAAAATATTTGTATAAAATCCCCCAATTCATAAATCAAGTGTAAATTTAGTGAATTTATAAATATTGTAAATGTTGAATTAGTCTCTCAAAGATTGATTACTTCTCAGTTAACTTAATCTAATGATCAAGTTAGCTTTTGAGACTAACTTACCGGTTCACAATAAGTAGAAACACTAGATAGTTCAAATTTCAGAGTTTCTTTACAGAACAACATATTTATATTTAAAGAACATAGTAGTGGAATATTCATAGTAGGTTTTAACAAAGATAAAAAGCACAAAATTTTTTAAAGGCGATACGTAGTCCCCTCAAACAGTTTTTATAAACTATGATCCAAACCCTGGATTGAGGGTTTGCAATAGTACACAGACTGTCTAGGTACTAAGACCTCGACCATAGTTATTCATGGGAAAAATAAAAAAAACACAATAGCACAAAGGTTATCCAGGTCAGACTTGACCTCTACCACTATCCATAGTGGGATATAATATTTTAAGAGAAGGATTGAGTGAGGATTTAGAAATCATCCAGTTTAGTACATGAGACAGTGTGTGTCTAAAACAATACAGTGTACACACACTGCTCAAAATATAAATATATGAAACATAGTAGGGATAGAAATATAGAGATGAGTATAGAATACTCTATTTGTTTTGAGTGAAGCTCTGGACTCCAAGGATTGATGCAGATAAATCTTTGATTCATTCTCTGATTTTTTTGAATAAACAGAGTGTCCTTTTTGTATTTCACTTCCAGGTCCTAGTTTGATCAGGTTGAGTGCAGGGGAACTCGTTGAAGATCTTTTCTCCTTGAGTGATATGGTTCTATCGATTTAGTATGTGTTCTGCCTTCTTCTTCTATGTATGTGAGTCCTTGTGTATCTCAAGAAGATTGTATCGTATGTGCATGGAAATACTGACTGATCTCTACATTTAGTAGTTCAAGGATTCCTTTTATAGCTTCATTTCTAGCAATAAGAATGATTAACTTTTTACATGTACGAGGTATGGTTCTTGAAATTTCAACCACTATCATTAATTAATAGCAAGTTCAATATACTGAAAAAATATGACCGTTGGAATTAAATATGTGTTAATAGAAATTCAAACAAATTTCATGACTGTCAATGAGTCTTGAGATTGGTAAGTCATTTGAATTTTCATCGGTATCGATAGGTCATGTGATCAACATTGGCGCGGTTGTCATCAGTGTGACCATTCTACATCAGTGCGACCGTTCTCATTAGTGCAACAATTCTCATTGGTGCGACCATTCTCATTGGTGCGACCGTTCTCATCTGTGCAACCATTCTCATCAGTGGGACCGTTCTTCATTGGTGTGACAGTTCCCATCAGTGCCTTAAGAAAATTACTAATGGTGAGTCAAAACATGAAATTCGCACAAAGTGTATGTTCAATTCAGAACACTTCCAGGTCAATATTAAACCAGAATGAATCATATATAAAGATCTGTAGACATGATTAATCATAGAAAAAAAATTTAGAATAGAATGAATAATTGACTAAATTGACTTATAAACAAAGATAACAATGATTGGTGATATTAAAATAACCATCTCACAGAGGGTTCAACAGGTGGAATTTTATTTTAGATGAATCTATGGTAATATTGTGGGCTTATATCAATATGAGTTATTTATTGAAATTATTTACCTATCATAGATAAAATGTGATTAGGTTAATTAATTTTAAGTATCTGACTTTAAGATTAGTCTAGGTCATATATAGATAAATGTTAAGATTTATTGTGGTAGACTATGTGATTATGTTCTTCTGAGTTCTAGGGTTTAATCATTGTTTGGATTTTATTGAAGAATTTTAAGTACAATTGTGTATTGAATGGTCTTTGTGGAATATTGTGTATTATTTGTTTAATTTTGGAGATTATTAATTGTATTTTATTTATTAGGGATTATCTTTCGTGGGGATCATCTGATCTTGTACTATCCTTTTTTTGGCTAATGTCGAAAGATAGGGGAAATATATAGTTAATATTTTTTGGATCATGTATTTAACTAAATGTTTATTCTAGTGCTTCAGGTTGGACCAAGTCATCTTGAATACTCATATATTAAGGAAAATGTGATTTTTCTTGTTAAAAAAATATTAAAGGATAAAACTCTACTTGAAAAGTAGGTATATTTCATTATGTACTTAGTCAGTCTCATAAATAAATTCACTAACTTTATGAAAAGGAAATTTAATCAAAAACGGTTTCCGTTTACGTTTCCTATTGGGGAATCCATGACCGTTTAACCCATCATATGTTTTTTTATTTTTTGGTTGTTAAACATTCTTCTGATCAAGTTTTCTTTCGCTCTCCATCAGAACAAGATGGTTATATTCTCCTCCATATCCATTTTTCATAGATGGAACCCTAAAATGGGTTATCTAAGGTGACCATTGTAATTATCATTTATTCTTCTAAATTGATAGTTTAATTGACTCTTTTTCTGATGTGGTATTTTTAATTTTGTTTCCATGCCCTATTTTAAAATTAAGAGTATGAAATTCCCAATAGGGGGGAAAGATGTAACATCCCAGGTATATAAAGAATAATAAATTTTCATATTTATTAAAATTTATGAACTAAATATTAATTGAACATTAAATTGGATTCTATGTTCGGTGGCATATTCGACCCATAATAATGTGTTTCTTTGAAATCTCATATTTCCCACAATGGTGAGTCATACTGAAAAATAATTATATAATATTATTATTTTAAATTGTATTTAATGACTAGTCATTGTATTGGAGAGAATGAATATAACTAATAATATTTTTATTAAACATGTTTTTTAAATGTATTTTCATTTATCAAATAAATGATACTTTATTAAAATGAGACTGAATCCAATTTAAACCAAAAATACTCTAATATTCTTTAAAGGTCCAATTTACTGCCTTTTGATGGAGAATAATTTTTATGTCCAGTTTTTTTCACTGATATGTTTTATTTGACAAAATAAAATTATTATTTATAATATGGATGTGAAAATTTACTTTGGTGGAAATATGTGTATTTTTCTGATAAAGTTCATTTTTAATGAATAGTGAAAAATACTGCATTTAAATTCAAAACTGCCTGTTAAACTAATTTATTTATATGGTTATATTATATTTTTAATTTGTTTTAATGTGTAATCAGATTATATTTTTTCTATTTAATCTGATTATAGTCATTGTAAGTAATTTCATATTGAAATTGAAAATAAGAAAGTGTCAATATTTTGATACTTATTATTTCTTAAAAACACGCTTTTTGTTTTCACAGTGGGAATTAATTTTAAATTAATTTTTTTACAACTTGTGTGTTTTGAATTTGTAAAAATAGATTCCATATTTGAATCAGGAGGTCCAAATTGGGTAAATAGGTAACATTTATTTTTAGACATAATGAATAGTAACTTTAATAAATATTTTATTTACCATGGTTATAAAGTAAATATGGGAAATTAGGGAAAAATAATATTATAATAATAATTATTTACACTAACATGTGTCCTAATCTAATTGTATGATACATTTACTATAATGTTCATCCTCGTGTCGATTTTCAGACCACATGGAGCCACTTGTTTGTGAAAATGACACTTTATAAACATTAATTTAAAGTTAAGGAAAATTTTACATAAACATATATCTTTTAGTAAATTATTTTTTATATAGTTTTTTATATATATATATATATGATATTTTCAACTATAAATATTTATTACAAATATAAATATATTTCCTAAATCCTGGTACATTATTTCTAATTTTTATACCTCATTTTATGACACAATGGTGATGTAAGGATTACCTCATAAATGAATGTTTTAAATAAATGAGATTTTAAATATTAAAATAACTTTATTTTGTACCATTTTATGAATTAAAAAAAATTAGATTAGGGTGAATTTTTATATTTTATTTAGTGAAGTTTTTTAGGATGAATTATGTTGTTATGGATTTTTTAAAAAGTCATGACATGAATTGTATTAAAATTGACTTAAATTAGTTTATAAATCAATTAAATTTTATTAAATGATTAAATAGCCCAAAAAAATTATATTCTATCCAATGACATATATTATGTTAAAAATGTTATTAATGATCCATTTTTCGGTCTCTCGGCATTTTATAGTAAATATATTTTCCATATAGTATGCAAATATAAGAAGACATGGTAAAAGTAAAATAAGATAACAAAGGGTTAAATAAAAAAGATAACAATTAAAAAATATCCAAAACATATAAAATTATTGTTGGATAGTTTTATTGAAACATATATACACCTTATATTTGAATTAAATATGTTTTGGACCTCTTGAAATAGAAAATAAATTTCTAATAATATAAGACATTCAAACATTCATATAGAGCCCCTCCTCCCTATTATAAAAGGTTACCACCTCCAACCCATTACTCACACCTCCCAAGCCCCTTTGATCTTCCAAAATCTACAAGAACAATCTCTCAACATCCCTTGGTTCTTCCTAAAAGACTAAACATAGGCATAAATCACATCAAGAAATCATTTTGGGTTAAACCAAAGGGAGTTACCCGATTTAAATGTAATGTCTTATCTCAAGTTCATTTCTTTTATTTTCCTTCTCCAACCCCATAATCTGTATTTCCTCCATTATTTTATAACAAAACCCATACCTTTAATGTACTAGTATTTTTATGATAAATATTTTATCTAAACTCACACACACCTTCATCAAATGGATAAAAATATATTGTTTCTGTGTATGGTGAACTACTGCCTCACGAAATGATGATTGATCATTTATCTCCTACCGCCTATCCTAGTGGCCATAATGATGTCACTATATTTATATATGATATATTTTATATTTATATATTCTCTATGATTTTTAATTTTTTATCTAAATCATACCTTTATTCTTTTCATGTTGCGTAATTATGATAATTTCATTTGAGAAAATGCAGACTACAGCCCCCTCAAAGTTATATGACTCATTCATTACATACATGGAATTTAAAATTGATGGAATTAATGAACATGTATAAACTATATAACAATGATTTCATACTGGATTTATAATATAAATATGTATCATTTTAGTATCATTCTTTTTTTATGACAAAGAAATGAAAGTAGAGTCCATGCGTATGTACAGCCTACTATCTCCATTAACCGTGCATTTCATTTCTCATCTATAAATAATATGGATTATATATATATATGGGATATTTATGTGCTATTAAAATCAATAAAATAATTATTGAGATGATGTAATTATAACCACATGGATAATTCTAATAATAATATGTTGATTTTTCACTCAAGTTCCAAACAGTGACGAAATGACCCATATGAACTACAATAATAATCAAACTATTATAACATAGAAATAAGTGATATAAATGAAATAATAAACATGAGAATATTTTTGAAGAATGTATAAATTAATTTAATTTTATTCTTTAGGAAATTAAGGAAAGATCGATTCATGTCGAACAAGAGGTAAGGGATCTTCTTAACCTAATTTAATTTTTATGGGTTAATATTATAATTCTTGAATATTTCATGACATGATTTTGTGAGGAATGAATTTTTATGTACTATATTGTATTTATACTTTATTTATGATCACATATAGTGAATACACACAGCCATTCTATATTTTTTAAAAAATGATCTTTATAAGGGAACCTTTTCACCCTCCTTTTTTAGTCAGAGACTTCTTTTATGTTATTTCTTTGAATTTCTATTCTTTTATATTTGGATATGTTTATATATATACTTATTTCTATATATTTTATGTCCATGTGATGAGAAAAACATTTCTCTCTCATCTATTCATTTTCTAATTTTTTATGTGATGTTGTTAGGCTGTCAAATTTTCATAAGGGAATTTCTATACTCAATTTACACTCATTGGGTTTTACACATACTTTATTGACTATATTATGTCAATTTTATCTGTCTAATACTTATTTATTTATTTTTTGTTGAAATTTCTACTTCCTTTTTTCTTGATATACCTTTACAACACATGATCACTCCATCGATAAATTTTTAAGTCATTTATATGATACTTGAAAGGGAATTTGTCTTAGTTTATATTCCAGTGAAACTTATTTGTTATTATTCACAAATTCACTTTTATATGGGGTGTATACTATCATTTGACATATTATATCAATGTTATCCTGTACTTATTTATATTCTTGTATTATCTCATGTGGTAAGGGACTCTTTAACTAAAAAATTGTTTCAAATGTTTTAACGATTTGTTATTCTAAATAATTCTCATTAATGTCTATGTTTTCAAAATGGTTTTATGGATTTATTTATAAGTTTATGGATGATTTTAAATATTAATTTATATTAAATGGTTCAATGTGTTAGGAGACACTTTGATTCAAAAATCTCTTTATAAAAGTTTTTTTTTGTATTTTAAAAGGATTGAATTATATCAATATCTTGAACTGATATCTTGTGATTGCAATGTGAAAAAAGTTAACTTTCCTTTATGAATGTATTATGTGTTCTGATTATGTAATGGTACTTTGATATTTTTTGGGTGGTTACATTATAAACCAAATGACAGGTGGTTCCATGATAAACTAAGGATGGGTGGTCACTTTGTTACCTCCAATGCATTGGGTAAGGAAGTCGGCCATATGGATACAACCCAAATGAACCAAAGTCTTCCATTTTTATTGATTTTTGATAACCCCCCTTTCAAGTTATAAGAGGGAAACCTTATAAGGCTCGTATTCTTAGTGATTACAAGACCCATACACTTAAGAGACATTACATGACCCAATGTCCTTAGGGAATTCAACCAGACTATAACTACAAGGAACTGCCCCTCCCAAAAAATCTGCATCGTGATGGTAGCTCTCCACCTTCGCATGGTCGTCTGGATAAGCTTCATTTGCTTGTAATTCCTGTTCCTGATTGTGCAGACTTACCCTCTCATTCATTCAAATCCATTGGTTCTACTCTGGAGAGTGTGTGTGCTTTGAATCGTCTACTAGGGACTCTCTTTTTTTTGTAGAGTCTGTCTAGGGAAACAACACTGATCATGTGTCCTGAAGACATTAAAGGTTTCCCAAAATCCTTACTGACAAAATGGCATGCGTGTAACGAAGGACTTAAAGTCTCCAATCACAAAACGGTGGCCCAAGGTGAATAGTTTCAGCAGCTACAATACCAATCCATACCAACTATAGTTCCTTCTGAAGTAAAGTAGAATTTTTCCTCCACCAATTTTCGTAGCTGGTTCTCTTAGATGCACTTATAGAGACCTCACCAACTGGGCAGATGCTCATTTTCTCTGTATGGATTTCCCATTTAGTGATATGTGTGGAAGATAACTATATGATTATTCCATTTCAGTATGTTCATGTCCCAAGATAACTTTATATGATACACATTTTATTCTATGGGTTTAATGGTAATCTTTCAGTTACAAAATGGGTAATCAATGACCTTATATTCAAGGAATAATTCATCCTACTCATTTAATATTAAAAGTTTTACTTTATGATTAAGTATAAATGGATCACATGTTGTTTTGAAAACTAACATCTTTCCTTCTTTATGTATCCCATACTGAGCTTTTTATGCTCATCCAATGTTTTTAAAATGATTTTCACAGGACATAAAGATGAGTAGGGTTAAAGATTGGATCAAGGAAAATTGATGCTATTTAAATCATGGAACTAAAGGTGTCTCTTTTTAAAATGTTTTTCTTTTATGTAAAAATGGATACTAAGTAGAATTGTCTATAGGTAATATTCATGTTGTTATATATAGGTAATTACATAATTCTCTAAAGCTCTAAACCTCAAAAGATCTTCAATGTGAATTATTCACTTAATTCTAGATTATGTACTGTTTATGGAAGGGACCTTATAATAAATATCATTTATATTATTTTAATATATCTTTATTACCATCCAAATAAAATAGAAATTAAAAACACATCACAAGGTTTTGTGAGGCATTTTTCTTCCATAAACAGCATGGACATTATTTTTTTTAACAGAATGGGGGGTAAGAATTTATATGTTTTATTATCGTTATATATGTATAATAATATATAAAAACTAATATATAAAAATTATTCCATTCATTAAATCTAACTCATATAAGTGGTGGTTAAAAACTAATAACATTGGTTCGCGAGGTAGTAGCCCAGGACACACACAGATGATGATTTCAAATACTATTTGATGGAAGTGGACACAGTTTTGGGTTATAAAATAATCATATTATAATATATATATATATGTATGATAATATTTTTTTAAAATATCTTACCCTAGTGGGAAATGATTTTACAATTTTATATGATGATGTAAATCAAGAAATCATAGTTAAAAATTCTGCCCCTTCTTTGGATAACCTAATTAGGTTTAAAACAAATCCTTTCTATATTATATATATTATTTCAAAAAAAGAATATTTTATTTGTTGAAATATTTAAGGAGTTCATTTGATTTTTTATTGGCTAATAAATGGTATTTTATTGTTTGAAGAGGTGATGAGGGGGGGTGATCATTTATAAGTGAGGTATGTAGAACATATGTAATTTTCATAAAGAAAATGGTGTAACCAAATTTTTCACATGCCAAAAGGCTCCTATATAGTTCATTTTAGAACCTTATAGGTTATAAGGTAGAAATTGGACTATAAATTTTTTTAGTTACATGTTTGTAGTTTACATTACCCATAATAATTTAATTTTGACTCCTGTGTAAACCCAAGTGTATCTCAACTGTTGTAATTAATTTTTACTCTTGATTATATTCTTTGCTCAAAAAACAATGTTTAAATTATTAGATATTATAAATTATGATTACTATAATTATCAAAAAAATAATAATAATTTAAATACAGATATGTGGAAATTTTTAATTTAGAATTTTTCCCTCTAACGTGATGAAATTGTTGTTTTTCATAAATAAATGTTTCAAAAGTTCAAAAAGATTTTATATCAAATTATATATTAAATTAAATGAAATTTGATAAAATAGATTAATATATATATATATAATTGAACTAATATTACTTTTATTACCAACATAATATAATTTTAAAATTTTTAAATACTTTAAAAGAAGTGACAATTCTTAAAAAAACATATATTTCCAGTAATTATTTAACAAAAAATTAGAAATTTATCAAAAAATCGCTGCAATATAATTTTAAAAATCTGATTAAAAAAATGTTTTTTATCTTTTAAAATTAAATCTCTAAAATTTGATAAATTTAATTTCAAATTAACAATGAAAAATTTGAGAGAATACTTTTGAAAGAATATAATTATTAATCCAAAAATATGAATTTTTCTTATCTCTTGTATAGAAATCAAATAAGAATATTTTTAAACATTTTATATGGAATATATTATATAAAATTCAAAAAATTAATTAACTAATAGTGATGGACTAATTTATTGAGTTAAAACTCATTCACCCATTGATAAATACTTTTTCAGAAAAAGATTTCATTTTTTTAAATGGTTTTAATTCTCATTTTTAATATTTTGGGCTGAAAATAATTAATTTTATATACATGTGTAAAAAAAATTCATAATTTATTTATTCATATTTATACCCACAATTCAAAAGTATAAAACATAACTATCATATTAAATAATAATATTTTAATAGCATACCATGTTTTATTAAAAATCATTGTTCCGTGTAATGAAATAAAAATAAGGGGTTTTATATATAATAAGTTATCAAATAAATTAAAATTATTCAAAAAAACATTAAAAAATATTTTTTGTCTCAATAAAACCCATAATAATCTTTATATTTAGTTTTAAAATATTAAATAGTATATTTAATATATAAATTATCAATGAAATATTATATTTTTACAATACCAAACTATTTAGTAGATTTTAAATGGGATTCATCTAGTTCAAGATAATTCTCATTTAAGATTTCAATGTTATCAACGAGAACATGGGATTTAATAAATTCATTAAAATCCTCATCCACCCCAAAATCATTATCAATATAAAACTTAGAAGTTCCATTATTTATCATTTATAAATATAAAAAACCTATAAATATTTTTAATTATACGTTTTATTTTAAAATCATTATCTATTCAAGATTCTCATTTTCAAATTCTTTATAATTATTCAAAGGATTATTCTTCCAAGAATATTGAATTTGGTTATTTTGAAAAAATAAGAAAAAACTATATAGAA
Organism: Viscum album; assembly: GCA_963277665.1. Taxonomy (NCBI): domain Eukaryota; kingdom Viridiplantae; phylum Streptophyta; class Magnoliopsida; order Santalales; family Viscaceae; genus Viscum; species Viscum album. The sequence goes on along the minus strand of OY728130.1, from coordinate 374,098,912 downwards.
AGACAATTAGTATTTTAATTTTAACATTCATAATGATTTTCTATAGTATGTTCCATTAATTCAGTGATTAAAATTTAACCAATTAACCTCAATACGATATAGACAATGTTCTTTTATGAACATTTTATTATATAAATATATTTTCATGAAAAACATGGTGTACCTAAAAATTATTGTTATGGTGTGATAAATATTCTAAAATCGTAATCTAACATATAAAAATTAGATGGGAAGGATGACACTTTTACCATAAGAAAATATCTTTAATGAATCTAGATGAATTATATAAACATTTTTTGACAACATAGATAACACTTAAAAAGTCCTTGAGTGCTCCAAACTCTATATATGAAAAAAATACAATATAATGTAAATGATTTATAGAGGATAGAATATATAATAATTAATTATCAAATTGATCTTAACCAATAACATAATTAATAGAAAATATACATGGATTATAGCATTAAACTATGAGGGAGTGATGGATGATGAAGTAAATATTCCTCCTCAAATATATATTTTCATACCCTATGATCTTATATTTGGGAATACACATATCGTTGATTTATTTCAGTTAACTATGGATTATTTTACAACCATACAACAAAGGAATTTTAACCAAGACACTTATAAATGTCTTAAAACATCCTTATCCATTGTTGTTTTTAATATTGTTCCCAATAGGAGGAATACCAAGAGGGATGTGTAGTTGGGATCTATAAATATTTTATGTAATCAATGAATTTTTTTATTTCATATAAAGGATCCCATCAAATTTATAAATATATATGAGTTATACCTATAATTGTTTCTTTCTTGATAATATTTTTATTCATATACAAGCATGTGGACAATATGTTTAAATTTATTAATGGATTATAAACAAATTCAAAAGATTTCTTTGTGACCTATTTAGGTGATTTCAAAATTTTTTAAAAATATGAACTTCCCTTTTTAGGTTTTGGTTATCTTTTCACATATTGAATGACATTATTTCAATTTCACTTCATTAAATTATGAAACTAAAATTTTCTCTCCCCATTGGTTTCACCTCTTCTTAGGATATTAGATTTCATCACCAATGATTTCTTGAACTATTAATTACAATTTCAATTTAAACCAATTGTCTTAAAATAATTTTTTTGTATAAAATGTTGTTTCTTTAAAATATATTATGTTTTATTAATCATATCTTCAATATGTGAATTATTATTTTGAATATTTTACTATTTTCGGTTTTCATGATTATAAAAAGTTGTTAAATTACATCATGTATGAATATCAAATCACTCCATATTTTTTAAACATAGTTTTTTTATGATTTGGGTTTGGAAATAACTATTTAGTTGATCATGATTTATAGAAATATTATTTTTTTGACAAATCAAATCTTGAATGAAATTATATATCAGTTCACAGGGATTATTTTTATTGTTTAATTTGGAAAATAGAAAGTTTTAGTTATGTTGGAATGAATATCTAAAGAATATCAAATTAAAAGATTTATGAGGCTCTTTTAATTGGGGAAACTGGTAATTAAATTATTCCTAAGGAGAATATATTCCGCAATTCATTAGTATTGTATGAACTTGTTTATGTTTATCATTTTGAATTGATGGTGTTATAAAAAATATATCTCATTATATTGGTTAGATCACTCAACAGACACTCAATTCATAAAATATGAACAATATGTGTTTATATTTACATAATTTATTTAACTTATATCCAACCAATATTTTTATACTATTATGGATTTTGGGTTATATTAAATATTAAATTCCTATAATCAATTGTAGTATTATAAACTAAACCTCCACGGGAAGCTTCATTTATCAAACATATATCCATTATGACTAAACCCATAGAAGACTACTAAAGTAGGTTCTAAGAGAAAATATTTTTATGAGGAAATATATAATTCATTTTGATAAATCTCCACCAATAATAATATAAATTATCTTATTATCACTTCATAATTTTTATTATAAATATTAAGAGTGAGGCATCACTTGATTCAATGAAAAATTTATAATGAAACTTTTTTAGTGTATAATCTAAATCCCTATTACGATATATTTACTATAAAAAATTATCTTCTTATCTACCCTATATATAGGAAAAGGTAAACACTCAAATTTTGATTTTATCATCACTTAACTATTTTGAATTCTTTCTAATGAATTCTATATACAATTCTTGTAAATTTTAATGGTGTTCTTTCCCAAATTATATGAAATTTTGGAAAATCATAACTTAATATTGATTTTAATTGATATCAATGAGATATATAAGGATATTTTGAATATTTTAATCAATTTCTAAAATCTGGTGTAGCCATATCCATCATGATCTTCTATTTCTTCATGTTGTTAATTTTTCATATGTTTTTTGTTATTATGATATCTATTTTTGTTTATTCATTATGTTTAATTTGAAAATTTTATAAATTTTTTATTTAATGAAAACGTTTTTTTTCTAAGAAATTCAAGGATTCAATGTATATGATTTTTCTAATGGTTTTTATAAATTTTATATTTCATGGAACATAATGTTAAATATTTTAATTTTTATAGTGTGTCTTTTTTAATGATTTTGTTTTTATTTTTCTAAAATAGTAGTAGATGCCTCATTAAAAACGTTTGTAAATTAAGGAAAAAGGTTCCTCTTATATTATAAACACATCAATAAGTTTTTTAATTATTATTACATTATATATTTACCAACTTTTATCTTCTGTGAGGCTACCCATTAAGATTTTATTCCAATACTTTTGTATAAAATCATCTATATTTTGTACAACTTAAATAATATAGAATGTATAATATAATATAAGAATAAAAAAACAGAAAAAATAAATAATAGTACATAAAACATGGTAAGATAGTGGTATAATATAATTTTAGTTAATAGAATTAAAATAGTTTTCAAATCAATTGATAGTCTTCGATTATTATTTGTTCATTTATTAGAGATACTTGTTTTCACTAATAACCACATGCACACATGATTCATGATCAAAAAACATATATATTATCCTTATAAAATACATGATTTCATGAACTATGATATTAAATACATATTTCCATTTATTAAGAGTTGATCTATGTACTCAAAAATACCTGATCATAAAGGAATATGTGGATAGTCACTATACTTATAGACCTCAGTTGTGTGTTAATAAATTTAAATAGATATAATCATCCATAAAATCATACAAATTCCATATTATCCCAAACCATTATATGTTCATAAACATTTTAATCAAGTCAATATTATTCACACCATGTAATAATGATTATTTTATGGAAGGTTGAAAAACAAAAATAGTAAACATTAATAGAAATTCAATGATTATTAATTTATTGGGAACAAAATTATGAAATTTTGGAAATGAAAAAATATAAAGAATTCACAATTATATTATTAATGTCTTTTATAATAATTAAATTTTCTTAGAAATAACATGGTATATAAATAATCTCCACCCTTCGATTCAATCAAAGAATGTCATAGCAAGAGTTCCTCCCAATGATCTAAGAAGAACATTTGGTCCTTTTCTACAATCTATCTTATCCTTTGCCTTTGTATGTTTTTCTTCTCTTCATTACAACTGAAGAAAAAACATCCTATTATAAAATAATAATATCCTTACATTTTTGGTTATTATACATTATATAATTTGAATATTTTCACAATCTATTATGCAATTAAATAATTTGTAGCTATCTCAAACAGATTTAAGAAGATTCTCAACATGTTATCCTCATTGGTGACATCCATCCAATTTATATGAGTTTCGGTTCCGTGATATTTTATAATAGAATAACTTTTTGGAAAACCCCTAAGAGAATTTGACTTTGAAACCATTCTCGTACGCGTTCAATTAAGTATGCCAAAATTCACATGGATAATCCTTATTTTGTTAGGTGAGCATATTATTATGTATAAATTTGGCCATATAAATCTATTATGTCAAAATATGGTTATGTTATTTGGCATAATGGAAATTCACCTATGCATCCAATTACAATTTGGTAAATATTTTATGTCATCATCCTTCTCATTTGGATATGTCACCAATCAAGTATGAATATTTGTTCTTCAAGGATGTTATACACTATGGATTTAGGTTCATATCTCTCCTATATTAATTTTTTATGCCAACTATTTAATTAAGAATCTTTCTGAAAATTAGCAACATATAAATCAATCTACAAAGATCATATCCCATATCTAGAATTCACAAACCATAAGAAATCAAGTAATGAAATTAAAATAAATGACATCAATAACTATTTATAGTAATTTCAATTTCATGTCAATTTACATTAGGTAATAAATATTATTAACCATTGGATATGGATGAATTTTAATAAAAACTAGGAACACCTCATAAATCAAACACATTAAATTATCATCTTCATAAAAATGGTTATTTAATAAAAAATTTACAAACAAAATAATCGTCATTCAAAAAGGAACCATTATAAAAACTATTTATACCTGATGAAATACTAAATTGTCAAATAAGATGTGAAAACATTAATGGAATTAGATCTACATAAGAAGGATCTCACTGGCACAATACATAATGTTTTTTACCCTACAATAATTTCAATATTTTATCTCTAATGACTTACCATATTTAATCTTATTCTTTATACTCATATAATAAGGTTTGATATTCCCTAGTTATTTGAAGTTATAAAAGGAAGTATATTAAGATTTCATATTTCCATACGTATATTTTTTGGTTTATGGATAATCATATTACACTGTTATTTTCAAAATTATTTTTCATAACTCATGCAATGTGAGAAATATAACGTTGAAAATAATTTAAATTTATAGTATTAAAATTAGGTTTAATATTTATATTCATAGTAGTATGATTTATTTTTTTACCACTAAAATATAATGAACTAAAAGTTAGTTCACATAAAGCATAATTGAATGTATCCTAATTATTTAATTCATCATTCTTAGTAGATTTCTTCATTTCATTTTCATTATTCATAATAATCTCATTAATTTCTTAAAAAAGACATTTTCATATTCTTAATATCATCAGTTATTATCAACATGGATTATTATTTCATAAAAATAATATAAATAAACATATTTTTCCTACTACTTTTCTAAAATTACTTTTTCACCAAATAGTTTTAGACTATTTTTAGTGGTCATAAATCATTCATACATGTCTTCTTCTGATTCACTAGGTAATCTTTTCAAAATATCACACTCTGAGTCATAAAAACATTACATTTTATAAGGTGAGTAATTTATAGTTTTCCCTATATTACATATGTTATATACTAGGATGAATTTAAACTGTAGATTTATTTCACCATTGTACCATAAATAATTTCAACGATATTAATTATATTGACATTCATGCTTCTAATCAAGAGAAAATCCGAATATTTTGATATTTAATATTCTGTAAATTCTAATTATCATTAAAAATGACACACACAAGTGTAGAATATTAACACTATGGACTAAAATTATTAATATAAGCTATAAATATGAGAGAACATCATCCAGTTGTACCACCATTGATTTAAATTCACGTGGGCGATCTGGAATGTACACCATTAGGAGTGATATGTGAAACACATCAGAACATGATCCATATTCGGTTTATGTGAAATATTATAGAACATGGTTCTTATGTGATAGAGGATCTCAAAGAGTTGAATGTACCTTTAGCTTGGCTTTCCTTTCATTCCAAACCACATAACTCTCTTACATGGTGATATTCTGTGGAATATATTACATCCAACATAAAACTCCACGTCCCTTCAACAGTTGTCAACATAGCTCTTTTACTAACTTTTAGAATCATTTATATGTTACTAGATGGAATTAATCGTCTCTATTAACTCCTTCACAATATCATGTCCATGTAGTTTTCTCTTGCTAACTGTGTCCCAATAGGTTGGGGTTCAACCTCTCTTTTCATACAGAGATTCATATAGAGACACATGAATACTCTAGTGGATGCTATTGTTGTATGAGAACTCATCCAATGGGATATTATGATCCCATCCACCATTGAATTCAAAATAAAATCCTATTATCATATTATCAGGCATCAGAATAGTCCTTTATAATTATCCATCAGTTTGGGGGTGAATGGTCATCCCAAACAAAATTTCATACACAAATAATGTTGAAGACTACTCCACAATTTATATGTCAACAAGTGTTCATGATCAAATAAAATCAAGATTGGAAACCCATGTAGTCCCACCACCTCCATCACATATTAATTTTCATCTTTTTCAAGTGAAATGTTTTCTTGAATAGACCAAAAGTGGGTAGTTGTGGTGAGTCGGTCCACCACAATCCATATCATATTATTTTCTTTTTAGGTCTTTGGGAGACCCATGACAATGTCATGAGTGATATTATACCATTTTCACATGGGTATAAGCAATGGTATAATCATCCCATTGGAGAATATCACCCTACATGAAGATCAGGAAATATTAATAACATTGAGATACACTCATCGATCTTTTTATACATATTTTCCCACCAAATGTATTCTACAAGATCATGGTATATCTTGTTACTCCCAGGATGGGTAGGGATTGTTAGGATATGTGCACTTTCCAATATATCATTCTTTATTCTAGGTGATAAAGTAATAAAATGTATCATTCCAAACTGAATCGAACCACCATCATCGATATAGACCTCTGACAGTTTCTCGTCCATTACTGTATTCACCTTCTTTATAACTCTATATTATCCATTTGTGCCTCAGTAATCTTATATTTAATAGATGGTTGGGAAATAATTTGGAAAAGGTATCATTTATTTCTTATTATTAGGATCCATAACTCCATTCATTTCATATCTATAAAGATATTACCTTTCTAAATCAGAAACATGGATAATGTAGTAGGTTTATTATGCTAAATTGAATTAGATACGTTGTTCACCTTTCAATAGTGATAGTTAATAAAGAAATCATTGTCTTTTATTATCTTAACCATCTACTTGGACAGATGTAGGTCTCTTTTTTGGTAATATATTCATAAGACTCTTATGACTAATATCTATATATATAACTTGCCACTATAGAGGTAGATTTTCCAGATATTAAAGGAAAAAATCTATGTTACATAGTCAAGATCATGCGTCGAGTAGTTTTGGTCCTGGATCCTATAATCCCATGAGGCATAGGGCATCACATTATATTTTTTTAGGACTACAAAACCCGTAGCCTTTCTTTGAAGAATCATTATATATCACAAAACATTCTTCACATTTTTTAATGTGATTATAGGTGTAGTGATCAACCAATTATTTAGTTCCATGAAAATTTAATCACATTATTACATCTAGAAATAAATTACCCATTTCCAAGGTAAAATGTTTAGTGAGGTAGAAAGTCATGATATATTTCTCCAAAACCAATAGTAGTACCCAACTTATCAAATAAAACTAAGGATTTCAATGACAGTAGAAGGTATAGTCTATTCCTCAATTTTCTTTTTTAATGGTATATATAAATTCCCTCACTTGAGATCACATGTCCCATGAATGTGACTTATTTCATCCAAAAGTAAGTCTTACAGAACATTTATTATAGATTTTGTTTCCATTATGTCACCAACAAAAATATTAGATATTATTCATGTTCCACATTACTCTTGGACTAGATGCAAAAATAATTGATAAAAAATTCCATAAATTTTTCATGGTAATGCCTAAGGACTCTATTCATCAAATCCATAAATATTCTAGGGGAATTATTATGTCTAAAGAGAATCAACAAAAACACGTAGTTCTCATACCTAATATAGAAGTTAGTCTTATAAATATCTTACTTATTCTCCTTTAGATGATGATATCCCAAATTAATATCCACTATTGAGAAGTATGGATCTCCTCGTAGCTGATCTAACAATTCATCATTCCTTAGAAGATGGTACTTTTCTATTATGGTGATCTTTTTCACCTCCCAATAATGTAAAAAAGGCCGCGTTTATCTTTACTTCTTCATAACAAATGAAGATTGGTGTAACCTAAGGTGATGCAGTACGGTGTATTAACCCTTTGTTTAAATTCTCTTACAACTGCTTTTTTAACTCTTCTTGTTTGATAAGATCCATCCTATAAGGAGACATTAAAATATGACTCTCATTGTGTGTGATTTCTATCAAAAACTCTACCTCACAATATGATGGATGTTCAAGTAACTATTTGGGAAATACATAGCTGTATTCCCTCACAATGGAATTTTATAATAGGTTGATACCTTCCCTTGAATCTACCATTTGAGTGAGGTATTCTTCTTCACATGGAATCAATAGCCACAATGTTGAAGGATTTTCAAAATGACGTTCAATATCTTCCTTGTATTTTTAAAGGATAATGGGATTTTTCATAATATAAAAATATATTTCCTTTTCTCGATAGTTTATATATTCTCTATGTGATGAGATCCAATCCATACCCATTATAGATTAAAATTCCTCCAAGAGTAGTATCATGTCATTCATTAAAATAATCTTCCCACATATTCCAATAGTATGAGATTCCAACACATGGGTTGAAATGATTTCAATACTTCGTATTTCTATAGATATCTCTACATCATGGTTTTGGGGATTTTATTAAATAGTTGTAATAAATTTGTATAATATAAATTATTTCATAGAACTATAATAAAAAAACAATTTTTTGATTCTTGAGTGAATAAGAAGTGTACCTTGTATGAGTTCATTTTTTTCTCAACATCAGCAGTAGTGATGGAATAATCCATGCCTTTATCCTTTGGATATGGTGTCCATTGATGCTGATTAAACTTAAGGACTAGTAGATTAGTGCATTAGCTTTCATAGTTCTCTTTCTCCCTATTTTTGTAGCATTGGACCATGGGTAGTGCTCTCTTTTCCTCCACCACATTTACCTGCTTCCTTATGCCTTTTCAGAATTCATGAGCTTGGGGGACTTATCACCCTCAATTTAAGTATTTCCATATCCCATTATGGAAGTTAAAATGATTCTTCCTCCCATATTATTGACATGTGAGTGGTTGAGTTTCCTTTACACCATTATCATTAGATCCTATGGCTTAAAACTCCATCCTTCATTTCATATCACCATATCCATAGGTCCATTCTATGAAACCCATCTCAGCTTTGGCGGAACATATGAAAACTTCTTCATAAATACCAATGTATAAAATTTATAGAGACTTTTTAAGGTTTAGTTCAAATCCACAAAGGAATCAATCAATTTTTCAATCATTATTGAAAAAAATAATAATCATACCCTGCAAGCCTTGTGAAATTTTCTTCATATTCCATGACAGATTCAACTTAATTTTGTTTTAGATCTATGAATTATCTCCCCATAATTATTCCAAGAGTTTGAGGGAAATACTTATTAAGAAACATTATCTAAAATTCTTCCCACTCTATATCTGCAATTTCATCATTCAACTATGTGTTCTGAATCATGGAACCCCATTGATCATCCTCTCTATATAGATGATAGATAGCGATTGTCTCCTTATCCATCTCAGAATAGTGAAGAACTGAAGATATCTTCTCTAGTATGTTGACCCACCAGTATGTGACTAAGGGATCAGAAGATCTACTAATCTTTAGAGGTCTTCACTGGATAAAACACTCAATGTCCTATTTTTTCCACTTATGTAAAAAAATATGTTCAAAATTATTCATGTTATTGTTCATAACCTAAGATAGCTATGTAATAATTACCATGAAATTTTTAACTCCCCCTTCCAAAGCATCTATGATTTTTTTCAGGTGATCACTATATTGTACCTCACACGTGTTGTTTTCATGGTTTCTCCTAGTTCCCACACTTTTATAAAATAGAAAAATCTAAAACAAAACATAAATAAAAAAGTCATCAATAAATTATCCCTATGTAAAATTAACTCTAAAGGAATAACTTATGGGATCTTTATGTTTATCATTTTATAAAATAAATATTCTTGGGTTCTTATATATACATAGTCCCATAATATGCAGTTTCACTAAGGTTCTCTAATCATAATTATAAAATTATATAAATCATGACCTAATAACAACTATAGAGACCATGCTTCCTCTTAAATTAATATTTTATAATTTTAATGATAAAAACCATAACATAATTACATGAACCCAATACAATGGTCTAATGTGGGGAAATTAGAAGTTTACATAATATTTTCAAAATAAAACATAAACATTTATTTAATTCATTCATCTCTAACTTCTTAGAGGACTTTACATTCTCCTTAGTACAAGTTATTACCTGATGATACACATCAAAATGGTTGATCAAAAATCCACATAAGTGGATAGATAAGAACATAAAGCAATATAGATTGGGGTGAGCATAATTATTGTCATTATAACATATAAATAACACTATAATCATGAAAGTATGCATTAATAAGAGGCTTTAAATATAGAAATTCATAAAAATTTAACATCTTTTGTTAGTGGTAAACTGCAAGAAATATTCGGAAACAAAGTTAGAATAATTTTCCCACATTTCATTTTTCTAATGAGACTCATCACAATACCTAATGAACTGAATGAAATATATTTATGTGTGCACCCATCACATCGTAATATTTTCTTTATCATACATGCCACAAATAATGTACATCAATCGTGTACATAAAATAACCCATTGAAAAAGAGTGAATCATTTTATAAATCACACTTTCATAAATATTTGGTTCCCAAAAAAATAGGGAATAACATACTTTAAATATGAGTGATCAACCTTGAGTGAAGAAGAGACAATATAGGAAATTAAAAGTTATGATTATTTTGAAAGAAGTGTTCTTTGGGAAAATATTGTGCTTTTATATACTCTCGTAGAAAACATATATATATCCCACAATAGGTATGATAATGTTGAAAAAAATATATTTAAGGAATATTCATAATAAAAATATGTTGTAATAAGGAAAACCAAAAGAAGGAGTCTTGGGATTGAAAAATACTCTTATCATGTGTAAATATGATTTCTTTAATTTTTATCATGTATAATAACATTGGATTCATTAAAAATAAAGTAAATAAAATTTTATAAATGAATTTTATTCATTATAGATTTATTATTTTCATTTTAATCCTTTTATTTGAGTTATATAAATTAATTTCATCATTCAAGAGCATTCATTTTCATGGATTTCCTGATCTATTGGCCTGTATACATGAATTGAAGTTCATGTAAGATGAGAAAAAATGTCTAGAATTGCTATTATTTGTTTTTAATGATCATATAAAATATGTAATGACATTATAAATACTTTTTTATATAGAATGAGGATGAATCATTAGATAAAATTTAATGATGGTTGTTTTATGTTAATTTTGGCAAGTTTTCAATCATAATGAATTCAATTTTATTTATCATTTAGTATTATGTAGAAATGTTACATCCATAATACAAAATTGGTTATAAAATAAAATTAATAAAATTTATAAAAAAAAATAATGGTTTTATTAACATCCATGATAGAGTGAATGGAAAATGAATGTGTATCACCCATGATGTCGGTAAATAGACACATCACATTCGATGATTACATTTTTAGAAAAATAGTGTCAACGGGAAATGAGTTTGACGATGGATATTCCATTATAATCATATAATTATATTATATAAAATATAATGGAGTTACCTTTCCTTTGGGATAATATAAGGTGCTTAGAATAGAAGAAAGGAAATGAAATTAAAAATAAGTTTAATGAAAAAGGAAGACGATATTTTCCACTTGGGTAGAACTTCATTCAAAACCTCGTTATGAAAAATATATTGGTGTTTTATGAGAAAAAGTTTTACAATATGTGGAGGATGGGATTTTAAATATGAATGGGTAGAATTCTAAAAATTCTAAAAACATGAGTGGCTTGAGGGAAAGGGGGTGAGATGGGTGGTATTAATAGTGGAGGAGGTGGGTGTTTTCTCATTATTTTATTCATTAGTTTACTATTTGGATCAAGACTACAAATATTTTGTGCATTATCTCAAAATAAATTATATTAATTAAGGGGAGTTTGACATTTTGGGCATATATCATCCTTACATCATCAATTACTCTGTAATTCATGTATTTTTCTTTTATAGTAAATTATCGTATTTTTCGATTAATCAAAATTCATGTATTTGAGAAAATTCCCAAGAGATCACCCTAACTATTTTTTGATGTGTATAATTAAAAAATATAATCTTTTTTTTGGAAATTATTTTCTAAATATTAGTAATATAATTTTTAAATAAAATAATAATTTACATTGAAAATACATATTTTAAAATTGTAACTGAATTTTTAACACTTTGAAAAATTATAAATTCCCCATGAAATTATCTTAAAATAAAAATAAATAAAAAAATTTATTTCTGAAAAAATTTTATGATAATTATTTTTCACTTAAATTTTTAAATTAATAATAACATTGTAATTAAATATTTAGGACCAATAAAAACTCCAACACTCAGTTAATATTTTTTTTGATATTCACTTATACTATGATAAATTTATATGATATTATCACTGATAAGATGATAAGTTTAATTTATAAATTCATGGATGAAGATATTATTCAATTTAATGGTATAATATACATAATCATCATATTACTACTCCCAAGGTCATTTTACTATTTCTTGGTATTGGTTCATTTACATCAAGAAATAATAATTATTTAATTAATTATTCATAAATAAATCTTTATTATTGAGTATAAGTTATTTTATGTGATTAATAATATATGTATTTACTATAAGAAGGATGAAATTCCGTTGATAAATTTTTGGGTCGTTACAAACCACTCACAAATTCTATTGTTTAAATGGGAAAAAATGTCCAGTGTTATTATGTCAAGATTGTACATGATCATCATCTTCTACCGTTGGCTACATATTATTATTCTACCAACACCTTCATGTATCCTTTCCATATTATTTCATAGATACAATATATTTTAATGTATCAAAATTTTTTATATAAAGGGATACGAAGATAACTATCAAATATTATCTATAACATCATCAACACTAAGTTTTTTCCTCAAAAATAAAATTTTGAATAGCTCATGTGCTTTATAATCTTTAACGTCTTGTGGGATATTTGTTTCATCATTGTGAAGACCTATCCAGTGCTGAATTACTTCTAATTTTCAATCCAATTCCCTGAAAAGATGATACAATCCTTAAATCATGATCTAATATATACTCTTTATTCTTTTATATTCTACTTTATCTGGTTTCTTTTGTATGTAACACATATTCATGTCATTCAAACACACTCTCTCTTTATTTTAAATTTATGATTTTACATAAAAAATAATGATTCATATATAATTTAATAATATTGGGACTCATAGATATTAAATTCATTACATTTCATGTTCTTGCTCTCATAGCCTAATGTTAGTGTTGTATTTGGGTAGTGACTCCCCATACAAAAGTCAGCGTGTCATGGTAATCCCTCCACTTGAGATTGTTCTCGTAGAAGTGTTTTGATTCCCCAAAAAATCAATTTAGTGAACACATATCTCTCACTATGTTGATATGTATAAGACTGTATTAGGTCCACTTTGGACTTAAATAAATTAAAAATCATTTTATCAATTCCATATTTTTTTGCAAAGTAAAACTGATAATTAACATAATTAATTAATTTAAATAATTAAACTATTAGATCAATTTTTTTAATCTTGTTTACTCACCCCCCTCTAAACCATTTATCATTACCCATTATGACCTAAAAATTGGTATCACCAGGTAAATGTATTTTGATTTTTTTCTCTATAATTCTCTTTCCTGAAACCAAAAAATAGGTGTCAGAAATTGATCTTCTTATGGATAGTTTATCTATGTTATTATTTTTTTTTATACCAAAAAATTGGTATCAATGCATTATCGTTTTGGAAATTATATAACACATATACATAGTCTGTTTATATTTTATTTTTCTAACATATTCCTAGACCTCATAGTCTAAGATAAAATATCTTTAAGATAGAATGAGTTAACGTAAACAATGCTTGGATCCCTCAAAAGCTACCACACGTTGATGGAAACAATTATGGTTACTAAAAATACCAAATGGATTCATACAAAGAATAATTAAGCATAAAACACTGGTCCATCATAGAATAATGTTACACACTACTAAATTTGACACATATACTATCACGACTCGTCCTCGGGGCCCGTGTCGTGACTACCCCAAGCCCGCCTTCCATAGGACAGGGGCTGGCGACTAGCACCAAGGCGTAAATCCCGATAAACAGGGAAGGCATTTCCTTTGTAAAGTAAACAACCATCACAGAGTATGCAAGTAGAAAGAGTAAACACTAAGTAAAAATTGTAACAAGCTGTGCTGAAAGAAAAAGGGGCCGGAAATACAAGCCCAACTGTAAAGTAAAACTAAAAGGGGAAAACAGCAACTGAAAAGAAAAGTCGCAGCGTCGAGCTGTCCTCTGGAAGTCCCACCTGAAGGGCGAGCACAGATAGCCTCCACAGCTCCTCGGTCTAGCCGTCCTCTCCGAGTACGTCCCGCCCAGTGGTCCACCTCCAGGTACCGTCCTGCTCCGCAAGCCTCCACCACGATCAGCGTTGTCCGTCATCTACAACCAACACAACGAAGTGCGGACATAGCCCGTGCAGGGGTGAGTATAAGCTACTCAGTAGGGACCTCGAGACCCCCGAAGGTCTCCCAAAATCCACAAAGGATAAACCAAAAAGGAAAGATACAATCACGAAGAAACAACCGACACTGCTTAGGTATATTCCCATATATATACCTATGTCATCAATTCCCGTTCGGCTCCAACATCCGAGACCAAGCACAACCCAATCCACACAGGAAAGCAAAACTTATACTCACACAGAATAGCACAACACAATCCACGGTGGAGAGAAAAAGTAATCCACATAGGATAGCTCAACACAATCCACAAAGGAAAGTAAACAGTAAATCCACCCAGGATAGTTCAACACAATTCACAAAGGAGAGTAAACAGTAAATCAACACAGGATAGTTCAACACAATCTACAAAGGAGAGTAAACAGTAAATCCACAGAGGATAGTTCAACACAATCCACAAAGGAGAGTAAACAGGATTCAGCTCACACAGGTATACTTCGTCGAAAAGGTGAAAGGGATGATCAGATAAAGATACTGAATCATCTAAGCTGGGACCCACTGAGGATGCAAGACTAGCTGTCTTTACTGAATCATCTAAGCTGGGACCCACATAGGATACAAGACCAGCACAGTTGGGACCCACATAGGATACAAGACCAGCACTCATCATTGATTCATCTATGCTGGGACCCACATAGGATACAAGACCAGCACTGAATCATCTAAGCTGGGACCCACATAGGATACAAGACCAGCACAGCTAGAACCCACATAGGATACAAGACTAGCACTCTTCATTGATTCATCTATTCTGGGACCCACATACGATACACGACCAGCACTGAATCATCTATGCTGGGATCCACATAGGATACAAGACCAGCATAGATGGGACCCACATAGAATACAATACCATTACTCTTCATCGTCGCAGTCCACTGAGGATCTCTGCACAGTCGTCGTCGTCGAAGTCGCAGCCAGCACTAGGGTTCCTGCACACAGCAAGCTCGTTCGGGAGGGTCCGCTCCACGAGCCGAGAGGCTGATACATCAACTGACACAAGGTCCAGAGTTTATGTATCCAAAAGTTCCGTATCGTCAACAGGAACTCAACGTCGCAGACGACACGTCAATCGGACGCCCGGTCTGAGAGTTATTGGCTTTTTCGTCCTAGGGGCCCAGTTGGTTTTTAAGACAAAACCAACCCGACCGCACTCCACCTGCGTCCAAACCTCGGGAGGAGTATGCCAAAAGACACGTCTCACTTAGAGGAAAACAACAAAGTCGACGACACGTGGATCAGACCTCCGAAACTCAAGATATGAGCGTTTCCGCTCCGAGGGCCCGGTTGGTTTCGTGTACGA
This sequence comes from Viscum album, assembly GCA_963277665.1. Taxonomy (NCBI): domain Eukaryota; kingdom Viridiplantae; phylum Streptophyta; class Magnoliopsida; order Santalales; family Viscaceae; genus Viscum; species Viscum album. Next base: position 374,082,890 of record OY728130.1, on the reverse strand, counting down.
ACCAACCCGGCCAGCCGAACTCAAAGTATCTCAAAACCTTGAGTGCGATATATCGAAACGACCGTCTCTATCCAAGGATCGCATCGCCGCTGACGGCGCGTCGTTCGGAGGCCCTTAGCTCAAGTTATGAACGAATGACCGAAAACGTCTGGAGAGGGGGGGGGGGTCTGGGCCCAGACCGACCAGACCCAACCCCCCTGGGTCGGCCCGAACTGGGTCGACCCGACCCGGGTCCGGGTCGGACTCGGTTCGGCGCAGCCCGGTCCGGCCAGGGTGCGACCCGGCCGGTCGGGCCGGCCCGGCTCGGCTCAGCCGAGTGGCCGAGCGAAGGAGCCGCGGGGCACTGCCCCCGCGGGAAGACGGTGCCGCGGCCCCGCGTGGGGCCGCGCTGGAATCAGCGGACGCGGCCTTTGCCGCGTCCCATGCATGTGAGCCGGACCCGCGTGGCTGCGGGTCCGTTGGCCGCCGCCACCGCGGCTTCAGCCGCGGCAGCCCTGTCCGGCGGTGCGCCGGCGACCCGCGCCGCCGGTGGCCTCCGCAGGCCACCGGAGTTGCTCCGGTGGTCCGTTTTCCTTCCCGTCTGCGCCGAAACTCCTCTCGGGTCCTGTTCTTCACTGCGGAAACAACAGATCGTCGCTGCAGCATGTTTTGTCATCGTCCGCAAATCTGTGCCTCAACGAAGAACTGTGAAGGGTAGTCGGGCCGTGTTTGTTTGGCCCGCACCCTCCGCGTTAGGTGATAGCAGTCGGGAGAAATTATCAACACATAGAGAACATATCAAAAACAATTTTAATAAATTAAAATTGTTCTTAAGAAATTGGGTCCTTGGTTTTTAACGTAAACATCCACGGAGTAAAATCATTCCCAATAAAACCCCTACCTCGTCAAGTCGTCGCACGCGTGTTCTTCGCGGAATTGACCGTTGCGGAACAAGTGGAGCGTCGCGTCGTGGAAGGGCGTCCCGTCGTCGCGGAAGGGCGTCGCGTCGACGATCTCCGAGGATCAAGAAACAATAGATTTAATTAATAATAATTAAATCATTGATGTTGTTATAACCCACAAAGAGATTTAAAATAAGCGCAACCCCCTACCTTGTCGTTGCCGATCGAAGGTTTTCGCGGGGTTGGATTGTCACGGAAGAACGTCGCGGAAGAATAACCGTCGGCATTGCAGTACTTGGCGTCGCGTCGTCGATCTCCGAGGGCTCGGCGTTCTTCGTCTCCCTTGTTCGAAGGCCGGTGTTCTTCGCGTTCTTCACGAAAAAGGATGAAGAACGTGAGGTTTGTCAAATCCTCTCAACGAACAACACTTAAGGAGAAAAAGTGTTGGTCTTATTTTATTAACCTGCCAACAAACGAAAAAGAGATAAGTAACAACCCATTAATTCATAGAATTAATTCAACGAATAAAACCGCCCAATTAAATGGTGCGTTAAGAATTTAAGAAAACGCGTCAGTTGACTTTCATAAAAATGGGTTTTCGCGGGTGCGTTACTTAGGGGAAAAGAAACGGTGGGGCTCGTGCGGGCCCCACCACACAAATATCCTACCAAGAGGGTAGGATATTTTTGGATAGCACCCTATCCACATTAACTCAGCTTAAACAGCTTGATGTGGTCTTTTAGAAGCTTTAAGTGAAATAAAAATAAAATTGTCGCACAACTTTATTTTATTTCTTAACTTAAAACCCAAAAATTAAAAACCACAACCGAGAAAACTCAACTCCGGAAGAGGCGTTTCTAAGAAAATACCGGCACTGCGATTCCATCGGTTCCCTCAGAATTCGATTCCGAGCACCGGTTCAAAAGTTAGAAAAACCTGCTCGTTCGTTCACTGAACGTACCCGAGCCAAACTTCGGAAAATGATTCCAGGCACACCGGGCCTCAGAATCAGGTGCCGTCAGAAGCTGCATTCTTGTAAAATTCCAAAAAAAATTAAGAAAAAAAATCCTTGAAATTTACAGGTCTTTACATTACTCCCACCATAGGTCTTTACGTCCCCGTAAACCTTCACCACAAACATAGGGATACAAAGGCGGTACTGAGCACGCATCTGAGCCTCCCGCTCCCAAGTGCTCCCCTGGAGGTTCTCGAGCTGCCATCTGAAGCGAACTAGAGGAATAAATCGTCCACGTAGGACCCGCTCCTGTCGATCCTCGATCTCCACTAGGACCTCCGCAAAAGTCGTCCCATCATCAAAGACTAGCTCTCCATGGTCAAATATTTGTGTCGGGTCGTGCACGTATCTCCTCTGCTGAGATACGTGGAAGACGTCGTGCACCCGGCGTAACTGTGGTGGTAGAGCTAGGCGATAAGACACCATTCCAATCCTGCTGAGGACCTGGAAGGGTCTGATGAAGCGTGGAGACAACTCGCCGCTTCGGCCAAACCTCCGTAATCCACGTCGAGGTGAGACCCGCATGAAGACGTGGTCGCCATCCTCGAACTCAAGTGGCCTCCGCCTCCTGTCATCATAGGACTTCTGTCGGCTCTGAGCTATACTCATCTGCTCCTGGATGACCTGGACCATCTCCGATCCCACAAGAACAGCTAAGATTTCTTCTTTACCGATAAGAGAAATCTGGTCTCATCCCCTGGATGAACCACTTCCTTTTCCTAATATAGTCAATCCCGACATGGATGTTACTAATCCACACCAAAGATGATGTCATAAGGCCTCGACGCTACTACCAAGAGATCCAACCATTACTCCCACCTCCAAGGGTTGCGTCGCACTATCGGCATCAGTGTGGTAACTGGGTCTCCTCCAGTAGATGTCTCACAAGTGATGGTCAAGTCAACAGTCTAAACTAGAACCTCTTAGTAACAACACAAAAGAGGACAGGAATGAAAACATCACAAAGGTATGCATCTTTTACTATTGCAGCTCATAATACAAAGACACCACACAACAACAACAAGGAACTAGAAGTACAAAGGATGTATCAACTAGTTCTGCTCCTGTCCATCTGCTCTCAGAGCTCCATGATTGAAGGCCTCAGCTGCCTGAAGCTGAGCTCTCTCATTTCCACCAACTCCCTGCGGTCGGAGTGGACCTCCTGGTGGTGGTGGTGGAAACACCTCAAAGTGTCGCCCATAATCTGCTACTCGGACAGCTCCTCTGCCTCGTCCGCCTGCACCCTGCGGACCACCCTGGCCGAACCTCTGTCTGGGAGGTCCCTCTACCACATGCTGCTCACCTGTAAGACGAGTCGAGCAGTCTCAAGCCATGTGTCCTCGCCTGCTGCATGCGTAGAAATACTTTCCCCTCGTGTAGCTGGCTCTCTTTCGGGTGCCCCGCACAATCGAATCTTCATCCTGAGACTGCCCAACTGATGGTCTGGCCCGTTTGGACCTCCGCGTCACCTGTCTACTGCCAGCTACAGAAGACCCTACTACGGGCCGTCCTGCGGAGGGCCCTATCACTGGAGCCTGCTCGGCGAGAAAACTCTCCACTAGAAGGGCTCTCTCCACCACCTCTGCCTGTGTCGGAATGTTGAGGGAGATCATCGAAGCCCTGATCTCGTGCCTCAGTCCCTACTCGAAGGTCTGGGCCCTGAAGAAAGGGTCTCGTACCATATCTGTGGAGTAGCGTGAGAGATCAGTAAATCTCGCAGAGTACTGGGCCACTGTCATGCTTCCCTATCGTAGCTGTAGCAGCTCTTGGATGCGCACTGCACGGAGGGTGGCTGGGACGAACTTGGAGCGGAAGATGCTCTCAAAGTCCTTCCATAGGAGAGATGTCTCGTCGTGCACCTGGAGCATCAAGCTCCACCATCTGCCTGCTACCGCGTACAGGAGGCTCGCTGTGGGGATCACCATGAGGTCTGCTGGTGTCCTCACTAATCTGAAAACCCGTACAACTGCCTCCAGCCAGTCCTCGGTGGCCTGAGGGTTCGTCTCCCCATAGAACCTGGGCAGTCGCTGGCACTGGAACTCATGCAGTGCACTAAGGCAACGTGCATCGTCAGCGGCTGGGGCTGGTAGCATCGGTGGCTCGGCGGGTAAAGGTACCGTCGGTACCTCTGCTGACAAGGAGCCCTGCACCGAGCCCTCGTCGCTCGGTGGGCTGTCATCACGCTCCACTCTCGAAACCCTATCGGGCTGCCATCATGGGGCCATCCTGAAAAAAACAGGTATTCCACGGTCAGAACTGTATACCTGGTGAGCTGACACAAGTAATCACAAAGAAAACTTGAACACACATGCAATTAATGTTTTCGTGCATTAAGTCGGAAATCAGAAGTCAGGGTCCTGGTGTACGGATACGTCGGCCACCGCACCAACACTAGAATCCCTGGACTGATAACCACACCCAATACGCTGAACACTATTGCTTCACAGAGAAGAAAGATCAGAGTCTGCGGTAGAACCGAACTCCTCTGATACCAATTTGTCACGACTCGTCCTCGGGGCCCGTGTCGTGACTACCCCAAGCCCGCCTTCCATAGGCCAGGGGCTGGCGACTAGCACCAAGGCGTAAATCCCGATAAACAGGGAAGGCATTGCCTTTGTAAAGTAAACAACCATCATAGAGTAAGAAAGAAGAAAGAGAAAACAATAAGTAAAAACTGTAACAAGCTGTGCTGAAAGAAAAAGGGGCCGGAAATACAAGCCCAACTGTAAAGTACAGCTGAAAGGGGATAACAGCAACTGAAAAGAAAAGATGCAGCGTCGAGCCGTCCTCTGGAAGTCCCACCTGAAGGGCAAGCACAGATAGCCTCCACAACTCCTCGTTCCAGCCGTCCACTCCGAGTACGTCCTGCCCAGTGGTCCACCTCTAGGTACCGTCCTGCCCCGCAAGCCTCCACCACGATCAGCGCTGTCCGTCGTCTGCAACCAACACAACGAAGTGCGGGCATAGCCCGCATAGAGGTGAGTATAAGCTACTCAGTGGGGACCCCGAGACCCCCGAGGGTCTCCCGAAATCCACAAAGTATAAACCACAAAGGAATACAATCACGAAGTAACAACCGACACTGCTTAGGTATTTGCCCATACATATACCTAAGTCATCAATTCCCGTTCGGCTCCAACATCTGAGCCCAAGCACAACCCAATCCACACAGGAAAGCAAAACGTATACTTACACAGAATAGCACAACACAATCCACGAAGGAGAGAAAAAGTAATCCACATAGGATAGCTCAACACAATCCACAAAGGAAAGAAAACAGTAAATCCACCCAGGATAGTTTAACACAATTTACAAAGGAGAGTAAATAGTAAATCCACACAGGATAGTTCAACACAATCCACAAAGGAGAGTAAAGAGTAAATCCACACAGGATAGTTCAACACAATCAACAAAGTAGAGTAAACAGGATTCAGCTCACACAGGTATACTTCGTCGAAAAGGTGAAAGGGATGATCAGATAAAGATATTGAATCATCTAAGCTGGGACCCACTGAGGATGCAAGACCAGCTGTCTTCACTGAATCATCTAAGCTGGGACCCACATAGGATACAAGACCAGCACACCTGGGACCCACATAAGATACAAGACCAGCACTCTTCATTGATTCATCTATGCTGGGACCCACATAGGATACAAGACCAGCCCTGAATCATCTATGCTGGGACCCACATAGGATACAAGACCAGAACTGAATCATCTAAGCTGGGACCCACATAGGATACAAGACCAGAACAGGTGGGACCCACATAGGATACAAGACCAACACTCTTCATCGTCGCAGTCCACTGAGGATCTATGCACAGTCATCGTCGTTGAAGTCGCAGCCAGCACTAGGGTTCCCGCACACAGCAAGCTCATTCGGGAGGGTCCGCTCCACGAGCCGAGAGGCTGATACATCAACCGACACAAGGTCCAGAGTTGATGTATCCAAAAGTTCCGTATCGTCAACAGGAACTCAACGTCACAGATGGTGCGTCAATCGGACGCCCGGTCTGAGAGTTATTGGCTTTTTCGTCTCAGGAGCCCGGTTGGTTTTTAAGGCAAAACCAACCTGACCGTACTCCACCTACGTCCAAACCTCGGGAGGAGTATGCCCAATGATCCGTCTCATTTAGAGGAAAACAACAAAGTCGACGGCACGTCGATCGGACGTCCGAAGCTCAAGATATGAGCGTTTCCGCTCCGAGGGCCCGGTTGGTTTCGTGTACGAACCAACCCGACCGAACACAAAGTATCCCGAAACCTTGGGTGCAATATAATGAAACAACCGTCTCGATCGAAGGATCGCATCGCCGCTGATGGCGCATCATTCGGAGGCCCATATCTCAAGTTATGAGCGAAAGACCAAAAACGTCCGGAGACGGGGGGGTCTGGGCCCGGACCGACCCGGCCCGAACTGGGTCGACCTGACCCGGGACCGGGTCGGACCCGGTTCGGCGCGGCCCGGTCCGGCTAGGGCGCGACCCGACCGGTCGGGCCGGCCCGGCTTGGCTCGGCCGAGGGGCCGAGCGAAGGAATCGCGGGGCGCTGCCCCCGCGGGAAGATGGTGTCGCGGCCCCGCGTGGGGCCGCGCTGGAGTCAGTGGACGCAGCCTTTGCCACGTCCCATGCGTGTCAGCCAGCCCCGCGCGGCCGCGGGTCCACTGGCCGCCGCCGCCACGGCTACAGCCGTGGCGGTCCAGTCCAGTGGCGCGCCGGGGCACCGACGACGACCCGCGTCGCCAGTGGCCTCCGCGGGCCTCCGGAGTTGCTCCGGTGGTCCTTTTTCCTTCCCGTCTGTGCCGAAGCTCCTCCCGAGTCCCGTTCTTCACTGCAGAAACAATGGATCATCCATGCATCATGTTTTGTCGTCGCCCGCAAATCCGCGCCTCAATGAAGAACTGCAGAGGGTAGTTGGGCCGTGTTTGTTTGGCCCGCACCCTCCGCGTTATGTGATAACAGTCGGGAGAAATTATCAATACATAGAGGACATATCAAAAACAATTTTAATAAATTAAAATTTTTCTTATGAAACCGGGTTCTTTGTTTTGAATGGAATCATCCACGGAGTAAAATCATTCCCAATAAAACCCCTACCTCGTCAAGTCATCGCACGCGCGTTCTTCGCGGAATTGACCGTCGTAGAACAAGTGGAGCATCGCATCACGGAAGGGCATCGCGTCATCGCGGAAGGGCGTCGCGTCGACGATCTCTGAGGATCAAGAAACAACAGATTTAGTTAATAATAATTATATCTGTGATGTTGTTATAACCCACAAAGAGATTTAAAAGAAGCGCAACCCCCTACCTTGTAGTTGTCGATTGAAGGTTGTTGCGGGGTTGGATTGTCGCGGAAGAACGTCGCGGAAGAAGAAACATCAGCGTCGCGGTACTTGGCGTCGCGTCGTCGATCTCCGAGGGCTCGGAGTTCTTCGTCTCCCTTCGTCGAAGGCCAGCGTTCTTCGCGTTCTTCGCGTTATTCGCGATGAAGGATGAAGAACTTGAGGTTTGTCAAATCCCCTCTACAAACAACACTTAAGGAGAAAAAGCGTTCGTCTTATTTTATTAACATGCCAACAAACAAAAAAGAGATAATTAACGACCCATTAATTCATAAAATTAATTCAACGAATAAAACCGCCCAATTAAATGGTGCGTTAAGAATTTAAGAAAACGTGTCAGTTGACTTTCATAAAAACGGGTTTTCGCGGGTGCGTTACTTAGGGGAAAAGAAACGGCGGGGCTCGTGCGGGCCCCACCTCACAAATATCCTACCAAGAGGGTAGGATATTTTTGGATAGCACCCTATCCGCATCAACTCAACTTAAATAGCCTGAAGTGGTCTTTATGCGGCTTCAAGTGAAATAAAAATAAAATTGTCGCACATCTTTATTTTATTTCTTAACTTAAAACCCAAAAATTAAAAACCACAACCAAGAAAACACAACTACGGAAGAGGCGTTTCTAAGCAAATACTGGCGCTGCGATTCCATCGGTTCCCTCGGAATTCGATTCTGAGCACCGGTTCAAAAGTTAGAAAATCCCGCTCGTTTGTTCACTAAACGTACCCGAGCCAAATTTCGGAAAATGATTCCGGGAACACCGGGCCTCGGAATCAGGTGCCGTCAGAAGCTGCGTTCTTGTAAAATTCAAATGAAAATTAAGAAAAAAATATTCCTTTAAATTTACGGGTCTTTACATATACCCATACCAAAAATGATGATGTTAATTACTTTATCAATGAAAATGTTGTTACTATATTATAAATCGCTTTTTAAAAAAGCATTTTTAATCTTTTGTATTCTTGTAAGATAGCTCCAATGATTTGTTATATTCTAACATTCACTCTCCTAATCTTAGAAAAATAAATTCGATCTATGCTTGGAATGATTCAAGATGAGTAACATGGTTTCATGATGTATGAAGATGAAATAGTTAACCAAATGTTCTGCAGATTCACAAGCATTGAGAATGGAATAAATTATATTAGACAATTTTTATACAATCTAGTACTTATTGAAAAAAATTTGTGGTCATTATGGATGAAATAAAAGGAATATAAGGTTGTTATTGAAGATATAATGGGGTTCAGTTAACATAACCATGATGAAATAACTGGATCAATGCAATAATATGAACTATAACAAATGAATATACATGAAAGATGATACAACAAAAAGAATATTTTTATAATTTAAATATATAATTATTTATCAATTGAATCTTATAATTCTGAACTATAGGATACTGAAAAAATAAGATGTGGCTTATATTTTAAATCTTTTCTACAAATAAATTAAAAAGAATAGATTCAAAAACCCATTAAATTGAAACCCAACAAAAGAAGAATACTTGGGAAATAACATTGAATGTATGCATTATAATACATTGAATGATATTTCATGAGTGTATAAAGAAATGGTATATTAATACTAACAAATGAAAATTGAAAAATAAAAAAATATAAAAAAATGAAGTTAAAAAGACATTAACAACCAGTTAGAGTAATACATAAGAATATGATTCCGGTGAAAAATATAGAAATGAGAGACTATATACATACAGGCTCTCCATGGATTCTATTGATAAGGTTTGTGAAATTCAATTTTATTCATGATGTTCTAATTTTGATTGTGTTTTTCATAATATGATTATTTAAGAAAGAAATAATTACATTGAATTATTAAGGAAAGGTATTTTCAAACTTTTAATTTATATATTTAGACTAATTAAAATAATGAAAATATTTTTTAGAAAAATAATAATTTTATAAAAATAATTAAAAAATATGAAAAACTTCTTTTTTCTCATTAAATAATTTATGATATTATTAAATATTGTCAATATTATAATGAAAAATTGATAATTAAAGTTGAATGAATTAAACAAAGTTAATATTATTTCATTGAAGGTTTTGAATAATATAATAATATGATTTATTTAAATAAAATAAATAAAAAATAAAAATAGAATCTAATATAGCTAACGACTACTTCAAATTTAAAGAATGTTTTTTTCAAAATGTAAAAAAAATGTTATACTTCTACTGTTATTTGTTTTAAATGTGGTTTAAAAGGTCACTATGAAATTAATTGTTTTATTCGATTCAAATAGTTTAAAGAATATTAATATACTCAAATATATATATATATATATATATATTAAAATTTTGTATTAATATAAAATAATTGCTTGAACACTATTTGGGTACCTAAAAATGTATTGGTAATACAATTGGACCCAATGTAGTATGAGTATGAAAATTTTCAATTGATTAATTTTTTATTTTTTAAAATGATTTTTTTTTCTCAATAATGACATGTAGTACATGGATAGTAGATTCCATTTTAATATGGATTTTGATCCATCAAGTTTCACCACTTAAAAAACATGTTATGGAGGAACTATTACATTTATAGACAATTCCAATGGAAAATTTAAAGGTTTTGGTAAAATTTGTATTTCTAATTCTATCTTTATTTTTAAAAAAATTCATGTTTTAAAAAATAATTTAATAATAATATCTCAATTATGTGATGATGAAATAAAACTTAAATTTGAAAATGTTTTATTTTTTGTTTCAAATTATGGTTCATTGTTATTCTGTGCTAATAAAAAGAAATATGTATATATATATATATATTATTTATTTTTATGAACTAATTGTTCAACATGTTAAATGTTTCAATAATGCATAGAATTATTTAATGTTTTTTCAATGATTATTAAGACATCTTCATTTTATAATGTCAAATAATCTCTATAAACATGAGAATGTGTTACAGTTACCTACTTTTAAAAAAGAACGACTTCATGTTTTTGTCACTTATATGAGAGAAAAACAACATAAAATATATTTAAAACCTATCCATTAGGTAAGTACTCATATAAAATTAAAATTAGTACATCTTTATCTATATGTCCTTACTCATATTTCTATCCTTGGGCAGAGAAATATAATTTACTAATTTTTATTGATTATAGTATATCTACATGGGTTTAAATTATTTCTCAATAAAATGAAACATTAACAGTGTCACGACCCGTCCCCCAGGGCTCGTATCGTGACTACCCTATGCCCACCTTCCATAGGCTAGGGGCTGGCGACTAGAACCAAAGGAGTATTTCACTAAAAACTAAGAAGGAATTGCCTTTATAAAACATAACACACACAACTAGAGTACAAGTGTAAGAAAACACTAAGTAAATAAGTATAAAAAGTGTGACAAAAGTACAAAGGGTACAGAAATACAATCCCAACAGAAAGGTAGAACTACAAATGAAAGAAAGTAGAATTGAAAAGACAAATAGTTGAATGGTGAACCTGCTCCTAGATCGTCCTCCGGGTTACTACCTGATGGGTAGGTACAGATGTCCCTCCTCAGCACTCTGCTTCTATCTTTCCACTCCGTCTTCCATCACGCCAAGTTTCCACCTCTGGGTACTGTCCAGTCCTCGACACTCTGCCTCGGTCAGCATTTTCTATCGTCTACATCCAACACAATGAGATGCGGGCATAGCCTGTGTAGGGGTTAGTATAACGATACTCATTAGGGACCCCAAGACCCTCAAGGTCTCACTAGGGATAAACCACAAAGAAAGATCTCAATAGATAACCTTTAATTAGATATATGCCCATACATATACCAAAGTTATCAAGTAACTCATCTCAATCATGAGGAAAACACAAAGGTCATTGACTCAGCTCAAACCAGGAATTTCATTATCAAAACCACAACTGCTGGAGAACTCCTACTTTATTGAGTACAGTGATCATGTCATGACTCCGAGGCGCTACTCGCTAACCTTAGACAGCAGAGGTACTCCTCTTGTAGAGTACAGCATGTCTGCTACCAAACTGGGTGCTCCTCTATTGTTGGTCTGCCGCCCCAACACAGTAGTGCTCTCCCTAATAGCCTACAAATGTACTCCTCCTATTGAGTACTGTAGGTATGCTGCCAAACCAGGCGCTCCATCTGTCATGGGCCTACTTCCAAATCGGGTGCTCCGTCTACTGGGCTAATAAAATCACTCCGAGTCGAATCGGTTAAGCAGTCATCAGGTCTAAAACTACTAGGTCTCCGCACTCCGTACGCTCTTCTCTGGGAGGGTCTGCTCCACGAGCTACCGGTCGATACTTCCAAGTGTCACGTAATCTCACGTGGAAGTACCACAAAGTACTGACTCGTCATACGGGTCTCAATGCAACATACGACGCGTCAATCGGACACCCGGTCATTAAGTTATTGGCATCTCCATTCCAGGGGCCCGGTTGGATTTTAGGTACAATCCAACTTGTACATGCTCAAACAAAATCCTAATCCCATGTAGAGTATTCCAAAAGAACTGTCTCATCATGTGGAATCTATCATATTCGACGACACGTCAATCGAACGTCCTGTCATTAAGTTATAAGTGTTTCTCCTCCGAGGGCCCGGTTAGAATTTTATTCGCTCCAAACCCGGCCGTTTTCCAATGTTGTCCAAAACTCACATAGGGTATCAAAAAAGGACCTCCTCACTGTGGGGGTTCTAGTGCCACAGATGGTGCGTCGATCGGTTGCACGGTCTTCATGTTATTCACATTTAAGTGAAAACGGGCCTGACCCGTTAAACCCAGTGGGCTGGCAGGTGGAGTCAACCCAGAGTTGGCGGGTCTGACCCGACAGGGGGTCATACCGGTGCATTGAAACATGCAGCCCAGCCCGAAGGGCGCAGCTAGGCCCAAAGGGCATAGCCGGGCCCTAAGAGCGTGGTCCAGCCCAGCGAGGCGCGGCCCGGCCCGGGGGGGGAGTGCGGCACAGCCGGCCGACGAAGCGGTTCGAGGCAGGGGGGTGCGACCACCCGGGTTCCCGAACTGGCGGTGCCATGCGGCGCCACCCTCCCTCACCTGTCAGCCAAATTCGTCCTGCCTTCTTGGAATAAGCGGCCCGCTCGGGCGGGCTTCGGTCTCCTAAGCGCGGCGCCCTCTTGGCGTCGCGGCTCCTTCACCCGGTCGGCCGTCGAACCGGCCGGTATACCGCCGAAGTGTCCTAAGGATTGTGGGCCGTGGTCTTCCACAGTGCGGCGCACCTTGTGGCACTATTGTCCTCCTTGAGCTCATCCGGCTTTATCCGGCCGTTTCATCAATGGCCGAGCCGCCCGCAGTTGCGGGACGCGGTTCTTCCGCATGCGGTCGGCGCACGACCGCCGCATCTCTCGTCACCGCCTCTTCCATTCACGAATTAAAATAATAAGAAATGTCAGAGGGTCATCAGGTCGTGTGCCTTCGGTATGCCCCCTCCGAGTTATGCAGTAGCAGTTGGCCTAAGACAATCCAATTTTTACAATGTAGAACAAGAACAATTTTAATCAATTAAAATTGTACACAATCCCCCTACTTCGAAAAGACATCACACGTCATCGAACCACAGAAGACAAATGTCACGGTGGTCAGGCGTCGCCGAATATCAGTGTCGATTCTATTGTATTCAGAGTTCACCCAAAGAAGAAGCGTCGTTGGCAACTTCACGTTCCTCGAATCGTAGAGCGTTCTACATCGAAGGAGAAAGTCATTCTTCGTTGATGGTTGGTGTTCTTTGTCGGAGAAGAACACTTCCATCTAAACCCACTGAACAGCTCTCCCACCAATATTTTCACCCAAAATGATAAAATCGCCCTCCCATAAAATAACATGCCATGTATTTTCAAATTAAATCAAACTATTTAATTAATTAATTGAAGAGTTGTTTAATTAATTGTGATGGGTTAGCAAAGAATTAAATGGAGAGAGAGAGGTGGAGTGTGGAGAGGCTCCAACCAATTAAATGGGGGAGTTGACAAGAATTAAACAAGGGGTGTTAAATTGGGGAGTTTAAGGGAGGTTTAAGGGAGTTGAAAGGTTAGGATCATGTGGGCCCCAGCTCACAAATATCCACACATGGGAAGTTATGTGGGTGTGGGCCCCACCAATAGCTTACCCATGTAGGATTAAACTTCCGGGATAAATAAAATTGCTCTCAACAAATTTTATTTAACTTTTTTATTAAACCACAAAAATTAACTTTCAACCCGCATGAAATGAAACTACAGTAAAGGTCCCATTAAGCAAATACCGGCACTGCGAGTTCATCGGTGTCTTCGGATTTCAATTCCGAACACTGGTTTAAAAGATAGAAAAACATGCACGTACGTTTACTGAATGTACCCGAACAATACTTCAGAAAATGATTTTGGGCACACCGGGTCTTGGAATCAAGTGCCATCAGAAAATGCAAACTAGTAAAATTTGAAAGTATTTATGAAAAAAAATTCCTTGAAATTTCTGGGACATTACATTACTCCCACCTCAGGGATTTACGTCCCTGTAAAGCTAAAAAACACCCTAGGAAAACAAAAGGGGTACTGAGCACGCATCTGAGCCACATGCTCCCATGTGCTCCCCTGTAGGTTCCTATGCTGCCAGCAAATGTGCACAGAGGAATTGACCATCTCCATAGGACCCGCTCTAGTCGATCCTCAATCTCTAATCGAACCTTCATGAATATTTCCCCATCATCGATGTACAGATCTACGTGGTTGATGATGTGGGACAGGTCATGCATGTATCTCCTCAGTTGTGATACGTGAAAGACGTCTTGCACCCGGTGCAACGGAGGTAAAATGGCCAAGGGGTAAGCCACCTCGCCTACACTGTTGAGGACCTAGAACGATCCTATGAACCCCGGAGATAACATTCCACATCGGCCAAATCTCCATAGACCTCATCGAGGTGAGTCCTGTAGGAAGACGTGGTCGCCATCCTCAAACTCAATGTAAACACACTATCTCCCGCACATGAGTTTATCCTGTGATGCCTGGGTTTCCTTTTTCACTGACCATGGAAAAGAATAATTCAATGTTGTAGATTAACCAAAACCTTTTTCACTTAATACATTCAGTCTGAGTATGAACTCTGGATGTCTAGTCCATACCCAATCTAACGTCGTAAGGCCTCGACACTGCCACCAAGAGGTTCAAACCTAAACTCTCACCTCAAGGGTCAGATAACACCATCGGCTTAAGTGTGATTATCGAGTCTCCTCCCAAAGGTATCTCCAGACGTGAGGGTCAAGACAATGGTTTAACCAGAAACTCTAGGTCTGGGACAAGATTTTTGGAAAGAAGGAATGATTGGTACCTATGTCTATTGATACGACGGAAAATAGTAGACACATACCATACCTTGAATCATTCCTAGAGCCTTTTGGTCACACTCCTTGACCGCATGCATCAAATCTCTTCCCCTTCCCTCCAGCTACCTAAGAAAGGATGGGATTATAAAGGGGGGTGGTTGTAACATGTTGAAATGTACATCACCACGTGCTGCCCTTATAGCACTGCTTCTACATCTACTGCTCTACAGATTCATTTGACTTAACACTTCCGCTTCTTGAAACATTTTACAAGCCCATGTCTCTGACACTAGTTCTATTTCCCTGATTTCCCACTGCTAACATTCTTTATCTGTATCCATTCATCCAATGAACATTCAACCACAATTGATCTCTCTAGAATTGTAACATAAGTATGAATGCATAGTGGAATAGTGCTGGCTCAGATGTCCTTAATCACACCATTCTCGGAAGTCAGAGCCCTAAAGCACTGATCGTAACGTATTCATCGATTACCATTAATGGTCGGTATGCCTAGATGAATACTCAGCTACTATCATTTCATCCTGACGAAGCTGTGTATGCTCTAGAGAACTCTCAGCCACCTCCTCAGGCCAGTCCTCAGCCTCCTGTGAGTCGGGCATGCCTTGGAACCTGAGGGGTATCTGATGCTGCAACATGTTTAAGGCGCTAATCCTACATGTGTCATCTACTGGTACCACCAGTTGTAACTACTGACCAACGGGCAGCGGTATAGCTGTCTCACTACCTGAAGGTACTATTTTAGAAACAGCCCACATACCAGAGTACCATCACTTTGTGGACCGTTCTCATGGTCACACACAGAAAAGACTAGTATCTAAGATCACTATCTTCTCTACTAGTGTCTCAACTAGGCAGAAAACTCTAGCAATCACCTCCATCCAGTATTCTACTTCCTGGGAATCTATCTCGCCCCGAAACCTCAGAGGCCTCGGCCACTGGGACTCGTGCAACACACTCAGTCGGCTTGAATTGTCCGCTAGTGTGGTTGGTGGTATCTACTGCCTAATGGGTGGTTCTACTACTGGTACACCACCCTAAGGTAACAACATAGTAAGAGGGACTTTCACCAGAGCCTTGTCTCTTGGTGGGCCGTCATCGGGTACTCTCTCGGAACTCCAACTGGAAGTTTGTGTGGAGCCATCCTGAACATATACGACACGGTCAAAAGATTATAACTGGTGAGATGACCTGGTTTGAGCTGACTTAAATAAAACTTTTGGAAACACACACACAATCAGTGTCTCGTGCACCAAATCGGAAATTAGTAGTTAGGGTCATGGTGTATGGATACGTCAGTCGCAACACGAACACTGGACTCCCTGAACTGAAAACCACACTCGGTACCCTTAACATTGCTTATTCATAGAAAATAAATATCATAGTCCTATGTTATGCGGTAGAACCGACTCCTCTGATACCAATTTTTCACAACCCATCCCCTGGGGCCCGTATCATGACTACCCCATGCCCGAATTCCATAGGACATGGGCTGGCGACGAGCACCAAAGGCGTATTTCCCTAAAAAATGGAAAGGCATTGCCTTTATAAATCATAACACACACAACCAGAGTACAAGAGGAAGCAAAAACGAAGTAAATAAGTACAACAAGTGTGATGAAAGTACACAGGGGTTGGAAATACAATCCTAATAGAAATGTACAACTACAACGGAAATAATGTACAATTGAAAAGACAAATAGCTGAATGGTGAAGCAGCTCCTGTATCGTCCTCCGGGTTCCTACCAGATGGGTAGGTACAGATGTCATCCTCATCACTTCACATCTATCGTTCCGCTCCATTTTTCTTCACGCCATGTGTCAACCTCCTCTTACCATCCAATCCACATATACTATGCCTAGGTTAGCGCTGTTCTTCATCTGCATCCAACACAATTTGGTGCGGGAATAGACCCTGTAGGGGTGAGTATAACGATACTCAGTAGGGACCTCAAGACCCTCAATGTATCACGAAATCCAACAACGATAAACCTAAAAGAAATATTTCAACAGAAAACCTTTACTTAGGTATATGCCCATACATACACCTAAGTTATCAAGTAACCCATCTCAATAATGAGGAAAACACAAAGGTCATTGACTTAGCTCAAACCAGGATTTTCATTATCGAATCCACAAATACTGGAGAACTCCTCCTCTATCAAGTAAAGGGGCCCTGTCGCGACACCGAGGAGCTACTCACTAACCTTAGACTGCTCATGTACTCCTCCTGTCGAGTACCACGGGTCTGCTGCCAAACCGGGTGCTCCTCCGATGTGGGTCTGCCGCCCGAACACAATAGTGCTCCCCCTAACAACCTACAGAGGTACTCCTCCTGTCGAGTATTGCCGATATGCTTCCAAACCAGGTGATCTATCCGCTGTGGTTATACCGCCAAACCAGGTGCTCTATCCACTAGGGAAATCAAATCACTCTGAGTTGAATCGGTCAAGTAGTCATCAGGTCTACAGCTACTAGGTATTCGCACTCCGTACACTTGTCTCTAGGAGGGTCTGCTCCACAAGATACTGGTAGATACTTCCAAATGTCATATAATGTCAATTGGAAGTATCTAAAAGTACCTCCACGTTATAGGGGTCTCAACGCAACAGACGACACTTCAATCGGACGCTCAGTCTGTGAGTTACTGGTATTTCCGTTCTAGGGGCCCGGTTGTATTTCAGGTACAATCAAACAAGGCCATGCTCAAAACACATTTGAATACACTGGAATGTATTTCAAAAGAACTATGTCATCATGTGTAATCCAACATACTTGATGGCACGTCAATTGGACGTCCGATCCTCACGTTGTTAGCGTTTCTGATCTGAGGGCCCGGTTGGAATTTTTTTCGTTCCAAACCCATATATTTCCCAAAGTCGTCCAAAACTCACTTAGAGTATCGTAAAAGGACCACCTCATCATGAGGCTCCCAGTGCTGCAGATGGCGCATTGACCAGACATGTGGTCTTCATCTTATTCATGTTTAAGTGAAAATGGGTCTGGCCCGTTAAGCCCAGTGGGCTGGCGGGTCGGGTCAACCCAGAGTTGGCGGGTCCGACCCAACAGGGGGTCGGATCGGCCCGATGAAACACGTGGCCTGGCAAGAAGGGTGCGGTCCAGCCCGGCGGGCCGCGGCCCGGCCCGACCTGGCAGGGTGTGGCCTGGCCGCGGCTCGACCGGCTGGCAGAGCGGCTCGGTATAAGGGGAACGCATGGTCCGAGGTGGGGGGCATGGCCCCCCAGCCGCCCCAACCGGTGGTGCCAAGAGGCGATGCCCTTCCTAACCATCCGGCAGAAGTCGGCCGGCCTTTTTGGCGCAAGTGTCCCGCTCGGGTGGGCCGCAGTCTCCCAAGGGCGGTTCCCTTCTAGCGTTGCGGCTCCTTCACCCAGCCAGCAGTCGAACCGGGCAGTTGGCTACCGAAGCGGCCCATGGATTGTGGGCCTGGGTCTTCCGTAGCGCGACGCCCCTTGTGGCATCATGATCCTCCTTTGGCCTGGATGGATTTAGCCGGCTGGTTCTTCGTCGGTCGAGCGGGCCGCGGTTTCGGGACGCGGTTCTTCCACATGATTTCGATGCACGGCTGCCGCTTCTCCCTTCGCGACCTCTTCCATTTGAGAATTAAAAGAACAAGAAACATCAGAGGGTCATCGGGTCGTGTTCCTTCAGCCCGCGCCCTCCGCGTTAGGCGGTAGCAGTTGGCCAAAGACAATCCAATTTTTACAACGTAGAACAAGAGAAATATTAATCCATTAAAATTGGACATAATCACCATACCTCGAAAAGACATCGCACGCCATTGAACCATGGAAGACAAACGTCGCGGTGGTCAGGCATCGTGGAATATCGGCATCAATTCCGTTTTCGGTGGAGTGCACCCAAACAAGATGTTTTGTTAGCGAATTCGCGTTCCTCGAATCGGAGAGTGTTATTTGTTGAGGGAGAAATTATTCTTCATTTAAGGTTGGTGTTCTTCATCATAGAAGAACACTTCCTTCAAAATCCTCTCAAAAGCTCTCCCACCAATATTTCCAACCAAAATAATAAAGTGGCCCTCCCATAAAATAACATGCCTTTTATTTTAAAATTAAATCAACCTCTTTAATTAACTAATTGAAGAGTTTTTTAATTAATTGAGATGGGTTGGCAAAAAATTAAATAGAGAGAGAGAGGTGGAATGTGGAGAGGCTCCACCCAATTAAATGGGAGTGTTGACAGGAATTAAATAAGGGGAGTTAAATTGGGGAGTTTAAGGGAGGTTTAAGGGAGATGAAAGGTTGGGATCATGTGGCCCCCACCTCACAAATCTCCACACATGGGAAGTTATGTGAGTGTGGGCCCCATAAATAACTTCCCCATGTAGGATTATACTACCGGCATAAATAAAATTACTCTCAACAAATTTTATTTAACTTTTTTATTAAACCCCAAAAATTAACTTTCAACCCGCATAAAACACAACTGCAGTAAAGGTCCCCTTAAGAGAATATCGGCGCTGCGAGTTCATCGGTGTCCTCATATATCAATTCCGAGCACCAGTTCAAAATATAGAAAACCACGCACATACGTTTACTGAACGTACCTAAAAAAACTTCAGAAATTGATTTCGGGGACACCAAGACTCGAAATCAAGTGCAGTCAGAAACCATAAACCCTTAAAATTACAAAGTATTTATGAAAAAAATATCCTTAAAATTTTCGGGTCTTTAAAATCAAGAATTATTTCTATTTATAATTTAGATCAAAATGAAAATATTATATAATTGTTTGTATTAATTGTAATATAATAGGAGAATTTCATCATTAATAATCTTAATGATTTTAATAAAATAATTATTATTTTCATACTTTCTCTAATCCTAGAGTACCATAGAAAAATAATGATGTATAACATAAAAATAAGACTCTATTTGAAAAGGTAAAACAATATTCAGTGAAAACAATTTTCCTTTTTATTAATGAATCCATTTAATCTACATGTAATTTTTAAAAGATAATTCATCTTACGCCTTTGTCGAATAAATATATAAATGAATTATTTAAAAAAATAAAAACCAAAATATGGTATTTTATAGTTTTAGAATGTAATGTTTATATTTTAAATTCAAAATATAATTTAGAAATGTTTGATTTGAAATGTGATGATGGAATATTTCTTTGTTGACATAAAAATATTAATGAATATAGTTTTTATAAAAAATAAATATGGTAATTAATTGACTTTTTATTTTATGTCTAATGAAAATAATGTAAAATTAATTAACAATTCTAATGATTTTGATGGTGAGTTTAGAGAATATAATATAAATGAAGAAAAACATCCATATAAGGTTTGACCAATTTATTGAGAGAAAAATACTTATTAACCAACTAATATATCATAGAAGATTAACATATATCATCCCATTGAAAATTTTATCTGTATTATTGATTCTATTAACCAAACTAGAATTTTAGTTTTGATTTTTTTTTTCAATTATACTTTTATTTTTGAATTTGTTCCTAATAATATAGATGATTGATTGAATGATTTTTATTAGATTGTTTAAATGAATAATTAAATTAGTTGTGTTTTTAAAAAATGTTAAGAATTTAGATCGACCCATAAATACATGGTTCTTACTACAGATAAATTGATTTATATTATTAAAATTGTTTATTCTAAACATGTTGTTAAAAATAAAGATACACCTGTTATTCAAGGTTATGTTCAAGATGAAGGAGTAGTTTTTTTGAGTCTATTTCACCAGTTTCTATAATTGAATCTATTATAAGTTTATTATCCTTATACTATTTTCAGTTTTTTAAAATATTTCAAATGTATTTTTTTAAAATGGATTTATTTCTAAATATTCTTATGTTTATCAACCCCATAGCTTTGAAAATGAAAAAAATTCATATCATGTTTTTATATTGTAAAAATAATTATATGGTATTAAAAACCACCTCATTATTATGATGATATAATTACTATATTTTTATTGAATAATAAATTTTACAAAGGTAGACAATATCCTAATCTATTTATTAATTCAATATGAAATGATATTTTAAATATAAAAATGTTGATTGATGATATTGTTTTTGGATTTTAAAATTATTTTCTTTGCAAAGAATTTACAAATTTGATGGAAAATGAATTTGATTGGTGTATTGTGGAAAAAATAAAAATATTTTTGGGAATTCAATATTTTTAAATTAATGATGGAATATTTTTTAACCCATCCAAATATGAAAAAAACTATAGTCAAAATATTTGGTCTTGATTCTTTTAAATTAGATAAAACCCCTATATGTATTTCTTGTAATTTAGATTATGTTGTTTCTGGAAAATTAATTTTATGTAAATTATATATAGAAGTGATTACAATTTTTTTGAATTTAAATGATTTATACCAAATATAATTTTTAGTTTTTTTATGTGTCAGATTTAAATCTGATCATATGAAATCTCACATAAAATTTATTTAGCATATTATTTGTTATATTAATGGGAGTCTTAAGTATGGATTATTTTATTCAATTTTTTTTGATTTTATAATTTTTCCTTTGGAGGTTGTCAAATATATAGAAAGGGAACCATAGGTATGTTCCACTATCTTATTTATAATGCAGTTTCACAGAGCTCATGAAAACCAAACTATGTTGTTTTTTTAACTACAAGAAGTGATTATATCATTTCTGAATCTTTTTTCTCACAATATTTATGGATTAAAAAAACTTTTTCTGAATAGTTTTTTTATGAATTTTTTTTTATTTTTTTGTTATAATTCATATGCTATTTATATTTAAAATAACACATTAATGAATTCCAGAACTAAGAATATAGGAATCCATTTTCATCTTGTTCATGATTATGTAAAAAAAAGTGAAATGATTCTTTAATATATTCCTACTAAAAAGAATCTGAAAGTTATTTTTACAAAATTTCTGTTTTTTGAATGTTGGATAACATTAAAATTGATCCTTAAAAAAATAGTTCAAAATATTTATTTTTTTAACATTCCTTAATATTCATTTATTAATGGGAACTTTCAATGTTTTAAATCATCTCATTTTTAATTTTATTAAATATTTTATATTTAAAAAAATTCATAAGGGGGAAAATATTATAAAATATTTTTAATTTTTTTCATTACAAAAGCGGTTTGTTTAGGTGATTTTATTTATTTGTTATTATTTTTTCTTTTAAAAATTTACAAACACTCTTAACATTTTATGTAAAAATTTAGATTTCAAAACCTCGATATATTTTTGTTACACCTTCTCATGTATTGGTAATATTAATGTAAATAAAATTTCAAATAAAATATAACTTGTTTATATAACATTTATTTAATTATGATGAAATTTTAATCAACATATATTAGGTTTTCATTTTTATATGAACCTACAACATGAATTTGGTTTTAAGAACACTTTTTAATTTATACTTGTTCATAGTTTTGTTATGTGTGATGACCCAGACCCCCCTTGGTCCCTTCCTTTGCCAAAAATCCGGTTTCCTTGCGGGGTACCGATCGGTGACACCGATCGGAGAGACCGATCGGTGAGACCGATCGGTGTGACCGATCGGTGAGACCGATCGGTGTGACCGATCGGTGCGACCGATCGGTGAGACCGATCGGTGAGACCGATCGGTGCGACCGATCGGTGAGACCGATCGGTGAGATCGATCGGCGCGACCGATCGGTGAGACCGATCGGTGCGACCGATCGGTGAGACTGATCGGTGAGACCGGCCGACGTCGCCCGGCCTTGCCAAGTTGTTCCAGTAACGTTCCTTTTTCTCAAATAGGGTTTTAAACCCTATTCTGCCTTGTTAAAAAATATCTTGGGAATCCGAAACGCGCACAAAGGTTTTAATTAAATGCTTCATTAATTCATGGGTCGGTTAAAACCACCCAGTGCCATTAATGATGAGTCAAGCCACGTGGTCAACCCACGACTCCCTCGTCTTCCGTGGTTTTGTGTTTCATCTCAACCGTCCCCAGCTCTTATAATTAAGGGTTAAGCCGTGGTTTCCCCCCTTCTTCGATCGTGGCTCTTCTGGTGCATCGGGACCGCCGCGTCGTTATCCGTAAAGTTCCGCGCCCCCGGCCTAAACGTCGATCATCTATCAAAAAGTAGGGAATTTCTCTCGTCTCTCACTTTTGTGTATCATGCGGGGTGGGCGTTACTTTTGTTCCTATGGAATTGGTTGAACCAAACCCTAATGAAGATAATAAATGAAGTTCTAAAGGAAGAAGGGGAAGGGGTTGTGATCGTTGTTATGCTTTATCTTGTGATCATCCCTTTTGTTGTACTGGTTTATGTTTTCTGAAAATTGAGGCCGTTGGTGGTCGTGTGTGTGCACTTGAATCCCCTCATGATGTTTTAAATGGGTTGCTGAAATTGTGAACTCCTGCTGTGAAATTGGTTAACCACGTATATCCGGCTGAATAATTGAAAGCACCAGGATCGGCCCTTCTGTGATAACTCCCGGTTAGAACACACGGAATTTGAAATCATGGAGTGTGTTAAATCGTTTAAATCTGAAAATCCCTGACCGGTGTTGGTAGTGGTTAGTGGTTGTTTTCCCTTAGGGCCGTTTGCTGGAAATGTGGGAGGGGATGGGATCCCTTGCTCTTTCTATACTCTCGGTGGCTGTGTGAATTTGGGGGATGGGATCTCCTGTTGGCATGGTTTCAGTGGTTGTGAGTTTTTATCACAAATTGGGGAGAGATCCTCTGTTGGCAGAACCGGGTGTGAGTGTTTTGGTTGATCTATGCTTTGACGTTTCCCTTGGTTATGCTTATGGTAGTTGCCCAGAAGTGCTTAAAATTAATTGAACATTTTGACTGAACGTGAAACAAGAATGGGACAAATGGTTTTGTGGGCAAGGGTCGTGAATTGTGACTCGGACGCTGTGGTATTGTGTTCTGTAGGTTGGCTAGGAAAACCTAAGTTTTGGGTGAGTGTTTGTTACCTATATCTATACTTGTAGCCTTGTGTTTCTTATTCGCGCCCCACCCAAGTTGAGCACTTAGTGCCGAACACCCCCATTTATGGGGGAAGGGTGTTTTTCCCAACAGTATACTTAGTGGCTGGTTATTAGCTCCTTTTCTGCTCCCTTTCCCGGATAGCCCAAGTACCTTCGGGCAGGCTGTGATGGCCTGAAGTCCATTATTAGCCCAAGAACCATCGGGCAGGGTGTTGTGGTGGTTGGCCAGGTGTGTGCGGCAGGTGGTTTCCCAAGTGTCTTCGGGATGAGGCCCAGGTGTTTTCGGGCGTGGCAGTGGATCCTTTAGCCCAGGTGTCTTCGGGCGTAGCAGTGGTTGTTCTGGCCTAGGTGTTTGCAGGCATGGTTACTTGTGACAGTTGAGGCCCAGGTGTGTGCAGGCGGGATTTGGCAGTGGGACTGCGTGTAGTTGTGGCCCAGGTGTGTGCGGGCGGGATTTGGCAGTGGGACTGCGTGTGGTTGTGGCCCAGGTGTGTGCGGGCGGGATTTGGCAGTGGGACTGTGTATGGTTGTGGCCCAGGTGTGTGCGGGCGGGTGTGGCAGTGGGACTGCGGTGAGAATGGAGGGATTGGTCCGATGCGTAGGATGTCTCAATAACCAGTGGGGGAGTGGCGCGGGGTACCCAAACATCGATGTGCTCTTATTATATATATTACTTGACTTGCGTTATTTGGGGAGTGAGCCTTGGTGAGGCCTGGGATAGATAGTTTGCCTTGTTAGTTGTTTGGTTCACTCTTTTCTCACGGGACTTTAGTACGTTCCCCCACTTATGCACGAGAGTCTTGGTTTTCCCTACTGAGTGTACTTGTATACTCACCCTACGTTTACTTTCAGGATTCCAGGAGGACTACCAGGGCTGCGCGGGACCCTATTAGTCGGACAGTTGGAGTTGTCGCTGTTGTCGTACCTTTGTTTTCTTTTGGTATTGTACTTGAGAGCTTTCTTTTTCTTTTGTACTTGTACCTTGTTGTAAACTGTTTAAACATGCATGGGGTCTTTATTTGGGTTCATTTATATAAACTTTTTTCTTTTCCTTTTTGGGAGGTCGACTTGTCCTTTTTCCCGATCCTAAATAATAAAAAGGGTAATGCCTTCCATTTGCGAGAATTTTCTATACCCTTGGTGCTAGTCGCCACTCCGGGACCTATTGAAGGCGGGTTTCGGGGGTCATTATCTCTCCTTCAACTTAAAGAAGGAAGGGCCTGGCAATCCGCTGACTCTTCCCTCCTTTTTGGTGATGGCGGGTCGTGACAGAATGGTATCAGAGGGAGGTTGAGAGATAGGACGGAGCCTGGAGTTAGGCACAGTAAGGATTGCATGGGATGGTGAGGCAACAGCGTTGGGTGACCTTGGTGCGTGAATTAGGCCAGGGAGGACCGGCTAGGACACGGGATTTTAGGGCCCCCCCGTGATCCGATGCAAGGACTCTGGACCTACCGAACGACCAAGTGAGGCCACACTGATTGCAGGGTAGAGACCCTAGGAAAGGTACATGCATCATAAATGACTTGTGTTTTTGTGTTTCTGGGATGTCTTGGGAAATTAAGAATAAATTAATTCTTAATAAGTTTTGAGAACGATTTTCTTTGCACTACTGGGCTTAGGCATTCCTTGTTTACCTTGCAGCTATGGCACCTGGAAGGCGACCACGTGTGGTACAGGCGATCGAGACTCCTGAGACTACTTTGGCCAATCGGCAGAGAGCTGATTGGGAGGAAGAGGACGACCAGTGGCAGAAGACTCTTCGAGCCTTTCAGCGACAGGCCCTCGAGAAATATGAGGGCAGAACCTCCGACATGAATACGGAAGGCTGGCTAGAGGAGCTAGTCATAGCCTTCGGCCTGATTTGGGCCCCGACGGAGTACTGGGTTCCTCTGGCTGTTAGCCAGATGCGAGGAGCGGCAAGTCAGTGGTGGATGCTTCACCTGGGGAGTAGGAAAGTGTCTGAGGTTGCTTGGGCGGACTTCGAGAGGGAGTTCCGGGCGGAGTTCTTCTCCTCGACAATGAAGGCGGAGAAGAGGCAGGAGCTACTCTCCCTCCAGCAGGGGAGCATGTCCGTGAGGGAACTTGGAATCAAGTTCAAGGACCTCCTGCGTTTTGCTCCGGACCTCTTTCCCGATGAGGAGTCTCGGGCAAGACGTTTGGAGGAAGCGCTCCGACCCTCCCTCCAGTATGCTGTTACCCCCTTTACCCTTCCGACATACTTAGAGGTTCAGAAGAAGGCCGAAGTGGTGGAAAGGATGCACGCTCTAGGCGGACTGTCACGAGAGGGGATCCAGCTGGGACCATCGAAGGGGAAGGCCGTCAGCACCAGGCCTCCGGCATCGGGACCCTCCAGGTTCCGACCCGCAGGGAGCAGGCCGCAACAGTTTCAGTTTCGATCCCCTGTCCCACGTTCTTTTCCTTCAGGCTCGGGACCACGGTGCTTCATCTGCGGAAGCCCTGGACATCTTCGGAGTCAGTGCCCCGATCGGGTGCAGTACAGCAGTGGCAGTCATCCCCAGCGTCCGCCGCAGCAGCAGTTCCCAGCCAGACCCTTCCAGCAGCAGCAGCAGGGACAACGAGCTCCCGCTCCTCCGCAGACAGACATAGGAGGGGGAGGCCGACCTCAGGGCGCTCCCCAGGGACCTCGACCAGGGCGTGGTCGGGGAGGTGGCCGACAGCCGAGGGGCAGGGGAGCTGGGCGTGGACAATTACACGCCGCAGAAGCAACAGTTCCAGCAGGGCCAGAGGTTGTTCGAGGTACGATCAGTGTGTTTAGCACTCTTGCTTATGCTTTGTTCGATACCGGAGCTTCGCACTCCTTTGTTGCACCCAGTCTAGCCCGCGCCTTGGGTCTAGATGCCGAGAGACTTCCAGTGCCCCCGGTGTTGAGCACACCAGTTGGAGGTCAGACCGACTTGCTGTTCGTTTGTCGGGGATGTAGACTGATGTTGGGGCCACATCAGTCGCTTAAGGATCTCCTTCTGCTACAGATTCGGCCGTACGATGTCATCCTAGGCATCGACTGGCTATTTTCTGTGTGCGCCGTCATCGACTGTTTCCAAGGGAGGGTGGTGTTCTCCGGTTTGGACGGCCAGCGTGTTACTTTCACCGGCGAGCGGAGCTGTCCGAAGGGAAACAGGAGGGAGGAACCTCTCCTCTCCTTGTTGACCGAACTGACGATAGAATCAACGAATGAGGAAATGGTGGAAGTACCAGAGATCGTTCGTGAATTTATGGACGTCTTTCCTGAGGAGGTGACGACTCTACCCCCTCGACGTGACATCGAGTTCGGGATAGACCTGCAGCCCGGCTCTCAACCAATCTCGATGACTCCTTACCGGAAGGCACCTTCGGAGCTACGGGAGTTGCGGATACAGATTGACGATCTGATGAAGAGGGGTTATGTTCGTCCAAGTGCATCACCGTGGGGTGCCCCAGTCTTGTTCGCAAAGAAGGCAGATGGTGGCCTCAGGTTGTGCATCGATTACAGGAGGCTGAATCAGGTAACGATCAAGAACCGCTACCCTCTTCCGAGGATAGATGATCTTTTCGACCAACTGAAGGGGGCAGGATGGTTCTCGAAGATCGACCTGCGATCCGGGTACCATCAGCTGAGGGTGAAGGATAGCGACGTCCCGAAGACGGCGTTCAGGTGCAGGTATGGGCACTTTGAGTTCGTGGTCATGCCCTTTGGTGTTACGAACGCCCCGGCCGTGTTCATGGGGCTTATGAACTCCATCTTTCGGGAGTACCTGGATCGGTTTGTGGTGGTGTTCATCGACGATATCCTGATCTATTCAAAGTCAGAAGAGGACCATGCAGAGCACCTGAGGACCGTTTTGGAGGTCCTCCGACAGCACCAGCTCTATGGGAAGTTGTCAAAGTGCAAGTTCTGGGCATGAGAAGTGCACTTCCTCGGACATGTAGTGTCTGAGCAGGGAGTAGCAGTCGACCCATCAAAGGTTGAGGCAATTGTTTCTTGGGCAGCACCCAAGAATGTGGCGGAAGTTCGGAGTTTCCTCGGACTGGCAGGCTACTACCGGAGATTCGTACCCAACTTCTCCCGGGTAGCAGCCCCTTTGACGGCTTTGACCAAGAAGGACCAGGTTTTCATGTGGAGCGAGCAGTGTGAGTCGTCCTTCAGCTACCTAAAAGAAAAACTGGTTAGTGCCCCAGTGTTGAGATTGCCAGAAGAAGGGATGGCCTATGAGGTATTCTGTGATGCTTCGGGACAGGGCCTGGGGTGCGTATTGATGCAGCGACAAGGGGTGATCTCTTACGGGTCCAGGCAGCTACGCCCCCATGAGCGGAACTATGCCACCCATGACCTAGAGCTTGCAGCAGTAGTGTTCGCATTAAAGTTGTGGCGACATTACCTCTTTGGGGAGCGCTTTGTGGTCTTCACCGATCACAAAAGCTTGCGCTATATCTTCTCCCAGCGTGACTTGAACTTGCGACAGCGGAGGTGGGTCGAGTTTCTCCAGGACTACGACTTCGAGATCTCATACACTGAAGGTAAGGGAAACGTTGTGGCTGATGCCCTGAGCAAGAAGCCACATCAGGAGGTGGTTCGGGAATCTGCTGATGCTTGGAAGGCGATGGGGGAGTTGGCTGCCTTGCACTTGGATGCAAGGGTGGAAGGTACTAGAGGCTGTTTGTTTCAGATGACGGTACAGTCCTCCTTGTTGCAGCAAGTGGAAGAGTCTCAGTGGGGAGATCTTGAGGTGGAAGTGTTGCGGGATCGTATCGATCAGGGGAACGCCCCGGAAGGATGGTTGGAGGACAGCCTACGTCGGATGCTCTTTCATTGGAGGTTGTTTGTTCCAGAGGTGATGCGTGATGAAGTTCTTCGTGAGTTCCATAGCTCAGCCTTGGCAGTACATCCGGGTGTTTCGAAAATGTATCAAGGCCTGAGGGGACAGTTTTGGTGGCCTGGGGTGAAACGGGCAGTGGCAGAGTTCGTGGCTAAATGCCTGGTGTGTCAGCAGGTGAAGGCTGAACACCGTGTTCCTGGTGGTCTGTTGCATCCTCTAGATGTTCCCGAGTGGAAGTGGGATGACGTCTCGATGGACTTCGTCACAGGACTACCCAGAGCTCAGGGCGGGCATGATGCTATCTGGGTAGTGGTGGATCGATTGACAAAATCTGCTCACTTCTTGGCTATCAAGGAGTCAGGACCCGTGAGTACCTTAGCACAGAGGTACGTGGATGAGGTGGTGCGTTTGCATGGAGTTCCGAAAACGATCGTCTCAGATCGGGACACTCGATTCACCTCACGAGTCTGGAAGGGGTTACAGCATGCTTTTGGCACCCAACTACGCCTTAGCACTGCTTTTCACCCTCAGACTGATGGGCAGACAGAGCGGACTATCCAGACCTTGGAGGACATGCTGCGAGCATGTGTTCTGGATTTCGGAGGATCATGGGTACGACACTTGCCTTTAGTAGAGTTTGCCTACAACAACAGTTTTCACTCTACTATCGGCATGGCTCCTTTTGAGGCTTTGTATGGAAGACCATGTCGTTCACCCTTATGCTGGGCAGAGGTTGGTGAGACTGGTACTCTTGGACCAGAAGTAGTGCAGAGCACCACGGAGAAAGTCCAGCTAGTGCGGAAGAGGATGAAAGCAGGTCAGGATCGGCAGAAATCTTATGCTGATCGTCGGAGGAGGCCCCTGAAGTTCGAGGTGGGAGATCATGTGTTTTTGAAGGTTTCCCCTCGACGGGGGCAGCGGAGGTTCGGAAAGGGGAGTAAGCTCTCCCCTAGGTTCATCGGACCTTTCGAGGTGCTGAGGCGAGTTGGCGAGGTAGCATATCAGCTGGCCCTACCACCTCAGTTGGAGAGGGTCCATGACGTCTTCCATGTCTCCCAGCTTCGTCAGTACTTACATGATGACTCTCATGTCATCAACCGGGGAGAGATAGATGTGGTAGGAGACGCGACCTTCGAGGAACGGCCAGTCAGAATCGAGGATCGCAAGGAGAAAGTGCTCTGTGGACGAACCGTCGGCCTGGTTCGTGTGTTGTGGAGACATGGCGGCCTCGAAGAGAGTATGTGGGAGAGGGAATCACAGATGCGTGCCCAATACCCCGAGTTGTTCTGAGCTTTGAACCTTTGGTGCCTGTTGTGACAGAACGTTTGACCTTTTTGTCTATGAAATGTGCTAGTTCCTTTCCTCTGTTATGTGTGGAAAGCCCCGGCTAAAGGGAAGGGGAAACCCGACCCCTAATCAGGACGCATTAAGGTGGATGCGATTAAACCCGTGCGGGCGAGTCAGTGCCGCCCAAAGCGGATAATATCTTGACATGGGGGAGGGGAACTCCCCAAACCCACATGACCGGGCGGTTTGGCGTGGTATGTTGCTTGGTTCTTGACAGGTAGTGTTTTCAATTAGCGGGGTTCCACTCCTAAGAGGTATCTTCGAAGATGGTTGTTCGGATCCTCTCTTTCCTTCTGGTTTGTTTTGATTCTCGGGGACGAGAATCGTTTAAGAGGTATCTGATGTGATGACCCAGACCCCCCTTGGTCCCTTCCTTTGCCAAAAATCCAGTTTCCTTGCGGGGGTACCGATCGGTGAGACCGATCGGTGACACCGATCGGAGAGACCGATCGGTGACACCGATCGGAGAGACCGATTGGTGAGACCGATCGGAGAGACCGATCGGTGAGACTGATCGGTGAGACCGGCCGACGTCGCCCGACCTTGCCAAGTTGTTCCAGTAACGTTCCTTTTTCGAAAATAGGGTTTTAAACCCTATTCTGCCTTGTTAAAAAATATCTTGGGAATCCGAAACGCGCACAAAGGTTTTAATTAAATGCTTCATTAATTCATGGGTCGGTTAAAACCACCCAGTGCCATTAATGATGAGTCAAGCCACGTGTTCAACCCACGACTCCCTCGTCTTCCGTGGTTTTGTGTTTCATCTCAACCGTCCCCAGCTCTTATAATTAAGGGTTAGGCCGTGGTTTCCCCCCTTCTTCGATCGTGGCTCTTCTGGTGCATCGGGACCGCCGTGTCGTTATCCGTAAAGTTCCGCGCCCCCGGCCTAAATGTCGATCATCTATCAACAAGTAGGGAATTTCTCTCGTCTCTCACTTTTGTGTATCATGCGGGGTGGGCGTTACTTTTGTTCCTATGGAATTGGTTGAACCAAACCCTAATTAAGATAATAAACGAAGTTCTAAAGGAAGAAGGGGAAGGGGTTGTGATCGTTGTTATGCTTTATCTTGTGATCATCCCTTTTGTTGTACTGGTTTATGTTTTCTGAAAATTGAGGTCGTTGGTGGTCGTGTGTGTGCACTTGAATCCCCTCATGATGTTTTAAATGGGTTGCTGAAATTGTGAACTCCTGCTGTGAAATTGGTTAACCACGTATATCCGGCTGAATAATTGAAAGCACCAGGATCGGCCCTTCTGTGATAACTCCCGGTTAGAACACACGGAATTTGAAATCATGGAGTGTGTTAAATCGTTTAAATCTGAAAATCCCTGACCGGTGTTGGTAGTGGTTAGTGGTTGTTTTCCCTTCGGGCCGTTTGCTGGAAATGTGGGAGGGGATGGGATCCCTTGTTCTTTCTATACTCTCGGTGGCTGTGTGAATTTGGGGGATGGGATCTCCTGTTGGCATGGTTTCAGTGGTTGTGAGTTTTTATCACAAATTGGGGAGAGATCCTTTGTTGGCAGAACCGGGTGTGAGTGTTTTGGTTGATCTATGCTTTGACGTTTTCCTTGGTTATGCTTATGGTAGTTGCCCAGTAGTGCTTAAAATTAATTGAACATTTTGACTGAACGTGAAACAAGAATGGGACAAATGGTTTTGTGGGAAAGGGTCGTGAATTGTGACTCGGACGCTGTGGTATTGTGTTCTGTAGGTTGGCTAGGAAAACCTAAGTTTTGGGTGAGTGTTTGTTACCTATATCTATACTTGTAGCCTTGTGTTTCTTATTCGCGCCCCACCCAAGTTGAGCACTTAGTGCCGAACACCCCCATTTATGGGGGAAGGGTGTTTTTCCCAACACTATACTTAGTGGCTGGTTATTAGCTCCTTTTCTGCTCCCTTTCCCGGATAGCCCAAGTACCTTCGGGCAGGCTGTGATGGCCTGAAGTCTATTATTAGCCCAAGAACCATCGGGCAGGGTGTTGGGGTGGTTGGCCAGGTGTGTGCTGCAGGTGGTTTCCCAAGTGTCTTCGGGATGAGGCCCAGGTGTTTTCGGGCGTGGCAGTGGATCCTTTAGCCCAGGTGTCTTCGGGTGTAGCGGTGGTTGTTCTGGCCTAGGTGTTTGCAGGCATGGTTACTTGTGACAGTTGAGGCCCAGGTGTGTGCGGGCGGGATTTGGCAGTGGGACTGCGTGTAGTTGTGGCCCAGGTGTGTGCGGGCGGGATTTGGCAGTGGGACTGCGTGTGGTTGTGGCCCAGGTGTGTGCGGGCGGGATTTGGCAGTGGGACTGCGTGTGGTTGTGGCCCAGGTGTGTGCGGGCGGGTGTGGCAGTGGGACTGCGGTGAGAATGGCGGGATTGGTCCGATGCGTAGGATGTCTCAATAACCAGTGGGGGAGTGGCGCGGGGTACCCAAACATCGATGTGCTCTTATTATATATATTACTTGACTTGCGTTATTTGGGGAGTGAGCCTTGGTGAGGCCTGGGATGGATAGTTTGCCTTGTTAGATGTTTGGTTCACTCTTTTCTCACGGGACTTTAGTACGTTCCCCCACTTGTGCACGAGAGTCTTGGTTTTCCCTACTGAGTGTACTTGTATACTCACCCTACGTTTACTTTCAGGATTCCAGGAGGACTACCAGGGCTGCGCGGGACCCTATTAGTCGGATAGTTGGAGTTGTCGCTGTTGTCGTACCTTTTTTTTCTTTTGGTATTGTACTTGAGAGCTTTCTTTTTCTTTTGTACTTGTACCATGTTGTAAACTGTTTAAACATGCATGGGGTCTTTATTTGGGTTCATTTATATAAACTTGTTTCTTTTCCTTTTTGGGAGGTCGACTTGTCCTTTTTCCCGATCCTAAATAATAAATAGGGTAATGCCTTCCATTTGCGAGAATTTTCTATTCCCTTGGTGCTAGTCGCCACTCTGGGACCTATTGAAGGCGGGTTTCGGGGGTCATTATCTCTCCTTCAACTTAAAGAAGGAAGGGCCTGGCAATCCGCTGACTCTTCCCTCCTTTTTGGTGAAGGCGGGTCGTTACATTATGTTATTTACTTATTATATGATCAAAATGGATCTGATTCTCATGAATATTATTCTGTAGGAAATTTATAACATTTTTTCATTTCAGTAGAATAAATATAGTGTTAATTTTAATTTTATGTTGTAAAAAATATTAATAAAATTTATATATTAATTTTTTAAGTCAAAAATTTGCAGAGTAATTATTATTCTGTATTTATTTGACATCTCTAAGGTTACAAATCAGAATATAACACAATTTTTAGAATAGAAATATAATATTATTTTCTATATTTATTTTAAATACTTGAGATTACATAGTTTTTATTCATATTCATTATAAATTGTTTGAATAACTATATCACATCATCATTTTATTGGAAAATTTATTTTATGTTTTCCTTATTTTTCAGTAATATTTCTTGATATACATGTTGTATTGAATTTATTATTAATATGTTGAAAAAATTCATAATTATATTCATTAATTCTCCAAGACACTTCTCTAATTCTCTCTTTTATATGGACTAAATACATTGATGTTTTTAGGGAAATATTGTATATGAAACGATGTACTATTAATTATATTTTACTTATGGATACTTCTCCTTCTACCAACACCTACAAGCTCTATTTCTGTTTTATTCCTTAAAAGAAACATATTTTATAATATCAATATTATTTATTTAAATGGGAACTAGGAATCATATTAAATATTATCTATATCATTTTTAACAATCAGTTTTTAATCAAAAATAATGTTTGGAAATTATCTTATGGTGTAAAATTGGAAATGTACTATATGATATTTGTTTCATCATTATAATGATCTGTCATGTTCATAATTACATATTCTTCTGCTTATAATTCCTTGATGATATGAGATGATCCCCAACTAATGAACCATTACTGGTGCATTATTCTTTTATAATCCTTTTTCTCTGGTTTCTTAAGTTAGTAACCCTTATACCTATCCTTCAAATATAGTCAATTTTTTTTTTATTCATTTAAAAATTAAAGAATAATTATCCTTAACTTTAATATGGGTTTGAATTCCATATTCTATGGCCAAGAAGATTTAGGTTGCGACTCCCATTTTCTAAATTAAGGGTTCTAATTGGGTTGTGACACCCCATAAAAAAGTAAGTGTGTCGGGGTTGTCCCTCCAATAGAAAATGATAATATAATCAGGTTATGATTTCCCCTAAAAAATATATTTATTTTACACATATATCTCTCAAATTATAGGTGTATAAGACCAGAAATGGTTAACATTGGGCTAAAAAAGTATAATTTTTTATCATACTCTATTTCCAGTGAATATTAAGTCTAATAATTAACTTCATTAAATAATTTTAATTATCAATTTATATGATTAAAATATTTTATTTTCTTTATCCCCCCCCCCCCTCTATACCATATGAAATTACTCATTATAACCTAAAAACTAATACCGTGATCATGATATTTTGATAGGGATTGAGTTTCAAAGACAATTAAACCATATATGTTTTTGAATATTTGTGTGAAATTGTCCTTAATAATGTAAATGTACAAAAAAATGCTTTGATATCTTTGAAATCATTTATTGTTGTATTGTGATATATTTTATCAATTAAATTATACATTTTCAATATACCAATATTTTTTGTTATTCTGTTCTATAAATTTAAAGGCCAATTGGAGAAGTATGGAAATTATAAATGCTATTTAAACTACTTATAAAATGGAAATTAAACCTAAAAAGTGATGTTCATGGGGATGTATATGCCTGTGACTACACGAAGATATTTTTTATGACCTCCTTAACCACACCTACTCAATTTATCTTCTCTACCTAGTGAGTTTCCTTGATAAGGGTGTTGTTTACATTGGTCCTTCTTTTTATAGTTCTGATACAACATTAGATTTCTATTTTCCCATCATAGATGACCCTAGAGAAAATAATGTATTCAATTCCAGGTAAGATAATAATTTCTCTATTACCCCTTTTCTAATACCTATAAGTGTATATTTTTTATCTTATAAATTTCTACGATGACTAATATTTTTTTAATGCAAATGAATATTGGTAAAAACATACTTCAATTTTGTAATGGTAATTTTCCATAAAATATTTCTTATTTCACACATCCATTTTACATGTTTCATTTCCTTAATTTCACCACTCACATTTTCTTATCACCATGTTTTAAAAAATAGTTTATAATTTTTCTTTTTTCAATGATAATATGAATTCCTTTAATGTAGAATTATGAAAAATCTACAATTTTTGAAATGTTTTTAAGGAGCACAATCCATTGTCTTGAATTTTTAGGTTCATAAATATCCCATTTTACAACACCTTGTATTAATATTATTTATAATTAGTAATTCATTTTAGATTCTAAGACTGATTATTGTTAATGTATTTTTTGTCCTCAAATTTAAATGATTATTCCATAAAAGTTTTTATAGAATCACTTAAATATTTCCTATACCGCTCATCAAAAATGATTGCTAGTTTATAAAAAATTAGTATATTAATGTTTTATATTAAAAAATGTTTTTAATGGGATCAAAATAGAAACATATTTTCGATGTTATTCTAAATTATTTCAATATAAAAACTTACCAAATATCTAATTACTCATGTTCTTTTTCAAGTATTTGAATTATATCCCCATTTCATAATTTGAAATTAAACTAAAATGTGCCTTAATTTTTTTAATTAAAATAATGATATTTTTTTTCAGTGACATAATTTCACTGTACAATTTTGGAATAAAACTGTTGGTGTGAATGTTTACATACATTCAAATATAAGATTATTTTTTTGGTATACGTATTTTTAACTTTATTATTTTCATAAATGATGAACATACCACCCTATATTTAATATCTTATCATCACCCATTCCTTATTTAATTGATAACCCAAAAAATGTTTTTTGAAATATAATTTTATATATTTTTACATTTTTATAATTCAGGTAAAAATTACTTTTCCTTACTATGAGGGAAAAGTGGTCCTCATTCAATTTTATTTTATGGTGGTGGGAAAAATGCTAACAAATTCTTGTGGGAAAAAAATTATTTTATTGGGTCTTTTAGTGATTGTATATCTATATGGGGTTTGATTTAATTACATAAATTACACCTTATCTCATAGAAAAATCCTATCTTCCTGGTTTCTCATACACTATTATTGAGATTGAATAATTAAAATCAACCAAGCACCAACTCTCTTACAATACATATCTAATTGAAAATATTTGAGTTATAGGTTTTTTCGGATGTTTTATATTTATAGGATCTTTAAAAACTTATTGGCCATATGCTACCTAATTTTAATAGTGTTTCTCTCTTTGATGAGTTTGATTTTCATCATTTATTTCAAGGGAAAAAAGATTTTGTTGTTCAAGCCATATTTTACAATTTTTAGGTAGATTTTGTTTTGTTCCATACTATATTTTGGATTCTGGGTTCTTTTTATATCTAATGTTCTATGCCCTAATATCTCCCAAATAAAAATTAAAAAAAATTGTGTTAATATATCTTTATCAATATTACCTCTTTTATGTTTTGTACTCTTTATTAGTTTCAATGAATATAAGTATTTATTTTTTGTTTTTTAGTGACATTTTTTGATTAGAAAATTTTTCCACTATCCTAAATTAATCAGTCATTCCATATCAAATGTTGTAAAATATCAAAAAGATGATATTTTTAAAACATTTTCATAAAATTGAAGGAATAATGTCTTTGATCACCAACTTTAGCCCTTGTAATTTTTTTCAAAACATTTCCTCCTTGGAAAAGAATAACTTATGAATCATCCCCTATCCCCATTTTATCTACATTATTTTTACGTTTATCTTTTTTATCATGGTTGGATGGATTTTTATCCATCAATTCACAAGAACATGAAAATGGATATTTTTGAACACACATTTTTTTGGAAATGTTATAATTATATTTCCCTGATGAAAGAGAAATTCATTCACTCATGTATAGTTTCAACATAATCATCTTGTCATTTGAATGAGATCAATCTAAATAGTATATGTTTTTATAACTGTCATTCATGTTAACTAAATAATTTCATAATAATGAAATTTATATTTTTTGAACATGTTGTGTATCTGGTATATTGTTATAATTTAGAAGAGATATGAATTTTATTTTTCTAGGTGAATATTTAAGGAAATAGTCATGAAGACTAAGAACATGGAATGAAGGATAACAAAAAAATTTAGAGATGATATTAATATGATGTATTTAAAGGGAAATGTACATTTTATTTTTGTTTCCAAATTTTTCATTTTAGACAAATTTTATTTTCTTGGATAGTTGTGTGGTAGTTATTAGATGGAAATTCATTCATTATATGTTTTATATTGAGATTAAAATTTCGAAAATTATGGATACAATTTCTATTGATGTTATAAAAAAATTGATTCATTTTTTTTAAAAAAAATATTTGGTTTGTATTTAACATTGGGATTAAATATCATGCATCAATAAATTATTCATATATAATTATTAATTTATTTGGTATACATGATTTTCTTACTAATCATATTTAGTATACTTAAAGAGATGAAAAATTAAAATTTCGTGAAAGAGTTTTTCAAATTTATCATTATATATTTCATATGTATAATTTATTTTTTATGCACCCTTAACCCCCATGCGCATGTGTGTTCCACTATGGGCCCCAAGACACTACAATTCACCAGTTTGAGTGGGAGAGAATAGTAAGTTGTAGGTATAAGTATGATGTGTTTATATAACCATCAATATGATCATCAAAAGTCATCTGATTTGATGGATTCATCTTGGGGACATAGATGGTCTTCAGAGCTTTCTTTTTTTGGTTCGTACTAAAGCCTAGTCCCAATTGCAGGACATTTTCTCTGGTAGTGGGTTCAAGTGGGTTCCCCTATGTATATATTTTTATGAATTATTGGAATTCAATGTCTAGCTGTTGAAATGTGGTTATGGATCTAATATTGGTGATGATAATTACTAAATGGGGACTAAACCTGCATTGGGAAAGATAGAAAGTGAAGGTAGAGGAGAAAAAAAGTTGTTTCAATATCAGGGAGTCAAACATGGACTTTGACACATTGATGGAAGACATCACGTGAAGTCCATTATATGACATATTTCTCTCTCAATACTCTACACTATTAGATATTACATGAAATACCATTGTTTATCCATTAAATAGTGTGAAAAAATGTCATTAACAATATTAAAAAGTACTGGTAAATGGGTAACTTTATGAGAAATATTTTTATCATTGATAAAGTTGTGATTTTATCAATCCTTTAAACAACACTAATAATGGGGGGGGGGAATTTATCAGCTCAAGAAATAACACTAATTAAGGCCCCAAAACTTTAATTTTTTTTTTGAATAACAACACACTATAATAAATACATCTGCATAAAAATTACGTAATTTAATTGATAGATATTTTACATAACAAATAAAATACATCTATTATAAACTTTTTAATGTGTTTATTGAAAAATTGTATTTAGAATTAAATTCCAAAAAAATTTAAAAAAATCAATGTTTCATCATATTTGGCCCACATGGAACCCTTTAAAATTGTTCAGACCATGATCTTAGTTGCTGAACAAACTACCATAACTGTTGAAATAGAATCCAACTTTATAATAAAACAAATATTATGTAAGTAGTAGAGTAAATGAATGAATTAAACAAAAATTTGAATGAATATATTAATAAAATGTCACTTTAAAATAAAATGACACACTTAGATTAATTAAAATCACACTATGCATCAGATTTAAGTGTGAAGATTCATACACATCATAAATTAATTATTGATCGTTTTTCTAAAGTATCAAATCAATATGTAAACATTTTTTTCATTTTGATTATGTCACATTTATTTTTTTACTAAAATATCATTTTAAACTGCAAACACACACATTGAGTCATACCAGACACATATTGTTTCAGTTTAAATTGATATTAATTCTTACAAATTACAAATGACATTTGAATCAGATTCCTAATGTATCTAGAAAATCTGAGTGTAAATTTTGTGTTTTTAAGTTGACATGTGTTTTGAGATAATATTTTGATTTTATACTGATAATGGATTCTTATAGTCATATCAGCTATACCATATATCAAATTGATGTGCGGAGGGTTCCTAAGAAAAAAAATAATCTATGGATTGTATTCATAAAGTTTTAAAACAAATTTGAATGATTTTTCTTGGTTGTTGTTATATCACATGAGTTTTTTACAAAAATATTAATTTTAAATAAAAAGAAAAATTTAGACTCATACCAATCACATCAAGCATAGGTTTATTTTATTCATGGTTGTATTATATTTCACCTGAATCATTTTAATATTGTATAAAAATAATATGAATGCATTTTCATATATTTTAATATGTGACTTGTGTTTTTTTAGTAAAATGACAATTTATACTGAATACACATACTTTAGGTTATACCAATCACATTTTGGGTCAGTTTGAAGTTTCAAAAATTCATACACATAAAATATTAATTCTGAATCATTTCCATAAATTATATTGAAAAGTAGAAACATTTTCTTTGTTTTTATTGAGTGACACATGTTTTTAACTAAAATGTAAATTTTAAACCGATAATGGAATATTTGAGTCATGTTGGGCACATAATATATTTTATTGATGTTCAAATAATTATTACAGGTCCAAATTAACTTATGTTTCGTTATCCAAAGGAGTTATAATACTATAAATGTGTTTTCACTCTCCAGAATTTTCCATCTGTCATTTTTTATTTAAATTAATTTCAATATTAAATAAAAAGACACACCTAGAGTCACATAGGTCAAACCATGCATCAAATTGAGTTTTTTATGTTTTGTATACATAAAAATTATTTATGGATAATTTTATTATAGTATGTGAACAACCTACATTCTTTTTATCAAATTTGTGTATGTCACTTTTCCTTTTTAATAAAATTATTGTCACGTTTAAATAAAAAGACTCACTTGGTGGGATATCAGTCAAACCATGGATCCGACTAAGGTGTGGTTGATTTATACATAAGAATAATGATTTATTTATAATTTTTCTAATATATCAAGATAATACATGTTTTTTTTTGAGTCGGATACTTTTATTTTTTACTAAAATTTTATTTCAAACCAGAAAGGAGGAAATTGATTCATATTATCCACATCAGGTGTCATTTTGATGTGGGATTGGTTATTATACATCAAAAACATAATATGAATCATTTTCCAATATTATCATGAAAATAGGACCACGTTTTATTGGGTTTTAGTGAGTGACATAATTTTGTAACTAAAGTGTCATTTTTAAACTAATAATGGACACATTGAGTCATACCGTTCACACCATGAGACATATTTAGGTGAAGTTGTTTCCTACCCAATAAAAACGATGTATGGATCATTCTAAAAAATTATCAAAAATAATATGAAATAATTTTCTTGTTTTTGAGGATTTCATTTTTTTCGAATATATCATTTTAAAATGAAAACACACACATTGGGTAATACTGGTCATATAATTTTTCTTTTTGAAAATAGACTGATTCATAAATGTAAAAAATAACACATGTATCATTTTAATAAATAATCAAGAAACTCAGAGTGTTTCTGTATCATTTTTAGTGAGTTGCATACATTTTGAACTACAATGTCTATTTTTTAAAAAATAATTCATAGTTTGAGTTTAACTTGGAATAGGATCTATTGAATTGAGGATGGATGATTGATATATGTCAAAAATGACATATAGATAATATTTTAAATGTTTAAAAACAATATGAATGCATTTTTGGTCTTTAGTGTGTCACGTTCCCTTCTTACTAAAGATAATTTTAATTTTAAATAAAAGACACACTTTTAGTCATACCAGTCATACTATGTGTGGGATTGTGGAGAAAATTATTTCTACATGTCAAAAATGTATTGTGAATCAGTTTCTTAATGTATCAAACTATATAAATTCGCTTTCATGGTTTTTAGTATGTCACTATACCTTTTTACTAAAATTGATATCATTTTTAAAATCAAAATACACACTTGGAGTCATAATGGTCACAATGTGCATCATATTAACATTAAGTTGATTAAAAAATTTCACAAAATGGATTATCGATATTTTTTATGAAGTATGAAAATATTTTAAATTATGTTTCATGTATTTTAATTGTTCACATGACCTTTTTACAAATATTATTATTAATTTTTAACAAAAATACACACATGGAGTTATACTGGTCACACCACACATCTGATTTTGATTCAGTTGATTACAACACAACAAAAATAACATATGTATTATATTTCTGGTGTATTAAAATAACAAAAACGAATTTTATTTGTTTTGGGTATGAAAATTTATTTTCTTATTAAAATTTAATTTCAAACTGGAAACAATAACTTTGAGTATTACCAGTCACATACTGTGTCGCATTAACTTGAGATTTATTATTACATGTATCAAATGAATTTTTAATTATTTTCAAAAATTATCAAGATAATACAAGCATGTTTCCAAATTTTTCAGTGACTGCAACTCTTTTCAAACTAAAATTCCATTTTTACATAGATAAAAGAAATTTTCAGTTGTATTGGGAAGATCATGTATCGTATTTAGATGAGTTTGATTTTTATACAAAAAAAGTGACATAGAAATCATTTTAATAACATATATAAAAAATATAATTGTGTTTTATCTATTTGGATATTTTCACTTGTCAGTTTTACTAAACATAATTTTAATTTTAAATAAAAAAGACACCCTTGGAGTCATACTTGGTGCAACGTCTATCATATTAAGGTGTGGATGATTACTACACAATAAGAATGACATATAGATCATTTTCATAAATTATAAAAATAATATGAATGAATTTGTTGTTTTTTGTGGATTTCAGTTATATTTTTTAATAAAATTAATGTTAATTTTAAATAAAAAGATGCACTTTGAGTCATACCAATAACACAGTGTGTCATACAGAGGTGCATGTGATTATAACGCATCTAAAATGAATAATGGATCATTTTACTAATGTATCAAAAAAATGAGTGTGTTTGTATGTTCTTAATACGTAACTTGTGTTTTTTGATGAAAATTAATTTTAATTTTATATAAAAATAATCACATTCAGTCATAATAGTCACACTATGTGTCTTATAAAGCTGTGAATAATTCCTAGCAGCCACGAATGGATTACAGATCATTTTAAAAATATAATAAAACAATATGAATGTTTTTTATTAGTTTTGAGTTTTTGACATGTGGATTGTACTATAATGTAAATTGTAAACTAAAAACATATAGTTAGATTTATATCGATAACACTATAAATAATATTGAGGTGCACATGATTGAGTATATGATGTGTTATTTACATTAAACTATGTACAACAAGATTCAAATGAGATGAATATTACCATTGGATGGAAAAGGAACCCTAATGATTCTTGAAACGCGATATCCAAAACCAACAAGTTCTCCCTTTGTTAGATTTTTTAGACAGTCGAAAGAAAATTTTGAATTTCCTAAAAAATATACCATTATAAGAAAGAATATAATATGTCAGTAATAACAATAATAATTATATAAATCATAAATATGAAACAACACATTAATAAAATATAAAATTTAAACTGAAACAACCCAATTTGAGTCGTACCTAGTACACCGTGGATGTGATTGAGGTATGGTTTATTCAATCATGTCTTTTTATCCAATAGTTCATAATTCATTACAAGAGTGAATCAACATTGTTGAGGAATAAATTTCATCATGATCTCTATGAAAATTCAAAAGAAATTATTAGTTAAAATTATGAGAAATTTAACTAAAAAATCTAGAAAATGATATGAGAAAATGAACTATACATGATTTAGGAATTTTAATATTCATTATATATATTTAAATTATGACACTAGGTGTATTGAATAGTAATTTATATTAATATTTATTTAATATTTTTAATTAGATGACTTTTGACCATCTAGGTAGTACTGAAAAATTATGAATACACAAATGATTAAAAATTGTTTTTAATGAAATATAAATTATCTTTAAAAATAAATCTTCAGGGATTCTATTTTTTTGTTTGTATATAATTTATTTCATAAATTTTTAAACATAATGACAATAATATTTTTTATTGGTTTGTTTTGGACATTGTATAATCATTGAAAAAAACTAAGTAATTTGTTTTGATATGTTTTTATAGTGAAATATTATTATATATACTATAACACATATAGATCAATAGAAGTTAACAGACTCCTTGCACACATGTGATATTCTCATGCCATGATTCTTAGTATAATTAAACACCACCATCACATAACAAAATTATCATCAAAACATGATATACAATATGTAACATGATGTTTTATTATAAAATGTTGGATGTAGAGTATTTAAAATTGAAAAATATGATCATGTGTGTTTCTTTTTTTTATAAATACTGTGAATCCAAAAAATAAAAATTTGGTGTATCCAAATTGACTACAATGAGTAACCATTAATTCCAGAACAAATAATATCTAATGATTTTAATTATATTATATATTAGATATGGTTAGTTTTTAGAATTTTTCCCAAAAATCATTGGTAAAAAGTATAGTTTTCACCCAGATGTTTTATTTTAAACACTAGGGCTAAATTTTCAACTATTTCATCAATTTTAGTTGTCATTATTTTAGTTTGGTCGGTAGAAGTGATTGAAGGACAAAATATTCCATATTTTTTCTTATGGGATTACTTTTAAATAATATTGATATATAAACATTAAAAAAAATATGGATTCTACTTAGTCCTAATTAACATAGTAGATTTTCTATTAGAAAAACATATAAGGAAAACGCACATCAAATTTACATTTACAAATAAAACTCATACCCAGTCATACATGTGTATTTTAGTTACATTCACATGAGTAATAAAGTTTTTAATTTCCTCTCCATACATCTTTTAATCAAAATCAACAATTTCTTTACTACAACTTTGTAACATTATATCATTATGAACCATCAATGTTTGAAAATGTAGAAATTTAATTGTCTTGGAAAATTTTATTTTTGATGGTCTTTTTAATAGGTGAATTTTTCCATTAGATTGTTTTTATTCTACCATTAATTTCATTCCCTCTCCCTTTTCCTTCTTTAATAACATTCATCAGTTCTGACCCTTTCTCATTAATAATAAAATATTTATTTGTGGAAAATATATTCGAAAGGAATTCCTCTTTTTCGACATGTTTTTTACAAGATCTGGAATCCATGATATTGAGTGCATATCCTTTTACACATAACATTACATGATTTTAATCATAATTAAACATAAAAATAGAAGCCAAAGATCATAAATTCTAGTGTCTTTCTAAGACTATGTATATAATTAAAAATCATTAAATAAAATTTTATTTAATATCCACATTTAGATCGTAACTTCTCTTGTGCTCATACATATGCATAACATAACCGAAGGATAACATGAGCAATGGGATGTCCTAAAAATCCAAGTAAGGTAATAAACATAAGAATGAATCTTTAACATGTCTCTTAGAAGGAATGGCATAATGATATAGAAAGGCATGGAAGAAGATTGATGATATGGAATACTAACATATAAAACATGGGATTATATAAACCTAGATTCGTATTAATGTGGTAGAAACATAAAACCTGACTATAGAACGATTCAAGGCTCGTTGCACATAGAGTATCGTGAGTCAAGGCTAACCACCAAGATAATCATACCTTGAGAACAGGTCAAAGAAAACCACCAATACCATTACACATAACGTCTCATGATAAAAACATTACCCAATGCATTGTAGAACTATCTAGGAGAACCCACCATAACATTTCTGTGAATATTTCATCCATATAATTAATAATTCATAATCAATCATACATAAACATAACGATACACATGTAATGAAATGGGTATCATAATCCTGTCATAAATCATAACCAATGGGCGTATCATAAATGTGTCCATGAAGATA
Organism: Viscum album; assembly: GCA_963277665.1. NCBI lineage: Eukaryota > Viridiplantae > Streptophyta > Magnoliopsida > Santalales > Viscaceae > Viscum > Viscum album. Next base: position 374,038,122 of record OY728130.1, on the reverse strand, counting down.
AGGTATTAGATCATGCATGGAAAATCATAAGTTTTGATAGGTCTATATAAGGATAATTTCTGTAAAATTTTAGTGATATCATGAAAAATAGTATTTAAGAAACATTAGATTAAAAAAATTAATTATGGTTTAGGAAAAATATCAAAGATAATTTAAAACATAAAAGTGAATAACCTTTTATATAAAACCTGTAGATAACATATAATATTTTAATAATAAAATTAGTTGTTTATAAGGATAATGGTGGATTAAAAATAGAATAGTATTCACATGAAATTTGGTAATAATTAAGGATGTTCCCTTAAAATGGGCTTTCTTATCTAGTGTAACTGAGAAGGGAACCCCTTAAAAATATATATATCCCTGAAAGATAATAAGGAATATATCTTGATAAATGAGTTTGATACATATACATATAATTTATATTAGTTTCCTAAAATATAAAATATAACTTAATTTGCATATAAATAATGATTGAGAAACCTGATAGAATAATTGATGTTCGGATAGAATCCCTTATCTTAAGTATAAAGGTGTTCTTCACTTGATATTATTTTCAAAGATAATAAAATTAGATTGATTAATTAATAATTAAAAACCAATTATATAATTCATTTAGTTATTACAACCTTATTATGTTCGTTCATGTATCTTTTTATTGGTTCATTGGTTCAATTTCATTCTTTGGGATTGTTTGTTCCCTTGGTATTCATGATCGGTTTACATATGTACATGTTTGGATAATCAATTTAGCTGAATTTGGTTTTAAAGGAATAATTTTATATATTATTAGATAACATCTATATGATTAAATGGTAATAAAATTCAATTTTTTTTTATTTGTGGTGAGTATGAATCATTATATAAATCATAAATTATAATTGTTTGGATTAATTGGTGGGTTTTTTATCACAATGAACTCATTTTGTTTTATAATTTAATACCATTTGTAAAAATTATTCAATAAAATTACATTGGTTATATTGCATATATATTAATATTTTTGAAATATAAAAATGGTTTCATGAAGATAATTTAAGAAGGTAATAGAAATTGTAAACCAAACATCCTTGAATGTGATAAATTAATACATCTCAGATGGGGTTTCCATTTCTAGTATAAAAGGATGGGAAAGGAGACATGATGATGAATTCTTAACATATCACAACAAAACTATAGTACATGAAATTTACTAGAGTTATCACACCATAAAGATGAGTAGATGTGAGGATATAAAATAATAAAAAAGAACTTGAATTTTTATTGAAAGAAAATGGATGAGGGTTTTACCTCTTGGTTTCTTCCTCTTAAGAACCTACTTAGGGTGAAAGGTTTTGGTATTTTTATGAGACTAAGAGATTATGGATGTGGTATAAGAGATTAGTATGATTTTTTAGTATAATCTGGACAAGGTACAAGGCATTATATGTGTGAGGATAAGAGGTTGTGAGAGGGGGGGTAATTAAAGTGGAGGAGGGTGATTTTTTCACAATATTTATTTCATTAGTTTAATATTTTTCTCAAGAATAGATATAGTGATGATTCATGAGACTAAATATAGTAAAAAGTTCATTTTAGTTTGAACCAATTTTTATTACATCATCCATGACTCAATATACTGCATATTCAACTTTTAATATATATATACTTTAAATTATTGTATTTCACTATTCAAAAAATTCATGTATTTTATAAAAATGCCAAAAAAATTCCCCCTAAACACATTTTTATGTTTAGAATCCATAAATGAAATCCATTTTATAAATATTATTTTCTAAATATGAGATTTAATTTTTAATTATAATCACAATTTACATAAAAAATAGAAATTTTAAAATGAAAACTACTTTTCTAACACTTTGAAAATTTAATTAAGGTCTAATAAAATTATCTTACAATTATAATACATTAATAAATTAATTTATGAGTAATTTTTTCTGAAAATAAATTTCATCCAATATATTACATTAATTATAAAATTTAATTAAATATACATGACATGCAAAAATACCAATATTTAATTAATAATTTTTCAAATATTGACCATTGAAATATAGATAAATTTTATTTATACATTCACTGGTGAGGTAACAATTTCTATGGTTAGTTTAATATTCATTAGGGTCACATTTTTAATCAAAAGATCAATTTACAATTTCATCAGAAAATGTTATTTATCTTTTAGAGATACCTTTTATTTCCCTAATTAGTCATTTATATGGTTTGTATTATGTTATATGTGTAATCTTATGTGTCAATAATATAATACATAAGTATAATTATGGAAATCCATTTATAAAACATTGGTTCCTTACATTCATCCCCCCTTATGAAATTTCTCCCTTCATATTTTGTTCTACTTTCTATACTGAAAACGGGTATGGCTACATTTCCTTCATTGCTTCCTCCAGTTCCCATGTTTCCTCTTCGTACTTATAGCTCTACCATTTTACATTGAATATATTATTAGTCTTCTAAAGTATAAATTTATCTCTACAATCCGATGTCTACACTGCCTCTTCCTTATAAAAAAGATCATTCTCCAACTGTACCACCTCAAGAGATAGTACATGTGAAAGATCTTGTATGTAGATCCTTAAGAGGGATATGTGGAAAACATCGTGTACTTTAGACTTTCTAGGTATAAGTTCTAGTAAATATTCCACATATTTGACATAATCAAAAATTTAGAAGGGGATAATGCATATGGTGCATAGCTATCTTTTCTTCAAAAATCTGATGTCCTTCATCCGTGGAAATATGAGGAGGAAATACATGTCTCCAACATTAATCTCAAGGTATCATAAATGAATGTATACATATATCTTTTGTCAAATTTAGTCTAACTTGATGTTTTTTTCAATGGTTTTCACCTTATCCACCATTTCTTCCTCCATTTCGGGTCCAAGAAACTTATGCTCACCAACTTTATCTTATCATGTAGGAGTCCTATACCTTTTACCATAAAAGGATTTATATGGTGCCATTTGGATGCTCGAGTGGAAACTATTATTGTAAGAGAACTAAACCAGAGGAAGGTGTTGGTCTCATCAAACGTGGATGTCCATATAACACTCTATGAACATGTATTCTAGTGTTTGAATAGTTACATCATATTGGACATCTGTTTGAGGACGATATGCCATATTAGTGTTCAGCTTAGTTCTTAGATCATGTTGAATACTTTTCATGAACACTAAGGTGATTCAAATATTTCGATTGAATAAAATCTATATTAATACTCCATGAAATCATATAATTTCTTTGATGTATATCCGTGCAAGTTAATCTAGTGTGATATCCTCTAAAATTGAGATAAATTGAGTTGTATTTGTATGATGATCCACAATAACCCATATATCAGTATTTCCTCTAGATTTACAGTGACAAATTATATGTTAATGTTCTTCCACTTCCATGTTGGTATGGGTAGTGGTTTCACCATTCCCTTAAAAATTTTCATTTAAAAGTTCGCTTGCTGACATACGAGGCACTTTGATGTATACCCAATGTTATCCTTCTTCGTATTATCCCACTAGCAGTTCTTGTTCGGATATCAATACATCTTTGTGCTCCAAGGGTGAATTTAAAATATTGAGCTATGTGCATCATTCTAAATCTCATTAATTATCTCTATATTGGTTAGTGCACATAATCATGGCACAAATATTACAACTCCTTCTTCATCAATATGTAACTCAGAGGATTTATCATTTCTAATAGATTACGCACATTTTTAGAATATCTTCATATTTTATTTTAGAATAATTTATTTTATCCATGAGGGATTTTTGAGAAATCATTTTATAAAGGATTTATTACATTCCTCTATTAATGATTTCAATTTACTTCCTCTACAAATCAAATAATATTGAGTCCTCAATTCTCAATATTGATAAAGTTGAAGAATCATTTCTACTTAGATAATCTGCCACATTATTAGTCTTAGTAGGATGATAGTGGATTGAGTAGTCATAATCATGATGTGATCTAGCCATATTTTCTCATGTGTATTAATCTCCTTTGGTGTGGATGTATATTTGAAACTCTTATAATCATTATATATCTCACACTTCCCCCAATAAAGATATTCTCACCACATTTTCATTGAAAAGATCACAACATCCAACTCTAGATCATGTGTGGAGTATTATTTATCATTTATTTTCAAATACCTTAAGGAATAAACTACCAATTTCTCTGTTTTCATCTCTAAATAGAATAATCCCTTCTTTGAAGCATTGTCATACCCCACAAATAACACTCCACCTTTCAAAATTTGAGTAATGGTGTAGTGATAAAACTCTTTTTAGCTCCATAAATCATTACACACATTCTTGAATCTAGAAAATTTTCAGCCCTTCCTTTTCATCTAGATTATTGGGTTGGGAAATCTGATAAGTTCTTCACAAATCATTTGTAATACCCATGTAGACTAAACAATTTAGGGATCTACATTACAGATGTTGTTCTGATCCCCACTTTGACTGCCTTTTTCTTGGAAGGACCACAAATATCCCTTTTTTGGTGAAAACATGCCCCATGAATGATACTTCCTCCATCCAAAACTCAAATTTACTATAAATTTCATATAGCTTATTCCTTCTCAAATTCATTAGCACATCATTCAAATTCTCCTATTGTTCCTCCTTTTATCATGGAGTATATTAAAATATCATCGATAATGACTAGAAAAACATTGTTTAGGATATCTCTAAAGAAACTATTCATTAAATCCATGAAATATTTTAGATAATTAGTGAGTCTGAAAGGCATCACTTTGAACTCATAGTGACCATACCTCGTTTGATAGGAAATTTTAAGAATATCTTCGTTACAGACCTTCAATTGGTGATATCCTGACTAAATATCCAACTTAGAAAAATAACTATCCCCAAGTAGCTGATTGAACACGTCATCCATCTGAGGTAGGGGATACATGTTATTTGTAACACCCCACGATTTCATATTGTTTTACTTCTTCAAAATAATTCAATAACTTGAACTACATGCAACACCGAGTTCAAGCATACCATGACTTACCAAACAAGCCATTCAAAAGCGGTTATGAATAGTATTAACTAAATTTTGAAATTTTATAAATTTTATCTCTCAAAATGGACTTCATTTTTGGATTTGAAATATCGAATTTCTCCTAGGGTGATATTTTGGTACTTTTTGGATTACTTTTTTATTTTCATGAATAGTGAAAATTACAAAATTTTATTTAAAAACAACTTTTTTCATAAAACTAATTAATAGTGATAAATTATGAATTTGAGTGGGTTTAAAGTATATTTAGAATATATTTTTACAATTTAATAAAATGTTGGTCATTAGAAATAATTTCACAATTAAACTAGACATAAACAACTGTCAATCTTTTGATAGTTATTAAATCTTAAAAACACGTTTTTTGTTTTGACAGCGAGAATTAATTTTAAATTAATTTCTGCCACTTCCGTTATTTGAAATTGGAAAAATGGATTCCATATTTGGAATCAGGATTTCCAAATTGTGTAAATAGGTAAATTTTATTTTTAGAAATTTTGAATAATTAATTCGGTAAATATTTTATTTACCATGGTTAAAGGGTAAATCCGGTAAATAAGGATTAAAAAAATAAGATTATAAGAATAATAAATTACCCTAAAACATGTCGTAACCTTATTGGTGGATACATGTCCGACCATGGGAATCTTTGGGTCGATTTTTGGGACCCCATAGAGCCACTTGTAGGTGATAGGGTAACTTTATTTTAATTAAGGTAAAGTAAATACAAAAATGACATAAGATTATATCTTTTAGAAAAAAAAAATTTCATAGAGTTATATATTCTATATTTTCAACTATAAATATTCATTAGAAAGATAAAAATATTTCCTACATAATGATATTTTATTTGTAATTTTTATACAATGAAAAAGTAAAAATATATTTGACACCATAATGATGCATTATTTTCCTTATTAATGACATAATCAAATAATTGGTATTATAAATGTTAAAATAAATATAATTTGAAAGTTTTGATGACATACAAGAATTTTATTGGTTAATATGACAGGTTAGGATTTCTTAAATGAATTTGGTACGAATTAATAAAGTTTTTAATACTATAACAAAAATAAATTATTGAGTATTGTCAAAATTGACATAAATGAGTTTTTAAAACAAATAATATATTATTAATTTATATTCTATTCCAAATAACATAAGGTTCAGAAAAAGGACATATATAATTATTTTTTTATCATTAATGGACCACTTGGGGGTTTCTTGGTGGTATATAGTATGTTTATTTACTATATAATATAAAAATAAAAAGTGACATGGTAAGTGTCACACTAATTAACCAAGAGTTAAAACTAAAAGATAAGGTTAATATAATGACACAAACCTGTCTACAATCTATTTTATAAAAGTATTTCTACCCATACCCACATTAGTATTTGAATAATTCACTTTTTATTCTTTAGAAACCGAATATTAATTTATTATAAATTAATATTTTATGTTTTTCCAAAAGAGCCCCTCCTCCACCTTATAAAAGGACCCAACTTCTATCCAATTATTCACACCTTCAAATCTTTTTGGTTCGTCCAAACCCATCAAAAATACTATCTCAACTTCCCTCAGTTCATCCTAGAGGCCTTAGTTTTATCAGGAAGACAACCTAAGGATCTGTTTTGATAAAATCAAAAGGAAGAACCCGAAGAAGATGTAATGTCTCCACCACCCTCTTTAAAGTTCATTTCTTCTTCATCTTCTTCTTTCCTTTTTATTTCCATTCTAAAATAATAACTCCATTATCTCTTATATAATGTGATGTTATTATAATTATGGAACAAACAAATTCATTATTCTATCCATCCCTTAAATGACATGTCACCATACGTGTGTACGTACGACCTACCGTCTCCACATTGTGGTGTAATTGTTATTCAATATATTATTATTTATATGGTTATAATAATGATGTATAATTCATGTAAATAATAAATATAACATGATAATGATTCTTTATATATGATTTAACATCCAATTATATATTATTTTAATATCAAAAGAATGATATTTTTTCTTGTGCGTACGTACGGATTACCGTCTCCACGACGCGATGAGATTCATTTCCAAGTTCACCATTCATCGATGATTATAAAAATATATATTAATAATATGTATGAAATATATGAAATAATAATGATACTGGATATATATATATTTATATATATAAGTATTTATGCACTTAAATATATCTTATTCACTTACTTCCATTCCATACTATATGAAAACAGAAACAGCGTTTATGCGTACGTACGGACTACCGTCTCCATAAACGGTGTTTTCCATTTCACATATATGTCTATTATACATATTTATATTCTAAATATATATGATATATTTATCATGTTTTATATTCTGGAGGTATTTAAATCATGATCTATGTGATACAATAAAGAGTTACAAGTTAAAACACTTACGATAAAGAAAACGATTATTACCTGAAATGTTAATTTAACATGGAAATTATTATTAAACGGATAGTATAAAGTCATAAATGAATCATGTATGATATCATAAATATTAATATGGTTCTGGTATAATTTACTAACATACTATGATCTTTGTACATGAGGTTTAACGTACCCTCTACTAAAGGAAAGTGCAAGTTAAGGGGTTTTCATCTCACTCCTTATTCCCATGAGATTCATGCCATATTGTCACTATTAATTTGTGTGTGGTGTATGTACTGCACATAATTATATTATTAATGTAATACACATTTATTTATTTGTATTTACATATTCATTGTATGATACCTCTTTCACGAGGATTATGTTTCCTATGTTACCAAATTGGTAAGGGGTTTTCATCTTACTCTTTATTCCCGTTAGATTCATGCCATATTTCCACTATTACCTTTTTTGTGGTGTATGTACTACCCATAATTGTATTCTTTTTGTAATAAACTTTAATTTATGTGTATTTACATATTCATTATATGATACCTCTTTTATGGGTTGTATGTTTCGTAAGTTACCAAATTGGTAAGGGTTAATTCCTCAATCTCATTATTATCCGAGATTGTTTATGTGTAAGTATTTACTGGGACATTTATATCATCCATGTCCATGTTTCATAAAAATGATTTCAAAATGAAGATTTTAAGGATTTTTAAATGTACTATTTATCATGATCAGAATTTCAAATGTTTTAATGATTTATCTCTCTAAATATTTTTAATTAATGTACATGTTTTCAAAATGATTTTAAGGATTTATTTATATGGACATGAATGTTTTGAAATAATAATCCTTTTCTGAAGTTTCAAAGTGGTATGGGACACTTTGATTCAAAAATCCCTTTTAAATTACTTCCTTTATAAATGTGTGATTTTTAAATTATTTTACAAAAAAATATATTTCTCTCAAAAAGTTTTACACATAATTTTCACCTATATCAACATCCTTTGATGGATTTTAAGCTTATTTGAAGTTGATTTATTATACAAAACGTCCATTGATGGTTTTGTGATAAGTTTGACTGTGGATGTGTTATTTTAATACCATTCATGGTTTATGGAGAAAGTATTGACATTTCGTATGATAGTTTTAATACGAATTTTTATGTTATGTTTAAACCTATTCATATAAGGAATGCATTGGACTTAGTAAGTGATGGGTGGAGACCACTATAGCTCTTCGATGCATCGGTAGGTCTCATGAGACATAATAGTGTCTTGGAATGAGGCCTTGACAAAATCTTATTTGTAGTCTTGGCATGAGGCCTTGGCTACATGGTTATGATAGTCTGACATTATGCATTCCATCATTATGAAAGTGGTTAGTGATATTGCATGGGATCATTCGATTAGTAGAATATCCATGTGAGTAAGTAAATGGAATTATTTCATTTTATTTTCATCATATTATGCTAAAGTTCATATTTAAAAGGATTTTATTTCAGTTATTCATTACCTTAAATTTTTATGCTTATTTATGAATTTTTCAACTGTATTGCTTACCCTTACTGAGTGTTTGATCTCACCCCTTTCTATGTTTTATTTTTTCCAGGATTCGAAGAAGTGTATAATGATTGATATGCAGGGTTTAGACAAGGGAATAATGGCATTAATAAATGATTATTTATGATGTTATGTTTGTTATGATGTGTAATGTAACATTCATATATGTAATCTATTTTCCAAGGCTGCTAAACTGATCGGTCCTTCGGGACATGATTCCTTGTAATCATGCCAATGTATTAAAATACTGCACCGACTCTGGGTAACTGGGGTCAAGGCGGTACTGTTGGTATCAGATCAAGTTTAGCAATAACCTTGGAAACTAGATTTAGATAAACTCTAATTTGAAACATAGCCCTAAGATAGAATTTGAGGATTAGTATAGAAGAACTTCCTAGAATTATGGAATTGTGGAGATTTTATGAGTTTTCTGAGAAATAAATCCCTGTATGGATACGAGAAGGTAGAGGCAGCTCTGGCACAGATATAACTAGGGGTAAAACTAGAAAACACTGCTTTGAGTTAGACTCGAACGGGAATTGGTGCACGACAAAGGGCCTTGCTGCACTCTTGGTTACGACACTCCCGGGGGATATGCTTAGGATAATTCTCATTTTATTTACAAACCATTATGAAGGGATCATGAGTATATACTTACTCAAAGAAAACATTTTTATGATTATGGATTATATCCATAAACTGTTCAATTTGCATTAGGTATTTTACAAGTTTGGAATTATTCATTGCAATTCATAAACTGACCTAGTTAATGCTATTGTATAGAAATGGCACCCAGTAGAAGGAATGTGAACTCCAGTAAAACGTATGATCTAAAGACTAATAAGGATCATATCTTTCATCTTCATAAGCCAAAATTTAGAAGGGAAATAGTTTCCCACGTATTATCATCATATGAGGAAATAGTATCACATGTTGGTAAGATAAGTAAAGAATTCTCGGAGTCATATGGCTTTGAAGGGAATCCAAAGAAGAAAAGGATGATAGAGAGAAGGACAGATAAAGGGAAGAATGTAATGAAGGGTTTTCTCATATGTGATAAATGTGGAAAGTATCACCTTGGAAAATTTTTAAGGGAATGGGAGTTTTTTATATGTGTGGAGAGAAAGGACACCAAGTACGTGACTACAAGTGTAAGAAAAAGGTTTCAAATGTACAATGCTTCATCTGCAAGGATTTTGGACACTACACGAACCAATGTCCCAGTTATCAGACTATGCTGCAAATGATTCTATGGGATAATAGTCATGTTATGATATGACCACAGATGAAGGGGAATGACTAGTGTTCTTATGTTGTTATTTTGGAATTATTTAATTGAAGTGTTGTATCAATGATGTACTGGAAATAAATAAGGATTGTATTGCAGTACTATTTCATTGAGGATTTGAGATTTTATGGTACTAAGAAAAGTGACTCTACAATGAGTTAAACTTTTGGAAATTACATGCTTGAAGTAAAGATAAACCTTAATATAGTCCTAATATTGAGGTACTGATTTTAGAATAAGATATAGTTGATTTGGTAAATTATATTGGATATTCCTAACTGCCTAGAAACTAAATAAAGATTTGTATATTCCATCATTGTTGGAGTTTACAACATTTTGGGATGGATGAAGTATACCCAGTTTTCCATAAGGACTGAGGGTTCATAAATGTAATCAATAAGGTTTTATGGTAATTTAGGATGTTTCAGTATTTTAAAAGAATACATGAAGAAGGTATTCACATGCTATTACGCAGAAAAAATGATCTTCATTGTGTTTACCTTCCTTATAAATTTTGGACTAAGAGTTTACAGAAGTACATTGGATAAGTATAAAGGTTGGAAGGGATTATGTTTGAAAGGTTATTTTTGGATTTTTATAAAAGGACAACACGCGGACCATGTGACGACCCGTCGTGTCGGAAAAAGCTGCGGGAATCGAATCCACAACTATAGTGAAATTGGGATTTATTGCCTACCATTGTGCTACATGATGTTCATGGATGGTATAATGTAGTTTCGTTTCATAAAGTGTCTGATATGTGAATTGTAAATTCATTATATTTGGAACCCTATACGATTAGGATAAATAGAGCATTTTTTGAGTTGTTTTATGTTTTTGGGTGAAATATGAGTTTTTGGTAGAAATTTATTAATAGATAAAACTCTAGATATAAAGTAAGTATATCTCCTTATGATCTTAGCCAATATCATAAATAAATTCCTCAACATTAAGAAAAGGAACATAGAACAAAAATGTTATCGTATATGGTACCATAGATCATCACAAATTTAGGGCTTTGGGATTGTTGGCCTTTTCATAGCCATGTTCTCAAACACTTTCCATCAGATAATTGATGGTTAGATTTCTCTTACATATCTATATTTTCCTACATAGAACCCTAGTATGTGTTATTTTTGGTAATGTTCATACATACTACTCGTTATTTTAAATAGAGGCCTCATTAATTCATTTTTCGATGTGGGATTTCAATTAAGATATTTTTAAACATAAAAAATGTGCTACCCTAATACCTTATGTTTTGTTGAAAAAATGTTATTTTAAATCATCATTGATTGATGAATTTACAGAACTCAATTTTAAACTTGTTTGGGATTGATAAACTCAATCACTACCTATAAATATTTACTTTTTTCCTCAAATTATATGTCTCTAATTGCCACCAATGTTCTATTAATCGATATCATAATTTGTTAGTGACCCTTTCATTTCTCTTTTCCTCTTATTAAGATTAAATTTTATTATCCAAATTTCTGATGTGGGTTTTCCCACGAAGATATTTTCTATTTTCAACATTTTTTTAAAAAAAAATATCAAATTTCTAGGATGAAATTTATTAAAGGAGGGAAGAATGTAACACCCAAAGATTTTATAGTGTGTTTATTCTTCAAAATAATTCAATAACTTGAACTACATGCAACATCGAGTTCAAGTGCACCATGACTTACCAAACAAGCCATTCAAAAGAGGTTATGAATAGTTTTAACTAAATTTTGAAATTTTATAAATGTTATCTCTCAAAATGGACTTCATTTTTTGATTCAGAATATCAAATTTATCCTAGGGTGAAATTTTGGTACTTTTCGAATAACTTTTATATTTTGATGAATAGTGAATATTAATAAATTTTAACTAAAAAAAACTTTTTTAATCAAAATAATTAATAGTGATAAATTATGAATTTCAGTGGTTTTAAGTATATTTAGAATAGATTTTTACCATTTAATACAATGTTGTTCATTGGACATAATTTCACAATTAAATCAGACATAAAAAAGTGTCAATCTTTTGATTGTTATTATATCTTAAAACACGCTTTTTGTTTGGACTGCGGGAATTAATTTTAAATTAATTTCTGCCACTTATGTGTTTTGAATTTGGAAAAATGGATTCCATATTTGGAATCAATATGTCTAAACTGTGTAAATAGGTAACTTTTATTTTTAGACATTTTGAATAATTATTTCAGTAAATATTTTATTTACCATGGTTAAAGGGTAAATCCGGTAAATAAGGGTTAAAAAATTAATATTATAATAATAATAAATTACCCTAATACGTGTCCTAACAATATTGGTGGATACATTTCCAAACATGGAAATCTTTGGGTCGATTTTTGGGACCCCATGGAGCCACTTGTAGGTGATAGAGACACTTTATTTTAATTAAGATAAAGTAAATACAAAAATGACATAAGCTTATATCTTTTAGAAAAACAATTTTTACATTGGGTTATATATGCTATAGTTTTGATTATAAATATTCATTAGAAAGATAAAAATATTTCTTACATAATGATATTTTATTTATAATTTTTAGACATTGAAAAAGTAAAAATATATATGACACTATAATGATGCAGTATTTCCTTGTTAATGATTGAATCAAATAATTGGTATTATAAATGGTAAAATAAATATAATTTGAATGTTTTGATGACATAAAATAATTTTATTGGTCAATATAAAATGTTAGGATTTCTTAAATGAATTTCTTTCAAATTAATAAAGTTGTTAAGATATTAACAAAAATAAATTATTGAGTGGTGTCAAAAGTTTCATAAATGAGTTTTTAAAACAAATATTATATTATTAATTTATATTCTATTCCTAAAAACCTAAGGTTCGGCCAAAGTACTAATATAATTAGTTTTGAATCATTAATGGACCACTTGGGGGTATCTTGGAGATATATAGTATGTCTATTAACTATATAATATAAAAATACAAAGTGACATGGTAAGTGTCAAACAAATTAACCAAGAGTTAAAACTAAAAGATAAGATTAATATAATGACCCAAACCTATCTAAAATATATTTTTTGAAAGGATATCAACCGATCCCACATTATACTTTGATTAATCCACTTTGGATCCTTTAGAAACTGAATATTAATTTATTATAAATTAATACTTTAAGTTTTTTCGAAAGATCCCCTCCTCCCCCTTATAAAAGGACACAACTTCTATCCAATTATTCACACCTTAAAAGTATTTTGGTTCGGCCAAACCCTGACCAAATACTCTCTCAAATTTACTCACATAATCCTAGTGTCCTTAGTTTGATCATAAATCCAACCTAAGGAGCCATTTTAATAAAATCAAAAGGAAGAACCCGAGGAAGAGGTAACTTCTTCACCCCCCTCTTTAAAGTTCATTTCTTCTTCAACTTATTCTTTCCTTGTTATTTATATTCTAAAATAATAACTCAAGTACCTTATATATACTTTGATTTTATTATAATTATGGAACAAACAAATTCATTATTCTATCCATCCATTGAATGACATGTCACCATACGTGCATATGTATGACCTGCCGCCTCCACATTGTGGTGTAATTGTTATTCAATATATTATTATTTAGATGGTTATAATAATGATATATAATTCATGAAAATAATAAATATAACATGATAATTATTCTTTATATATGATATATCATCAAATTATATATTATTTTAATATCAAAATAATGATATTTTCGCTCGTGCGTACGTACGGATTACCGTCTCCAGGACGCGATGAGATTCATTTCCAAGTTCAACATTCATCGACCATTATAAAAATATATATTACTAATAGTTATGTAATATATGACATATTAATGATACTGTAGAAATATATATATTTATATATATATAAGTATTTTTGTACTTACATATATCTTATTCACATACTTCCGTTCAAAACTATATGAAAACAGAAACAACATTTATGTGTACGTACGGACTACCCTCTCCATAAACAGTGTTTTCCATTTCATATATATATATCTATTATACATATTTATATTTTAAATATATATGATATATTTATCATGTTTTATATTCTGGAAGTATTTAAATCACGTTCTATCTGTTACAATCAAGAGTAACAAGTTAAAACACATATGATAAAGAAAACGATTATTACCCGAAATGTTAATTTAACATGAAAATTATTATTAAATGGTTAGTATAAAGTCACAAATGAATCATGTATGATATCATAAATATTAATATGGTTCTGGTATAATTTAATAACATACTACTATCTTCATAAAGGAGGTTAAACTTACCCTCAACTAAAGTAAAGTGCAAGGTAAGGGGTTTTCATCTCACTCCTTATTCTCGTGAGATTCATGCCATGTTGCCACTATTACATTTGGTGTTGTGTATGTACTGCCCATAATTGTATTGTTTATGTAATACAATTTAATTAATGTTTATTTACATATTCATTGTATGATACCTCTTTCACGGGATGTATGTTTCATAAGTTACCAAATTGGTAAGGGGTTTTCATCTCACTCCTTATTCCCGTGAGATTCAAGCCATATTGCCACTATTACCTTTTGTGTGGTGTAATTACTACCCATAATTGTATTCTTTGTGTAATGCACTTTAATTTATTTGTATTTACATATTCATTGTATGATACCTCTTTCATGGGTTGTATGTTTCCTGAGTTACCAAATTGGTAAGGGTTAATTCCTCAATCTCATTATTATCTGAGATTGTTTATGTGTAAGTATTTACTGGGAAATTTTTATCATCCATGTCCATTTTTCATAAAAATGATTTCAAAATAAAGATTTTAAGGATTTTTAAAGGTACTCTTTATCAAGATAATAATTTCAAATGTTTTAAATATTTATCTCTCTAAATATTTTTAATTAATGTCCATGTTTTGAAAATGATTTTAAGGATCTATTTATATGGACATGAATTTTTTGAAATGATAATCCTTTTCAAAATTTTCAAATTGGTATGGGACACATTGATTCAAAAATCTCTTTTAAATTACTTCCTTTATAAATGTGTGACTTTTAAATTATTTTATAAAAAGGACATTTCTCTCAAAAAGTTTTACTCATCATTTTCATCTATGTCAACATCCTTTGATGGATTTTAAGCTTATTTGAAGTTGATTTATTATACCAACCTTCCATTGAAGGTTTATTGATATGTTTGACTGTGGATGTGTTATTGTTATACCATTCATGGTTTACGGATAAATTATTTACATTTTGTATGATGGTTTTAATATGAATGATTATGTTATGTTTAAACCTATTCATATGAAGAATGCATTGGACTTAGTAAGTTAAGGGTGGAGCCCGCTATAGATATTCGATGCATTAGTAGGTCTCATGATACAAACTAGTGTCTTGGGACGAGGCCTTGACAAAATCTTATCTGTAGTCTTGGCATGAGACCTTGGCTACGTGGTTATGATAGTCTGACATTATGCATTCCATTATTATGAATGTGGTTAGTGATATTGCATGTGATCATTAGACAAGTAGAATATCCATGTGAATAAGTAAATGGAATTATTTCATTTTATTTTTTCCATATTATGTTGAAGTTCAAGTTTAAAAGGATTTTTTTAGTTATACATTGCCTTAAATGTTTATTCTTATGTATGAATGTTTCTGCTGTATTCCTTACCCTTAATGACCGTTTGAGCTCACCCCATTCTATGTTTTATATTTCCCAGGATTCCAAGAAGTGTATTCTTATTGATATGTAGGGTTAAGACAAGGGAATAATGGCATTCGTAAAGGATTATTTTTGTTGTTTTGTATGTTATGAAGTGTAATGTAACATTCATGTATGTAATCTATTTTCCAAGACTGCTAAACTGATCGGTCCTTTGGGACTTGATTCCTTGTAATCATTCCAATGTATTAAAATAATGCACTAACTCTGGGTAACTGGGGTCGGGGAGTTACATTATTTATCATGATTTTATTGAGATTGCGATAATAAATATAGATGCGCATTGATCCATCATTCTTTATAAGAAATATGATAGGTGAACTCATTGGTGAAGCACCCGGGCATATAATACCCTTATCCAGATTCTCATGTAAATGCTTCTTTATCTCTTCCAGCTCAATGGTGGCCCTTCAATATGTTTTCTTTCATATAGGTAGAGAGCTAGGAATATGTTTAATTGAAAACTCAACCTCTTGGTCCGGTAGAAGAACGAGAAACTCTTTAGGGAATACATTAGTGTAATTCCTCATTATGGGAAATATATCAAGCATGATTATCTCCTTTCTCTCAATAATTTTCAAAGGATATGCTTAATCATAAATAAATAATATCAAAAAATGAGACAATGTTTCTAAAGGAGATTCATTTTTCTCCTTCTACTTGTACAAGATGGGAGGATTCTCTAGAATGTGAAGAGTGATTTCCCTTTCCTAAGAGTTTAAATTGTATTAATATAATGATAGCCAGTCCATGCCCTAAATAGGATAAAACACTACCAAAGGAAGTATGATGATATTTTATGGGAGGTTTTTTCCACAAAAAGTTACCGAGGAAAAATATATTTTGGATGAAATAGCTGCCCTAATTTGTTTTCACTCCGATAACACAATATCGGTAATTTTAGTTGGTGTGTTAATAGTTCTGTGAAAAAATCAAGATATGAATAAATGTGTAGAACCAGAATTAAATAGTAAGTATGATATTATTTAATTAATAACTAGTTTCCCTATCACAATATCATTTTCTGTCTCAACCTTAGCAATAGTGATAGCATATGCCCTTCCTTGTTTCCTTGGAGGGTGTTGTTGAATTCTTCAAAGAACCATTGCCTTTGAGAAATTGTTCTCATAATTCCTATATTCCATGTTGTTGAAATAGTACACTAGTTGATTAGCACTGATATGAACCTTCATTTCATCATCCAAAATTGTATAATTCTTCATATCCCCCAATATATCTTAGCTAGATTTCCAATTCATCCACATTTGATGAAATTATCAGTTTCCTTTAGACAGTTCCCATGATTCTTGTTCCCACAATTTTGACACATTGGTTGTTTGGTCTTCTTTCTATAATGTTATTTATTTGATGATCCACTCATATTTGACTCCATCTTTCACTTCTTGTCACTATACCCATGAGACCATTGAGACTCTCTGATCTCTATTACAACATTGATGGCAAAACATACAGTCAATTTATAACTACTGATGTCATGAATCACTAATGATTTTTGTAGACTCAACATTAGTCTTCTAAATAACTGAACCACCTTGATTTCAATGTTCATGAAAAATATATAATCATATCATTCAATCCGTCTAATTTTTTCTCCTTACGCCCCAATATAATCGTCTTCAATCTAATTAATTCTGAGAAACTCTTTTTAAATCTTAAGATAGAGGGTTTAGAGAAATTATTTATTGAAAAAAAAATTCTTGATTTCCTCCCAATCCATGGAATCATTTTCCTCTGTGTACATCATATTCCTAATCAGTTTCTACCACTGATAAGCTTGCCCACTAAACCGATTGACAACCAGGATGACTTTCTCTTCATTTGAGCATGAGAAGATAGAGAATATATTTTAAACGGAGTTAATACACTATTTTGTGAGGAGGTGATCAGAAGATCCACTAAATACGGGATGAATTTTCTACATGAAGGATTCAATGAAAATATGATCTTTCCTTAGAGAATGAGGCGTTCCATATGATTCATTTTATTATTCATAAATTTATCCAGTTGAGAATTAACTATAATAATGTTTTGAGCACCTGTTACCATCATATTTGGAATATAATTAGGGCAATTCTCACATTCCTGGTCACATTGATTATTGGAACATATTTTGATATTTACCAACATTAACTAATAAAATAACATGCAATTAGGGGGATGGAATATGTAGCAGATAAGAATAAAAAGAATCATTGATCATAGAAGGATAAACTTATAAAGGAAAGGTATATACTAACTTATGATTCCATAGGTTTAAATCTACATAACCCATGATCTGTTTCATAACATACATTCATAGGGGATCTTTTTATTGGTTACATTAATAATGTTTTGTAATAATCCTATGAATTTACCAAATCATATCACTCATGAGTGGTAAACTAGGTGCAAAATAAGTCTCATCTTCATGTGTTAGGATTCCTCAATTCATGCCCATAACAACTATTTTGATTTTCTACTCATAGGTACATCTATTCCATAAATATTTATAATTTTAGTAATTAAATAGGGATATATTTTCATAATAAACCACTTACTCCATAATTACAATACTTTAAGGATTTTTCTTATACATACTCTTATCCTTAGGGTTCTTAATAAAGGTATATATTAATAATATATTAAAAAAACTATACCTTCTTCTAATACCAACTATAGTTACCCTATCCTTCTACACATAGAATTAAAGGCTTTTAAGAATAATTAAGCATCGAAATACATGCCAAGGATCGGAATGTTTATTGTATTTGGAAGACATTAAACCTCATAAAATAATAATTTTTTAATCTCTCTATTGAGCTCATAACATCAATTTTTCTCATTCATGTGCATATGATAATATGGGAATATCATTAATGAAGGAATATGCTAAAAAGGAAAGTATGGGAATAAACATAAAAATAATTATTTATCACATGGGTTAAAAGGAATGACATACTAATATAAAAAGTCATGGAACAAGATTGATCATATAGAATAATAACATATAAAATAAGGAACCATATAAAAGTAGAATCATATTAATGTGTTAGTAACATAAAACATGACATTAGCATGAGTCATGAATTGTTGCGCATATAGTTGCATGAGTCAAGTCCAAACACAAATATAATTTCACATGAAGCATGAGCCAAGGCTAACCACCATGACAATTACACATAAAATTCCCTCAGAGTAATTATTACACAATTATTTGGAGCACTAACTCAGTGAACCCATCGTAATATGTTAAGGAATATGTATTCAATGTAATTAATCCTTCATAATCAATCATACATAAACATAAGGGTAACCGTGGAATGAAATTCGTATCATAATCTTTTCATAAATCATAACCAATGGGAATATCATAAAATTGTTCATAAAGGAATTGAATTATACCATGAATGAACAGTAATAATGTAGAATAGGAATATATCACAGTAATTTATTTTAAATTGAAGTGATATCATGTAAAAAGTGAATTTTATAATCTTTATATTTAAAACACTTTAGTGTATTTTAAGGAAAAGATCAATGATTATGTAAATCAGAAAAGTAAACAATATTTTATATAATACCATTATTGAACCTTGAAAGATTTCATAATAAGATGAGTGATTTTATAATGATAATGGTGGCATAAAATTGATTATATAGTGCACATGAAATTTAGTAAGAATATGAGAAGTTCCCTTAAAATGGGAATGTTTATCAGGAACAATTGAGAAGGGAACCACTAGAAAATATGTTTATTCCCAAAAGTGAATGATGAATTAATCTTGATATATGAGCTCATAAAATATAAATAGAATTTATAAGATGTATATAAAAATAAAAAGACAACTTTATTTTGGTATAAATAAAGATAGAGAACCCCGAATGAGTAATGGTGGTTCGGGTAGAATCCCTTTCTCTTTAACTACTTCAAAAAAAGACAAAACATTATATATGATTTTCACAAATTTTTCTAGATTTTGATAAAAAATGTATTTCATCCCCTCCATAGTTTCTTCACTGATAAATGAAAAATGTTCTAGAATTAGAAATTGTTTAATCTTTATTAAAAACCATATATAATATTAATTGATAGGTTGTTTATAAAAAATGGAATCATGATCATTTTAGAATTAAAATATTCTTTATAGATTGACTCAATTGAAATAAAAACAAACATCCGAAGATTTTTCTACATCATATTAATAAGAATGTCTTATATAAAAATGTATTTGACATTTAAAGTATGCCTATCATATTTCCACATAATCAAGTACCCATGTATCCATATGGTTACTACTATCACATCCCTATTCTTGTGGAATACATTTCAAATCATTTCATAAGAATAAAACAAATTATCATTGGATACAAATTTCTCAGAACAAAAAACATTTTAAGAATATTTTGTGATGGTAGATATACCTTACCTTCTATGGGATCTTCTATTAAATCAGAATCATGTTGAGATGTTAGACTATATCTTTCACCATCAAGGGTAAAAGTAATCACTTCCACGTATACATATACACTAAATTCAACAGAATAATTTAATTCCTATATTATTTTGTGATGGTTTTTATCAAAGTCATTATTTTTCACAAATATTATTTTCCAGTATTTGAATTAAATAAATCTATTGAATAATGAATTATAATTTTCATACCAATATTTATTAATTAGTATTTCTTTAATAAAATATCTCTTTTCAATGCATTATGATGAATATTTTCTACCAAAAAAGATTCTGAAACTAAGACAAAACAGGTTGATCAGATGAATCCCAAACATTTGGACTGAGTAAAAAAAGGCTTCTTGAAAATCAAGAGATAAATGCTAAAATCCAATGTGGGAAAAGGGTGACCCACACATTATATATAAGAACATGGGAGACCATTAATATTCGAAAAAATATCTAACTCATATTGATAAAAAAAATTAAACATATGGTTGATATATATCACTGAATGTTTTGAAAATTATTGGAAACTCTTAATTTTTCTTAAGAAAATCAATTAATTATATTAAATGAAAGTTGGATTACAAAAATGATTTTATTTATAATAAAATATTATTTTTAAAAAGTAATGTATTTATAATACAACATTGAAATATAAATTTAATGTGAAATTTCCAAAACTAAAAAATTAATGAATACCATTTTGAGTAAAAATTTAGTTTCGGAATGAATGTTATGACAAGAAACATGTTCTTCTTTATAATTTTAACAATACTTTAATCTGATCGAATTTTATAAAAAAATGATGAAACATTTTTCCTATTTGTTTTTATTTTAAAATATTTTATTTATAAATATGAATCAAATATTTTTTATTAAAAAACATTAATATTATATTTTTTGTAAAAATATTTTATTTAAAAAAATGAAAAAAATAATTTTAAAAACTAAAAACCTAAATGAAGAAAATAAAATAAAATTTTTTTTAGAAAAAACATATGTACTCCCAATTTGAAATGGGTCATATTAATGCAATGATATTGGTAAACACTAAGTAGATATGACTCATCATATGGTATTTCCCATTCTTAAATTCTATTTAATATATTAATATCTTTCATAAATAATTTATTTAATAAAAATATTTTTTTTCTTAATTTATAATTAATTGTAACATTATATCTTCTTTTTTGTTTGATCCTGAAGTAGATGGTGTCTTGTATTATTTTGATTTACCATTGTGTGTTGTTTTTTATTTTTAATTAAAACTATGACACTTGTGTTTTCTCAAATAAATACGCATTTTAGTAAAACACATTACATAGTCCTTTACTATGTGTTTCATCCACAACACATGAACATAATAACTTTTAGCTTCCACATATTCAACTTCAACTGTAGAAAGTGCCACTGAGTGTTCTTTCTTAAAATAACAAGAAACTATTATTTTTCCTAATAAATTATTTGTACCGAATGTAATATTATTATACATACGACTTCTACCAATGTTAGTATCCAAAAAATCTATTATCTCAAAATCATTTGTAGAATACTAAAATAGACCTAAATCCATCTCCCCCCTAACATTATAAAAAAACCATTTTAAAACATTAATAAGGGTCCCTTATTGAATTTTATTAATATATTTCAAATATTAATAAATAAAACATTAAATCTAGATGACTATAAATTTAGTACTATAAACATCCAATCTTTCCTCTAACTTTTTTTTGATAAATTCTTTCCTAGATTCATTAAAATCTAATATACTTCAGGCTCATATAAGATTACTAATACTTTTAGTATTTTCAAAGAAAAATTTATTAAAATGATATTTCATATAATTATGTTGACATATACAATTTTATTTTTGGTTTTTATGAAATTTCAGAACCTACAACTAAGTTCTCCAATTGTAATTATTTTAAATTAAAACATCATAATATCCGAAAAAATATGTTAATGATTTTAGAGGTAAACCAAATAGAATTTTATCAACCAAAATTTGAATAATTATGTTTTTTTATAAACTAGTATTATAGAAATTGTTGGATTTTTATCTTCTTTAAACAATTTTTTGTATCAAAAATATAGTTAATCTATCATACCAATGTCTAGGTGCTTATTTGATTCAATAAAGTGAACAAGTATGTTTTAAAAAAATTGGAATATTTATTCATTTTAAATCCAGGTTATTGTTATATGTAAAATCCATCCTAAACATTTTTAATATAGAATTCATACTTCATATCCAATTTAAATAGTTTGATGTTTAACAGTACTTTATATGCTAGAAGTATATTAAAATATCCAATTCTATCTACTAGTGAAGATGTTTATTTATAATATATTAACTATTGTTTTTTATATCAGTTAGTAATAAGTATACAATTAAAAATAATTATTCCATTTTCAACACATATTTTCATGAGATACCTTTCTAAACAAATAACATATGTATTTTTAGGAACTTCAACCAAGTTGAAAACATGATTTCTTTAGAATTAATTGAGTTCAACTTGCCTTTTTTAAATATAATCCTCATCACCTAATTCCCCATCAGGAGAAATAGGCTCTAGATGATATTATAATGATAAATGTTCAATTTAATTTATAAAAAACTACTTGTTATAACAGGTTTATTTCCAATGAAATTTTCACTAGGGAAATTTGTAATAATTAATTGATTTCTTTGATTTAAAAAATATTTTCTTCAATAACATGATGAATATATTTTTGAGGTATAACATCAAAATTATATTCTTTAGTTGTTCTCTCATGAAAATATTTTTCCAACATAGATTAAAAATCAGTTTTATAAATAACATATGATGATGTGGGTTGAGGTTGTTTCAAAACAAATAGATCAATTTTAGTAAGGTTAAAATGTAATTTTTCCTCAACAGTACTTATATTATTTTATTTTAAACTAAATATAACATAATAGTTTTATAATAACCTCAAAATATTCATTCATCATAAATTAGAAAAAAATTATGTATGTTATCTTTTGTATTCAGAATGAATACTATTCATCCAAAAACATTAAAGTAATAATATTTATATTTACTTCTTGTTTACAAAAACATAAAAACATTATTACTAAATGGTTTTATCAAAAAATTATTTTAATTTTAACATGTATTACTAACTACTTTAGTAAAAAAAATTTATCAATTTATTATTCACTCAGCACGATTGTAGAAATGTCATGATGAATTCTATTTATTATGAATACTGCACGGTCTTTATATTGTGTTTTAAATTCTTAAAATTTATATATAATACCTTTTTACAATAAAATGATTGAAAATTATAATTAATAAATTCTCCACCATGGTAATTATGAACAAATTACATGGTGATGTTTTTCAAAATTTTATCTTTCTCTACAAATGTTTTAAAACAAAAAAAATCATTTGGCTATTTTTCTTGAAAATATACCCATTTATATCTACTATAATCATCAACGCAATCATATAAATATTATTTTCCCATAATAAGTACTATTTATTATTAATAAATAAATCCATGTAAACTAAATATAAATAATCACAATTTGATAATTCACCAATAGATTTAAAACATAACTTATGTTTGTTTCGAAATTGATAAGGATCAGCGACATTAGAAGTATCAAACCTATTTTTTGGTAGATCATTTACTAGTCCTTTCTTAGATAACATATCTAATGTTCTAAGAATATAGTGCCCTAATATTCTATAAAATAACCCAAACTTATCTTCTATGTTACTAAGGAATTTTATAAATAGGTTCCTACGATTTTTTAGGTTTAATGTGAAAACATTCTCATAGTGATTGACAGAAAAAATAAATTCATTTTTAGATCTATGAATAGTATATTTATCAAACCTGAAATTCACAAGATAGACCTTGTCATATAATTGACTTATTATAATAAGGTTGTTAATAAGTCCTTTATAAAATTGAATATATTAAATTAATGATTTTTTGAGAAGTACAGTGTTATATATTTTGATAATTAATCCATGATAATTTTCACAGTAAGTAACATTTATACCCTTGATCATTGTAATCATTTTAATTATGTATTTATTTCTAATAATGTTTCTAGATAAATAACTACCGATACAATAAATATTTTTTGTTTCTGAATATTATTCATTTTCCTGAATAAATATTAGAATTTTGGATCACAATCCATCTTAGGTTTGGTATTGTCCAAAGTTATAATTTTAGGAATACTTATTTGTATAACATTAAAATTTTGATCAAATTTTAATTATTAGGACGAATTATATTTTTTAAATCCAAAATATTTAAAAAAAATTAGGAATATTTATTCTTCCAATGTCCACCACTTTCAAACATAGTGTAAGATGGAGAATGTTTTGAAATAAAATAATTATAAGTAAATATATGTATCTTATTAGTAAAACACATTCAATAAATATATATGTAATATATAATTTAATTAAAAAATTTATCAATGTTTTCTTTACTAATGGAAAACTTTAAAAAAAATTCAGACTAAAATTTTTAAAATTTCATTTTAGAACTAATTTTGCATCCTCAGTAGAATTTATGTTTGGACTGTGTTGGAAAATATCTTTTTTAAAGTATTTTTCTCGAAATTATACTTTTCAAGATACTTTTATAAGTTAATTTCAAAAAATTAGATTTATCATCTTTGATATAATTATATCATATATATTTTTTTAGAGTATAAAATCAATATTTTTATCATCATTATTTTTTCTTGAGCATTTTCAGGTTTTTTAGAAATTTTAAAGTTTTCATTTTATAAAAAAATCGGAAACCTATAGACTTGTTAAAAATTTGGGAAAGTAATTTTTTAATTAGATGAATAATATTATTCATCAAAATATATAGAACAATTATTTTCATCATCTTCAAGATAATTTGAATTAATCATGATATTATCAAGTGATTATATAGTTACCTTAGACAATCATGAATTTTTATCTATTAGAATTCCTATAACGATTCCAATATTTTATTTTCTAGAATAATATCTATATAAATAATTGTCTAATGATATATATCCTACACTAGAAATCCATGCATATAAAGCCTTATAAATCATCTTATTATTGTGATTATAATACTTATTGGAATTTCTATCCTAATTCATTCCAACTTTATCCTTTATCTTCATCCTAGGAAAATATTTTTTGATAGGTCTAGATTTTTTACATTTATAATACATCACTTCATATGATTACTCTTTATCACCTTTTCTCTTTTGGATTTAATTCTATCTATATTGGTATTCCAATCTCCCAATAATCGTATTCAGTCATCTCAAATGATTCACTAGTTCAATCATAACTGTTCGGATGAACTAATATCTAACTCAACGACAACTTTCTTCTTTTAAGAATACTTTACAAAAATATGAGTATATATAACATTACTAGGAATATTTGATGTATATGGAAACTAAAATCCTCTATTCTTATTTTTAAATTTTTACTACAACTATGTTAAATCTATCATCATACTATATAATGGTTTCAATAATATAATCTATAAAAAGATTTTTAATCCTTCTTCTTTAATCCAAATCAGTTCATTTGATTTCCCATTCATATGGCATAATATAAATAATTTTATAAAAAAAAATACAATCTCCAAGATATTTCACTCCAAGGGATTGTAAATATTTCATAATATTCATAAACCATTGGTTCATTATAGAAACATACTTTGTAGGTAAAACTCAAAATATTGATAGTATTCATGAATATATTATGGTCAAGTTTCAATGATATTCTAAATTCCAAAATGTGTTGTACCCATCTTCTTGTATATAATAATTGTATATTCAGATGAAGATACCAGACTACAAAATTTTATTATCATATAACTTATTAGACTGTTCTTTAATCTATAATATAACTAATAATCCAAATTTTACTGATCAGTAAAAGCATTAACTTATTTCTCTAGAATCTTATTACTACTAATAAACATTTCAAAGTATTAGACTCAATTAATATTAGAAAATGTTTTCATCATGGATCACTTGTATCAATAATAATTATCAAATAATATAGGTGTTCTAATAGGATTAAAATTATCATGACAACCAACATTTAATCATTCCATCATAAAAATTACATTCCAATTTATACAATATGCGTTAGAGTAATAAATTGTTTATAAAAAAATTGTTTATAAAAACTCAATAAACATGTTGTATTTAACAAAATTAAATTTTCATCTTGTATATTAGTATAATATGCTATCATACCAATTTTCGGATCATAATATTTTATGACAGCTACAAAAATGTGTGAATTGTAGTTTAAATTTTTAAACTCACACAAATCTCAAAACCACCTAAGTGAAAAATTTCCTACCCTGAAATGATTTGACGATCAGAGAGTTCGAATCAGATAAAAATGTTTTCGGATAAATTAGTTATAGTATTTGGGCTCATAGATATTAAAATAAAATAGTCATTAGAAATGTTAGTATAACAAGATTTTTAATGTTGTATCATATATGAATAAAGATAATATAGAAACAGGTAATAAAAAATATTATAATAATATAATAAAGACTTACAATCTTTAAAAAACTAATTATACTATTTGTACTTATGAGTTATGAAAGTCATAATTCATGAATCAATATATCCATAGTATTAATCTAAACTGTAATGGTCTATCTTTCCACACTAGGAAATCCCATGATACAATGATCGATGCCATTTCTTTTTTTTAGATAATAAATCCCTTGATTTGATGATTGGAATAATTTTTCATTCCAATCCAAAGTAAGCACTTGATCTAATGTATCATAATCACCAATCTTCCTATCCTTGAAATCCCTTGATATAATCCTCAATTAGATATATGAGTACAAAATAAAAAAATTATTTTTATTTGATAGTTACACACTTATAATCCTTATAAATACAGCTATCTTAAAAATTAAATTCATAATAATTAGATGTTCGTGTGAAGAAAATCTCGGACGTTTTGGGTTGAAAATGAATCAGCTCCCCTCTCCATGAATGAACTCATATTTATAATAATCCTTCCAATTTATATATTTCAATGATTATAAATTTTATTTGCAACGGAATTAGATGTTATTCAGTAAAAATATCATCAAAACATCTCTATCCAATTTCATTTTAATTAGCCATATAACAAAACTATTAGGAATTATTTCGGATTGAAATAATATCAATTACCCGATTATAAACTTTTCATAGTTCGATATACGTTAATATTGTTTTTAAATCCCATGAACTGAACTATGATATGTCTGATATATAGAAACTATAACACCATAAGATTTTATATTATGTTATCTCTTTAATGTAATTCAATATCTTGTGCTACACGCAACACCGAGATTGAGTGAACCACAGCTTACAAAACTAGCCTTTCAAAAGGCTGTTATGAAAAGTATTAACCACTTTTTGAATTTTATATATATCCTATATAATTATAACATTCATCTTTTATATTTCTCGTACATAATATAAGAACAATTTAAATTTTCATATAAGTTAAATATTTCTCAAAAATTACATTTTTTTCCGCCATTTAATGGATAACCCTTTTTAAATCTAATATTTGACACTTATATATATATTACATTTATTGAAAGTAAATTCTTATTTATAATTGGGAAATTATAATTTAGTTTGGATATGTTTTTGGAACTTTTATGATGACTTTCATATTTTGATGAATAGTGAAAAATACAAAATTTTAATTGAAAAGAACTTTATAAATCAAAATAATATAAAATGATAAAATTTGAATTTGAGTGGTGTTAAAGTATAATTAGATTATATTTTTAAAATTTAATATAATTTATGTCATTACAAGTAATATCACATTCAAATTGAACATAAGCACATGTCAATCTTTTGATAGTTTTTAATTTTTTAACCTGCATTCTGGTTTTGACAACTGGAGTTAATTTTAAATTAATTAATGAAAATTATATGTTTTTAATTTGGTAAAAGAGTCATAATTTTTGAATCTTGAAGATCCAAATTATCTAAGGCTTAATTTTTGGTTTTTTTAAATGTTTAATTTTTGGTGAATAGTGAAATCACTGTGTAATTGTTTAAAACAGACATTTTATTTAAATAATTATTTTTTATTTAAATATATTTTAAGTAAAAATTGTTTCATAATACCTATATGAGTCCAATTTAATTCTTTGGATTCATTTTATAATAAGATTAGATATATAATGTATTATTGAACTTTTTATCTTAATTTACCAACCTTCTTGGCACATTTGCAAATTTGCATAGAACATAGTTTTACCAATTATGTCTATTGAATTTCAAAAATCTGAGAGACGTGGTTGATATGAGTAAGTAAAATGTTATTCAATAGGATGGGAATAAATTTTGGTGAATAGTAACTTTTGAATTTTATTTACTACGGTTAAAAGTAAATAGGGTAATTAAAGGTAAAAATTGTATTATAATTACCCTAACACATGTCCTAATTCTATTGGATAAGTTTATTTCGACCAAGAAAACCTTAGGAATGAAATATGATCTTTTTGATCCACATGGATTATATTAGTACATTTATTATTATTTTATTTAAAGAATAGTAAAAGGTGTAAAATTCAATGTTTAATTACTAAATCTTTATTAATACAGGGTTATACATAAGGTAAATTCAACTATAAGTATTAATTATAAAGATAAAAAATATTTCCTACATCATTTCATTTTATTTATATTTTTTAATGAAAAATAATTAAATTTATATATGACACAATGATGATGGAGTTATTACCTTATTAATTAGAGATTAAAATAATTGTTCTTATAATTATAACAATAAATGTAAATTGAGAATTTTGATGCATTCCAATAATTTTCATGGATAATATGACATTTTGGGGATGATTCGAAGAATTTATTTAGAATTAATAATGTTTCTATGACTTTAAAAAAAATACTAAATAATGTCCAAATTGATTTTAATGAGTTTTTAAAACAAATGTTGTTTAATTAAATGATAAAATACTCCTAAAAATCTAAGAATCGGACAAAGGCCATATATAATGATATTTATGCCTTTAATGAACCATTTGGTGTTTTTTGGCTTTTTATTTCAATTTTATTAACGATTTATTATAATAATGCATGAATACACGGTAAAAGTTAAATTGTTTAACTAAGGGTTAAATCTAAAAGATAAGGTTATTAAAGTGACCTTAGCATGTTTAAAACCTATTAGTTGAGCGTTTTTCGACTCATTCCCACCTTTTCCTCGAAATAAATAATTTTCAAACGATAATAAACTAAAAATTATTTTATTATAAAATAATATTTCATGTTTTCCCAAGGTTCCCCTCACCACTATGATAAAAGGGGACTTCCACTTCTCTCAAATTCACACCTCTAAAGTCATTTTTCATAGCCAAACCCTAAAAAATCATCCTCTAAACTTTCCTCACTTCAACCTATATATCATCCCATAAATAGAAATCCAACCTATGGAGCCCGTTTTTTCAAATCAAAAGGAAGCGACCGAAGAAGAGGCAATAATATCATCACCTCATTCAATGTTATCTTATTCTACCTCTTTATCATTCTTTTTTATATCAATACCAAAATAAAAACATAAATATATTTTACATAATATGATTTTATTATAAATATGGTACAAACATATTCATTATCCCATCCATCCTATTAATGAAAATGTCACCATGTGTGCGTACGTACAGTTTACCATCTCCATGCTGTGGTGTAATTTGTTATTCAACACTATGTTATTTTTATGGATATAATGATGAGTAATATATAAATAAATAATAACAATAACATGAAAATTTCTCTATAAATAAATATATCATCTAATTACACACCTTTTAATCATTAAGGAAATGATAACGCCTCTCGTGTGTACGTACAACTTACCATCTTTACGACGGGATGCAATTCATTTCCACATTCACCATGAAACTATGATTATAAAAATATATATTATTAATATGTTTGTAATATATGACTTAGTAATTCTACTGAATATATATATATATATACACACACATATATCTTATTCACTTAGTACTGTTCAATACACTATGAAAACGGAAACGAAATTTATGTGTATGTATGGTCTATCGTCTGCATAAATGGTTTTTTCCATTTCATATATCTATATATTATACATGTCTATATTCTAAATATGTATGATATAAAAATAATTTTTTATATTATGTATGTATTTAAATCATCATCTAAGTGATACGGTCAAGAATGACAAGTTAAAAATTTATGATAAAGAAAGCAATTATTACCTGAAATGTTAATTTATCATGGAATAAATTATTAAATGGGTTGTATACAGTCATAAATGAATCATTTATGATATCATAAATATTAATATGGTTTTGGTGTAATTTATTAAACATACTATGGTCATCATATAGGATGTTAAACGTACACTTGACTAAAGGAAAGTACAAGGTATGGGTTAAGTACTCAATCATGTTATTATCTAAGATTGTTTATGTGTAAGTATTTAATGGTAAATTGTTATCATCCATGTCCATTTTTCTTAAAAATGCTTTCAAAATGAATATTTTAAGGATTTGAGGAAGGTAATCTTTAGGAAGATTGTTATTTTAAATTTTTTTAATGATTTATCATTCTAAATCATTTTAATTAATGTCCATGTTTTCAAAATGATTATAAAGATTTATTTATATGGACATGATTGTTCAAAAATGATAATTCATTTCAAAAGTTTCAAAGTGGTATTGGAAACTTTGATTCATAAATATCATCTAAATTGCTTCTTTTATAAATCCATTTCTTTTAAATGATTTCACAAGAAATTATATTTCTCTCAAAGGGTTTTAATAATTATTTTCAACTATGTCAACATCCTTTTTGAATATTATTTTTGATTTGGGTTGATTTATTATAAATAGAA
Source organism: Viscum album (assembly GCA_963277665.1). Classification (NCBI taxonomy): domain Eukaryota; kingdom Viridiplantae; phylum Streptophyta; class Magnoliopsida; order Santalales; family Viscaceae; genus Viscum; species Viscum album. The sequence continues at coordinate 374,006,680 of OY728130.1, read as the reverse complement.
TCATTAATATTGTCTTGAAAGCATTATGATATGTTTTCATTTGAATGTGATATGTTTATACCATTCATGGTTTATGGATAATTTATTAAAATTTCATATATATTATATTTTTAATATGAATGTTTATGTTATGTTTCAAAATTTTCATATGAGGAATGCAGTGGGATTAATAAGTGATGGGTGGTGCCCGCTATAGCTCATCGATGCATAGATATGTCTCATGATACAAATTAGTGTATTGGTACATACAAGGCCCTCAGGAAAAATTTATTTGTAGTCTTAGCACGGGGCCTTGATATGTAGTAATGATGTCCTACGTTAGGCATTCCCTCATTATAAAATTAATTATTACATGTGACTATTTGACTAGTAGAATATTCATGTGCATGTTTATATGTTAATGTTTGATTTATTTTTGTCATATTCTTTTCATGTTTATTTTAAAAAATTTATTGTTTTTATTACACATAATTCATTAAAATTTTATAGATTTTGCTAAATTATTTACCCTTATTGAGCATTTGTGCTCACCCCTTTCTTATGTTTTATTTTCCCAGGATTCTGAAAAGTGTATTGTGACTGATATTCAGGGTAATGATTAGGGAATAATGGCATTCTCAAATAATTATGTATGTTGTGATGCATTTCAGAATGTTTTATTTAACATTCATGTATGTAATCTATTTTCCAAGACTACTAAACTAATCGGTCCTTCGAGATTTGATTCCTTGTAATCATTCCAATGTATTAAAATAATGCATCATCTTTGGGATTCTAGTGTCAAACGTTATAGTTGGTATTAGAGGAAGTTTAGCAATAAACATGGACAATATATTTAAAAAAAAGTCATTATAAAATAATACCCTATGATAGACTTTGTGGATTTGTATACAACAACATCCAAAAATTTTGGTAGAGTGAATATTATATGAGTTTTACAATCAATACATCCCTACCTGGATATGAGAAGGTAGAGGTGGCTCTTGCACAGATGTACCTAGGAGTGGAAACTCTGACAATGAGTTTGGGTCTTGACCTAGGTTGTCCTGATAGACGAAAATAGGTCATGGTTCACTCTTGGTTAAGACACTCCCAAGAGATATGTTTAGGATAATTGAAATTTTATTTATTAACCATTATAAAGGATTTGTGAGTTAATTATTCCTCAAAGAAAACATTTTTAGGATTATGAATTATATTCATAAACATTTAAATTTATTTTAGGTATTTTATAAGTTCATAATTATACATTGTGATTCATATACTAATCTAGTTTATGCCATTGTTTAGAAATGGTTCCTAGTAGAAGTAATGAGAACTCCAGTAATATTCATGATCCATAGAGTAAGAAGGATCATATTTTTCATGGTCTTAAGCCTACATTTAGAAGGGAAATATTATCTAATGTATTCTTATCATATGAAGAAATGGTGTCATGTGTTAATAAGTTAAGTAAAGAATTCATTGAGTTCAATGGATTTAAAGGGAAGCTAGAGAAGAAAAGGATGGTAGAGAGAAAGATGGATAAAGTGAAGAAGGAAAAGAAGAATATCCCCATATGTGATTACTATGGAAATAATCACATTGTGAAGTGCTTGAAAGGACTTGGTGTTTGTTTTAAGGGTGGATAAAAGGGTAATCCTGAAAAATAATGGAAAAGGAACAATGAAAAGACTGATATTCAGGGTTTCAAATGTTCTAAAATGGAGAAATATGTAAATAAATGTTCCAATCATCAAGGAAATATAGATTAGAAGAATCCAAGGGATCAAGTTGAAGAATATGTTTTCATTATGGTTTCTGTGGAATAATTAATGTATTTGTGTTTCTGGATTGAAAAATTATGTCCTTTGAGTGTCGTATCAATGATTTACTGGTTATATGAATTATGGAAATAAACAAGGATTGTATTTCTAGACTATTTCATTGACAATTTGAGATTATATGGTTCAAATAAAAGTTACTCAATAACATGTTAATCTTTTTGAAAAATACATAGTTGAAGGAACGATATACCTTAATATGGTTCTGATACTGAGGTAGTGATTTTGGGATAATATATTATTGATATGGATAAATTATATGGGATATTCTTGACTACCTTAGATCTAATTAATGGTTTGTTCATTCCATCATTGTTGGAGTATTCAAATCTATTTAAATATAAGGAATATATGTAGTATTATATAAGTAATAAGGGAGAATAAATGTAATAAATAAGGTTTTATGGTAATTCTGGGTGTTACCATGTTTTAATTTAATAATTGATGAAGGTACTCACATGTTATTATGTCGAAAAAAGTGGTCTTCATTATGTTATGTTGACCTTCCATATACAGTTTTGGACTATAATTTTTGAGACAAGTTTTTTGGAAGAGTCTAATTATTGGAATGGAGTAAGATGGACATTGGATACTATATTTTAAGGTTAAAAACTTTCTTAAGATTATATTTGTATTTTTTATAAAAGGGAAAACTCGAAGGTCGGCGACAACCAGTTGCGTCCGGCAAGGCCACCAGACATAAATGCACAACCGAAGGGTGATAGGTTGTATCACCTACCACTGGCCTATGTGATGTCATGAATTGTGTAATATAGTTTTTAATAGGTTTGATAGATTAATTATAAATTCAGTATATTTTGATACCCTATATTATTAGGATTATTATAATAGTTTCAAGTTCTATTATCTTGTAAAGATAGATGAGTTTCTGGTAGAAATTAGATAATGGATGGAACACTACTTGTCAAGAATTTTTTAACTTTTAATAAATTAATTATTAAACATCCGGGAAACGATCTCAAAATAAAAAATGTGTTATCCTAATATTTTATGTTTTTTTAAACTGATTATATTTTAAATCATCATTGATTTATGGCTTCGAGCCCCCATTTTTCCATTTTTTATTTACTTATTTGTGATTGATGACCTCAATCACTCCCTATAAATATTTATGATTTTCTTCCATTTATGTGTCTAAAATTTCCACCAATGTTCTCCAATTCTAACCCCTAGTGTTTTTATTATTTTTTCATTACCCTCTCCCTCTTATTAAAACTAAATTTGATTAACCCTATTTCTGATGCGGGTCTCCCACAATGGTATTTTCAAATTTTAACCATTTATTTTCAAGGAACAATTTAAAATTTCAAGGACACAATTTATTTAAAACTTTCAGTATGTAACACCACAGTATTTCAGAGTACCTTATCTCTTGAAAGTAATTCAATAGCTTTCACTACACGCAACACCAAGATCGAGCGCACCACAACATACAAAACTATCTATTCAAAAAGCCGTTATGAATAGTATTAACGACATTTTGAATTTTATATATATCCTCTATAATTTTAAAATTAAATTATTATGTTTATTAGAAATAATATATGGGCAAATTCGATTTTCAGATAAAAGAAATATTTTTTAAAAAAATGCAATTTTTTCAATTTTAATGGAGAACCATTTTTATATCAAATATTTCACACTTTTAAATATTCAATTTAGTGTAATTAAATTCTTCATTATAATTAGGACATAAAAAATTTAGTTTGGATATATTTTTGGTTCCTTTCTAATAACTTTCAAAATTTGATTAATAGTGAGAAATAAAAATTTTTAATTGAAAAAATATTTTTTAATCAAAATAATTTATAGTGTTAAATTATGAATTTGATTGGTTTTAAAGTAAAATTATATTATATTTTTCTAATTTAGTATAATTTATTTCATCATAAGTCATTTTACTTTTAAATTGAACAACAACCCTGGTCGATCTACTGATAGTATTTTATTTTTTAAAAACACGCTTTTTGGTTTTGAAAACAGGAATTAATTTTAAATAAATTAATGATACTTCTATGTTTTAAATTTTTTAAAATAGATTTCATTTTTTAATTCCAAATTTCAAACTTATCTTAGCGTGAATTTTTGGTTTTTTTAAAAAACTGTCAATTTTTGGTGAATATTGAAAACACTGCATTAATGTTTAAAACCAACTTTTTAATTGAATAATTAATTATTTTATATAAATTTATATTAAATAAAAATGAATACATAATACCTATATAAATATAATTTAATTAATTGGAGTCATTTTATAATAATATTAGATATATAAAATTTTATTGAACTTTTTACCGCCTTATACCAACCTTCTTGGCACATTTTCATATTTTCATAAAACGTAATTTTACTGCTTCTGTGAATTAAATTTTAAAAATAAGAGAGATATAGATGATATCAGTAAGTAAAATGTGGTTCAATAAAATGAAAATAATATTGGTTGAAAAGTAAGTTTTGAATTTTATTTACCATATTTAATAGTAAACAAGGAAATTAAAGGTAAAAATGATATTATAATTATCTTAACACATGTACTAATTCTATTGGATAAGTTTATATCGACAAAAAACAACCATGGTAATAAAATATGATATTTTTGATCCATTATGATAAGATTAAGACATTTTTTATTAATTTATATAAAGGATAGATAAAAGTGTAAAATTCAAATCTTAATAACTAAATCATTGTTAATATATGGTTATACATAAAATATATTAGACAGTAGATTTCCATTAGAAATATAAAAATATTTACTACATCATGGTATTTTACTTTTATTTTTTAGACATTAAAAAATAAAATTTATTTATGACACAATGATGATGATGTAATTACCTTATTAATTAAAGATTTAAACAATTGTTGTTATAAATATCAAAAAAATGTAAATTGAGACTTTGGATGAATTCCATGAATTTTATAGGTTAATATGATATGATCGGGTTGATTGAATGAATTTTTTAAAGTAATAATGTTGTTATGACTTTCAAAAAGACCAATTACTAAAAACTATCAAAATTGACATAAATGTGTTTTTAAAACATATAAAATTTTATTAAATGACAAAATACTCATTAAAATATAAGGATATACCAAATAACATATAGAATTATAGGTATGTTATTAATGGAACTCTTGGGGTTCATTTGTCTTTTTATAGTATGTTTATTAACAATTTATTATAATAATACAAGAATTAACGGTAAAAGATAAACTATTTAACTAAGCAATGTTAATATGGTAACCCAAACATGTCTACAAAATATTGTATGAGTGTTTGTTTGACTCATATTCACCTTAACCTAGAAATTAATCCTTCTGGAGACATTAGATACCGAAAATTATTTTATTATAAAATAAATTTTCATGTTTTTCTAAGGTGCCTCTCACCCCCTTATAAAAGGGCACTTCCCCTTCTCTCAAATTCACACCTCCAAATCAATTTTTCTCAACCAAAACCTACACAAATATCTTCTCAACTATCCTCAATGAAACCTGGTGTCCTTCCCTTGGACATAAATCCAACCTAAGAGCCCTTTTGTTCATATCAAAAGGAAGCACCCGTAGAAGTGGTAATAATATCATCACCTCTTTCAAAGCTATCTTCTTCTTCCACATTATAATTATTTTTTATATCCATAAAAAAATAAATACTACAGTACCTTATACATACTATGATGTTATTATATATATGGTACAGACATATTCATTATTATATCCATCCTATGAATGATAATGCCACCATGTGTGCGTACGCACGGCTTACCGTCTCCACACCGTTGTGTAATTTTTTATTCAACACAATGTTATTTGGATGTATATAATGATGAGTAATATGTATATAAATAATTAAAATAACATGATAATGTCTCTGTAAAATTAATTTACCATCGAATTCCACACCTTTTAATCATTGTGGAAATGATATAGTCTCTCATGTATACGTACAGCTTACCATCTCCATGACGCGATGAGATTCATTTCTACATTCACCATTCAACGATGATTAAAAAAATATATTATTAGTAATTATGTAATATAGGACATAATAATGCTACCTAATATATATACATATATCTTATTCACTTAGTTTCGTTCAATAAGATACTAATACAGAAACAATGTTTATGTGTACGTATGACCTACCATCTCTATAAACGGTGTTTCCCATTTCATATATCTTTCTATTATACATATTTATGTTCTAAATATATATGATATATAAATCAGGTTTTATATTCTGGATGTATTTAAATCATTATATAAGTTATACGATCAAGAATAACAATTTAAAACACGTATGATAAAGAAAGCAATTATTACCAGAAATGTTAATTTAACATGAAAATTATTATTAAATGGGAAGTACAAAGTCAGAGATGAATCTTTTATGATATTATAAATATTAATATATATCTAGTATAATTTAATAACATACAACCGTCATCACACAATAGCTTAAATGTTCCCTTAAATAAAGTATATTACAAGGTAAGGGTTAATTCCTCAATCTCATTATTATACGAAATTGTTTATATATAAGTATTTACTGTGAAATTTTTATCTTCTATATCCATTGTTCATAAAAATTCATTCAAAATGAATTTTTTAAGGATTTTTGGAAGGTACTATTTAGCATGATCCACATTTTAAATGTTTTAATGATTTTTCTTTCTAAATATTTTTAATTAATGGCATGTTTTCAAAATGATTTTAAGGATTTATTTATATGGACATGAATGTATTGAAATGATAATTCCATTAAAAAGTTTCAAATTGGTATGGGACACTTTGATTCAAAAATATATTTTAAATGAATTCTTTTATAAATGTGTGACTTTTAAATGATTTCACAAGAAATGGTATTTCTCTCAAAGGATATTAATGATTATTTCCCACTGTGTCAACATCCTTTTTGGATATTATACAGTATTTATGAGGATTTATTATAAATACAATATTCAATATTGTATTAAATGATTTATGATATGTTTGATTGTGAATGTGCTATTGTTATACAATTCATGGTTTATGGTTAATGTATTGATATTTCATATTCTAGTTTTAATAAAAATGATTATATTATGTTCCAACATTTTCAAATGATGAATGGAGTGGACATAGTATGTGATGGGTGGCTCCCACTATATATTCTCGATGCATTGGTAGGTCTCATAAGACAAAATAGTGAATTGGAACAAGGCCTTGTGAAAAAGTTTATTTATTGTCTTGTCATGAGGTCTTGACTATGTGATAATGATGTCTGACATTAGACATCCCATCATTATGAAGTTAATTATTACATGTGATTATTCGATGAGTGGAATATCAATGTGCATGTATATAGGGTAATGTTTGATTTATATTTTCTATATTATATATTAAGTTTATGTTTATAAGGTTATTGTTCCTATTACACATCTTTCTTTAAATGTTAATATATTTTGGTAAATTAGTTTCCCTTTCTGAGCATTTGATATCACTCCTTTATTATGTTTTATTATCCCAGGATTCCAATAAGTCTATTTTGATTGATATGCAGGGTTATGATAACAGAAAAACCGCATTCTCAAAGGATTATTTATGTTTTAATGTATGTTATAAAGTATAATGTAACATTCATGTATGTAATCTATTTTATATGATATCTAAACTATTCAATCCTTTAAGACATGATTCCTAGTAATCATGCCAATGTATTAAAATAATGAACTGGCTCCAGGCTTCTGGGGTTGGGGCGTTACATGAACTATTATCAATCTGATGGTTATGAATCAGTCAGTCCGAATGATAGAACAATTAGCCAAACCAATGTAAAAAACACTATTTAATCAGATGCACCAGACTTAATGTCAATATGATTGATCATATTAAATAAAAAATTATATTCATGATTAATATTATAACAAATTTATTATTTAGTGCAAAAATATTTTTTCGAAAAAAAAATATTCTATAACTTTAGGGATTTATAATGTAAGAAAATTAAGGTTGTTAAGAAAGTGATTGTGATTTAAAAAACTAAGGGACATTATAAAGTATACATTTGACTCTGAAATCTCATTTAGTTTCAATATACATGGATGATTTTGAAAATATCTTAATTGTAGATCCACTAACTCTCAATATATCCGCAAAAATCCAATTTTATTAATTTATCCACAAAATAATGGTTTATATTTATCCGATTTCTCCAACTTTGGGCCCAATATTATATTAAATTATTATATATTAGTATATATACGAAACATTATATAGGTAGAATATATAAATCTAAGTACATAGGTCTATGAAAAAATAAGATAGAATAATCGATGATTCATATTAGATTACTTAAAGTCCCTTGGAGTATATAATAGAGGGGTTCAATGAAAGATAAGATCTAATAAAAAAAGGTATATATAATGAATTTGTAGGAGTTTAAATAGTTGAAAAACAATGATAAGACATCTATCAATTTAATATTGTCATTGAAAGAGGTAATATTTGAAGAAATATCTATAATTGATAAATTATATCCTATTGAAGATCTCATAGGTCTTCATCCATCATGAAAAATAAAAACAAATAATATTGAAGTGTAGGGTCTAGTGGTATATCTCAATTTTTAATGAAACATGAATAGGGAAAAAATATTACAAACAGTACAATTACTATTTTATTATTCAAGAAACATAATATTTAAGAGGTTGATATCTGATAACCAAAAAGGTTTTCAAAAATCAAGTGCTTTGACACCACTGGAATGCGTACTTGAATGAATTATACCATGTAGGTGATAAAGAGGGATTGTTCACACTACTATAGATCACACCATAACCAGTGTCAACTTTTTGTATCGCTAAATATATAGTGCTGATAAAAGGGTTACATTTTTTAGCACTATCTAAAGGCACTGATAAGTGTAACATTTATTAGCAATAAAAAGCATCGATAAATGTGCATATTTATCATTTCTATTCTTATGGATGATAAAAACATTTAACAAAAAATATTATTGATATATATAAATTTATCATATTTATGTTCAAAAAATGATATTTATTTATATAAATTAATTAAAAAACATGTATATAAATATTATAAATATGATATTTTATGATATTTTTATGATAATTTATGTGTATATATATATATATTAAAACAATATATATAAAATTATAAATATATATATATAAAATATTATAAAATTATAAAAAAATATATTTATTATATTTATTAATATATAACAATATTTATAAATATAAATTTATAATTATAACTAAAAAATTTATATATTTAAATATTTATAAAATTATAGTAAATATATTTATTATATTTATATTTATATAGTTATATATATATATATATAAATATATATATAATTTATAATTATATGTACTTATATATTAATAAATATATATCATTGTATATATAATCAGAATGGTTTAGGACCCAAGCATTCTCGGTCGTAGAATTTATTAAAAAAATAAAATGTTAAGACAAACAGTGACACAAATATTATCGCACTAGAAGCACCACCAAATAAAACAAAATTGAGACAAGTTCCACCCCAATGATAGATAATGTGATATTCCAATCCAAAAAATGAATACTATGGACCAATGACCCTCAATATTGCATGCCCAGCAGCCCAAGTAAATTGAGAAGGCCCTAGTTGAAAAATGGGCTAAATCCCCACTATGGTATCCAATGTGTCCACCATTCCCAATGACATGTGAAGACTTCTGAAAAAGCACACACATGTCCCAAGGTACCATATATTCATCAAAGGAATGTTAGAGGACTGACACAAGGCCCTCTAAATGGATTGAAGCACAATGTGCCTCACCTGAGAGCATCTCCCGTAGGCATCTAACCTGTCACATTTGTAGTCAAGAAAAGTCATCCTACATCCAAATTAAATTAGACTTCTCACAACACAAGATTTTTTCTCTATATATCGCATTGCCTCCCCTTACCTGCACCCCAATAAATCATCATCATCCCATTATCCTACTCCCCCTATGTTTCCACCATCTTGTATCACTTACCAATATCCTCACAAACGCCCTACCGTTGGGATTCCAATTCTGATCATCCTTCATTAAAAGAGGCAAGGTGTAATAAACAAAAAAATAACACCATACCAAAAAAAGATCAAATGATTTATTTCCAATAAAAGTTAGTTAATACAAACCAGTACAACCATGATGGGAGAAAGTGAAACATAGATCAAAGAACACAAGTATTTTCATGATTTAGTCTCATGGGGACCTACGTGCATGAAATAAACATAACTATACACAAACATATTTTAATTAATTAACATAATATGAATAGGGGTTAAAAAATATTAAAAAATAACAATAATGTATTATAAATACACTTCATGAATTAGAAAATAAGAAATCCAAGAAACAAGATAATAAATGATTACAGTGCTGGACTCGATTGTCCAGCCTCCAGGTCTCTTGATGCTACTTGAAAGCTAATACTAATACTCCATTTGGACTCACCATGTGTGGATCACATTAGTATTTAATAAATTTTCTTCATATATGAATGATGACAACACTTCTTCATGGGGGAGGACTTCAATGAGACTCCACCAAGAATCACCCAACAACAGTGTGCGAGGATAGCAAGCCACAAAATCCGGTCCTCTTTTGAGGATCGAAATAATAAAAACAAGGATTCTCATGATCTAATAAAATTATTCATAATATATATTAAGATATAAATTTTATTGATCTGTTTATCTAAAAATTTCAGTGCAGGGGTGATGAAATCCTCTTAATAAAACCATGAACGAAGTAAACACATTCCCAAGAAGAATATTCCATGAATTCAACCCCCAAATGACCCATCCAGTAGGTAATGAAACCTATCCAATGAATGGATTTCTATGATCAAGTGGGTGGATACACTAATCAATGGGCAATATTGAATGAAACAAAAATATCAAATTACCAAGGTGATAGCCAAATAGCTTAGTGGGCCATAATTTAGAGCCAAAAAATCAATAAAAATAAAAGGAATATCCCCAGATATTTAATAAATATGAAAATAAAATTTCAATATAATTAGCCATTCTTTATTTCAAAATTAAATTTTTTTAATGATATTAGAGGAAATTTCAATGTGAAAAGATAAACTGAATTGAAAAAATTTACAAAACTCCATCATTTTCAATTTAAATTGGTGATTTTATTTCCCCTGTGGGTATATATTTGGAACCAGGTTCATCATATCTAATTATTAGGTGAAAATAAATAAGACCATGGCTTTAGTGAAACTATTAGATGATCTTTTTTAATGTTTATCTTGTTGACCAAAATGATTCTTGATTCTGTAATATATATAATAATGTGTGGTATAATATCTTTCTGTTTGGATTTACCATGAAAAAATAAATTTATTTATCAAAGAAGTGCTGATTGATTATCCAAATATATACATATAACTCAATTAATAGGTTTGAATTTTTAAGAAAAACATTTAAGATATAAGTCTTCACTTATTGCCACGATAAGGAAAATTTACTCAGATTCCATTATTGAACTTGAATTAAAGAAATGCATTGTTGTATTTCCTAGAGATATAGGCACCATTAGAAGTAAACACATATCTAGATAATGACTTTGTAGTTTCAGTATTACATGCATAACCAGTATCTACACATCTAACTTTTATTTTAAAAGAATGAATATTTTTACAATAACACAATAATAATTTTGAACTACATGTGAGTTATCAAATAAGCCACTTGAGGTTATTCCAGTGTGTCTTCCTAGGTGCGTCCATAAACCTAATTATGGTTTAGATCGTATAATCAATATCATGCCTAGTGAAAATCATAGAATACATATTACTAAGAACAATAATAGTATATTTAATTTTAGTCATAATTTGATTATCATCTTCAATAGCGGGTTCTTATGTCATAGAAAACTTAAGGTGATGTCAAAGAGGTACATTGATAGGTTTGATAGATTAAATCATGTATCTCCTTAAAAAAAATTTAAATTTAAGAAATATGAGATAAATAAAATAATTTATTTGGCCGATATCTAATGATTTCAAAAACTAATGTCATTTTAAAATCCTTGAAGTGTTTAATTTAAATTTTTCTTTTTAATTGAGATTTAATAGCTGTGATTAAACTTTTATTTTTTATATATATTCTTATCATGTGACCAAGACAATGTAGGAGATAAATCATGACATTTTGAGTTGATTTATAATAGACACATTCATTATATTGGGTCTTAGTAAATTGGTTATCTAAAATGAAGGAATAAATTTTTTATATAATTTCATAGATTCATCATTCAAAAAATATAAACATTTATTTAATAGGAATACATTGTTTGATTTTAATTACATTGAATAATCATCATGAGGTTATATATTGATTTTTTTCATTTAATTATCTTTATAATAATGAATTCTTGAAATTGTATTCTTCGATGTGAATATAAATATTGACAAAAAAAGTAAGAAAACCATAATACAATGGTGCATAAAAATAGGATAAAAAATTTCCACATTTTATTTATGTTATCTGAATATGAAACCCTCATCAATTAGTCTTTCTTTTTACTTAATTTTGTTTCCCTCGGGGTTTTTCACTTTTACCTTACAAATAATATTGGAACCAATTACCTTAGAATTATGTGGTTTGTTGAAAGTTGTCAACATGTGGATTTTATTTGAGACTACATCTCTTGATTCATGGAAAATATCCACTTTTTTAGTCTTTATCATTTAAATATTGCCTAAATGTTTTTGGATAATCGTCCATATGATCCCATGCCATATGAAAGGCATATTAGGCCATATCATGCTAGAAGAATTGAGTAGGAGGCCTTTAGTCTATACTTTATATGTATTGGGTAAACTGGTAAAGCAAATTAGTAAGATAAGGTATAGATTCCTAATTTGAACTAGATTTATAATCATGTACATCAAGGATTATAGGAGTATGTTGAGTGGGATAGACGTCAGCCTCTAAGTGAGTTGGAGGCTCTTATTTATCAACGTTGTCAAGGTCTATATCTCTATTTCTAGATGTGGAAGCCTTGGTTATAGGATAATAGGATTCAAAGAATGTTGCATCCCTACATATAATTTACATATGGTAATCCAGTTTTTCAACCCATAGTATATATTCCTTAACTCCATCAGGATAACCAATAAATATGAATTTGAGTGCTCTTAGTTCTGTATTATATGTTTTAATGTTAGTATAAGCTATGAACCCATATACTCTCAAGTGGGTGTAGGAAGGAGGATTAACATTCAATAATTACACATTTGTTTTGAATTGACTTTCATATGATGGACACTTGTTGATTTGGTAAACAATAGTGTTAAAACCCATTATCAATAAATATTTTGGAAAACCTAAAAATTTAAGCTTGATTCATACACATTATAATATATTTTTGTTCATCCTTGTAAAGACCTGTAAAATTCAAGAGAAAGTTTTTCTTAATTTTTTTTTGGAATTTTACAAAAGCACGGTTTCTGACGGCACCTGATTCGGAGGCCCGGTGTGCCCGGAATCATTTTCTGAAGTTTGGCTCGGGTACGTTTAGTGAACGAACGAGCGGGAATTCCTAACTTTTGATCCGGTGCTCGGAATTGAATTCCGAGGGCACCGATGGAATCACAGCACTGGTATTTGCTTAAGAATGCCTATTCCGGAGTTGCGTTTACACGAGGGAAGTTGTAAAAAAATGGTGAATGTTAAAATAAAAATTTAACTTCAATTTTTATTTTTTTTATCTTTCCTTAAGTGTTTTTATCCATTGGATGGAAGTTGGGTAACTACCCAACTTACCTTGGGAGATTAAGAGGGTGGTGGGGCCCACACGAACCCCACCCCTTCATATCCTCTAACCCCCCCAACACACAATTAATGATGTGAAATTGAGTTATAACTTATGACATTAATAAGTGAGTTTAATTTGAGTTTTTGAAATTCAAACTCTTGAATTTCAAAGGTTGGTGTTGTGTTAATAAATTAAGTGTGAGCTTAATTTATTTTTGGTTAGTTTTTTTGTTGCTTGAGAGGTTTGGGAGAATCGTTGAGAGACTTGAAGAACTTCTTCGTCTTCGATGAAGAACGTGAAGAACGGTTCTTCTCTGACGAAGAACATCGACCCCACGACCTTCAAGACTCGGCGTCCCGGTTCTTCCGTCTTCATCTTCCTCCTCGACAAGGGAGAAGTCGCCGACCGTGGTGATCATCGCCAACGACAACGTACCTCCCTTCTTCGTCATAGCGACAAGTGAAGAGACGTCGTTTCCTCCTCGGACGCACCCCGACGTCCACGAAATCTACGTCCGACGCCGCAATGCCTTTCTCCGCGATACCCGACCTGCGACGTGAATTTTCAAGGTAGGGGTTGTTGTTGTTTGTTTATTTATTTATTCTCATTCGTGGTTCTAGTATGACAAACGTGGGGATATTTAAATATGTGTTATCTTTTAACGTGAGGGGGTCGGACTGCATGAACACGGCCGAACCCCCTCCTTTGTTCTTGTTGATTTATCTTGCGGATGAAACAAGATGGCGTGGTGCCGTCGCACCACGCGGATATTCGCACGATTATATTGCGCGGCGTCGTCGCGCCGCGCCGTGGAAGAATTATCAAGAACGCGACGCCGTCGCGCCGCGTCGAAGGGAATCAAAGGCGCGGCGGAGGGGCGCGGTGTCGTCGCACCGCGCCGGACGACGAACACCGCGGCCGGTTCCGGGCCGCGGCAGGACGAGAAGACTGATGGCTGGGCCGCCGGCGTCGGAAGCCGGAAAGGGGACCGGTTTTCCGGTCCCGTTGGAGACAAACCGGCCGGCCAGGTGGCCGGACGGAAGGAAAAAGGCCGGGGGAATTTAATTCCCCCGGCCATCTCTAAAACCCCCCCATTTATGAGGGGGGGGGGGGGTTTCGTTAAGGGGGTGCAGGCGCCCCCCCCCCCCCCCCCCCCCGTTTCCCACAAGCAGACCCCCACAAAGGGGGGGGGGGGCGGTCCCTTTGAGGGGGGTAGGCGGCCCCCCGGTTCTCCTCAAAGTAGGCCCCCACGGGGGGGGGGGGGGGGGGGTACTTCAAAGGCGCGGCTAAAAGCCGCACCGTTTTTTTTTTGAAGCAGCGGGGGCTTAGCCCCCCGCGCGTGGAGACCAGCAGTGCCAGGCCGCGCCGCCGCGCCGGACCGCCGCCGGCCGGTCCGGGTCGGACCCGGGTCGGGTCGACCCCGTTCAGTCCGACCCAGGGGTGGGTCGGGCCGGGTCGGCCCGGACCCGGACCCCCCGTTTTCTAGACGGTTTCGGTATTTTGGCCATAACATGAGCCACAGACCTCCGTTTGACGAACCGTCTGCGGCAACGCGATCCTTGGATCAAGACGGTCGTTTAGGTATATTGCACTCAAAGTTTCGGAATACTTTGAGTTCGGCCGGGTTGGTTCGTACACGAAACCAACCGGGCCCTCGGAGCGGAAACGCTCATATCTTGAGCTACGGACGTCCGATTGACGTGCCGTCAGCTTTGTGAAGTTCCTCTTAGTGAGACGGTTCTTTTGGCATACTCCGCCCGAGGTTTGGATGCAGGTGGAGTACGGTCGGGTTGGTTTTGCCTTAAAAACCACGAGGGCCCCTGGGACGAAAAAGCCAATAACTCTCAGACCGGGCGTCCGATCGACGTGCCGTCTGTTGCGTTGAGTTCCTGTTGAAAATATGGAACTTTTGGATACATCAACTCTGGACTTTGTGACAGTTGATGTATCAGCCTCTCGGCTCGTGGAGCGGACCCTCCGAACGAGCTTGCTGTGTGCGGGAACCCTAGTGCTGGCTGCGACTGTACTACTGCTACTGCTACTGTGACTGCGACGACGACAGTACAGAGATCCTGTGTGGATTCGTCGACGGCGACTACAGCACTCAGCGATCCTACGTGGATCAGTGCTACAGGTCCTGTGTGGGCCCGATCCTTTGTGGGTCCGATCCTGTGTGGGTCCTTGCGCTCAGCGGTCCTGTGTGAACCAGCGCCTACAGGTCCTGTGTGGGCCCGATCCTGTGTGGGTATTTTGCGGGGGTTAGTTACCTATCGATCTTTCGTGGGTCTGATGACTTAGATGGATCAGAGATCATCTTTATCGTCTTTCGAAGAAGTATACCTGTGGGAGCTGAATCCTGTTGCTTTCCTGTGTGGATTGTGTTGTGCTATCCTGTGTGGATTACGTTTTTCTTTCCTGTGTGGAATACATTTACTTTCCTGTGTGGATTTCATTTTTCTTTCCTGTGTGGAATACGTTTACTTTCCAGTGTGGATTTCGTTTTGCTTTCCTGTGTGGAATACGTTTACTTTCCTGTGTGGACTGAGTTGTACTTGGGCTCAGAGGTTGGAGCGTATTTGAAATTGATGACTTTGGTATATGTATGGGAATATACCTAAGCAGTGTCGGTTGTTACTTCGTGATTGTACCTTTCTTTGTGGTTTATCCTTTTTGTATTTTGAGAGGCCTTCAGGGGTCTCGGGGTCCCTACTGAGTAGCTTATACTCACCCCTGCACGGGCTTTTCCCGCACTATGTTGTGTTGGTTGCAGACGACAGACAACGTTGATCTTAGCTGAGGCTTGCAGAGCAGGACGGTACCTGGAGGTGGACCACTGGGCGGAACGTGCTCGGAGCGGACGGCGGGACCCGTGGAGCAGTGGAGCTATCTGTACCCACCCTTCATGTGGGATTTCCAGTGGACAGCTCGGTGCGGCGGCTTTTACTTTACAGTTGTTGTTTTCCCTTTCGAGTTGTACTTTACTTTCAGTTTGGGTTTGTATACTGGCCCATTTACTTTTCCGCACTTTCAGTTGTACTCTGATTTTTCTTAGTGTTTACTTTCCGCTTGCTTACTTTGTGGTGTTTGTTTACTTTACAAAGGCAATGCCTTCCCTTTTTACCGGGATTTACGCCTTGGTGCTAGTCTCCAGCCCCTGGCCTATGGAAGGCGGGCTTGGGGTAGTCACGGCACGTTTCCGGAGGGCGGGTCGTGACAAATTGGTATCAGAGGAGTTCGGTTCTACCATGAACTCTGATCTTTTCAATGTGAAGCAATAATGTTTAGCGTATTGAGTGTGGTTATCAGTCCATGGAGTCCAGTGTTGGTGCGGCGGCCGACGTATCCGTACACCAGGACCCTGACTTCTGATTTCCGACTTAATGCACGAAAACATTGATTGCATGTGTGTTTCAATGTTTTCTTTGTGATTACTTATATCAGCTCACCAGGTATACTGTTATGACCGTGGCGCACCTGTTTCCTTTTCAGGATGGCCCCACGATGGTAGCCAGCTAGGGTTCCGAGAGTCGAGTGTGATGACAGCCCATCGAGCGACGAGGCCTCGGTGCAGGGCCGTTTGTCAGCAGTAGCACCGGCGGTAGCTCTACCCGCCGAGCCCCCGATGCTTCCAGCGCTAGCCGCTGACGATGCACGTCGCCTCAGTGCACTGCATGAGTTTCAGCGCCAGCGACCACCCAGGTTTCGCGGGGAGATGGATCCCCAGGCAGCCGAGGACTGGCTGGAGGCAGTGGTACGTGTGTTTAGGCTAGTGAGGACACCAGCAGACCTCATGGTGATCCTCGCTGCGAGCCTACTACACGCAGCAGCAAGACGATGGTGGAGCTTGATGCTCCAGGTGCACGATGAGGCATCTCTACTTTGGACGAACTTTGAGAGCCTCTTCCGCTCTGAGTTCGTCCCAGCCACCCTTCGTGCGGTGCGTATCCAGGAGCTTCTTCAGCTGCGGCAGGGTAGCATGACGGTTGCTCAGTACTCGGCGAGATTTACTGATCTCTCGCGCTACTCGACCGACATGGTACGGGACCCATTCTTCCGGGCCCGGACCTTCGAGCAGGGTTTGAGACACGAGATCAGGGCATCACCGATCTCCCTCAGCATCATGACTCAGACAGGAGTACTGGAGCGGGCCCTTTTGATCGAGATCTTCCTTGATGAGTCTACACCAGCACCGAGACCCACCGCAGGGCGGCACGTGGCAGAGTCATCTACAGCAGGCAGTCGACGGATGACTCAGGGGTCCAGGCAGACCAGACCTTCAGGCAGATGACCTCAGGACACTGGCTCAGCAGTGCGGGGCACACAGCGCGGAGCCAGTCTTTCGAGTGGAAGACAGTTCTATGCATGCGGCGGGCAAGGCCACATGGCTCGTGACTGCCCGACCCGCCATGCAGAGGAGCAGCAGACGGTTGAGGAACCACCTAGGCAGAGGCAGAGGTTCGACCGTGGAAGTCCGCAGGGAGAAGGCGGACGAGGAAGAGGAGCTGTTCGAGCAGCAGGTGGTGGGCGACGCTTTGAGGCTCTACCACCACCACCACCAGGAGGTCCACCCCGACCTCAGGGAAGAGCACAACTTCTGGCAGCTGAAGCTTACGATCATGGAGCTCCGGAAGCGGGTGGACTAGTTCGGGACTAGCTCCAGGCATAGAGGCCTTTACCCATAATGCCTCTAGCTTCGTAGATTGTGTTGCCTTGAGTCCTTGTACTTTAAGTTAAAGTAATAAAAGATACTTGCCTTGGTGACTTTTGTTTTCTTGTCTTTTGTTTGTTTTTACTAAGAGGTGCCGGTTAAAAACTGTTGACTTGACCCTCACTTGCGAGATTCTTACTGGAGGAAACCCAGTGACCACACACTGATGCCGACAGTGTGACTCAACCCTTGGAGGCGAGAGTGACGGTTGGATCTCTTGGTAGCAGCGTCGAGGCCTTACGACGTCATCCATGCCATTAATTAGCTAATCATGATGGGATTGACTGTATTAGTCAAGGAACGTGGTTCATCCAAGGGATGAGACCATATTTCACTTTTCGGAAAAAGAGAAATCTTTGCAGCTTTGCCGTACGTTAAGGAGAAAGGGGAACGTAGTAGCCGATGCCATCAGTAGGAGGACGGGCATACAGCTACTTGAGGGGGAGACAGAGCAGCTAGTCTCTTTGTAGATATCCTTCGTGGATAGAGATGGAGAAAAATTCCTCCAGTCTCTCACAGTCACCCCTCCTCTACTGCAGCGGGTCAGAGGGGCACAACGTGAGGACGCTTACTGTGAGACACGGCGTGCACAGATATCCTCGGGACAGGAACCTGATGGTTTCTCCCTTGGAACAGAGCACGACATCCTTTTCAGAGGACATACCATGGTACCAGTCGCTTTGCGAGAGGAGGTGATGAGAGAGTTTCACACTTCTCCTTTGGCGGTACATCCTGGAGTGGCGAAGATGTACCAGGATCTCAGACAACAGCACTGGTGGCCGGGCATGAAGAAGGTTGTAGCAGAGTTTGTTTCTCGATGCCTCACCTGCCAACAGGTGAAGGCAGAGCATCAGGTACCAGCAGGCTTGGTACAGCCCTTGGAGGTTCCGGATTGGAAGTGGGACGGCATATCTATGGACTTCGTGACTGGACTTCCACGCACTTCCAGAGGTCACGACTCCATCTGGGTGATTGTTGACCGACTCACCAAGTCGGCACACTTCTTACCCATTAGAGAGCAGGGCTCAGTGGAGAGATTGGGACGTCTCTACGTTCCGGAGATTGTGCGGCTCCACGGTGTGCCATCATCTATCGTCTCCGATCGAGATGCTCACTTTACTTCCCGGCTTTGGAAGGGGTTACAGGAGGCATTCGGGACGCAGCTACGTCTGAGCACAGCCTTTCACCCTCAGACGGATGGTCAGACGGAGAAGACCATTCAGACTCTCGAGGACATGCTCCGCGCATGTGTCCTCGACTTTGGCCGTAGCTGGGAGGACCACCTACCCTTGGTGGAGTTTGCGTACAACAATAGCTACCACTCCACCATCGGGATGGCACCGTACGAGGCATTGTACGGCCAACCTTGTAGATCTCCTTTGTGCTGGACAGACCCTGGGGAGTCAGCACTTGTGGGACCGGAGATGGTCTAGGCTACGACAGAGAAGGTCCAGGTCATCCAGGAGTGGATGAGGACAGCTCAGAGCCGGCAGAAGTCATATGCTGACAGGAGGCGGAGGCCACTGGAGTTCGAGGATGGTGACCACGTCTTCTTGTGGGTCTCACCTTGACGTGGTATTCGGAGATTTGGCCGAGGTGGCAAGTTATCTCCGCGCTTCATCGGACCCTTCCAGATCCTCAGCAGGATTGGTGAGGTGGCTTATCGCCTGGCTCTACCACCTCAGTTGCACCGGGTGCACGACGTCTTCCACGTATCTCATCTGAGGAGATACGTGCACGACCCGACGCACATCATTGACCATGGGGAACTTGACGTTGACGATGGGGTGACTTTTACGGAGGTCCCGGTGGAGATAGAGGATCGACAGGAGTGGGTCCTACATGGTCGATCGATTCCTCTTGTGCGCATCAGATGGCAGCACGGGAATCTCCAAGAGAGCACATGGTAGCGAGAGGCTCAGATGCGTGCTCAGTACTCTCTTTTGTTTCCCTAGTTTTTGATGTATCTTTACGGGGACGTAAAGGCCTGAGGTGGGAGTAATGTAAAGACCCGTAAAATTCAAGGGAAATTTTTTCTTAATTTTCTTTGGAATTTTACAAAAGCGCGGTTTCTGACGGCACCTGATTCCGAGGCCCGGTGTGCCCGAAATCATTTTCCGAAGTTTGGATCGGGTATGTTCAGTGAACGAACGAGCGGGAATTCCTAACTTTTGATCCGGTGCTCGGAATTGAATTCCGAGGGCACCGATGGAATCGCAGCGCTGGTATTTGCTTAAGAACACATATTCCGGAGTTGCGTTTACACGAGGGAAGTTGTAAAAAAAATGGTGAATGTTAAAATAAAAATTTAACTTCAATTTTTATTTTTTTTATCTTTCCTTAAGTGTTTTTATCCATTGGATGGTAGTTTGGTAACTACCCAACATCCCTTGGGAGATTAAGAGGGTGGTGGGGCCCACATGAACCCCACCCCTTCATATCCTCTAACCCCCCCAACTCACAATTAATGGTGTGAACTTGTGTTATAACTTATGACATTAATAAGTGAGTTTAATTTGAGTTTTTGAAATTCAAACTCTTGAATTTCAAAGGTTGGTGTTGTGTTAATAAATTAAGTGTGAGCTTAATTTATTTTTGGTTAGTTTCTTTGTTGCTTGAGAGGTTTGGGAGAATCGTTGAGATACTTGAAGAACTTCTTCGTCTTCGACGAAGAACGTGAAGAACGGTTCTTCTCCGACGAAGAACATCGACCCCACGACCTTCAAGACTCGGCGTCCCGGTTCTTCCGTCTTCATCTTCCTCCTCGACAAGGGAGAAGTCGCCGACCGTGGTGATCATCGCCAACGACAACGTACCTCTCTTCTTCGTCATAGCGGCAAGTGAAGAGACATCGTTTTCTCCTCGGACGCACCCCGACGTCCACGGAATCTACGTCCGACGCCGCGATGCCTTTCTCCGCGATACCCGACGTGTGACGTCAATTTTCAAGGTAGGGGTTGTTGTTGTTTATTTATTTATTTATTTTCGTTCGTGGTTCTAGTATGACAAACATGGGGATATTTAAATATGTGTTATCGTTTAACGTGAGGGGGCCGGACTGCATGAACACGGCCAAACCCCCTCCTTTGTTCTTGTTGATTTATCTTGAGGATGAAACAAGATGGCGTGGTGCTGTCGCACCACGCGGATATTCGCACGATTATATTGCGCAGCGTCGTCACGCCGCGCCGTGGAAGGATTATCAAGAACGCGACGCTGTCGCGCTGCGTCGAAGGGAATCAAAGGTGCGGCGGAAGGGCGCGGTGCCGTCGCACCGCGCCGGACGACGAACACCGCGACCGGTTACGGGCCGCGGCGGGACAAGAAGACCGACAGTTGGGCCGCCGGCGTCGGAAGCCGGAAAGGGGACCGGTTTGCCGGTCCCGTTGGAGAAAAACCGGCCGGCCGGAAGGACAAAGTCTGGGGGAATTTAATTCCCCCGGCCATCTCTAAACCCCCCCCCCCCCATTTATGAGGGGGGGGGTGGCGGTTTCGTTAAGGGGGGAAGGCGGACCCCCCCCCCCCCCCCCCGTTTCCCACAAGTATACCCCCCACGAAGGGGGGGGGGGTGGTCCCTTTGAGGGGGGCAGGCGGCCCCCCGGTTCTCCTCAAAGCAGGCCCCCACGAGGGGGGGCCGGTACTTCAAAGGCACGGCTAAAAGCCGCGCCATTTCTTTTTGAAGCAGCGGGGGCTTAGCCCCCCGCGCGTGGCGACCAGCTGCGCCAGGCCGCGCCGCCGCCGGCCGGGCCGCGCTGCCGCGCCGGACCTCGCGCCGGCCAGGCCGTGCCGCCGCGCCGGACCTCGCCGCCGGCCGGGCCGCGCCGCTGCGCCGGACCTCGCCGCCGCGCCGGTCCGCGCCGCCGCGCCGGACCGCCGCCGGCCGGGCCGGGTCGGCCCGGACCCGGACCCCCCGTTTTCTAGACGGTTTCGGTCTTTTGGCCATAACTTGAGCCACGGACCTTCGTTTGACTAACCGTCTGCGGCAACGCGATCCTTGGATCAAGACGGTCGTTTTGGTATATCGCACTCAAAGTTTCTGAATACTTTGAGTTCGGCCGGGTTGGTTCGTACACGAAACCAACCGGGCCCTCGGAGCGGAAACGCTCATATCTTGAGGTACGGACGTCCGATTGACGTGCCGTCAGCTTTGTGAAGTTCCTCTTAGTGAGACGGTTCTTTTGGAATACTCCTCCCGAGGTTTGGATGCAGGTGGAGTACGTTCGGGTTGGTTTTTCCTTAAAAACCAACCGGGCCCCTAGGACAAAAAAGCCAATAACTCTCAGACCGGGCGTCTGATCGACGCGCCGTCTGTTGCCTTGAGTTCCTGTTGATGATACGGAACTTTTGGATACATCAACTCTGGACTTTGTGACAGTTGATGTATCAGCCTCTCGGCTCGTGGAGCGGACCCTCCGAACGAGCTTGCTGTGTGCGAGAACCCTAGTGCTGGCTGCGACTGTGCTACTGCAACTGCTACTGTGACTGCGACGACGACAGTACAGAGATCCTGTGTGGATTCGATGACGACGACTACAGCACTCAGTGATCCTACGTGGATCAGTGCTACAGGTCCTGTGTGGGCCCGATCCTGTGTGGGTCCGATCCTGTGTGGGTCCTTGCGCTCAGCGGTCCTGTGTGAACCAGCGCCTACAGGTCCTGTGTGGGCCCGATCCTGTGTGGGTCTTTTGCGGGGGTTAGTTACCTATCGATCCTTCGTTGGTCCGAAAACTTAGATGGATCAGAGATCATCTTTATCGTCTTTCGAAGAAGTATACCTGTGTGAGCTGAATCCTGTTGCTTTCCTGTGTGGATTGTGTTGTGCTATCCTGTATGGATTACGTTTTTCTTTCCTGTGTGGAATACGTTTACTTTCCTGTGTGGATTTCGTTTTTCTTTCCTGTGTGGAATACGTTTACTTTCCTGTGTGGACTGATTTGTACTTGGGCTCAGAGGTTGGAGTGTATTTGAAATTGATGACTTAGGTATATGTATGGGCATATACCTTAGTAGTGTCGGTTGTTACTTCGTGATTGTACCTTTCTTTGTGGTTTATCCTTTGTGGATTTTGAGAGACCTTCAGGGGTCTCGGTGTCCCTACTGAGTAGCTTATACTCACCCCTGCACGGGCTTTGCCCGCACTACGTTGTGTTGGTTGCAGACGACAGACAACGTTGATCTTAGCTGAGGCTTGCAGAGCAGGACGGTACCTGGAGGTGGACCCCTGTGCGGAACGTGCTCGGAGCGGACGGCGGGACCTGTGGAGGAGTGGAGCTATCTGTACTCACCCTTCAGGTGGGATTTCCAGTGGACAGCTCGGTGTGGTGGCTTTTACTTTACAGTTGCTGTTTTCCCTTTCGAGTTGTACTTTACTTTCAGTTTGGGTTTGTATACTGGCCCATTTACTTTTCCGCACTTTCAGTTGTACTCTGCTTTTGCTTAGTGTTTACTTTCCGCTTGCTTACTCTATGGTGTTTGTTTACTTTACAAAGGCAATGCCTTCCCTTTTTACCGGGATTTACGCTTTGGTGCTAGTCGCCAGCCCCTAGCCTATGGAAGGCGGGCTTGGGGTAGTCACGGCACGGACCCCGAGGGCGGGTCGTGACAATCCTCTATTCTATTCTATTGTATTGAGGGTTTCTATAATATTTATATTCCTCTTATTACCTTTGGACCCACAATAATGAATGATGTTAGTGGGCATACATTCAAGCCCATTACAAGTTCTCATGGGGTTGATATTCTTTCCATTTTGGTTTATAACTATATCTTTCTAGGTTTCAGGCCATCATATTTATTTTTTAAAATTTAAATACAAACATTCCTATATAATTCATCTATGAAGGTTACAAAATAGGATCACCCACCATGAGAGGTGGCTTAATATGGCCCCCAAAAATCTAATTGGATGTATTCAAGGGGTCGTATTTTTTTAATGGAGGACCTATTGAAACTGGCCCTCTTAGCTTTACATATCACACAATAATCATAACATGGAAGATTAGAAGGTTTGATGTCACTCAAAATCCCCTTATTATTGAGTTCTTCTAAGAACATGGTGCTAAGAATCCCCAATCTCATATACCATTTCATATTATTTTTAGTGTTAGTGTTGTAGAAACTACCTAATACCATTGAATGAGGTCTCCATTCAATAAATACAACCCATTTGTAAAATATCTCTTAATGATGTTTCATGGTTTATTATATATCTTGATACAACCCATTTCATATCAAAATATAAATACCATTTGATCATGGAACCATAAAGAGAAATAATTTCTATGATGTTTAGGGACCCACCTTACATCGAATAAGGTGACGATGGAATGATCATCTAGTTATTTAGAAATAAAACCTATTCGATCAATCGTTCGCATATTTTTATTTCCTAATATGACATATCCTTCTACCCCTTAAACCAATTCTACAAATGACACTCTATTTGGACACATGTGAAAGGAATAACCTGCATCAATGATCCAATATTGATTTAGTGTATAGATAGGAAAAACTTTTACTGTAACAATTCAATGTCCCGAGTTAAAATGAAGGGAAAAGTAATTGGGATGCTTGTATTCTCACCAATGTTTTTTTTCCTACACTTGGTCTTAGAGTGAAATGGTTTCCTTCAATGGAAACATGTGACTTTTCTTTCCCAAGGGTAATTCTTAGTTTTAGGGTGCTTATTATTCTTGACATTTTTCATAGAAAATGAATATTTTTACCCTTTGATTGAGGTTTAACCCTAGTGAATCATCTCTCTGACTCACCATTAATTATATTTTTTGTTTTTTTCTCTTTAGAAAGTACAGATAACTTCCCCTCATTAGGGGTTAGTGAGTCTCATCCATACATCTTAGTTTTGACAGCAGTACTATAATTGAGATCAAGAGAAGTAAAAGGGATCATGGCTTGGTCCTAATAAATGATATTTAATTAATTTTGGAATGATATAACAATAATTTGTTAAATTTATCATGACAAGCTTTAATAGAACCTCTGTGTTTCAATTTAAAAGTTAACATGGAATGTTTTTTATAAATCTGTTCAACTAGTGAAGCAAGCATATACATTTAATCTTTCTTAAACAATATACCAGTAGCAGTAGAATAAAATTCAACCACCCTTGGAAAATAATCTTTTATATAAAGTAATAATTAGTTATATGGATTAAATAACACATCATGTGTGAATCAATGAATAGATTATTGGTCTTACCAGTCTCACCCTTAGTAATGATTGGTTTCTTAGGCCCATAGAGGGTATCTATTAGGATCTATTATAAAATAAGCGTTTTTATCTTAATTTTACACAAGTAAATTCATTTTTTTCTTTTGAACTTTTTAATTTCTTATCTCATCATTGACATGTTTACCCACAAGGTATATTTCATGCTCATGTGGACAACACTAAGAGTACACCCCAACAACCGACCATGCCATTGAGTAAACAATTTTTTGTGTAAGGGATATGAAATGTGGTGAAAAAATAAGATAATTTTATTAGGTAACTAAATTAGTTAACCATTTAAAATTTCATATTAATTTTATTGTGAGAAATTTAATCCAATGTTTATAATTAAAAAAAATTGAATTTTATATTTTGGGGAAAAATAAATCATGTATGCTCTGATAACACACATGAAGTGGCAAGGAGCAATAGAGAGAATTAAAATAACATACCCGAACAAGATAGATTGATTTATTTAAAATGGAATACACTAAATACATACCATCCATAACACGATGTAAGAAATTGAAATAGAGAGTGAAGAACACTCGTATTTACAATCTTTGGTACAATGGGGATATTAATTAATTGGAAATACTCCACCAAACAAAACAAATTATTAATGATTCATAATAATAATAAAAAATGACTTATAAAGATACATCATAATGAAAATTATGTAGTAGGAAAATTATTAAATAATCAGAAAATAAGAAATTAGAAAATCAATAAAAAATTCTTACAACATTAGACTCAATGGTCCAAGCATCTTAATCTCTTGATTCTACTTGAAAGATGATGCCACTATTCTATTTGTACTATCCAAGGGTTGATCTCACTATGTTATAAGCAATTCTCATTAGATCCAAATTATTACTGCACTTATTCATTGTGGAGGACCTTAATGATACTTATCTAGAAACATTGCAGTAGTGGTGCATAGGGAAGTCATAAGGCCACAAATTCTGGTCCTCTAATGAGGAAGAAAACCACAAAAACTTGAAATATCTAGACATAATAATTGGATTCAAAAGGGAGTGTGAGAGAAAAAAATTATAGATCTATTCTTGTCAAAATTCATGTGCATGGGGTGATGAAATCCCCCTAAATTTTTTGGAATTGCCTATCTTCAAGGCCTAGAGGAAAGTTACATAAAGACAATCCTAAAAGGACTCATCAAGGAGAGGATGAAACTGCTCAAAGGGATGGATGGCCAAGATCATGTGGGTGGCTAAACTGATCAACAATCAGTAGTGAAGGAAAAAAAGTTTCGTATTAATAAGGTGGAAACCAAAAGGAGGCAGGCCAAACAAATGTACAAGACAAAATTCACAGCCCATAAATCATCAAAAATAAAAGTAATACATGATTATTTTAATTAAACGAGGAATGAAAATGTTAATATAATAAAGAATGATATAATAGAAAATTAAAATTTAATAATAATATAAGAGAAAATTTTAATGATAAAACACAAATTGAATACCCAAAACTCACACTACATCTCAATTTTATCAACTAAAAATATAATCAGACAATTTGGTTGATTGTTAAGGACCATCAGAGACCGCATCATGAGTTGAAACATATTCACATCATTTTATACTCGATTTCATGAGGTCATGCTAGAAGAAAATATAAATTTATGACAAACCCTGTATCTCATACACACCAAATTTGAGATCGTATCTATCCAATCCTAGCTATAAAGTCATCGATATTCAGCCATCATCCCTCTATTTCTTGCCACAACCATTAGGGTTCATATTCCATTCTCCACTATCAAGGATATGTATCTAGTATCCATCATTAAGGTTCATTCACCAGAAGCCACCATCAAGGCTATATCACCAGTCACCTACATCGAGTCTTTTTTACCATCCTCCACCAAAAATATTGGGCCCCTATACTAGTCATACGAGACTCAGATACTCAATTATTATTAATATCACACTCGAGAAGATCCCTCAAATATGTGTTCATGAATCCACATAACCATGCCACCTTCCATGTGTAGAAAAAGATCAAAATTTCATACAGTCACATCCTCAAGCCTTCTGACTGACAGGAGTGGCCACACATCACAAGGATTCTTAGGGAAATCCCCTGGAAATTGAAGAGAGGGATTATCTTGGTTTTTGGGAGGGAAACACTCCATCTTTATTCTCATTATATTTATATTTATATAATTACATACAATTATGTGAATATATTTTTAATTCTATATAAATATTTATAAATAATTATAATTATAATTATAATTATTAATTTATAAATTATTATTTAAATAATTATGAAATTAAAAAAACTCTATTTAAATAATAACTATATTTATGTAATTAATATATTTATTATAATTATTATAATATATGCAACAGCTCGTCCATGGAAAAACAATAGGAGCCATTGTTACTCAATCATGTCTTGTGGGCCCCTCCAGGTTGTGCCCTTGCTCGATTTAGAGTGGAGAAGAACATTTTGGGCATGGTTTAACACCCCCACACCAACCTCCCAAATAAATTTGAAACTAAATTGGGTAATTTTTTGATACCCGATATCGGATGATCCATGGTTGTCATTCTCAAATCACTAAAAAATAACTCCATCACCTAAGAGCTCTTCCACGGTGAGAACCCTTGCATGGGCCCTCCCACATTAACGACATTTAATATCATCAATCGGGGAGAATTGTATATCACATTAATGGTATAAAATGGACAATATGCTAGATCTAGAGCATTATAGGTGGAAAAATACATAGACGAGATTTTAATAACCATGGAATATCCCATCGAAGTCCATGACATAAACAATTACATGGAAAAAGTAAAAATCACATTAGCCATAATAACCACTTCCTTAAGTGATATATTGAATTAGGACCTGAATAATAGAGGAAGCGTTATAATAAAAATAGATGCAAGGTGAAAGGCTATACCAAAATAAAGAATAACGCCACACCCCAATAAAAACTAAACTGGAACATTGATAACATAAATTGAAAACACAAAACCAAACCAATGAGATATAAGAAAGTTATTTGAAGAACAACAAGGTAATATTTATATTTCTTCAGTCCCATTGGGACCTACATGAACTACAACAACACCACCTAGTACACACACATATTATTAATCTCTATCAAAATGAATTATGTAGCTGTAAACTATCAAGAAACAAGAGAAACAAAAATAATAACATTAAATAAATTATTTACATCTTCAAGTCAAATGAAACTAATATTATGACACATACAATGCCATATTTTAAATGAAGTCATACGTTCTTGATTTTTAGGAGTAGGTGTGGTTTATGAAATGTGCCTAGACCTGGAGACTCATCCTCTTCCCTTACATATTGTGAATCTATCACTGAAAAGGTACTTCACTTCTTCCAACCTGGAAGGAAATTGTCTCCACCATTAAACAGACTATGATATGAATCCTGGGAGATCAGTATGATAATGCAAAACCCTAATTAAGAATCGATCTAGGGATTAAAAACAATAAAACCAAGAGGCAAGCCAAGATAGGAGAGTCGAATGACTGATGGAATGAAACGACCCCACAATGAGGTGATGAAACCCTATGAAATCGTCCAGCCCACCCTAAATAGAATAACCAACCAGATCGTGCCATGAATACTCATGAAATATAATTCCATTTGTATAGTGAACTAAGTACCACATGTTGATAGTACATATACAAAGTGTGTAATAGTTAATCAATAACCAATAAGTAAAACAACCTACCAATTTCAATGGTGCATAGGCTTGGGCGAGCAGTGGGCTGACCCAATGCTAAGGCCCATAAACAGAATCCCACATGGGTAAACATGGTCAAAACCTAAAATTTTATAATATTGACAATATATAATATGTAATATAAAATTTATGTGCTTTCTATTATTTAATATAATATAAATTGGTCGACTTAATGTGAAACAATTTTCAATATGAAAACCAAAAATAAAAAGCAATATTTCACTAATATCCATTATTTTCAAATGAAAATTCGTTATTATTTGGCACCTAAGGTTGTATAATTATAATAATATTCATTTAATCTAAACACAACATGAATGTTGACCAGAACAAGCCTTTACTCAAACTATTAGCTGGTTTATAATAGTTTTTATCTAATTGACACACTCGAGTCCATATTCTAAAAAATCTCGAAAAGAATTTATCCTAATATCAATGTGTGGTTACTTACCATGGAAAACTAAATATCTAGAAAAATAATGTGCTAATATTATATATGAATATAAATTAGAAATATAATTATACTGGTTCAATTCAGAAGACAATCAAATTCCTCTATAAGGCTTTTTTAAAATCCATGGTCTATGAAACAGACTCAGACTCCATGGTTGATAGTTCAGCCATAGACATCTTGATACACTTATAGGAAATGGGACAAATACAGGTGGTGATCACATAAACAACCAAGGATTTTCTTGCTTCAACATTACCTAGAGTGTCAACATCAACCAATTTAATAATATATTTACTAGTATCCACATCATTACCATAACACAAAGATAGATTGTAGTTACATGAAAGATATCTATGAATCCACTTGAGGGCATCCCAATGAGGATTCCCTAGTGAGTCTATAAATATGATATACATGAAAATTATTGATTTGATATCAGTTATAGTTAAAATAATTGGTTACATAATGCTACCACCAATATTTGAATAATTCAGTTGACACATAAATTGTACAACATCAGTAGATACGGGTTCCTATGCCAAATAAATGTTAATGTTTTTCCAATATGTATATTTTCAATTTTGAAAGATTCATACATTTTTTCAATTTAGAATCATTAAACCATAAGCATGCTGAGAAATATATTGCAGTTTATTTGGTCAAGCTTTAATTATTTCAACATTTGTAATTTTTTTAATTGAACTAAAGTGTTCCATTTCAAACTATTCGTTTAATTCCAATTTTTTAGAAATGATAAGTGTCATATTCATGAATATAATAAGCTTGTAATGAACATAATGTTGAAAATGAATCAACCAATTCATTATTGATTTAATTTATTCACATTCATAATATTAACTCTATTTGAATTGGTTATTAAGAATAAATTAATCAAATTTCATATAAGACTACCTAATGTATTGTTTCAAAATATACTTGGATTTATTCTACACAAACACTTGATTTAATTTAAATTAATTAAAATAACCATCAGGATATTTCATACGGATCATATCATTTAAATCACCAAGTTAAAAACATGATTTAACATCCAATTGATGATTGTGTGGATCACTCTGTGCAGAAAAAAAAATAAAGGCTGATATAAGCATGTATAACAACTAGGGGAAAATTCCTAATAATAAATAAACTATAATTAGAGGAATATCTTATTAAAAAATCATTCTTTATATTTTATTTTATTTCACTCACTGTGGTATATTTATTATCTTATTAATCTACTTAAAACCAATAACTTTTTCATTGGGTGGTTTATTAACAACATACAATGATTGGTTCATTAATAAAGAATGCATTCCTTAATCAATTGAAAAGACCCATTTATTTATGTAATATTAATTTATTTCATTCTGAAATGTTTTAAGATCATCATTTATAGGATCCTAGGGTACATGAAATTCATAAGATTCCCTATCATAATGATAGGATTAAGAAAGAGGTCTAGGAACCCTCTTTTTCTTTCTAGGGTTTGTTGGTAGTCAATATTATTAGAAGGAGGTTATTGTCCAGAATATAAACCAAAACTAGATTCATAATCAGCATTAATAGTGGGTTGGGATAAAGGTGGAGTGGTCTAGAAAGTAGAATCCAAATGTGTTGGGTGTCATCTTTATCATCTTTTCATATGGATGGTTAATCTCTTGTAGTTTTTCAAGGCTTTGTTTTAGTGTAATATGGATCTTGGACCACTATATCCCAACTAAAAATACATTTTTGGTAACCAGGTATATCAACCCAATGTTTATACCTCTTAACAGCCTCTGGGTACAAAATAAAATACCATTGGAGATTCCATGGTCCAAGTTTCCATGTTTTGAAGTTAACATAAGTTTTACAAGTGAATACTCTTAAGTAGGTATAGCAAATAGGCTTATAATTCCATAGTTTATCATATGTTTTAAATTTATTTATATAATTAGGACACCTATTAATTGGAATACATCTGTGCTAACAACCTCTACCAATAAATATTTAGGTATTAGTGAGAATGCAAGAATGTTTTGAACTCTTTCTAAGATAGTCCAATTTATCCTCTCTACAAGTCCATTGTATTGGTGGGTTTACCTAGTAGATATATTCTTTTAAATACCCTCATGTTCACAATATGAAATAAATTCAGTGGTTAGGTATTACATCCCATTATTTGATCTCACAGTTTTAATTTTTTTCCCAAATTGGTTTTCAAAAAAAATCATTGTCTTAAAAGATTAGAAATCATCGAATATATTTTTTAGAATTTAAATCCAAATTTTTTTGAAAAATTCAACTGTGAAGTTAAAATAATAAGAGCCTCCACCATTGAATGTAGTCCTAGAATTCCCCCACATGTAAGAATAAATGTACTCAAGGGGGTTGGTATCTTTAATATATGGACTATTAAAGGTAAAAATCTTTTCCATTCCCATCACATAATATTCACAAAATAGAATACCGCATCGTGTGATGTAACTGAACATCCCTTTCATGTTCTGTTCTTCTATGAATAAAGAGCTTAAATGGCCCAATATCCAATTCCAAAGCATAGTGTTATCAGTATTGGTGGAATAGACACAACCCAACAACCTTTAATGTGTATTCCCAATTATTACATATATCACATTTATTAAATACCCCTTATAATGGTTTTAAAGACTTTATAAATTTTTAGAAAAAGTGTTTCTTATCTTAAGGTGAATTCAATCTGATCGAGAACTCCAAAGGAAACCAGGTTTCGTTGAGGGTTGGGAACCCACCATACCTCAAGTAAGTTGATTATGGAATGATTAACTAGATCAATAAAAACAAATACTATTCCCTCAACCTATCACATATTTTTATTGCCTAAGAGGAAAAATCCTACATCCTTTTAACAAATACTATGAATGACTCTCAAAAGGGACACATGAAAAAATAGATTGAGTCTATGACCCCCTATTTAATGACTCCATGGATAGAAACATTAATTAATTTAGTAGTATGATAATCCGAGATAGATATAAGTGATTTTTTGGGGTATTTTTTACTCTTACTCATGTTTTAGTTTCCTGTATTCAATCATAACATGACATGGTTTACCATAATTAATACAAGTGAATTTTCTAACATTAGATTCAGATCTAGGTTATGGTGGTTAATGTTCTTCATTTTATCTTTTGTAAACTATTTCATCCTATTATTAGTTTGTGGTCTACCCTTAGATAGTAATCTCTCTTCCATACATTAGATACTAAGTTTAGAGAGCATTTATTTAGAATAAAGGGATGACATGACCTCTTCAATAGTCAATGGGTCTCAACCATACATCGTGCTCTCAAATTAAGTGTTGTATGTTTTATTAATAGAAATCGTGAGGGTTGTTTATTGATATTCATCATTAATATTGACATCAATGATGGATAAATCTAACATAAACTTGTTGAATTCATCATGATGGACTTTAATATAACGGCCAGATTTCAATTCAAATGTAAACATGAAATGTTTTTTATAAATCCATCCAACCAATGAAGAGTTCATATATAACATTTTCAACATAATCCAAATACTATATGTAGTAGAGTCACATAAAAACTATCTTAAAACATCATCTCCACATGAAATAAGTAATGATATATGTTCATTAAAAACACATCCTGTGATACATCTTTATATTTAGTAGTAGTATTTTTAGTTTCACATAATGTCATAATCGGTTTTTTAGTCACACATAGGTCATAAATTAGTCCCTAAAATAACAAAATTGATATTATCCTATTTCTAAAAAGGTTAAATTCATAATTACCATCAAATTTCTGAAATTTAATATCTAGTTATTGACATGTTTTCCCACAAAGAAGATGATGAGTTCTTCTAGACAACAGAATGTGTACACCTCAAATTAATGATCAATCTATTTAATACACTATTATTATACAAAGGGTTCAAAATTATAGGAAAATTAAATATGGTATAAATTCCCAAATTTAGAACAATGGTGGAAAAATATTGATTATAATATAGAGTAAAGTCTAAAAATAAAACAAGAATAAATGTAACAGCAAAAGAAAATAGGTAACTATTATATTATCAATTTTTGAGGGGAAAGGATGGTCTTAATATATCCAAACCAACAAACCCTAAAAAAAATAAAAATGATCATTACAAACATAAATTTAAAATACAAGACCAAAACAATAGTACGTAATAATGTATGATTTATAACACGAAGAGAATTTTTAACATGCATTGGTACTATTGTGACCCACATGAACAATAGAAACACCACCCTATATGAACTAATTTTTTTAAGCTCAAATGAAATTAATGATACATATATAAACTAGTAAGAACCATGAGAAATAAATAAAAGAACATAAAATACATGATTTTCTACTTCTAATCAAAAGAAATTTAAAATGTAATACTTATTGTGTGAGATCCAAATTGAACTCTAGAGGTCATGAACTCTTGGCGATGGTGTGGTTCATATAAAGTGCCTCACTACCATAGATCAGATCTAATTTATGAAAAAATGGTAAAATTAAATTTTAAAGGTGTTTCTAAACTTTGTTTCCCATCTAGGGATATTATGTTGAATGCCTGGAGCATTGGATCAATTTCTGTAAAACATGGATTTTTTAGAATACCATAATAAGATCCCATGTTCAATCCACTCTCTATAAAAAATAAATTCATGTATGATTGAGTTTGAATTAAATGATTAAATTGTTCCTTTTTTTCACCCCAATATATTGTGTGATATTTCCTCTATAGTGGTAATACCTATCATGTTTGATTAGAAAACAATGTGCGCCCCCTATGGAAATTTTTATTGGGTGTTAGTTGAGGTTTACTTCTTCTCAAAACCTATTGAAACATTATGTTTGGTGTCTAGTTATTTGAGGATTGAACTTATTGTGTAATTTGAAAGGCTATATGATTTTTTACAGCACATTAAATTTCATAGGTCATATAGTTCAAATGTGAAGAAGGAATTTTAAGTACACAAATTTTAGTAAATGTGTCCTTCACATTGATAGTTGTAAATTGAAACTACATTTTGAAAATTATGGGGATAATAAAGTTAAAGATTTATAATAAAATAATTTAGGAAAGAGTCATTTTGTTACTGGTTGGTGTGGAGAAAATGTTATCAATCGTGTTCTAAAGTCCCCAAATGATGGACTTCCAAGAAATGGTTCAATTATTGATATAGGATTTGGGGCATTGGAGAGAGGAATGATGTAGATACCCGAAGCTTGAAGTACATGGACATTACATTACTTTTTCGGAATACTTAATACATAAGAAAAACAAACACACAAGGACCGTATTAGTTTAGTGTCTTTGGAAACTCGGAATAAAATCTTCTAATCATGGTGAAAGATCTTCAACATCTCCCAATAAGGATCTTCCCTTTTTTC
Organism: Viscum album; assembly: GCA_963277665.1. Lineage (NCBI taxonomy): Eukaryota > Viridiplantae > Streptophyta > Magnoliopsida > Santalales > Viscaceae > Viscum > Viscum album. The sequence goes on along the minus strand of OY728130.1, from coordinate 373,971,457 downwards.
ATTAACTAAAACCTTTCTTTATATCCTGGGGAAAAGAAAACATCAAAGGGGTGAGCTCAAATTCCTAGTAAGGTTAAACATAGAGAACATAAAACAATCCATAACCATTTGAATGCAAAAACTTGAACATAAAATCTAAACATCAAAATCTTGAGCAAAGACATGAATCTTGGAAGTACGTAAGGCATATATCATAAGGGAACATCAATCATGATAAAATAGCATGGGAATAAAACATGTAATTATGGAATCCATTAAGAACATGTAATGATTTCCATAGTAGCCAAGGCATTGCTGCCAAGACTATCTTAGTGGACAAAGTCCCTTTCTGAATCGAGTTCACTCCTCGTTCCAGTCCTGTAATACTGAATCGGATTGACTTATCGTTCCAGCCATGTCTATCTCATCAGATATAAATCCTTACCCAATGCATTGGAAGGAGATATAGGTCCCAACCATCTCAAAATGAAACCATTCTTACCTGTGCCACAACATAAACTTAAAACATTCATCATAACACAAAGAATAAAAAGGGTTTCATAAACATCATATCATCATCACATAATCCATATAAAATAAATGGACATTTCATCATAAGAAAATTTAAATCATGTAAATAATAGAGACATTATACTTGAAACATACACATTTGAAATAATTTCATCTTAGATGGAAAATGGTTCTGATAAAACACTTGAAATGAATTCTTGAGGAAAATATCCTTTTTTCTTCAAAATCATTTTCTTTTCAAAAAAATTGCATGTAATTTTAAAAGAAAAGGGTTTTTTTTTTAAATAATCATGAAACCTTTTAGAGTAAGCTTTATGAAAATGAGGCGTTATGAAACCATAAAAATCAATTCACGTCATATAAGTTAAAAATAACATTTTTCTCGTACTTTTGTGGGAAAAGTCAAAAAGTACCTCGTATGGTAAACAAAAGAAAGATTACTTACAAACCATGTGGTAAAAGTCATAAAAGGGTAAAAATATCTTTAAAAATACATGTAAGAATACTAAACATTTTATTAAAACAATTTTAGAAAACATGGACATGGATGATAAACATAACCCCAGTAAATACTTACGTATAAGCAATCTCTGATAAAATGAGATTTCCAAAATTATCCCTTACCTTAGGTCTGATTTGCTTCGTAAGTGTCCCAAAATCCTATATAATGATTTAAATAACGTTATTTACTTAACACAGAATCATATTCATTGTTATGATATTATATATGGTTCAGTTATGACTTTATATTACCCGTTGTTTTGTAAATTCCATGTTAAAGAGCGTTTTGGGTAAAATCGTTTCATTTGTCGTCCGTATTTTGACTTGTAATTATTCATATGATTATTTAGATCATGATTACTTAATTAAATAATATAAAACATGATTTATATATAATATATATTCATTATATACATATATATAATAGATTGATAAATGGAAATAAATACACCGTTCATGGAGATGGTAGGCCGTACGTACGCATGAACGCTGTTTTCGTTTCCTTATTGAATTGAATGGAATTAATTAGATGAAATAAATATATATATATACATAAATCCAGTATCATTATTATTTCATATATTTCATGATTACTTATTATATATACTTTATAATCATTCTTGAAAGGTTATCATGGAGAGTGAATCTCATCGCGTCATGTAGACAGTATTCCGTACGTACGCACGAGCGATGATATCATTCCCATGATCGTGGAATTGTATTAAAGAGTATGTATAATATTAAAAAATCAATATCAATTTATAATAATCATATATATTCATTACTTTCACCATTATACCCATACATGTAAGGTGGTGGTGGAAAATAGATTACACCACGGCGTGAAGACAGTATTCTGTACGTACGCACGCGCAGTGTTTTCATTTTCCGTAGGATGGATAGATGGTGAAATATGTTTGTTTCATACTTATAATAACATATCAGTATATTATTGATACTTATTTTATTACTTCATAATGAAACAAACTAAGAAGAATAAGTGGAAAAAGAAATAAAGTTGAAATAATCGGTAACAGACATTACATCTTCTTCGAAGCGCCTCTTTGAGTCCTCCTTTTAGGGCACTAACATTGGTCTTTGAAGAAGACCAGGTCCTATAGTATGTTTTAAGGGAATTGGAGAAGAGAATTTGGAAGGGGTTGGCCGTGCTTGAAGGCTCAAAGTGGTGTGAGGAAGAGAGGGAGGAGGTTCCCTTTTATAAGGGAGGAGAGGGGCTCCTTTGGAAAAACTAAAAATATTAATTTTTTATAAAGCCAAATTTGGATTTTAATAGCTCCAAACTGATTTATTTTGAAGTTAAGGTGGGGATGGGTCGCAATCCTTTCATCCAATATAATTTAGAGAAGTTTAGGTTCCTATTTTAACCTTATCATTTATATTTAACTTTAAGTTAGATAATTTTACTTTTACCGTGTATTTTTGTGTTCTTATACTATAAGGTTAATAAACTTACTATAACAAGCCAAAAAAAACCCAAGTTGTTTATTATTAATATCTATAACCTTACTTAAGTCATTTGGCCGAACCTTAGATTTTTAGGAATAAAATAACAATTAATAATATAATATTTGTTTTAAAAACTATTTTATGTCAATTTTGACACTATTTAGTAATTGATTTTTGTGAAAATCATAACAGAATTATTAGTTTGCAAAAGGTTATTTAAATCAATTATAACATGTCATATTAACCTAGAAAATTATTGGAATTCATAAAAAGTATCAAAGTACATTTATTTGGGTATTTATAACATCAATTATGTCGATATTTCATTAATAAGATAATTACTGCATCATCGTTGTGTCATAAATAAATTAAATTATTTAATTCTAAAAATTACAAAAAAAAACTACCATTATGTAGGAAATCGTTTTATCTTTCTAATGAATATTTATAGTCGAATTTATCTTATGTATAACCCTATATTAAAATTATCTACTTATTAAACTATGATTTTAACTATTTTAACCCTTCTTTAAATAAATTAATAATAAATGTCCTAATCTAATCCAAGTGGGCCTAAATGGTCATATTTTATTTCTAAGGTTGTTTTTGGTTGAATTAAACTTATCCAATATAATTAGGACATGTGTTAAGGTAATAATAATATCATTTTTACCCTTAATTACCCTATTTACTTTTAACCGTGGTAAAAAAAGTAAAAAGTTACTATTCACCAAAAATTATTTTTATCTCATTGAACCACATTTTACTTACTGACATAAACTGTGTCTCTCGAATTTTTGAAATTCAACTCACAGAAGCAGTAAAATTAAGTTTTATGAAAAATTCATTTTTTTAACTACCACATAGTGGTTTCACTATTCATCAAAAAATGAATGTTTCCAGAAAAATACCAAAAATTAGGCCTAAGCTATATTTGATATTATGAACTCAAAAATGGTGTCTATTAAAACACCCCAGGTAAATAAAGAGTATGACATTTTTACATTTATCCATATTTGTGAATAAAATATTAATATGACTTTAAAGGGGACGCTATGCTCGATGGCATACCCAACATGCAACAACGAGTTTCTTGGGAATCTTACGTTGCACTCTATTAATAAAATAATATTATTTTAAATAGTAGTTAACGCCTAGCTGTTGTAATGGTGGGAATGAACAGAACTAACTACAAAATGATTATATATGTTTGTCAAATATTTTTTCTTTTTACAATAAATGTTAGAGGATTAAAAATGCGAATGAATCCAATTTTAAGCGTAAACATTCTAATATTCTTTAAAAGGTCGATTAACCGCCTTTTGATGGTGAACCTCTCTTTAATCCACTTTTTGAAAATTTAATGTGTTATATTTGACAAAATAAAATTCTTCTTTAGAATCGGGACATCAAAATTTTCTTTGTGTAAATTTTTGGTATTTTTCTGAAAAAGGTCAATTTTAATGAATAATGAAAAATGTTGTATATTAATTCAAAAAATCTTTTTAATATAATTTATTTATATGATTATATTATCTTTTTAATTGGTTTTAAAGTGAATTTATAATATATTTTTACCATTTAATCCAATAGTGGTCGTTGAAATTAATTTCACTTTGAAATCGGACTTAAACTAGTGTCAATCTTTTGATACATTTTGTTTCATAAAAACACGCTATTTGTTTTGACAGCGGGAATTAATTATTAAATTAATTAATGAAACTTATATGTTTTGAATTTTTTAAAATAGACATCATTTTTTAATTCGGAATATCAAATATATCTTAGGGTGAATTTTTGATAATTTTCTGAAAAACATCAATTTTGATGAATAGTGAAACCACTAAGTGGTACTTATAAAAACTGATTTTCTGTTTAAATGAAATTTTTCAACCATTGTGTTTTGAATTTCAAAACTCTGACATACATGGTTGTCATTAAGAAGTAAAATATGGTTAAATGGGATTAAAATATTTTTTTGGTGAATAGTAACTTATTAAGTTTTTAATCGCGATTAGAGGTAATTAGTGTAGTTTAAGGTAAGAATAATGTTTTAATAAAATGAAATGACCTAGACACATGTCCTACCATCATTGGATGTGTTATGTAAGACCAATACAATCCATGGGTCAACTTGGGGACCCCATGGATCCACTTTGTTTGGAAAATGACATAAATATCTTTTTATTTAATGTTAAAGTAAAAATGACACAAACATGATATGTTTTACTAAAACAATTTTTACTTGGGGTTATACAAGTCATATTTTTTACTATAAATATCCATTAGAAATATAAAACGATTTCCGACATCATAGTATTTTTCTTATAATTTTGAGACATTAAATAAATTAAATTATTTATGACATCATGATGATGCAGCGATGACCTCATTATTTAACGATTTAAATAAAATGGAAAGATAATGTAAAATATAAGACCAACACATGTAAAAAACCTATTGGATGGGTGGATTTAGAACCCTTATCACCTTATCCTTTAAACACATCAATTTGGGACCATTAAAATCCGAAACTCATTCTAAAATAAAGTAACATTTTTTTACTTTCCAAGAGTGCCCCTCCTCTCCTCTTATAAAAGGCCCCCACCTCTACCTCCTTACCCACTCCCCTCAAGCATTTTACTCGGCCAACCCCTGCCCATTTAATCTCTCCACATCACTCTATAACTCCTTGAAGCCTCACTATGGGCATAATCCTTTCCAAGGAAGCCTTTGAGCTCAAATCAAAAGAAGTTACCCGATTTAAAGGTAATGTCTTCACTTGTGTCCTTTTGTTTTATTTTGCTTCTCCAACCCCCTAAATCTTTTTATTAATTTATTTTGTAACAAATACAATATATTCAATATACTAGGATGTTTCTATAAGAATTATTAGATCTACAATTACACACACTTACATATAATGGTTAATGAACATACTGTTTCCGTGGGTGGCGAATTTCTGCCTCCCGAAACGATGATTGTTCAACATTCTTTTAACACCTTAAAAGGTGGCCATTAAGATGTCACTATATTTATATATGATATATAATATGTTTATTATTTCCTTAAACTTCTATGTTTTTCATTTATGGCATACCTTTATGGTTTCCATTATGGGTAAACGCGATATCTTCATTTTAGGAAGTGCGGACTACCGCCCCCTCAAAGTGATTTGATTCGTTAATGCCATATGTGGGACGAATAAAGGATAGAATTAATGGTATTACATATGTTATCCTACTGGAATTATAATATACCTTTATACCTTTATTATTTCATTCAATTTAATACAAAAAAAAAAGAAATGAAACTAGCGTTCATGCGTACGTACGGCTTACCGTCTCCATGAACGGTACATTTCATTTCTTATCTCCAAATGTTATGTCCTATTATAAGTACATATATATAATGTATATATATGTAATATATTACATCTAAATTATGGGTATCATTCTGGAATTATAATATATATATCTCTCATTTTGTTTTAATTCCATTAATATGGCTAAAAAATCAAAGTAGCGTTCATGCGTACGTACGGCCTACCGTCTCCATGAACAGTGCCTTTAATTTTTTTATCTTCAAATGCTATGGAATAGTATAAAACGAATATATACTGGATATATATTATATTTAAAACATAAATACTATTATGGATATGATGTACCTATAACTACATGGAAATTGTTTTTCTAACAAGTTCAATTTTTACTCATGTACTGAACATCGACAAAAAACGTCTGATACGAACTCACTTTATTAACCAATTATTATAACATTATAATATGTGATATGACCTGAATAATAATATTTAAAGGAGGTCCTAAAGCAATTATAAATTGACCAAATTTTATTATTCAGGAGATTAAAGAACGATCGAGTCATGTCGGACACGAGGTAAGGGATCCTACTCCTCTTTTTCTTTTTAAGTACACTCTTTTATGTCATTACATTTTAGATCATCTTTATAATGATTGGGATGTTCTTTTATATTACTCCTACTATAAGTTTTATGTTTATATGGTGAGAGACCCTATTTTCTCTCATCAATCCATTTTGGAAGTTTTGAGTGGCGCCGTTAGGCTGCCAAATTTTCGTAAGAGATCTAACCTCTCTCTTTTTTTATGTACTCTCATTTATGTCACTTCTTTTAAGCTCCTCTTTGTTATGATTGAGGATGTTCTTTTATATTCCTATTTCTGTACATTTTATTGTAATATGATGACATACTCTATTTGATCTCATCAATCCATTTTTGGAAGTTTTAAGTGGCACCGTTAGGCTGCCGAGTTTTTGTAAAGAATTTGTCACCTCACTTTTATTCCTGTGAGATTTACGCTACATTTTCCACCATTTACTTTGAGTGGTGTATGTAATTCCCATTATTATACTCTTTGTGTAATATAATTTCATTTATGGGTACTTACATATTCATTGTATGTCCCTTCTTCAATGGGGTGTACGTTTCGAAAGTTACCCATGTCGGTAAGGGAACCTTTCACCCTCCTCTTTTTAAAAGACTTATTTTGTTATGTCTTTTAATTCACATACTATTATGTTGGGATATGTTCTTATATATCATTATTAATATAAATTTTATGTCCAAGTGATGAGATACCCTTTTTATCTCTCATCAACTCATTTTATAAGTTTTGAAGTGACACCGTTAGGCTGTCGAATTTTTATAAGGGAACTTCTTAAACCACTTTCAATTATTTGGGTTAAACCTATAATTATTGATCTTATTATGCCAAGATTATGTGTGGAATCACTATGTTTTAGTTTCCACAAACCTTTTTGTGGATATACTATTTCTACACATAATCATCTCATTGATAAATTCTTATGTCATTTAGACGGACTTGTATCGGAAATCATAACTCAATCTCATTTCATTGAGTTAAATATCTATGTCATTGGTTTTGTTTTTCCATGATTATGTGTGAATGACCTCTGATTGTTTTACAATTAATATCCATTTTTATTTTGTTTATTTGTATTTGTCACACATAATCATATAATTGATTTATCCTTAATCTAAGGATACCGACTTTGTAAGGGACTTCGTCTCAATCTCCTTTCATTGAGGCATATTTAGTTTTATACACAACTTTCTTTTATATGGGGTATAAACCCCTTTTAATTTTAATTTTATTCAAAAGGAATCTTTTTATACGAAGCTTTTTACTAAACGACAAAAAGTAATGTTTCTTTTAACGTACTCGGTGACAATGACCTTTTCCGCCGCCGCGAGTATTATTTGGTCGTTGGCTTCCTCAACAAGCCGTAATGTTTTTTAAAATGAAATAAATACCATATACTCTTTTATATATGTTGGCATTGAAAATGGTTTTTATAAAATATTTCTTATGTCGATATATTTAAGTGATATATTGTGATCGAAATGTGGAAATCTTTTATTTCCATTATATTTGTTTAATGTCTTATGATTTTATAATGGTACTTGGACATTATGACGGGTGGTGTCGTGAATACCAGGAAGAGTGGTTACGTTATAACCTCCACTGCATTGGGTATGGAAGTCGGTCGTTTGGCTATTCCATTAAGTATGTGTGGAAGTCGGCCATATTTCTATTCCATTAAGTATGTGTGGAAGTCGACCGTATGGTTATTCCACTTAAGTATGTTAATGTCCCAAGTTACTTTTATATGTTATGTGATATTTATATGGGTTTTATGGTAATCTTTTGGTTACAGAAGGGTAAGTAATGAACATTTATTCAGTTAAGAGTTTTTACTACTTCGAAAAGGTGAAAAGTATTACTTTGATAATGTATACATGGTTTACTTGTTGTTTTGAAAAGCTAACAGTTTTCATTCTTTGTGTATCCCTTACTAAGCTTCTTTATGCTCATACCAGGTTTTTGAAATGTTTTTCACAGGACTTAACATGGAATAGGGTCAAGTATGGGATCAAGGGAAAGTCATGCTACCTAAAACATGGAACTAGACATGTTTCTTTTTAAGAGTTTTTATTTTATGGAAACTCAGTAGAAGTTTCTACTTTGTAATCTTTTGAGATGTAATAGTTATGTCCTAATTCTCAAAAACTCTAAACCTGAAAAGATCCTCAATGTGAATTATTCATTTAATTCAATATTAAGTAATGTTAAAGGCTGGGGTCTTATAGTTGGTATCAAAGGTCGGTTTAGATAACTTTAGAGGTTAGGGTATTCTTTAAGCATAAGTGACATTACCATAATGGTTAGGAATTCAGAAAGAGTCCTAGTTTTAGATAAAGTGAATGAGTAAGTATATCTTAGTGTTTATCTTCCTCATTAGTACATGATGGTTTTGTTCATATACTCACATTGACCTTTCAGTTTTTAGTGAATGGATGGATCTAGCAGGCACCAAAGAGACAACAGGTTCAAAGGAAACTGTGGTGGTTCTCTGATTAAGATACTAGATAAAATGGGGGATTCAATGAGGAAACTCGTGGTTGTTCTAAACCAACTATCAAGGAGTCATGATCAACCACTTGAACCTTGGTATGTTCTGTAAGGAATCATGTAAGAGATGACCAATCGATGTGGAGGTTCAGGTAAGAATTATAAAGGTAACCATTAGAGTTTATATGATCCTTACATTTGAGGTAATTATGGGTTATTATATGATATGTTGGAAAATGAAACGCATGAGATAAACATGAGGTTAAAATATGTTATGATCATTTTTAAAGATTTTATCTCGTTTTGGGGAATGTTTTAAAATTATATATTTTTGGAAAAAAGGACAACAGGCAGACCGTGTGACAACCCGTCGCGTCGGACAAAGCTACGGGAATCGAACCCACAACCAAAGTGCGACTGATATTTATCGCCTACCACTGGACTACGTGAAGTCCCTGGTTAGTTTGACTGACTCTTTTTAGTTAGATGATTTTATGAATTAGGAGTAAGTTGATTTTGGGTTATCTATGGAAATTTATTGACCTATCATGGAGGATATGTGATTAGGTTAATTACTTTTCAATACGAGACATTATGAGCAACTGATATTGTTTGGAGATAAATGTTACGATTTAACTTGGAAGACTATGTGACTAAATCCTTCAAATATTTGGGTTTCAATCTTAGTTTGGTTTAATTTGAAGAATTTTTATGGAAAAATTGTTTATCGAATGGTCCTCATTGAACTTTTGGTTTTGTTGGACAAATTTTAGAGATTAAGAATAGATTTTATTTTTATAAAGGGTTATCCTTTTATGGATTATCTGATCTTGTACTAACCTTTTTGGTTTTGGTTTTGGTTAGAGTCTAAAGACATGGGATGTATATAGTTCTCTATTGTGGATTAGGTGATTCTCTAGAAATCGATTATAGTACTCTTAATGCGAACAAGTCTTCCTAAATACTCATCTTTTGGAGAAAATAGGAGTTTGATTAAGGAATCTAGTAAAAGTTGAAAGTCAACATGATAAGTGATTATGTTTCCTTATGAATAAATTCCTCAATAAAAAGTAACTTAAAAAAATGTTGTCTATTAACTTTTCCTACTGGGGAATCAAATACTGTTTAACCCATCACAAGTTTGTGATTTTCTTATGGTTAAATTTCTCCTAGACATGTTTACTATCACTCTCCATCAGAACATGACCCTTTGTTTTTTCTTCCATATCCATATTTTCCTACTTGGAATCATAGTATGGGTTAACTCGGGTGACCTCTGTACTTCTCTCCCTTTATTTTAAACTGATTGTTTTACCGACTCTTGTTCTGATGTGGGACTTTCAAGGATGTTTCCGAGCCCAATTTTAAAATTGCGAGGACGCAATTCCCAAAAGGGGGGAAGGATGTAACACCCCAGGTAAATAAAGAGTATGAAATTTTCACATTTATCCATATTTGTGAATAAAATATTAATATGACTTTAAAGGGGATGCTATGCTCGATGGCGTACCCATCACGCAACAACGAGTTTCTTGGGAATCTTACGTTGCACTCTAATAATAAAATAATATTATTTTAAATAGTAGTTAACGCCTAGAAATTGTAATGGCAGGAATGAACAGAACTAACTAAAAAATGATTATATATGTTTGTCAAATATTTTTACTTTTTACAATAAATGTTAGAGGATTAAAAATGCAAATGAATCCAATTTTAAGCGTAAACATTCTAATATTCTTTAAAAGGTCGATTAACCGCCTTTTGATGGAGAACCTCTTTTAAATCCAATTTTTGAAACTTTTATGTGTTATATTTGACAAAATAAAATTCTTCTTTAGAATCGGGACATCAAAATTTACTTTGTGTAAATTTTTGGTATTTTTCCGAAAAAGTTCAATTTTTAATGAATAGTGAAAAATGTTGTATTTTAATTCAAAACCTCTTTTTAATCTAATTTATTTATATGATTAGATTATCTTTTGAATTGGTTTTAAAGTGAAATTAGAATAAATTTTTACCATTTGATCCAATAGTGGTCTTTGGAATTAATTTCACATTGAAATCGGACTTAAACTAGTGTCAATCTTTTGATACATTTTGCTTCATAAAAACACGCTATTTGTTTTGGTAGTGGGAATTAATTATTAAATTAATTAAATCAAATTATATGTTTCGCATTTTGTAAAATAGACATCATTTTTGAATTTGGAATATCAAATATATCTTAGGGTGAATTTTTGGTAATTTTCTGAAAAACTTCAATTTTTGATGAATAGTGAAACCACTAAGTGGTACTTCTAAAAAACTGATTTTCTGTTTAAATGAAATTTTTTCCACCTTTGTATTTTGAATATAAAAAATCTGACATACATGGTTGTCTTTAAGAAGTAAAAATTGGTTCAATGGGATTAAAATAATTTTTTGTTGAATAGTAACTTATTAAGTTTTTAATCGCGATTAGAGGTAATTAGTGTAGTTTAAGGTAAGAATAATGATTTAATAAAATGAAATGACCTAGACACATGTCCTACCCTCATTGGATGTGTCATGTCCAACCAATAAAATCCATGGGTCAACTGGGGGACCTCATGGAGCCACTTTTGTTGGAAAATGACATAAATACCTTTTTATTTAATGTTAAAGTAAAAATGACACAAACATGAGATGTTTTACTAAAAAAAATGTTACTTGGGGTTATACAAGTCAGATTTTTTACTATAAATAACAATTTTAAATATAAAAATATTTCCTACATCATAGTATTTTGTTTATAATTTTTAGACATTAAATAAATTAAATTATTTATGACATCATGATGATGCAGCGATGACCTCATTATTTAACGATTTAAATAAAATGGAAAGATAATGTAAAATATAAGACCTACACATGTCTAAAACCTATTGGATGGGTGTATTTCGAACCTTTATCACCTTATACTCGAAACACATCAATGTGGGACCATTAATATCCGAAACTCATTCTAAAATAAAGTAACATTTCTCTACCTTCCAAGAGTGCCCCTCCTCTCCTCTTATAAAAGGCCCCCACCTCTACCTCCTTACCCACACCTCTCAAGCCTTGGGCTTGGCCAACCCCTACCCATTTCAACTCTAAACATCCCTATATAACTCCGTGAAGCCCCACTATGTGGAGAATCCTTTACAAGGAAACCTTTGAGCTCAAATCAAAGGAAGTTACCTGATTTAAAGGTAATGTCTTCACTTGTGTCCTTTTGTTTTATTTTGCTTCTCCAACCCCCTAAAATCTTTTTATTCATTTATTTTGTAAAAAATACAGTATCTTCAATATACTAGTATGTTTTTATAAGAAGTATTCTAGATACACTTACACACAATTACATCTAATGGTTAAAGAACATACTGTTTCCGTGGATGGAGAATTTCTGCCTCCAGAAACGATGATTGTTCACCATTCTTTTAACACCTTCAAAGGTGGCCATTAAGATGTCACTATATTTATATATGATATATAATATTTTTATGTTTTTCTTAAGATTCTGTATTTTTTATTAATGGCATACCTTTATGGTTTCCATTATGGGTAAACGCGATATCTTCATTTTAGGAAGTGTGGACTACCGCCCCCTCAAAGTGATTTGATTCGTTAATGCCATATGTGGGACGTATAAAGGATATAATTAATGGTATTATATATGTTATCCTACTGGAATTATAATATACCTTTATATCTTTATTATTTCATTCAATTGAATACAAAATAAAATGAAAGTAGTGTTCATGCGTACGTACGACTTACCGTCTCCATGAACGGTACATTTCATTTCTTATCTCCAAATGTCATATACTATTATAAGTACATATATATATATTGGATATATATGTAATATATTACATCCAAATTATGGGTATCATTCTGGATTCATAATATATATATCTCTCATTTTTTTTAATTCCATTAATATGGGAAAAAAAATCAAAGAAGCGTTCATGCGTACGTACGTCCTACCATCTCCATGAACGGTGCTTTTAATTTTTTTATCTCCAAATGATATTGAATAGTATAAAACGAAAATATTCTGGATATATATGATATTTAAAACATAAATAATATTCTGGAGATGATTTACCTATAACTACATGGAAAATTATTTTCCAACAAGTTCAATTTTTACTCTTGTACTGAACATCAACAAAAACGTCTGATACGAACTCACTTTGTTAACCAATTATTATAACATTATAATATGTGATATGAACTGAATAATAATATTTAAATGATTTCCTTAAGAAATTATAAATTGAAAATTTTTTATTATTCAGGATATTAAAGAACGATCGAGTCATGTCGGACACGAGGTAAGGGATCCTACTCCTCTCTTTCTTTTTCAGTACACTCTTTTATGTCATTCCATTTAAGATCATCTTTATTATGATTGGGATGTTCTTTTATATTAATCATACTGTACGTTTTATGTCTATATGGTGATAGACCCTATTTTCTCTCATCAATCCATTTTGGAGGTTTTGAGTGGCGCCGTTAGGCTGCCGAAGTTTCGTAAGAGATCTAACCTCTCTCTTTTTTTAAGTACTCTCATTTATGTCACTTCTTTTAAGCTCCTCTTTTTATGATGCGGGATGTTCTTTGATATTCCTCTTGATGTAAATTTTATTTCAATATGATGAGATACTCTATTTGATCTCATCAATCCATTTTTGGAAGTTTTAAGTGGTTCCGTTAGGCTGCCGAGTTTTCGTAAGGAATTTTTCACCTCACTTTTATTCCCATGAGATTTATTCTACATTTGCCACCATTTCCTTCGAGTAGTGCATGTACTTCCCATTATTATACATTTTTTTTAATATAATTTCATTTATGGGTACTTACATATTCATTGTATGACCCTTCTTCAATGGGGTGTACGTTTCGAAGGTAACCCAAGTCGGTAAGGGAACCTTTCACCCTCCTCTTTTTAAAAGACTTATTTTGTTATGTATTTTAATTCACATACTATTATGTTGGGATATGTTCTTCTATATCCTTATTAATGTAAATTTTATGTCCAAGTGATGAGATACCCTTTTTATCTCTCATCAACTCATTTTATAAGTTTTGAAGTGACGTCGTTAGGCTGTCGAATATTTATAAGGGAACTTCTTACCCCACTTTCAATTCTTTGGGTTAAACCTCTAATTATTGATCTTATTATGCCAAGATTATGTGTGGAATATATATGTTGTAGTTTCCAAAAACCTTTGCGTGGATATACTATTTATACACATAATCATCTCATTGATAAATTCTTATGTCATTTAGACGGACATGTATCGGAAATCATAACTCAATCTCATTTCATTGAGTTGAAAATCTATGTCATTGGTTTTGTTTTTCCATGATTATGTGTGAATGACCTCTGGTTGTTTTACACTTAATATACACTTATATTTTGTGTATCTTTATTTGTCACACATAATCATATAATTGATTTATCCTTAATCTAAGGATACCGACTTTGTAAGGGACTTCGTCTCAATCTCCTTTCATTGAGGCATATTTAGTTTTACACACTACTATCTTTTATATGGTGTGTAAACCCCTTTGACTTTTAATTTTATTAAAAAGGAATCTTTTTATACGAAGCATTTTACTAAACGACAAAAAGAAATGTTTCTTTTAATGTACGCGGTGACAATGACATTTTCCGCCACCGCGAGTATTATTTGGTCTTTGGCTTCCTCAACAAGCCGTAATGTTTTTTAAAATGAAATAAATACCATATACTCTTTTATGTATGTTGGTATTGAAAATGGTTTTTATAAAGGATTTGTTATGTCGATATATTTAAGTGATATATTGTGATCGAAATGTGGAAATGTTTTCTTTCCATTATATTTGTTTAATGTCTTATGATTTTATAATGGTACATGGACATTATGACGGGTGGTGCCATGAATACCAGGACGGGTGGTTACGTTATAACCTCCAAGGCATTGGGTATGGAAGTTGGTCGTATGGCTATTCCATTAAGTATGTGTGGAAGTCGGCCGTATGGATATTCCATTAAGTATGTGTGGAAGTCGACCGTATTGTTATTCCACTTAAGTATGTCTATGTCCCAAGTTACCTTTATATGTTATGTGATCTTTATATGGGTTTTATGGTAATCTTTTGGTTACAGAAGGGTAAGTAATTAACTTTTATTCAATGAAGAGTTTTTACTACTTCGAAAAGGTGAAAAGTATTACTTTGATAAAGTATACATGTTTTACTTGTTGTTTTGAAAAACTAACTGTTTTCATTCTTTGTGTATCCCTTACTGAGCTTTTTTATGCTCATCCCAGGTTTTTGAAATGTTTTTCACAGGACTTAATGTGGAATAGGGTCAAGGATGGGATCAAGGTAAATTCATGCTACCTAAAACATGGAACTAGACATGTTTCTTTTTAAGAGTTTT
The DNA here is from genome assembly GCA_963277665.1 of Viscum album. Lineage (NCBI taxonomy): Eukaryota > Viridiplantae > Streptophyta > Magnoliopsida > Santalales > Viscaceae > Viscum > Viscum album. Next base: position 373,956,127 of record OY728130.1, on the reverse strand, counting down.
TATTTTATGGAAACCTAGTAGAAGTTTCTACTTTGTAATCTTTTGAGATGTAATAGTTATGTCATAATTTTCTAAAACTCTAAACCTGAAAAGATCCTCAATGTGAATTATTCATTTAATTCAATATTAAGTAAGGTTTAAGGCTGGGGTCTTATATCTATTTTACCAAATTCAAAACATATCAGTTGCATTAATTAATTTAAAAATTAATTCCCGTCGTCAAAACAAATAGCGTGTTCTTAAGAGAAAATAACTATCACAAGATTGACACTTGTTTATGTCTTTTTTAAATGTGAAATTACATCCAATGACCAAAATTGTATTAAATTGTAAAAATATATTCTAAATATACTTTTAAACCACTCAAATTATTAATTTATCACTACTAATTATTTCGATTAAAAAGGTTGTTTTTAATTAAAATTTAGAAATGTTCACTATTCATTAGAAAATAAAATTTATCTGAAAAGTACCAAAATTTCACCCTAATCTAATTTCGATATTCCGAATCCAAAAATGAAGTCTATTTTGAAAAATAAAATTTACAAAATTTCAAAAAGTGGTTATTACTATTCCTAATGGCTAGTTTTAATAATATTTTAATAGCATATCGTTGTTTAGTGAAACTCGGTATTGCGTACTACACACGCTATCGAGGAAGGTCCCGATTGCGTGTAATTCAAGGAAAGTCAAGGATGTGTGTTGTGCAAGCTCCTTTTGGTATAGCGTACAACACAAGACAGAATATCTTTCATAAAATCATGGGGTGTTACATTCTACCCCCCTTAAAATGAATTTCGCCCTCCAAATTCGTCGGGGTTATAAATGGTCTACTACTCGAAAGTTTCTTTAGTATAATCCCACATAGTAAAAAGGAATACCAAACCCAATTTTTAAAAACAAAATTATGAAACGTAATGGTTACCCAAAAAAACTAATCATTGGGTTTCCACATAGGTGAAAATATGGATATGGAAGAGAAATCTAACCATCATGTTCTGATGGAGAGTGGTAGAGAACATGGCTATGGAAAAGCCAGCAATCACAAAGCCATAAATTTGTGATGATCTAATGTACCATCTAATTCATCAGATATAATTGCACTAGGACAACATTTTTGGTTTTCAAGATCATTTCCCTAAAGTTGATGAAATTGGAATTAGAAGAAATACTTTCGTGATTTTGGTATAGTCTAACCGTTGGTCATTCTTTGGACAACTTCCACTTCATCTCTTAAAGAAATGATGTTGAATTTGTCATTCGTGATGTGTTAGCAGATCATGTGATTGAATGATGGGTCATTCCATCTATCTCAAACAAAAGGTTAGAAATGTTATCAAAAAATACATAAGTCCATCTATAGTGAGATTAATCATATATGGTTCCAAAAATGGACTTATACTTCATATATCATATTGATTAGTATAATAAAACTAGTTTCTACTAAACATGAACTTCCTGTAGGCCAGTGGTAGGCGATAAAGTCCAGTCGCACTTCGGTTGTGGGTTCGATTCCCACAGCCTTGTTCGACGCGATGGGTTGTCACCCATCCTGCAGGTTGTCCTTTTTCTAAAACTGTATTACTATAACATCCCATAAAAAATATAGGAAAAAATTATATCCTTAAACAATACTAACTTATGTCCAACATAATCCATTCCAATATTTAGGCTTATCCAAAATAATACTGTCTAATCTCATATTATATTGAAAATGATTACCAAAGAGTTCATACAACTAGCATGTTAATACCATTGTTGATCCCCATATATCATGAGATATGTCTTGTTGGTCACATTCAAAACATTCGAAGGACTTAATCATGTATTCTCTTGAAAAAAAATGAATACCCATTGAACCTTATTGAAAACATGAATGCTGTTAAAAGTTAACTCTTTCCACATACCAAAATCCTCAAAATTTTATATACTCAAACCATGATATCACTTAGTCTTTATATCATTCATGAGCTCATGAATACTATCAAACATTTAATTTTCTCGTTTTCCCTTCATTATGCGCATATCATCTCTTTTTCCAAAAATATCTCAATCACCTTCCATAGTTACCAGTACCATTGAAAACCACAATAGACCAATACATAAATATTCCAATATTCCACGATACTATATACAACATTATTTTGGAATCCCATTATATAAACACTTAATCATTCCACCACATCGTTGTCATATTCAACGTCGCCAATAGTGATCACATGTGACTTCCCTTTGTCCTTTGCCTTAAGTGGTTGCTCATGTCGATCGTCACTAACCCTTGGATTATGGAATTTATTAACATAATGCCCCATTTCCTTGAACATGAAGCATTGAAGTGTTGGTGGTACGTTCTCTATAGTATTTTCTTTATTCATATCATTAGGAACCCTTTTTCCGTTACATCGACACTCAGCTACTTGATGACCTTATTTTCCACACTTAAAACATTTTCTAGTCCCTTTAAGACAATCTCCACCAGCTTCTTTCCACACTTTGTGCATAAGGAAACATTCATCTTCATTTCACCATTATTCTGAGATTTCTCCTTGAACTCCGTCTTTTGTTTCTTGTCAAAACTATGAGATGGATAAGTAACACCAACTTCCATTTCTACCTTGATAGCACAATGCACAATTTCTTTATAGCAACTGAAGTCTCTTATAGCTAATGCCCTTCGAAGATTTGGTTTTAAGCCACTGAAGAATCGATCAACTTTACTTTCGGGTTGGATGATAAATCCAGTTGCATACCTTGAAAGCCTTGTAAAATTAGCTTCATATATACCAACAGATTCATCATCCTTTTGCTGTATTTCAAGAAACTCCTTCTCCATCTTTGTTCGAAGAATACGAGGGAAGTACTTATTGAAAAATAAGTTCTTGAACTCATCCCATTCCATGGACTCAATTTCATCTCTTGGCCTCATATTCTTGATAAGATTCCACCATTGATCAGCATCACCTTCCAAACGATACACTGCTAAGATGTCTTTATCATGTTCAGAACATTGAAGAACTGAAAATATCTTTTTAGTAGTACGGATCCATTGTTCAGCAACAAGTGGATCAGAAGACCCACTGAAATAAGGTGGACGTTGCCTCGTGAAGGACTCAATAGAATATTGTTCCCTTCTCTGCTCATTTGGAAGTCCAGAATGATTCATAGCTTTTATATGTATAACAATAAGATTTTTCACTCCACATCCCATAAGATTTGTTTTTTCAGGAGGAAAATCATTGCATTGTCCATTACATTTATCAACACTGTTCCTTCGGGTTCCAGCCATCGTCTAAAACCCAAAAAGAATAGTGTGAGAGGCAAAAATCACACTAGGAAAAAAATAATAAAGGGTGAGTACCTTCAATATCTAACATCTTGGGTTACCATAATTCTATTAATATAACCTATAATTATACATAACCTTAGGGACATCCCTAGATATACCTTAGAAATATCTCTAGGGATCTCACTAAAGTTCTCACATCCTAGTTTCCAAAGGTTGACTAAACCATTCCTCTGATACCAACTGTAGAGACCCGAAGCTTGACGTACATGGACATGACATTACTTTTGAAGAATACTTAATACATAAGAAAAACAGACACACAAGGGTCGTAATAGTTTAGTGTCTTTGAAAACTCAGAATAAAATATTATAATTGTGGTGAAAGATCTTAAACATCTCCCAATAAAAATCTTCTCTTTTTTCCTTACCTAAAATATATCTTTATATCCTGGGGAAAAGAAAACAACAAAGGGGTGAGCTCAAATGACCAGTAAGGTTAAACATAGAGAACATAAAACAATCCATAAACATTTGAATGCAAAAACATGAACAAAAAATCTAAACATCAAAATCTTGAGCAAAGACATGAATCTTGGAAGTACTTAAGGCATATATCATAAGGGAACATCAATAATGATAAAATAGCATGAGAATAAAACATTTAATTGTGGCATCCATTAAGCACATGTAATGATTTCCATAGTAGCCAAGGCATTGCTGCCAATACCATATTAGTGGACAAAGTACCTTTCTGAATCGACTTCACTCCTCGTTCCAGTCCTGTAATACTGAACCTGATTAACTTACCATTCCAGCCATGTCTATCTCATGAGATATAAATCTTTACCCAATGCATTGGAGGTAGATATAGGTCCCACCCATCTCATAATGAAATCATTCTTACTTTTGCAAAAACATAAACTTAAACCATTCATAATAACCCAAAGAATAAAATGGGTTTCATAAACATCATATCATCATCAAATAATCCATATAAAATAAATGGATATTTCATCATAAGAAAATTGAAATCATGTAAATAATAGAGACATTATACTTGAAACATACACATTTGAAATAATTTCATCTTATATGGAAAATGGTTCTGATAAAACACTTGAAATGAATTCTTGAAGAAAATATCCTTTCTTCTTCAAAATCATTTTCTTTTCAAAAAAAAGGCATGTACTTTTAAAAGAAAAGGGTTTTGTTGAAAATAATCATGAAAAGTTTTAGTGGAAGCTTTATGAAAATGAGGCATTATAAAACTATAAAAATCTATTCACGCCGTATAAGTTAAAAATAACATTTTTCTCGTACTTTTGTCGGAAAAGTCAAAAAGTACCTCGTATGGTAAACAAAAGAAAGATTCCTTCCAAACAATGTGGTAAAATTCATAAAAGGGTAAAAATATCTTTAAACATACATGTAAGAATACTAAACATTTTATGAAAACAATTTTAGAAAACATGGACATGGATGATAAACATAACCCCAGTAATTACTTACGTATAAGCAATCTCGGATAAAATGAGATTTGCAAAATTATCCCTTACCTTAGGTCCGATTTGCTTCGTAAGTGTCCGAACCTCCTGTATAATTATTTAAATAATGTTATCGACTTATTACATAATCATATTCATTGTTATGATATCATATGTGGTTCACTTATGGCTTTATATTACCCGTTCTTTTGTAAATTCCATGTTAAAGAGCATTTTGGGTACAATCGTTTCATTTGTCGTCCGTGTTTTGACTTGTAATTATTCATATGATTACTTAGATCATGATTACTTAATTCCATAATATAAAACATTATTTATATATAATATATATTCAGAATATACATATATATAATAGATCGATAAATGGAAAGAAATACACTGTTCTTTGAGATGGTAGGTCGTACGTACGCATGAACGCTGTTTTCGTTTCCTTATTGAATTGAATGGAATTAAGTAGATGAAATAAATATATATATACATAAATACAGTAGCATTATTCTGTCATATATTTCATGGTTACTTATTATATATACTTTATAATCATTCTTGAATGGTTATCATGGAGAGTGAATCTCATCGCGTCATGGAGACGGTATTCCGTATGTACGCACGAGCGATGATATCATTCCCATGATCGTGGAATTGTATTAATGTGTATGAATAATATTACAGAATCAATATCACTTTAAAATAATAATATATATTCATTACTTTCACCATTATATCCATACATGTAAGTTGGTGGTGGAAAATCGATTACACCACGGCGTGGAGACGGTATTCTGTACGTATGCACGCGTGGTGATTTTGTTTTCCGTAGGATCGATAGATGGTGAAATAGGGTTGTTTCATACTTATAATAACATATCAGTATATGAGTGATACTGATTTTATTACGTCATAATGAAACAACCTAAGAAGAATAAGTGGAAGAAGAAATAAAGTTGAAAGAATCGGTAACGGACATTACATCTTCTTTGAAGCGCATCTTTGAGTCCACCTATTAGGGCACTAAAATTGGTCTTTGAAGAATACCAGGACTTCTAGGATGTTTCTAGGGAAGTGGAAGAAGAGAATTTGGCAGGGTTTGGAAGATCTTGAAGGCTCAATATGGTGTGAGGAAGAGAGGGAGGAGGTGCCCATTTATAAGGGAGGAGAGGGGCTCCTTTGGAAAAACTAAAAATATTAATTTATTATAAAGAGAAATTCGGTTTTAAATAGCTCCAAAATGATTTATTTCGAATCTAAGGTGGGGATGGGTCGAAATAATCTCATCAAATAGAATTTATACAAGTTTAGGTTCCTATTTTAACCTTATCATTTATATTTAACTTTAAGTTAGATAATTTTACTTATACCATGTCTTTTTGTGTTCTTACACTACATGGTTAATAAACATACTATAACAAGCCAAAAGAACCCCAAGTTGTTTATTATTAATATATATAACCTTATCTAAGTCATTTGGCCTATCCTTAGATTTTTATGAATAAAATAACAATTAATAATATAATATTTGTTTTAAAAACTATTTTATGTCAATTTTGACACTATTTAGTAATTGATTTTTTTAAAACTTATAACAGAATGATTAGTTCGAAAAAAGTTACTTAAATCACTAATAACATGTAATATTAACCTAAAATGTTAGTTTAATTCATAAAAAGTCTCAAATTACATTTATTTGGGTATTTATAACATTAATTATTTCAATATTTCATTAATAAGATAATTACTACATCGTCGTTGTGTCATAAATAAATTAAATTATTTAATGTATAAAAATTACAAATAAAATACCATTATGTAGGAAATCTTTTTATCTTTCTAATGAATATTTATAGTTGAATTTATCTTATGTATAACCCTATATTAAAAATTATCAACTTATTAAACTATGATTTTAACTATTTTAACCCTTCTTTAAATAAATTAATAATAAATGTCCTAATCTAATCCATGTGGGCCTAAATGGTCATATTTTATTCCTAAGGTTGTTTTTGGTCGAATTACACTTATCCAATAGAATTAAAACATGTTTTTGGCTAATAATAATATCATTTTTACCCTTAATTACCCTATTTACTTTTAACCGTGGTAAAAAAAAGTAAAAAGTTACTATTCAACAAAAATTATTTTCATCTCATTGAACCACATTGTACTTACTGAAATCAACCATGTCTCTCGGATTTTTGAAATTCCACTCACAGAAGTAGTAAAATTAAGTTTTATGAGAAAATCATTTTTTCAACTACCACTTAGTGGTTTCACTATTCATCAAAAAATGAATGTTTCCAGAAAAATACTAAAAATTAGGCCTAAGCTATATTTGATATTATGAACTCAAAAATGATGTCTGTTTTACCAAGTTCAAAACATATCAATTGAATTAATTAATTTAAAAATTTATTCCCGTCGTCAAAACAAATAGCGTGTTCTTAAGAGATAATAACTATCAAAAGATTGACACTTGTTTATATCCGGTTTAAATGTGAAATTACATCCAATGACCAACATTGTATTAAATTGTAAAAATATATTCTAAATATACTTTAAAACCACTCAAATTAATAATTTATCACTATTAATTATTTCGATTAAAAAGATTGTTTTTAATTAAAATTTAGTAATTTTCACTATTCATCAGCAAATGAATGTCATCTGAAAAGTACCAAAATTTCATCCTAATCTAATTTCGATATTCCGAATCCAAAAATGAAGTCCAATTTTGAAAAATAAAATATAAAAAATTTCAAAAAGTGGTTATTACTATTCATAACGGCTAGTTTTAATAATATTTTAATAGCATATCGTTCTTTAGTGAAACTCGGTATTGCATACTACACACGCTATCGAGGAAGGTCGAGATTATAATGCAAGGCAAGTCAAGGATGCGTGTTTTGCAAGATCCTTTTGGTGTAGCGTACAACACAAGACAGAATATTTTTCATAAAATCTCAGGGTGTTACAAATGATGTCCAACATAAACATTTTAATTGCATCAGTCCTAGGTACTGTTAATTTTATTGAGGCTAGGATCATGTATACAAAGAGGACAGATCAACAGGTGATGGTTTAGGCTGATAATATGAATATAATCCTGATAAAGGAGAGTTCTTGTGATGACACACTTGATAAAGATCTGTTTGAGTTGATTGGAGTTTTTCTTTAAGGTGATTCATTAAGGAAAATATCTTAAATATTATCTAGATAAAGATAGAGGTAATGTATAGTGTAAATAATGATACAAGGCAATCCTTGAATAGTCCCAGGGATCCCAGATGATGGATGAAGCAGACTACCATGGTGGACACCATCCAGGAGACATTAATCCCTACGATTATGATGAATTATTTATCCTATGTCAACTATGATAGAGGGAAGTATTCTCATCCTGTAGGTATCTTTATTGAGGGACATAATGATCCCAAATTCATTCTCGATGGAATAGTTGGGAATATGTAATTATAGGGTCATTAATAATTCTATTAAAATCATGGATATGTTGAAGTATATCCTCCCATATCCACTAAGTCTATAACTGATGTCAACTCTGAAGATTCTATTGATGATAGGAGAGGGAATAATGAGAGTGTTATTGTTAGAGATGGGGTCCTAGAATAACTATTTTAACATTGATTCTATGAATAGTTTATATATTTAAATATTAAACATCTTATTACATATTGTTCATTGTTATGCATGACTATAGTATATTAATGTCCTGGAGTATTTGTCGTATTGACAAGGTCACAACAGTTCCCTAATATGATGAGAACCTTGATGTGCTATGAAAATATTCTTAAATATAGTTCTATGGTTGGATGAAATACTATAATGGGAAACATATTATACATACCGTCAGGTGTGAGTACTCGTAATCATATGACACTTCCTCTCATGATGTTCGTACTTACTACTATCCAAGATGAATGATTATGAGAACAAACCCGCCAGTTGGAATTCCACATGTTTTTGTTTCATAGTATATCCTTTCTGCGAGCGTATTTTATGATACCTGGACATTAATATTATCATTAATAAGTGTCATAACTCATGCACTTTTATTTACTGATGATAATTGTTATGCAGACAGTTGGAGGGAAGTAGGTCACATTGGGTGCATCATGAGTGGCATGTCATTAATGGATAAGTTGAGGAAGGATTTGGCCCCACTATTTGGGGAATTTGATATCTATGCCCTTTGATTTAAATAGAACCATCATGAAGAATTACATGGAAGTGGTTTGATGATGAGTTTATTTCTAGTAGTCAAAAAATGATGAATCAAGCCCAATTATAGATGACATTATCATGGAACCTGCTTGATGAAATATTGAGTCAGATGGATTATATTACCTTGTGAGGGTTCATATGTGGATATAGTTTTTGGGACATTAGGATCTTTTTCATATGTACATTGACCTGTTTCTAGATTTTACTCATGGACTTTAGGTAATCCCACCTAATAGAAACCAGGAAGATTCATATATGGTCGTACACTAATTATTTTTTGTGGTCTTGGAAAAATTATATTTAAATTTTAATAATGAAATAAATATTATTCTCAAGACCATGGGATAATTTTATTCAAGTTAAAATGATCACATAAATTAAATAAATATTTATTTAGTGGATTTTGAGTAAACTATATTTATTTACTTTATTGAACATTTAATAAAATATTTATTTAATAGAATATACTATTTATTTATTTATTGGGGTGTTCAATAAATTGAAGTAGTGTTTGAGAGGAACAAGTCTAGTACAATAATAGAATTATTATTTGAAAGATATTAAATAATTATTTAACTAGTTGGCACGAATTAAATTATAATAATTTTTCTATTATCTGGTGACACATAATTTTATTTATAATTCTGTTTTGCGCAAGTTAGCACACCAAAAATAATGACACAGTATTATTATTAATATCATGGGTCTTCTACAAGTTTATTAATGTATTTAATTGTTGTTACAAAATTAAATATTTTATCCAAATCCCCATGTTGATAAATAGACATATACATCTATTGTTCCATGTATTGTACTACACACCTGGTGAATTGAGAATTGTTGAGCTAAACAGTATCCCGCTCGAATCTACTTCCTGCAACTATCAAGAATGAGAGACATTATTCATATTTGAAGAAAAATTGATCAATAATGCCCAACACTATACACTCGCTTTGCCACGATAGCACCTGGAGAATGAGAAGTGTCGATCGGATGCTATCAGAGAATGGGTGGATCACCTCTTTAGGGATTCTAGTTTGGATCCTCTCAAGTTAGGTGAGATAATCAGGAAGGGTCTTTCTGGACAATAAACATCATCAATGAAAAAAAGACCAAAGATCCAAGTATTCATTTCATTATGAAACTAATTAAATTAATTATAAACATGATGTGAAATATCCCCTCTAAGTGTTTTAAGCCTCTTCCTTCTGTATCTAAATAATAAATTCTATTCTGTGGAGACTGGAATTCGCCATCATATTGATCTGGATATAATCATTGACCATGGTAAAAATTATAGTTGGTTAGCAGCCCAGTCATGCTTCCACTACGCCCAGAACCTTCATGTTGTATCAAGTCCACGTTACATAATAGTTTATAATTATTTAAATAATTCATTGATTATTTATAGATTAATAATTTAGTTTTTCAATTCAATTTAATAGTTATACAAATTTGAATCTCGAGATCTATTTCTCCTCTTTCATTTCTCTTTCACCTTATAGAAATGATATTTTTATTTAATTTTGATTAAAATAAAACATAGGATCTCATACATAGGTTCCAAGGTTTCCTCGCCGTATAAAACAAAAATACATGGTGTGTAGTTGGATTCACAGACTATGTATCAAGGTTCAAAGCCTTAAGAATGGTCCGACAAACCATGTCATGTCATTGGAGTTTCTCTAAGTCTTCAAGAATTCATATGTTGACTAGGAACAGGTGGAAAACTGTTTCCGGATTACACGTCGTGTGTCCCATTAGACGTGGAATGTATTCACTTTGGGTTTGGGTTGGACTGTGTACCCCATACACGACTTGCCTGGCTAGAGACCATGTAACGTGGATACTACATTGCATGTGGCCAACTGGACACACTGAGTACTCCAAGGATTTCTAAATAAAATTAACATGATGTTTCCTCAGGCGTTTACTTTGTATGGATGGTGAATGATAGTATATTTCACATAGTAAGAACTACACTTCATGTACTCATCCAAATTATGCAGAATAATCTTATTTATTACTGTATTATTCAAACCCATGAGGCGTTTACCATCGTGTATGCGTAAATCTGGGTCACAACACATGAATGGTGTAATATATTCTTATTTATTACTGTATTATTCAAACCCATGAGGCGTTTACCATCGTGTATGCGTAAATCTGGGTCACAACACTTGAATGGTGTAATATATATATATATATATATATATATATATATATATATATATATCTGTGTGTGTGTGTGTGTGGGTTTAATTTAACATCTTCGTAATTTTCATTCCTACCCATTGGATGGTTATGATTGGTAATTCACCAGGTTCCCTCTATGTTAAATTATGTTCAATGAATATTTTAAATGAATTTATTTCATAAAAAATTATGATGGATGATAATATCAATGAATTTCCAAAAAATGGTTTATGATAAAAGGACTAATTAATTAAAGATTATAATTCATTGATTCAAGCATGATTTATCTTAAAAACTAATGACTAAAGAATCTAAAACTAGTTTTATTAAATATGTAACTTGTTGGATGTATGTGGGTGATCATGAGGTAAATAAAAACATTCTTGTAATATTGGTTTCCTTTTAATTTATTTATTAAAATAGTTGTTCTCATGTGAGCCATCTCTACTCATTAATATGTAATGAATGCATTCCAATAATTTATTTTATATAAACCCCATTTTTACCCATCACTTGTGTGTGAGTTAAAAACGGAATATGTAATAGATGGAACTCCCAAGATAAAGGAGGTGGTTCAAGATGGAGCTGAGACAAAACCAATCCTTGTAGGTACATAGGTGGATAGGTGGAAAGATATATAAAAATGAACCCAATAAGGGTGTAGTGTTTCTCTCTAGGTTCGGGTTAGTCTATCAACTACTATAAAAACTAGCCTTTAAAAAATCTCATTATCATTCCCTTTTCATTATTTTATTTCTGTCAGTTTCAAAGTGCAACATTATGGATTTTTTGTCACGATAACATAATTAATGAAGTCCAAAAGCGTGCAAAATGGAACTAAAATAAACCAGGCTTATGCATAAATATTATCAATACAAGTTTAATCACTTATGTAAGTTCAACATAATATTAAGAAGAATGTGAAAATGGTAATAATCATTTCACACATAAGAGATAAAAATCCCTCAAATAAAATATTAAGTCATACCAAGCCTTTTGTTACTTGATTAAGGGAAATACTAAATAAAACTATGTGTTTGACCAACCATTATTGGGGAACTTACTTTTATACAACAATACTATATGAAAGGTTTTGGGTTGACATGACCATATTAAATTAAGAGTGGTATCCCTTTCTATACATGGTGTAATATTGTCGTCAAATGTAGAGGAAATCTGAAGTCAGGATTTTGGGATTGGGGAGTCCACTTAGTAGATCATGGAGCTAAAAGCCCACATTTGGCAAAGACCTACCTACCTAAATACCTTAAAATAGGTTGACCAACCCATGTTGGGGTTATGCGAAGGGTATTAAGGATCCTTTACAATATAATTTCATGTAAATTTAAAATTCTAAGTTCAGTGGTGAGGGCCATTAGGACATGATAAAATAGTGTGAGACTAAAATTAATTTATTATTTCTCATAATTTTTAGCCATGAAAGTACTAAAGATCTAATCATTTTAATTATAGAATAAAAAATTACAACTCTTCAATTACACTATCCCTATGATATATTCTATATAGAGACAGCATCCAAACCGACAATAACTTCTAGGAATGGTTTAGATGCCTTTAGTTTATCCTATTCCGTGAACAGATGTCTTAAATATTAGATTCAGTATTACCTAATCTGCTTGGAAAAGAGGCAAGGGTTGGGGATTTCCTGGTTGATGAGAAACATATGAATATATTAATCGACTTTCAATGTTTGATTCCATCATCAATGTCTAGTTATCTTATGATGTCTCATGAAAACATGCATTCTTATAGCATAATCAAGCACCATCGTGAACTATACTAGGAGAGAGCAAGACTGGAAAGGTTTGAGATCTCCAAGGCACACATTGAGATTAATATTAGAGAGGGTGCCCTTGTTGGGACTCATGTAGTCAAAATCACTGGATAAATTGAGCACATGGAGGTTCTAGGGTTTAAACTCCCTGAAGAACATAGAATTAGTCTCATTCTCGCATCACTTCCTTAAATTCTCTCTAGTTTGTTTACTTTTAATATGATCTTCATTGATAAGTATATATTTTATCTTCTTATCCTTATTCTCTAAGTGGTGAAACATATGATGTGTGGCAAGGATTTTGTCCTTATGGTGAATAAGTGGAAAGGTAAGGCAAAGAGATTTAATCCAAAACCTTCTTCATGTCATTCCATGAAAAGGAAGATCAAAGTGGATTCAAGGGAACATGAAGCTTCTTGTTTCCCATGTGGCATGTAGGGCCACTAGAAGAAGAATTGTACCCTGCCTAAGATGCAAGGGGAATCTTCAGGTGCCTTTGTTATAGAATGTAATATATAGGTTTCTATAGATTGGGTATGAGATTTATCTTGTTGTGATCACATATGTTTCCAAATATAAGAACCACGTAAATTCAAGAAGATTGACCAAAGGGGGTTGATGTAAAAAAAAGCCAACATAGCTATAATAGCTACTATAGCTGTCAGGGACTACGACGTCATGTTTTCACCTAGGATGATATTTCTATTAAAGGGTTGTTATTATGTTTCTTCAGGTACTAAAAACATAATTAAAGTATCTAGATCAGATATTGACAGATTTTATTCCATGTTTAGAAATGAGTTTTTCATCTTTTACAAAGATAACATTTATTTTGGTAGGGAAAATTTATACAATGATCGTTAAATGTAGGATTACAGAAAACAAGTTGTGGAAATCGATAAAAATATACTTCACATGACTCATGCCACACTTAAATTTTGAAACACCATCTAGGTCATGTAAATGAGAAATTATTAACAAACCTATATAAAGATGGATATTTGGATTATTTCAAACTAAAACGACTTGGTGTATGTCTGGCATTTGTATACGAAAAAATTACCAAACCCCATTTAGTGGGAAAGGTGAACGGTCTAAATAGATTCCTGAATTAGTTCATAGCAATGTTTGTGGACCATTTCCAAGTGATGAAATGTTAGGGTACTTATACAACATAACTATTATAGATAATCTTATTATATATGGAAATATCTAATTAATGAGGTAAAATTATGATTATTTTAATAAGTTAAAAGAAAATGAAAATGGACTTGACAACCAACTTGGTAAGAATATTATGAAACACTTCTTAGACCGAATTGGAGAATATCATAATCAAGAAATCATAGATTAATTAATGGAGTTTTGGATCCTATCCCAACTCAATAATCCTAACACGCCCTAGTGGAATGGTGTGAGTGAAAGGAGGAACCACACCTTGTTGAACATAGTGATATCAATGACGAGTCATGCGAGTCTTCCAAGATACTTTTGGGGATATGTGTTACAATCAGGAGCACACATATGAAACCACATACCAACTAAATTTATAAATGGTATTTCATATGAGTTTTGGAGTTGAAATAAAGTCATGTTATCGAATTCACATATATGGGGAAGAGATGCATTTGTAAAGTCCTCTTTAGGTAACAAACACGCACCTAGAGAAAAAATGTGTACCTTTATAGGATACCATAATGAAATAAGGGGATATTACCTATAAAACCCCTCAGATAAGATGGTTATAGTGGACAGACTTGAAAAGACCCGTAAATTTCAACCAAATTGTTTTTCCTAATTTCTTTGGGATTTTACGAGTACGCAGTTTCTGACGGCACAAGATTCTGAGGCCCGGTGTGCCCAAAATCATTTTCCGATGTTTAGATCGGGTACGTTAAGTGAATGAACGAGCGCGTTTTTCTATCTTTTGAACCGGTGGTTGGATTTGAAATCCGAGGGCACCGATGAACTCACAGCACCGGTATTTTCTTAAGAGGATCTTTACTGAAGGTGCGTTTTCTTGGGAGGAGTTATAAAAAAATTGTGGAATAAATGATAAGTAAAATAAATTTGTGTAGAATTTTATTTTATCCATGGAAATTAAATTCTCTCATGGGAGGTTGATGGTGGGGCCCACGACCACCCAACTTCTCATGTGTGGTTATGATGGAGGTGGGACACACACGAGCTCCAACCTTTTCACATTCCTTAAATCCATAAATCCCCCTTTATTCTTTTAACTTCCCTTTAATGTGAAACCAATCACCTCCTTATCTCTCACTCATAAACACTTTCCAACCCATTAATTTAATAAATTCAATCACTTAAATTAATTCTAATAAATGTTTTGAATGTTTTAATTACATGTAAAACATAATAGAATAAGGGGAGGCCTTGTTTTATTAGGTTGGATAGTTGTGTGAGGATATTGGTTGAGGGAGAGCTCTTGTCCCTTGGAATAGATTCATCTTCTTCGGCGAATAACTTACCCACTTCAACGAAGAATGCTATTTCACCGAGGGAGAGCATCGACTCGGCGACTTGGTTTCTTCCGTCATCTTTTTCCTCCATGACCATGGATAAGGCACCAACGCGAAACTCTCCATCGACATCGCCATTCAATCTTCTCTCTGTGTCAAAGGAAGGAGACGTCATTTCCTCCCCGGACATTCTCCATCGACATATACAGAGCTTCACCCTGAAATGCCATTTTCCACGACGATCATCGTTCGACAACTTGTGTCGAGGTAGGGGTGTGTTTTGAATTTAGAAATATTGGTTTTACTTCCTTGTTGATGTTTCACTCTCAACC
The DNA here is from genome assembly GCA_963277665.1 of Viscum album. NCBI lineage: Eukaryota > Viridiplantae > Streptophyta > Magnoliopsida > Santalales > Viscaceae > Viscum > Viscum album. The sequence continues at coordinate 373,940,298 of OY728130.1, read as the reverse complement.
TTTTCTATCAAACTAATGCGGAAGGAACCGGACCGAACTAACACAGTCAGATTCCTCCATTGTTCTTGTTGTATGGTGTTCTCCAACCGTTCTTGAGTAGTGAATAAATGAAAGTTTTTGGAGGTGATCGGAGGCCCGAAAACATCAGAAACTGCCTCGGAAAATCGAGATGACATATGAACGGGAGTATTGTAGAAAACGGATCATCATAACAAAGGACGGACACCTCGGGAGGCGTGCTGTCCAGAGGCGTCGTTTCTGGAAAATTCCAGAATACACGGTGTGTACTTCCAAAGCACATGCCATGTAGTTCAAGTGATAAGTGGCAGAAGTAACAGACATCAAGTGAAGTGACACATGGCATGTGACAACGGTCACACAGTGCGTACTATCCACATAGTTTGACAGAGGAGACTTCGATGGACATGGATTGTATTCAAGGGAAATACACAGACACATACAGAAATACACTTCCACGAGGCATGATGTGTTTTATCTTCATTGAATGGAAGAAGCGGCTTCGTGATCCTCGGCGTGTAATTTTGGAGACACACATACATGGGTAGAACCACACGGCCAAGAGGCACACCTTGTACTACCTTCACTTCAGAAGAAGCGGCTTCGTGATGACTCAGTGTGTATTCTGGGAATACATGGAAACATGGTGGAGTACACGGGTAGGTACTCTACCACACGTCCAAGCATGGCCAGCGTACACAGAGCCGACCCCATAAGATTGGACATGGGGTGTAACCATACCACACACCATGTACTTACTTTTTACATGAACAACACTTTTACATGGGCTCTAGTACATGGATAGTACTCGTAGACTGAAGACATGGCATGTAACCGTACCACATGCCATGTACTAACTATTTACATGACTAAGCCCATGACATGGGCCGTCTCACATGGGCAGTACCCAGTGTCTGATGACATGGAGTGTATTGATTACCAACACGCCATGTACTTTGGAAAATGGCTTGGCCATCTTGTTCTCCATGACTTGGGAACATTTTTCTTGGTTTTCCCCTATGATGTGGGACAGAACGCTGGGATACATCATCTCTGGTCTTCATGGTGGTTGATGTATCCACCCCTTTGACTCGAGGAGCGGACCCTCCCTAAATCGAGTATGCTGTTTGCGGGAACCCTAGAGCTTCTTGCGACTGCGACGACTACTGTGTTGGGATCCTCCGTGGGTTCGACGATGATGATGACTGTATGTGGATCCTATGTGGGTTCTCCAAAGAGGAGGACTGTACTTGGATCCTCTGTGGGTTCGGTAGTGATGACGACTGTACTTGGATCCTATGTGGGTTCAGTAGCGATGGTTACTGTACTAGGATCCTACGTGTGTTCGGTAGCGGTGATATCTGTACATGGATCCTACATGGGTTCTGCAGGGGAGATGATTCGGAGGCTAAGTCTATCATCTCCGCCATCTTCAGGAGTAGTTTACCTATGTGAGCTGAGTCTTGACTTTCAATCATTATCTTCGATATGATTGACTTACTATCCTGTGTGGATTAGGTTGTGCTTTCCTATGTGGATTGGGTTATTCTTTCTTGGGTGGACTGGGTTATACTTGGGCCCGTGAGTTGGAGCCGAGCTGGAATTAATAACTTAGGTATATGTATAGGAATATACCTAAGTAGAGTTGGTTGATACTTCGTAATTGTATATTTCCTTTGTGGTTTATCCTTTGTGGATTTGGTGAGACCTTAGAGGGTCTCAGGGTCCCTACTGAGTATCGTATTCTCACCCCTGCACGGGTTATGCCCGCACTACGTGGTGTTGGATGCAGATGACGGACAGCACTGATTGAGGTGGAGGCTCGTAGAGATGGACAGTACCAGGAGGTGGATCACTGGATAGGACGTACACAGAGTGGACGGATAGACCCGAGGAGCTATGGAGACCATCTGTACCCACCCTTCAGGTGGGATTTCTTGAGGACGGCTCGGAGTTGTTGTTTTACATTTTTGTTGTTGTACTTTCTTTTCAGTTTTACATTACTTTCAGTTGGGTTTGTATTCTGGCCCATTTACTTTCTAGCACTTACTTTTTTACTCAGTTTACTTAGTGTTTACTTCATCTTACGTACTCTATGGTGTTTGTTTACATTATAAAGGCAATGCATTCCCTTTTATCGGGATTTACACCTTTTGTGCTAGCCGCCAGCCCCTAGCCTATAGAAGGCGGGCTTGGGGTAGTCACAGAATGGGCCCTGAGGACGGGTCATGACAATTTGGTATCAGAGGAGTCAGTTCTACATCATAACTTAGGACTCTGATAATTTCTTCTGTGTGAAGCATTAGTTTTAGGGTATTGAGTGTGGTTATCAGTCTAGGGAGTCCAGTGTTGGTTCGGTGGCCGACGTATCCATACACCAGGACCCTGACTTCTGATTTCCGACTCAATGCATGAAAACATTGATTGCATGTGTGTTTCAAAAAAATTCTGAGTGATTACTTTGTGTCAGCTCACCAGGTATACTGTATTAACCGTCGAACACCTGTTTCATTTCAGGATGTCCCCATGATGGCAGCCAGCTAGGGTTCTGAGTTTTGTGCGAGATGACAGCCCACCAAGTGACGAGGCCTAGGTGCAGGGCCCCAATACAGCAGAGGCACCGACAATACCTCTACCCACTAAGCCACTGATGCCACCAGCCCCAGCAGCTGGGAGTGCACATCGCTTGAGTGCACTGCATGAGTTTTAGCATCAGAGACTGTCCCGTTTCCGTGGGGAGATGGACCATCAGGCAGCCGAGGATTGGCTGGAGGCTGTCGTTCGAGTCTTCAGGTGGGTAGGGACACCAGTAGACCTCATGGTGATCCTTGCAGCCAGTATCCTGCACACGACAGAAGGTAGATGGTGGAGCCAGATCCTCCATGTGAATAATGAGGCATCAATTCTTTGGACGGACTTTAATAGCCTCTTCCGCTTGGATTTCGTTTCAGCCACCCTCCGTACAGTGCACATTCAGGAGTTACTACAACTGTGGCAGGGTAGCATGACAGTAGCCCAGTACTCGGCGAGATTTACCGATCTCTCACGCTACTCCATGGACATGGTACAAGACCCATTCTTCTGGGCCTGGACCTTTGAGGAGGGACAGAGGCATGAGATCAAGTCATCAATGATCTCCCTTAGTATTCCAATGCAGGCAGGAGTACTGGAGTGAGCCCTTCTCGTGGAGAGCTTCCATGCTGAGCCTACACCAGCAACGAGGCTTATTGCAGGGTGACACGTAGTGGAGTATTCTACAGCTGGCAGTAGAAAAATGTCATAGAGATCCAAGCGAACCAGACCATCAGGTGGGAGACCTCAAGATAGTGGCTCGAAGGTGCGGGGCACACTCAGTATAGCCAGTCATACGAGAGGCAGACAGTGATATGCATGCAGTGCACAGGGCCACATGGATCGGGACTGTCCGACCCGCAATGCAGAGGAGAAGCAAATGGTTGAGGGACCACCTAGGTAGAGGCATAGGTTTGACCGGGGTGGTCTGAAGGGAGAAGGTGGATGAGGAAGAGGTGCTGGCAGAGTAGTGGGTGGTGGGCGATGCTTTGAGGCTCTACCACCACCACCACTAGGAGGTCCACCCCGACCACAGTTAGCTGGCGGACAGAGACAGGCTCATCTTCATACAGTGTAGGCCTATGAACACGACGAACCTAAGATGATTCGAGGTACTATCTGTGTCTACTCCACCCTCGCTGCTGTTCTTATAGACACAAGAACGAGTCATTCTTTTATTTCCCCTTCCCTTTTCCGGAGCTCAGAGATTCTGACGGAGTCGTTGGCTCGACCCTTACGGCTAGAGACTCTTACGTGAGCAGACTCGACGATTACGCACTGGTGCTGGCAGTGTGAGCTTACTCTAGGAGGAGAGATCATCGGCTGGAATCTTCTTGTAACAGCGTCGAGGCCTTACGATGTCATCTTGGGCATGATTTGGTTATCTACGGTCCATGCTCGGATTGACTGTATTACGCACAAGGTGCGTAGTGTTCACATCGATGGGAGTAGGTTCACCTTCATCGGCAAGAAGGGGGCCTTTACAGTGCAGGATGGACTCACACAGAGGAGAGGACAGCCGATCACTTATCAGTTGTCTAGTCTCATCCTAGGAGAAGTTAACGTGCAGATTCCGAGTTTTCATGTTGTCGTGGATCAGTATGCAGACATTTTTCCTAACGACTTTCATGAACTACCTCCACGCAGAGTGGTAGACTTCTATATTGACCTGTACCCGAGGACAGCCCTGATATATACTCCAGTATATCGGATGGCTCTCTCTAATCTTCGAGTTCTACGGGTACAGCTGGAGGACTTGCAGGGAAAGGGATTCGTTTGACCCAATTTTTCACCTTGGGCTTCCCCGATTTTGTTCGCCAAGAAAAAGGATGGGAGCTTGTGACTGTGTTTCAATTACAGTCGCCTAAACTAGGTGACCATGAAGAACACGTATCCACTTCTGAGGATTGAAAACCTCTTCGATCAGCTCATGGGAGCACGATGGTTCTCGAAGATAGACCTCAGGTCAGGCTATCATCATCTCAGAGTTCGAGATGAGGATATGCAGAAGACGGCCTTCAGGTGTCGGTATGGCCACTACGAGTTCTTTTTTAGGCCTTTAGGTATAACCAATGCTTCAGAAGTGTTCATGAGTCTCATGAAAAATTTCTTCTAGGCTTACCTCAATCAATTTTTTGTAGTCTCCATCGACGACATATTGATTTAATCGACTATTGAGTAGGATCACGCCTACCACATGCGGGTTATACTGGACACACTCTGAGAGCACCAGCATTATGGTAAGCACTAAAAGTGTTAGTTCTAGATTCGAGAGGTCCACTTCTTGGGACACGTCATCTCTGAGGCAAGAGTTTCAGTGGATCCTGCAAAGATCAAGGCAATGCTTTCTTGGGAGCCACCCAGGAGCGTGACGGAGGTGTGGAGTATCCTAGGATTGGCTGGGTACTATCGGATATTTTTGACAGACTTATCCAGAGTTGCAGCACCACTCTCCGCTTTGACGAAGAAGGGGAAACCCTTCATGTGGTCGGATAGATGTCACCAGAGCTTCCAGGAGCTGAGATTGAGATTGACCAGTGCACCCATCTTTAGGCTATCAGAGGAGAGCGTTAGGTACGTAGATTACTACGATGCATGAGGGACCGGACTCGGGTGTGTCCTGATGCAGAAGCAGTCAGTGATCACCTATGGATCACAACTATTGAGGAAGCACGAGCAGAAATACACTACCCATGACCAGGAGTTAGCAGTAGGGGTCTTCGCCCTTAAGATGTGGCGGCACTATCTGATGGGAGAGCTCTTTACAGTCTATTCTAACCACCAGTGTCTCAGGTACATCTTCTCAAAGAAGGACATGAACCTAAGATAGCAGTGGTGGATTGAGTTCCTCCAGGACTATGACTTTGAGATAGTCTATACTCTTGGGAAGGGTAACGTAGTAGCTGATGCTATCAGCAGGAGGTCAGGCATCCAACTACTTGGAGAGGCGACAGAGCAGCTAGCCGCGTTGGAGATATCCTTTGTGGATAGAGATGGGGCAGCCTTTCTACAATCGCTCACAGTCACTCCAACACTAATTCAGCGGGTCAGAGAGGCACAACATGGGGACGTTGATTGTGAGATGCGATGTACACAGATATCCTCAGGACAGGCACCTGATGGATTCTCTGTGGGTGGAGAGCACGTCATCCATTTTAGGGGGAGAACCATGGTACCAGTTTCATTATGGGAGGAGGTGCTGAGAGAGTTTCACACTTCCCCTCCAGCGGTACATCCAGGAGTGGCGAAGATGTACCAGGATCTCAGACGATAACACTAGTGGTCGGGTATGAAGAAGGTTGTGGTAGAGTTCGTTTCCCGATGCCTCACTTTCCAGCTGGTGAAGGCGGAGCACCAGGTAATAGAAGGCTTGGTATAGCCCTTGGAGGTCCTGGAGTTGAAGTGGGATGGGATATCTATGGATTTCGTGATAGTGTTTCCACCTACCTCCAGAGGTCACGACTCTGTTTGGGTGATTGTCAACCGGCTCACCAAGTCGGCCCACTTCTTACCCATCAGAGAGCAGGAATCAGTAGAGATCTTGGTATTCCTCTACGTTAAAGAGATTGTACGGCTTCATGGTGTTCCATCATCTATCATTTCCGATCTAGATTCCCACTTTACTTCCCGGCTTTGGAAGGGGTTGTAGGAGGCATTTGGGACGCAGCTACGCCTGAGCACCGCCTTTCACCCATAGAAGGATGGTCAGATGGAGAGGACCATTTAGAATCTCAAGGTCATGCTCTGTGCATGTGTCATTGACTTTGTTCGTAGCTGAGAGGATCATCATCCTTTGGTGGAGTATGTGTACAACAACAGATACCACTCTACCATCGAGATGGAACCATACGAGGCATTGTACGGACGACCTTGCAGATCACCTCTGTGCTGGACAGACCCTGGGGAGTCAGCACTTGTAGAACCAGAGATGGTCCAGGCCAGGATAGAGAAGGTATAGGTCATCCAAGAGTGGATGAAGACTGCTCAGAGCCGACAGAAGTCCTATGCTGATAGGAGGGGGATACCACTAGAGTTCGAGGATGGTGACCATGTTTTCTTATGGGTCTCACCATGACGTGGATTACAGAGATTTGGCCGAGGTGGCAAGGTATCTCCATGCTTCATCGGACCATTACAGGTCCTCAGCAGGATAGGTGAGGTTGCTTATCGCATGGCACTTCCACCTCAGTTGCACTGGGTGCATGACGTCTTCCACATATCTCATCTGAGGAGATAGGTGAACGACCCGACACATATTATCGACCACCGAGAGCTAGATATCGATGACGGGGAGAATTTTACAGAGGTCTAGGTGGAGATCGAGGATCGATAGGATCAGGTCCTACATGGATGGTCGATTCTTCCAGTGCATATCATGTGGCAGAATGGGAACCTCTAGGAGTGAACATGGGAGCGGTAGGCTCAGATGCGTGCTCAGTACCCTAATTTTTTTTACCATTTGTGATGTATCTTTAGGGGATGTAAAGCCTTGAGATGGGAGTAATATAGAGGCCCATAAATTTATAGGAATTTTTTTTTTTAATTTTTTTGGGATTTTACGAGTACACAGTTTCTGATGGCACCTGATTCCGAGGCCCGGTGTGCCCGGAATAATTTTCCAAAGTTTAGCTCGGGTACGTTCAGTGAATGAACGAGCGTGTTTTTCTATCTTTGGAACCGGTGATTGGATGTGAAATCTAAGGGCACCGATGAACTCGCAGCGCTCTTATTTTCTTATGATGACCTTTAACGAAGGTGCGTTTTCTTGGGAGGAGTTATAAAAAAATTGGGTATTAAATGATAAGTAAAATAAATTTGTGTACAGTTTTATTTTATCCATGGAAGTTAAATTCTCTCATGGGTGGTTGATGGTGGGGCCCACGGACACCCAACTTCCAATGTGTGGTTATGAGGGAGGTGGGGCCCACATGATACCTCACCTTTTCACATTCCTTAACTCAAAAACTCCCCCTTTATTTTGTTAACTCTCCTTTAATGTGAAACCACTCACCTCATTCTCTTTCCCTCATAAACACTTGCCAACCCATTAATTTAATAAATTCAATCACTTAAATTAATTTTAATAAGTGTTTTTAATGTTATAATTGCATGGAAAACATAATAAAATAAGGGGAAAGCCTTATTTTATTAGTTTGGCTTGTTGTGTGAGGATATTGGGTGTGGGAGAGCTCTTGTACCTTGGAAGAACTTCATCTTCTTCGGTGAAGAACGTCCCCACTTCAATGAAGAATGCTATTTTACCGAGGGAGAGCATCGACTTGGCGACTCGGTTTCTTCCGTCATGTTATTTATCCATGACCAAGGAGAAGACACAAATGCGGAAATTCTCCATCGACGTCACCTTTCAATCATCTCTCCGCGTCAAAGGAAGGAGACGTCGTTTCCCCCTCGGACGTTCTCCGTCGACATATACGTAGCTTCACCCCGCGACACCATTTTCCCTGATGATCATTATTAGAAAAATTGTGTCGAGGTAGGGGTGTGTTTTGAATTGAGAAATATTGGGTTTCCTTCCTTTTTTATGTTTCAATCTAAACCTTTTGCTATCAAAGTAATGCGGAAGGAACCGGACCGAACTAGCACGGTGTAATTCCTCCGTCGTTCTTGTCGTATGGTGTTCTCCAACCGTTCTTGAGCGGTGAATCAAGGCATGTTTTTGGAGGTGATCGGATTCCTGAAAACGTCGGAAATGACCTCAGAATATCAGGACGACCAAAGAATGGGAGTTTTGTAGAAAACGGATCATCAGAACAAAGGAAGGACGCCACAGGAGGCGTGCTATCCAGAGGCGTCATTTCTGGAAAATTCCAGAATACACGGCGTGTACATCCAAAGCACATGTTGTGTAGTTCAAGCGATCAGACAAAGATGTAACAGACATTAGAAGAAATGACACATGGCATGTGACACCGGTCACACGACGTGTACTGTCCACACAGTTTGACAGAGGAGACTTCGATGGACATGGCATGTATTTAATGGAAATACACGGACATGGACAGAAATACACGGCCACGAGGCACAGCGTGTATTGTCTTAATTGAAAGGAAGAAGTGGATTCATGAGGCTCAGCATGTAATTTTAGAGACACACAAACATGGGCAGAACCACATGGCCAAGAGGCATGGCATGTACTACCGTCACTTCAGCAGAAGCAGCTTCGTGATGACTCAGCGGGTATTCTGGGAATACACGGACACGGGGTGGAGTACACGGGCAGGTACTCCACCACACGGCCAGGCATGGCCAGCGTACACAGAGCCAACCCCAGAAGTTTGGACACAGCGTGTAACTAAACCACACGCCGTGTACTTACTTTTTACATGAACAACCCTTTGACACAGGTTGTGGTACACGGACAATACCCGTGGACTAAAGACACGATGTTTAACAATACCACACGCGGTGTACTAACTTTTTACACAACTAACCCCATGACATGGGCCGTTTCACATGGGAAGTACCCGGTGTCTAATGACACGACGTGTATTGATTACCTACATGCTGTGTACTTTGGAAAATGGCTTGGTCGTCTTGTTCTTTGTGACACGGGCACGTTTTGCTTGGTTTTCCCCTATGAAGTGGGACAGAACGTTGGGATGCATCATCTCTAGTCTTCGTGATGGTTGGTGTATCCACCCCTTTGACTCGAGGAGAGGACCCTCCCGGAATCGAGTATGTTGTGTGCGGGAACCCTAGAGCTGGCTGCGACTGCGACGATTACCATGCTAGGATCCTCTGTGGGTTCGACGACGATGATGACTATACATGGATCCTACGTGGGTTCAGCAGTGAGGATAACTGTACTTGGATCCTCTGTGGGTTCGGCGGTGATGATGAATGTAATTGGATCCTACGTTTGTTCAGCAGCGATGGTTACTGTACTAAGATCCTATGTGGGTTCGGCAGTGATGACTTCTGTACTTGGATCCTACGTGGGTTCGGCAGGGGAGATGATTCAGAGGCTACATCTATCATCTCCACCCACTTCTTGAGTAGTGCACCTGTGTGAGTTGAGTCTTGAATTTCAATCATTATCTTCGATAAGATTGAAGTACTATCCTGTGTGGATTGGGTTGTGATTTCCTATGTGGATTGGGTTATGCTTTCCTGTGTGGACTGGGTTGTACTTGGGCTCGTGTGTTGGAGCCGAGATGGAATTAATAACTTAGGTATATGTATGGGCATATACCTAAGTAGAGTTTGTTGATAATTCATAATTGTATATTTCTTTTGTGGTTTATCCTTTTTGGATTCGGGGAGACATTTGGGGGTCTCAGGGTCCCTACTGAGTATCTTATACTCACCCCTGCATGGGCTATGCCCACACTATGTTGTGTTGGATGCAAACGATGTACATCACTGAACGAGGTGGAGGCTTGTGGAGCAGGACGGTACTAGGAGGTGGATCACTGGATGGGACGTACATGGAGTGGACGGATGGACCCGAGGAGCTAAGGAGACCATTTGTGCCCACCCTTCAGGTGGGATTTCCTGAGGACATCTCGGAGTTTCTATTTTACTTTTCTGCTATTGTACTTTCTTTTCAGTTGTAATTTACTTTTAGTTGGGTTTGTATTCTGTCCCATTTACTTTCCAGCACTAACATTTGTACTCAGTTTACTTAGTTTTTACTTCATCTTGTGTACTCTGTGGTGTTTGTTTACTTTATAAATGCAATGCCTTCCCTTTTATCAGGATTTATGCCTTTCGTTCTAGTCTCCAGCCCCTGGCCTATGGAAGGCGGGCTTGGGGTAGTCACAACATGGGCCCCGAGCATGGGTCGTGACAAGACTCTCCATATTCCGTTAGAGTGAGCACAAATCCAAAGGAGATAGTGGGAGAGAGAAAGACTTCACTGAAGTCGAGGCTCAAGGTACACAAGAGTTGGTACATGAATAGATTCCACAAAGCCCAGTGAAAGAAAGATATGTTCCAAAGACATAATAACTATGTAGGAGTACAAGAGAGGTTAGAGAACCAAAACGGTATGATTTTCTAGTTACTAATGATTGTGTGTCATTATTAGTTGATAATAATGGTCCTATAACCTACATGGAAGCAGTAAGTGGCATAGATGTTTCCACGTGGTAAGAATCCATGAATTCTAAAATGGATTCCATGTACCAAAACCATGTCTAGATTTGGGTAGACCCTCCATTTGATGTAAATAATATTGGTTGCAAATGGTTATTCAAGAAGAAACTAGAAATGGAAGGGCATGTCAGTGCCTATAAGGCATGATTGGTTGCAAAAGGATTCATGCTGCGTCAGGTCATTGACTACGATGAATCCATTTCACCAGTTTCAATGCTGAAATACCTTTGTATTTTTTGGTCATCTTCTCTTACGATGAGTATGGGATTTGGAAAATGGTTTTCAAAACAGTGTTCCTTATTTGGAACCTTCAAGAAGGTCTCTACATGACACATCTAGAGGGGTTTATGACTCCAAAAAATGCCAATAAGGTATGAAAGTTGTGTAAATACATTTATGTATTAAATCAAGAATCCAGGTCAAGGAAAATTCTTTTTGATGAATCCATAATGAAATTTGGTTTTATCAAGAATGAATGTCAGCATTGTGCCTACAAACAGATTAGTGGGATGCAGTATTTTCCTAATAGTATATGTTGATAACAAATTACTTATTGGAAATATGTTAATATTATTACAGTATACTAAGTCATGGTGGAATAAATTCTTCTCCATGAAGGACTTGGGAGAAGAAGCATACATTCTTGGGATCATGATCTATAATGATATATCCAAGAGATTTCTAGGCCTAATTAAAAGTACATACATTGATAAGATACTGAAGAGATTCAATATAGAAAAATACAAGAGGTGATTCTCTCCTGTGTCACATGATATTCATCTTTCCATAAAAATGTTTCCACTGACACATGGAGAAATAAATATAATGGAAAGTACTCTATATGCATTAGCAATTGGTTCAATAATGTAATGCATGCTAGGTACTAGGCTGGATGTCGCCTACACATTGATTGTGGTTGGTAGATATCAAGCTGACCCAGGTGGCCGCTATTGGATGGCAGTCAAGACTATCCTAGCGTATATGAGGCGTACTAAGTATATGTTCCTGGATTATTGTGGATATGTTGAACATATCATCAATGAATATGAATATTCTATTTTCTAGACAGATCAAGATGATAAGAAGTCGCAAATGGGGTACATATTCCCCTTGAATGGAGGGGTAGTGAGATGGAAGAGATCAAAGGAGACTGTGCTCATTGATTCTATAGAAAAGTCTGAGTATATCTCTATTTTTGAAGTAGCTAATGAAGTATTTTGGATGAAAACATCATCCAAGAGTTGGGTGTGATACCTAGATGTAAAGATCCCATCACACTGTACTGGGATAATACTACAGCAGCGGCTCCCGAAAAAGTTACATGGTCACATCAGTGGATGAAGCACAAACGTCATAAGTACCATCTCTTGAGGGATTTTTCTCATAGAGGTGAAGTTTAAGTGAGAAATATTTCCATGGAAGACAATGTGGAGGACCCCTTTACTAAAGCACTGACTCAGTAGAAAAATGATCATCAGTTGAGTTCTAGTGTGCTATAAGTTGTATGCAGTTGGTTCTAGTCCAAGTGGGAGTTTGTAAGAGTTGGTGTCCTAGAAAAAACTAGTTATACAATAATTACTTGAATATTTAATATATTTAAATATTAAACATATTATTACATATTTTTCTTTGTTCTCCATGACTATTTTGTAATAATGTCCTGGAGTATTTTTCGCATTGACAAGGTCGTAGAAGTTCCCCGCTATGATGAGAATCCTGATGTTCTATGAAAATATTATTAAATATAGTTATTTGTTTGGATGGAATACTATAATATGAAACATTTTATACATACCATCATGTGCGAGTACTCATATGAAGATGGGATTTCCTCTCATGAAGTTCATACTTAGTAATCTCCAAAAAGGCAGATTATGAGAACAAACCCAACAGTAAGAATTCTGCATGTTTTGGTGTCATTAGATATTCATATATACTATCATATGTAATGATACTTTGACTTTAATATTATCATTCAAATGTGTCACAACTTTTGTACTTTGATTTACATATGAAAATTTTCATGCAGATAGTTGGAGGTATGTAGGGTACATTGGGTGTCTCACGAGTGGTGTGTTATTAATCGATAGGTCAAGGAATTATTTTTTCCTTCTATTTATTGAAGATGATATCTTGACACTTTGATTGAAATAGTATCGTCATGCGTAATACCATGCCCATGGTGTGACAATGAGTTTATTTCAAGTATTCAAAGAATGATGTATCATGCACATAGGTTGATGACACTATCATTAATCCTGGTTATATTACATATTGAGCGTTCATATGTGGATGTCGTTTTTGTGAATTTATATTCTTTCTCAATTTTTCCTTGACCCGTTTCTAGACAATACTCTTGGATTTTAGGTAGGCCTACTTAATGCCATCAAGAATGAATCCTATAGAATCACACATTAAGTGTTTTTGGTTTCCTTGGATAAATTATATTTGAATTTAATTAATGAAATAAAATTGTATTCAAGACCATGAAATTTTTTTATTCATTCTAAAATGATCATATAAATTAAATAAATATTTATCAACCACATTGTGTGTAAATTGTATTGATTTATTTTATTGAACATTAATAAAATATTTATTTAAGAGAATAATTTTTTTTTATTTCTTTATTTGGGTGTTCAATAAATGGAAGTATAGTTCGAGCGGACCAAGTCCAGTGAGGTAGTAAAATAATTATTTGAAAGTGGGTAAATATTTATTTTACTAGTTGGAACAAATAAAATAATAATAATGTTGCTATTATCTTTTGACACAAAATTTTATTTTTAAATCTGTTTTGTGCAAGTTGGTGCACCATAAATAATGGCATGATATTATTACTAAAAGCATGGGTTTTCTCCAAGTTTATGAATACATTTAATTTCTGTTATATAATTAAATACAACAACCAAATCCCCATGTCAATAAATAGACATGTATATATATTTTCCATGTACAGAACTGAACACCCAGTGCATTGAGAGTTGTAAAGCATAACAATTTCTCTCTTCAATCCTCTTCTCGCCCCTCTCATTAATGATATATGTTCTTCAAGACTAATGAATAAGTGATCAGGAATTACTGACACAACATAGCTTCTTCGTCATGCTCTCACTCAAAAAATGAGAGGTATCGATTGGAGGCCATAAAAGAATGTGTGGATCACCACAAGAGGGATTCAAGTTTGGATCCTCTCAAGTGAAATAAGAAAATCCATAATGGTCTTTACATAACATCAACATCATAAATGTAGAAAATACTGATGATTTAGGTATTTTTTACTTTATGAAATTAATTAAATTAATTATGAACATGATTTTAAAGATCCTATCTATGGGTTTCAGGCCTCTTAATTATTTCTCTAAATCATTGATTATAATCTTTGCATACTAGCGTTCATAATCGTATTCATCCCAAAATAATAATGGATCTTGGTAAAAAGTTAATATTGGGTATCGGCCCAACAGCACTTCCGCTAATGCTAAAACCAACAGTTATTACACCCAATTTCATTAAATGTTGTAATCCATTAATAACCTAGAGTTTGATGTAATTTATCTTGAGTATCTTGAATTGAATTGAATCAATAATTAATCGGTGAAAAAGACAAATAAAGATTTATTTCTTTCTATTTGAACCTTCATGTTGCAAGTGATAATCCTCATGTGAATGATTCTCATTATAGGGATCCCTTGCTTTAAGATATTGACATCGCTCAAGATATTCATGGGGATATGCCTCTAAATAATGATTCCTTAGAATAGGATGATGTCGCATAAGAAGCCACGAAAGATGAAGATCAAGAACATCATGTTTTGTTGTTGGATGATGATAAGGATGGAGATCAAAAATCTCATAGTGTAATGGAAGATTCATCATACCTAAATCATCAAGATTCTAATTTTCAAGCTCCCAAACAGTGGAGGGGAGTTAGAAACCTGAGAGGTTTTGGCAGATCATGAGGGTGGTGTTGTATGAATAAGAAAATGTGGTTTGCATGGTTTTCCAATTTTCTTATCGTGGTACCTAGTGTGCCAATTCATTTTCATGAAACTCCATCATATCTTATTAATTTTACATCATTTAATTAATTTTTGATACCATAGGTTAACCCATGATTCTTGTTATTCCTGGTAAATGTATATTTATAAATTTAATAATAATATTATACATAAAAAACATATTTAATTTATTATAGTAAAAATGAATAATAGTTTATTATTATAAATCGATTACAAAATGAGAAGAAGATTAAAATAAAAATAATATATAAAAATTATTTTCAATAGTAATATAATATATTAATTAATAAATTAATTTAGATATATATATACTAAATAATTTAAAATTTGTGTACATTTATAACTGCATGTATTTATGTTTATGTGGGTATATACATGTCTGTGAATACATGTGTGTGTAGAAGTGTATGTGTGCATATGATTTTTTTAATCATGTAAATGTTACTAAATCAATTTTTTATATTTCTATAATTTATTTAATTTAATTTATCTTCATAATTCATTAATAATGTAAAAATTATATTTAATAATTTGGTAATATTTATTTATACATATATGTATTTACAATGTACATATAATATTTTAAATATGTTTTTAATTTTTATGAATAATATTTATTCATTTTTATTTATTATGTTTTACCATTTAAAATATGTCTACAATTTATATAATTAACCTATTGAGATTATTTTTTGTAATAATTTTGTTATTTAAATATTTTCATAAAATTATATATAAATATATGTATTTATAAAATTATATGTTAGATAATAAAAAATAGATATATTTAAATAATTAGAAGATAATAATTGACATATCTAAATAATAAATATAATTATTATATTTATAATTATATATTAATATAATTATTTATTAAAAAAATTTAAATATATTTATTTTTAATTATAATTATAAATAAATAATTACATATTTAAATAAATTGAAAATTACAAAAAATATATTTATTTTATTTATATTATATATTTATAATTATGTGAATGATCATATTCGTGATTTTTTTCCCTTGTAGAAGAAGGCATGCCTATTTTCTTTACACCATATATCCTCTTTAATTTGTCATCATTATTTTGCTAATAAATTTTTAGGAGTAGTATCACCTGTTTCATAAACCTTTTGAGTATATATATAATTATAAAAATATATACAACCATTTATAATTATATAAAAATATATTCAAATATATTATTTATAATTATATTTATAAATATATATATAATAAAATAATTATAAAATTATAATAAATATATTTACAATATTTATAATAATTCAAATATATATAAATATATCGATATATTTATAAATCAATAAAAAATTAATTATAAATATTTTTAAAACTATATTTATTAATAGATATATAAATATTTATTTTATGTATAATTTTATAACCATATATAATAATAAAAATTAATTATTAAGATTATAATTTGACAACATTTTTTAGCACTGATAAAGAAAACTATTTATCAACACTAAACTAGCACTGATAATACTAATATTTATCAGTGAATAATTTTAGCACTCATAATTACACCATTAATTAGTGTTTTTTTATCACTAATAAAGAGATGTTTTATAGGTGGTTTATATTTTAGAACTAATAAAATTGATCTTTATGAACACTTTTTTAAATGTACTGATAAAATAAATTCATTTTGTCATAATATAAACCCGAACCGAGGGATGGCATCACTCACACCTTCATGGTTTCACAAAACCTGGCCCATGCCATCGCTGCCAACACTATATCTGAACCATACGATGGCACTCGATTGATATTCTCGATGAATCAATGTCCTTAAATATAAGTTATGAGCACTATTTATCTTGTTAGTGTCTTTGAATGAACTATTTATTTTGTCATACCTCGCCTAACTGCATGCCTTCCCTTCTCGACGAACCAATTTAAAAGCCCCTAAAACAACCATTCCAATTGTATTTGATCTGAGTAAGAGTCCAGATTAGTGTTGATCTATGTGAGGGTCGAGTTTGAGATGGTGACATTCTAGTTCCTTTTAGACTAGGTTATATATTTTCAATATTTTATAATGAATATGGTTTTATTTTCTGGAAATGAATCTCTCTAAGAATAAGTGAGACTGAATGTGAAGAGTGTGATTTTTTTTCAATAATGGGTTTTATTTGATGGGTTTTTGTTTCTTAGTTATGAATTTTGATGCATGTTCAATGATAAAAGGATCTCCTGGATGAGAATAGAAAATTTCATGATATCATTTAATTAATGGTGTTTTTTTGTGTGACCTCATACATCTCCTTCATATCCTTCACTTGTTTTACCCTTTATATGATGATATATTCCAAGATATATAGTATAGGGAAAATAATTGTTTCTTTTTTTCATCAGAGTAGCATGTGTGATCTCTCTTATTGGTTTCATGGACTCTTTTAGGGTACATTGGGGGCCTCCATTATTGAAATAAGCAAGTAGTATCTAATTTTTGTCCACACTTCTCTTGTTAATTTTGGATATGTTGATTTCTTGTTTTTGAATTTTATGTTTTTGACTTCAAATAAAAGTATTAATTACATTAATGGAATCCATAGGATATAATGATGGTTTTCTCACAATTTCCAGTGAATGTTAAATTTTTTTAAATTAAAAAAATATATGTTTGAAATTGTTTTTCAGTTCCCTTGTGAACAATGTATTTGTTAAACTAATTTAATCATCCTCATGAAGGAAGTGTGTAATTTCAATAGGTGTTTTCATCATCAAAAATAATTATCAATTGGTTCTTAATTTCTACAAGTAATTTGAATTTATACATGATGGTCAAAGTGTTAATAATGTGATTCAAGTTTAGTTTTGAATAAAAAATATATACTATGAAATTTTTTTCTTACATTTTCATAGGGTTTCAAGTTCATAATTATACAGTTATATATAATTTTAAAATTTTGATTCCTTTGTAATTTTTTAGTATATTTTATTATACTAATATAATTTAATAATAATTTTTATTAAATATTTATGCTTTTATGCTTTTATTTATTTATAAATTTATATACAATTATAAATATTATAGTATATCATATTTACTTATAATGATTAAATATTAAATTTTATTAACTATTTATACTTTTTTAGTTTTATGGATTTATATAGTAATATACAATTTTTGTTTGATTTGATATAAATTACTATACATTTATAATTTCATAAAATTTACTTTTATATATTAAAATTTTTACTATTATAATACTTTAAGACTACATAAAACTATAAATTAAATATTCTTTTAAAACATATATGTACATCTATATAGTTTTATAAAAAATGAGAGATGGTTATGAGCAATTGAGATGTGAATGTTTTACCTGAAATCTCATGTAGATTTATTACAATTCATAATTAAATAAAATCATTGGAATACACAAACAAATGAGTTAAGAGATATTTGATTCTTCTTAATCAAGTTTGGATCTCCATTCCACTATACATATCTACATTTATTTCATCATAAAGCGCAAGTCATGATTCCTGGATCAAACACCTATGCTCTATAGTTAGTCCTAACATCCATTTGTCAAGCCCCTATTAGTTGTGATGAATGAGTTGGTGTTTGGTGTTCAGATCCTCATTTTAAATAATCCTCCACCAACTCAAATATACTACCTCAAATTTAATCATACTTCATAAATTCCACTATTTCCATGTCCATTGGTTTCAAATCCAATATGAAATAGAGTGAATGTATATCGATTTTTAATTCATCCTTCAAGGGAATTCCCAATTTCTTTCAACTGGACTGTATTTTTTTCTCAGTAGGTTTTATTTTTTTAGTATATAAAATATGTTATTTTAAAAGTAATGGGTTATTTTATTTATCCTTCCACTTATTCTTATTTCAACCTATATCCAAATTATTTACATCATTATTCACTAAAAATTAATTATATCTTAACAAAAATTCTCAATTTTTGGCACAATTATATGCTTACTCGATTATCCATCTTCAGTGAACATAGAAGCTATGAAAAAAACACTAGGAATTTTTTTTCATTACCCATGATTTATCAGTCTCACAAGAATATATTATTTAAATGATCTATCTCAGGATAATATAACCTAAAAATGGAAACCATATACTTTACACAACAATATATTTACACATACATAATATATATTAACAATAACACCATGGAAAATGAACTCCACTACCATTATCCATCCCATATGACATCTATCATGATAGAAATCCCAAAAATTGTGATTTATTATTATCCTTATTGTAACCCCTAAACCCTTATTTTATCTAACATCATCTGCATTGCTTTAATTAGGTGAGTCCACCACAACAACATATTCTCTAGTATTTGTGTTAACATCAAAGTTGTGAGTCTAAGGAAATAATGTGAAATAATAATTTTCATCCTCATCAACTTAATATCCCAAATGGATATTATTTTATTTTGTTTCTTGAGAGTCATCCCTTGTAAATTATGTTCATGTACCTATGTTTCTTGAAATTATATTTGAAGTACTTGTTTCATACCATGTACTATGGAACATTGTGGGTTAATTCAGAGGAAAACATGTACCACCATTGAAGTAATTATATTTATTGAAATCAATTCCCAATTTCCTTCAATATACGATGAATTAATTTTGAACATTCACATTTTGAGATCCTCTAATTTTTATGGAACCATTTTTATATTTATTTTTTTTGTTAAATATTAATATTATGAAATCGTTTTGGATGGATATAAATATATAATTTATGGATTCCAATCATATGAATAAATATTATGAAGATGTGGTGAAAGTGTTCATAAACTTTGAAAAAGATCATGAATATGGACCCTCTCAAATCCATTGTCTATTTTTACATCATTGTTATTAAAGAATAATTATCCCATATGAGTTGGAATAACCCTTAATCTCACATGGAAGAAATTGATATTTTAGATGTTGGATTAGACAATTGGAAAAGGGAATGTAACTAGTTTTGGGATAGAATTGCATTTTAAAGAACATCTGATATAATTAAATTTGTGTACAATGAAGGATATTGAATTAAAAATGTGATTAATGGTGTTAATGATGATGAATATTATATTTTTGAAAAGAAAATGAAATTTTAGGATAAAAATATTTCATTTTCCAATTTTTATTGAGAAGGAAATGATTTTTCCAAGATTTACTTGTATGTTGGTTTCACTAAATGTAAAAATAAATTCATCTATACTCAATCTATTTAATTTAAATACAATAAAAAAATTGATTGACACAACTTTTATTTATCTAGTTTTCCTCTTGAATGATATGATCTCAGAAGATAATGTTATACCAATCTAAACATATAATACTAAATGAATTCCATGTTCAATGGGTATGATATCTAAAAGAATAAATATTGTTCATATGATTGTATACTTTTGGACAAGGAAAACAAATAACTTAAATAAATCCCAATATTATTTACTTTGTGATATAATAATGTTGAATCTGGTCTAAAAATGTGGCATGGTACATTCCAGTAAAGGATTATGAAGCTATATAGAAATGACAATATTGAAATATATAAGACATGGAATTTAGATATAGGATATAATTATAGTAAACTTTATCACCTAGAAACATCTCATTAGTGGAAGAGAATTTATTGTGAGTATCCAAAATTTTGAAACTGGCTGAGAAACCTTCATCTTGCGCTATCTAAAAATTAAGTGAATCTTTTTGGTTTTAAATGTTGAACCATATATACATGGGTGGTTATGTTAGGAAATTATTACACATCATGGTGGTTGTGTATAAATTGAAAATAATTTTTTAAAATATTATTATATCAAAACTAAAACAATTGTATAATTATACTAATTTTTATTTGGATCTATTGAAAACAAAATTGAAATTATTTTGGGATTCAGGTGTTCTGTTTCATAACCCTTACGGAATTAAATATTTCACATTGAGATACAAGTTATATAGAAAATAAATGACATTTCTCATTATGGAAATTTTTTAATATATAGAATTAATAAAACTATAGGGTGTCCCATTTCTGATCATCGTATATAGTCAATTAGGATGATACATATATCTAATATTTTGTTTCTATGACATCACAAATTTCTACCCCGATGAAATATATAGCAATCATGGATGACATAATTTGATGGGAGATTATGTAAATTTTCAAAAAATGTCTCCACTAATAGGTGATAAACTATTTTGTACTGTATAATATATTGATACTGATTTTGTTAAACCTTTTTGATAAAAAATTATGAATACCATTTGGAAAACGTGATAATTTTATGGATTACTGTATTCGAATTTTCAATACATTAGATATTTCCTTGATGTTATTAATATTAAAAAAATGTATGTGATAGTGTAATTGAAAAATTAATAAAATAATCTAAAAAACAATGGATGGAATTATGGTTTGTTTGAAAATTATTTACCTGGGAATATGGGATGTGTTGGCACCAGTGAAGGTTGAAAATGGACTTTTCTTTCTATGACTTCTTACAGTATTTCCAAAAAGAAGATATATCAGCTTGAAAAATTCTTGAATGATGTAAAGGTAGTGGTGGGGTATTCATTATATATGAAGAATATCATGTCAATGACTAATTTAATGATAAAGGGTCTAAAATCAGATGACATTCATGTTTTGGTGTAAGATCTAATGCATATAACTCTACCTTTAATTTTTTCCAATAATTAATTTCATACATTAACCAGGTTCTAGTACTTTTTCAAATCTATATGTACCATTGTTATAGGCCTAGTGAAATTTAAAACTATGGATAAGGAAATTACAATTATATTATGTGAATTGAATATTTTCTTCCTACTATAATTCTTTTATATTATGGTTCTCTTGATGGTTCACTTAGTGAGAGATATTCGACTACATGTTCTTGTACATTATATATGGATATACCCCATTGAAAATTTTATAATTATTTTTATTGGCTATGTCAAAAATTAAAATTTTATAGAGGGTTATATTGTATAGATATATATTGTTGAGGATTCCTTTAAACTCTATACTTACTACATATCTGGTGTAGAAAGAATTAGTCTACTTAAATATCATAACACTAGGAGGCTTATGGGTGAATAAATATATAGAATAGATGTCGTCATAATCAATATTTTAAAACGGTAATAGGCCCACCATTAAAATGTTCATAATAGTTTAGAGGTTTCCTAATATATTTAAACTAATAATGAAATTATTATGCACTTAAATCAATCAAGGGATGAATGTAGGATATCAAATACACATAATCAACACATTATAGATGGGATTCAATAACATATTTTTAACGAGTCCAATGGTAATCAAAATTCAATTTCAAAATGACTTTTATGGCTATCTAGAGGACCAATTGTGTATTTAGTATCATATGATGATAATTTAATTAAAGTTCATGTGTTATATAAAAATGAACATGATGAAGGTGGTTCCGTGAAAAATAGTTGAGATAAAATTCTCGCTGAAGTGATACGTGTTTCTGGTACCAAGGAAAAAAATCAAATTTATATGAATATGTCATTCTTTGGAATCATAAAATAAATTTGGGAGTTTTATTATACAACATTCTATGTTCTTATATTTCAATGCTTGTGGGTTGATAACAAATGTTTTGTTGATATAGGTGAATTTGGAGTCATGAATATTAATTTTTGTAATGAATGGTACAAATAAGATCAATTCAGAATCTCGAAAACCGAATATTTTCAATTTTTATGTTATTGACCAAAACCTTTAAAGTATCGTATGAAAATTCAATTGAGGATGACCCTTTCCTTGGCATGTCAAAGTCATTTCATAGGTGTCTCAGTGTAGAAGGGTATTTTTATATCAAATGAGACAACAATGAAGATATTTTGATACTTGATCGAGTGGTCAAATCTCTTCAACCTTTAAAAATGAGTTCAAGAATAAGATTATATTATTTATGTAATATATAAAAGGTTACCTCATGTAATTATATTTTCCCTGATGTAATAAAATAATCTAAATTAAATGTTTAACTAGTTCAACATATAATGAATTTGGTATGTGATGATGCTACTGAGCTCAATAAACAATAGGTTCTTCAACCTCATTCTTCTCCAATGGTAGAGGAACAATGACCTTATTCACATGCTGATTCTCCCAATCCTGATGAACAATAGTTTACTCAACCTTGTACTTCTCCCAATTTAGACTAACAATGATCTTTTTAATATTTCAATGCTACTAATCCAATGGATGGACATGTTGATGTTGTAGTTATTGAAAAAATGATATATTATGAAGAAATAATGTTACAGAAAAACAAGAGTGTCTTATAATTAATGTGATAACAAAAATTATTATAGAAAAAACTAGAGGCATGAATGTCAAGGTCTGATGGAATGATTATTGCCAGCATATTAAACCCAATATGGCTATGTTCACTAGTTTCATTGGGATTTCCACTCGACAACACATTCCGATTGATGTTGATTCATGGTACCATGTTTTTACAATGCTTAAGACACTTATTTGAGTAGATAATATGGTAAAATTATGATACCTTTATTTATTATACTAAAAAATAATGATACATTTAATTTCTATTCAACATCTCCTTTAGAGTTTATTTATATTAGGTGACTCCCCTGAGAAAATTTTATTAATGTTTTTTGGATATCCTCATTAGGGGTTTCTCACAATTCAAATGATATATAATTGTAAATATACTAAATGAAAAATAAAAATGAACCCACAACATGTGTATACATAGTTGATAATTCAGGCAGTGTGGGATGAAATTATTAGCCATCATGGTGAGATATCTTTTCAGATATGTTATGACTTATAATAAAATTTTCAAAATACATGTATTAGTCTCTTTAATTTTGAGATTTTTTATTGAGGAAATATCAAATGTCTGATGAAAATAAGTAATGGGAATCAAAACCAATATACCCCTATCATAAATCAAGGATGTTGAATGTTTCACCTAAAAAAATTAGTATGTATTTTAAATTTGTCATAATAAATTAATGTGACATGAAAAAACAACATAATTGTGTTCCAATTTTTATATACTGATTGGTTAATCCAAATTCAAATCCCCTTCCATCCCATTACATGTTCAATGGAATGTTTAAAATGTAAACAATATGGGATAATAATAGATTAAAACACACAAAATGAGTTGGAAACATTTATATGTATGAATTAATAAAAATTTATTTTCCTTTAAATCAATATTACATACCAAAGATTACTTATTTTCGAATATTTTATATCTCATTTAGGCATATGAATCATAAACACATGTAGTAGATGAAAAACTTCTATAAGTTTCTTTTATATATCCATTATAGTATAGTGGAAATAATGATGTGGGTTTTGGGGTGACATATCAAACATATTTTACAAAAAGAATAGGGCCCTGGGACAAAGATAAATAAATGGAAGACATGAATACATGATTATATTCCCTTGAAAAAAATATCAAATTTATCATATATTTATAGAAACTATTATGATGGAAATGTGAAAAGAATAAATAACTCAAGTAAAACCTCCACATGAAGATATCATGCGACCCCCACCATCATTGAGGTGATTCACTCCCATTAAATATTTTCCTTTGAGATGTTAATTAATATTAACATAATTGTTTTTTTGAAATGTGAATTAGGAATACATTGACACATTTCCCATACAATGATTCAATATGGTGAGACATAATGTGATTTATATCTTTGCATATCCACACATCACCTTGTTGTGAGGGCTAATGTGTTCAATAAACAAGAAGACACACAACATAATAAATCCATCCAAAAGGCCTTGTGAGAGTGGCGATTAATATAGCTCATGATCTAGGAGTTGAGATACCTATTCCACTTGATGATACTAATATTCATATGTTCGAGTAAGCTATTGTATTATTAATAATTTTTTAGTAAAATCTTTAAAAAACATGAAAACAAATAGGTATTAATTTATAATTTTTTTCTCATGCTATGACATTAATAGTTAATGAAAATATGGCATAATTAATGAATGTTATTAGAAAAAGACAAATGGAATGGTCAAAATGACATTTTGAATCATTACCGAATTATGGATCAATGAAAAAATTGAAATTATCTTTAGAATAACATTACAATACCCATTCAATATCTTCATTTACTAATATTGATGGTTAATACATATAAAATGTCAAACCATGGTATTAATCACATAGTTGATTTTAAAGAACACATTTTATAAGAGGCCATTACATACTTCATTTCTATTTAGAATGTAATTTAAACCCCCAAACTATGAATGAATATGAGTTGCAGTTTTAAATGTATATTTGATGTGTGTTTTTATGATTTTTTATTCCAATAGATGATACTCTAGGTTAATTATGACTAAATAATGTTCATATTTTGTACAGGCATATATATCAATTGTAATTAAAGGGATTATCCCTGAATATAAACACGGACACAATATTAATCACACTACCACTTCTACAGATAAAAAAGAAATTGACATAAATTGACACTATAGTGGAAAAATAGGCCAAATAATTTGAAATAAAACCTATAGATGAAAAATCATCTAAATACCATCAATAAAGGAGTAAAACTATAAAATTTAATCATTTGTAATATATTTTCATTCCTTTTATTAAATATTCATTATTTTGAAATCATGGGGTACTCATTTCATTCAATTTTAATATTCCAAAGTGTTATTTCTTGGTTTCACTACATGGTTTCCCAAAAAATTGACCGTAGGTGATAATGTTTTTAAATTTTTAATAGACAACATCCAATGATTATTAACTAAACAAAAAGTAATGTATTTAATATTGTTTTTAATGAACATTATATTCTGATAGGGAGATCATTAAATAACATGTATATCATGGAATGAAGATAGTCCATGTACACGAGGTTCTTGTGGAATTATACAATTGGAAAAGTGTTAGGGAATATGTAATAATATTTGTCTCTCAAAAAATATCAAAATAGATTACTTGTTTTTATAAATGTTTTTGTAGTGTATAAAACAATAAATGAAAAAATATTATGGTTATTATGTTTATAAATTTACATGAGTTACCATATTCCATCAACAATGTAGCTTCCTAGAAGAGTCATTTTCGAAGAAAATTATTATTTAATTTAAAATATTTATTAATCCTTTTTTTATTAATATTTTCCCACCACTAGTATGACTTTGAAAAATCCTTATATTCATAACATTTTTTAGATTTTTTAGAAACGAATGGGAATAATAATTGATTGTAGAATACAAACATATATAATGAAGAAGTATCTTCATACATCTTATATAATTTATTTTCTCTACATTTTATCATAATTTTTTATTAATTTCTTTAGTATTTATTTCAAAGACATAATTTTTAAATTTTAACCAAGATAGAAAATAATATAATTCATTATTAAGGATGATTCACTCATGTACTATGATCGCACACTAAAACAGATTCATGGTGTACTTAGTATGATTCAAATTGTATTCTTTTAGTTGATAATTGACATTTCAATAATGTATTATTTCATATTTATGTTTATTTTCATTATTTATAGTATCAAGAAGATATGAATGTTTTTATTATACATGTGTATTCTATTTCTCGGGTTGGGGTATTGGGTTCGATGTTTCTCTTATCGATGAGATATTGGACTTCATTGCTTAAACTGAAATAATGAAAAGGAAATGAGTCATGAATGTATACAACCATCCTGGAAAGGTGAATTTTTTTGACTAGTATGAAAATAATGTTCAATGAGAAGGTTATATTCTTTATCAATATGGTATGGTTTTACACATAATAATATTTCTTATGTTCCAAATTATCAAAATCAAAAATAAATGGTTGAATACTCATGCAAAAAATGTAATTTATGCATGATGATGTTACCAATCACGTAGAATAGTTATATCAACCTTTCCAGCATTTTTTCACCCAAAATTCAATACACTTATTCTACCTTAAAACAATTTCAACCCTGTATTGTTAGCATTCATCAATTTCCATCATGTTCCCACCACTTCCTTTATTGGAAGAGAAATTTATCTTTATATTACCAATAACATAGGTAATATTACTTCATTCATAGTAAAATAATTTTCCATAAAAGTAATATATTGTTTTATATTTATGATTAATTTATTTATTTTTAGTATTGATCACATAATAATTATTTTCTTATATATGTGTCTTATTTTCTTCGAGTTTTTGTGGTATGTTCATAGTCTCTCATGATAATTATTGATTATAAATTGAGGCCACAACTGAGGTAAAGACAAATGTAAATTGGTTCATGAATGTATATTGTTGTCATGAAAATGATAATTTTTACTTAATAGTTAAATAATTATTCATCATTTTATCTATTATTGGTAATTTATTTTTCATAACATTTTTATCAAATTCATATATAGTTTTGTCACTAATCATTTGGGAAGTTGTATGTTTCTTTATACTGTATAAATCATTCAAAACAAGAGATAACATGTTTATTTCTGATTGAAGAGAAGCCCCTATGTTGCTTTAATATCATGAATAATTTCATAGATCATGGGGTTTCTCTTCCATCATAATTGAACATGTTCTCTATTTTCTAGATTTTTGGAGATTTTTAAATGAAGAACACACACCTTATACAAAAACAGTTGTACCCCAATTCAATACACAACGTGTTCATTGTGATTCAGATTGAATGTTTTTAATTTATAATATACATTCTAGTTAAAATCCTACATTACATACTCAAAATTGACCAAATACATTAATATTATTTTGATACATTATGATATCAATTTAAAAGTTATTTTTGATGTATAGGAATTAGTGGTACCTCAGTCTGATAGACGATGTCGATGGTATAACACAATTTGTGTATTTTAATTTAAAGTGACATTCATTTTAGTAAAAAAAAAGCTGCATACTAAACCCCAATAAAATGATTTCATATTGTTTTAATACTTTAGTAAAATAATCTATAATCCATTTTTCACATGTAGGAATAAAACTAACTTCAATATATTGCATTGTGTGACTGATATGTATCTTATTGGGCCTCTTATATAATATTGACATTATTTTTAGTAAAAATAAAAACTCACACACCAAAATCAAGAAAATGGACTAATACTATAGTTTATACATTAAAAAATCAATCTATAAGTCATTTATGAAGTTTAATAATCAATTGAAACTCAATCAGTTGCTCAATGTTACTAGTATGACTCTATGTGTGACTTTTTATTTAAAATTCACAACAATTTTAGTAAAAAATTTACATACTATAAATAGAAATAACACAATCATATTGTATTTATTCATTATGAAACTGTTCCAAAAGTAATTTGAGATGATTAGGAGTAAACCACTTCTCAATGTGATCCATAATGATAGCAGTATAACTCAAAGTGCTAATTATAAATTTAAAATTGACATTATAGTTCAAAATGTGTGACACTCACTAAAGGCTGAAAAATAGATATCTTATTGTCTTAATAATTTTTTAAAATGATTCATAATTCATTTTTTTCCAGTTAGATAGTATTCTCATGTAAAATTGACATATAATGTGATCATTATTACTCAATGTTCATGAGTCAAGTTTCAATTGTCTTTTTAGAAAAAAGAACATTTGGCTTCTTAAAAGGGAGTAATCAAATTCTTATTATTTTGATATTTAATTAAAAGAGCCCATATGTCATTTATGACATGTAGAAATCAACCCCACCACAATATGAGGCATGTTGTGACCAGTATAACTTAAAGTGTGTCTTTTTATTTAAAATTGAAATTAACTGTTATAAAAAGAACAACTAACATACTTAAAGCTGAGATTACAAATTCATATTATTTTCATACATTATTAAAACAATTCATATGTTATTTTTTATTTTTAGGAATCAAATAACATCAATATGATGCATAGTGTGACTGGTATGACACATAGTGTCTGTTATCTATTTAAAATTGACATTTTGGTTAAAAAAATTCAATCTCGTAAATAATAATCAAACATGATCTAACTATCTTGATAATTTAGGAAAATTATTAGGAAGTAGTCTCTCATAAAACAGACGCAGGATGTGACTCATATGGATCAAAGTGTTTGTTACCAGTTTCAACGGAAAATTTAATAAAAAAAAAAGTGACATAATCTAAATAATGAAAATGTATTTGGTTGGATTTGATAATAATGGATAATAATCTATATATAATTTTTTTACTATATAAATCAACCCCACCTCAATCCGATGTGCATTGTGAGTGGTATAACTCCATATCTTCCTATTTATTTAAATTTGACATTAATTTTAGAAGAAATAACATGTCACAAACAGAAAACCCAGAAAACACAATCATATTATTATAATAATTTAATAAAATGATCCGTATGTAATTTTTTATGTGTAGGAATCAATCTCACCTAAATATGACATAGGGTGTGAACAATAAAACATTAACTGTGTCTATTTATTTAAATTGACATTAATTTTAGTAAAAAGAAAAGGTGGCATAAAGAAAAGTGAGAAAATATAGTTATATTGATTTTTTACATTTGAAGAAAATAAATATTCATTTTTTATATGTAGGAATCAATTTTACCTAAATATGATGCACTATGTGTGTAATATGACTCCATGTGTGTCCTTATATATAAAATTAAAATTAATTTCAGAAAAAAGAAAAATTGACATACAAAAAAACTTTAAAATACATCCAAATTATTTTTAAACATTAGAAAAGTGTTATATAAATCATTTCGATGTATAAGAATCAACTTAACCTCAATATAATATAGGGTCTGATTAGTATGACCCATTGTTTTTGTTAATAGTTTAAAATTGACATTTTTGTTCAAAATATGTCACTCACTGCCAACCTATAAAGCATGCTCCGATTTTCTTGATAATTCAGGCAAACAATCCATATGTCAATTTTAGGTATTTGAGGTAGTATCACAAAAAAACTGACACAAAATGTGACAATTATGAATCAATGTACATATTTTTACTTTGAAATAACATTTCAATAAAAACACATGTGACATACTCAAAACTGGTAAAATTTATTCAAATTGTTTTGAAAATTTATAAAAATGATCCATATATTTTTTTTTATTTTTTAGGATCTATCCCACCTCAATATGATGCACTGTGTGACCGGTATCACTCCCAATGTATCTTTTATTTTAAAATTGACATCAATTTTAGTTATAAGAATAAGTGACATACTGAAAAACAAGAAAATGCATTTGGATTATTTTGATACTTTAAATAATGATGCGTAAATCAATTTTGACTTTTCGGTATTAATTGAATCTCAATATGAAACATGGTGTGACATATATAACATCTAACATCAAGTGTGTAATTTTATTTGAAACATCATTTTATTAATGTGTCCATTTATAATAATGTTTAATTTATTTTATTATAGTATTAAAACATAATAGTTTTTTCTTATAGGGGTTGATTATTTTTCATGGTTTTGGGTTATTTTTTCCAAAACTAAATATTTGGTAAGATATTTTGGGGATGGGATTAGGGAATCTAAAAATGATGAAAAATTAATGTTTAAAAAAGTATATAGATTTTAATTGTAACTGTTATTATATAAACTAATTTTTTACATTTATAATGTTTTTTTATTATTCATGATGTAAAAATTAATTCCATTTAATTATCTATTTGATTATAGGTTATATGTATTTTCAATAGTTTTTTGTTATTCAATCGTCACACAATAGTAGCTTTGGACTTTATTATTGCTATTACAATCACCGATAAAGGGGTACCTTTATAATAACTATTGAAAAAACTCTTAAAGGGAGGCCTTTAATATATCTACACTAGTGTTCATAAAGAACATCCATTATCATCATATATTGTAGCATTGATAGTCATGACCCCTATTTAATGGTACTGAGTCCAACCACTCTTTTTTATCACAATTAAATTACATTTTTTGTTCTTTTAAAGATCCTATCTATAATAGTTACAGGACCCTAATACTAACCTTCCTTCCTTGAATCCTATGTTCTCTTCACAAAAAAAGGAGTCACACTTCATCCACTAAGGAAGTATTCCATCCCCACAAAATAAACAAGATATGAGAAGATGCTGGGGAGATTAGAAATCTAAGACAGAACTCTAAAAAAATGGCAAGATTGGGGTTTTCCCAAGGAAACTGAATATGTAATCTTGGAGTGGACAGATAAATGACTGAGTGATTGATTCAACACCATGAAGGGGAGGTGAAACCCTTTGAAAAAATAATTCACATCCAAATAAATTGGCCAAAGATATCTCACCGTAATACCAAATGAAAAATAACACCAACGGTGTGGTGGAATAAGGTGTATAGATGGGTGATCCTTATACAAATCGTGACATGGTTAATCAATATCTACCAAAAAATATCTATGTATTTCCTAGGTGTATAGGTGTGATTGATAATTGGACCCACCAAAGGCCGATTCCCACAGATATATGCTGAAACGTGTAAACATTAGTTAGAAGAAAATGAACACCAATAGTCTAAAATTGAGCATTTAAAATATAAAAGGGATAATTTTTCAGGCATGAATAATAATCATTATAATATAAATTTGAATGTTAAAATCATATAAATTGTAAATAAAAAAACAAAAAATAAAAACAAAAAATAAATAATGGATTGTTCTAAATCGATAGCCTATCCTAATTAGAGGGTATAATATGAGTTTTGGATTAACATAAATTATGATTTTCGGGGTTTTCTGTGATGATCAAGTGAAATTTTTGAAGAATCTCTTATATCGTAGAGAATTGGGGATACAATTAGTTCACCATTCCTTAAATAACTTTGTATTCCCTTGAATTATTTGCCAAGAGCACACAATATAGTACCCAGTACATCAATAATGGAAGGTATTTCACACCTGATGAAGACAAAGATTTAAACATAAGAATGTAAGGAAATGATGATGTATTTTATAACATGAGATATCATTCCATGAACAATCATTCCAAAAAGAAATAAAAATCATGGGTTTTGTGTGATTACATTATGTACATTCACAACAGGTTCTCCAAATAAAATAAGAGATATATCATCAAATTCATGGAATCTGTATTAAAGTAAACTACTCTTCCTACTAATAAGTTGTTGAAATGTATGGGAGACCCTGAATGAAATTTTGATAATAGGCTCCTAAAAACTGAACATGATATACAACTCAGAAATAGACAATGTTTTGAAATTGAATTGTAACCAAATTTGTCCTCAGTCTGAATTATGGAATTTCATTTTATTTCTTCAAAATGAAAGTTAACTTATTTTAATTCTTCCAATTTAATTTTATTTAAACATCTTCAAAAATTGTTTGAATTATTTTTATTATGCTCATTTATTTTTTGGAGGGTCGTTTATCTATATTGGGACTCTCCAGTTCCATTTGGTGCTTTGTTATCTGGGCACTTGCCTTCCCATGATCGTGCTACCCGAACCACATGTGACACCCTGGAAATCCTCTACATGTTATTCTTATCTATTGATTTGCATCTCCTCTGATTACCTCCAATTCATCCATATGTGTGATTTAATTAGGTTGGGTTTCTACCTTCTATTGTGTGTGGATTTTTTTATTTTCCTAATTGATCATGTGGTATTGGGGCATCTTTTGGTGTTAAGGGAATTGATCTCCTCTACAGGGTGTCACATTTCCCTATAAATAATTTTCCTCTCATTTATTCAAGAAGAAACCCATGGATCTCCATTCCATTTTACATCTTCATAGCATCAATTGTGACATTTTTTACTCTTCAACTTAATCTGAATCCCATATTATACTGGAGATAAAATACTCATGGAAGAACTGTGGTATTTCTTATAAATATTTCTAGGAACAAAAATGGTGAGGATTATTTCTATAATCCTGGTGTTCAGCATATCATGATTCCATTGTAGAAAGAACAATACTATTGTAGTGGTACCCACTACATCACTTTAACTACCACTTATTTGTGGTTATTCGGAAGAATATAAAACTCATGTACTTTATTTAGTGTTCCTTTTCACCTATTTGTTATGCATTTTCACTTTTAAATGTTTATTTATTCAATATTAATAAAATGACTGTGTATGGGTGGTGTTCTTTCCATGAACATAGGTTCCCATGGGATTGAATCGTGTTAAAAAACTATGTTCTCTACTTCTTTCTATAATTCATGTATTTTATTTTTTAAATTTTTATTATTTTTGAATTATATAAGAAATGTTTCAATTAGGTCTTGGTGGGGTTTAATGTTATTATTTAATTTCTTTACCCCTTCCACTTAAAATGTTATATCAACACCTCACTATTTTTCTTTTGTTATTTCATTTGATTCATGTTTAATGTTTGTTAATTCTAGTTTATATTCAAATTTCACATTTTAATCTATTTTTAAATCAGCACCATATATTTAATATTTTTTAAATCCACTGTCCCATATTTATTTCATATCATTTAAAATCCATTTGGATAGACATCATTTTCCCTAGAGATTAGTCTTTTATTAGGGGTACAAGATTAACATTTTCTAAAAGAACCTAAGTTTTACTTTATGGATAAACATTTTAAAAACTATATTTGAAATCAAGAAATTTGATAGTGATAATGAATTTAATCCTGGATAAATTTATATGAGAACCCTAGTGTTTTAGCATGGCTGAATTGATTCCCTATTTTATCATAAGAAACATGTTTTCACAAAAAATGAAATTAGATAGACCACCTTTGAGTACCATTATGTAGCCCATGGCGAGATATTTAAGTCACTTATCTGATTTTTTTCTTTAGGACATACTATAAAAGACAATTTACTTATGAGTATGATACTATTGCTAAATTGATTAAAATGGAGAAAATATACATGACTTCTTCATTATATTGTAGGACTTATAAAAGCACTTCTTTTTATAGTTTAAATGACACCTTTTACTTATATTATATTATATGTTGATGAATTTAACAAGGTAATGTTAGATAATTCTTAAATTAATGTTTATTTTGATGATTATAGTCACAAATGATCATTTTAATATAATTAGATAATTCATATATCACAATAGATTAAACAACGATGTAAGTAAGAGACTCACTGAACATTAAATACCTTATGTTATCCCTTATTTCTAATGAAATACACTCTAAACATATAATACATAGTGAGGAATAAGGCTTATTATCTTGGGGAAACCACATTATAAAGGTATGAAGAAATAGTTTAGTAAGGATAAATGAAATAACAATAAAGAACCCAAACCTAGGACTAATACTAGGAAATATAAAGTCTCTTTCTTCCATTCTGGAATGCCTATAAATATTAAGCATGAATGTATTAAAATCAGTCATATATTAAAATACATGTATCCCACTAATCAGTCCCTTATAGTTGAATCAGGATATGACACAGATGAAGTCCTTAATGTTTCGAACCATGCACCTAGTCAAGAGTGGGTGCTTCAATCAGGTGGTTCATTTCACATGATTCCTTTTAGATATTTGTTCATATAATTCATTGAAATGGTGTAAGGACATGTTCTCATATGAAATAATAATAGGTTCAAGGTTGGGGAAAATGTTTTATTTTAGTGGAACTAAATCATCATTCCATAATCACTTTCCATGATGTATGGTGGGTTCCCAAATGTCATAGAAACCTAATTTCCTTAGGGATCACAGATCAAATGGTGTTTAATTTTAGGTCTGGAAAATGTTGTCTAAAAAACTCTAAAATCTCTAAAACAAACAATAGGGTGTCACTTATCAATGGGATTAATGTCTTGAATGGAAAGACCCATTCCATGTAGTTGGTTAGCATCTACAATAACAACACTGATAATACTATGATTTGGAATATGATATTTGGTCATGTTTTCTATCAATTACTATAAGAACTCAACATGAAATGCATATTTAGTGACTTGACAATAAGAAATATTACCTTTTTAAAGATTTTTTGATAGGAATGGACAATAGGTTACATTTAATAGGTCCTCCTTTAATTATTATACCCCTTTAATACATCCAATCTTACTTGAGGGGGACATCCAGTACTACCTCACGTTATATAAGTTCTGACATTATCACTTTTATTCATGAATTTTCTAGAGAATAATGGGATTAAATTGTAAAAAATAACTTTTATTTTTTCCAAAAAATTAAAAACCCATAAAACCATGGTTGAAAACCAAATTGGGAAGAAAGGTACAATGATGAGAACTGGTAATGATCTAGGATAACTATCCACTTAATTCCTTCAATTTTTTGAAACTAATGGTATTATATAACATATATATTTTTCAGAAACTCTAAAAAAATGTATTAGTAGAAATAATGAATAGGATCATCCTATAAAGAGTGTAAAGAATGATTTCATTCCTGGGAATGCCCAAATAATTTTGTGAAGAGAATACTAACACTAATGTTTACCTAATTAATAAAATTTCTTATTATACTAATAAATTAAAAACAACTAATGAATTTTGTAAATGTAACCCAACCTCTAATACCAACATATGCGTCATTGGTTGTAATTATTATACCCCCACAAAAACAGATAATCTGGAACAAATATCTCTCAAAGGAATAAATTTCAGGTATCTTGGGGGTGTTAGGGGGTATAAAATATTGGTATATTATCTTGGATACAAGTAATTAATAGTAAGTATAGATGTATTGTTCCATGATTCATCATCCCCAAAAACCAATATTGTCTCATCTGGAAGCACAGATCACGATGTTGAACATGGAAATGAAGATGATCCCAAAGGAAATTTTGAGGCAACTACCAAGCCCACTTACAGATTACCTCGTCCAACTAGTTGGGATGATTATGAGTTTGGTTATGTTTTTTATTCTAACTTCTATCCTCGTTCAACTAATAAAGACCATCAATTAACCTAAGATAGAGAAAGGACAGTTCCTAGACCTCATGCTAGGTTCAGGAAGTGTGATATGGCATCATATACTTTCCTTGATCCCTAAGATCATGCCTATGATTTTCTGAATGACTATAAGAATCACATAAATGAAAAATACTCAAGGAATTGGGTATTTTACACAATTGATGAAATTAACCCATTAAGAAAAATCACACATAATCTATTTTAAATAAACCACCAAATGAAATATTTATTGTTTATAAATGAGTTTCTATGATAATGGAATATATCACTGAGGGAAATAAATTAAATTAAATTTTAATGTTAGTTTATAAATACATCCTTAAATGAAAATTAATTTATTTTTTGGAAAAAAGTTCCCCTGTTTTCAATCATTCTTTTATTCAGATATTACATTCTTTTCTTCTTATAGTGATCTACACATTGAAGAAATGTAATTTAAAAAAACCTCCTTTCATGGAAATTTAAATGATAAAATCTATATAAAACTTCCTTATGGTTCTAAGGGATTCATACTAAATCAAATATTTATATAAAACAAATCATTTTATGTTTTAAAAAAAATCTATGCAGTGGTATAAAATGTGATTGCATTATATTAGATAACAAGTATACAAGGATTCATCATGATGCATGAGTCCATTTAAAATCAAATAAAAATTTACGCTTTATCATAAACATTATATTGAGGATAGTATTATCAATTTTAAAAATATGAGTCTTATCATTGCTATAAAATATCAATTAAAAGGAATGTTTGAAATAAAAGACTTTGGTGCAGTTGTGATAAACTAGTGTGTTGATATAATTAGGGATAGACCAAATAGACTGATATAATTTTCTTGGAATTCATATATTGTAAATATTATGAAGATATATATGTTTTAATCTCTAAAATCTATTAGTATACCTCCTTGACAACACTTAAAATTATCTTTAATAGAGACACGAATAGTAGCTCATGATGTACATTTTAGGTATCAAATAGCCTATGATATTATAGTGTGGATTATCATGTATAGTATGATATGCACAATGCCTAACATATACTAAGAAATCTACACCCATAGAATATTTATAACCAAACCTTGGGAGCCATATTGGAATTCCCTTATGTGGATCCCTCTATACCCATTGTTTTTTAATCTTCTGTTCCGTTATATAAAAGATGATTATACTTTTAAAATTATTGTTAGATATATAGACAATGAATTTGTAGGTTATATTGATATTAAAAACCTTTTATTGGTAATGTGTTCACATCATATGAGACCCTATTTCATGGAAGTAAAACATGTAGTTCATGGGTCTCTTTGAATATTAGAATATGAGTATATTACCTTAACTGAGGCACTAAAATAAGCCTTATGTCTTAAATTTTGATATTTTTAACTTAATATTTTGAATTATATTATAAATGTATATTTTGATAGTCAAACCCCACATCATTTTTCTATAAATTTATTATTTCCTAGTAAATTGAAGATCATATACATCAAGATATAATTTAATAGAGTTGTTGTATAATACCGAACCATGTCCTTCAATTAGTAATATATTGATGATAACCCTGGTGATAGTTTGACTAAATCTATGGAATTTTCAAAATTCATGTTTTTTTAGAAACATTTAAATTTGTTCCCATTATATATCTAACGGTTCAGGAATCTCTCCAATTCCATTGGAAAATAGTGGATATTTTTGAATTATGGAATTTCATTCTATTTTTTATATTGAAATTTACCTTATTTAAATTCTGAAATTTAATTTTATTTGACACATTCATGAAAAAAAATTTGAGTTATTTTTATTATTGTCTTTTATTTTTTGGACCAATAATATTTAATGGGACTTAAAATTTCTATTTGGGGATTAGTTAGTTGGTCCCTATCCAATGGTCAACCCTACTACCCATGGAAACTATGACTACCTAAAATTACTCTACATGTTATTCTCTATCATTCCTATTGTAATCGGGATAACCATCTATGAGGTTAAATTATGTTGTGTGGATTACTTCTATTGCACATGGAATTGTGGCATTATCAGATTGGTCATGTTGTTTTGAGTTGTCTATCAGTGTTAAGGGAATTGATCACCCTTATGTGTTGTCTCTTCTCCCAATAGATCATTTTTCATCTTCTCTAGTTTTTTCCTTCAATGTGAAAAACTAACTCTATATACCATTGTACATTTTCAGAGTGTCTCTTAAAACTTTTTTCTCTCTCCAACTTCATCTCAAGCTTAGTTTATGGTGGATACAACATCATTCCATGTTGGATGTAGTGAAACCCTTCTTAACAATTATTCCATGAGAAGGAAGGTGGGGAGGAGTTATTAAATCATGGTGTTTGGCATATTAATATACTAGGGTGAAGAGAATAGGATGGATAGAATTTTAACCACTCTAGCATAATAATAATATTTTTAGTTTCATTTATTCAGAAACCTATAAATCATATATCCTTTTTTTTCTTTCTCCTTTCCTTTTAGTTCTCACTGGTTTTCACTTGCACCATTTTATTTCATTGAGATTAATAAAAAAATTATGGGTGTAGTTTTTTCCATGAAATTAGGTCCCCATGGTACCAAAGCACATTAATATTTCATCAAATCTTGTGTTTTTTTTTTATCAATAATTTTCTACATGGGTAATAAAAGATCTAGTTTTTTCATTTTTGGGGCATGATAATCTTCTTATATTTGGTTCACCCCTTAACCTCAAATCAATAATGTTCAATATCAAGGAAAATTTGATGATATTGTTGTTTTTAATGATATATTATCAAGATTCAAAGAAACTACTAAACCTACTACCTTTTTAAAACAAAATCTAGATACTAATGAATGATTTAACTTAAATAGTAGTTGTGGGAACAATTTTAAATCAAACATAACAGATTATCGACACAAATTTAGGGGAATCGTATATGAATTCCACTTTGTCAATAGTATTCAGTATAATGGGGATGTTTATACATCATGTGAACCTTAGGGCCTTTATGATTAATTTTATATAATGGTTGAACTAGAAGGAATTTAAGAAGAGAAAAATATTATCCTCATGATCTGAATCTTAATTAGATATTTTTCTATTCCCAAGGGAATTTAATGTGGATGGATAACATTGTGAAGATATTTATAAATTGAAAAATATATTTGGAAATAAATTTCTTTTATCTTCATCAACACCTCACATTACTATTTCTATAGAGAATGATCAACTTCATAAATTGGAAAGCTGACATGTTTGGCACTATAGGAATAGTAAACACCTACTACACCAAATAATGTAGTTTTATTTATTTTTTGATCATTTTTTATTTATGTTTTTCTATTAAAAAATATGTTATAGTGTTTGAATTTTAATACAATTCTAAATTGAAATAAATACCAATCTATTTTCAATATATATTTATTACAATCACCTCTTGTGATCTCCATCAGAAATTTCCACTACCAATTCCACTGTTAGTTGTATCATAGGGTTTGAAGGTGACCTTTGATGAGAGAGATTGAGTGGATTTACTTGGATGAGTTATAGTTTCAATATAAAGAAGATGGTGAATAGATGAGTTTCCTCATGTTATCATCATTTTTTTATCTACTTTATTCCATCCATTTTTTTGAAGGGGATTGTCAATTTGATAAATGGATTGTATATTTTATTCCAAAAAATTTTTTATTCCACCATTTTCTGATGATTATCCCTTTTTTCTCCCACCTTCCATTCATATTTCTCTATGACCAAAATATTTTCTTCCTAAACCAATCCTTATACATACCTCAATTTTCATTCACTGGTTTTTTAATACCACTTATAGTAGGTTGTATTGTTTTAATATCCCTATTGCATTCAGATATAAAAATCCACTAATTTTTATCACTAAAAAAATGGAAATATACAGTTCTAAATATATATATATTTAAATAGTAGTTTGTAACTCTAAACAAATATTTTATAATTCTGATTATCTTCATAAATATTTTTTTCAATGAAAATAATTTGTCTCCATGGAGAATTAAATTACACAAGTTATAATCCCAAATATGAAAAATAATAATTACAAAAATTTGTGAATCCAAATTCAAGCTCTACTAAGCCCAGAATATGTCGAGGACATCATGGTGGATTGATACATTGATCTAGAATCCAAATTAGTTTAACCATATTTTCATAATGTCCAAAACTCCACTCATTGGGTGGAAACAATTGGGGTTTTAATGCCAAATACAACAATTATCAATGCCTTGATTAATCATTTTTTGACCTGAATGCATGAAATCAAAATTTAGTGGATTTATGAGAAACAATTACCAAATCATTTCAAGGGGTTTACTACGTGAAGCAGATGTGGCTAAAATATAAGGTGAGTTTTAATCAAGTTTTTGGAAATCATTTACAACCATTTATGGGTATCATACATGTTTAATGGTTTTGGTGAACCAATTGAAAATAATTGCATAAAACATTATTACATTTTCGTGACTAAATTTAGTGATCCTTTGACAAATTTTTTTTACATAGTTGTTTCACTTAATGAAACTAAATATATAGAGATTATTTTTATTTATGATCTTACAGGGTCTTTAGAAGACCACAAAGAGAATGTTCCTCATTGGAGTGACACCAATGGAGTGTAAATTTCCCTATAATCCAATTTGTATGTCAAAAACTATAAAAAGAAGAATTGTGTTAACTTTAAACTGGAAGAGGCAGTATATTTTATTGAAAATAATATTGTTTAAGAAGGGTAACATGAGGTATAAGAATCCCACATCGAAAAGGTCATAGGTATAAAAATAATACTCCATGAGAATGAGGTCAAGGATGAAGGAGGGGGTTCAACAATTTCCAACCACAAAAAGAAATATTCAATTTTTTAATAGTAAGAAGTATGTAAATTATATCGATGAATGTTGTATTATGAGTCCCATATAGAACAACACATAAGGAGACATATATTTTAGTGAAGAAGATACTTTTTGTGATTCCCATGAGTTGATAGAACAAAAAATAACCAAAAATCATGGTATTTGGTATCTTGAAACTAGAGATAGAAACCAAAATATAAGTCATAAGAAAATTGTTTACAAACATATATTATATGATTTGAAGAGATATATTATTTGGAGATCTCCCAATAAAATTTATATATGGAGGGGGATATGTTATGATCATGAAAAAATAAGACAGTCATGATTTCATTTTCAATGTCTACTCTGTACTTGTCATGAATACCAACTTCTTATTTCTTTATAAATTCGTGGAAATAGTAATTCACATGATCATAAAAAATAAAAAAAAATGGTTTTTGATGAAAAGGGAAGGATGTTCACAAAAGTACTAATGGGGAAGAACCACATGTTTCCACTTATAATCCAACCCAACATGTCATTGCGTTTGATGACGGTTCATTATGATAAATACTGGATATAGATTCTCTTGTCTAACCATTTATAATTTGAATGTTTAGGATTATTAAGAAGAAAGAAGATAGTGAGGGTGAATCCTATCATTCATCACCCAAATCATATATGATAATGTCGTCTTCTATGAATATAATATGGAAACAGATTTGTAATGAAGGCCAACTGGAAATCAATAGTGCTACTAAAGTTAGTTCACATTGATATTTTTTATCCTTTGAATACAAATTGAAATGGACAAATGAGGTATTATTTGACATTTATTTATAATTCTAGCATGAAAAAAATGATATATTTTCTAAATATGAATTCATAATTGTTTTAATATTAGATGAATCCAAGGATATGGTGGTAAATTTAAGCAATCGTCATATACAATCATTATAATCAGATTGAGGTGGGGAGTACACCTATGATTTCTTACAATAGTACCTCAAGAATAATAGAATTAAGCTCTATAGAGTGTTGTCTTACACATCCCAACAAATTGGAGTAGTTAAAAATAAAAAAACACACACAATTCTCAATATAGAGAGAATGATGTTGAAATACTTTGGATTTCCCATAACAATCAGGGATTAAGGGACTCTGTGTGTCATCTGCCTACTCAATATAATAACAACAAAAATGTATTCAATAAAATATTCCATATGAATCTTGGAGTTCTCAAAAGTCAAATGTATGTCTTATTTTCTTGTTCCATTTCCCTTATCAGCATTCCAAAGCCAAAAAGAACAAAGCTTGGGGATAATGGAATGATGTGTATCCGGATGGGATATTGAGACTGAGCAATGGGATATCACATATATTATCCCATCGATAAGAATATTATTTATAGTGCAGAGGTTATCATTAATGATAAGTTGACATGGTAATGGAATAATAATGATGATTCTAGAGAGGTGAAACTCAATATAGAAGATGATGAAAGTGTTGAAGATGTACCAAAAGAGGAATGATGAGTTTAAGAACCAATAATTATATCCACATATACTTTTACATCTGAATACATTGAATGTGAAAATTATCATATACATCCCCAAAATGATCAATGTCTTACAGATATATGTGAGATAAAAAACCATTGTAGTAGTATGTAAATATTTATTGTATCAGAGTAACTTCAAATCCAGTTATCTTCAAGTAAGAAAAATTTGATTAAATATTGAGAAAACTGAAAGATTAGGAAATCAATCCCCATGATGGAACAAAAGTCTATATGAAAAATGATGTCATTGACTATGTTGAATTAGATAATCCAATTGATCAACCTCACAAATATGATACAAAATTATGGGTCATGAGGAAAACATGTTTTAGGGGAGATGTTTGAAAATAATTTTTTTTCTCTCTTTTTCAGATCCAACATTATCTATTGAGATGGAGGCTAAGAAAATTCAATGTTGGAATGTTGATGTGTTTGGAAATGGAAGATTAGGGAACACCTAATACACCAAACTGTGGTATTTTTTTACTTTTGATCAATTTTTATGTATGTTCCTACCTATAAAAATATGTTTTGTTGTGTATGTTGTAATATCATTTGGAGATGAAGAAATAAATATAATCTGTTTTTGTTGCATGTTTATTATGATCACCATCAGTGATCTCCACCTGCATTTATTGATGAAATATCTGCAATTAAAATAATTGAATTCTAGTACAATGGTTTCTCAGGTAAGAAAACATGGGGTGATTACGTATTCAAGTAGAAAAGGGTATTCTTTTACACATAGTATCAGGGCTCATGAAAAAAAACGAACTAATATGTTTTCATGGTTCATTATCTAATTTTTCATGATTGTCCTGGAGACAGATAGCATAGTGGGGTAAGGTTTCTATAAATACAATATTTCATCATACATGAATCATAGATCATGGATATAAATACATAATATATGTCACTAGACCACAAACACATCAAATAAATCCCAATTACTGATGAACTGACACGAGAAGGTTCATCACAATGAAGATGAAGAGTCATTGTGACTAAAGAGTTTCTTCACAATCATCCCCTGATCCCATGTGCATCCATGGGAGTAGGAAATTGAAATCAGCATCATAGGATAAACCAACAACAATCTAAAACCTCCATAGAGACTACATATTAAAAGAATTTGTGTTAGTTTTAAGCCAAGCAATATCCTTTCCTCTGTGTATCAGTAATGTGAAAAGTGGGGAGTGTGTCCAAATTCCATATTCAAATGTGAAACATTATTATTATATATTTTTTATAATCATGTGGTTTGTTGGATTTTTTGATATTCATTAAAGGGTGATAAATGTAAACCATAGATAAATATACATAATTATATATATATATATACATATATATAATAATATAAATTTATATAATTATATAAATATATATAATTGTATAAATATATTTATAAATATATAAAATATATATAAATACATTTATTTAGAATTATAACTATATATATTTGTGTGTTAATAATTATAAATTTATATTAAATATTGTTAAGCAATAAAT
Organism: Viscum album; assembly: GCA_963277665.1. NCBI lineage: Eukaryota > Viridiplantae > Streptophyta > Magnoliopsida > Santalales > Viscaceae > Viscum > Viscum album. The sequence continues at coordinate 373,896,672 of OY728130.1, read as the reverse complement.
ATATTTATTTTATTTATAATTGTACATAAATATTTATAAAAATATTTATATATAAATAGAATTATAAGTATATATATTTAAATAATTATAAAACTATAATAAATTTATTTAAATTATAAATTTATTTATTATATTTATATTTATATATACATATAATTAAATAATTATATATAATTATATACAAATATAAAAATATAAATAATTATAAATAAATATATAATTATATATAATTATATAGAAATAGTTATAAATATGTTTATTAATTATTATAATTTTATGTATATATATAAATTTATAAATGGCACATGGTTGATGGGGAAGATTCTTAGGCTAGGAGAGCTCTCCAATTGTGATGTCGGTGATTAATCCATAATTGAAGGAATGGGTCTTCTATTCTACATCAGCTCACAACATCAGGAGGGAAGAGGTGCTTCGAAGGTGGATAGTTTTGTGGATGTATCATCGGTCCTGAATAAGTTTAAAAATCTACATCTCAATGATAATGATTCATTAAGATAGTTCTCATTTGTGATCAATTATTCCCAGAAGTGGATCATCCGAAATGGAACAATTTCTCATGTCAATGTTATTCAATTTCCATCAACGATTGGCTCAAGATGTGTCAGAACTCAAGAATCATCCAATGATTATTCCAATGGATGTGCTTCTCTTAAGTATTGATGATTTTCAAAATATGTTTATGATGGCCTAGGGATTATCATATTAGAACTACATCCAAATTATAAGTGTATTTGTTCACATTAACTTCCCCTCTAGTGATACAAAAAATAATTCCTAGGGATTTATTTTAGCCACCTTCTAACTGGGTATTTTTTCTATCACTGAATGTGATCATCATTTTAAACCCATACATATAACTAATACTCAAATTTATGTCTGTGTTAAGATTCTTGGATTCAATTGGATCAGGTGGCACCTGCGTATCCTCCTGGACATTGCATCTATCGTGGTAATACCCATTAAAAAAGAAAAATCTATGGGGATTGTAATCTTTGGCTATTATACCGATATTTTTGTTGAGTATGAACACATTTATACCCTTACTATCCAAGAAATTCACTATGAATTTGGTGATGGTATTTGTTTCAAATTAATTATGAGAAACACCTTACATTTTGTTCAGGTTGCAACACTACTGGGCATATAGTGGAGTAGCATTACAGAGAGGTTTTCTGTGGGGTTTTAATCAAAAAATCAACAAATTATATGTTTACAAGAAGAATGTTCATTCCACTATTGGAGATGATATTCAGTTTCCAACTGTGAATTGGAAGTATCATGAAGTGGAGGTTGATCCCCATGAGTCAGATCATTATAATATTGTGTAGGGGTCTATGAATGGAGTGGGGTAGTTGGATATTACCTACAATAATGTTAATTCTAAAGTTGAGAGGGCAGATAGAACTAGAAATAGAGGTGGGATAGCTTTGGTTTCCTTTGATGATGTATGGAAGGTGCATTCCGTACCTGGTTATTCCTTTACTAACATGGCAAGGTAGGTGCGTCTTTAAATGATGCTTGATCAGTGGGACTGGAAATGGTGGATATGTTGACCATGAAGGTCGGAAGAATTATGATGAAGCTAATTCCCAAGATGGGTGTGTTAATCATGTTGAGTTGGAGAGACTTATGGTATTGGATAATGATATAAAATTGAACCAAACAATTGAAATGGTCCCTTCATTTAATGGTTATCCTGGAAAATATGTTGGGTGTCACCAATAATCCAATGGCGGGGAAACTATATTGGATAATGACGGATTCCAACTACTCACTTATATGATATCCTATCGTCAGGTTTCTATCTCGAATGTAGTGCATTATATGGGAATTGATCTATCGATAAATCATTTTTTGGGTAGTGTAATCCCGCCTTGTAGTTCATAAGTGGATGAAACTGTGATAGATGAATGTGGGGAATCTGTTTTTTTAGGAATATTGTAATGATGATTGCTGATGTTTATCAACATGATTCGGTAATGTGCATGGGGAAGCTGAGGACTGAGGTGGGTGACTATATGGACTCTAGATCTAATAAATATTTAGTAACCCATCTCTATATTTTATATCTATCTTATAGTAAAGATTTGTTTCCATGAGAAATTTAGTAATATATGTTGACCATTTGATGGGAAACCATATGGCATAGAAGCTACCAAAAATAATAATGATCTGGGGATGAATGAAAAAGTCATAAGAAAAGATGACTTGTTAAAAATGTTCCTCATTAGAGGCACTAAATCTCATGTTGATTTAGATGAATTGTTAGGCATTGATGAGAAGATAGATACTTGGCAGGACCCTATGCAATGGTATTGTGGTATAAATCCTAGAGAATGGGGTAGCTCCTGAGGAAGGGATGGGAGATATAAAAGAACATGATCGTTGTTTGATCTCTTGATCCTAGTGGCACTTTTTATCATCTTCATCGTTGTACCACTATCTTTGTGATATATTTTCTACTTCTTATTATTATTATTAAAATTTCTAGGAACATTGATTTTTATAAATTCATCATTCCATTCCACGTAGATAAGATTTACATTACAATATATATATATATAATAGTAATATTTGAATATTATTTATATAAATTTTAATTTTAAAAAAATCATACTTTTATATATAATATGTATCACATTTTTATAATTCATAATGTTTAATAGTTTATTTATATACATTAATTAGAAAATTTGTATAAAAATAAAATAAATATGATATATTCATATTTTATTTAAATAATTACATAAAATATAAATTAATATATGTATTTAGATATTAATATATATATATATATATAATGATATTATATTATTTAAACAATATGTACAAGTATAACTACATGTATGTATGTGTGTGTGTGTGTATACATGTGTGTATGTATATGTGTGTATGTAGATTAGTATATGTACATTTGTATGTCTTCAATTAATATAGATGTTACCAATTCATCTTTAAGTATTTTTATTATTTTTATAATGTTGTTTAATCATTTATTATTATAAAATCAATAATAATGCTGAAAATATATTTTAGCATTTTTTTATATTTGTTTATACATATATTTATACATATATTTATACATATATTTATTTACCATATATGTAATATTTTCAAAAAAAATTATTTATATTAATAATTAGTAGTCATTTATATTTATTATGTTATAATATTAAAAATATGCTAGACCGGTATATAATTAATCTATTTAAATGATTTTTTCATAATTTTAATTTTTTTATTTTAATTATAAATATATAAATATATATAATATTATAGAAAATGTATCTATAAAATGATAATTATATATATTTAAATAACTAAATAATTAAAATAAATTTATTTCAACAAAAAATATATTTATTATATTTATAATAATATTTAAATACATATATTTATTTATATGAATATATTTATCAATATATATAAATAATTTATATATATAATTATTTATAATTATTGTAAATCAATAAATATATATTTCAATAATTATAAAATTATAATAAATAGATTTAATTAATAAATATATTTATGATATATATATTTATATAATTATAATTATATATTTATAATTATACAATTGTATTTATAATAGTATTAATAAAGATTAAATGATATGGATGGATTGTGAGAGCTATATCCAGACGTGTACGATGATTAGGGCAATAGTTCGATGGAGATTGATCTTAATTCTTTTTACAATCCACGAGATGTGTTTATTAGTCATTCAAAGGTGGATGATAAACCTATGAAGCTGAAACCTAATCTGTTAGGTAATTAGGTGGAAGGAAATCTAAATGATGGTTTCTTTGCTTCTTTTGATGGTATAGTTACACAACATATTTTCATGATGTGATGTATAGACCATGTTTTAAATAATGGGGTGGCCATCATGGAAATATTTGATCTCTAGAAGAATTATATAATGGCTCACATCTCATTGGGGAAGGGGTCCATTCCATTGAAGTAACAAGATCCAGTTCATTATTTTTTAGTGATTTGGGGGTTTTCAGCTTGGATGTGTGATTTTATTTGAAGGGGTTTCTGTCACCTTATTTTTATAACTAGAGAGTTTCAGTGAAAATCATGGGGATTCAGATCATTTAACATTAAGATAGTTGTTCTTATAATCCATTAATGTACTCCTTTCATCAACAATGATGAGTTTTGGGAAACCTGTGTGTAGTTTTGGGTGAAAATATTTGTCTTGAATTCGGTGTTCTGACTTTCATCAATTCTATTTGATATTTATTCCTCAATTGGTTTTCTAATCAAGCTGTATTTTTCTTCTATATTAACATCCAATGGGAATTATGTAAGGGTTATAGTTTAGGTATAACTTATCTTCAAATTAATAGAAAAAATTATTATTTACACCCACATGATGAGGTTTCACTTCATTTCCATTATGAGAAATTACCTCTATTCTATTCAGCTTATGGAATTATTAGACATTTTTATCAAATTTTAAAGAAAATTTTCACTCTTCTATTATTCACTAGAATGGACATGATATAGTTTACTATAGATGTGTAATGATGGGGTGGAATTATCCTTCTACTCCAGTTAAATCTAGAAAGAAAGGGATATAGGATACAGTTCTTTCAATTGGAGAACTGACACTTTTGAGAATCTAGATGTTATGGGAGAGATTTCTGATAAATATAAAATTCTCTTTTACTATGAAAAATATTTCTTCTTATACTACTACTGATGTTTCTAGTGTTGTGTCTCATTTCCCATTCTTGAAGTAATTGAATGATATTTTAGTATGGGTGTCTACTGTTGAGGTCTCTAGTGTTAATTCCCTTGGCCCATGCTTGATTTCATTAGAAGATATTGTGGATGGATGAAAGACTCTAAGAATATTATTATTTTTGTCTCTAATATGGTGAATATTAATCTCTATGATGACCAGCCTAATCATAAAACTATTTTACATGATGAAGTGGACTCTTAATTTCAGTTGGATTATCTCTTGGTCCCTACCAATGGAAAAGGAATATCCAATATGTTTTTTTCTTCTTCTAATATATATAAGATTAATATAGTGGGGATTGTTGGTCAACACACCAGTTCATGGGCCCATATTGACTCATTAACAGGATGCAGTACTCCATGAATATAAGGCATGAATGTAGATGCATCAATGGTAAATACTATTTATAAGGACGTTAAGGTTTCCCAATTGGTTTCATATAGGAAACATAGACTGGTAGTGTCTATGTATGAACTTAGATACATTTCACCTGTTAACAATCCCAACAATATTTATATAGAAAATCATGAAATTTAAACTAGGTCAATATTAATATTTAAAGGTACCATGTATTATACACTCCCATTGAAGCTAATTCCACCTCCAAAGACTGATATTGAGTTATTGAAATATGTGTAATGGTTTAACAATCTCAATTTTATGAAATTATGAATGCTGGTTATGAATTGTTTGGAAATAACTTGTTTAAATAATGTGATGCAGAAAGGGAAAATAACTTGAAAATTCCCCCAATAGATTATGAGGGTGAAATTCTACCTTAGGGTCTGTGAAGAAATGGAAAATAAATATGATGTACATTTTGAAGTTTCTATCGCTAAAATGGTGTCAGAATGTTTTTTCTATAGGAACCACCATAGAGTCAATAAATTACTAATGAAAAATATTGAGGATAGATGTCGAGCTAATATAGGGATGGTTGTTAGGGAGATGTCTTGGAAACACGTGAGTTTCATTATTCATGATGAATCTTATGACTACTAATCTAATATGATCATTCACTGCCTCAATTGACCATAACATCGTGGAGAATTTGACACCCAAAGAATAGATGTCACGACCTCAGAAAATTAGGTTACACGAAGAATAATAGGACTTGATAATGTTCTTTATCTTTTGCGGATAATTTTTTCTTTTTGTGGCCTCACTCAATTTCAGTTTTTTTTCTAGTTTTATAATAATGTTTGTGGGTGCAGGTCAGCTTCCCAACTCACTATCGGATCTCTGTTCTTATTTATAATTATACAGAGACATTTTTAAATATATATATATATATTAATAATTATTATTAGAAATGAATTAATATATATTTACACTATTAGAAATATATAAAATAATATAAAATAATATAATTTTATAAATATGTACAAATATTAAAATATATATAAAAATATTTTTAAATATATTCATATATAAATAAATATATTAATAAATAAATATATCATCAATATATGATATGTGTCTTGGATTTTTTAGCACTGACAGAGAGTTAACATTATCAGTTCTATAAAATAACATGAAAATCTACTCTTTATCAGTGCTATAATTTTAGAACTGATGAAAAATTGTTTTATGAGTTATTTTTTTATTGTTGATAATGATGTGTCTTTATTAGAACTTTTTTTGAGAATTCTGAAAAAATTGTTACTCAACCTTATCAAAAGAACCCTAACAAGTTCTTCTATCTCGAGCATTTAAGATATCACAGAACCCTACTATTGTTATCGCATCTCTCATTGAACCCTACTACTACTGCTGATGCTCTCTGAAAAATCGATCATCTCTAAACCTGATATATGTGAAGACTTATTTTCATAGTGCCTTTAGATCAATTAAATAATGACAGAGTAAGATTTATCATGTTTTTAAGAGCAATTGATCCACATTGTACACCACAACACCACATTGCACCACCCATCATGGCTTAAGCCTACCACCCCTACTTGAACACCCTTGTCCTCTAAGTATATTTGCCACCAACCACCATAGGGGTATTCTACGATTATCTCTAACCCCATTTCTCGTCTCATCCCCAATCATTGGTTGTCCTCACACTCTTCATGAACTCATCATAATTATCGAAAACGGTTCAATGATTCATATTTTCCCTCATCCCATATAAATTTTCTAAATAGGTTTTATTGTTTGATATTGTTTAATTAAATGAAATTATCTATTATAGTGAAATTATAGTATTGATCAAATAAATTAAACAAACATTTTTATAATCTTTGAAAAAAAAAATTTAGTCAAGTGAAATTTAAATCGATCATAAAAATTTATGTTCTGTTTAAAGATTTATATGAGAAAAATAATAAATTTATCAAAATTATTTTTTTCACCATATTTATTTTTTTACCATAAATTTAATAATAAGCATTTAAATATTCAATTATATAATATTGACCTATATTTTTAAATTTTTTTCGGAAATTATGAAATAATTGTTATTTAGGGATCCTTATATTAATAAATTGAAAATATTTTCCCCACAATAAATATATGAATAAAATAAAAGAAATTTTAACTAAAATATAATACAAATAACTGTTAAAAAATTATTTCGATGTAACCCTTAAATAAATTTTTATGTCCTTTATAACCGTACATATTCAATCCTAATCTTTATTTTTATATATCAATAAATATTTTTATATATTTTAAAACTCTATATAATGAATTTTCATATTTTGTTTTATGTAAAAGGATTGGATGAAATATTTATTCATATAAAATTAAATTACAAGTAAATTTAATTTACTTAAATCATAATTGATAGAGAAATATCATAAGAAACATAAAAAAAGACATAGTTAATAATTTCTAAATTTATATTAATATTTTTATTATATTAAAATAATTTGTAATCTTAAAATCAACTAGATCCTCCATGATACTTTGTACAAAAAATCAATAATATTTTATGAATTATAAAAATTTATGTTTTTCCTTCATGGTATGTCCATAAAAATAAGGAGTGGTTATTCCTTCATCTCAAATAGTAAATGGAATTAACCTTATGCATCACCCTTGATTCATGGAAATGAATCTTATGTATCATCACTAATTATTGGAAATTAATCTTTTGTACCAACCAATGAGAATTATATAAACTCAAGATTCATACTTACATATCCCAATGTGGTAACATAATTTACTAATTTTTCTTATATTGATAATGTAACTTTTATATTTACAGAAAAGGATTCCCCTTTTTTATTATATGTATTCTAATAAATGATCATTTTTATACATATAGAAAAATATTCTATAGTAATTTACCATTTTTTAGTCTACTTAGAACTAGAAACATTTAATTTATGTTATTTATATATCTGACATCAAAACTGTTGATTTTAACATTATTTATACAATAACCAATGTTAGAACTCTTTTTAACATTTGTTACTTTATAAAAAATGTTGAAAACCACCATGAAAATGTTATTTGTGAAAAATAAAAAATGGCACAGAAAAGAGTTAGATGGTATATATATATTTAAAAAAAATTGATGAGTGGTATTTATATTTATAAATTCATACATGTTTATGGAGAAAGGGTGGTATATATATAGATGAACATATTCACATTGAGAGACCTCCTAAATACATATAATATAACCTCTTATAAAATGTATATTGATAATAACACCATATAAAGAGAATATCAAAGACTACATCCAACCCATTCAATGCCAATCATGACCCAACTCCCACAACCTTGTCCTTACAAGAATTTAACCACTACTGAAATGCAGTCTTTAGTACAAAATAAATTTTCTTTTCATGGATTAAATGATGTATTGATTTGAATAATGAAACTAAAATGAACGTCCCAACATGAGTTCATGTAAGACCATCCATCAGATACTTCTCATGGTCAAACCAATCAAGGATCCCCTTGTAAGGATCAGACTCGTGCGGAATCTTCTTTCAACTTTAAAAAAATATAAGAAAGTGCTTCCCCCACTCTTCTTCATGTGAACAATTATATTTAAAGAGAAAATTTTCATCCTCATCATCTTCATCTCCCAAACAATTATTATTACATTTTTACATAAGAATCATCTCTCATATCTTATAGATATGAAACTATCATTATTGAACTACCCCGTGCAGTAGACATCTCATACAAGGTATCAATGATCATTTTGGATGAATTTATATGATAAAACCTACCACCAGTTGAGTAATTATTTTATTAAATTCACTTAAAAAATTCATTAAAATCATGTAGAAAAAATTTGAAACATTAAAATTTTAGGATCCCCTTATTCGATAGTCCCCTATTTTGTATTTATTTATTTTCTTATGTATTAATAATACTAAATCAAATACGATGTATATGAATTAAAAATTTATGGCTCCCAATCGCATGACAAAAATAGTTTGGCAATGGGGTAAAATATTTAATCAATTTTATAAAAGATCATGCATATAACCTTGATCAATTCCTTTTCCCATGTTTATGCAGTTCTTCTTCAAGACTAATTAGTCCATAGGATTTGTAAGGACACTTTATCTTTCATTGAATCGATCAATGCTATAAATTATGGAATAAACACTTGAAAAAAGTGATTTTTTCTAGTGACTGAGAGAATACTACATTTTTTAGATCATCGAATATGATTACATGTGTGGAATATTAAGAAGATCATATTGAGGAAGTGATTATAGTTGTGAATTATGATAAAGATCATATTGAGGAAATGACAGTGATATTTTAGGATGAACATCTAGATTATCAAACATTTTATGAGAACTTAATGAGTTGTTCATGAATTTATTATATAATGGTTGTACTAAAAATATATAATTTTAATTTTTATAAAATATATATAATTTAAAACTTTCCAACGGATGGAGTGATGTCGGTATTAATGAAATAATTTATCTCTTGAAATATATTCTCACTGTGTAAAATGATCTTCCAAGATAAAAATATAATTCTAAATGAATTATATGTTTTATTGGTAAGATCAAAAAAATAATACATCACAATCCATAAAGCTGTATACTATTTCTCAAGGACTAGAAGCCACATAAATAATTCATGCAGTGTAGTGTTTCTTGATAAAATAATGATTAATGAGGACCTGTGAATGTTTCATGGTAAATTCCATTAATTCCATGGTTTGGGAACCGATACTGGAGTGAGGAAGCTTCACTGAAATTTATAGGGATGATATATACAAGAAATAATGATGAGAAACATCCTCACCCAAGATACTCCCCTCAGTGGAAGATAATTGATCACATGAATCCTAAATTTTTGAATTGATTTAAGAAACCTTCATCTTTCTCAATCAATAGATGGAGTGAATCCTTCAAATTTTTAAATGATCACCCATAATATATGTTTAGTTATTTTTTAAAATTATATCATTCTATAGTGGTTATGCATGAATTTAAAATACCCTATGTTATCCCTATATATATCATGAATAAGAAAAATCATGTAATTTAATAGATGTTTATTTGGATCCATTAATAAATATTAGAAATTATTGTTTTGTCCAGGTGTAACATTGTATGATGCTTATAATAATAATGAATCCATTTTTAGAGCAATGTTGTATGGTATAATAAATGACATTCCCTCCTATGGACATTTTATTGGAAATTGAATTAACAGAACTCATGTGTGTCCCATTTATGAACAAGTTACATAATTAATTATGATGATTCATTAATTGAAGACTATTTCTCAGGGACATCACATATTTCTAAACTAATGACATATGTACTGATCATGTATAACATTATTCAAGGGGTGTTTATAAGAACGTATAACACCATCTCCACTAATAGTTGATCAAATTTTGGAGAAAATAAATTATTTGAAAATAGCTTTTGGAAATCCATTTTTTTAAACATTATGAAAATCAGTTAGAAAAAGATATCAATTTCTTTTTGAATTATGATATTGTAATTGTTTGTATATAAAGAATTTTCTTGATGTAGTTCATTTTTAAAAAATATATGTTATAGTATCATGATCATGTTAATAAATTTACACATAAAATTGGATAGAATTAAGGCATGATTGGACATGATTAAAATAGTAATATAGAAGATTTGGAACTAGTAAAGGTTGAAAATTTAAATGTACTTCCTCCATCAACATAAAATATTTCGACGAAGGAGAGACATAGGTTTTGTTACTTCTTGAATGATGAAAGGGTTTTAGAGGGGTATTCGTCGAATATAATGAATATCATTTTAAAAACTTATTTAATGGTATAGGGTATGGAATCACATTATTTTAATGTTTTGAGGTATGATCTAATGTATGTATCATTATATTTCATTTTTCAAATAATTTACATCACACATTAATGAAGCTATGTTTCTTTTTTAAATGATATATGCATAAAATTAATAGAACTGATGACCTTATTAACTATGGATTTGTAAATTTATATCATATGATGTGAATTGGAAATGTTCTTCCCATCAGCATTATTTTATATGATGGTTCACATTGAAATATAGACTCCACCATGAGGTAAAAAATATTATAGATGGATGTAAACCATTGAAAAATATATGATTTTTTAGAATGGGTATGATGAAAATATATGCCACCCCAAGGGTTGTCTTTTTTAGTGATATATTATTGATGAAGCTGATGAACGTTTTACCAAATACCTATCAGGTGTGGAAATAATTGGTCTAAAAAATCATATCACACTAGGATGCTTGTTTCTGATGGGATATATGAAATATATAGTGTCTTAAGAACTATTACAGCTTAGGAATACACACATATTTACATTTTATTGAAGGTATAGAGGATTCCCATATGATGAAAACCACAAAAAAATTATTTGGTATTTGAATCAATCATCATGTTAAATATGGATGTAAAATTAACATAATTAACAGTTTATATAAAGATATACAGAAAATATTTTTAGTAATTTAGAGGAAAGGTCATATTCAATTTTAGAACGACTTCAATGGATATCTAGGGGACCAATGTGCATGTATTATAATACAATGGTTATTAAATTAAATATTATGTCTTATATATAGATGAAAATGATTGGTGAAATTCCATGATAAATATTGGAGTTACACATGTGGCCTTATGATATTTTAGTATCTATTAGCATGGATAACAATCCAAATTATGTGAATATTTTTATTGGGTGTCATCATGAAGATATGAGAGTTTCATTATAAAACATTACAAATACATATTTTTCAATGAAAGTAGATTAATAAAATGAGTTCTTTTAAAATAGATAAATTGGGATTCATGTAAGAAGCTTTAAATAAACAATGGTATAAAGAAAAACCATTTGTAATGGAATCATAGGTACTCTAATTATGCGTTTTTCAAGATCCCATAAACTAATAATGGAAAATTATTATATAATTAACTACAACCACTAATGTTTTAGATGCAAATTCAACTAATAGAGACTCCTTAGTTCATACGTCACAATCATTTTGCAGTAGTCCCAATTTAGATAGGGTCTTGTATGTCAGAGGATACCATAATAAAGATATTTATAAAACCAAGAGAGGGGTAAAATTACTTGAACCATAAAAAAAGAGGTCAATATTAATTTTATATTTTTTTGTATTCATTGCACTACCTTGTATTATTATATGTTCACGACTGAACTCACATAATCTAAATTAAATTTTTAACCAGTTCTTTAGATAATAGATTAAACACATTTAAACATCCCAATGTTCCCAATCTTGAGGAACAACTTGTTTCTAAACCTTTTGTTGATCAAATATAATTGGACCAACAAAATGATTCAAATGTTGATGCTACCAATCCATAGGAACATATTTATGATGTTGAACCTGAGAAAACTTTTATAAAGAAAACCTAGTGTCCTAGAAAAAATGGAGCATCATAGCATGACGGTGTAAGAAAAATATATTAAGGTTATAAAAATGGAATAAAATTACACATAGGATAGAAATCATCCATCTAGGATGTTAACCCCAATAAGACCATTTTCATTAGTTTCATTAGTCTATCTAGTCTGCAGCATTGGTCAATTTATTTAGATTTGTGGTAGCATGGTGTGATTATGCTTAAGACACTAATTTTGGGAGATATTATGTTAAAACAATACAGAAATTTCATTATTTCAACAGAAAAACAATAATGAAACATTTAAAAAATCTACATTAACCCATGTGGAGTTAATTTTATAGTGGATGAATCCTGATGAAAAATTTCATTAATGCTCGCTAAAAAGGCTCACATAGGCTTTCATGAAATTATTGAAAAGTATTATATCAATGATACTGAATAGAAAATAAACCTTCGCGCACAATAGATGTATTAACACTTAATTATACAAGAAAAGTGGGATGTTTTTATTATCAATCGTGAGGAGAAATTTTTTCAGGTTGATTGTGTCTAGTAATAAGTTGTTTGACAATATTTTTATTAATCATTATGATTAATACTTATTAATTTATGAAACAAAAATTTAGTGTTAAAAATATGACATGGGTAGTAAAATCAACATACCCAGATCATAAAACTAGTATGGGGTATGATTTACTTGAAAAAAAATTGGTACATATTTTAAATATTCGGTAATACACTTACATGACATTAGAAATATAATTATATTCCTACGAAAATATGAAAATTGATTAATCCGAATCTGAATCCATTTCAATTCCACATTATGTTCTATAAAATGATGTACATCTAAATAAATTTAGATAATAATAGATGAAAAAACATAAAAAAGGGGGATGCATGTGTAAGTATGACATAATAAATTTTTTATCATTAAATTTGTTTTACAAAACTAATATTACTTATATTACTATATTTATTATTAAAATCGAAAATAGGAATCACTAGTATATTTAATAAATTAATTATTGGTGGCCTTGAAGTGTAAAAAACTAGTATGGTCACATTAGAGGTGTGGGTTATAGGGTGGCACCACAAACATATTTTGAGAAAAGAAATGAACAGTGGGATAAATGTAAAAATGGAAGAGATTCATTAAAAAATATATACATTTGAAGAAAAATTTATTGGAAATGTGATTTTCAATAAACTGTTATGGGTTAAAATCAATTTAAAGAAAAAACTCAAGAAAAACCACTTCATGATGTTACCCCTCACCCAACTAGCTTTGATGCAAGCCATTAACCTCAAAGAAAAATCTTACATGAGGTAATCCATAGTCTCATATTTATTTTTTTGGTGAAATGTGAATCTATAAGACACAAATTTCAATCCTATAAAAATATTCTATAATGTAATCATTATTGTGATTTATATTTATCAACACCCACTCATCAAATTTTTTGTGATGGATACTGTGTTCAATATCCAACATGATACTCTACACACAATAAAAATTCCAATAGGTCCTTTGATAGTGGGGATTGACGTATCTCATGATCACAGTGCAATGCTTTCTATTCTACTAGATGAAGAAGATATTTAGATATTTTATCAAGCTACTAGAATAGTCATAGAAATCATGTTCAATCTTGTAAAATAACATTTCCGCAATGAGGTATTTATTTCAATTTAATTTCTCATGATTTTTTTTTTGCAATTAATGAAAAAAGGTCTAAAATGATTAATGTTATTACATATGGACAAAGGGATGGGGTGAAAAAAAGGTTGAATCAAAATGATCTATAGGAAAAACCAAAAAATCAAAATGTTCTTCACAAATACCCTTTACCACTCCCATTCAATATTCACATTTACTAACATTGAATGGTCATTCGGATTTAAGGTTACAATGTGATAGTAATTTCATAGTTGATTTTTTAAAAAAAATGTACGAAGATGAAATTACAGATTAAATACTATTTAGAATGTAAATTAAATCCTCATGTTTTATTTTCAAGAAGTATTGGTTGTAAATGTATACATGAGGTGTTTTTTATTGATTTTTTAATAGTCGATCTATATTATTAATTATGAAAAAATTAAAATCATATTTTTTTACAGGAATATGTATCAATAATATTTGAAGGGAAAACAATATGAATGCAAATATTGACTCATCAGTCCTTACATTACTTCTACACAATGAACCTCAAATAAATTAGATCATATTAACGCAATAATGGAAAATCTGGCCATTGTTTTTGAAGGAAAAATTATAGACAATCGATGCTACTTATTACAAATGATTTAGGGGTAAAAATATAAAATTAAATCATATAAATTAAATTTTATTTTATTTCATTACATATTCCTTTCTCTAGTTAGTATCAGTTACTCATTACTTTCAATTTGGATACTCCAAAAATTTATTTTCTGAATTCACTACATGTATACCCAAAAATCCGACCATAGAAGATGATGTTTTTCAATTTTCAATACACTATACGAAACATTTTATAACTAAATATAAAGTTATATAAAAATTATTATGTTATAATTTGAATTCATTTATGATAAATTGGTGTTTAAATATCATCAAAATCATGGAATATGGACAGTCCAAGCATATAGGAAGCCTATTGGATTATTCAAGGGATATGTATTAGGGTATATATTTTAATATTTTACCTTAAAAATGAATATCAAAACAAATTATTTAATTAATTAAATATTTATGATGAGTTAAAATTGAACAATTTGAAAATACTTTGGTTATTGTGTTTGCAAACATATGACACATATCATATTCCATCACCAAACTAGAATCCCTGAATAGGTATTTTCAAAGTTAATTACCATATAATTTAAATAGATTATTAATCTATTGTGTGTTTAGATTTTTTTAGTACTACCATGACATTAAAAATGCCTCATATTAGTAACATGAAAAAAAATTGTTTATAAATTTTTGGGAAGCATACATGGTGTCTGAATATAAAAATATTTCATGAATATGTGACATCATAATAGTTTTTTCACAATGGAAAAAAAATTAAAGAGGGGTGGTTAAAAAATTTGTAGCATAGTCATGGGGACATATAAAAAAAGAAAAAAATTAATCAACTATGAAAATTATTACACCTTCAGTTGTAAGGGAAGTAGTAAATGAGAAATCCATGAGATGGAACTCCTAGGAGGCGTGTGAACATATGAAGTCATCCATGTGATTACCTTCATGTCATGAGTGGATAAACTCTATCCCATTAGTATTGAGGGTCCTACATGTATGGATAAAATAATTGTTATTCTATAGAGTGGAAGTGATACCTTTGAGTGAAATCCCAATAATCTTTCAGTCGATCTTGACAGTATCCAAGCTGATTCAGTTTGAGTTAAATAAAATAAGACTATGGAATATAGTATTTTTTTCTATAAGAGAGTCACCATATCCATAGAAAAACCAAAACGAAAAAACCACCAATAAAGAATAATAAAAAAGACATCCCATTCTCATTATTCCATGAATAAAAGATCCATCGACATTAAGTTTCATTACATTGAAGTGTAAGTCCATCTCAGATAGTTCCTCGGCACTGAGGAACTAGTGGGATTTCGGGACAAGATCCAAGCCATGCATCTTCTAATAGATTGTGACTTCTCCCAATGTTTCAGACTATTTTATAGATCAAAAATGTGTAATTTGTTCCTCCCCACCAATGATGTACAAGATAAGGTGGGTCCATGATGGCTTACCTTGTTTCGTTCCTCCCATATGCACCAATAGCTAGCCATAAGAAAATGTTTCTGAGATGAATTATCCTTCTTATTAATACACACCATACTGAAAAATCACTAGAGGAAAGCCTAGAAATCCTCAAAAGGTTACATAGTCATAGATAATTAAGTTAACTCACCGAACTCCCCCTAACTGAACCATACCACATTCTTTAAAAAAAGCGGTGAGTAGGTTCTCTATCATTATGTGTTGTGTACCAAGAGAATATAGAGGACAAATGAACACCCTTAATATGAATAGTGTTTTCACTAGGGACTCTATGATTTAAGATTCTATAAATATATTTTTAAACATACCTTGAATTTATTTTCACCAATGGAGACTCCCCCATTCATCACTGGTCTGATCCCCCACATCGAGTTCATGCATGCTTTAGCTAAGAAAAACCCAGATGTGGAACCAATGAAAATACATTCCTCAACAACTTCCACCACATTAATATCACCAAAAAAATTATTTTGGAAAGGGTTTAAGATCACAAGATTGAAGGCGGGGTATAGAATGACATGAAAAAAGGAGTTCCTCGATGTGGGGTAACCATGGTAACACATCACTTCCCCACCTAGTTTTAGTCTCAAAAATTGATGTCCCCACACCCCAGAATCCACCCTATGTTTTTCTAAAGCATAGGTATGTGGAATTTTATATAACTATATAAGTGCGAGAAGTGTCCTCTCAAATTAATAAAATCATTCAAATATTTTCTAGTTAAAAGTATGCTCCAAATAGAGCATCCTTCAATGATATCCCGCATAATATTTCCTTATAAAAATGGATTTATTCTATCACATTTATCAAGTTATTTTCATAATTATCCACCAATCAGGATAATAATTTCTTAGAGTATCAATAAAATATTCCCCCTAGGCATCCAAAATTAAATATCATAACATGTTATAATTCTCCTTAAGGATTTTCATGGGAACCTTGAGCAATGAGAGGATGTTCATTTGAATCGAGGACAAAACACTACGTACGAGAGTGATTCTCCCACGAAAGGGAATGGTCTAGTTTTTACAATTTAATATTTGATTGCTGATTTTTTAACCACTCCCCCAATTTTTTTGATACAATCTCTTCTAGGGGCCATTAGTTCTCTAAAATAATCTATATGGAAATTATTCATTTGAATTACATTCATGGATTCAAATATTTTCCATTTTTATATAAATATGATGGAAAAACTCAAAACATTTACTTATGTTGTTAATTTTAAAACTAAACATTAAATCTGATATGATTATGTTGGTAAAACCCTTGACTGAGGAGCTTCAACCATTGATGAAGAATATTATATAATCATCAATGGGGAGATGTGATACCCCCACTGAAATTAGCATGTCAGTGGTATGGCCAGATGGAGCCATGCTATATACAGTGTGAAATTTGATTTCAATGTGTTTCCTAAGCATTGATGAATATTTTAGTTAATAGAGGATCCCCATGTTATATCTCCCAAATAAATTTTAACAAATAACACTAATTACCCATTAATGGAATGGAGAACATGGGTGAGTTATATAATAGGAAGAGCATGTTAAAAACCCATTCCAAGAACACCATGAACCTCATCCCATCGAGAATATAATTCCACTTGATCTGATCATATTCCTTTTCTATGTCCACTTGGATAATAATATTGGATCCCACTACCTTTTTATTAATATATTTGATCATCTCATGAGCTATACCCATGGTTCCATAAAGGTATATACCTTTGATATTCACATGTGGCTCTTTAGAAACCTAATTTGATATTTAATGAGATATCTTCCTCTTGAAAACGGAAGCTAAAATCATGTATATAAATTATGCGTACTAAGGGGAAAAAATTGATAGAGGATGGGACATTACTTTTTTTTTAATTTTTATCGTTGTATTGAAACTTTGAAATCATGTTAGAGAATCACATCATTATATCCCTTTTATAAATCCTTGGTTGAGTGTGGTGTTATGCCCCCTTCCCTGAGTCAAGTGGATCAATAAATTTAGTGTAGCTCTATGTAATGCATGAGTAACATCTCATTGTACTGACTCATTTTATTGTCTAGGGAGGAATATGTGTCTTCATTCTCATACTCTTCTAGGATTACTTCTGTGAGATCAATTTCATATTTAATTTCATCTAGGTTGAGGTGCGCAGATGGATGGAACTTTACCAAAGTAGTTAGGCTATTTTGAGCCATCAAAACTTGTTTTGAAATCCAATTTGGATTCTTACCTGTGAAGTACTCTCCTTGGAAACCTAAACCATGGTGTTTTACGAGGGTATATGTTGACATTTATTGGAGATAAATAAGAAACTCCGACCATTTTTTGGCTCTCTGGTGTATAGGAAGAGGCAAGTGATCTGACACTACCGAAACCAGATACATAAACACTGTATATAGGAAGGAAGAGACATATTATAAATTTAATAGGAAAAGATCCAACATGAACAACATAAATCTGATATATTTCATCTTGTTTCACCATGTCTACTTTTCGACCAAAAATAAGGACTCTAGGTGACCCTTCTATCTAAAAAATGATGAAAATTAAGTCATGTCCCTCTAGGAAATAGTCTTCCTCCCTAATTCTATGTTTTATATAAGATTTTGTTGAAGTCCACCCCCCCCCCCCCCCCCCGCACATGATAGGTTGAGTATCCTAGAATTAAGGAATAAAGGTCCCACTATTTATGATTTATTATTGTATAATTGTATTTAACATACGTAAAATAGAAGAGATGAATCATTTTACCATAGTTAATTTTAACATAAACCAACTAATTTGAGACCTCCAACCTCTCTACTATGATAAAAGAATTTCTGAATAACCATATATGCTGATTAGTAGGCTCTCCATGAATAACATGATACATAAATATCAATTTATAAAGACCCCAATCCTAGAAGGATTTTTTTCAGTTCAATAACTGCAACTAAGTAAAAATTTTTATTGGAAACCTATTATGAGAGGAAATACATTTTCACCCAGGATCCCTATCTATAGGAATTCTAAAATATCAGCATGTAAATTGAAAAAGGTTGTGCAAGGTACTATACCATCATGTGGGAAGCCTCTTGGAATGAGTACTAGAACATATGAATAACTTCTTTGATCGAGATCTATTGCACACTCTGTGGGAGGGAAGATTATGATCATACGGAGTTTAAACCTCTTCCACTACAGGTTGGGATTCCATTAGGATGCACATAGGAGATTATGGGAGGTTATGTGGGATATTTTTTAGCGAAATTAATGACCAATATCGATTTGATGCCAAAACTGGAAGGACCATAGAAGAGCCATGGTCCATAGGGGAGAAGAGGTTTGGGGCTAATTAGTAACATGAAACACATTCCAATAGTATTTCTACCTTGGATTATGGGTGGTGATTACTATATATTTAATTCCTAGGGAAGGTATAAATAGATTTTAGAAAAAGGGGATGACATCCATGCATGGGAGGACTGAGAGATCATACACCTTTAGAGAAGAGATTTAAGAGATAGGAAGGTCAACTAAAATTGGTTCTAGTAAAACACCTCACACCACATTGATCATTGGGTCCTTCGGATCAGATGGTAAATTCCCCACAAAATCTATCAATGATGTGTCTTATCTGACGGACTTAGGTGATTGATGTACTAAATAATGATTGGAATCCTTCTTTTTTCACATTGAAAATAAATTCCAATATATTTGACATGAAGAGAAATATTTCACCATTGAGGGATTGAACAAGGGTTTCCTCCAATCATCCAGGACTTCGTCAGGGAGGATTAGCTATGAATGATTTCTAGATGATATTTCTATGGTGATGTAGATTCAAACCGATGAGTAATTAATGAGCTATAGAGTCTGTCCATATGTGCATATGAACTCATAAGTAATACCATTATATTCTCTAGGAGACCTTTTTTGAAGACAGAAAGAGGGAGTCTATGGAGTTTCACCCACACTGTAGATAGGGAGATTCACAGCCTGAATGGACCTCCATCGACAAATGGGAGAGCTAGAACACCCATTGATTTAACAATCTAGGAAAACACTCCCACTCATTGATGAAGTCCTCCTAGGAGGCCAACTCGATGTAGAAAGACTTATAATTTAACCTGGAGTCATTGGTTGGGTACACTAAACCCCATGACTACATGAATTTATTAAATATACCTGAACTAGGATTTCATACATTGAAAAGACCCATAAGAGTCCACCTAAGAAGCTGTAAGGATCTATTTAAGTCAAATGTCGGGATAAACATAACAATTGTTCCGTCCCACAAACTAGCTCAGAAGGACACCAAGGGAACCACTGAAAACCGATGAAGAATATAAATCTTATCAGAGTAAAAAGAGTGGGGAACATATTTCATTGAAGTTCCAAAAGGGTTAGAGCCGAGTGAGTTAGGAGAGGCCATTTGGATAGAGGGAACTGTATGTAAGGAACCGTGATGGGATATGGGAGGAGGTCTCAATGACGATGCTCGCTCCTTCAAAGTAGACAAGACATCCAATATGGATTTAAATTTTTACTTTTACAATAGTCTGTGTAATGAATTCGTAAGTAATATGTGACTCATATATTCCTTATTATCCCTCATTCTCGAATTCCTACTTATTTGAGTTATTTTTTCATTACTTCATCTACTTTTTTTAGATAATTTTCTAATATTTTTTGTCTGATAAATATTTAATTAATTTTCATAGAGATCGTGATGAAATGACATAATAATCAAAGATGACTTACTCATATAATATGATCATACACTCATCATATATGATTCCATAATGATGATTATATTTTCTTTTTATTCTCCAATCCTTTCAACATTACATGTTATCAAACAAAATTGTTTTCATGTAACCGTGAATATTGAATGCATTGTAGGATAAAAGGACATAGTGGAATCAACCAAACAACATTATGATATATAGTGTACCTTGTGTGACTCAAATATTCTGGTTTCTGTTTCAAATTTAAATTTTATTAATGTAATGTTTCGTATTTATGTTTCATTTATTTCAATATGATATTGTCAACATAATAATTATTCTTTTATAAGGTTGTATTTTTTTGATCGAGTTGGGGATGTTTATTTAAATAAACTCATGGTTTTGAGTGATCACAAATCAAGGAAATAACTAATATATTGGAAATAAGGAAATTTTTCAATGTTTGGAACATCATTATGATACAAAGAGTTCTCAATGTGACTAAAACTGTATGTTTTTAGTATATAATTTATATTTCAGTTTAAAAATACATCACATACACAAAATATATAAAACACACTCATATAATTTAAATAATTCAAGAAGATGATCCCTAAGTCATTTGTGACTTGTAATAATTAACTGTACCTCAATCTAACACAATCTGTGACAAGTTTGACTCCATGTGTCGTATATTATTAAAAACTGGAATTCTGTTGAAAAGATAAGTTGAATACTCAAAATAGAGAAGTCACATTAGTTTTTTTATACTTCTTGAAAATGGTCTACAATTAATGTTTTTATGTATAAATTATGTGTACCATAATTTGACACATGGCATGACTGATATCAGCTGAAGTGACTGTTACTAGTCCAAAATTGACATTTTAGTTCAAAACATGTTTCACTCACTAATAAATGACAAAATTAACCCCAATTATAATTATAAATTAGTATAATTATTAATAAGTCATTAGTTATGGGTAAATATAATTCTCATGTTAAACCAACACATAATGTGACTGGTGTGACTGAAAGTGCATGTTTTATAGTTAAAATGGAATTTTAATAAAAAAATAAAAGTGACATAATCAAAAATGATAAAGTTCATTTGGTTCTTTTTCATACATCAGTAAAATGATCCAAAAATCATTTTTCACATTTAGGAATTAGTCTCTCCACAATCCAATGTGTTATGTGACTGGTATGATACCAAGTACTTATTTTTACTAACAACTGAAATTAATTATTTACAAAAAGAGAAGTGGAATACTGAACACAGGGAAAAAAATTCATATTGTTTTAATACTTTTTTAGAACAATACATAATTCATTTTTGATATGTAATAATCTGTCAGTCCTCAATCAGATATACATTATTGCTAGTATTACTCAGTGTGTTTATTGATTGTTTAAAATTGACAATTTTGTTCAAAATGTGTGTCACTCATAGAAAACCAAGAATAAATTCTACAATTTTCTAGATAATAGGAGGTAACAACTTAGATTTAATTTTTGACATGTAGGACTTATACTCGTGTCATACTGACACACGATGTGACTGGTATGACTAAAAGATCATATTTCCTTTTTAAATTGAATTTTTTGTTTGGAAAAACACATGTGATGTTATCAATATTGAGAAAAAACATTCAGATTGTTTTGATACTTTAGTAAAATTTTCTGTATGTGATTTTTTATTTGGAGGAATCAGGAACCCATTAATCAAAGACATGATGTACTCTGTGAGACTCAATTTTACAATTATCAATTTAAAATTTATATTTTAGTTCAAAATATGAGTCTCTCACTAAAAATAAAGCAAAGGAAATCATATTCATTGGAACATTTAGGAAAACTATTTATATGTCATTTGTGACATGTAAGAATTAGTATTAAAAATATTAAACACGATGTGGTTTGTGTAACCCAATGTGTGTGGTTCCTATATAAAATGGAATTTTAGTAAATAAAAGTAATATACTCAAACTAGAGTAAACAAATTCATATTATTTTGGTACTTTAGGGAAATGATCCATATGTCATATTTTATGTGCATGAGTCATTTCATCCTATATCTTGAACATGTTATGACTTGTATGTCTCCAAGTGTTTCTATATATATTAAATTGACATTAATTTCATTAAAAAGAAAAATTGACATACTCAAAACCAAGTAACCATATTTGGATTGTTTTGATACATTAAAATAAAGATCCATAAATGATTTTTGACATGTAATAATTTTCCTCACCTCAACCCAATACGTTGTGTCCTAAGTATGACTCAAAGTTCCTGTTATTAATTTAAAAATGAAATTTTAGGTCAAAACGTGTTTTTTTCAATTCAAACAATAAAAACATGATGCAATTTTCGTGATAATTTCATAAAATGATTCATAAGTAATTTTTTTATGTGTAGCAATCAATATCATTTAAAACTGGCACATGATGTGACTTGTATGACTCAAGGTGTGCCTTTTCATTTTAATCTGAAATTCTATTAAAAAACACATGTGAAATACTCAAAACCAATAAAACACATTCAGATTGTTTTGGTACTTTTTAAAAAAGATACATATGATATTTGTTATGTGAATTAATTAAATTCATCTCAATACGATGAATGGTGTGACATGTATGACTACAAGTGCGTCAACTTTTTTAAAGTTGACATCTTAATCAAAAAAATTGAAATAATCAAAATTGAAAAAACGAATTTAGATTATTTTGACACTTGAGGAAAAAAACCAATAAGTCAATTTTGAGGATTAGGAATTAGCCGCACCTCAATACGATATATTTTGTTCCCAATATAACTCATAGTGTCTTTTATCAGACTAAAATTAACATTTTATTTTCAAACATGTCAAACACTGAAAAATAAGAAACATTCACTATGATTGTCTTAATATGTAAATAAAATGATTCATAAGTAATTCTTGATTTTTAAAAATAATTATCATCTCAAACTGATACATGATGTGATTGGTATCACTCAAAGTGCGTGTTTTTTAGTTTATAAAGAAATTTTACTAAAAATATTGACATATACAAAACCAAGAAAACATATATTTATTGATTCAAAATATTATAAAACCAATCCATATATCATTTGTGATGTCTAGGAATTATGCCCACCTCAATCTGACACATGGTATGACCTTGATGACTACATATGAGTCTTTTAATTTAAAATTGACAATTTATAAATTTATTGTTTATTATTTATAATTTATATATTGTATTACAAACATAAGAATTATTTTCTAATATAGGTGGATTATTTGTCTCAGGATGGTGAGGTTTGTTCAGCAACTCATACCACGATCATACTTTTGGTAGAATGGTTCAAATGTACCAAAGATAACAAAACATTTATGTTTCTAATTTTTTTGATAGTAGTAAATAATATAATTTTAGAGAACACTATTTGAAATGAATAAAATGTATTTTTCATCCATTTTAAGGAATATTTTATTTATATTAAATTATTAATTCAAAAATGGGTGATTTTTCATACAGTTTTATTTGTTACATTGTGCTGTAATTTCAATAGCACACTATAGTGGTAGGGCTGTTATCATTACAATTTTTAGTGATAAAAAATGGGTCCCGCATTAATAAATGTTGGTAAATCAATTATTTTTTAGAAATATAAAGGCCCATTTATCATGTCGTTAAATGGATTGCCTATGGAACAATCAGTTAATATTAAAAAATTCAAACAATTATTAAGTTATAACTCCTAAACATGATTGAAAATTTCAAAATTCATCCCATATTTTTTTCAAAAAGGTTGGGGCTGAAGCCTCATTTTCATTAATAAAGAAAATAAAATACCTCTATTAACTGGGTAGAGGGAGACCCATTACATAACCCAAAGGCCCAATGGGCTTTTAGCCCATTACATAGCCCGTAGGCCAAACATTTTCGCCTAATTCCTATTCTTTGAATAGTAACCTAGCTACTATAGTACCTGCACAGTATCACCACCTCTTCAATGCCCTGCCGCCACTACAGTACCTGCCGATCAACAGTACTGCCGATGCTACAGTACCACTACAGGACAGCTACAGTAACTTGTGCCCAATGGGTTTTGAACCCCCTTTTTTCATGTAGTATTACGGAGTGTTTACCATTAAACCAAACCCCAACTACTTCACCTCATATTAT
This sequence comes from Viscum album, assembly GCA_963277665.1. Taxonomy (NCBI): domain Eukaryota; kingdom Viridiplantae; phylum Streptophyta; class Magnoliopsida; order Santalales; family Viscaceae; genus Viscum; species Viscum album. The sequence goes on along the minus strand of OY728130.1, from coordinate 373,871,355 downwards.
ATATATCATTTATCGTTATTAAAATTTATAGAATTTTAAATTTTATATAAACACATAATCTAGTGGGATTATATTTTGAATGTGTAATTTATTATATGTGAAAGATCTATAATCATCGAGGCTATAGATTCACTAGTTTGGAGCCCAGGGTGTGTATCCCAAGTTCGTGAATAATCATAGGAATCAATGGTGTTTGAGAAATTTAACAAACTTGGAACATGGTAACTAATTTTTATTTACAACATAAAGCGATGAATGGACAATGTATATAGCATACTATCAAGATATTAACATACATATTGATATATATAGTAATTTAAGAGATGGTGTTATTATATTTAAATGAATGGTTTGAATGAATCATTAAATAATAATGTATTGATAATAATTTTACTATTATAAATGTGAAGAGTTATATAGCGTAGGATAAATTGATGTTGATAATTTATTTTTGAATCTTCTAATATGTAAATTTCAATCAGTTAAATCTTCTTTTTGTAAAATCAAGAGGAAAAGTGCGTGAAAATTAGAAGCAAAATTTTTATCTAAAAAAGCACATTTGAAATCAAAATAAATTATATAACACTGTGATTTTAAAAATCAAGAAAGTATCTATACATAAATTTTTTCATGAAACATTATCAAAATAGATTAAATATATTTGATGTGGTCTGGACTAGTATACTACAAAAATGAGATTTGATTTTATTTCATATTCTAGTAGTTGTCAATTCCCATAATATAATTCCATATAAGAAATATATAATGAAAATATCATATATTTTAGAGTAAATATAAATATTGGATACAATTTCAAATAAATTAGTTTTTACATTGATGATTAATTTCAATAAATAAAAAAAATTAACAATGAATTTGGTAATGTGAATATTTAATGATAAAATTTTATACATGGAAATATTATTCTATGATTAGAAGGTTGTATCACAAGAAGTGTGGAGACCGAATAATGTAGAACTGTAATGAGGATAAAATATAAAGAATTAATATAGGAGTCAAGGGATAAATTTTTAAGGCAGATTAATAAAATAAAAAATATAAAAAAATCATTATAGGTGGAAAATTATTTAAAATAGAGAAATATATGGAGTGAAAAACACATTATTTCAATTTTTTAGAGAAATTAATAGGAATATATTTCCAAAAGAAATTAGGGTTTCGAAGGGGTATTGAGACATTTTTTGGAGACAAGGATGAGTTATGGGGAAAGTGAAAAATTGAGGATGGATATATCAAATAGTAAAGACATATGGAAGAACATATGAAACTTGAAGACGCATAGGTAGAGCTTATTGGAGGGAGGTAGAGAATAGACATTGATTTGTAGTCATAGGGTGTGATATGAGGATGAAACAAAGAGAGGAAAGTACAATTTTGGGAGGAATGGTAGGGATAAAACATGAGGAGGATAGGGAAATAGATATATAGAAGATGTGTTGGAGGATGAGGATGAGGATTTGGATAGGGAGGTAGAGTAAGATATAGACTATTATAATGTAAAGGTGTGGAATGAAGAGAAAAAGTAGTCAAGGATAATGAAAGCTAGGGAATATATTATATATATTAAATCATGTCCCTTTTCATACATGTGTCTCCATGGGCATCATTATCATACCATGTTCATCTCTATATGAATTTTGACACCCACAAAATATTTTCCCAACATTCCTCCTATCCTAAACTAGAAAACCGCTAAAAACTCATCTTCGTCACCATGTAATCTAGTCACCCCCCTAAAATAGGTTAGTGGTTTGTGAAAACCCATTCTTTAAAACTTTTCTCCATATCCCTGATTTTCTTTCTCCCTATTCAAATTTGTTAGGGCTCCACAAAAACATATTCCTTAAATATTGTCTCACTCCCATTTTAATCTCATCTCCCTCCTCAAATCTCTCTCTCTACTTTCATTCATTCTGCAGAAATACCTAATTTATCACAATCAAAATATCATCCTCTTAGTTCTCTATCCCTGATACAAATTTTGGAAACATGAAGAACATGAATTACAAAATTGTTCCCTATAAATGTGTTCTTAATCACAACAACACAAAATATATTGATAATTTTATCCAATGCTTCATCGACTGACCGCTGGATTTAGATGTTATGATCAATAAATATTTCTAATACTGGTTCCATATCCTCATTGAAAAAGTCCTAATAGCCTGATTCCTTCAAATAATCTCTCTATAATATATATTCATGTTCTATAAAATCTATTCACAAAGCCTTCATATAAAGACAACTGCAATTACAAGGAATTAACAGAAGACCTCCAGATCTTCATTATACAATCTATACATATTTCTTAAACACTAGCGCAATCCTATTATACATTTTTTTCATATCATTTGGTGATGTATTAGTATTTCATGACCTACTGTAAGTCAATTTCTATACTTTTTTTAATTATATCATATCTCCATCAATATTATTTCATTTTTTATCATATAAAATTCCATTAATTATGAAGAAGAATATTGGTTTTCTTAAATCCACTTTCCTAAAATGACACATCATATGTTCTTCTACCTTTTTGAGCTCACAGAGTCCCCTTATTTCATAATATTGTAAATAAAATTGAATAAAAATAATATTATATATGTATATGTAAGTCATGTTATTTTAAAAGGTTGAGTAAATATATATTTCTAATACTTGGTACAGCTCCTTTTCAAAAATTTTATAAAACCCCCAATACTAGAAATACTCACTCTATAATCAAAAATCATCATCTATAAAAGTTACTCTCTAATGAATGAGGTATAGTCTTCATGAATTCCAATACATTGTTTGACGACCAACAGATTTCAATGGTATAATCTAACAAGTCCACTCTTATCCACGTGTCTATAACTGTAATGATTTGATGAGTTTTTAATGTTACTAGGTATAAAAACTTTAATATCAAGCCACAAACAAACTTGTAATTTGATAAATATTTTTATTATATATTAATTTAAATTCTCTTTCTACATTTAAAAAATCTATGATATTCCTTTTCATCACATATTTTACAACAGACTATGCCTTCCTTCTTCAAACAGACTCACAATAGGTAACAACTATGTTCACTACCAAATATACGATAATCTACCAATAGATTATTCGGAACTTGTATACTCTCTTGATGGTTGGTTTTCTTCAATTATTTTATATAAACATACAATAATATTACTCCCACTATAATGCATACATATTATTCCAAATTATCTATTCAACCCATAACATTCTCTATATATATGACCCTTATTGGTGACTTATTTCACAGTGGGAAATAAATTAATTTTTTTATTTGTCATTAGTTAATCAAAAATATTTCATATGAACTTATTTTCGTTTTCATTCAATATTATCATAATATTTTATTTCATATTTGTGTGAACTATTTATGAAACACCACGAAAAATATGTTAAAATGTACCACAAGTCTTAAATCATAGTACAATTACGCTTCAAATAAATTGATTCTAAAAATGAAAAAAAAAGTCAACCTTGTTAAAGGTTTGGCCTACCATTCATTATCTCTTCAAATATTTGATACAAAATATTCTTAGGATAAAATAGGAGTTTTTAAAATATATAAATTTGAAAATATTTATTATAGGGTTAACTCCTTGATCTCATGTTCTCCTACTAACAAGAGTTTGAAAAGTGTGGTTAACCAAATAGAAATAGTTTTTCAATCACATCAACCATCTAATATAGAAAGAAACTTAGGAACTAAATCACACATTCCTTTGTCATAATTTTTTATAAATTTATTCTACCATATTATTCGGTTAATAGTAAAATTCATTGACTTCTTTTATTCCCTAAAAAATAATCACTAAAAATTTCTTAAATTATACATTCAAAATTAGATAATATTCAATACCATTCATAATATGAATAAGAAAAATTACTTGAATGTTAATTTGATAATATAACTCTTCCAACTATATAAAATAAAAAAACAATCATTATTTTCAAAGGATGCAAGACTACATCGAGACCTGTCTAAGAAAACAACATAATATACTAATAAACATATCTTCTAAAATACTCTCTTCATTCCCAAAAAATTTACAATTGTATTTCACAACAATTATATATTTACTAACTCTACCATATAAATTATTGGTTTATGTTCTTCAAGTATTGTGTTATGTTTTAAAAAAATTTCTTTTGTCACTACCACATTGATGTTAGTATTATATGGTGTGTATTTCATCAATCTCTATTTGGATTGTGAGAAAATGGTTACTTTTAATATTTCAATCTACTAGTCATTGAAATTACAGTATTTTACTATTATTGGAAATAATTAACACATATTACTCAATTACATGTTCTACATTGATTGATGATTTTCAATCATTCATTTCAACAATTAATGATCAATGATCTTTTTCTTAGACATTAAGGTTGATTGAAAAAATATACTGTCAACATTACAGGACAAATCATTATTATATTAATGTATCTTATGTGTATTTTAGTAAATATTTACCAAAAAATTTAATAATGATCTCAATATTGATTATGATGATTGTATGATATTATGGGATGTTTATGTAACATGCCAAAAAAAATCAAATTAATTTATTCTTTTAATTATTTTAATTTCATAAAAAATGGAATGTAGGATTTTAATATATAAAATAATTGTTTTTGAATTGCATTATACGCTACGCCAAGTTAATCTTCTATAATAATAAATACTTATATTATATTTTGATATATTAAGCGCTATGTTTTTTTGTATTACACACAATACCAAGTCCCTTTGATAGCTTACATAACATTCATGGATGAGTTTTACCAAATTTTAATATACTAATAATAATATTATTAATATATTATTATAGATACAACATATCATTTAAAATTGAAGTCATGAATAATAATAACTAAATTTTAAGAATATTATTTAAACATATTAATAAATTGAATTATTTTGTTATAGATTATTATTATTTATAGAATGAAATATTTGAAAATATAGAAATTACTTTTCTATGAAAACTATTTTTCTATGTTCAAAAACAATTTTTTCTAAATAAATTAATCAAACCACTTTTGGTTAATTCATTCAATAAAATTATATTTTATGTATCAATTAAATAATTTTTATACTCATACAATATTTTTGATATGTGTAGGATAAGAAAAAATCAAATTTTATCAATAAGAATTTGTATTTTTTTTTCTAAAAGGTAATTTTACCACCTTTTAATGTAGAACAAATTTTAAATAGTGTTTTGAAAGCTTTATAATTTTAATTTGATGTAATAAACTTCATTTGTTAAATTTTAAAATCAATATTTACACTGGGTGATTTTTTGGTATTTTTTTTTTGAGAAGATTCATTTTATGATGAATAGTGAAAAAATTGAATTTTAATTCAAAACAACTTTTACATCTAATATATTTATATATTTAACAGATGTTTTATTTTGATTTTAATTTTTAATTTGTTAAATTTTAAATCCATTTATCCAATTTAAATATTTATAATAAATTTGACAATGAAAATTCATATGAAAACATTTCAAACATTTCAGTATTTTACATAAAAAGCATGCATTGTTATCATCCATAGAGGAATAAAATTAAATTAATTTCTGACACATATGTAATTATAATTTGGAAAATATGATTTAAAACATGTAATAATATTAATTTATAATTTCTAATTAGGTTAACTTATTATTTTCTCAAAAAATTATTCAACTTGATTAAAATTAATTAAAATGATTAAGAGAATAGTTATCTTAACAAATGAATAAACCTTAATCTTACGGGACCAAATTACATTTTATGTGAATATTTATTCCCCGTTCTCCATTTTGTAGGTTTTGTACCATTATTGGATCTAATTCTCTTGGAAACAATGTGGGTGGAATCCCATATTTAAATATTTACAAGAATGCCACTCCACCACTATACAAATGCACTCACCCCTCACACATATTAATTCCTCTCAAGACTTTCATATTAGAAAAAATAAGCCTAAATATACTCCCCAATTCCCTAACCTCATCCTAGAACCAACGTTTTTTGAATAAATACATCCAATGAATACCACTTCTATAATCCAAAAGGAGTTACTCAAAGAAAAGGTTACATCCATCCTCAAGCTCCTTTGTTTTATTTTTATTTCCATTCCCTAAAATATTCTTATTCCATAATTATATAAAAATATAAATATCCTAAATAAAATGTGATTTTTTTATTATAAGGTTTCTACCTACACTTGCACAAACATCCATCTAATGGGTATGAAACATACCATTCTTGTGTAAGGATAACTACCACCTCACAAAATGAGGTTGTTCATTTTCCCTTTAACACCTCTCACAGTTCAGAATTATGATGGAAACTATATTTGGTTATTATATATATGATTTTAAATATTTATTTGAGGTTTTTAAAATATTTTATATACAAACCTTCATTTTTCCATTTTGTGTAAATACAATGACTTTGTTTGCCGATGTATGGAAGGCCACCGCCCCAAATGATGTCATACATTCACACATTACGTGGAACATATTAAGGATGATTTTAGTAAACATATATGATATATATTATATAATAATTCTACTGGAATGCTAATTTATATGTAAATATTTCATTTACATTCCTTCATTAAAAATAGTAATTAAATGAAAACAGCATTCATTCATTCATACGGCCTACCATCTCCATGAACGGTGTATTCCATTTCATATTTAGATCATTTATATATTATTATAAATATTTATTTAATGTGTTTATATGATATTAATTTCATGTTTTATATTATTTAAATTATTATATAATGATCTATGGAATAGTATAATAAATAATAATTGAAAATATGTTGCACAAACAAAACAGTTAACAGTCGATGCGTAACATTAACAGGGAATTGTTCATGACCGGGTAATATTATGTCATAATCAAATAATATTTTTTATTAGATATAAAAATATAAATCTTTAATATATTCATAAAAAAATTAAATTTATTATACTTGATCTTTTTATGATTAAGATGTGAAAAAAATACCAAAGGTATGGGTTTTATCGTGTCACATTTAATTTTGAGGAGACACAAGCCATTTTCAACTCCTATTTCTTACATGTTTTCTTATAATACCCATGGATTTGTTAAATTATTATTATACATAAATATGGGTGTATTTAAATATCCATTTTATGATCATTATTTTTTGGGGTTTTGTATCAAAATATAGCAAATCAGAAATATAATTTTAGCTCAATTTTCTTTCTTTGAGACACAAGGCATGTTATGCCAAAATAATATTATATTCGGTGTATAAAATGTACGTTTACATGTAATATCATTATTATCCTCTATACCATGATATTTTAAGCTTCATGTAATGTTATTTTCTTACATGGGGATATTGATTCAAAGTTAACATGTGGTAAGAGTTATTGAAACAATCTCATCGTTTATCAGGATTATTTATGATATTTATTAAATTGATGGGATATTATGATTTATATTATAAAAACCTAATGAATTTGTTTTTCCTTTTATTATTAATTATATATTATTATATAATCATAACTTTTTTACTTTTTATTAATTATGATAATTAATAATTTGATTTTAAGAAAATATGAATTTATCTCCTTCTTCTATCAGAGATATGTGTTTCTTAAAAAATATGATTTATTAAATTAATTTCGAAAACATTGTACAATCCTATTATGATATTTAAAAAAAAAATTACTCATGTTTTACCTTTAAAAAAATAGTTTTTTGAAGGAATCATCTACGAATTTTCTGATCGAGGAACTTTGCTAAACAATTTATAGAAAAAGGAATGTTTATCATCCATGGATTTATCCACTATCATTACCATCCTTCTCAGGAAGATTAACATAAAATTTTAAAAATAAAAATTTTAATAATAATTTTCTTTATAACATTAATGGAATAAATTTTTTATAAAGTTATTTTCAATGGAAGATATTTTCAAATTAGTTTTCAAGCTTCTTTTTCAAAGTAATTGTTTAAAAATAAGTTTTAAACTTTAATTATAAGATTTAAAGGATTTGGATTACTAACATGTTTTCAAATATACTTACTAGGTTTTAAAATATATTATTTTCAATAAAAATTAATGTATATTTTGTATGTTTTCAATGAAAAATATTTTGAAAATGTTCTCAATATTCTTTTTTAAGTTTTCAATTATAATTTTTTTCAATAATACCTTATAAGTTTTCAATTTTTCATTCAAGGAAAATGGATTTCATAATGTTTTATGTTTTAATACGAATTATTTATTCGAAGAATAAATTATATTTTGTGAAAGAAATGAAATAAAATATATTTCAAAATTATTTCCACATAAGATGAAATTTGTTGGTGTCACTCGGGTCTATATACAGAAATGATTCAAATATTCAATTCATCTTCGTTATCTGAAGGGATTATGTTTTTGTATAATTATGTTTCTGATACTAGTTTCTCTTATGTAGTTTATATGATAATAATTCTCATTTCTATTTCATTGGATATGTGTTTCATAAACAATTTCCTCTTTCACGTTTTATATTTTTATGAAACTCATTTCACTTTAATAGATTTTATTCTTATGAAATCTACTTCTTTTAACTAATTATACTTTTATTAAATGACTATTAATCCTCTCTCTATTCCATTGGGAAAGATGTGATGACATGTTTATGATACCCATTTCATTTCAAGGATTATGATATGGTTTTTTAAGATCTTGTGGCACAAATATGTATGATTTCATAATGAGATGGTTGTGGCCTATTTCTCACTCCAATTAATTGGGTAAAGATTTATATATCATGATAAATGCATGGAGGGAATTCAGAGTAAAAATGGGTTAGTAATAGAATTTGTCTAGTAACATGATAATAGGGGTGAATATTGACAACAAAGTTTCCAGGGTAGTTAACCATGAATACAATGATGGTATGGGGAGTGAAACCACACTACTATGATACCACTGGAATTTATTCCTTAGATACTATCAAAATAATTTTATATTCTTATGTGTGTGCACCAAATTCTATATCTTATTACAATGTTATGATATCATGAATTTTTCTCTTCATTTCCTTTTGATCAATTTATTATGAACATCTAATATTAATTTCATGACTCGTGTATATGATATTTTATATGAAGAGAAATATATTTTAATTTTTTATCATATTATCCTACACTTATGTTCATGTTATTATTAAGTATATTTTTTTACCCTTAAAGACCACCTAATATCTCTCCTTTCATATGTTTCTTTTACCCATTATTTGAAGAATTGTTTTAAGCATATGTACTAAATGGTATGATCTTTTTAGGAGACATAGAATATCTTTCAACAATTTAGATGATTTTGTTAAAAGTTTCCAAGGATACTAAACTATTATAATAATTAGACAGTTAGTTTTATAATTTTAATAATATTCATCTAAAATGATGTAATATCCATGTATGGTAATATGGTGTCACAATATTTTCTATCAAATTAATATATTAGTTATCATTTGGAAACTATAATAAGAATAAAAAGTGAGATTGCTAGGGTTATTTTTAAGTATATTTCTATATATTTCTCTAATAATAGGACTAAGTTGTTTTTGATTTAAAATAAGGTATCATGATTTAGACATTCTAAATGTTTTTTGTCTGGATTATATAGTTTTATACTATGATAACTGTTTCACACACAAGTATTTATGGTTTTAGTCAATGAAACAGACCATAAGGAAATGGGATATCATTGAATGTGATGGAAATTTGATGTTAATCATTCAAATGTGATTGTCACTAGAGTGAAGGATGTTGTGGTTATTCCCAATATGTTTCACTGAACATGTTTAATAATGTATACCTTAACCAACTCTCAAACTCATCAAATAGTATAAGTAAGGAGTTAAGTAATATTTATGGTAATTTGGGCCATAGAAGAAAGAAGATTCAGTTTCCTTTATGTCAAGAATATGATATAAATTGACAAAGTGATTCTCTTAGAGGGAGAATAACATGTGTGTACTATGAAAAAGTAGAACATAAATTAAGTAACTAGAAAGGAATAATGAAGCTTTATGTTAACAAAATGGATGGGAAAATTGGCCTCCCTAAGTCATAATCAATGGCTAAATTCATTATGTCTGGAATGAATGGTCCTTATGAAAATCGATTCACTATGTTTAAAGATCCTAAAGATAATCAGCATGGTGGATTAAGTAATGGTTATATAGCTAATGATGATGGGACAAAATATGAAATTTCAATGGAAAGAGGGATTAAGTAATTGGATAAGATGGAATTATTAATTGATTAGTGATAAATTGGAATAATTAATGTTTTCATGTATTTAGAATGTATAATTTGTTATATAAATGGTAAATCCTAAGTATTTACAATAATATATTTAATGGTTTTGATGGTCTAGAAAAATGATTTAATGGAAAGGTGACATTCACTGGAAAATGATTAAGGGAAATATAACCTATAATATTTCCTTTATATTAAGATAATGATTTTTTTATAAAGATTTGTTGGATATGAATAAGTAAATTAGACAGTGATGATTACCTATGAATTAATTTAAGATATAATGGAATTCAAGTTTTTAACATGTTTCAAGAGAATACATCATTAAGGTATCCAAATGATTCCTATCTGGAAACTTGGAATTTCATTATGACATGTGTTGGATCAATAATAAGTTTTCTTTGAGAAATTTGATGACCTTGTTTCTAATGTTTTGGACTTCCATCATTTATAAGGGTTATATAGTTAACCTTTTAGGGAATTTATTATATTAACCTTCATATGGGGTTGCATAGATTAATGTATTGCCACATAATATTAGGATTTATGAATATTTTGATAACATTATATGACTTGTTTTTGGTATAAAGGTAGATGGAATGTCAAATCATTGTATTTATGGATTCATGATATGTTAATGCTTTAGGAATAAGAAATTGCCCTTCCTTTCATGGAATAATAGATGATGTGGATGTTGATTAAGGAACAACAAATGGTATGGTTTTCCTGAAATCATATATGTATATATTATCATTAAAATTATAAAGAATTAGGAAAATTGTTCTTGAATAAAATGTTTTCATTTTTTAATTCTTTTTTATGATATTAGTGACTTTTTTTCAAGCCTATTTGGGTTATGGATTTGTGATTATTAAATATTTTATAACCATGTTCTGTATCAATTTCTCATAGAACATGATAGTTATATTTCTAATCCATGGACATGTTTTCACCATCCAACTATTTTTTCATATGTGGAAACATAGTTAAAGTGTTAAATTAGTTAACAGTTAAATTTTAAACTTTCCCTTCTTAAAGGATTTTTTACTAGTCATTTTTATGACATGGGTTTCAAAGAATATAAATTTCAAGTATTAATCGAGTGACTACATAGACGAATTTTGAGTGATAAATTTATTTTAATATTTTTAGAATATATCACCATGAGATTTTTTGAACTCTTTTCAAATTAATTTAATATTTTAATATTTTTCATTCCAAGAGACACTAAATATATATTTTTTATATATAAAATCACTATGTTTGTCTTGAATTATATGAATCAAAAAAGTAATCATACCCTCTTTTAAACACTTATATTAGCCTGAGGTACATGAAACAATATGTCTGGCTTGTATTAAAATTAATACGAAATCCCTTTGATGGCTTTCTAACATGCATTGATGAGTTTTACTGAACTACACTTTCTCATTAATATTATAATAAAAATGTTATTATAGCTACCACCTACCCTTTTGAATGTAGTTAATGATTAATATTGACTAAATTGTAAAAATATTATGTATACACGTATATAAAATTAATCTTATGGTTATAGATTAGTATAAGTGAATAAATGAACCATTTCAAAATAATGAAATAACTTTTCTATAAAAACTAATTTTCTATGAACAACCATTATTTTATCTCAACAAATTAATGAACCAAATTTTGAATAATTTTTTCAATAAAATATATATTTTATATAACTAATTAATATTTCTTGTACTCATCAAATAGATTTTATTAGTATATAATAAGAATAAATCCAATTTTATAAATAAAAATATGTGTTTTTCTAAAAGGTAAATTTACCATCATTTAATGAAGAACCAGTTTTAAATATTATTTTTGAAAATTTTATAAATATAATTTTAAAAATAAACATAATTTTTAAAATTTAAAGATAAAAAATTTTATTTTACTGAATTTTGGGTAATTCTTTGGGATGTTTCCTTTTTTGATGAATAGTGAAAACATTGAATTTGAATTAAAAATTAATTTTTCATATAATTTATTTATATAGTTAAATTATTTTTTAATATGGTTGAGAATTTTAAATATACCAATTTTAGAACAATTAATCCAATCTAGTTTGTTGTAATCAATTTCGCATTGAATTTTGATATAAAAAAAGTGCATACATTCGAAACCTTTTACGTTAAAAACTCACATTGTCATCCCATCTATGGGATTAAATTTCAATTAATTTATGCCACTTATGTTATTAAAATTTTCAAAAATTGATAGAATATTTTGAATGATATTAATATATAATATCTAGTAATCTCAACATAGTTGTTTACCAAAAATATTAGTGAATGTGATTTATATTAATTATAATAATTTAATGAAAACTGATCTTAACAAAATGATTAATCTTTAATAATAAGGGCCAAAATGTCTACAAAACATGTCTAGATTCCATTTTATATACATATTCTTACCCTATCATGTCTTTTATTTGAGTTTAATCATTATTTTATCCACTTTCTATTGGATAAACATGGGTGGAAATCCATTTTCAAAACATCACAATAATGTCACTCCTTTGACACTATAAAAAGTCACTCACCCATACTAGTTATTCACATATCTAAATCCCATTGTGTAGGAAAAAATATTTGTAAATATCCTCACAAAATACCTATGTTCATCTAAAAATCCCCTATTTTTTAAAAAACTATTCCAAGGAAACCCTTTGGTTTAATCCAAATGGAGTTTCCCAAAGAATATGTAACATTCTTCATGAAGATCCTTTGGTTTATTTTCATTATACACCCATAAACTATTATTATAACATTCCAATATTATATATTCTGAATCCTTAATAAAATTAAATGTTTTTATTCTATGTTTTCAACATACACTTACACACACTTCCATTTAGTGTGTAACAAACATACCATTCTTCTAAAAAGATAATTGCCGCCTCCTGAAGCAATGTTGTTCGATCTTCCATTACCACCACTCATGGTTGGTAATTATGATGTAAAATCTATTTTTATATGAAATATATTATATTTATTATTTATTTAATCTTAATTAATAATTATATTAAAATATCATAATTCATTACATTTTTTTGAAAATGATTTCTTCATTAGTTGATGTGTGAACTAACGCCTCCTCAAAGCGGTGTTATTTCTCACACATTACAAGGAATAAATTACAGATGGGTTTAGTAAAATAATATTAAATATATGAACTAATAATTATAATATAATGATAATATATATATATCATTTACTTTCCTTCTTTCAAAATGAAAATTAAATCAGAAGAGTGTTCACATGTACAACATATATATGACATACAATATTCATGAACAATGAATTCATTTTCATATTTCAATAATTTTTAGATTATTATAAAGATTAATATAATGAATATATATGATATTTATATCATGTTTTAAATTCATAAATAGATAAATCATGATCAATTTAATAGTATCAAGAATAATAAGTCAAAACATGTATGACAAACAAAGCACATATTACCTAAAGCGTAACATAAACATGGAATTGTTAATAAAAAAGAGATATTAAATCATAATAAAACAATATATGGTATTATATATAATAATATGGTTATATAATATATTAATAATAAACTTATGTTATTGTATAAAAGGTTTTTATGAGTATAATGGAAGTGATTACCTAATATAAGGGTTTTCTCATCTCACTTTTGTTTTCCATGCGACACAAGACGTCTTAACCTCATGTTTTTATATATGGAGTGTATAATTCCCATATATGTATTATTTAATTATTATAAAAAATTTATTTTTATTTACATATCCATTTTTTTATATTCACATTATGGGGTTTAGGTTTACAATGTTAATAAATCGGTAATGTATTTATTTCTCAATTGTCCTTCTTTGAGACACATTCCATGTTATGTAGATATATTCATCTATTGGGTGTATATACATCCCTATGAATTTTCTCATTAATCTACTACCAACCATTATTTTTTTACATTCATGTAATTTCATTTTCTTACATGTGTAGTATGATTCAACATTACCCAATGGTAGGAGTAATTTCATTAATCTCATTATTTATCGGGACAATTTATGGTTAATATTTCATTTATGGAACCATATGATACATGTTTCAATAAAACTAAATAATTTTTCTATAATTTAGTGATTCATTAAATATTTAATTAAAAGTACCATTTTGACTCTTTGGTACTTATGATAATTAAGAATGTTATTTTCAAAAAATCTGTTGTTATCTCTGTCTTCATTCAGAAATCTATTTTTATTAACAATCATATTTTATAAAAGTTTCTAAATAATATTATTCTATCAAAATTTTAAATTTAATATAAATTTTTACACATTTTTTACCTTTTAAACAAATGTTTTTTTAAAAATGTATCTTCTTGTTGTCCTCTAAAATATTCACTTTTCTAAATTTTTTTTAGTCAAAAAAATGAATGTTGGGAATTCATTGATTTATCAGCCATCATGATAATCCTTACATTTAAGATTCCATTTCATGTTTAAAGGATTCATTTATCAGAAAATTAGATTTTCTAATATTATATATTTATTCACTTTTTAAATTGTTTTTCAAAGTGAATGGTTTTCGAAAAGGTGTTCATGCCTCTTTTCCTTATAAATGGTTTTCAAAAACATTTTCAAGATTAATTTATAAATTTTCAACGAAATTACTTCCAAAATTTCATTCAATATTACACTATAAGTTTTTAAATAAATGATTTTTAACTTATTTTCAAGTTACTATTATATATTTTCAAAGAGTATTTGTTTCAAAAAGTTTTCAATCTTCACCAATATGTTTACAAGTAAAATTGTTTTCTATCTTCATTTATAAGTTTTTTTTTAATGAAAATGGTTTCTGAAAGGTTTTATGTTTTATAAAAATAAATTTTTTAAAAACAAAAGGATATTTTGTTCAAATTTTTTTTTTTAAAGTTCTAAAAAAATATTTTTCTTTCTAAGATGACATCTATTGGTGTTACAAATTCCTTTCATGGGAAGTGATCTAAATATAACATTCATAATAATTCTATAAAAGTACTATGTTTTGATCGAATGATGTTTATGAAAAAAGTTTCTTATTTTTTCTTTATATATTTATAATACTTGTTTCTCTTCTGTGGGTTATGTGTTTATGAAACTCATTCCTCTTTCATTGGATATATATTTATGAACGACGTTTAAATTTCATGGTTTATGGGATTATGAAACCAAATTCTTATTAGGGGTTAGGCCTTGATGAAATGTTTATGAAATTTTTTTTTTCACAGGTATTAATATGAAGACATGTTTATGGTAACAATTTCATTTCATGGGTTATGATATGAATTTTTATGATAATTTAGAACTCATATGTATTATTTCATTATGATTTTTTGGGACCTATATCTCTCTAAAATTAATTGTTCAATGATTTTTATTTCATGATATAGACATGGAATGAATGTGGAGTGAACTGCATTTAGTAAAGGACTTTGTCACCTAATATGGTCTTGGGGGTGATCCGTGACAAATAAGATAGTCATTGGAGTGAACCATGACTACCAATATGGTATAGGGAGTGCAACCATACTACTAAGATGGACTTATCAGTGATTACATGACTACTAAGGAAATAAATTTATATGCTTATGTGTCTGACACAAATTACAGTCTTATTCTGATGTTATGGTCTCACTAATTATTCTCATGTTTTAATTATGATTGTTGTCTTATGAATTTAAAATATTTATGTCATGATTCATTTATATGATGATTTATATGAATGGTGTGATCTTACAATGTTAATCTCATGTTCTCTTACCATTATGATCTTGTTATACTCATGTATCAATTTAGAGTACAATTAATAAGTATCTGATATCAACCCATTATTATGTTTTCTTTCCCCAGATAGTGAAGAATGGTGTTAATTATAAGTACTACAGGGGATTATATTTTTGTGAAACATTAAAGATATTCAACAAAGACAGAATACTTTATTCTATGTTTCAAAAGACACTAAACTATTATGATTATTGGTCATGTATTTCGATAACAGAATGAATATTTATATAAAATTATGTAATTCCTATGAGCTTGTACCCTAGTGGTACAAGCTCTTGCTTGGCATCCAAAAGACCCGGGATCAAATCCGGGCAGGGGTGAATTTTCGGGGTACTGTAATAGGGCACTTTATTAGTACTGTAGCAGGCGTGGAACTGTAGCACCGGTGACACTGTAGCGGCGGAGGTACTATAGAAGGTACGATAGTGGAGGCGGTTACTGTAGTAGGTACTGTAGCAGCACGGTTACTGTAGCAGTACTATTCACTGAGGGGTCCTTTTGGCCAAAAAATGGGCTTTCAAGCCTTGTATTCTAGCCACTTGACCTTGGGCCTTCGGGCTATGTAATGGGTCACCCTCTACCCAGTATAAAGAGGTCATTACTGTAAATAATATAATTGAGGCTTCGTCCCCAACCTTTACAAAAAAATTCAGTGACTAAAAATAATTTAAAAATATATATAAAATTTTGTAATATCCATGTATGTTAATACTATGGTTCTATAGTTTATATATTCAAATTTTATATATATTTCTATTTTTTCTTCATATTTAATATTAAAACCAAATATTTTTTGTCAAAAATGTTATAAATATGTTAATAATTAAATCATCTATTCATCGAATGAACAAAAATGGATATCCATAAAAGTGGTCATACATCTGATCAATATATTTTTATTACATAACCATCTACATATTTTTAAATATGTTTTATTAGTATTTTAATTCATTTAATTTGATGCACGAAATATATTAACTAGTAAAAGATTACATTAATATTGTTGATCATGAACATTATCTCATGTACTGATATGCTATGTTGTGGTTTGATGAAAGAGTTAAATGATAAAAAACACATAATTTTCCTAGGATGTCACTATGGTAGTCTATTTGTAAAATAAAACAATGAGAATTAAACCCTCCTCCTGAATACCTAAAATCACATATTTCTAGGGAAATGAAAAAATATGGAATAATCTTTCAGGATCATATCCACTGATAAAAAATAATGTTATTTTTACATAAATGGGAGGAACAATTGATAATTCACTGAATAATTGTTTTAGTCCTTATAATTACAGACACAATGGACAACGATATAACAATATTGGGAGATTATTTCCACATTTTTGTCAATCCCCTTGATTTTCCCAACTATGTGTTTTTGAAAAATCAAATGAAGTGAAAACCTTAATCTGGTTTATAAAGTACATTAATGGAACTTCACTAATTCATTTCAAATTTATTGTTTTTTTTACCAATTTATAATAATTTGTTCCCTATATATAACAAAAATGATATGGAATACTTTATTAACCCTAACATTGTGTAAATTATATGGTCTATGTTTGATGAAGTCAATCATTTAATTCATTAATATAGATGTTTAATCTATTTATTCAATATTTATTCTAGCCTAGATTTGATGTTAAGGATAATTAGGAAAATGGGATTAGATTCACATACATACAACTTTAAGACATCATTGATTATTATTATTCTATTATATGGTTATTTTTAAGACGTTAACAATAATAAATAAATAAATAAATATAAAAAAGTAATCATAGGACTTGTAATGTATAGATTAACACAACCCTCTATCTCTTCTGATGCAATATTAAATTATTTGATTCACCATTGTTATGGGTATTTGAATAATTATTACTCACATGTGTCTTAGATATTATCAAGTATTAAAAATAACAATGTAAAAGTATATTTTCAACCATCTTCCATTTAGACCAAATTAGCAAAACATAAAATTCCAATCAGGACAACTCTTACAACAATTTTTAGTGGATGTGAATATAATGATTGAGTCTCAATGTTTTTTCATCATTTTATTTAATAAAAAAATTAGATTTAAGTAATATTTTGTTTTTAAAAAGGATACATAATATGTGAGAATGGTAGTAAACTTTATAGAAATCATATTATTTTACCTTCAACATTAACCAGTGAACCATGATATATGATTATTAACTGTCAAGAAGAAATAGAAATTTTTAATTTGGTTGGATATCTTAATATGTTCCTCACTTTCATATGTTAGCTATATTGGCCTGATGTTACTTTATTTCTTAAAAGAGAAATTTTCATCTTGTAGATTTTCCCAAATAAAATCAATAATTTTCTATATCAAGGTTGAACATTTAATGAATTATTTAAAATATTGGATTACATTTTGAAATTATTAATATGGTGTCATTTTCTACCTTCAAATTCAGTACAATTTGTGGTTGTAAATTTTTTTAAAAAATCAATCAACATTGATCTACATATGGTGTTCGTCTCACCACTGAATTTCAAAAACATGGCCTCCTTATTATTCATAAACTTTTTACTCCTTTAAAATCCATAATTAAATTTAATTACTAATTCTATAAATTAAATTTTTTTAGATAAGATATGAGAAAATTAGAGAATACACTTTTATAGTAATATGTAAACAACTTTGTGATTTATGGACCATGTCATGGAAATAACCCACAGTCTCCTTGCATGAAAACATTAGGTGTTCAATGTTTTTACCAATGAGTTTGATATAATTTAGGTTTATACAAGGATAGAAATACTATATATATAAGATTATATAGTGGTCAAAAATTATCAACAAATGGTGTTAAACTATGAAATCATTGTGTTTTCCCTTATAATTGAACTAGTTTTGTTAAATACAAAGATCACCTAAACATTGAAATTTGTAATTAGTCACATTCAATTATATTGTTTTCAATACATCATCAAATGGAAAGATTGATTCACTAATATACTATATGGGACAAAAAATACAGAGGAAGATCAGAAACTGGTAAAGGAGATAAAATAATTATTATTAATATCCGTTTATTTCACCAAGTGAGGGTGAAAGAATAATATATGTTTATAAAGTCCATTCCAGGTTTCCCCCGATTGAGATTTATTATTTCCATTTTCATCATAAAAAAACATCACTTATTATTATGAAGCCAACACTGATGATGTTATGTCAAAATCAACTATATCACAAATAGTTTTAACCACAGGGTTTGAGGAACATAAAACATACCATGATGTAAAAAATCTCACCTATGATAAATTCCCAAAATAAAATTATTTAACACAGGTGAATAAATATGTTATCATAAAAATAAAGGATTTTATATTTTTAGATTGCGTTATGATCCTCCCACAATTAGAGGAATACATTATCATAGAATCTTGATCATAAAAGATATAGTCCAAACCTCTTTTATTGATTTCTTAACTATCAATAAAATCTTCAAAAAAACATTTTGATATGACTTTTATTCTTTGGGATTACTTAGTGATAAAATAGAATTCAATGAGGATCTTACAAAGGCTTCAATTTGAGCAATAAAAAATTCCTTGTGTATGCTTTTTTCTAAGAGGCAATTCTCAAACACAGTTTCATGAGTAGACCATATATGGGGTAGCACATGGAAAATATTATCTAAAGATGTTGAATATATTCAATGAAATAAGTTATGATTCCAAGGTATATGAATTTATTATTATGATATTACATTATCCTTTTTATATGTACATTTTCTAACATAACATTAAATTACATAACAAAAAATAGTTATTATTTCCTTGTTATTCTCATTATTTAATTTTTAATGGATTTAAATTATAACATAAAACATTATTTTTACTACAAATTTTAAAATTTTATGGTTATTTTTATACAATAGTGGTTGTTATAGTGTCGTAATAAACAATACATGACATTTACATGTTGTATAAATATTCAAATAATTCATAACTATTGGTATTTAATTATAATCACTATAACACTTCTATAGTGAACATATAATATTTCTTTATGATTTACAAATTTCAAGAAATCAAATGCATTAAATTTATAATAAAATTCATCCTCTAAAACATTTAAAAAATTTCCATTACATTTCATATATTTTTCAAAGAATCTAATATAATTTTTAAATGATTTTGATTTCTTGAAATGTTCTTCAAATGTTATAGTTTTTAATGCCTTCTATGATAGTCATGTAAATAAGATATTCTAGTTCTTTATGATTTACACTGCTATAGTGTTGTGAATCTAAGAATGTTATGTGGAAACTGCAATAGTAGTGTATGTAGAATATAAACATATGTATATATTCTAATATTTCAAATATTCCATTATTGTAAATATAATATTCCACTACTACATGAAATTGTGGTCGCTATTAATTTTTCAGTTCTAAAAATATTATATCTTGGGGTGTATTCCCACTTCTACATGCCCACTTCCACCTGCGAATATTATTACAAACATTATTCCCACTTCAACAGTTAGAAAAACCTGATCATGTGAACAATTTTCATACATTGTTTGATTAACCTAACTAAAATTAATTTATATCGTATTTTTTCCTGATTAAATTAAATAACTAATTCAATTAATATAATTTGAAACTATATTTTTAATAATTCAATTTATCGTTTTTTGAAATAACTAACTCAATATTATAAATTTAATTTTTTTACATTGTTAAAGAACTTCTTTCCCAATATTAATTTTTTAGTGATGAAAATATTATATTCATAGATGTATTACCACTCCTACATTCCCACTTCTACATTCCCATATTATTTCTAACATTATACCCACTATTATATGTAGTAAAATTGGATTTTCTTAAAAAAAATTAATACAATGTTTTATAAATGTAATTGAAATAAATTTAATAGATATTTTATCCTGTTTAAATCAAATAAATAAATCATTCTATTAAAATAATTAAAAACTAGGTTACTTAAAGAAACCAGTGTACTTTCTCTAAAATAACTAAATCATTCATAGAAATTTAACAATATTAAACTAATATATAAAATTTTTCCCACTATAAATATTTCAATTCTGATAATAGAATATCTAATGTGGTATAACCATTGTTACATTCCCCCTGATACCATCACATAGATTTACAATCTTTAGAACCAAAACTACAAGTAGTATAACTAGATTTTGAGAACAATTTTTATAATTTGTTTGAGAAAAGTAATTTAAATAAATTCATTAGAAATTTTATCCTATTTAAATTAAATCACTAAATCAATAAAATAATCAATGAAATGTATGGTACAGAAAACCCATTGATATTTAAATAAAATAACTTACTCATTCTTAGAAATTTAAATACATTGCTTTACTATGTATATATCTCTCAGGACTCACTTTGAAACTATTTTTTTTCCTTTTTAATAAAATTTATATCATACATACATATTTTATTGAAATATAACAAAAATTTATTATAATAGAAATACATATAAATTACCATCGACTACAAAAATATGAATTTTTTTATATTGAAAACATGCTACGATCTCAAAAAATATCATTGAATAATTTTCATATTATTCCTCTCCAAGATTCAGGCACAACATTCCTTGTAATTAAATTGTTTTCATTAGAAAAAAATTACAATATGGTCATAATTAAAGATTAATTTGTTGTTATGTGCGAAAAATGTTGAATAAAAAAGAAGAAGTACTATCCACAGTTATTAATGTAACAAACACAACTACATGAGGTTATTTCATTGTACAATGATATTATGGATCAAGTAAAAAATTCTTATGGAAAACAATAATGACACAACTAAATTAGGAATTAAATATTATTATTATTATAAATTCAAGAGGTATTGCAATTTTATTATTCCTTGTGAAGATAAAATCACACTCTAAATTTTAAATTTCAATTGATGTTACATAAAATTGAACTGGGAACATTCCACAGGGAAGTGAATTGGCTAAAATTTTACAAAGATAAAAATAAATTATATTGTATGAGGAAACAATGTATCAAAGAAAATTATTCCAATATTTAGATCATACATTTTTGGACATAATGGAAAAAATATTTTTCATGTATCGAATATACCATTTGGTGGAAGAAAAATTATTTTTTGTGGATATTTTTGGAATATTTTACTGGTTGTACATCATATGGGATAGAAGAAATATTGTTTCTATAAGTCTTAATTCCTTTATACATGGAAGGATTTTTGTGTTATTCACCTAAATATTAACATGACACAACTTTCCTCTATGACATCTATGGAATCTTTGGATCTATAATATTTTTCATGTTGGATTCTTAAAATTTGTGATGGTGTTCCAAGTGATCAAATAGAAGGTGAGAAATATATTAAAATTCTAGATAATTATTTACATTATTCATTTCAAAACCCAATCGATTCTATTGATCAAATCATAAACCCCTAATTATCTAAAAATTACAATGATGTACAATACTTAAAGGAAAGTGTTGTTTTTCTCCAACGTAATATTGTGTACAACATTTGAATGATTTCATTAAACATTCATTCCTGGATATGAAAATATTAATCTCAATTTTAATTCATTCTATCAATAATATTTAGATAGAGACACGCTAGAGAATATATTTACTCTAGATATTCTAAATGGCATCCAATTCTATGGTTTACCAATTTATATGTTAATTATAAATTTGGGGGGTATATGTAATGTTTCTGAGAAATGTAGACATAACATTGGTACTTTGTAATGAAACATGTTTAATATTCAGGGATTTGGTATATCATATTATCAAATCTAAAATATTGACTAGTACTCATTCATGAAATCATGATTTCATAACCATAGTAAATATTTATCATTCATATTAATTTATTCAATTCAACATAAAGTGGATATAGTATCCTTTAAATATTTCATTTGAAATAACTATGAATAGAATTAAATCCCAATAACTTTATTCAGTTGGAATATACATATGACTACTTATTTTTTTCATGGACAGTTATATGTAGAAAAATAATGAGTAATAAACAAGAGAGGATTCAAATTACAGATATATGATAATGACAAAAAACTATTAAGGAGTAAAACTAAAAAATTTTATAATGAAATCATCTAAAACATACATTAGGTAAAAAAAATTTAACTATTATATATGATTCCAATTTAATTATTTAGTATTATGATTTTTTTACACTAATAATTTCATAATGATGTTTGTTTATTAGTTTTTTTGTTTTCATTATTAATGAATTTTCATTAAAATGTACTATTTAAACACTAATTTATGACAAATTTACATAAAGATGATAAAAAAATTAAGATTTAAGTACAATTCATTCAGATGTAAATCACAGAGTCACAAAATTTTTATATTAATTAGCAGTAATTGATTTTATCCTTATAATATAATCTATATTTTATAGCCCCACGCACTCAGTTGTGGTGGTTGGGGGGTTTGGGGTTTGGGCCGGAGGTCGCGGGGTCGAGTCCTCGGACCTATTTTCTTCTTGTGTGTGTTGTAATACCTCCCCTTTTAATCTACTTTTTATATTTTTTTAAACATAATCACTGTAGATGTTTTCGAATTATTTAATAATTGTACTAATACTATGTAAATGTATAAGATTATATTATTTCAAAAATTATATCGCCCAGACTATTTTATATCTAAATTTAATGAATAATAAAATTTCATTTTCAATGAAACTAATAGTCAATTTTATTTTATTCAATAAAATATATTTTGATGAACTATACTGAATACAATTTATTTTCTATTACATCTCATAGAAATTTAATATTATATTTATTATATTTAATGAAATTTTTAGTTTACTTCAATTATATTTTAAATGATTAAATTTAGTTAATAAATCAATGTTTCCCATCAAAGAAAAAATCAATGCAATTTAATTACCACTATTTTCACTATTATTTTAAACTTATTAGTTTTATTAAATTTTACAGGAAACAACCATTCAATAAATAATTAATGGATGAAAGTTTTTAAAAATCATAAAATAATATTTTACGAGAAGGTATGTGTAATGTGAGGGAAATATTTTAGATCATAAAAAAATTAAATTATTTAGAATCCTGACACTACTTTAAAATCGTTTTTAACTGAATCAATCATATAAAAAATATAATGCTTAAGTTACCCTTTTTGAAATATATTTCATTCCATTTGATGGAGTCAAAAAATAGGGCGCTTGAGAATGTTTTCATAGAAAAACATTCTTTTACTTTTATATTTCTCAAATAGAAAATAGTGTAATTTTTTTTCAATATCATGTTATCAATAATGAAAAAATTATATTATATGTTATTGTAAATCTATATCATCATCATCCAATTCGAGAAATGAGAAAAATTTAAAGAGAATGAAACTAACTATGTTTGATAACATGTAAATATAAATTCAATTCCCAAATTATTTTCAACCATATAAATTTATAATTAAATATATATTACATTTTTTATTAAATGACATAGTGGAAAAGGTATCAACTGCACTTCTTGGGATGAATTTGGTGAACATCATAAATTAAATCAGAAAGATGAAACTAAACAAACTAACATTTTTTGTGTTGTAACTTGTTCGTGCAAGGATACATCATAGTATGATATTTCAATAATCTGAATATTTTAAATATCAATTTCTAAATAAAAAGTGACGCTAATAATTCATAATATTTCATTCCATATTTTTCAAAAATAGTAATTGTTACCGCATGAATGAATGTAAAAAGGCGTATGCTCAATCTAGAAATTCCTATAGTAAAATCTTCGATAAACATGTAATCATATGTTGTACTCATATTGACATAGAATATTTTTTTGAATATTTTTTGTAATTTTTAACATACTATGTGAATAGGTATTTCGAATAAGAATCTACTCATTCAACATTTCCAAATTTTAAGTATACATTAACATATGCAGGAAGTGTATTGAAATATTATATTAATTTATATACATTTAATTGGGAATATCTATTTATACTTCAATATCAGGAAATTATTTTTTTGTTTTTCTTTTGAAAATATACTAACAGTGATTACTCGTTATTATGATGACAAAATGAAAAAAAGATGCCAAAACATGAGCTCAACTTCCTCGGTGTTTTCCATATAATCTGGAACTACGTGTTAGATGATCAAAGATAAGAAAATAATTTCATAATTTACATTAGGCACATAGGATACATAATGTGTTTCATTAGTAAAAATTAAATTTCTATTTCTCTGGTGAATCACACAGTATAAAATTGATACACAATAATGATTCATTTCTTGTATTATGGGTCATAAAGTGCATAATAGCAGCTATCATGAAAAAAATCAAATAAACATAAAAAGATATTATGAATCATGAATTTATTATATACATAAGTTAGATTACATGAATGAAAATATTTGGGTTTATAATTGTAGTAAACCACCTCCATACACTATTCTAAAAAAATTCTATTACATTTCCAATATAATATTCAAGATTAATAACATTTTTTTACTACCAAATTTTAATTTTAATGATAATTATCTTTTATATAATATTATTGTTTAGTAAACATAATTCATTTCATAAATATTTGGTTATTAAAATATAAGAATAAGTCACATATATATGTTACATAATTTTTTGAGACCATAAAATTATTTATTTAATAACTATCAGACTATGGAGTATTTTAATTGAATTTAAATGATGTCTTACTTGAATATTATCTTATCTCAGATACCAAGTCCCACTAATAATTAGTGATAATGATGAATGTATATCTATTGTAATGACCCAGGTTGTTGGAGGTCCATTACATTGTAAAAATATAATGATTGAGGTGTTCTTGGTGGTCTCGGAGGCCATCCCAACTTCTCGGTGAAGTTTGACCCATGGTAGGCCTACCGGTAGCCTTAGCCTATCGATAGCTCGGTCTACCAGTAGCCACAACCTACCAGTAATTCGGTCTACCGGTAGCTACAGCCTACCGGTAGCTCGGTTATCGGTCGTTGTCAGCCACCGGTAGCTCTCGACTACCGTTGGCTCTTGCGTACCCCACGGGTTTTTCCAAAAGAGCCTCCTTTTCACACAAATTGGATTTTAAACCCTATTTTGACCCCATTAATCCTGTTTTAAGGCCCATTAATTCCAATTAATGTCATTTGATTAAGTGAGATACCCTGGGTGTGTCGGTTTAAACCGCCCCTAGTGGCCAGGACCCCTTTAAGGACGTGTGAGGCCGTGTGGTCAACCCACAACCCCCACTCCTTACGCGGTTTCACGTTCTTATCTCAACATTCCATGGACCTTATAAACTAAAGGGTTCTTCATGGGTTTCTACTTTTCTCAATCACCCTCCCATCATTCCGTCTGCTAGTTCTTGAGTTGTTGAGGCCCCACCCCTGCAAATCGCTCATCTTTTGTTCCTGGCGAGTGAATATAAACATTGATCATTGATCAATCAGGTAAGGAATTTCTCCTTCGTCTCTCCTTTTTTGTATCATGTGGGTGGGAATGCTTTTAATTCCGTAGAATTGGATGAGCTCGAACCTTAATAAAGATAATGAACGGACCCTAAAGAACAAAGGGGGGGCTATGATCAATGATGCTGCTTTATTTTATGATCTTATTTTCTGAATTTTGCGGGATTACACCTACTGAAAATCATGACCGTTGGTGGTCTTTCTCTATGTACTAATGAACCCTTACCTCTTGTGATGTTTAAATGGATTGTATTGTGTTTGTGAACCCTTACCTGTAAATGAATTTGATTAATTACATAAATCCGGCTAAATAAATTTATTGCACCAGGATCACCCCCTTTTTTTATAACCTCGGATAAGGTACAATAGAATTGGAATCATGGAGTGTGTTAAATTGTTTAAATCTGAAAATACAAGAATGGGCCGGATTTTCTTTGGTGGTAGTGGTTTGTTGTCATTCCTTCACGGGCCGATTGCTGGGTGATGTGGGTGGGGGTCGGATCCCCTGTTGTTATGCTTCCAATGGTTGTGAATTTAAGGCTGGGTGGTTCCCTCGATTATACCAGGAATTGGGGTGGGATACTCTGTTGATGATAAACCATTGGCTTCTGGGGACATGGGGCTATACCTTGGGGTTTTCTTTGGTTCTAGTACTTCGAGGGATCTCACTTATTCTTTTGTTGTTGTGACTTTACAAGAGAACCATGTGTGAATTTTTATGTTGATGTTTGATTGTACTCTTTCCTTGGCTTGTGCTTATGCTTGCTAGTTGCCCAAGTAGGTGCATAAACTTATTCTAACACTATTACTAAATAAGAAAACAAATATGATACAGATGAGTTTTGGTTTGGAGTGTGTTGTGACATGGACGTGGGTGCTGAATTTGTTTTTTAGGGAGGCTGAAGAAAAACCTAAACTCTGGGTGAGTGCTTTTTACCTATACATATACTTGTAGTTTTGTGTTTCTTATTCGTACCCCACCCAAGTTGAGCACTTAGTGCCGAACACCACCATTTCATGGGGGAGGGTGTTTTTACCAACACCTCTATTAGTGGCTTGTTATTAGCTCCTTTCTGATCCCATTCCTGGATAGCCCAAGTATCTTTGGGTAGGTTGTGATAGCCAAAAGTCCATTATTATCCCAAGAATCATCGGGCAGGGTGGCGTGGTGGTTGGCCCACGTGGGTGCGTGAAGGTGGTTTCCCAAGTGTCTTCGGGATGAGGCCTAGGTGTCTTCGGGCGTGGCAGTGGATCTTCTAGCCCAGGTGTCTTCGATCGTGGTGGTGTTTGTTCTGGACTAGGTGTTAGCAGGCATGGTTACGTGAGGCAGTTGTGGCCCAGGTGTTTGGGGTAGGGTTTGGCAGTGGGACTACGTGAGGTTGTGGCCTAGGTGTTTGCGGGCGAGGTGTGGCAGTGGGACTGTAGTGAGAATGGTGGGATTGGTTCGATGCGTAGGATGTCTTCAATAACCTATGAGATTGTGGTACGGGGTACCCAAACGTCGATGTGCTATTACTATATATTATTTGATTGTGTAATTTGGTGAGTGTGGCTAGTGAGTGGGATGGATGAACTCCTTGATAGTGTTGGTTGTCTACTTCTCACGGGACATTAGTAAGTTCCCTCACTTGTGCAAGAGAGCTTCAGGTTTTTCCCTAATGAGTATACTTGTATGCTCACCCTACATATATAAAACTATTTTCAGGTTTCCAGGAGGACTTCAGGGATCACGTGGGACCATACTAGTTCAGGACCTTTGGGACAGTTGTTGTTGCTGTTTTTCTTTATTTGGTACATTACCTTTGTATTCACTTTGTACATTGTGGTATTTCCATTTGGAACATGCATATGGGAATAGTTGTTTTCGCTTTTCTTGCACTTTTAGTTTTTTTTGTGGTATTTACTATCTTATATCCTCATCCAATTAAAAGAAAAAGGGCAATGCCTTCCATTTAGTGAGTGATTCTATACCCTTGGCGTTGGTCGCCTCTCCGGGGCCAATTGAAGGCGGGTATCGGGGTTCATTATCTCTCCTTCAACTTGAAGAAGGAAGGGCCTGGAAATCTGATGACCCTTCCCTCCATTTGGTGAAGGCGGGTCATGATAGAATGGTATCAGAGCAGGTTGAGAGATAGGATGGATTCTGGAGTTAGGCACAGTAAGGAATGCCTGGGATGGTAGGGAAAAAGTGTTGGGTGACCTTGGTGCGTGAATTGGTCTAGGGAAGACCGGCTAGGACATGGGATTTTAGGGCCCCCATGATCTGATGCAAGGACTCTGGACCTACTGAATGACCAAGTGAGGCCACACTGATTTCAGGGTAGAGACCCTAGGAAAGGTACATGAATCATAATGACTTGAGTTCTTGTGTTTCATGGGTATTTTGGGAATTGGAATCAATAAGAAGTTTAAGAAAATTTAAGAACAATATTATGCACTACATGGGCTAACCATTCCTTGTTTACCTTACAGCGATGGCACCTGGGAGACAACCACGTGTGGTGTGGGCGATCGAGGCCCCAGAGACTACCTTGGCCGATCGGTAGAGAGCTGATCGAGAGGAGGAGGACGACCAGTGGCAGAAGAAACTTCAGGCCTTCCAAGGTCAGACCCTCGAGAAGTACGAGGGAAGCACCTCTGACATGAAGAAGGAGAGCTGACTAGAGGAGCTGGTGATAGTTTTCGGCCTGATTCGGGCCCTGACTAAGTACTGGGTTCCTCAGGCCATCATCCAGATATGGGTAGTGGCGCATCATTGGTGGACGCTTTACCTGGGGGAGAGGAGAGAGAGGATGAAATGGCATGGGGCTGATTTCGAGAGGGAGTTCCAGGCGGAATTCTTCTCTTCGACGATGAAGGCGAAGAAGAGGCAAGAGATTCTCTCCCTCCAGCAGGGGAGTATGTCAGTAAGGGAGCAGGGAATCAAGTTCAAGGACCTCCTATGTTTTTCTCCGGACCTCTTTCTCGATGAGGAGTCTCAAGCAAGATTTTTAGATGAGGCGCTCCGACCCTCCCTCTAGTATGTTGTTACCCCCTTTACCCTGCCGACGTACATGGAGGTCCAGAAGATAGATGAAGTGGTAGAGAGGAGGAACGATCTATGAGGTGTGTCACGAGAGGGGATCTAGCTGGGACCATCAAAGGGAAAGGCCATTAGCACCAGACCTCCAGCGTCAGGACCCTCTAGGTTCCGACATGCAGGGAGTAGGCCACAATAGTTTCAGTTCCGGTCCCCTGGTCCTCGCCCTTTTCCATCAGGCCCAGGACCGCAGTGCTTCATCTGTGGGAGCCATGGACATCTCCGGAATCAGAGCCCAGACCGGGTATAGTACGGTGGTGGCGAACAGGCCCAGCACTTGCCACAGCAGCAGCTTCCAGTTAGGCCCTTCCAGCAGCAATAGAAGGGGAAGTGAGCTCCCACTCCTCCGAGGGAATGCGTTGCAGCAGGAGTCCAACCTCAGGGTGCTCCCCAGGGACCTAGACCAGGGCGTGGTCGGGGCGGTGGTCGACAACCGAGAGGCAGAGGAGCTGGGCGTGGGCAGTTTCACGCCGTAGAGGCAGCACTCCCAGTGGGACCGGAGGTTGTTCGAGGTATGATCAGTTTGTTTATCACTCATGCTTATTCCTTGTTCGATACGGGAGCTTCTCACTCCTTCGTTTCACCTAGTCTTTCCCATGATTTGGGCCTAGATGTTGAGAGACTTCTAGTACCCCTGGTGCTAAGCACACCAGTCGGAGGTCAGACCAACTTGTTATATGTTTGTTGAGGATGCAGACTGATGATAGGGACACATCAGTCGGTCAGAGATCTACAACTGCTACAGATACAGCCATATGATGTCATCCTAGGCATCGACTGGCTATTCTCTATGTGTGCCATCATCGACTACTTCCGAGGAAGGGTTTTGTTCTCAGACTTTGTCTACTAGTGTATTACATTCACTGGAAAGCGGATCAGTCTGAAGGGCATAAGGTGAGAGGAACCCCTCCTCTCCTTGTTAGCTGAGCTGTCAGTAGTGTCAATAGATGCTGAAATGGTGGAGGTTATAGAGATTGTCAGTGAGTTTATGCACTTTTTTCCTAAGGATGTGACAACTCTACCCCCTCGATGGTATATCGAGTTTGGGATATACTTGCAGCCTATTGCTCATTTGATCTCGACAGATCGTTACCTGATGGCACCTTCAGAGCTACGGGATCTGCGGATTCAGATTGACGATCTAATGAATATGGGTTATGTTCGACCAAGTGCATCACCATGGGGTGCTCCAGTCTTGTTCGCAAAGAAGGCATATGGTGGTCTCAGGTAGTACATAGGCTACAGGAGGCTAAATCATGTAACGATCAAGAATCGCTACCCTCTTCCAAGGATAGACGATATTTTTGACTAGCTGAAAGGGGTAGGGTGGTTCTTGAAGATCAACCTGCGGTCTGGGTATCACCAGTTGAGAGTGAAAGTGGGAGACATCCCAAAGACGGCGTTCAGGTGCAGATATGGACACTTTGAGTTCGTATTCATGCACTTTAGTGTTATGAACTCCCTGTCTGTGTTCATGGGGCTTATGAACTCCATCTTCCGGGAGTAACTGGATCGATTCATAGTTGAGTTCATCGACGATATCCTGATCTATTCAAGATCAGAGGAGGATCACGTAGGACACCTGAGGACAGTTTTTGAGGTCCTCCGACAGCCCCATCTCTATGGTAAGTTGTCAAAATGCATGTTCTGGACATGAGAAGTGGACTTCCTTGGGCACGTAGTGTCCGAGAAAGGGGTAGTGGTGGACCCATCAAAGGTTGAAGCAGTTGTTTCTTGGGAAGCACCAAATAATGTTGCAGAGGTTCGTAGCTTCCTCGGGATGGCAGGTTATTATTGGAGGTTCGTACACAACTTCTCCCGAGTTGCATCCCCTTTGACAATCCTGACCAAGAAGAACCAGGTTTTTGTGTGGAGTGAGCAGTGCGAGGAAGCCTTCATCTATCTGAAGGAGAAGTTGGTTAGTTCCCCAGTGCCAAGACTATTAGAATAAGGGGTGGAATACGAGGTGTTTTTTGATGCTTCAGGTCAAGGCCTTGGATGTGTGTTGATGCAGTGACAAGGGGTGATCTCTTATGGGTCTATGGAACTACACCCTCATGAGCGTAATTATGCCACCCACGACCTAGAGCTTGCACCGGTCATTTTTGCACTAAAGTTATGGCGGCATTACCTCATCGGAGAATGCTTTGTGGTCTTCACAGATCACAAAAGTTTGAGGTATATCTTCTCCCAGCGGGACCTAAACTTGAGGTAGTGAAGGTGGATGGAGTTCCTCCGGGATTACGATTTCAAGATTTCCTACACTACAGGGAAGGGGAATGTAGTGGCTGATGCCTCGAGTTGAAAGTCACATAAGGATGCATTCCGAGAGTCGGCAGACACCTGGAAGGCAATGGAGGAGTTGGATGCCTTACACCTGGATACGAGGATGGATGGAGATAGAGGTTTCCTATATCAGATGATAGTGCAGTCGTCTCTGTTTCAGCAAGTGGAGGAGTCTCAGTGGGGAGACCTAGAGTGCGAACTGATGCGTGACCGAGTTGACTAGAGCAATGCTCCGGAAGGATAGACTGAGGATGGTCAAAACCGGATGTTTTTTCAGGGGAAGCTATTTGTTCCAGAGGTGATAGGAAGTAAGGGTCTCAGTGAGTTCCACAACTCACCCCAAGCGGTACACCTGGGTGTTTCAAAGATGTACTAGGGTCTGAAGAGATAGTTTTGGTGGCCTTGAGTAAAGTGAGTAGTGGAAGAGTTTGTGGCCAAGTTCCTAGTGTTTCAGTAGGTGAAGGCTGAACACCATGTTCCAGGTGGCCTGATGCAGTCTCTGGATGTCCCCGAGTGGAAATGGGAGGACATATCGATGGATTTTGTCATAGGACTACACAAGGTTCAAGGGGGATACGATGCCATCTGGGTAGTAGTGGAATGGTTGACGAAATCGGATCACTTTCTAGAGATTAAGGATTCAAGTGCAGTGGATGCCTTGGAATGATGGTACAAGGATGAGGTGGTGCGTTTTCATGGAGTTCTGAGGTCCATAGTCTCGGATAGGGATGCACGGTTTACCTCACGAATCTGGAGAGTATTGCTGCATGGTTTTGGAACCCAGCTACGTCTTATCACTAATTTCCATCCCCAGATAGATGGGCAGACAAAGCGCACAATCCAGACCATGGAGGATATGCTTTGGGCATGCGTTCTAGACTCAGGAGGATCATGGGTGCGAAACTTGACTCTGGTAGAGTTTTCTTACAATAATAGCTATTAATCTACCATTGGTATGGCCCCGTTTGAAGCCTTGTACGGGAAGCCATGCCGCTCACCTTTGTGTTGGACCTGAGTCGGAGAGGAAGGCATCCTTGGCCCAGAGGCGGTGTAGAGCATGACAGAGAAGGTTCGGCTTATACGAGAAAGGATGAAGCCATCCCAGGACCAACAGAAGTTGTATGCTGGTACCAGGAGGATGCCCTTGGAGTTTGAGGTTGGAGACCATGTGTTCTTGAAGGTCTCCACTCGGCGTGGATAATGGAGGTTTGAAAAGGGGAGTAAGCTTTCTCACAGGTTCATCGTACCCTTCGAAGTGTTGTGTCGGGTTGGCGAAGTGGCTTATCATCTATTATTACCACCACCGCTACTGAGGATACATAATGTATTCCATGTGTCCCAGCTCTGTTGTTATCTGCAAGACGATTCACACATCCTGGACTGGGGAGAGCTAGACATCGAGGATGACGTGACCTTTGTGGAAAGACCAGTGATGATCAAAGATCGTGAGGAGAAGGTGGTTCATGGGCGAACCATTCACTTGGTTCGTGGGTTATGGAGACACGGTGGGCTTGAGGAGAGCACGTGGGAGAGCGAAGCACAGATGTGTGCCCAGTACCCAGAGTTGTTTTGAGTTTTGTGTTGTTCTGTTTATACTTGTTGTGGTGGATCGTTTTACCTTTTTGGCTATGAAATATGTGGGTTTTTATTTCCTCTCTGAATGTGTGTGAAAATTCATGGCTATGGGGAGGGGAGGGTCAGACCCCTAATCAAGACGCATTAAGGTGTATGTGATTAAACCCATGCGGGTGAGTCAGTGCCGCCCAAATCGGATAGTATATTGACATGGGGGAAGAGACTCCCCAGCCCAAAGATTGGGCAGTCTGACATGGTATGTTTCATGGTTGTTAAGAGAAAGTTGGTTTAGATGACAATGGGGTTTGCTCCTGAGAAGTATCTTTCGAGGTGGTTGTTCGAACCCTCTCTTTCCTTGTGGGTTGTTTTGATTCTCGAGGGCGAGAATAGTTTGTGAGGTATCTGATGTAATGGACCGGGTTTTTTGAGGTCCATTACTTAGTAAAAATCTGATGCTTGAGGTGTTCTGGGTGGTCTGGAAGGCCATCCCGACTTCTCGGTGATGTTTGACCCACGGTAGGCCTACCGGTAGCCTTAGCCTATCGGTATCAAACCTACTGTTAGCTCGGTCTACCGGTAGCTGTAGCCTACCAGTAGCTCGGTCTACCGGTAGCTGCAGCCTATAGGTAGCCAGGGTACCGGTTGCTGTCAGCCATAGGTAGCTCTCGACTACCGGCCGCTGCAGCCTACGGGTAGCTCGGCTACCGGTCGCTACACCCTACTGGTAGCTCACCTACCGGTGGCTCTTGCCTACCCCACGGGTTATTCCAGCTGTGCCTCCTTTTTCCCAAATTGGATTTTAAACCCTATTTTGACCCCTATAAGCCTGTTTTAAGGCCCATTAACACCAATTAATGGCATTGGATTAAGTGAGATACCATGGGTGCATCGGTTTAAACCGACCCTAAAGGCTAGGACCACTTTAATGACGTGTGGGGCTACGTGGTCAACCCACGACCCCCACTCCTAACGCGGTTTCACGTTCTTATCTCAACTATACCCAGCCCTTATAAACTAAAGGGTTCTCCGTGGGTTTCTTCTTTTCTCGATCACCCTCCCATCGTTTCGTCTACTAGTTCTTGAGTTTCCGAGGCCCCACCCCTGCAAATCGTGCAACTTCTGTTCCTGGCGGGTGAAGAAAAACATTGATCGTTGATCAATCAGGTAGGGAATTTCTCCTCCGTCTCTCCTTTTGTGAATCATATAGGGTGGGCATGATTTTGATTCTGTACAATTGGATGAGCCCAAACCTTAATGAAGATAATGAACGGACTCTAAAGAACGAAGGGGGGGATGTGATCCATGATGCTACTTTGTTTTATGATCATGTTTTCTGAATTGTGCGGGCTTACGCCTACTGAAAATCTTGGCCGTTGGTAGTCTTTCTCTATGCACTAACGAACCCTTACCTCTGGTGATGTTTAAATGGATTTTATTGTGTTTATGAACCCTTCCCTGTAAAGGAATTGGGTTAATTATGTAAATCCTGATAAATAAATTTAAAGCACCAGGATCACCCCTTTTTTTGTGGTAACCCCAGTTAAAGTACATCGGAATTGGAATCATGGAGTTTGTTAAATCATTTAAATCTAAAAATACCAGCATGGGCATGCTTTGATTTGGTGGTAGTGGTTTCTTATCATTCCTTAATGGGCCGATTGTTGGGTGATGTGGGTGGGGATGGGATCCCCTGTTGGTATGCTTCTAGTGGTTATGAATTTATGGCCGGGTGGTTACCTTGATTATATCACGAATTGGGGTGGAATACTCTGTTGTTGAGAAACCAGTGGCTTCTGGGGACATGGGGTTGTACCTTTGGGTTTTCTTTGGTTCATGTACTTCAAGGGATCTCACTTATTTCTTTTGTTGTTGTGACTTTACAAGAGAACTGGGTGTGAATTTTTAAGTTGATGTTTGACTGTACTCTTTTCTTGGCTTGTGCTTATGCTTGCTAGTTTCCCATTTAGGTGCAGAAACTTGTTCTAACATTATTACTAAACTTGAAAACAAAGATGAGACATATGGTTTTTGGTTTGGTGTGGGTTGTGACTTGGACGTGGGTGTTGAATGTGTTCTTTAGGGAGGATGAAGAAAAACCTAAACCTTGGGTGAGTGCTTGTTACCTATACATATACTTGTAGTTTTTTGTTTCTTATTCGTACCCCACCCAAGTTGAGCACATAGTGCTGAACACCCCCATTTCATAGGGGAGGGTGTTTTCCCCGAAATTTCTATTAGTGGCTAGTTATTAGCTCTTTTCTTCTCCCTTTTCCAGATAGACCAAGTATCTTCGGGAAGGTTGTGATGGCCTGAAGTCCATTATTAGCCCAAGAATCTTCGGGTCGGGTGGCGTGGTGGTTGGCCCAGGTGTTTGCGGGAAGGTGGTTTCCCAAGTGTCTTCGGGATGAGGACCAGGTGTCTTCGGTCATGGCAGTGGATCTTCTAGCCCAGGTGTCTTCAGGCATGGCTTTGGTTGTTCTGGCCTTGGTGTTTGCATGCGTGGTTACATGAGACTATTGTGTCCTAGATGTTTGGTGGCGGGGTTTGGCAATGGGGCTGTGTGAGGATATGGCCCATGTGTTTGTGGGCAGGGTGTGTTCGTGGGACTTTAGGGAGAATGGAGGGATTGGTTCGATGCATAGGATGACTTCAATAACCCATGGGAAAGTGGCGCGGGGTACCCAAACATCAATGTGCTATTACTATATATTACTTTCTTGCGTTATTTGGTGAGTGTGGTCGGTGAGTGGGATGGATGAACTCCTTGATAGTGTTGGTTGTCTGCTTCTCATAGGACTTTAGTGCATTCCCTCACTTGTGCACGAGAGCTTTAGGTTTTTCCCTACTGAGTATACTTGTATGCTCAACTTACGTATATAAAACTATTTTCAGGTGTCTAGGAGGACTTCGGGGATCGCGCGGGACCATACTAGCGCAGGACCTAAGGGACAGTTGCAGTTTTTGTTTTTATTTCTTTGCTACTTTACCTTTGTAGTGACTTTCTTCATTGTGGTATTTACTTTTGGAACATGCATATGGTAATGGTTGTTTTGGATTTTCTTGAACTTTTAGTTTTGGTGTTCTGAGATTTACTAACTTATCTCCCGATCTTATTAAAAGAAAAGGGGGAATTACTTCCATTTAGTGAGTGATTCTATACCCTTAGCGCTAGTCGCCACTCCAGGACCTATTGAAGACGGGTTTCATGGGTCATTATCACTCCTATACCTTAAAGAAGGAAGCGCCTGGAAATCTACTGACCCTTCCATCCTTTTGGTGAAGGTGGGTCATGAAATCTATTGTCCTCTTTCAAAAATAGGTTACGCAATTTATATTAATAACAAATATAGACCTCAGAGATTTAATGATTCAATTAAATGATTAATATTAATATATTGTTTTATTTTTAATGTAAAAATAGTAATGAATTTTTATTAAATCATTAGAGAATAATGAGATTTGATTTCCTACTGACCTACATGTATTAAAATATAAAGCCATTCATATTTGTTTTAAAGTGCCAGAATTCAATATACATAGAAGAAAATGACCATTAGAAAACATACATTCAATTATCTGTACAGTATTGATAATGAAGAAAAAATTTGTCAGTTCAATATCTCTTCAATGAAGATATAGTTCATCAATAAAACATATTTAAAATAACACGTATAGATATTTTTTGTGGATCCACTATTAATTTTATTGTCTTAGACGATTAAACTTCTAATGCAACCTCCATGAAATCTTTTTCAATTACTATAATAATTCATCTTCATACCCAACAGTATGAACTATTTACATTCCTATCTATTTTCATTTTATATTAAAAACACATTTTATTTATATAAATTATTCTACGAGGAATTTATATACATTAATTAGTTAATAATTTCTATAAATTTATTGTAATTAATATCACTAAACTATATAAGATGATTATAGTGTGAAAATTTTCAAGTGCCGAGGAATTAAAATAGATATTATTATTATCATGATGTTTTTCATTCGGGTAATCTGATTATGTAAATATACAAAATGATTCCAATAATATTTCTCACAAAAATCAGTACTCTCTACAAATCTTACCACTCCAAGGATACAATTGGACCATCCTGGAAGAATTTATTAAACACCCACTCTATAGTATAAAATATGAAATATTAATTTGTTATGCCAAACACTCTATATTTATAATTATTTATGGATGTATTTTTGTCCAAATAACTTCCCACAAGACCCTCATTTTTGGGGTATTATGTTCATTTTTCCTGATAAAATTTATTTAATCTCTCCAATAACTTTTTTATAACACATGATTCACCACAATGATCCTTAATATGTTCTTAACCGCTTCTTCATGGTAATATCATCATTAACTCATCATAGTGATCATCAATAGATGTTCAAATAATGAAATCCATATAAAAATACCATAAAATGACAATAAATGAAATAATATTACAAAATTATTTCTGGTAATACTTAAATGAATGTTGAATTTCATAATTTTGAAATTAAATATGACATAAATTATGTATCTAATCGGTGGATAAAAATTGTCACTTTGAAATTACTGTTACAGAATCTTCTGTCAGTTTGTGAACATTATCTCTCATTTTAATTAACATATTACCTATAAAAACATTTGTAATGTTATTTTTCTGAAGAAAGCTACGATATACGTGAGGAAGTAGACAATGAATTCTGCATAGGTAGATCAAATTCTAAGGATAATACAAATTAAAAACAATATAGGATGAAATGAGAATTTGAATAGACTAAAAAAATTCACTTACTATGTTTGAATATTAATTTTTTATTTGGTTTTTTTATTTTTATATACTATTATTTACTCTTATGTTTATTTATCTTCATATATTTAATTTTATAATGGTGTTAATAACTCCAAATTATGTTTCTAGGTTATTTATAAATTGAAACTATCATAGCTTGTGAATGTTTATATATTATGTTGGGACCTTTTAATAAATTTAAATAAAATATAATACATAAGTTATCTAGAATATGAATAGAAGATATATTTTATATTTTATTACATCCATTATAAGTTTATTGTGAACAATTTTCTAGGTGATTACTTAACTCTTTTATAAATTAGCCATTATATTATAATTTTTTCATTGTTTAAAAGTACAACTGAATATTATCTTATATATTCATGATCTTCAATATCATATTTTTCCTTATTTATTGGGAAGATCATCCCCAATTTACTCAAACTCAATGTATTCACTTAATTATGTAATCATAATTATATTTTTTCTTTTTTCTATTTATAAATATTCTTTTCCTAACTAAAACAGTGTATTTTAATTTTTTTCAAAATCAATAGAATGAAGGAACATAGGATATTCTTCAAACATTATAATTAAAGTTATACGTATGATATGTCATATTTCCTTTATCAAGAACATTCTAAAACATTTTCATATATTAATAATACACCCTATGAAATCTAAATATCTAT
The DNA here is from genome assembly GCA_963277665.1 of Viscum album. Lineage (NCBI taxonomy): Eukaryota > Viridiplantae > Streptophyta > Magnoliopsida > Santalales > Viscaceae > Viscum > Viscum album. The sequence continues at coordinate 373,832,222 of OY728130.1, read as the reverse complement.
CTTAGTGGAAAATTTAATTTAGTATTTTGAGACCACTCTACCAATTTTGTCTTCCTTCATGAATATCACCATATTAAATTTTTCATGTTAACTTAAATTCATTTTTATTTTATGAAACTTGAATTTTTTAGGTTTGAGTGGCCTGTGAAAAAAATTGGAAATGATAGTGCTGTGAATCATTACTTATTACTAGGAAATATTATCCCACATTCATGTCTTGTCACCTTCTGGCCACTTATTTTTTCCTTCAGCTATTCTAATACTATGTGTTAATATTACATTGATTTTTCTATTAAAATTAATACTATTAATACTTTGTCTAAATTTATTTTGAATATGGTGTATAAGTTAAATATAAAGTAAATTAGAAAATCATTTTTTCTCACATATTTCCTCACTGTTTACATATAAAATGCTTATCAGATAAAAAACTCAAGTTAAGTGACTTCATAAATATATCAATAATTTCACTTTATTCAATAGTACACATCCATGTTCTCTATAATTTTAGTAACCATTATATTACATAAACAATTCATGAATTATCATATGATATTCATTTCCCTTAAATAATGGTTACAGTTATATTCTCATTAATGTTTTTTTCATTTTTTTCCCGTATACAATAGTAATATATTTTAAATATATATATACCTCCCACAAATCATTAAAATTCATACAATGTTAAATTATAATATGATGACATTATGTGATCTATTTTCACAGGATTGTTCAATATATGTATGGTATACATACAATTTTTTTAAATTATATACACACATGTTCTTACTATGAGCATACATTTTTTGAAATATCACCCAATTATGCACATATAGTGTAGTGTATGTAATATGAAATTACATACTCCCATGCCTCTCTATATAGAATTTTTATTATTCCTATTATACCTCTTATAGATTAATAAATTACATATAGTATGAATATATAATACAAGAATTGTTTGAAATTACACTCATGTATATATACAAATCATGAATTGTTTGAATTTAACTACACTTATAAACATACATACATATTGTTTAAAACATATATATAAAGCATAAACCTGTATGGATACATTATATATATAGTCCCATTGATTAAAAAATTGAATTCATACATGTACACCTATTTATCTATATTTATGTTCCTATAAAAGGTGTCTGCATCATTGTGATGAATTTTCCAATAGCTATAAATATACATGCAGATATAGTTGTCTATATTTATGCCCATGTATAGTGATATTAAAAATGTGTTCTTTAAATTACTATAGTGTTTATTTAGGTCATAATAAGGGAGAAATTAACTAAAATAAGATAATAAAATTATAAAATAGTTATTTCATATTTATGTTTTATTAAATTATGTTCTTCTCAGTTATCTGTGACTCTCTCATCAACTTTTTTTATCTGATATGAAAAATAGCTAGTAATTTTTTGATGTGGTCCACTATATAGTTGTATGTAAGGTCGATCAGGTCCTGTAGCATCTGGAAACATATCAATTAGTGGAAAATGGTGGGCAAATTAAAGGGATATATATAATTAGTGACATCCAATTACACAATATATGACATAATATCATTTCATTCATGAAGAAAAAATAACTAAATCCTGATGTCAGGAACAATATTTATGAGTTTTTACTTCTTTTATTCATACAAAGAGAGTAGGGATATCACACTCTGTAGGGTATGAATCATTTTTAGATTATGGAAATAAGATAAATTTACTGTTATGGCTTTTTTTAAGAATTAAACATTACAACATTATTAGTATACACTTTGAAATTCTAGGAATCTAATTATAAGAAGATACAAAAAGATACCAATCAAACTTATCAAACAATAGAACTTTTGAGCTGGTCATGTAGCTACTAGAATCAGGGGACGCATTTGAGCATGTAAATTGAAGGGATGGATATTTTCAATGACATCCACTGCCACTAATTTTCTCCTGATAACAATGAATTCCTGGAAAACCAGTACTAAAATCATGGTGGGGAGGATGATATTTGTAGTGTGAAGCTTCGTTTTAGACTACTAAGAAATTAAGGTTATCATTATTCTTATTTTATGAATCATTTTTTATGTTATGAGAATAATTTTTCTTTGTTAATGGATGATAAATGAGAACCCTCACATAGTGGTACACTCCTGAGAGGGTTAAGTAGATGCTAGTGTCACATGTAGTAATCGAAAACACCATTCTAAAGTATAGAGATTTTATATTACAGAGAACACCACCACTTCTATCCTAATATTAGTGAATCCATAAAAAATATATGGATTGAAGTGTTGGGGATGATATTTTCAAGGCCACACATATTTTTCGTCTTCTACAATAGATGGTATATCACACTTATTTAGGTCTGAATTATTTTAAGATAATGGGAATTAGTGGGATTTGTTGTTGGATGATAAATTAGAACCCTCTAATGGTGGATCACTTCTGAGCATGTCAGGCACCTGATGGCATCGTTGGAAGTTGTGGAGAACATCGCTTGAAGGGATTGATATTTTTTATGACATCTAACACCAGCACTTCCAAACTAATATTTGATTATTAAAATAAATAGAATACATTAATTATGGTGGTGGGGAAGATATTTATTTGGATATTCTTAATTTTAGAATACTAATACTACAGTCCTATCAGGGTTCCTTATTAATGAATCATTATTGAATTATGGGAATAAGTGAGAGTTGTTAATGGATGATGAATGAGAACTCTAGAATGGTGGTGTACTTAATATGATGTCAATAATAATTTGATATCATATGAAATATTGCAGCATGTCACTTGAAGGGATAGTAATTTTCAATGACATCTGGAGCCACCCCTTCAGACTATATATCAGAGCTTTCCTGAAAACACAATACCAAAATCACAATGGTGGGGGAAAGAATTATGGGGTTGCACTTCATTTTCAGATGCTAAGACATTATGACGATCATTATTCTTCATGTTTGAATCATTATCGTATTATGGTAATATGTAGGATTTGTTAATGGATGATGAATGATCACCCTCGCATGGTGGCGCACATCTAACTAGGTGAGGGAATAGTTGGAATCAAAGGCAGTAGTGGATAAATTCATAAGAAGATACCGAGATTTTTATGCCATTCAACACCATCACATCTGACCTAATATAGAATAATTATTGAAAATAATACTTGATTCACTTTGGTGTGAATGAAATTAATGGGTTCACACGCTGTTTTTGACAGATAAGACAGTAGGTCTATCCCGATTTTTTAGGAATGAATCATTTTCTAATTAGAAGTACAAGTGGTATTGTTAATAGATTATGAATGAGAACCCTCACAGGTTGGGGCATGTCTGAGAATGTCAGGTAGCTTCTAGAATTACATAAAGTAGTGGAGCATGTCTCTTGAATGGATGGTGATGTTTTATGACATCGAACACCACCACTTCCGACATGATATCATGGAATTCCTGAAAACATATCGCCTGAATCACTATGGTTGGGATGATATTTATGGGAGGTATTTATTTATTTTCTTCTGCTAAGATGGTATGGATATCATGCTTCAGTAGGTATGAATTTTTTCAGAGTATGGAAAAAATTGGTCTTTGTTAATCGATGATTAATGATAATGGCAAAGAATTGTTTTTTGATAGATTCAAAAATGTGGTTTGGCGCTTCCATGAAATGCACTACCTTGGAAACATCAAGGGGTTCATTGAGCTATAATGAGTTTCATATTATGAAATACTATGTAATTTTATACTTTTTTAATCCATATATTTCAACAGTATGAATGTGAGCACATGATCATGGACAATCATAAGATACAAGGACAACATTGGGGCTTCCCTAGCATTTGAAACATCCAAGATTAACCTCAAAAATCCTCTTCAATAGCATCTAACATCGATACCTTGTCCAATAATAATTATTTCAATGATTTTTACTATCAAATGGAAATGGATATTATTCAACATTGACATATATAATTAAACGAAAATCATTTTGTCGATGTTTTGAAAATGTTTATTTATTTTCCAATTATGCATGATTTGGAGTTGATCTGTGGACCAATTTAAGAAAAAAATTTATAGATCATATCAGGGGGACAAATTATACTATTATGTACCAATGATTTATAAAATTATATTCAATTGTTAGCTAGAATTTATAATTATAATTTTAAAATATTTATATTTTTTTAATATCAGTTTTTTTATACTCATATAGTGGAATTTTTAATAAAAAATTAAATGTGATTAAATTTTTACTCTTTATTCTCTTCATATATGTTGAATTTTTTAGGTTTTAATAATGTAAAATTATTATTGTGTTTATTTGATTCTATAAATAAATGATTATTCCATGAAAATTCATGGGTTGATTACCAGTTTTAGTAGAATGTATCTCTTGGATTGACACATTGATGAAGGGTAACATGACAATGAAAAGTATAAATGACATTATATAACTCTAGATATTTATTTAGGTAAGGTAATTGCAAACCATATATAATGTATACACCCAGACACCCCATTAGTTCAACCGTCATCCATACTCACATGAATTCGAATCCACCTACTATGACCATTAAAATTTGATATATTTGTGGGTTTGTGGCTGGAAAGCCCACTTCATGACACCAATACCATATTTTCTTTCATAAAGGACACTTCTTTGAATGTACTACTACAATTTCAACCACTATTATAGAGATTTTGATAATCGTTTTCGAAAGAATTAATTTGGATTTGAAACATATTAAAATGAAATATTATGATGCGGCGTTACCACTTAGGAAATCCCTCAATTTTAATATAATATATAATAATAATTTTAGTATAGTTAGGGGGAGTGTGAATTGGTCTCAAAAAGCACACAAGACACATTTGAGTGGGATATAATGGTTCAAACCTATTACCTCCCCAAACCATTGTAGGGATAATGATAATATTAATATTAATAATAATAATGGTGTAAAAAAAATAAATTTTTATATTTTATAGTAAGAAGTGGGTTTCAAAAAAATACAAATCAACTGATATTTATTATTTATTAGAAGTAAAAAAAATAAAGAATTATTTTTTTTGGAAGCTTATAAATTGTTGGAAATTTTTTAGTAACATTTTTAAATAATTTTTTTTCATAAATTTTTTAAGATATCCACTAAATAATTAAAATCATCATTAACTTATTTCAAATGTAGCTATGCATTTTGATTTTGAAAAACTACTAAATTCTTGATTTATTATAGTGTTGTGTTGGAAGATTAATTTGAACAAGGTGCTCCCTAGTATTAGTGAATTTTTTCTATTTTTTATGCAAAGATATTTATATAGATATTTAATTAATTTAGTTATTCATTATTATGTTGATTCTATATTAGGATTATTAGTGGTTTTATTTTGATATCACTTTGAGAACTCAGTACATAAAAAATATATTATTAATCTAATTACATTACTAATTGGTCTCCATTTTAATATATATATATATATACACACACAAATTAATTTATATTTATATAATTTCCAAAATGGTACATTCAATGGATAGAATCCATGGACTTGAAATTTTTATTCCAAAATAAAAAAGTATAAACAGAAATTTCGGGGTTCACAATGCCTTAGAATAATCCCAAACATTTCGTTCATTGTAACTTCCTTTTAATTATACCAAAAATTCCATAGGATACTTTATTATTCCAAACATGTCTACCTATGTTTATTTTTTTGGGGTCTTCTAGTTTTCCTCCGGATCATCCATGCTCTATTGCTCGTCATATATATTATGTGTTTTAATGTCACAAGTTCAATTGACGTTGAAAAACTCATCTCAAAAGACTTATTAACTATTATATCTATTTAAAATGACAAGCAATGATAATTTTTTAGTACCAGGGTGAGAGACTGATTATACATCCTAAGTCACATTACCCACTAGATTTGAATCAGTAGTTTGAAAACCAACAATATTATCAAGACTATCCTAGTCCTGATTAGACACTGGGGAAATGGGCCTATTTTTTCTAGAATTAAGAAATTGGAATCCATCTACATCTGTAAAGATGGAAATGATTTAATCTAAGGTGAAAAAATAACCATAAGAGGTATGAATACATTTCATCTCTTTTATGCATATCTACTCTTTAAATTCCACTTGAACAAACATTTTCCTAGCCTTCTGGGAGGCTCTATTATGATCACCCTAATGGAGAAAGCTTTCTCATTCATATTAGAGGATTTATATAATCCACCTCCACTGGGGAAATCCATATTTGGGTCAGACTCCATATGAGGGTAACCTACATGCTCCACTGATCCTTTCTACTCAGTTCTGAAATGGGAAGTAGGAGCATCCAAACCATATATGAGAAAATTCTTTGGCAATCAAACCACTAATGTAGATCCCAAAGAGGAAACATGTTTACCTCTATCATATGTTATAGGAAAATTCACCAAAAAAGTATCATGACCACCCTGGGATTGTTGAGTACCCATTTTTTGGATGAATAACAACATCAATTCGCTACTTTCCATTCAATGGACTAGAATCAATTACATGATCATGAATTAGGTGTGGATTAGCTTTGTCTTAGCATAATCACCATACAAGGGTTGATTATCCATTTCCCCCTTATCATCGCCACCAACATATTTATCCCTTAAAGTTTTAATGGACATTCCCCTTAATAATGACCACCCAATCATATTGTCCATAAAGGAGAATCCATCCTCAATATAGTATTTTATTACCCATGTTAGCGGGTTCATTTCCTTTCCATTCTATATTTGTTAGAGGACATATTCCAAGAAGTATAATCACCAAAGTTTTGTCCATTTTTATGGACATCAAGTTCCATAAGATCATACACACTTGAAACAATCCCAGTATTACAAATTTCTTGAACAATAACCTGTTTTCCAACCAATAAATCAATTAGTATGATAATTAGTTATTTTATTAAATGGGTGTTTGTTTATGGACCATGTGGTTGAGTGAAATGGTTTGTGGTGTTGGATAGTGAAATTTGATGAAGAAATACAGTGTCGTACAAGATTGTGTATATATATATGATGAAAAATAAATGGTTAGTCAGATAGCGTTTCCCATTACCATTAAAATTCCCCAACATGAGGCTAATAAGCATTTTTCAGCACCCACAAATCCAAAAATAGAGATTGAACTTTTATAGAAGTGAACATGAATTAAAAGTCATAAATAATGATATTCCCCATGCAATAAAATTGGTGGAGCTTCAGTATCTAATATATGCTCCATCATCGTTGCACCCTAATTCGAATCCAAATATGCCTTTTTAAGGGAATTGTGATTTAAAAAATCATGTGAAAGAAGAGGGTGTACCGAATTTATGTAGAATATAGAACCATAGAAGGACTGGACTTTTTTATTTCATGTAACAGACAATATTAGGGAACCAAAAACTAAAATGCAAGATTAAATAAATTGTTAATGGAAAACAAATATTTAATGTGATTTGGACTGATGGGGACCAACATGCACGGAAATTACCCCACCCTTACACATGTTTTTTATTAATGCTAAAAACAAAACAAATTATCCAAGGAAAAGAGAACCGAGAAAAATCATAGAAACAGAAATGTAACTACTAATGATTTAAATATTTCAATATGAATGAAACTAAATATATTAATTAAAATTCCATATGTTCTATGGTATGTTCTTCCTGATCACTTTATGTTGTTGTGAGTACTGCAACACATATGGATCTAAAGGATCTTATTTCCTTGAAGCTTGCAAAAAGAGTTATTGAATATGTCATCTATTGTTCCTACATGGAAGGATTTCACCTCCACAATAACAGAGTTAATGGTATGGGATGGGAAATAGAAACATGTCGGGGCTAAAAACAATCAATGAAAACAAATAAAATCATTTCAACAAAGTAAAACTAAAACCCCAGTCCATGAGAAATCCAATGTGATTCATATGATTGATCCATCACTATGTGTGATCAATTCCCCCTGAAAATGGAACAGTCTCAAAATATGAAGGAGAATAAATAGTTTCCATTAATTTTTCATCTAAATAGAAACCTTACCAATTAAACATGTATCTGGACAGATGTGTATTACATATTAAATGTGTGGCTCCATGGGTAAATGATTGAGAGAAAATCTAGTGGATATCCATAAGTTGATGAATTAATTAGGTGTATGGATGGAAACCCCAGTTGTAATCCAAGGCCCAAACTAGGAAGGCACAGACGTGTAGAATTGAGGCACATTTGAAAATCACATACCAAGCAGTTTAAATTGAGAATAAAAATAAATAAAAACTAAAAAAATTTGTATGGAATGAATTATCAATGTAAATGGGATAATGTTGAATGGAAATTTTCAACATGAAAACATTAAAATCATAACCATAATTAAAAAATATCCATCGTTTTCAATTAAAATTGGAAATTTTCATTCTCATATGGTTATATAATTTGAACCACTTTTAAACTTATTATGAAAAAATAATCTTAGAAAATACAATAACATTAGTCAAAAAATATATTGTGTTTATTTCAGTGTGTATCTTGTTGACACACATGGCTCTTGATAATATAATATCTATAATATAATGTATTATAATATCAATATGTTTGGGTTAACCATGGAATTTTATGTTTATAGAAAAATTAATTGATTACTATATATCATAATAAATACAAATTTCTTATTTAATGAGATTGAGATCATAAGATAGTCCATTAATCAATAGGGATTCTTTAAATATCATGGTTAATGAAAACGTACTCAGATTCTATGGATAAAATTGAAACCACTGATTGCATGTTACAATTTTAGGAAATGGATCCACTCTATGTAGTAAAAACATAACTAGTTAAGGGCTTACAGGTGTCGATATTTCATGAATAGTCAGCATCAACATAGCTAGAAATAATTTCAACAGAATTCCTGTATATATGATGAAATAGTGAAATATTTTAACTACAAGATAGGTATATTAATATACACATAATTGCATGCCAATGTGGCTTCCAAGGAGTGTCCATAAATCATCTTATGTGTGTATTTCCTAGCCAATATCAACCCATGTGAAAATCATAGAGTACATAATTCTTCTATTAATATTTGCATAAGAGACATTAGACATAAATTGAATATTTTATTCATTAGTAGGTTATTCTATTAAATAAAGTTTAATGTGATTTAAAAGATTTATATTAAAAGTATTTAAGGATTTAAACATATATCACATGATAGTATTTAAAATGAATGAAAACTGAGACATGTAATGTAATTTATTTTGTCTATCTCTAATGATTTGAATAAATAAAATTTTCTTAGTATCACCTATATAATTCATTTCAATCATACCATTATGTTGGAATTTATAACTATTATGAGAATAATTTTTTTACATATGACAACCATGTCATCAACATAGTGCACCACACAAATCATGTAGTTTTTTGATGATTTAAAATAAGAACATGCATCATATTGACTCCCTAGAAATTAGTTATCTAACATGAATGAATAAAATTTCATATACCACTTCCTAGAAGCTTATTTAATGTCATATTGTTATTTATATAGAAGGTACACTTGATTCATTTTTAATTTATTATAATAACCATGATGAGGATTCTTGTAGAGATTATATTTTAAATAACCATGTAAGAAGGTAGTTTTAACATCCATTCATTCAATGTGGATATAATTATAGGGAGAAAAGACAAATTAAATCCTAATGGAATAATCCTAACCAATAGGGAAAAATATTTTTGACTAATCAATAATATCTCTTTAAATAAATCCCTTAGAAACTAACCATTCTTTTTATTTATTATTATTTCCCTTAAGGTTGTCTTCTTTTCTATTATAAATCTACCTAGGACCAATGATGTTTTTATTGTCCAGTTTATTAACAACACAAAAATCGTGGTTTTTTTATTATATAGTGAATTTAATCAACCATGTAAAAGACTCACAACATTGACTATTTGTCATTTTGAGATTTCATGTAGGTTTGATGGTCCTAATGTAAAAGATCCTTGGACACATGAAAATAATACGAAGCTATGCCATACTAGATGAACCAAAAATGATGTCTTGGGATACTTCATTATCTACCTATTATTAACTGGGAATCCCTATTAGTTCTAAGAGGTTTATAATCAAACTCTAACCAGAATAATACAAATAATTAGCCCCAAAATTGACTGAGGAGAAGGTGGAGAAGGCAAGACACAATCCTCCAAATGACCATCGATCTCATCTACATCAACCTATTATAAGGTTTTCTCTGTGCATCCATATGTTTCAAAAATAGTTTTAGGAGAAAAGACTCATTAAAAGAACATCCCTATATATTATGCACTTTTGATAACAATATTTTTCGACCCTGAGGTTATAACCTATTAAACCCTTAGAATACCCAAAAAAGATACATTTTAGATATATTAGTTCTAGTATACCGTTTTTAATGGGAAAATAAGTAGTACAAACTAAGACTCTATTGTAATTATAGGAAGCTATATTACAATTCCATAATTAAAATGGAGTTTCAAACAGTTTAGTATAGAAATTACACCTTACTTATTTTGTAAAAAGAAGTGTCCAAAGCCTATCTCCAAAAGGATTTGAGATGACCTCCGCAAGGAAAAACAATGGACTCTTCCTAGTATGGTAATATTTATTCATTCTACTACTCCATTTTTTAGGGAGTTTCTCTAATAGTTTGATAACATTTAATGGCTTCATATTTACAAAAATGAATTAATTACATGGAAAAGTATTCAAGCCCATTATGAGTTCTCATAGTTCAAATTTTATACCAATTTGGTATTCAAATAATTTTATCTAGGCTTTAAATCATTGGAAAACATCTCGTTTTTTTGGTAAGAATATAAATCCGGAATTATTTGGAGAATTCATCTAGATAGGTGACGTTGTAATAGCCTATAACATAATAAGATGTCATATATGGTCCCCAAAGATCATAATGGAAATATTGTAAGGGGTTGGTTGCATTAATATGATTCCTATTAAAGTTAACTTTATTATACATTACCATTATACAATACTCATAAAATTAAAGATTTGAAGTTGGGATGTCCCTTATTATCCCTTTATTATTGATTTTTTTGGTCATTTGAACTAAGATTCCTCAATCATAAATTCCATAGTATAGTGTTATCAGTGTCTATGGAATAGACACTACCCAACTACCTTTAATGGGTATTTCCATTCAACTAATTAATTCCATTGATAGAAGACACTTTAATAATTGTTATAGAACATTTATATATTTTAAAAGAACCATTTTATCATATAAAATCAAACCCTTTTCGGTATAAGATCCCTATGTAAATTGGTATTTTATGAAGGTTGGGAACCAACCTTACAATATTTCCTGTGATGATAGTATGATCATCTAGTTCTAACAAAATAGAAGTTATTTTTTTAACCATGCATCTCTTAACATTAAATAAGGGTAGGTCTCCTTATACCATTTCATCCATTTCTAGGAATGACTCTTTAAAGGTAAATATGTAATAGGAACAACATGAGGGTAAGACCCACTTGTGATCATGTTCATGGGTGGACACATTATGGACATCAGTAGATTCATATCCAGATTCAACCAGAAGGGACTATTCAGTGGGATGTTTTTACTCTAACTCAAGTTTTAGTTTCCTATATTCCTGATTAATATGTTTAAACGAACCATGATGGAATCAATTCAAATTCCATTAAAAATAATTAAACCTAATATTGGGTTCTTTAATATTCTTGATTTTATCCTTACTAAATTGTTTATTCATACTTTTTATTGAGTTACAACCCTAGAGAATAATATTTTTGATCATCTTCTATTCTAGGTTTATAGTGTAGTTATTTAGAAGAAGGGATGATTTATCCTCTTCATGTATTACCGAGTCTTCATCATACTACATGGTCTCAAAAAGTGTGCTATAAGTAGTATATAAATATAGTAAAAGTTCTATTCCATAATCATCATCCTTGATAGTTACACTGATGTTGGATAAATATAACATAACCACATTAAATTCATCAAATATGGGTGTTAATTGAACTACAATGTGTACATTTAGTAGTAAACATGTGTTTGTTTAATATGACCAAAAATTGAAGCATTCATTTATAAATTTTCAACCCAAATATACATTAGTTCTATTTTCAAATAATCCTCAATAATGGTTCTGTAATTTTTTGATAATTTTGAACATGTAATCCAAGATTTAAACAAATTAATGTGGAGATGATGAAGATTTTTTAATCCAATTTTTTTAATCTTTAAAGACATTTTACTCCTATATTTTTGGATGTTGATCGATTAAAATATGTGATGCTTCCATATTTCAGAATATGAGAGATTCAAAATTCTATGATCTTGTTGTTGTATTATTCTGAGATCTCAATGTCAAACACTACCTATAAATAATGTTATTTTTAGTAAAATATGAATACTAATGATGCTTTTAAAGGATATCTCTATAAGAGATTTGGAGTATTTCTTACTTTCTTTGAAAATCCATTTAGTCACGGAATAAGTAAAGGTCCTGGAACTCTAGATTTCAAATTTAAAAGAGTGAGAATGACTATTTTCTAGTAACAATCTATATAAGTTTAAATTTTTAATTACATAAAATAGTTGAGGTTTTATAAATAGTTAGATTATAGATGGAGGAAGTGGGAAAGGTCATTGGGGTGTAATGAATAACATATACTTTAGATGAAGAGGTACACGAAGTAATTGAAATTCTATAAATAATAGGAAAAATAAACTATTTTTATATAGAATAATTTTCAGAATATGGATTCTTGGATATTTGTGTAAGCGATAAATTTAAAAATTTGGATTCTTTGAGTGAAATCATTATTCATTGTGGAAAGATCCTAGATAAAATTAGATCATACCCATTTCTATTTGTGAGTACATTAGTAAACCGATGGGAGCCATTACAAAGAATTTCCCATATCGAACTGGTGGGATCAAATATATAGAACCTATTGACAGACATATAATATTTGTGGGGTGGTTTTGGGTTATGGATGATACCTTGTCATATCATTTTTAATAATTTTTTATATTATTAGTTTTTCTAGTTTCATAAAAATACCATTAATAGTAGAATCATATAATATATATCATAGAACTTTATCCCGTAATAAAATTATAAAAGAGCTATGTGAATTAAAAAACACATTAGGGGGTGCATCTAGGTATTTAGTAGTGTTCTTTATGGTCTCATTTACATTAATAATATCATTCTTAGTACCATATAAAAATCAATTAGACGTTGTCGTACAATTGTTTCTCTCATTTTAATTCACCATAAGTTAAATTCATTATAACCACAAAATTTACGGATTTCATACCTCATTGTTGGAATGTTTACCAACATAGTAGATTCCATATTCTTTCGAATAATGTTAAACGTATACCCCCAACAACTGAACAACTCTTAGGTAAACAATGCTTATACAAATAGAATAAAATCAAGAGGAATTATAGATGGGGGAAATACTTTGATTGAATATAGTGATGAAGAAATGGTGATTTATGCAGAGAGGAAAGTTTGGAAATCATAAAAAAATCCAGAACTATAAATAATGAAATCAAAATTGAAATTATACAAAAAAAATTAAGTACAAGCTCTGATACATCTTTGTGAATGGAGAGTGTGTACTGAAAAAATGTATCCAACCAAACCTCAGAAAGAACAAACTAGTTTATTAATTATAGAAGAATAAATTATAGATCAAAAAAATACAAGAATAAATAATTAGGTTATTGAAAACTAAGATTTAACAATATTCAATCCCATAAATAACTACATTCATGGAAAGAACACAACCCATAAGAAGGTGTTTTATTAATGATCAAAAAAGGAAAATATTACAGGGAGAACATACCCAACAAGATCCAGAGATAATGGAATGAATTTTATGAAGATTTTTAAATTTTAAAACAAATCAAATGAAATCTAATAATTATAGAGATTTATGTGCTATGGTCTGTAGATCTAGATCACTTCAATCTAGTGTGTGTTCCTATAACATGTTTAGACTTGAAGGTTCTTTTTTCTTATGAGCCTATAGAAATAGTCACTGAATATGGAATCACTTCTCTATCCTTTTAAGTAAGTCACCTTTACCATAGATTTATCAATGAGATGGCATAGAAGATGGAAATAGGCCAGGAAAATGAATCATCAAAGAAAAAAAAAGAGGAAATGCATCACTGAAGGAAAACAGAGAGCTAGGCCTAGGAATAACCAATAGTGATCCATGTGAGTGATCCCGCATATGGGTGATCAATTCCCCTTGGAAACAAAATTTCCTTAAAATATCAGGGTTAATTAAGAGGTTCCACCCATACACCTCCTAAATAGGAAGCCAATTGAGTAGAAAAATAGTGTGACTGATGTTCGTTGAAGATCAAACGAGCATCTCGAAATATCAATGATAGAGAGAAAATCCCATGGATAGCCATGCATAGATGAATCAATTAGCCACATGGTTTTTAGCCCTAGCCTGAGGAAAAGTCCCAAAACATGAATACCCATGCTAGGTTAGAGGCCAAACAAAAAATAATAGCCCAAGTGGTATAAATTTTTCTTAATAATAAAACATAAATAAAAAATATTACATGAAATAAATTTTAAATGTAAATGGATGAATGTAACATGTCATATTTCAATATGATAACATCAAAATGGAAACCATAATTCACAAATAAAATAAAGAGAAAGAGTTTGACATAATTTAAAAACATGGTCTGGAGTGGTGTCAACCACCTTTATGCCTCTCAATTTTACTAGGAAGTGTGGGTGAGGATCACACTACCTTTCAATGAAAAAAGAAGCATGAACCACATTCACAAACACAAAAAGAGATGTATATATATATATATATTTTCCAATATCAGTTAATAAGTTCTATTTATAATTTTTTTAAATCTTTTTGAACTTTTTTTATATTTTTTATTAATTTGTTAATATGTAATATATTCATTAAATATCAACTCTATTATTTTGTATTAATTAATAATATATTATTATGTTATTAATAAATTTGGATTACTATAACAACTATTTTTTAAAAAATATAAATAAAACAATTTTTATTCAAAATTATATTAACTTTTTAATAATTATATTATTTTTAATATAGTTTGATCTATTATTAATTATTTTTGGTATAATTATTAATATATTTTTTTTAGTATTAAAAATATTTATCAAATTATTATTTATAGTTACTTTTTTATTTTTCATGATTTATAATATTATTAATTTTTTAATTAGTAATATATTTATTTATTATCCAATTTCATTATTTATTATTATTATTTAATATTATATTTTTTTGTTATTAATTAATTAATTGTATAACAAGTAATATTTAAATATTTTTAAATTTAAATATTTGTGAAATTTTTGATGATATAAATTATTATTAATTTATTAATAAATATTATATTAATTAATTATTAGTAATATAATTTATATCTTTTCAAAAATATATTATTATCTATTTAATATAATTAATAGTATTATAGCTAATATTTATTTTATTGTAATATAAATATAGTAGTTCATATTGAAAAAAATATTTACTAGTTAATTATTATATTATTCTTAATATATTATGTTTAATTATTAATTATTTACTCATGAAATGAATACAAAATATCTACAATTAATTTTAATAATATTCATATAATTAAAAATAATATTAATATTAATATTTAATAATAAATTTAAGATGATTATTTATTATATATTATAGGGATAATAATACAAATATGTATTAATATAAAAAATAATTATTATTTTTATTATTACAATGTAGTTATTAATATTTATATTAAATATCATTTAGAAATATTATTATGAATTTCCAATTATAGAAATCTGTTATTTTATGAATCAAAATATGATATATTATAGTTTTTTAAATAAGGTACATGTAAGGATTAAAAAACTTATAACATGTATAAATAAATTGTATGTTGTTGTCTCAGGTTCTCTTTCATGACATGATCATGTTTATAATGCATACACACCATGTCTTTATAAGTCTAACATCTATGAAACCTACCTCTACATGATCCTATGTGACATGCAGTGGATGTATATAGTATCCTCGCATGTATCATACCCTAGATCCAAGAATAATCGCTGGTTACTAGAACTCTCCCTAACATGTGAAGAATATGGATGTTGTGCTGCAAGTATATGTGGACGAGAGGAAAATAAATTCGGTAAGGAAGTCTAGTCACCCTATATCTCTATAGAAACCCCTAACATGATAAATAACTATGTATATGTATGTGCCTTTGGATATGAATGTGGATAATATACAATAGGAACTAGAAAAGATAATAGCTTATCATGTTGAACACCCTTCTCATGCGCCACATATGCATCCATAATAGGGTAAACACCCCTTGGTGCATCTATATCATGCTCAATAATATAAACATTGACAGGAATTTCAAAAACAATCTCATGATAAATTTCATCCAAAGGAATAATGATTTTTACAACTTCTCTATAAAAATAGGCACCATCAAAGGCCCCTTCATCTGTTGGATTTGAGATGTGAAAGAGTTGGGTGATATAATAATAATGATAAAATAAATTATGAAATTATCTAAACATAATAAGAATGTATTTAAGAGTGTAATGAATGTTTATTACCAACTCAGGATCAAAATTTCAGTGTTACATAATATATCTTATTGGGGGCATGTTATGTAATGGACAATAATTAAGATGATCTAACAAATGAATACGTACTCCCCCCCCCCCCACAATTTGAACTCATGTCTTATGTCCCACATCTCTATATATGGTGCATGATATCACCTCCAATAAATGTCTTACATACCTAACATCTTTAGGTAATGAAGTTAAGGTAACTAACTAGGTGAAGTGAGAATGGAATGATATAATCCAAACTATCTCTTAACTTTATCATCATGATTCCACATTTCAATTAGAAAATGAATCATAGGTATGGTGAATGAGCCGATAGAATGCTTCACCGTACTGAAAGGTGGGATTCACAAGATGATTACCGAAATATATGACATCCATGAATCTATAAATATTAAAAAAGGAAATTAATAAATAATCACATGTATTATACAAAATATTAATTTAACTATATAATTAATAATCATAGACATCATCAAGTTGAATATTATCTAGCATAAGCCTGTAAGCATAGATGTCTTGTATGGCTATGTCTAAATATCAACATGATTAATTTCATATGTAGGTATTGGTTTTATAACTATTTTCATAATAGAAACTTATACATTTAATTATCGTGTAAGAAGGATAAACAAACTTCCATCCAAGTGGGGACTCCCATAAAACATCATCTACCATTGGCGCGCTTATATGTAGAGATAAGTGAGGGATTCACTTGCATATTTCTCTCTTAATATGAAAACTACATCATATAATCTACATATTATCAATGAAACAAGTGTTTCATAGTGATCTGTATGTATATTCAGTACCTAACAACCCCCAGTTATACCTTTATGTCCGGTATAAATCCTATTGTAACTATAAATACATAAAATGGAAAAATATAGTCGAATGCTCGACAAATATCAAGCCTCCAATAAGTCTCAGAATATATTGATGTTCAAGTATTTTAACGGTGATATTTTAATCATCATGAGCAAGCTAGGTGAAGTGCATGAATATCCATGACATGTGTAATCATCTCTCGAATATAGAACATACATCACCTAAAACATCAATTCCCCATAGTATGTTAGCAATATCAAACCAATATGTACCAACTCCATATTTTATAGTTTCCCCATCAAGGGGGTGTACCAACATAGTAGACACATCCTTGAGAAAAATATTCATCTCTCTATGTATAAAGAGAAATTCATGTTTCTCTTGCCTCTATATATCTATGAGTTCATAAATTAGCTGATGATCAATTAATGTAAAGTCTCACATCGCGAACACATAGAACCAATCATATCAAATATTTGTTATAATTGAAGGATGTGGAGAAAGAAGTTTAAAATAATGAGATCTCTATATAATCAAAGCGGGAATAGGATTTCCCTCTATGAATATTCATGAAATATGTTTATATAATAATGAGAGAAATGAGGGTACATTGTATCTATAGTTAACAATGCAATTACTTTTTTAGTAAATTCAATAAAATTTCAAATCTATTTTAAAAAAACAATAAGGTGTGAAAAAAGTACAAAATTAGTCTCCAAAACACTACATTATGATTTCAAATGAGGTGAAAAAATTGACATGAATGGTTTTTTTGTCTTATTATATCAATTTTTTATTTTTTATGATCTCTAATCATGTTTAGTTTTCTTAAAAATAATTTTATTAATATCAAGTCTGATGTAAATCCTACATATTACAAATGGTTGTATGATATATTAAAAACATTATTTGATTTAAAATAATGATTTAATGATAATTAATTTATTGGATTAACCTTCTATTATTCATTTATTTGTTTGGTGTAATATATTAATTGCGTATATTTAATAAAAATATTTCTTATTGAAACCAAAAATGAAACAGACTAGAGATGAAACATTCTAGAAATAATGAAATACATAAATAAAAGGACCCATTAATAAAAATCCTATATGTGAAAAAATGTATAAATTCATGATAAAATATGTAATATAGATCATTGATGATGTGAAGTTTATCTATTTCATTCCATTAAGGTAAATCTTTTACATGTATTCCATTTTTGGGACAAAGGATCTATTGTCATCCTACCTCCTATTTTTATAGACTGTCCATCTCATTTCTGATATGAGAATACTTTTTTCAACCTTGAGGGTACAACATGGTAATATAAAATACCACAGTCACTGATTTGTAAAAAAATTAAAATTATGAAATATAAAAAAAATTATTCAAACCAGAAATGTAACAAACATTAATAAAAAATCCATACCTAATATAATTCATAAATGAAAAATATGTAATATGAAACATGGTACCATAAAGGACCATTGTCGACTGAACAATAGGATGTGTAATATAAATAAAGAAACTAATAGTCCTCTATGGTGCACTATAATCATCAACCAAGTTCTCATGTGATACATTTGGTCAATATAGTTGTTTTTGCTCAAATATGGATGGCTATAAATCACACTACTCTTGACAATTTCAATCCACCCTTAAGGTCTGGTCTGGGTGGTATGTATCGGGACGTTCATGTTAATTCTAAGATCCAAATAGGTTCCATGAATAATAATGTCTCTGATCTGATTACACTAAAAACTCTTGGTGTAGCTTGTAGGGTCCACACACCTCTAATACTAAAATAAATTATATGGATTCCACCCATCTCATTATGGATAAATGTGAATGTTGATGGTGAAAACTCTAGTTCACCAGGACCTTAAGGATGTGGTGGGGTCTTTCTTGCAATGATCAAATCTATTATCTATGATATCCATCACGGATGGAGGCACATATGGGTGGAATCTGACTCAACCATAGCAGGGAAAATTATGATGACTAGGTCCAGTAAAATCCCATAGAGGTTTCTTCTATCATGGACTTCTTTCCAACATCTTATTTAATGTCTTAATTTAGATTTCATCCATTATTATAGGGAGGAAAACTAGGTTACTCATGCGATGTCCAAGAGATAAATTATGGAGGCCTCCTAAAGATGGTCCTTTGTTACCCTAAACTTTTGTTCACATATTGTTAAAACGGATGTGTATGGTGTGTTCTTTTCTCACCTTTGTAAAACATCTTGCTCTTCCACATTCTTAATTTTTTAATAATTTGATAGGGGAAGGTTTCTCTCAAACCATGGACATGTTTTTATATTGATAAAACACCAGTCCCTACACTATAAATACCACCCATCACAACCTCATTTTCTCACACCTCTCAAGCATTTTTCCTATTCCAAATTCTTATAAAACCTCTTCTAAAGATCCAACCCCACGTCTAGTATCCCTTAGTCTCATATAAATACCAAAAGCACTACCCTAAAGAAGCTATCAAATAATATATATTCAAGTGGTAATTTCTCTCTCCTTCCTTTCAATTTCGTATCAAATTTCATTCTTTTTCTTCTACTATCCAGACCATCTCTTATCTAATTGTCATGATAACTCTATAATGATTGATATACTGGTATTATATCATGTTAGTGGATGATTATTCATTATATTAATCCCCATCTATCTTTGTTTATAATAATTAATTTTTCACCTGTGATTTGTTAATTTACATATATTGTGGGTGATGCACATCTATTTTTCGTTCAACTACTTGAATTATATCAATAAAACCAATAAATGGTTGAAAAAAATTTTACAGTCAATACGTTTTAACCCATTTTATGTTCTATAAAAAACATTTATACATAATACTATATGATAAAACAAAACAAGTTTGTTCTGATCCTAAAACTGCTTGAATTAACCAAAAATGATCATCATTAAATTTTATCTAATGATTCATCCCCATGGTATATACCAAATTAATTATAAGATAATTTAAACCTCATTAATGTCATTAATATTATTCAATATAAATTTTGGATGTTTATCCATGTTTTACATGAACATCCCTTCATGTGTAGAAGTGAATCGTTCATGAAAACTACGAAAAATAACACACTTTAACCATGAATTTAAACAATATAAATCATAAAAAGTCCTGTAAAAGAACATAATAAAACAATATTGAATAATATTAATGTATAAATAGTTATTTAATTTTTAATTAATGAATATAATGTAATTATACCTTCCATTAATGTGATGAAAACGTTCGGATAAAAGGTAAGGTGAATTCTCGAACCCAACTTTCTTTCGTTGGTTTTTCCTGATTACACTGCATTTTTAGTGTGGTTACTCCTTAAAAATAATTGATTCATCATTATATTAATGTTTTTAAGATATAAATGTTTTCCAATAGGATTTATGACAAACACAATGTTTTCCAAAAGAACTCTCCTTTCAAAAACACATCTTTTCCTTTACACTCAAGTTGAATGGTTCTTGTATCAAGTATGTTATTTCCTCCTTCATTTAGGAACCCAATGTTCATAAATGTATTCCTTATGAATATAAAACCATTACTTTCCATGGGTTCTTTTTTTCATGTCTAATATATATTCCATGTAGAATTCATGATAATGTAAATTGTATGATGTGACGGGTGCACCCAGAAGAATATACAACAATGAAATTTTTATGATGTGATAGGTGTGCCTGAAATTACATAGAACTCTAATGAATTGGGTAATTTGAATAAGCTCATGAGTAATGTGATTTTTCATGATCTTGATGTTGGCTTTGTTCACAACTATGTGTGGTATTTTACCACTAAGACATGATGTTTCATTTTTATTCATTTCCATATTCAATGCTATTATCTAATGGTTATTCTCAGGATTATGATGATGATGTTATGATCATCCCATGCTTTAGTGTTTTTGTTCTTATCTTTCCTTTTACTGGGATTTTAGCTCACCCCTTTTTGATGTACATCCTTAGGTGACTACCTGTACAAAGGACAACATAAGGGAAAATAAGAAGCTATAGAAGAAATATTTAAATAAATGTTTATGTTTTATGTTTTAAAAGTTTTATATGGTCCTATTTTTTACAATAAACTAAACATTTGGATCCTTGTGGTGTAATTTTTTATGTTTTTAATCATTAAAATGATTTGAAATTAATGTAAGAAATACATGTTCACTATATGTAGGATGCATCATCTGTGCTTGTTCGAACTGTTAACTGGTTTGGGAGACGATATTAAGTAAGAGAGTATTATGATCTACTAATAAGAAAAGGTGTTTGAATGTTGGTGGTCATATTGAAAAGTAGGTAATGTGATTGAAGTTATTTCCAAGAATTGAGATATCCTTGTGCATGTATTATTGCTTCATGTGCATTAAGTAGTAATAAAAGGGGAAAAATATATTCTCTTTGATCATTGTTAGTGACCGAGTCCAAGAAGTCTTCAAGGCTACACATTGATAGCGTAATTCCAAAAACCTTTTAAAGATGCTTCCAAAATATGCATGAGAAAGTGAAATATAAGAATAATTGAAGGGCTATTTTCTCACCCTGTATGTGCAAATAGTAGACTAAAGCAAGGTGGATGCTCGTTTTCTACAAGAGGTCCTCCATAGACAGCCTTCCCTTCCAAACATTCCATAAAAGTAAGTAGTTTTATTAGATAATGAAGGTTTTTTTTTTGAAATTATGCATCCATGAGGGAGGAATGGCAGTTATATCACATAGTTTTCTATAGTAGTCCATGGATGTTAACCTACCACTAGGACATGGGGACCAGATCAGAGTGTAAAAATACATAATAATGTATCGCTGCACTTCCATTTTTATTGGAGAGGTCCATTAGTCCTAGAGACTTTGATTTTGTTGTATGTTAGGAATAGATATATTTTTTATCAATGTAAGAACATAGATTCTCTCAATTATAGTCATGTCAAGTCATTTTTTGGCCCAAATATTGAGGTTGGAAGAGCTGAAAACAATCCAGGTGGCACTATGTATTATCTCAATGTAAGAATATTTGATGGATGTCCAAATGGAAGAGGACATATACATGGAATATACATTGTGAAACATTGATATAAACCATTGTTCTAGAAATTCCAAATATTCAACATTGGAGGTCAGCAAGATTCATGTGAACTTAAAAATAAGAGCATCATTGATTGTTTTTAAATTTGTATGACCCATGCCCCTAAAATTGGTTGTTTTAAGATATTCTTTCAAGAATTAGTGACGTGTTTCTTTCCATGTATAGATCCATTCAATTTGAAACTTCTGATCAGAATCTAAATCAATTTGATACAAGTTTTCGGCCACCTACTGATAGAGAAATCATAAACAAACATTGAAGTGATAACAGAGTTCACCCGAGAGATTATCCCTTCTTTAGCGATGGTTTTCCATTTTCAGGTATCTAGTTGATTAATGATTTGAGAGTATATGTTTTCAAGATCAAATCGTATCACCCTAACCCATAACAAAGGTACCCATAGGTAATTGAATGGAAAGGCACCTTTCTAAACACCAAGGCTGCAAAAATTTTATTTTTTTGGAGTTATTCCATTCCCAAACATAATAGAGGATTTATTCTAGATTACCACATATCTTGAGAAATCCATATAATAAAAAAATAATTTATGGATGCATGAACTTATCCCTTTATTATCCGAACCAAATATAAGGATGTCATTCACATAAATATGGTGAGAGAGTAGGAAAATATCCCTTCCAACCTTAATTTTTTCATGTTGTCTAACCCACACTAGGTCATTCAGGCAATAAATCAAGTAATCCTCAGCCAAAAAAATTAGACCAGATAAGTGGTCAACTTATGTTACCCCATAGAGAATTAAAAATAGCCCCTAGGTGATCCATTGATAAGGATTGAAATCCCAAAACTATTGAATATTCTCTTGATTAGTTTGATGAAAGGCTCGACAAAGCCATATTTTCTGAAAACCACAAAAAAGAAGCTCCATTTAAGCATATAAAAGTATTTAAAAATATAAATCTTGATGGAAAATATTCCATTCATGACTTTTATTCTCATAAAATTGACACTTTTAGAGGTAGCGAGAAGTCAATTTTGAGTATGCCTCCTAGGGAAAAATCCAAATTTATTTGCAGTTATCATATCATTAACAATGTTCCAAAACATTAAGGAAATGATTTTGCTGATGATTTGTGGTATTTTTTTTCCAATGGCCACTAGTCTAAAGTCCTTAATGTCTGAGGAAATCTTATTTTTTTGAAGAAGAGCAGTAAAGCAGGTATTGTCCCCATAAGGCATAGATGCATGGTTGAAAAAATTCCCTTAGCACTAACTGATAACCTCATGAATCACAATATCCTATTAGAATGTAAAAAATTTATTAGTGAACCCATATGGACCTATATTGTTGTCAATCCTCAACTAGAAAAGTGTATACATGATTTCCTTGACCATTTGAGCTTCAACAAGAATCTGTTCTGATGAGAAATAATAGCGTGTTCAATATTATCCATCAAATTGATCTTTCCATAAATCTCATTTTTAATGTAATGATCTTCAAAATAATTCACCACTACATTGGATATTTCCATATTTTATCCATATAGAGAACCATTCACTTTAATCATATCAACACCTCTCTAGGTCCTTTTTCTCTCTGTAAACAGTGAATGAACCTTGATTTTATGTTTCCCTCATTTAACCATTTTACATTCTATTGATTCTTGAAAAAACATCCATGAAGGAGGAGAAGGTCATCAAGACGTGAAAGGGCCTGAATCTCATCCCTTGATGGGACATATTGGTTATGACATGTATTTTGGAAGTGAAGAATCTACTATTTAATAGCATAAATCTCATTTTCCAAGTTGGAGAAAGTGGAATTGTACTATTTTTTGGTATTTTTAATCTTTCAATAAATTATTGTATGTGGGATGCCACCACGTTCAATCTTCCAAGCATTGGAGATGACCTCTGTGCATCCAAGAACATCAATCCATGCATTTTTTTAACATAAATTGAAGGGGGGTTGACCTCATTATACCAGAAAGGATAACAACCATAATAAAATTATGGTCAGAGTGGCACTTGGGAAAGGAGATTCTAGAGATGTTGATAGAATCATTCCTTTTAGAAATTTGAACAATGAACATATCCAGTTTATAATCATGACACCTATTCAGAGTATATCTTCTCCATGTGTAGTCTCCTGTTGCAATTGGGATTTAAGAAAAATTTCATTTTCTAATACACAAAGAGAAATTAGCAGCTTCAACCATATTGAAGTGAGTACTAGTATTTTCATCAAGCCTAAGGATAGTATTGATGTCCCCTAAACCCACCCATCTCTTGGAAAAATGATCATAAAGAGTTTCAATATCCTTCCAAAGATCCCTTCTCTTAAAATAAAAAATGGAGGCATAGAGAAATGATAGGGTGAATACAACACCCTAAAATCCAATGTCAACAACGATTATATGCTACTACTTAATATAGATGTGAGTAAATATTCTATCATTCTTGAGCACCCAAAGGTATTTAGCAGCACTCTCATTTGAATTTTGTTAAGAAAAAGGGTACCCAAGATAAACACATTTGAAGGCATTCCATTTTTAAAAAATAATTTTTGGATCATCTATAGCTACCATTAAATGATTTTTTGTCATAAAAAAGTGTCTTAGGGATTTAACCATGGTACAATATCAAAGCCCTTAACATTTCAAGAAGAGGATCATCGTTTAGTATAAGAATTTCATCATTTTTTAGGCCCTTATTTTTGTGGTTGTTCCACCTTTATCTTCATTCCATTCCCCTTTCCTTTCCCCTTTCCAACCTTAATAGAATAAGAGGGGTCATTTTCAGTCTTAGAGGAGACACCATATTCATTATTATCATATCATATCCATAAACATAATGGGGTGAATTTATCCTTATATTTCACAATAAAAAAATGAGATTCTTGAAGAGTTCATTTCTTGGATGTTTTTCTAATGGGAACCTACTAGATGAGCCTTCCATTATATGTAGAAAAACATCAACCAAGCCACATATAGAGGCTATGATAAAATATTTTCTGAGAGGAAAGGAACATAGAGTGGTGGATTATGCATATAGATGATTCTGAATATAATGATGAATTTTTGTAGCCTTGTAAAGTGCTTCATAAACATTGCCAACATAAGATCCAATCCCATCCAGTGTAGTAGATTTATCTAAAATGGCATGAGGAGTAAAAATGTAATTCACAAGGCCTACCTCATAAATTTCATCCACATTATCAAGTAGCTTCTTTTCATGGGGAAAGAGAGTTGGAGAAAATATATGATCATGTAAAAGAATCTGAACAGGTACGTCATCATCCAAGGGAAACATTTCCAGAATAGGATGGGAATCACCCCTGGACTACATGTCTTTACCAAAACATGCATTATACTACTTAAAGTCATGTTCTTATGTGATAGGAGTAGTATCATTAATGAAAATTTGGGAATTATATGGGGAACATGTAATTAGGCGGATCTCCTTGTTAACATTTAGACTCTTCTCTTCCAGAGCATGGAAATTATCATCTACACACTGTGAAATATATGATGCATCTATTTCCTTCATCATCACTTATGTTTCATGTTTCATAACATTAAATACCTTTTCAATCACATCAAGATCAATAATTCCAACAATTTTATCCACCTTAGAATCTAGTATAGTAGATTCCGCTAAAGGGTAAGGATAAGCATTCTCCATAGCCCTAGCCATATGGTCCTTACTAATAGATAAAGCTACAATCTCATTGGAGTTTGTTGTCATCCATTTACCATTATCATTGTCCATCCTAGGGGATTGTTCATCATGCCCCAAGATATTTCATGTAGTAATAATTTTTGGATCTATTGCCTCCATAATCCATGTGGCCCCAAAACACCACAGTCCTTATAGTAATTGGTCTTCCTTTCATAAAGGATTTCCAGCTTCATACTATCATCCCTGGTGGTGAGAAAAACCTCATCCACCAACGTCTTGGCGAGGTTTGATTCCACCAAAACTCGATCATAATGACTCACCCTTGGATTATCCATTTGGTTATCAACTCAAATTGGGTTTCTAATAGAATAGTCAAAATCCCATGGGAATATCGGTTTCTATCATATCCAGTGTAGCTTTCATATCTGGATCTATATCTGTGTGTTAGTATTTCTCACATTCATTAGATCAAAGCTGTGATCCCATGCTTGTATTATTAGAATTACTTGTTTCATTTTATGGAACCAAATTTCCAAGAACACCTTTCTAGCTCATCATAGGGGAACACAATGTGGATATAACCCCTTCCCATAGTCAGGGAAGGAAGGAATCGTGGATGATTTGACAAAATCCGCTAAATATTTCTTCCCAATAGACTTCATGAGTATCTCACCATTTCACGACCAGTATTTTCCAAGGGCACAAAGATGGAAGAGATCTTTGTGTCCCACAAAATAAAGCTAAGGATATTTCTTCCCTGTCATAGATTTCATTGAAGCATCGTGAGATCCAGTTTTTGTTTGGTCTTCCTGCTCACATGATTCTCCCTCTTGATCCACCATTCTTCCACCATAGGGGGTGTTTCAGTGTTTTCTATATACATAATTGATTAGTTTGTTAATTTCACTCAAGATAAGAAATAGTGATGATTACATGAATAAATATAATAAATAAGAAATTTGAGTTTAACCAAATGGCCATTTACATTATCCATGACTCAACCATGATGTAAAAATTCATTTATTTAGCATATTTTTTAAATTATCAAATTTCACTATTCACTAAAAATAAATGTAATTTAGAAAAATATAAAAAATTCTCCCTAAACATTTTTTAATGTTTAGAACCAAAAAATGAACTCTATTTTATGAAAATAATTTTATAAATATGAGTAATTAAATTTTTAATTAAAATAATAATTTACTTCAAAAATAGAAATTTATAAATTGATAATGCTTGTCAAACTCATTGAAAAATTATTTATAGTCTCATAAGTTATCTTATAATCATAAGACATCAAAATACTACTTTATGAATAAATATTATGAATATAAATTTTCATTTAAATTATTAAATTAATCATTAAATATTCATGACTTACAAAAATAACAACAATATAATTTAATTATATCATATTCTTACTTATTGAAAGGATAAATTTTATATATATTACAATTGGTAAGGTTATTATTTACTTTGACGATGTACTATTCATAAAGTTCATATTACTATTCATAAGGGTAACATTACTATTCATAATAGTATCACTACTGGAAATGTAGGATATACCAACGGACTTTTCCCAATAATTTTCATAAATCATTGAAGTAGAGATGTTGAGACGTCATTACACCACAGTTTCAATAAACCATTGGAACAGATAGTTTTAGATGAGTTGTAACCAATGGTTTAATAAAACCATTGGGATATGTCATTGTTTTATTAAACCATTGGTAAATATGAGTTTTTCGAAGTCTTTTCCAATGGTTTTTTTAACTGTTGGTAAAGCTTACCTTTCCCAACCGTTTTAGAAAACCATTGGAAATGTTTTCCCCTTAAATTGTTGACATCCCAAATCCCCCATATGCTCGATTTCAGACCTAAAGCCAAGCCACAACACTCTCTCGCTCTGAAATTATTCCACCCTTCAATCAGAATGTTGTTTTGTTCTTCACTTCAAATATGTAAGTGGTACCTTAGGTTTAAATTTATCAATATATTTTTTTTGTTTTATGATTTTATTTGGACTAAACCTAAGGTCTTTGCGGTATGGTATACCCAGTAACTGTAATTTTATTTGTTTTATGTTTTTGTTCTACACTTCAACCGTCATGATTTTGTGAGTCAGATTTTGTGAGTCAAAATTATTTGAAGTATTTATAGCCACTACATTGTAGAGTTAGTGAACCATATGAAGGGATTGGGACTGGTTATAGTAGTGGTGTAGGTGGAGTTGATATGGGGGTGCTATGTAGGTGGGGGTGGGTTCTGCAGGGTGGGGGTGTCGGCGGTGTGCTATGCAAGGGGAGTCTGCTGGGGTGAGGTGGGAGTTGGGGGGTCTGTATAGGTGGGGGTGGGGTGGGGTGGGTTGTGCTTATGGGGGTGGGGTGAGGGGGTTGTACATGTGGGGGAAGTAGGTGTGGGTGTAGTGGGTGGGGGGTGTACAGGTGGGGGTGTGCAGGTGGGGGTGGGGGTGGGATATGAAGGTGGGGGTGGGGGAGGGGGGTTGTGCAATTGGGGGTGTAGGTGGGGGGGAGGTTGTGCAAGTTGGTGGGGGAGGTGAGTGTGTAGTTTGTGGGGTGTGTTGGGCAGGTGGGCGTATGTTGGGGGTGATGTGGGGGAGGGGTGTACAGTGGGTGGGGTGGGGGTTGTGTAGGTCGGGTGGGTGGAGGGGGTTGGGTAAGTGGGGAGGGTGCCAGTGGGGGGGTTGTGGACTGGGAGGATGGGAGGAGGTTGTGCAGGTGGGGGTGTGCTGGTGGGGGTGTGCAGGTGTGGAGGATGGGTAGTGTTCCAATGGGGAGTGTGGGTGTGCAGGGGGGGGGCTGTGTAGGGGGGGGTCTACTGGGGGTGGGGTCGGGAGGGGGGTTGTGCTAGTGGGATGTCATCACTTCCATAGTTCGCTAATATGAACTGGGAAGTCATCACTTCTAGAGATTTGGATAGGTCTGAGGCCTCATTGGGTTTGGTTCTTGTCTAGTCATCTTGATGAGTAATGAATCACATGATCTAAAAGTGAAATCAACAATATAAGATGAATTCCTTCTCTGACAACACATTTTTCTAGGAAGAATATATCCTTGTATGGTTGTGGGAGCCTTTTAGAATCCTTTCATATAGAGACTATGGGAGGAAAATCATTATATATATCAACCTAGATTAGGTACCTACTACCATATCCACGTCCCATATTCATTATCCTACCTCTCCTTGTATTAAATGAATAGATATTCTTCTAGACTTCACCTTCCAATGACATCCTAAATTTAATTCATGTTATGATGAAAAAAATATTGACGAATCCATATAGCTTCATATAGGAAGACACCCTTAATCATTATTTCATGATGAAGAAAATTCTTAAAAACTCATTACCATACATCATATCATTCCAAATAACTACCTACTGATATTCCTTAACCTATATTCCTTCTACCAAAATCCAATGCCCCAACATTATGCAAACTTGTTACCATTATGTTATCAAGTCACCAATCCTACCAAATTGGATTTTCATGAAAACATACTACTCTAATCCTTAATAGCCATTGTTTGTTTTTCATAACATGAATGAAAACTCAATTAAATCTCGTAGCTCTCAGTCACACCACCTTGGAGATCCCCCCACCCAGGTGGACAGTCCGTACACCCTGGACAGCCCCCAACCCTGTGGACAGCCCCCGCCCACCCCCACCGGAAACCCCCCACCCCACTGGGTACCCCTTGGATAGCCCTACCCCCGAGACACCCCTAACCCCCAGGACAGCCCCCCAACCCACTGAACAGCCCCCACCCCCTAGACCTCGACCTCCCTAGTCCCCCCACCCCTGTAGACTCACCCCCACCCACATGGACATCCCCCCAACCCAGTAAACACTATGACCCCCTTGGACACCCCCCCCCCCCCCCCCCGCACACCCCTACCCCCTGGATAGCACCATCACCCTCGTGCACTGCCCGCCCACCCCCTAGACATGATAAACCCCCTGGACAACCCCGTAACCCCCATGGACAGCTCGCCCACTGCCTGGACACCCCCTACCCCCCTAGACAGCCCCAACCCCTGGGACAGCATGCACCCATGGGCATCCCAACCCCCTGGACAGCCCTGCCACCCCTGTGTTCAGCCTGCCCACCCCTTGGACACCATGTACCCCACTGCACAGCCCTTCCCCTCCCCCTGTGTACATCCCACCCACCCCCTTGGACACACCTACACCTTGAACAGCCCACCAACCGCGTGGACAGCCCGCCCACCCCCTGGACACCCCCAACACCCCCCCCCCCCACTGCACAACCCCCGGATACCCCCATCCCCCCAGACAACCCACCCCCTGGACACCCCGTACCCCCCCCCAATATAACCCCCCCCCCCCCCAATATAAACCCCCCACCCTTGTAGGCACCCCTACCCCTTGGACATCCCAACCACCCCCGTGGACATCCCCCACCCACCTAGACAACCGGTACCCCTGGAAAACCCCACCACCCCTGTGGACAACCCTCCCTCCCCCTGGACTCCCCCAACCCCCTAGACAGCCACCAAACACCATGGATTGCCTATCCCCCTTGGACACCCCCCATCCCCCCAGACACCCCCACCCCCCTGGACACCTCGTACCCCCTGGACACCCCCACCATGGACAACCTTCCCACCCACCACCCCATCCCCCCCCCCCACCCACAGACACCCCTACCCTCCTGGACAGCCCTGCCACCCCTATGGACAGCCCCGCCACCCACATGGACAGCCCGACCACCCCCTGGACACCCCTGACCACTAGGGACAGCACCCCCCCCCCCCCCCGCCCCAAGACAGCCCCCTCCCCTTGGGACACCCATACCCATTGGACACCCCCACCCCCTTGGGTAGTGTATGTGATCACTCAAATAATCTACTAAAATATTAAATTTTTCTATTGAAAGTTTTCTCAACTCCTGAATAATTCTTCTCTACAAGTGTACATGATCTTGTAAACTCATGTATAGTTCTTAAAATATAATTTGTTATAAATATATTTTTTCTTGTTTTTTATATTATGAATATCATATAGAGTATTTTTTCAGTTTTGGTTTCTTGTAAAGTGAACAATTCTCATTTACATAAATATATTTTTGATGGAACTTCAATCTTATTGAATTGATTTTGATGATATGACTTATTACAATTATTTTACAGAATGGATAGAATATGGATATAGGATACCGATCAGATCTCAAAAGATTTTCAAAACAATTTTGGAGAAATTTTTAGATTTATCATTTTACAATGCTTTAGATAGTGGTCACATAAACTGCCCCTATTACAATTGGGTTGGTAGACCTTGGTTGAGCCATGAAGAAGTCATCTACCACCTAACCAAATATGTTTTTCAAACAAACTACCTTGTATGGTATCACAATGGTGAGAAAATGAAATATAAAATTGCTAATGATCCAAATGAGAGGATTGGATTGGAGAATTTATTATATGACCAGTTTTCGTTTATTCTTCATCATGAGAAAGAAAGGATTATGATCCAAGAAAATTTTGATATGTGCATACATGATGCGTCTAATGAAAATAATGATGTTGTCAGGGTGAAAAAATTGAATGATGCTGCCACGACTCCAGTATATCGACAATGCTGTAAAATAAAAAAAATAGAATTTTTAATCCGATTGTTTCATACGAAAACTATGTATCAAATTTCTAATACTTCCATCGATTATGTTATTACCTTCTTGAAGTACTTACTTCTAGATGATACAGTTATTCCATCAAACCACTATATGGCATTGAAGTCAGTTGAAGAACTTGGATTTTCAAGAAACAAAATTCATGCTTGCCTGAAAGATTGCAGTTAATTCTATGAGAAAACTATTGAAAGAAATTATTATATAAAATGTGGCAGATCCTATTGCATGCCAAAAGCTTATGGAATACCATCTTCTGTTCCACGTAATGTAATGTGGCACTTTCTATTGATCTACAGACATCATAATCTTTTTATGTCTGATTAAATATCAATAAAAATGTGATGGCATGATACTAAGAGAAAGAAGACTAATGATGAGTTGGTTCACCCGGCTGAGGGATTTTCATGGCAGAGATTTGATGCTCGATATCTTGATTTTGTAGCAGACGTGCGTAATGTGAGGTTGAGTCTTTCATGTGGGGTTTTAATCTATTTGGGTATATTCTTACATCACATGGAACATGCTTGGTTTTTATACACATTTATAATCTTCCCTCATGCTTGCGTATAAAAAACCTTTCACTTTCATGAGTATACTCTTATATGTCCCTTCTAAACCTAGCAATGATATAGACGTACACCTAAAGCCTTTAATAAAGTAGTTGAAACTTCTTTGTGGTGTCAGTGTGCGCACATACGAGGCATGTTCAAAAGACATATTTCATATGCGTGTTGTGCTTACATGGATGATCAATGATTTTCCTAATTATACAATGACATACAGATGGAGAAAACTGTGAAAACTATCACGTCTTGTTTGTATGAAAAATACACAATCTAGAAGATAGAAACATCATTGTAGTTTCATTTTTATGGGACATCGACGATTCCTTCAAATAACCAGGATATAGAAAAAATCGTCGAATATTTAACAATACCATGGAGACCGATGATCCACCTCCACGTATGTCTGGAACTGATGTGCTTAATGTATTGAAGGATTTTAGGTTTTCATTCGGGAAGGGTCAAATGAAATCTGGAAAGAGAACAAATTTTGCCACTAAAATCTGTTACAATTGGAAGAGGAGATGTATTTTCATTGATTTTCCACATTAGTCAACCAATTTGTTACATCATTACTTAGACATAATGCACATTGAATTAAATATATGTGAAATTTTTCTTTATATTCTTCTAATTTTTAAGATAATGAAAAATGATGATTTACGGTCTCGGCGTGACTTGGTGGATTGGGGCATCAAACCATAATTGATTCCTATGCGTATCAGTGAAAATAAATTTAATGATCCATGTGCTTCTTACGTGATGAAACATATAGAAAAAACATTCCTAGAAGTACTAGAGACTATTAACGTTTTTTATGGATATTCAAGAAACGTATCTAAATGGGTCAATAAAAGAGAGTTTAAGGTAAAAGATTTGAAGACTCGTGATTATCACATCCTTCATCATGAGTTGATTCCAATATAAATTCATCATCTTTCTTCCAATAATGTAAGGGTGGCTATTATTCGGTTGTGCCATTTGTTTAGAGATCTTTTTTCTACGAAGTTTTCCATGTCATTGTTGAAAAAAATGATGGCAGATGCCCCATTAATTTTGTGTGAGTTTGAGAAAATATTTCCTCCATCATTTTTCACATGCATGCTGCATCTAACTATACATATTCAAACTAAAATAATTCTTGAAGAACCTATGTATTTTCATTGGATGTATCCAACTAAAAGATATATGTAAAACTTAAAGTCTTATGTTTTTAACTAGAATCATCCTGAAGGATCTATTGTGAATGGTTACTTGGCTCAAAAAAGTATGGATTTATACTCTATGTATTTGACTGATCTTACTAAAAGAATTCATAGACTAATGAGAAATGATGAACAAAATTATGAGAAAATTTAACCCATTTTTCTAACACTTCCTCAAATAGGAGGGATTCATGGATCATATTCATTGACAATATTAATCCTTGAAGAGTGGGAGATGGCACATCGTCCAATTTTTTTCAACTGCAAACAGTTTAATGACTACATCTTGTATGTAAAATAAATTTTTATATCTTTTATGTATATATATATATATTAAAATATTCCTAATTTTATATATATTGAACATAAAGTGATGATAAATATAATGCATCGTTCTTTATCCTTGAGAAAGAGGAGACTTGGCATAGAAATGAGTTTTCTACTTTGTTAAATTTAATAGTAATAATATTATGATTTAAAATAATTAAAACAATTATTATTTATGTTTTATATTGATTTATATTTCAGGTATTGAGTTTACCTACTGACTTTGTCTCTAAGGAAATAAGAGCATTGGATTTTGGTCCTAATACTGTGGTTTGTGACTGTAAATCAATTGTTATCAATGGGTACATATTTATAATCACTAAACATGAAATGAAAATGAGAACACAACATGATGGTTTTATGGTTACTGCCACAACATATTGTTTTTCTAGTGCATCAGATAGTAGACTACTATTTGAAAATATAGGTTAATATGGAGTCGTTTAAAAAATAATAATATTGGATTATTGTTCTCATAAATGAGTCATGATGATGAAATTATATTGGTTTGATTCAATGACAAGGAAAGGCACATTTATTTATGATTGTGGAATTCTAGTAATTGATATGACTCACACTCTTGCTACCGATGAACCATATGAATTGGAATTAATGGGAAAACATGTTTTTTATGTCAAACACCATATTGTACCTGAATTTGGTGTCATTATTGAAGTAATTACAAGACATATTTTATATGATGGTGATGATGGAATGGTAACCATCACTACTACCATTGGAATCAATCCATTTTTTACTTTTGATGACTCTGATAGCTCAATTTTCATAGTGGACTATGAAACTAAAGTTTTGGTCGGAAATATATAAAATCATCCATTCATGTTCCCAATTATTTTTGTTTACCTCGACATGGGAAGTTATGGTTGGTACTATTCAAATTTATTTAATATTGATTACAAATATATTTTATCTGACCTGACTGTTATGTGATTTTTCAATGTTTACTATTTGTAATTTTATTTGAATTTCATTTTCTAATATGGAATTGAATTGTATTCAATCCTATGAAACCAACATTTCCAACATGGTGAACATTTCAATGCTTTAATTGTGATTTGTATAAAATTTATAAAACTATAAGACCACTCTTTAACATTTTATCAGGAAATAAACATTATTGTTTGTATTCTTCTTCCAAAAATGTATTGAAACATGCCTCATCTACCTGGGCTAAAGAAATTAAAATTTTCCTTCATTTTGACAGCTTCTTTACCAATTTTGAATCTAGTATAATCAATGTAATATGATTTTAATAGACTGATGACACTTAGTAAATAACCATCCTACTAAAATTTAAATTTCTTTATTACATATTCTATGATTTATTAACTTTATTATATATCTATTACATCCCACCTAAAACAATTCATAGTTAAATTATCCTTGAATCCCCCTATTCCCTCTCTTTTATTATGTTTTTGGGTTATACATTAGATATCTTTTTCTATTTACTTCCCTATTTGATTCTAAAAGAAAGAAATGAAACCAGTTGAAGAGAGGTGATGAAAATAGATTATAGACAACAATCTTCACATAACTGAGCTATTCATTCCACCACTAGTTCCTGGAGTGATTATATAATTTTAGATATATATATTTAAATAATATATAATGTCATGTGATTAATTATTTTTATACATTTTATCAACATCCATATATTAGGTTACATTTATATGATAAGGATCCTAGTAGTGGTCTCAGTACTCAGGGTGTTCGTACGATGGGGGGTTGTATGAGAGTTAGATGATCTGGTCGGTGTACCAAATTAGATCATGCCCCTCCCACAAATATACCACCCATCCCACATTCTGATCCTGGTGTGTTGTTAGGGACACATAAGATATTTAGGCCTCCCATGTTTTCACCACCCTATACATCTAAACCTCCTCTCCCATCTACACCATATCTGATGATGATTCCCACTTCCCATCCAGCATTCAGCCAGTCATCCCTATCATCTTCTTTTGCTTCTTCTTCTTTCTCTCTAGTCTTCTATATTCCATCTTCTTCAACTTTTTCTCCCCCAGAGTTTATCCCTACGGAGCATACATTGGTACCCAGTCCATTTCTATAGGGTGTTCCTTCAGTTTCTGTGGATCCAGCGGCGCCCATTGATCAGACTACCATAGGTATACTTATACAACCTGAACAAATTTTTACACCATTATTTATTTTCATTATAACATATATTAATAAAGTATTTTTTTCATTCATAACAGATACATATACTGATAGGAGGCAGGGGAGAGGGCGAACATGCATGCATGTGGTGTGGAACCTCTACACACAGTTGATGGTGGACTATAATGATGTTAGTAAAATGATTGAAAATTCAGGGCAGCAATGTCAGAGTTTTTTGGTAATGCTTTCCAAATACTCTGACATCATTCATGTCAGCCCGATATTATGGAGAAACCTGCCAAATGAATTCAAGGATAATTCATGGGCTGAGATATTGTTAAAAAATTCTGTTGTATATTATGAAATATTTTTTTATATGAATTAATATTTTACTATCAGTTACGGTTTAATTTCCCCATTGGTGAGGGTGCATGACCAGCACATCTAAAGGATTTAGTCGTGCTTTGGAGATATTATAAGCATGATTTGAACATTGGTGGGCATGATAGGGTGGGAAAATTGATAGAGGTGGTCCCTATAATGTATGATTGTCCATTAGAACAATATATACAGATGATTACTCATTGGATGAATAGCCAATTTAAGGTATTCATCACATTAGAGGTATTTAAATGAAAATTTTATTGTTTTTCGTTAATACTAATTGTTGAATATTATTTAGGATTCATCTGGAAGAAATAAAAAAATGATGCTAAAAAATACATCCACACATTGGGAGGTACGTAGATCCCAGATCATGAGAGGCAGCAGGTATGACAGTTAATAATTTTTCTTTACGAATTGCACTTTCTATTGCTACCTCTATAATTTATTCGATTGTTAAAGTTGTTATATAATTTTTTGTATGAAATTTATTATTGGTATACTATTTTTAATCATGGTTTATAAATTCAGTGTCATTGTAGAGGCATAAATTTAATATAGAAGGACATGTGCCTTGAGAAAAACGTTTTTACTTGAGTAGAAGGAAGAAAGATGGAAGTGCGGTAAATGAACAGACTCAGCAGCAGATTGTAAGTTTTACTTTAGAGATATAAAATTTTAGTCTCTATTTTGTAACTCAATAATCTATTTATATTTGTAATAGGCTACTTTAAAGGATCTTGATTCCTAGGAACCTGGTAATTTTGGGACAAACGATAACTTACATCAGGTGTTTGAGGATGAGCACCCTGGTCGAGTATGCTACCGACCTGGGAAGAGTATAGTTTCTACGAGGTATTGTCCCTCCTCAGTTATGAGTTGTACTGAAATTGAGTTACAGCAGGTTAAGGCACATGAATAATAGGCTGAAAAAGTGCCACGGAGACAGAAGAACAGTCTTCTAGGGAAAACAATTTATTTATGAAACTGATAGAAGTTTTACATCCAACACTTCCAGCAGAGGCCAGCACATCTTGTGATAAATATTTTTCATCGATGCGTTCTATATATGGTGCTTGAGGAGGCAGTTCTAGTGGTTTTTAGGATGATGGTGAGGAGGAGGTCGAGGTGGGGGAAAAGGAGGGTGAGGAGGAGGATGAGGCTATGTACTAGGGTGAGGAGTAGGCCAAGGAAGAGGAGGAGGTCGATGAGGAGGTCGAGACTGAGTACGAAGGTGAGGAGGAGGGTGTTGAGGAGAGAAGGGAGGATGAATGGGATGAC
This sequence comes from Viscum album, assembly GCA_963277665.1. NCBI lineage: Eukaryota > Viridiplantae > Streptophyta > Magnoliopsida > Santalales > Viscaceae > Viscum > Viscum album. Next base: position 373,794,298 of record OY728130.1, on the reverse strand, counting down.
GATGAGGATGAGGGTGAGGCTGATGATGATGGTGATGATAGTGATGATGATGTGGAACAAATTGATCTGTTACATTTCTTACTAATATTACAGACCGTTGATGCTTATTGATTTGTTGTGGATGAATATACGTGTGATTGGGTAGGTCACACTATCTTTATTTTTTTATTTATATATAATAAAACATGACTTGATGATTTGTTGTGATAGATTCACCCCTCCCCTGGACAGCCCCCCACCCCCGTCGACAGCCCTCCCACCCCCAAGACACCTCGTAACCCCTAGATAGCCCCTCCACCCCCATGGATAGCCCTCCCACACCCTTGAAATCCCCTCCCCATGTGAGAATCCGCCCCAACTCACATGGATATCCCCCCACACCCCTTTGTGCAGCCCCCTGCCCCCATGGACAGGCCTCCCACCCCACTGGACACCCCATACCCCATGGACAGCCTCGCACACCCCCTGGAGAACCCCGACCCCCTGGATACCCCCATACCACTGGATAGCCCCTATCACCCCCTAGACACCCCCTACCCCCATGGACAGTCCCCACCCCCCCTGGACAACCCGCCACCCCCTGGATGCCCCCTACCCCCTGGACAGCCCTGCAACCCCCGTGGATAGCCCGGCCAACCCCTGGATAACCCGTACCTCGTAGACTGCCCCCCCCCCCCCCCCCGTGGACAGCCCCGCCCACGGCCCGGGTTTTTAAAAATCTTATTTACGGTTCCATTTCGAATATCATATAGTATTTTCATTCCATAGAAAAAATTAATTCCAAAAACATTTTAAAAATATAAATGATCTTAAAATCCATGAAATTCATCCCATTAAAGCCATTATAACCCCCCACACCTCCTATACATCACCCCACCACCTGGACACCCCCACCCCCATGGACAGCCCCCAACCACCTGGACACCACCCCACCCACCTTAGACAGCCACTCCAAACCCCTGGACCCCCCCCCTGGACAACCAAACCCCGATGAACATCCCCCCACCCTGGACAACCTGCCCACCCCCTGTGGACAGCCCGTCCTTCCCACTGGACATCCTGTACCCCCTTTTACAGCCCCACCCACCCCCCTGGACACCCCCCCGGACAGCCCACCCACCGCTGTGGATAGCCCCGCCCACCCCCTGGACACCCCTACCCATGTGGGCCGCCCCCACCCTCGTGGGCAACCCGCCCACCCCCGTGGATAGCCCACCCACCCCCTTAGACACCCCTTCCCCCCCATGGATAGCCCCACCTCCCCCCCTGTGGACAGCCCGCCCACCCCTCCTGGACACCCCTACCCCACGTGGACAGCCCGCCCACCCCCCTTGGACCCCCCTATCCCCCCAGGACAACCCTGCCACCCCCATGGAAAACTCACCCACCCAACTAGACACCCCTTACCCCCCCTGGACTACCCCGCCCATCCTTCTGGACACCCAATGCCCTCGTGGACAGCCCCCCAATCCCTATGGACATCCCCTAACCTTGTGGACATCCCCCCACCCCCTGGACAACCCCCAGCCCTTAGATAGCCCCCACCCCTATGGACAGCCCGCCCACCCCCATGGACACCCCCTGTAGATAGCCCACCCGCCCACCCCCACCCCACCCCCCTGGACACCCCTACCCCCCCGTGGACATCCATCCCACCCCCTGGACACCCCTACCCCCGGGACAGCCCCTGCCACCCCGTGGACAGCCCGCCCACCCCACTAGACACCTCGTACCCCCTGGAAAGCCCCACCCACCCCTAGACACCCCCAACCCCCTAGACAGCCCCCACCCCCCGTGGATAGAACCTCCCACCCCTTGGACACCCTTGACCCCCTAGAAAGAACCCACCCCCTTTGGAATCCCCCCCTGAACAATCCCCTCCCCTCCCTCAATAAATTATAGGGTTTTCAACAACTTGAAGGTCCTATTAATCATAGATACCCAATGGGTTGCCTCCTCGGATCCTTGATCACCAATAAAAAATAGTGGATAGTATTTCAGAAACTCTAGGTCATAATAAATTATCCGAGAAGAACATGGTTATTCCACTTCCACAATAGTTTGAGTAGAGACCAAGACACATGAATGACTACCTGACATAACCCCTTATGGACTTTTTTCTTCATTTAAAGAGGTAATATTAGAAATAATTATAAAAAAACCATTATAAAAATAATATTATGTTCTAAAACAAGGGACACAAAATCACAAATCCCATAAAGATACATCATAAATAATTCATCATAAAACAATTTCAAAATCACATAATAGATCCTTTTCTCTATTGAAAACTCTCTAATGGTGAATGAAAATTCCTTTTAGGGTTCCATTTCCTATATCATATATTATTTTTTCCCACAATAAAACTGAAATCCTTTTCCTAATAACCAAATCCCCCTTTCATACCTAACACACCAAAAGCATTCATTTTTTCTAAAGAAACACATATTATTGAAATAAAAACTATTACAAAAACATTTTAAAAATACCAATGATCTTAAAATCCAAAAAAATCATTCCATTAAAACCATTACAGCCCCCACCCCTCCCAGACACCACCCCACAACCTGGAAACCACCCCCCCCTCCGCAACCCACTGGGAAACCCCCACTGCCTTGGACAGCCACCCCCCCCCCTAGACACCACCCACCTCCCTTGGACAGCCCTCCAACCCCATGGACTGCCCCCACCCCCTGGACACCCCCACCCACATGGACAGCTCCCCCTACCCCCTAGACAGCACCCCCCAACCACCCGGATGGCCCCCCACCCATCCTTGACACCACCCCACCACCTGGACACCCCCACCCCCATAGACAACTCTCTCCACTCCCCTGTAAACCACCCCACATCCCATGAAAAACCCCCTAACCCCTGCCCCACCCCCCCCACCCCCTGGACACCACACCACCCTTGGACACCCCCACCCCCTGGACACCCCAACACCCTGGAATGCCCCCCACCCCCCCCCCCCAACACCCTGGACACCACCCCACCCCCTGGACACCCCCATGGACATCTCACCCCACCCATGGACACCCCCAACCCACTGGACCCCCCTGTAGACACTACCACACCACCGGGTCACCCCCCCCCCCCCCACCCATTGGAACCCTCCACCACCAAACCCCCCTGTACACCACCCCATCCCCTGGAAACCCCTGTGGACAGCCCCCCCCCCCCCCCCAAACACCCCCATCCTCCAGGACACCACCATCCCCCTGGACACCCCCATCCCCCCAGACACCCCCACCCCCCAGACAGCCCCTACCCCCTTGGACAACCACCTGAAACTCCTAAATGGACCCCAACCCCTGAATTATGGATTGATTTTTTATCTATTTAATTAACATATGATTTACATGTTAATGGTGTATGGGTATACTTGTTGTATGTGTATACGTTATGTAATTACCTTATGAATTATGTGTTAATTCTGTTAATGGTTTATTTAACTCAGACAAATTTCATGCAACAATTGAAATGGGTAAAACTAGGTTGTGGGACATGTCATCGTTAAAAGAGTGTGGTGTTTTTATGTGCTATTGTAGGGGGTTTTTTTTCTATAATAAGTGTTATTTGGGGATGTGTTTTCAAGTGTATGTAATGGAGGGGATTTGTGGCTTATGTGTTGTCTTGTATTCTAATTTCATGAAATATACTATACCAACATTTTTAAACTATTGTAAAAGTGTATTTTGAGAATTGGTTTACCAACGGTTTGAATTAACCATTGGTAAAACACAATATTTTTACCAAGATTTTTGAAGAACCTTTGGAAATAATATATACCAATAGTTTGAAAACCATTGGTAAACTTCATGTAAACCATATATCTCAACAGTTAATAAACCATTTGTATAAAACAAATACCAATGGTTTCATGAAAACCATTCGCATACTGAATATTAAACTTCCATATACCAAAGATTAGAGAAAAATCACTAGAATAATCCCTTCGTAATGGATTACTAACCAACTGTTTGAAATACAGTTGGTATATTGTATATCAATAGGTTCGATGCCTATACCAATAGTTTGAAATCATTTGTATATATTTTATTTCTTTTAGTGTATGTTACTATTTACAAAAAAAATTATTTTTGTCATATCAGACTCCAAACATATTACTTCTCGCAAAAGTGTATGTTTTATTTTCTTGAAATTCAAATCACAAAAGTAAGAAAATTATGTTTAAGGGAGACATAGAATATAGTAGTTCATTTAAACAGGACTTGGAATTGTGTTTCCTAATGTGATGTTATTTGATTATACTATATGAAATAAACATAATATTGGATAAATTTCATTGTTAAATGTTTGGGTTGTTACATTCTACCCCCTTTTTAAATTTCACCTTTGAAATTTCGTTTTATATAAATAGGTGAGGGTACATATCCTTCATTGCATCATCTGGATCCTGTGTTACTTCTTCATACTTATGGTTAATCCATAACACAGTGACAATGTGAGTTTTCTTTTTTCATAGAACCTTATCTCTCTTGTCCAGAATCTTCACTAGCTACTCCTCATAAGAGAGATCATCTTCTAGGTGTAACACCACTATGTTAAGTACATTTGAGGGATCTGGTATGTACTTTTTTAAGAGTGATACGTAAAACATATCATGAACATGATCCATATTCACTAGAAGTAAAAGATGATAATCCACGACTCATACATGGTCAAGGATCTCCAAAGGGCCAATGTATCTTGTGGTTAACATTAATTTCTTTCCAAACTGCATGACACTCTTCAATAGTGGTATCAAAAATATTTCTTTATCTCTGGAATCAAAATCCTAGTCATTTCTATGGTTTTCAGAATAGCACTTTTTCTCACTCTAACCATCTTTGATATGTTTCTAGAGGGCTTGAACTTTATTTGTCATCTCTTTCACAATATTAGTTACATGTATATTTTTTCCTCTAACTTCATCCCAACAGGTTGGAGTTCTACATCACTTTCCATACAGAGCTTCATATGGAGACATCTGAATACTCGAGTGGAATCTATTATTGTATGAGAATTAAAGCAATGGGAGAGGTTGATCCCATCCACCCTTGAAATCTAAATAGTAGGACTATGAAATATCTTCGAGCATCTGAATAGTACTTTCAGATTGGACATTGGTTTTTTGGTGACAGGCCATGCTAAGAAAATTTCAATACTCCAGGAATATTAGAGACTCCTCCATAAATATGATGTGAATCATGGATCATGTTCAGAGAAAATTGAGACTGGAATACCATAAATTATCACCACTTCCTTCACATATATCTTTAAATGTTTTTCAAGATATATATCTTCCAAACTAATGATAAATTGCGTAGTCTTGGTGAGTCATTCCACTACAACCCATATCACATTATTTACTTTGTATGCCTTTAGGAGACCCATAAGAAAGTAAATTGTGATATTATCCCATTTCATGAAGATTATATAAAATGTTTTTATCACCACTTTGTACTTTTTTTTTCCCTACTTTAAATTTTTGACATATCAAGAACCCTGAGATATACTCTGAAATCTCCCCACCAGAAGTTTTCTTAGATATCTCAGTACATCTTCATGCTACCAAGATGGATATTGGAAGTTGAGCTATGTGAAGTGTCCAATATCTCCTTCCTTATCATTGGTGATGAAGGCACACAAAGCTTTATTCCAAACCAAATCACACAATCATCATTGATATGAAACTCTAGAATCTTCCCTTCTTTTATTTCATTCATCAGCTTTTGCAACTCCAGACCATCCCTTTGTGCCTCCTTAATATTCTTTTAGATAGATGGTAGGGAAATATTTTGGGAAATGTAGGATGTATTCCATAACTTTATGATTTCCAAATCCATCCTTTGCATATCAATGAAGATAGGTCCATTATAAATCTAGAAAATAGATAGAGTAGTAGGTTCTTTCCTACAAAGAGCATCTGCTACCTTATTTTTCTTTATAGTAAGATAGTGAATAGAGAAATCATAGTATTTGATTAGATATAACCATCTCCATTGACGCATTTTGAGATCCTTTTTTGTGAATATATACTTTATGTTATTGTTATTGTTTTATATGTCACACTTCTAACCATAGAGGTAGTGCCACATGATTTTCAATGGAAAAATCATAGCTGCGAGCTCCATATCATGTGTCAGGAATTTCTTCTCATGGATATTAAACTACCATGAGGAGTATGATATCACATTATTATTTTTAATGTGTGAACAATCCAATCCTTTTGTTGAAGAATCATTTTATATCATGAAACTTTATCAAATTTTCTGTAATGTGGGTATAGTTGTAGTGATCAGCCTTCTATTTGGTTCCATAAATATTTTCTGACATTCTTCAATCTAGAAATACTATGCCCATTTCCTTAATAACATGGATAGTGGTCTTGAAAACCATGAAAATTTTCTCACAAAACGTCAGTACTACCAATTTACTCAAAGAAAACAATGGATTTCTATGACCATAAATGGTCTGGTCCATTCCTTAATCAACTTTTTTATGGATCCACATAAATTCCCTCACCTATGATCACATGTACCAAGAACAATACATACTTCATCCAAAAGTCACACTTGCTGAACTTGGCTTAAAAATTCCACTTTCTCAATGTTTCCAACACAAGCCTTAAATATTCTTCATGCTCCTTCTTTCTCATGGAGTATATGAGAATATCATTGATAAAAAAAACCCAATTTTTTTGATGTAATGTCTAAAGACTATATTCATCAAATATATGAATATTTCAAGGGCACTATTTAGTTCAATAAATATTTCCTCACATTCATCCATCCAGAAATAATTTACCCATTTCCTTATTAACATGGATAGTGGGATTGACAACCATGAAAAATTTCTCACAAAACGTCAGTAATACCCAGTTAATCAAATAAAACAATGGATTTATATGACCATAAAAGTTCTTGTCCATTATTTAATCATCTTTTTTAAGGGTCCACAAAAATTCCCACACCTATGATCACATGTACCAATAACATTGCATACTTCATCCAAAAGTCACACTTGCTGAACTTGGATTACAAATTCCACTTTCTCAATGTTTCCAACACAAGCCTTAAATGTTATTCATGATCATTCTTTCTCATGGATTATATGAGAATATCATTGATAAAAAACCAATTTTTTGATTTAATGACTAAAGACTATATTCATCAAATATGTAAAGATTGCAGTGGAACTATTTAGTTCGTTGTCCATCACCAAAAACTCATAGTTCTCATACCATGTACAAAATGTAGACTTATGAATATATTCCTTCTTAACCTGTAGTTTATGATATCTAGAACGGATATCCACCATTGTGAACTATTGATATCCTTGTAGTTGATCAAACGAGTCATCAATCCTTGGGAGATGATGCTTTTTCTTCGTACTGTAATTTTTTAGTTCCCAAAAATAAATACACTACAACATTTATCCATCCTTTTTCTTCACAAAGAGAACAGGTGCACCCCAAGTTGATGCACTAGGGTATATAAACCCTTTGTCCAAATTCTCTTGAAGATTCTTCATCAAATCCTCCAGTTCAATAGGATCCATCCTATAGGGACACTTTGAGATTGGAGTATCTCTGGGTATGAGTTTTATTAAGTACTCTACCTCATGAACTGGGAGAATTGTGGGTCACTCTTCAGAAAATACATCAATGTATTACCTCATGATGGAAATTTCCCCTGGGTGGATAACTTCCTTTGACTCAAACTTTTGATCCTGGTATGATTCTTAAAAGGTAATCAACACCCACACTATTGAAGGATTTTTCAAATGAGATCCATTATCTTCCTTGCATTTGTATAGGATCATGGGATGGTTCAGAGTATGAAAAGATATTTATTTTTCCCAATAGTTGATATGTGTTCTATATAATGAGATCCAATCCATTCCCATTATAGAATCAAAAATTTTCAAGGGATGTATCACAATATTTTCTTGAATAATCTTCCCACATATGAAAATAAGAGAAGATTAAAACACTTGGGTTTCAATGATTTTACCAATTTTTGTTTTTACATATATCACTAGTTAAATGTTTCAAGGCATCGATTCTAAAGATCTAGAATACTACCAATATATAAAGGAATGTGTAGAACCATAATAAAATAACACTTTCTTCCTTTCGTGATTGAATAGGACTTATACCTTGTATGACATCATTTTCTTTCTCAACATCCATAGTAGTGATGGAATAAGACTTCCCTTGATCCATTGACTTTGGTGGCTGATGATTCGGATTTCCCTCAAGGGATTGAGGTTTAGTGCACTGGGTTACATAGTGACCTTGTTCTCTATAGTTGTAGAATTGGACCATGGGTAGTTCCCTCCATTCATCCACCACATTCTCTTGCCTTCTCTTGTCTTTTCAACACTCTTGATCCTATGGGACTTCAATCCCACCCTTGAGGAATTTTCCCATCCCTTTGAGGCAATTCAAAGATGCTTCTTTCCATATTTTTGATAGGTTGTTGAGTTTTCGTTCTATCATTATAATTATATCCTCTTGCATGAAAATACATCTTTAATTTCACATCACCATACCCAAGGGACCATTCTCCAAACTATATTTATACATTGAGAGCACATAGAATGACTTCTTCATAACTCCCAGTGTTTCTAATTTCAAGAGCCTTCCAGGGTTGCGGTTTTAATCCAGTAAAGAATCAATCAAATTTTTTATCACTGTTGATAATTAATCCTGAAGTGTACCTTGAAATAATCTGAAATTCACTTCGAATTCCATGAAATATTATCCATCATTTTACGTTTGCTCTATGGATTTTCTCTACATCTTCATATGAAGAGGACATCAGAAATACTTGTTAAGAAACGTTATCTTAATGTCTTACCACTCCATCTCTTCCATGCCATCTCTCAGCTTGGTGTTCTTAATCAAAGTCCACCATTGTTTGGCCTCTCCATTGAGACGATAAATATATAGAGTAACATTTTCCACCTTATAACAACAAATAATAGAAAAGATATTTTCATTGAGTTTACCCACTATTCTACAACTAAGGGATTGGATGATCCACTAAACTTTAGTGGTCATTACCATATAAAACATAAACATCCAGTTATACCCTATTAGTTTAAGGAGGGAGTTTCACATTATTAAAGTTATTATTCATAACCTAAGACAACTGGGTAAGTACCATGATTATGTTTTGAACTCCACATCCCATATCATAGTGGATGTTGTTCAAGCAATCGATGCATTTCCCCCTAGACTGGTTGTTGGTATGGTTTCTCCGAGTTCCCACCATTTTCTAAAATAGAAAATGTTTTAACAAATCATAGTTCCAAAATCTGTGAATAAATAATTTATTCCATTGAGAAATTAAAACTAAATGAATATATTATGGGGTCCCTATGTTTAGAAATTATTTTTGTGTGCTCACATATACTTTGTCTCATACTACGTTTTTCACTAAGGTTCTATAATCCAGATTCCAAAATTAACTTAATCATGTCTCTGATACCAACTATCAAAACCCTTCCTTTACTAAATTAATTTTACATCATTTAAATGATAAACCACATTAAAACATTAAAACATGAGGATACGAATATTTAGTGTCTTAGGAAAACTAGAACCATACAAAAATTTTACAAAATAAAAAATATATATTTATTTAATTCCTTCTTCTCAAGATTCTTATTGGCCCGTGTGTTCTTCTAAGTAGAAGTAGCCACCTGAGTATATACATCAAAAAGGGTTGATCCAAAATCCTTATAAGAAAATGGCTAATAATATGAAACAATGTTACATGCGGTGATCATAATATCATAATCATAATCTTGATAAGAATCATTAGATAATAGCATGGATTATGGAAATGCATAAAAATGAAACATCATTTCTTAGTGGTAAACTACCGTGCATAGTTGTGAACAATGCTACCGTCTTGTTCGTAAATACATCACTTTACTAATGATGTTATTCACATTTTATTATGAATTAGAGTGCTATATAATTTTGTTCAAACCAATCACATCATAACATTTTCTAATAAAACTAAATATATATTTATATTAGGAAAAAGAACTTTTAATGTAGTATTGGAAACCAGTCAAGTTCAAAAGATATAATCACCTAACCAGATATGTAATAGTTTAATCACAGAATTGTAATTTTACCCTATTAGAGATATTACATATAAGGATACTCCATTACAGAGTTGTATCCTTATTTTCCATATCATCTTTGATAATGATCTCAATGTTGTATGGTTTCATGTCCCATGATTGGATTATATCTTCGACAAAATATTTCTTCTAATTAAATCCATGTGACCATATGCCAAGATGTTTTTGGAACCACTCTCATTTCTCCTTTGTTATAACTAGTCTGAATTAACCTTCCAACAAGACTATCAAATTCCTCTTGTGTATTAATGACCTAAAGTCTTTTTTATAGAAATCATGATTACAATTGATTATGCATTCCCGCTCACCACTCTTCATTAATTCCTTACCACCCAGGTGGAGATAAGATTCAATAACCTCCTTAACAACATGTTCTAGGTCATAGATAAATGAATTCTTTACAGAATAGGCAAGCTCCTTAGTAGAGTTTTCCTCTACTTTCTTGGATACATTCAAACATATCAGTCCATTACATGAGGATCTAGTAATAGTAGGAATATGTATGAAAAAAAATCATTCTTCCTTTTCGGCCTCGGATAGTTCTTGATAATATTTTATGAATCTATGTGATTGTTCTTTACCTTCCTTGAGGAGGATCTAATATAGTTCTCCGCAATGTCCACCACTTTGGATTCAATAGTGGTGTTTGAATCAGAACCTATATCATCATTGGAAGCCAAAATTCTAGGGGGACCATGGTAAGCTTCCACATTGTTCCCTCCCATGAAACTAAGACATTATTCTTCTCCCATAATTTAAAACCAGTTTTGAGAATGTGTAACCATACCACCAGACATAACCGTATAGACATAGGATAGTATAGTCTACCATAACATTACTAGAATATCCATACCTGTGGGCCTCACACATCCATATCCCATAAAATGGGGTTTCTTGTTATTTTCCTCCATGTCCCAACCTTGAAGATTTCAACCAGAACCGTGGACATCATAGACTACCAATTTCATCGCAATATCTAGAACTGGATGTAACCATTTGTCTCACCAGATATACGTCGATTGAGGCCTCCCTTTCTACTCTACACACCTGCACTGCCTCCCCTAGCCTTCCTTTTGTAAAAAGGATGATTCCAAAATCATCCCTCAACCTCGTGAACACATCCACTACCTATGGCCCTGAATCCAGAGATTTATCATCCATCACCGCGATAGGAGGCACCGCAGTAGGACATGAAAAGTGTAAGAGATCATTCTCTATTGGATTATTATGACCCTCCAGATAACATATTTCTTGGATATGTATGGACTCTACACTGGGTAAGTCTTATGGCATGTGGGGTCCAATATCCCTAGATACATCCCCGCATACATCCTCAATCCTTCCAAAACCAACCCCAACCTGAAATTGCTGGTTTACAGTGGGGTCTACCGGCACCTCTAACCCAACTAGTTGTCTTAAGATAGAGCCTTATACTTTCTGGTCTTTATGTTCATGACAGCATCCAGATATTACATGCCCTAACTAATAATAGTTCAAGGAAAATGAGGACCATGACTCAAAGAAAACCAATTGTGTCCATAAAAATTATTCTCTAATCGAGATCTAGATCCAACCTGTCGAAGGCTTTGAAACATTATCCTCAATGCAAACATGAGGGGAGATCAGTTTTCAAACACATTAGTAGGACTATCAGAACACAAATAACTACCTACCATGTTCCCCAACATACATAAAATAGACCGATTCTAGAATGGTAACATAAAATCTTCAAAACATAACCACATCACTATCGAAGGCATGTCACATTTCATGTTGAACTTGAAAGACCAGAGAAGGAGATAAAATTAACATCCATCGAGAGAATAAGGAGCATAGGACTATGTGGTGATTATGTAGGACTGAAACTAAATTCTAATCATTAGGTTTCACTTTTCGAGAAGACCAAACACCACACAATCTTGAAGTCCCCATAATAAAAATATAAATCTATCAAAGGGATTGAATGAGGGTTGATGGTCATTGAAGAGAGCCAAAAGCATTTCACTATGAACATATGAAGATGTGTTTAATTTTTTCATCGAAATCATTAGTTGAGGTGAGCCATTTTGATGTTTAGGGACCTTTGGTAATAGAATAATTGCATGGAAAGTGGAAGGAAGTTGGGGATAGTGAATGGGGGAAAGTATTGGGGCCTAGAAGTGGAAGGATACTCACAATAATCCCCCCTGCCACCACTATGGACATAGGGTTCACAACTTTGGGAATTTCTTCCATAGGTCATCACCATCAGAGACGTAGAATCAATAACACGATATTCCATCATAACATTTTCATTGCTCTATTTAAGTCTAGGCGCATCAGTCCCATCATTACATTTACATTATTATATATGACAAAAGGAACATATATCTATCATGAATGTAAAAACCCCGTAGAATGGAATGGTTTTAAATTTATAAATAATTCATTCCTTAACATTGTGTTACCAAATTAAAGAGGGAATAACATACTTGATACAATAACCATTAACCTTGTGTGAGAAGTAAAACATATGTTTTTGAAATAAGAGTTATTTTGGAAAACATTATGTTTTAATTAAATCCAATAAAAAACATTTATATCCCATAAATGGTAAGATAATGATGAAGAATTTATTCTTAAAGCGTAACCGTATTGAAAATGGAATTAAAGAGGGAAAACTCGAATAAAGAAAGCTGGGTTCGAGAATTCCCCTTACCTTGTATTTGAAAGATTTCTTCATATTAACGTCCCATATAAATACATTATATTTATACATTAAAAATTAAAGAACATTATATATTGGAATAATATTAAATATGGTTTTATTACGTTTTTATAGGCCTTTTTATAAGTTATATATTTTAAATTTGTTGTTCGAGAGCATTCTTTTACTTAGTTTTCATGAACGGTTCACTTGTACACATGAATATAAGTTCATGTAAAACATGGATAAAGATACAGAATTGGAATTACATGTTATTAATGATATTAGAGAGGTTTAATTGATATTTTAATGAATTGTTTTCATATACCATGAGGATAAATCATTACAAAAAATTTAATTATGATCATTTTAGGTTAATTTGGCCATTTTTTTGGATCACAACGAACATATTTTGTTTTACCATTTAGTATTATGTATAAAAGTAGTCTATAGAACATATAATTGGTTAAAAAATTAATATTACAATCTAATTTCTACCATTTAATGTTTTTATTGACATTCTTGAAGTATTTTAATGAAAAATATAGGTGCATTTCCCAGGATATAGGTAAATTAACACATCACGAGCGATGATTTCATTTTTCTAAATATAGGGAGGGAGAGGGAGGGAGGATTATAATGAATAATTATATATGAAAATTATATAATATATTTATATAAATTATACTAGATTTATAATGTCTATTGGATAAGATAATTTGAGTATTAGAGAAGAAATTAAATTAAATTTAAAAGGAAAATTAAATAAAAGACATTGAAATTACCTCTTGAACATATCTTCTTTGAGAGCCTCTTTAAGAGGTAGTTTTTAGTATTTTTATGAGACCATGGGCTGCTAGATGTTTGTTAGGATCATGTAATGTGATTTTATCAGAATTTGGAGAAGGAAGAAGGTTTGAGAGCTGTGAGGAAATGAAGTTGTGACAGGTGGTATTTATATTGGAGGGGAGCGGGGTTTTATCAATATTTAATTCATTAGTTTATTAATTTCACTAAAAACAGAAATAGTGATGATTCCATGACTATATACAGTAAATAATGAATGTATGTTCTAATTAATGGCCATTTACATCATCCATGACTCCAGAATGATGCAGAAATTCATTTATTTAGCATATGTTGTAAATTATCAAATTTCACTATTCACTTAACATTAATGTATTTCAGAAAAATATCAAACATTTACCATAATCATTTTTAAATGTGGAGAATCCAAAAATGAACTCCATTTTATGAAGATAACTATCTATATAATAGTAATTTAATTTTTAATTGAAATCATAATTTACATGAAAAATAAAATTTAAAAATTAAAACTGCTTTTCTAACTCATTAAAAATTAATTAAGGTCTCATAAAGTTAACTTATAATCATATCACATAAAATTAGTATTTTGTGAATAAATTTTAGGAAATAAATTTTTTTTTAAATTAATAAATCAATACTTAAATATTCATTGCTTACAAAAATACCAACACCATAATATAATTAAATCATACTATAATTATTGGATGGATGAATTTTATATATACTACCATTGGAATTTTTCCTGTTCACATGGATGAATTACTATTCATAAAGGAAATATTAATATTCATAATGGTAACATTACTATTCATAAGGATATGTTACTATTCACCAAAAACTATTTTTTCCCTATTAGACTCCAAATAGCATACCAATTGAAACAGTTTAATTCATATTTTTCGAACATAAAATCACAGAAGTGGAAAAATTATATTTAAAGGATACATTGATTTTATTATTTCATTGAATCATGACATGGAATTGTGTTTACTAGTATTATTTTATGTGATTATACTATATTACATTACTACAAGAAGGGTTAAATTTCAGTGATAAAATTTTGGGTCATTACACTACAATATTTGATCAATTTATCTTTGGAAATTATAACCAAAATTCATTCCTTTTGGCTCCTTAGATTGCCTTGTTGGGACCGATCAATAAATTAATTTACTCATATATAAATTATATTTTATAATAACTTTATGATTAGTTGTTTATGCACAATTTTAATGAACCCATGTATCCACTCTACAATATTAGTCATCATACGAAAATATCAAATACCACCAACACATGCTACTGATATTTTTCTTTTGAAATATATATCATATAATCATATATATTGGTTATCCCTTCAAATTTGTTCATGTAAATGATTAAACATTAAATATTGTGGCTTTTATACTGAAACAGATGAGGATAGTGTATTTAAAAGGATATTAATTTTTTTACAAATAATATATGTTTAAGAAGACATACATAACATGACAGTCACCTTCTTTAATGCATTATCTTTAAATTTATTAAACACATTACTAGAAAGATGACTAATTCATTATCAATGATAATAAGTCAATACTCTACATGAAACACTATCGCTATTAATGTCCTCTAGAATCACTTGATGTGCATCATATATCATACACACTGCTTATATTTGTGTGACATGAATATTTATAAAGGGCCAAAACCTACTTCATAATTTAAGATTCTTCTGTTCAAAAATGTCAAATGCAAGTGGTACAGGAGAATTATTATTATCATCTGTGGTCGAAATTAGTAGAACACCTATATAAATTCAAAAAATAAATCTTCTATCAGCATGGATTAATATTTTATAATATTGGAAAACAATAATACGAGTCATGAATTCAAAATAAAGATTACAGAACCCCGCATTTGATTGATCAACTCGGTGATATATGGATGCCTACTCCATGGTGTCAAAATGATAAATAATATAATTATTTTGAGAGAAAAAATCCCATTAGATATGTAAACTATTCATATGATTCGTTCCAATCACCATAAACATTCAAAATTTCATTTTTTTTAATTCACTGACTTTCCATAAGATATCATATATATGAGAATTAATTCTATTTTTTCCTCGATAAGGAACATACGAATGTATTGAAATGTTGTATAGCATCTACAGGAATAGTTTGTAAGAACTCTATATCATGTGAAGAGTGATCTATTAAAATTATTGGATGTTCACAAGTGTGTGGGCCTTCTAATTTTGTTATCATCGAATGTGAAGAGAAAATTATCATATATTATCTGCATTTGAAATTTAAATTCTTAAATGTATTTTTCGCATCGAATTAGATATTTTTATTTCCTGGGATCATTGACAACAAATGAAAATTTTCTATCATTGTGGTATTATTTTATCACTTTTCTTAAGGTAATTTTACTTTCAAAATCATGCCCCATATATATGGTGTTATCATTCGATGCAGATCTTCTATATACAATGCTAGGGAATTCAGTAGTTAGTGTAATTAAATCAAATAAAAATATTATACATGAAACATTCATTCAATTAAAAAAGATAATAATATATAATTATTAACAAAAAAACTAGTTGTTTCATATCTATAAAAGGAACCTCATAAGATTCATTCCCTATATCATCAAAAAACACATCATCTCAAGTTGCATCACCAAATACTTCCTCATCAAATAAAGTGGAATCCACTAAATCTAGATTTTATATAGCGATTCGCTCTTCAGTTTTTCCAAATTATGGTAATATTTTCATAATTATTTTCAATTATCACAGAAATGTAGGAATACAAGGAATGAGAGAATTTTTAAGGATCAACTTTAATAGATCTCACATAACATGGTTATATAGCTATAGTTTGCACCTTATCAACATCTGAAATTACTACATACAATTTGATTAAACCATTATTTAGTTGATTATTGAACAACAATCGTGGATCCAGCCAATCATCATCATCAATAAGTGGATACTCAAAATTCCCAAGATACATAGGATATAGAAAACGTTGATAAGTAATTGAAGTAACTGATTGATTATTAATATGTTTTAAATAACAATGAATCATCCTATGAACTTCATCAAATGTAACTCTTTGAAAAAAAAATTACACTTTTATAGGTGGAAAACTATTGAAAAATCAATGACCATTATAAATTACCTCCCCATTGAAGTATATTAAATCAGACATGATTACTTATAAAGAATTATTAAAAATATGAAATATACCGCATCATCAAATGTTAAACGTGTTTAAATTGGATATGATTTAATAATTATGATTTGATCTTTGTAAATTTTCTATGGATTATTTTATCATTATTTTATAAACCAACCAAAACCTTGGGGGAAATCCTACATCCTTGATTATATCAAATTTTAGAAACCATCTGTCTCATTTCAGTTATGGTTTAAAACATCAGCTTCAAATGACATCTCTTATGTCAAATTATTCTTCACTATAATGGTACTCACATGCAAGTGAGCAGGACTAGGGGTTTTAGATAAGTAACATTATTACATAGACACATAAGTCAGTACATACTTAGAGATATGGATGAAAGGAATATTACCAATGTTGATAATATAATTCAATTATTTCGAATTATATAATCATATATAAAAAATACATCCATTTTAAATCATAAATTGGTCAATAATTTCAATAATGGTCTATTGATACAATTTAAATAATTGTTTACCCAAAAATATGGCATTCAATTTAGATCACACAATATAAAATAAATCTCAAGATTAGTAATCATACAAGGATAATAACAAATTTCTATGGGATAGATATTATGACCTACATATTTTAACATTACCTATAACTATATCAAATAACATATATATATATACATCTAATTATAATTAGACATTAACAAAGATTTATCGCACTTGTAGGAGTTAAACTATCATTAAAACCATGATAAATTTAAATAGGTTCAATATTGACATTAACATGATTACATATAAATTAAATTTACTAAAATTTTATATATATATTTAAACAACATCATAAAATGTTGAACATTTTTAAACATGTCCTGATTAACTAACTGTGACATGATCCCAAAACATTTTTTTATGGAATTATTTTTCATTATTTGATAACCCATC
This sequence comes from Viscum album, assembly GCA_963277665.1. Classification (NCBI taxonomy): domain Eukaryota; kingdom Viridiplantae; phylum Streptophyta; class Magnoliopsida; order Santalales; family Viscaceae; genus Viscum; species Viscum album. The sequence continues at coordinate 373,776,479 of OY728130.1, read as the reverse complement.
CAAAACCAAGGAGGGAAGTCGTAGTACCACTAATATCTCATATTTCAGAACCCATCAATGCCCTTTTATTCATGATATAAAAACAAAGCATTAAATAGAAATGCCTCTTATCGAATACCCTTTTATTAAAATGTTTCTAACACGTACGTGAGGGGGAATTGGGGTTTGGGATACAAAAACAATATTACATGGACATGTAGGACCTTGAATTCTTAGATAGAGGGATGACACATAGGTCATAAATGAGGAAAACTTTCAATTAATATAAATTATACAACAACATATAAAAAACAAAGACAATATCAATCTTACATTGCTCATTCATCTCGAGACAAGTCATAACATAATACTATTAACATGTTTTTTAAGATACTATAGAAACTCCATTTTTAAAAGGGGGTGAAAATATTAAAAAGATAACCTTAATCATGTTAATGTGATAAAGATACCTAAGGAGGTTCAAAGGGACTTTCCCATGATGACCTACACACACACCCCTAAGCATTATATGGCTTGTGCAGCACTACATTTCCAGCACTAAAGGTAAGGCCACCACTATACTAGGAACCTATGTTAGGAACCTGCACCGTTGACCTATGAGGAGTAACACCTTTGATAAGGGTACCCTATTTTTCTATAAATAAGACCACAAGGATCCTTATTTCCATAACTAAAAAATTGGAAGAATTCCTCAAGATCATTCCAAATAGCTCCTTGTCATAGTCTTAAAAAAATTCATTATGTTTCTCTCCAAAACCTAATATAAGATGGAATTAAGGTGGATAATTGAGATTAATGTCCCTATAAAATCTGAAACACAAGACACTGTTACAAGGACCCATTTCCCCAAATATAAAACCACCTATGTGAGGCCTCTACCCTTACCAAAGACCTGCACAAGACCCATCTAGGGACACCTGAAGATAAATGTTTTTACTAGGATAAAGCCTAACCCAAGTGTTTTGACCCAGGTGGTCCATTTCAAAGGCATACACAAGTCGTGTTTTCCTTTACCACATGTGTAAATCACATCCAATTTCTCCTAGACCCTATATGAGGAACCTTTTTCCAATAGACCAGAACCCATGAAAGCCAAACTTTGAGCCCTATTTCAATCCATAAATGTATGGAATCCTCTCCGTCCGGTTATCTCACCTGAGGGGGACTAATTTGAAACTTACACTAATGCCCTCTTGCTTGGAGTACCATGAATAGGTGAAGACCTGCATGTTTTCCATTTGGACTTCCTTTCCTATGGTCAAATATTTCCCTCACTTTTCCAAATAGACCGTTCGGGTCCTTGTGGATCATTTGGATATTCATTCCCACATTTACAATGACACCAACCCTGGGGAAATGTTAGAGAACTCTTAGTCTAAGATACTTTGTTAAGAACCATTCTATATCATATATAAGTCTTGGAGACTCTGGTTCTAAGAAGGGACAATCATGACCATGATCTCTTTTCCCTTTAAAAGGGAAACATATCCACCTCACCAATTGTGGAACATATTTTAGGTAATCCCCCATGGTGAAATCCACTAGCCTTTCTTACATGAGGATTGGATCATGGTACATGTCACTCTATGTGTACCATGTCAATATGGGTAGTAAGAACTTACTCTCTTGTTTACGATATGGGAGAACGAATGGGTGAAACCAAGTCCCTTTTTCATATCTTGTCACCACATCCTCTTCCACCACTATAGTAGGAGGATTATATGGTTTACCATATCTTCTATTTTCCCGTTGTTTATCAAACTGATCAGGACTAATATGGGATTACATATTAATGGAGGTCATTAATTCCACGTAATAAGAAACCTTTTTGGGCCTCTTACTTGTTATATGCCTCAGTATCACACCCAATGGGAATCCTTCTCAGGAGTAAGCCATAATCATACTCATCACTAGTAATCCTACTCATGAATAATCTCTAATCAACTTATAATCATTTTCCTTGTGATTTATCATCATGATTAACCCTTGAACAGACATAAAATCACCAGGTCATCCTTCCTAGGAGTAATCCCTCAAATCCAACATTTAGGAATCTTTTTCAATAGTAAGCCCCAATAATGTCACCTTACCCATCCACTGGAATCCTCCCCATGAGTAATCACCAAACCCCAAATATCTATTATTTATGTCATTTATCATGGCCCCAGATTCATTCATCTGGGAATGCTTATTAGAAGTGATCCCTAGTTTAATCATCTCAGTACGCCACACTCCCCATTGAGATAAATAATAGGGACTCCATTTGAATAAATTCATATAACATAACTATGTGGTATTTTATTCCCATCCAAATGATATATTTTGGAAACCTCTTGAAGGTTCAAACCCAATAACTCAAATCTACCATTATCTCTTTGGGCCACATTTCCAGTAGGGTCTAATTCAACCTAGAAACTGATATCCCTCCTACGTTCCCTGGACCTCATAAAAATAAGTCCCACACCAAATTATGACTAAAAAGCATTATCCTAAACATCATATATGCATGACACTAAACTGCATGGTTTGGTCCTCATCACATGACCATAAAAGGTAGGATGTGCACTGTTAAGTGGCATAGAACTATGTGGGTTCTAATTCCATTCAAAAGGAAATATAAAAAACCATCCCATGTGTCTGATCTGAATATCTTGATAAATCCCATCTCCCAAGATGATGACACACACCAAATATCCCCACTTTGTGGATAAAAACCATCATCATTGTAATAACACCCAATGAATCTCTAATTAGTACATAAGAGGATACCATTTATGGGGATCCTCAGATACAGACAAATATATCAATTGATGATGTTTCTCATATACATAAAGGTGATTATAGACTCCATACATGATAATAATTGATTTTTAATTCTATTGTGACTCATTTCATTCTTGGGAATTAATGAAGGATTCATGAACATAACATAAATTTATAAGAGAGTCATGGAGTGGGAGAAAATTCCCCCCAAAATGGCATGATGAGCCAGAATTCCCACCATCTCGACTAATGTGATCTCTCAATCACCGTTGTACAAACTCCCCAATGAGAGACTACCCTTGGATAGTAGGTCCCTATGGACACAGATTTGTTGGGTGTTTATGGTTCCATGACCAAACATTATATAAACCATTCCAAAATAGTGAACCTAACATGAATGATTGTACAAAATTAATCCCTCTACGATCAACCATTTGTTGACCAAGAATCTCCAAGGGAAACATAAAAATGGTTAACATGATGTGAATCTTTAACCAAGATGATAGCTTTGATGTTCTTCTAGAACCCTTTCTCTCTCAAAATGATAGAGGTCCAAACAATACAATCAATCATACATGTTTTCAATAAAATGAGATTCTTCTTTGAGTCAATTTTCTTGGATTTAATTTTCATATAATTAGTAATTTTCTATAATAACTACATTTGATCCAACATATTCCTTCAATATTATCTGATCTTATTCCCTTGATACTTTTCACACAGGGTCTTCGTCCAAGAAAATGACATCATTTCCAACCCGGCATCTTCAATGATGGGTATCGAACAAACTAGTTAGAGAGAACTACTATAATGATACAATACATACCATATAGTCTTCATGAAAAGTCGACTTGATCACCAAGTACCGCTGATCATCCGGTAAGTGATGACTACTGTTAAAAAATAGACTATACCAACCATCATCTTCAACTGTTTTGGGAACTTATCCCCAAAATGAGATAATTATTTCCTTCCTTATATCAAGTAGGTGGTCCAAGAGAAAATGTATGACCTTGTCCAGAAGTCATAGGGTGCCTTCCAAGTTATTCCATCTATAAATATCCACCACAAATATCACATGATATTAAACCGTCAACATTACGAAGGTTCCATCCGCACCCATCTGGACAAGGTCATCCAGACCTACGAATGCAAGACAACCCACCAGGGGAAACAATTGATCAATAGGGATTAGGTTCAAACCTATGACCCCTCTGGATAATCCCACTAACTTAATTTGGTTTTAATCTATTAGAAGGAATATAAACCCACCTACCTTAATTCCTCTTGTTAGTAGATTCACATGGAATCATTCATGGAATCCCATCATTCAAATTTGGTGGAAAATCACAAGTATGAACATACACCAGACTGCACTATCCAACCCTCCTAGAAGCCTCATCTAGAAACACATAATGAATAATACCAAACATGTTTGTTATAAACCAAAATCAGGTGCCCACAAAATCCTACATTAATCAAGCCTTCCATCAGTATTGTCTGGAAGCATCTAGAAAAGTTAGTCAGAATGTACATGTGATAAATATAGGAAATACCCAACTCTCTCCCTCAACATATGTGTACTATTAGTATCCATTGGTAGGAAAGGGAGTACATGAACAAGTACATACCACTAATCTAAATAAAAAATTGGAATATATCCTCCTTCCAGTCACTAAAGTGACCAATAATATCCTAATAATGGTGAAAGGGTGAACACGAATCCCCCCCCCCAATCCCACAAACCTGGAAGGATGTCCTAAGGTTAACAATAGTTATTCCATAGGGATGGAAACATAGTTGATTCACAAATAATGTGGTGTCTTCTCCACATATCAACCAAAGCAGACAGACACTTCTCCTACCATCTATGACGGTCATGGGGAAATGTACCCCAATATATAAATACAACTTGATCAGGAACATACACATATTCCAGTAGGAAGTTGTCAGTTTATCCTAAAGTACATTCCAATGAAAGAACAAACCCTTTTATCTATAAACCATTTACCCCAGTCATTTGACCCAATTTCTCATAATAAGGCATCCAAGAATATTGTTGACAAAAGACAACTACAAAATGAAGATTCGATCAAAAAAAAAATTATGATTAATGATTGTTTTATTGAATCATTGATAAACTTATCTATATAAGCTCAAGATCATCAGACACAATTACCAAATTATAGGAGAGGTAGTATTAATTATGATGTTCCTCCATGGATAATTCACCATAATGCTTTTTGTCATGACCATGATCTTGTTGTTAATGAGATCCCATATATGAAAGAGAGTCACAAAAACACTCTGTGTAGCTTCAAGAACAAAGATAAAGTGGGTTTCCTAATGTAGTAATCCACCAAAGCAATACTCTATATGATTTCACATGATATGAAATTTATCTATATAGTATTATTTCCTTTCTTCAAGGGAATCCTCCACTTATAAATTTAGTGACTGGAATACCCACATACCATGAGGAGCGTGGGAAAACAATTCCTTTCATTTGTAATGGGTTTTTATTAGAAATTTAAATCCTTTATCAACCAAAAGATATTCCAAAGAGACAATTGTTCTCTAAACCTCTTCTGGATCTCCTTCATTCCTTCATAAAATTATAAGTCCCTTCCAATCATGTTTATTAAAATAAAGTGGTAGGAAATATGTTCAAAACATTAGGAAATAAATGGTTTAATAAGACATACCAGTTTTGGCCTTCCCTCATTATTGCATCTAAGATGCCTTTTTAGAAAGTTGTGTGCACAAAAATTGTCTCAACATATATAAAACTCCTCATCACTTGAGGGAGATAATATTTCCCAATGACATGTATCAATGTCATATCTATGTAATAGAAGATATACAATACTGAATTAAATTGACAGCTCTCCTAGCTGCATGACATATAGAGAAACAACAAGGGTCCCTTCAACTTGAATGCCTTAGAATGTTAGAATGATTGTGACAATTGATCACAGATTCCCTGTATGGTGTTCATATAATATGATGTTGTTCACACTGAGAGTTAAGTTTTACCACTATCTATAATCATCAAATACCACTAAATGTGGTATCATTAAATATTATAGCTTCATGATCACTCCAAAAAACACACCCTCTTAATGAATGTAGATATGATGAAATAAACATTCACTGGCCAAAATTCACTGGTATCAGGCTATAATAAAGAAGGGTGATGAGAGTCTTTCGCAGAAATCTTCTAAAAATATTAGGCAATCCTCAAACATTAATGAATTCAGCTCTCAAATTGTGAAAATTCTAGAAATATTACAATGATCTTCAGAAGTGAGTGATCCAACTACATATCATATAATGAAACTATCACATTTTGGAAAAAAACTACAAAAAATATGAATGAAAGTTATTTCAGTATCATCCATGATAGTTTAGAAGTAATGCCAACATCGAGGGTCATAGGATTTTTAAACCAACCTTCATCGCAAGTGAACCAGGCTCAAAGATTTGTGAAAGAATAATGGGAATAAACACAGTCCTCGTGGATTGGGACTTTTCACCTAAAAATACCCTCCAAAATGTATATCATTCTCCTCCATATTTGGATAATCTTTGATGAATAGATCCACTGATTTCATCCATTACAATGACCTAGTACCCTCACATGAAACATGCATGACTGGACTATATGGGGATTCCCTTAATATCAGTATTTGTCAAACATCTCTTAGAGAACTAGAAAAGAAGAGGATGAGGCCTCCTAGAGGGTGTAGAATGATTATGTCTCATAAAGACATAGATATAATTCCTGAAATTAATTACACAATCTTGAATATCATCAATTTTTCCCATAAATTTTTCAGAACATTTTCTCAATTCAGAAGAAGAATAAAATTACATTCCTAGTTCATAATAAGGTCCACAACGAAACAATCGAAGGAGGTGTGCTTACCTGGAACTAGAGTCTTTCCTAAAATTCAGTATTACCTCATACAACACATTCTTATTTTCTTTAAAGGAATATAAAAGGGAAAATGGTAAGTGTTAGGTTGTGTCTCACCACACTCTAGGGGTGGTTATGCCCCTTTTGCGTTATTAATTATTTTCTTAGTAAGATGAAGAGATTAAATAATTGTGCAGAATAAATAAATATGGAATCCAAGGAAGCCTTCTTTCATGGTATGTTGTATCAGAAGATCCTCATATCACACTCCCATCTGACATACCTCAACAAGGAGGGTATGTCACAACAACTAGAGAAGATCTGGAATATCCTATCAATGAGAGAAACAAATCACCAATGCACATGGGTCGTGTAATAGTAGATTGAGTTCTCCTAATATTGGGAACACATCCAGAACGGATCTAGGTTCATACATACTATTTTACCCCAATATGTTACCCATGAAAAATACCAACAATGCTACCAAATATGGTCCTAATGACTGTTGTACTTGTTCAAGCTTTGGATCAGCCAGACATTTCGAATTCATAGCCAATTCAAATACAGATTCTCCTATCCTTATCATAAATTTTCCCATTTTCCAAACCACTCATCCTGGTCTAGATAAATTCAAATCACTATAAACTCCCTTCGGCCATTAAAAATATTGTCTGGGGTTTCTAGAGAAATCATTTTCCAAAATATGAAGTAACCATCCCCATTTGGATTTACAGAATGTATCCCCTAACATGGGTTTTTTAGTCTAATTATGAAACTAAGAACAATACAGTACCACACCCTAGTTGTCATTGCATAAATGAGCCCAAAAATAGCTTTCTCAACCAATGGTATCTTTTTTCATAGAAGAGAGCCCCTATATTTCTATATATCATGTTCTAGAAACTACTATCACAAAAATCATGGCTCCTGATTCCCCATCATGTAGCTAAGGAATGATAGAACAGTATAATAACACAAAGCAATGTTTGGTTCATAATTTACATTTCTTGGTCAATGCAGTTCAACCTAAAACACTTGTATAGTTATTCAATCTTGAATGACATTAAACTACCCCGCAAAAGAGACATAGTACATGCCCTATTAAAAACCATAAAATCATGGTTTAATAAAAATCTGAGTCTCACTAGACAATACTTCCTTATATTGTACTTTGAAAAAAAATAGCTTTATAAGAAAAAATAAGCATATTTTGTAAAGTCGATCATATAAACATCTAAAAATTCAAACTACACTCACTAGGCACCATTGATTAGGGAAGCATTAGAGTGAACTCTCATTTTAGTCATTGGAATTATAACCTGATGACATTCATTCAAATGAGTAAATTTTCAATGTTGTATTACAAATACAGTATGGATAAAAATTCAAGAACAAGTGGTAGGGAACTGAAATCATTTCCCATTATGTTTCAAATTTATGGGGATGTTCCAAATGTAAGATCCTCAATTCTAGGATTTACTTTTTTTACTAAACAATTTTTTTGGTATCTTAATCAAGACGCCGAGAAATTTCTTAATCTTTTCGAAGCTCTGCGGTTTCTACAGTAATGGAATCCTCTTATTTATTATGCTTCTTCTACCATATACCGATAACATATCTTATTTAGTCCAAATACCCTACCAAGAATCAGTTGATATGGAAGAATTCTTTATTGGGGAATGTAATTTCTCTTCATGGAAAACAATTCATAGAGATTAATCATCAAGTAAATCTAGGTACTCCTCCACCTTCATGGATTGGATGATCTCAGCTATGTTTATATCAGCTCTTTGTTCCTCAAAATTGGCACTCTGTATACGACTTGGCTTTTCGGACATCTTTCCTCCTCATCCATTTTCTAAATTATAACCTTCAATAGATAATTGATATCGCAGTAATTAAATCCACTATATCCTAGTATATAGATCTTATTTAGAAGGTGATAATGTCGCTAAGGAATTTATTCAAGAATCATCTCCCAGATTAGATTCTACATGTCCCACTAGACCAAAAGGTGCGTATATTGAGAAGTGTCATGTTCCTCTATATGTTATTTATAGAATCTAATGGAGGGAGTGATATAATATATTATTAGTGCATGCAGTAACCCACATTATTCTTCTCCCCCAAAAAATTCTCAACTTCACCTAATGAATTTGGTGTCGGTTGAATGAAATTCTTTATTTCAAGCCCAGTCATTGAATTTGATGACACTAGAAAACAGTTGATATCGATCATCGAAATCTAAAGTTCAAAATGTATAAAATCTAGTGATGTGTCAAAAACCTATGTTGAAACTCAACCATTGTTCGATCAGTCATTATGATTGATACCTCTCAAATGCCCCCAACCCCAATTCACATAGAAAGAAACTACAAATAAGGAACATTCTCATGAAATTTCTTAGTAAATGGAATCATGGTCTATCAAGAACCCACCACATAAGGATTCTAATCTTTCCTTCATTATGTAAAAGGAGTATTTTAGACTTGGATTCCTCATCCATGAAGTGACTTGGAATCCTTCTATGCATAAAAATCCATACAAATTGCACTTGGATGCGAGGCATGATGTGAAATAAATTCAAATATCTTGAATAAATCAATGAAAAAACTCAAATACATCAAATTCCTTGTTGAAATCCTCTAAATCCTTGTTAAAAACTTGAATATCGATTCCTAGGTTAATAAGATCCATCAATAAATGATATTTAGCCTCTAATATAGTAGTATACTTACTAGTATGGATATCTGATATGTGTTTATATGATCCTGAATTGGCTCCACCATCGATCCCCTCTACTGAATTCTCTTTAGGCACAACATCATCAGGCCCTAAAGAGTCAAGTCTAGAATCATCACCTTCATTGGACCATATGAGATCCCAATCATTTCCTTCTAGGGAGACAATGGGATCACAAGTCACTGTGATAGGTCATATGGTGTAGTCAATGGAGCTGAATTAACATGAGGAGTGGATAGTCAATAATAGTACATGATACCTAATGGATTTTGTCAACGGTTACTTTGGCCCTCTTCCCTCTCTACTGGAATGGGGGATGGTGCGGCTGCATCTCTTGATGCTTAATTTTTCAGAATGAAAAATTAATTCGCACAGGTTTGGGCCTCCCTACGGTTATCCTTATTGATAAATGAAGGACCAATTTTAGATCCTGTAAGGTATCAATGGGATGAAATTCTATATAATCAAAGCATGGTCAAAATGGTATGACAATAAACTGATTATATATTTTTTCTATGATGTTGGGAAGAAACTCTTAACCCCAAGGATAATGGTGTTCATGACATATTTGTGACCATACAAGTGAAAATAATTTCTGTGTGGATACTCTCATAAGTATGGTGGAAAATTATTCTCTAGTTATAGAAGAGAAGGTCCGACTATATCATAGTAATCTAGCCCAACAATTGTGATCATATTAGAAGAATTTGTAGTATCTTGATCAATATAAGTCATCAAATAATCCATTCATAACCAAAAATAATTCACTAAATTCTACCTATAAGTTAAAAAATTAAATTATAAAAAGCTGAAACTTTAACTTGGATGAATTAAAATTTTTTTTTCAAAGGAAATAACTCATAGAGGACGTCCGACAAGGTCCTCTTCATAGCCCCCCTTGACAAAGCATCTCACACAGGACCCTCAACCAGATGCCTTGGCGAGACTCCTAGGGGAGATGAAAACACATATAACCATCTCCCAAGTGTTTTTACCATAGTTAATTCATCTAATAAACTTTGAGAAATAATAAGCATGGAATAGTTGGGTAAATGACTGGGGAGGTGAAAAAAATCACCATCCCGAAAAGCAAGGAAAATTAAATTGGTGGTAGTGGTATTTATAGACATCAATGGCTAGTGTGACAAACCTACACTAGGGATATTCCCAAGTTCCTTAAAACCCTACACTACATTGATGATATGTGTGAATTTCCAACTAGTTTTTCCACCCCCCACATTTGTAATCGTTTCCCAAATCTACTTTAGGATAAGACCCTCTTCTTTTGATCAGATCAACTCCTAATGGGGTAGGGTATTTTGTTGAATCTCTATTTTTTCATTGGTGGGAAAAATAATATGATAATAACATTAATCATGTTAATGTGATATTGAAACCTATAGATAATCTAAGTGACTTTCTCAAGATTACCCTTTCATAAACACCTCTTTGCATTAAAAGGCCCATGCAGCATGCCCTACATGGAACCAAAGGGCAAGCCACCCCTGCATCGGGAACCTATTCTGAGAACCTGTACCATAGACCTGTGCTGGGTAACTCCTTAAACCAGGTTCACCTTTTTTTTTAAATTGGACCACAAGGCTTCTCATTTTCAAAATTTAAAATCATAAGAAGCCCCCATGCTCTGTTGGCACCACCCCTTCAACACGGTCTCCAAATATTCCATAGGTAACTATCCAGAACCCAAGAAAACTGATAATTAAATGGTATTAGTGAGATCAAACCCACTTTATGGTATGAAACAGAAGGAAACATCATGAGAAACCCATCTCCCCTAGTATAAAAGCATCTAGGTGATGCGTCTTCTCTTACCAAGGACCTACACTTGATCCATTCAGTGACTCTTGAGGGGACCTAGGGTGCCTAGGATAATACCTATCCCATGTTTTTTTAACCAAATATTTCATTTATCATATAATACCTACCTCATGTAGGCCTATATACAATATTTGATGCACATCTAGTTCCTTGTCGGCCCTATATGAGGTATATATTCCCTCTTGTCCAAGAATAGTGTGAGACCACCATTGAGACGTCTTCCATGCCACAAATGGTAGGGCTCATCATCCTTTAGATCCCTCACCCAATGGGGATAATTTGAAACCTCCCTTGAAGAATCCTGGATTTAAATACCATGAATAGGGGCACACTATAATTTATTGCACATGGATTTCTATTCTTATGGTAAGAGGATTCTTGTACTTGTCCTACCAGATGGTTTGGGTCTTTAGGGTGCATGGGGATTTGAACTCCCAATCTCAAATACAAGGGATAAAACGATGTATTTCCCTTATCATATCTAATTCCTATTGCCTCCAGTTCTTGGAGTGGAGGGTAAGATTCATGCTCAATTTTCCCTTCGACAAGGTATATCATCATACTCTCCTATTGAAGATCCAATTTAATTATATCCCCCATGGGGAACCCCTAGAGATTATTGCTTGAGGTTTCATGCTTTCCCATAGACACACCACATGGGCCATGTCTGTATGGTTATTCAGACCTGGGTAACCTGGATACAAAAAGGGAGAGGTAATGGGTGCATCTAAGTCGCTTTTCCCATCTCTTCACATCATCCTATTCCGCCAGTAGATGAGTGGTATTTTTTTGTTTGTCGGGATCTTTCATTTAATCATGTTTCTCACACCATTATTGACTCAAGTGGGCTTATAGATTAATGGTGGTCAAGACATCCACATGATGCCAAAGCATTTAATGTTTCTTACTTGGACTTAGCCCTATAATCTCACCCAATGGGAATCCTCTTCTAGAGAAATACCTTACCATTCTAATCCCTAGGAAACCTCCTCAGGTGTAATCCCCAACTAACCTATACATATTCACCTTGGGAATCATTTTTAGAAGTAATCCCCAACAAAAAATCATATCACCAGGGATTCCTCCTTAGTAGTAGGCCCCAAAATCAAAACATTGGGAATCCTTTTTAGGATAAAGCCCCAATCACATCACCATATGCGTATAAGGACTTCCTCCTTTTCATTAATCAAAAAACTAATCCCAAAAATATACTTTATTTGTGTAACATCTCATGGCCCCAAACTCATTCCTCGGTTCATATTCCTTAGGATTAAGACCCATATTAATCCTCACAAAATCCCATACATCCCTACGATACAAATATAGGGGCCTCCATATTCATATGTCCTTATAGCCGAACTACATGGGATTTTATTCATATCCCAATGGGAAGTGTATTAATCCTATCTATGGTTAGAAACCAACATCCCAAATAAACCCTACATTCTCCTTGCGACATTCTCAGAAGGGTCTTATTCATATTTGAAATTCACATCCCTTCGATGTTCCCTAGTCCTATTTAGAAAACATCCTACACAACATTTTGACTAAGAACCTTTCACGAACACACCCTTAAAACATGATGCTAAACTCCACGGTTTAATCCTTATCACATGATCTTAAAAGGTTTGATGTGCCCCATTAAGTTTTTCAAAACTATGTGGGTTCAAATTCCTTTCACAAGGATACATAGGATGCCCATGTCGTTGGTCTGATACTAACATAAAAATAAACCACATCTCCTTAGATGCTGACACACTCCAAAATGAACCAATATGGGGCCAAAAAACTAGCATCATCATAATGAAAACTAAAGAATATCTGATTTGTATATAATAGGACACCATTGATGGAAAACCTTGGATACATATAGATATTTCCATTGATGAAGAACCTGATACATATATAGATTATTCTAAACTCAACACATGATAATAATTGATTGTTTATTCATGGGTGAACAATGTCATACATGGGGATTAATGAAGGATTCATGAACATATCATAAATCATGAAAAGGGACATGGAGTAGCAATAGTCCCCCCCCCCGCCAAGGGTGTGATGAACCCATCCTCCCATCCTCTAGACCAATGTGAGTTCTCAAGATCCATTGACCAAACTCCCTAACGAACACCTTCCATTGGAAAGAATGTCACTATGTATACTGAGATGTTGGGTGTTTCCAATTCTACATAACAAACTATTTCAAACATTCAGAAATAGTGAACCTAACAAGAATGATTGAACACAATTCAAACCCTTGTAATCAACCATCAGGCAAACATGAATCTAAAAGGGAAACAGATACATATTATGTTATATATATTATAATTTTACCTAAAACTGCATCTAAAAAATAATAAATATCTAAAAATATATATCCATATATATATATAACCAACTTTTAAATATCGATATATATGTGTGTGTGTGTGTGTGTGAATTTTCATTATATAACAATTATATTTTAAATAAATGCATGATATACATTTTTAAATATAATATTAAAATAATATAGTATATATATATATATATATATATTTAACTTTTGATAGTATTAATAGTAGTAAAAAAATTAGATTTAATTGACCTAATTTATAAAATTTACTATTAATTGTCCATTAAAATATTGTAAAATGTTGTTACATTCATTTTGAAAAATAGAATAAGTATATATGCAAATTTTGATGTAATTAAGGTTTCAAAAATTTAAACTTTTGAATGTATATATATATATAATTAGATTCAATTTATTTACATATTTTTGTTAAATATAATATTTTAATTTAATTTTACATTAGATATACTAAATAACAAAATATACATATAAAAATATTAAAATATAATTATTTACAATTTAAATAAAAAATATATACATTATCAATTATTATATTCAAATGATACAACATATATATACACATTAAAATATAATCAACTTTATTTATTATTGTTTCAAAATGTAATTATATATAATTTTTAAAAAAAAAATGTAATTTCCTAAATAAAAATTTTATTATTTTATAAATAACTTCAAAATATATTATTAAAAGTATATTTTGTTAAATTTAAAAAATAAATAAATATAGTTTTATATATATCAAATAATATATTATATATATTAATAAATTTTAATATGATACATAATATAACTAGTATTTTTTAAAAAAATGAATAATAATATATTATTATAAAATATTTAGCTAGATTCTCATTCATTACCTATGTGTGTGGTATATTATAATTTAAATAAATTTTACATTAAATATTGTATAATATATATACATATAGTCAAATCTAATTTTATCCATTTAAATTACACATATATAGATCATTAAACAATATTATTTCACTAACTATAAAGAATATTTTAGAAATAAAATTTAATTAATGTAGAAAAAATATTTAAACTTCTTAAATAGTTCAATTTAAATTAAATCTTACAATTAAAAACTATTCATACATTAATTAAATTATCAAAGAACAATAATTCATACATTCATTCATCCATAAATTTATACGTCTCTATATCCATAGAAAATTTTACATCTTAAAATCTATAAATATATGTTGAGAAAGAAATATAGTAGAGCTTCATAAAAACAAACTAAAATAAGGGAAATTTTATAGGGCACCACTATTTGTAGTTTTTGATTGGGAGCTGGTGTGCACCCTATTCATACATCTTTTGTAAAAAACAAAGGAGACAAGAATGGGATTCATGCTTTTTTATCGACATAAAGAGAATCATGAACCCCATTCATGCTTTTCAAATAAATTGATAATTTTATGGGGGTTCACACCTCCCTGGACTATGTTTTTTTTAAATTTATAGAACATTATCCATTTCTTTATTTTTATTTTAAATTGTATAACCCTTTAAAAAAACCCCAACCATCCTACTTGTATTAAAAAACCTCCCTTGACCCCTTGATCTACAACATGAGAGGATATTCTATCTCTTGTGAGAATGTTATGGGGATAATATGGTTAGGTAAAAAAACCTAAAATTCATTTAGAATACATGGCCAATTAAAAATTATGCCCTTGAACCCTTATGGGTTTATACCACACTTGGAAAAAACCATATGTTCCTAACTCGACTACAGAGTTGAAATTATATGGTTTTTTTAATAGATATTGACATTTTCAAGCACAAGAAAAAATAATATTTATTTGATAAATGTTAAATATCTAGAATAATATATATCAGTTTTAATATCAATAAATTCTATGAAAATTGTTGATAAAACATCGAGGTAAGAACCAAGCCATCATAATATTTTGTGGAATTTGTTTCCTAGGGTAAAATTCATTTTATAATTCCCAAGAGTCTAGGATTTGGAGCTAAAAACAAGATAATTATCCCACATGGAAACCATATGGCCACTACAACTACAAAAAACATGTTTTTCTTGTGGTTTATTAGTGGTGGTTCTAAAAACTACCTTGAAATAAATTGTAATAAAAATTATAATATAGATACTATTTAATATACCTACCATGATATTTTTTATTTCTATATTTAGAAGAGGTTTTACATAAACATCTATAAAATATTTTAAAAATAACTAATTTCAACCCCTCCCCTCCCCCTTAACCCCATATTCCTTATCTCACACTCCTCCAACTACCCTTGAAAAACCCTGACCCTAAACCCCATCACGCAATAACTACTGTCGCGACCCCCCCCCCCTCTCTGGCTCCCTATTGTGACCCTGAACCCTTCTATTGTGGACTACTATGACATTATCCACCTATTATCTCAATTGAACTTTCCCCATTCTAATCCTCATGACCCCAACCCCCTAATATATGACAAGGATCCAACAGCGACCCCCCCCCCCCCCCCCGCTCCTTGATGATGAACCCCAAAGGTCGCTCTTATAATTTTTCCAGTGACTAAAACCTTAGACATCATTGAAGATATTATTGAATTATTTTTCAAATGGTTACAATGTAATTATATAAATAACTATGTAATTGAGTGTTGTTTCTTGTGGATTTTTTTCGAAGATGATGTCAGCGTTATGTTGCAACCCTTCCATTGGTTTTTGGTAATTTTTTTGGAAAGTGGATGCACCTGAATGTCTTTTTAAAAATTTATAACTATTTTTAAATTGTGAATAATTAATTTTTAATTTTTATAATTAATTATTTATTACATTTTTCAGGATATTTGTTCCTAGAGTATTGTCGATGTGTTTTGTAAGACTTGAATCTTTTAGATTTTCATCGAGAGATAGGTCAATCATTTGGTTTTGTGTCTATTATACATTTTTCAATCATTTAAGTGTTTCTCAAATTATAATTATCATATTGAGTTCCACCTTAGGTTCTATTATGGGTTGGATTGGGAGAATAGTGGTTTTATTTGTTTCATAAAAGGGATTTCATTCGAAAAAAACCTTATCATTTAACATGTGGTGTATGATAACACACCACAAGTAATTTACCATTTTCTTAAATGATATTTTGATTTTAATATGTTAAATAGAAAATAGACTTAATCATGAGTAAAATTCATAATTATTACAATAGGATATATATATTTAGATTATATTATGCTTTTTATATGTGATACACTCTTCAAGTTGAGAACAACTTTTCAAATCAATTCAATAAATGTTGTGAAATCATATTTGCTTGTAATTCTATGACTCATATAGAAAAAAATGAATAGTATATCACAACTCCATGTTCTTTTTTTGAGATACAAAAAATATGTTAATTTTCATATATATCAATGAAAACCTAGGTATATCAAATATCATACTTCTACAATATAAAATAAAAAATGATAATATAAAAAGTAGAAAATTAGAGATCTTTAAATAGAATAATCTTGTTCTATTATTATTGTGGATTGATTACAGTATTCATGATATCACAGTAGCCTCTCTACTTTTTGAATTGAACTTATTCCACCACATTCAATTATATTCTTAAGAGGGGAAGTATCTATTCATTTATATTGTTTTTGTTTTTAATGTTGCATTGAATATTGTTTTTTAATATATGATATGTCAAATCGAGACCCCACCCTGTTCAATGACGAAGTTGGGTGATATTTAGTTTTTAATGTACTTTTTAAATTAAATGTTTTTCTATTAATATCTAAATATAAGGTTTGATTAGTGATAATCTAAAACCTATGGACAAAAGATGTATTTATTTACCTCAAAACACACCTTGGTATGTCGAGGGTTTGGAATAATTTTTATTTTATGAAACTATAAACCAATAAGTATATGATATAATAAAATTTCCATGTCCCGATAATAAATTTAAGAGGGGGTTGAACATAAAAAAGTATATGGGAATTTGATATTAAAATAGTTTCCTTCTCGATATGTTTATTCGATTAAGAACAACAAATGAAGTTTTTTGTAATTGAAAATTTGGGAATTTCCTATCAATGAAACCCAAAGTACCTTTCCATATGATAATTTTGTTTTATGGTTGATAAATTATGAATTTTCTTCTTTGGTTTCAATGTATATGATTCTTACAAATCAACTGAATGGTTAGATGATCCTATGTAGGTTAATCATATAACAAAATTGAAAAAAATATTTTTATTAATTAGTTGAAGATGAACTACATTAATAGAATGAATGGTGTGCCAAGTATTCGATGTTGTCATCCTTAATTAGGTTTTATCAAATCAATTTTCTCAATGGATTTGTAGAAAAATAAATATCCTTAAATTTAGTGTTGCTTCATGTTGTATTTAGTGATTCCAAGATGCCCCGATCATTTAATGAGATGAATAATGTCATCAAAAAACATGTACCTCATAATAAAGTGATAAATTCATTCCATAATAATTACATGAATTACTTGGGAGAAGATCCTAATAAATAATAAGGGATACTATTTCATACAAGAATATGTAATTAAATGAGCAATAATGTGAGTATAGATCAATGTAACACTATGAAGAAAAGAATAAGAAATATACATCAATGGTATTGTGTTACATTCCTCAGAAATCGCACATGAAGATATTTTTCATCTCATATATGACTATACACAATATGAATTGGAATGATCAAGATAGATTTGATAGCTTGATGGGATTTAAAAAATATTTACCATCATGGAATACGTTTGATTCATTATATCTATATTTTTCATCAAATCCATGAAATATACATTTGTCATTGAATTCTAATAGTTTTAACCCTTTTGGTACTTTATGTAGTATTTTTCATATTTGGATAGTTCTTTTATCCATTATAATATATCCCCCTAGATGTTTATAAATAAGACCACTTTTATTATTTTTGTTTTTGTTACTTGGAAGAAAATGTATAGAAATGACACAGATGTATACCTTCAACCTATAATCAAATATTTTCGAATATTATGGGATTATAGTGTGGTAACTTATGGTTATTCAACAATAAAACTATTCAAATTGAATTATTATTTAATGTGGACAACTATTTAATTTCTTTGACTAGGAGTATAATCCATTTAGAAAACTCATATTGGTTCGGATTATCCTATTTTTAATTTTTATTTTTAACCTCATTGATTACCTTAGGGTGGAAAATGATGTTTTATTTTTCAATATCTATTTATTGATGATATATAAAAATTATTATTTAAAAATAAAAAATTCAATGGATATATAGAATTGAGAAATACACTAATGGTGTATTTGGTTTAAAATCATGGGATAATTAATGGATGTCACTAAAGAATTTTGAAAATGAAATCATTTTAGAGAAGGGGGAATAGTGTCTGAGGTACAATATCAAATGTAGCTGGAACACAATAATGGAATAAATAATAGTATACTTATAAAACATGCTTATTTGAAGTTTAATTTGCTATTACGTAATCTAGAAGTCATTAATATTGAAATGAAAATCTGTAAAAATGTTATTTTTACATTTCTTAATGAGGCGATTAATTTGAAGGAGCACCTTAATGCTCATATGTGTTTGGATTCAATGAATTCAAATCATGGCTTGTGGGAAAATTTGAATGTAACGTATGCTTCTACTATTTTTATATTGAAACCCCATGAGAAAAACATGTTCCATAAAACATTATTTAATTTCAAAGTTCCATATTGATACTCAACTAACACATCAAGGTGTCTTGACATAAAACTACCATGGTTGCATGGATTGAAAAAGTCATTACATACAAATTATGATGGAATAGTTTTTTATGTTTACATATCATTATATGTTACCCGAAATCATAACTTTGGTTTTAGTTCAGTTTGGTACCTTTTCATTGGTAATTTTGAAAAAAAGTTAAACCCAACTGAGCTTGATAAAAATAATGAAATAATTATTCTGAGAATTTTTTATTTTGGTATGTTATTTCCCCCATAATTCTTCTTATTCATGATTCATTTGACTGTTTACTAGGTTGAAGAAGAAAATCATGGTGGACTGGTACACTATTGATTGATTTATCCAATTGATATGAATGTTGATATTATTTTTATTTACATTGGTGAATCTAATTTTATCATATTATTGTGTAATTTTTTTAATATGTTTCCTCTTTTTTTCATCAGGTGATTTGGTCCTTTTAAATCATATGAGTGGAATAAATATCATCTAGAGTACTATATTTTTGAAGTTTACATAGCTGAAGAGTGTATGGAATTTTTTTCTAGGTAATTGGATGAAATTGAGGATATATTCAATAGTGTTTATTGTTTTGATGAAATATACACTAATTATTGTCCTAAAAACAAGTCATTGGTATTCCCAACTATTGGAAAACTGATGCACCCAATTTTTGTATACATTTCCATATATATAATTGAAGATAAAAACAAGTCTTCAGCAAATATCTGTTTTTTTATGAACATATTCATTGATTTTGGTGAATCTGTTAACTTTCAGGAGCTTTCTGGCTAAATACACGAATCAAGGGATGCATGTCAAAATTTTGAAACTACACGACATGTACTTTTATACACGCCGTGTACATCCAGGTAGGGACACGGACCGAAGGAGGGAGTACACGCCCATGTTGCCAGGCAGAAGATACACGCCACGTGTGGAGGTGCTACACGCCTTGTTCTACTTTCTAGAAGTGGTAGTTGTCGAAGAAAAGTCCACACGCCCATGTGGTCGTTGATGAAGACATTGTGTGTTTGATCATTTACATGTTGTGTCGGCTATTCTAGAAGGGGTTGGTGGCCAAACTTATGACACTACACGCCATGTATAGCGGCACTACACTCCGTGTACACCCAACCACCAGGTGGCGCCGTGTTCAAAAGTGAAAGACGTCGTGTTAGGCCGCCTACCCATGGAGAAATTTGCGCCAAAACGCATTAACGAAAAGTTCACGGCGTGTACTTTCTATACACGTCGTGTACTTTATTTTTCTATAAAAAGAAGCCTTGGCCTATGGATTTCAGAGTTCAGAACCATTGAGAGAAAAGAGAAACTCTGCTATCACCATTCCGGAAGCTACCAAGGTGTCGTCACTCCGCCATTCCACCTTCCTACACTCTACCTCAACGCCTACACGATGTATTCGTCAGGTATAACATGTGTCATTACTCTCCCACTTTTTATCTGTAACTAAAACCCTCATGTTGGGGCTGTGGATGATGGGATCATAATCTGTATTTTCTGTTATATAGTTGTGTTTGAATCGTTGTAATTAATCTTACTCTTCTGAAACCACTGTCTAATATAACTGAGAATTCATAGCTGGACCAAGGGAAGGATTCTCAGAGATAAAAAAGAAAAGTAATGGTGAAAACACCCATGACCATTGGAAGGTTTTCACTGATTCAAATAATGGACTGGACATAATAAAGAATTAAGAACACTGACTACCGGACCAAGGAGTCAGCTGCTCTAATTCCAAACAAGAGGAACCGGACCAAGGAAATCTTTTACCAAAATGAAATCTTGAATGATTGAATTATTATGAACAACACAACCATTTAAACAATCTGCATAAAAACTTTTTATTCACCACAGCCCTGACATGTATTTTCTTTCCATTTTAAAAACTCTTTAAAATTTACCCGTTGTTTCCATTCAAACTGTATCCATTTCTTCAAAGAAAATCAATTTAGTTTCAATCAAAACCCAAAATCAACACAATCTCTTCTAAATTCTGCATACTTCACCTAATTAAGTATTAACTCAATTGAATTCACGCATGCCATAGTTCCCTGTGGATCGACCCCGAACTTATGCTATACTAATGTTCTAAGAACAGGTAATTAATTTGGGATGCATCTAACTTCAATCAATGACAAGCGAGGCCAAATTTTGGCACCGTTGACGAGGAACTACCATTTCGTTTTAGTGCTAAGATTTAAATTGTGTTAATAATTAATTTAATTGAAAATAAAAAAAAATTATCAAAAATCTCTTTTATGATCCCATTTCAAATTTTCTCTTTTATTTTTCTCTTTTACGCCTGGTTTTCGTTGTTGTGTTGTGTAGAGCTCAAAGTTTATGTTTAGACATTTTACACCATCCAGAAGTGACGAGTCTTCGGAATTAGTTCCGCTTGACCCAGAAATCGAATGGACCATGCTTCATCGTCAGCGTACATGGACAGAAACTCACAACCATCAACCACAACCCATGGAGAACAAGGAAGAGGGAGCACCAGCCGTAGATTCTATGACTGAGCATCAGTACCAGGATCAGCAGCCTCCCACTGCTGGTCTACCGGAGCAACCTCTTGGAGCCTTCATGGAATTCCTCCTAAGGGATTACCAACGGCCGCCGCAGCAACTCTTCCCACGGCCATACTTTTCCCCTCAGGAACAGTTTATGCAAGCTCCACCCCATCAAAAACAACCTCCAAGACGTACCCTTATAGAGTAGGGACTTCCATCGATTCACAGAGCTGATACGGGCATCGTTCGTCCTCCGGTCCAGGCCCAGCACTTCGAGATCAAGCCTGCTATCATGCAGCTGATCCAGAACACATTCCAATTTGGAGCCCTGTCCAGTGAGGACCCGAACGCCCATCTCTCCAACTTTCTGGAGATCTATGACACTATTCAGTACCATGGCGTGTTTGAGGACGCCATCCGTATTTTTCTATTCCCCTTTTATCTACGGGACAAGGCGAAGTTTTGGATCAAGGTGTTACCACAACGATCTATCATCACCTGGGAGGAGCTAGCCCAGGCGTTCCTGTCCAAGTACTTCCAACCATCCAAGATGGTGAGACTCCGGAATGAGATTCATAACTTCCAGAAGCACGACTCCGAGTCATTGTACGAGTCCTGGGAACACTTCAAGGAGATGTTACGATAATGTCCCCATCATGGACTCCCACACTGGATGAAAGTCCAGACCTTCTACGGAGGACTTACCACAAATACCAATTATGTGGTGGACGCTGCTGCTAGAGGTACGGTGATGGGGAAGTACCCTGAAGAATTATTCGAAATACTGGAAGACATTTCAGCCAATAGCTTCCAGTGGCACTCCGAGAGGGGGACTCAAAAGTGAGGTATGCACAACATTGATGCTACCACTATGTTAGCTTCTCAGTTGGACGATGTGTCCAAGAAAATCGATGCATTGAACCTTAATGGAGAATCTCTAGTTCATGCGGCGAACCATCCATCATGTGGCGACTGTGGTGATAACCACGTCATGGGAGAATGTCCGGGTTCAGCTGGAGGCCCCTCGACGAGCGAGGTGAGTTATGTTGCCCAAAATCGAGGGCCCAACCAGTACCAGCAGTACCAGAACCCGGCATGGTGAGATCAACAGAACACATGCTGGGGCCAACAACAGCAGAATCCTCCGCCCCAGCGACCACCCAACTACAACCAGTCTCCATATCTGAACCAATACCAAAGGCCGCAACAACCCCAGTAGGGTATTTATCACCAACAAGGGTATCAAAACCCTCATCCACAGCAGCCACGGCAACCACCTCCTCTACCGGCTCAACAACCACCTCAGTAGGAGAACACCTCAAGGTTAGAGGATCCGATGACTAAATTCATATCTACTACTGAGACTTGGTTCCATAATAAGGAATCTTTGATTCGAGTCTTGGAGAATCAGATTGTCCAGCTGGCAAATCAACTCTCAGGGAGGCAGCCCGGTACACTACCGGTGAACACCGAAAAGAACCCAAGGGAGGAGGCCAATGTTGTCATGCTCTGGAGTGGAAAAGAGCTCCACCAGAACCAATCAGCACAGCAAGGTGCATCCACACCCACTGTTGATGAAAAAGGTACCAACACCGACCCCTCTTCATCCAAAATCCCATAGAAGGAGGCTTTACAAAATAAAGAAAAGGATGTAATCCAACCATTCAAGTCTGCCTTACCTTTTCCAGAAATATTTAAGCAGAGGAAGCTGGACCACCAGTTCAGCAAATTCATAGATGTTTTTCAGAAGCTACATATCAACATACCATTTGCTGAGGCCCTAGCACAAATGCCAACATATGCCAAATTCATGAAGGAAATCCAATCAAATAAGAGGAAGATATAGGATTTGGGTGTTATTTCACTAACGAAGGAGTGCTCCGCGGTGGTTCAACATTCCATTCCTCCCAAACTCCAAGATCCATGTAGTTTCACCATTCCTTGTGCTATTGGATCCTGCAAGTTTGGGAAGGCCCTCTGTGACCTAGGGGCCAGCGTGAACCTCATGACCCTTGGAGTTTTCAAGAATCTGGGACTCCACGAGCTCAAGCCTAACCGCATAGCCCATCAACATGCTGATCGATCCATCAAGCACCCAAAGGGACTACTAGAGGACGTACTGGTCAAGGTGGGTAGGCTGATCCTTCCAGCTGATTTCATCATCCTCGTCATGGGGGATGACCAGGAAGCACCTCTTATACTTGGAATACCTTTCTTGGAAACTGGGAAGGTACTGATTGATGTGCACGAAGGGGAGCTTATTTTTCAGGTAGGTAATGAAAGGGTTTCCTACAACGTCCTCAAAGCCGTCAAACATGCTTCCTTGTTAGAGCATGAGGACTGTTATGAAGTGTTCACCATGGTTAATCATTTTAGCGACAAAGGGGATGATCTAGTATGGTCTTTTATTTCGAATAATTTAACTGATCCAGATATTCTAATAGAAGAAACTCCAGAAGACTTTCAATTCTTAGAAGGCCAGGGCAGCCACTATTGGTAGCGTGCAGTTGTTCCTGAT
This sequence comes from Viscum album, assembly GCA_963277665.1. NCBI lineage: Eukaryota > Viridiplantae > Streptophyta > Magnoliopsida > Santalales > Viscaceae > Viscum > Viscum album. The sequence goes on along the minus strand of OY728130.1, from coordinate 373,752,068 downwards.
AGTTTGGAACGGGACAAGGTACAGCCACTTGTACCTTCTATTTTAAAGGTGTCCGAACTCGAACTGAAGCCTCTTCCATCTTCTCTCAATTATGGGTATTTAGGACCCAATCAAACTTTTCCTGTTATACTAAATGCAAAACTATCACAGGAGCAGAAAGATGAACTTTTGCAGGTTCTCAAACAGCGGAAGCATGCTGTTGGATCGACATTCGCTGATCTGAAGGGAATCAGCCCTACCATTTGCACTCACAAGATGCTACATGAAGAGGGTTCCAAGCAATCTCGGCAACCACAACGGCGCTTGAATCCTCCCATGATGGATGTTGTAAAGAATGAGGTGATCAAATTATTGGATGCAGGCATCATCTATCCCAACTCGGATAGTCCGTGGGTGAGTCCTCTCTAAGTGGTACCCAAAAAGGGGGGTATCACTGTGATTTCAAATGAAAAGAACGATCTCATCCCTACACACACTATCACGGGCTGGTGAGTCAGTGTGGATTACTGAAAGCTAAACGATGCCACAAGAAAGGATCACTTCCCCTTGTCATTCATGGATCAAATGTTAGAGATTCTAGCATGCCACAACTTCTATTACTTCCTCGACGGTTTTTCCGGTTACAACTAAATGTCCATTGCCCCAGAGGATTGGGAAAAAGAGCACATTCACATGCCCCTACGACACATTTTCTTATCGAAGGATGTCTTTCGGCATGTGTAATGCCCCCACCACCTTCCAGCGCTGTATGCTGGACATCTTCCACGACATGGCGGAACGAATCCTAGAGGTATTCATGGATGAATTTTCCATTTACGGAAAATCATTCACCATTTGTTTACGGAACCTAGAACTAGTTTTGGAATGATGTGAGCACACTAACCTAGTCTTGAACTAGGAAAAGTGTCATTTCATGGTGCAAAGTGGAACAGTCCTTGGCCACAGAATTTCAGCAAAGGGGATAGAGGTGGACCTGGCAAAGAATGAAGCCATTTCACGATTACCAATACCAACTTCCATCCGCGCCATCCGCAGCTTCCTGGGGCATGCAGGTTTTCACAGGCGGTTTGTCCGTGACTTCTCCAAAATAGCCCAACCCCTCACCAATCTTCTAACCAAGGATGACATATTTGAGTTCGATGACCAATGTTTCAGATCTTTTGAGCATCTGAAGCAGCACCTTGTGGAAGCTCCAATTATGATTTCTCCCAACTGGGAGGAAAAATTTGAGGTGATGTGTGATGCGAGCGACTACACAGTGGGAGCAGTCTTGGACCAGCGACTTGACCGGATTTTCCAACCTATCTATTATTCCAGCAGGATTCTCAATGAGGCACAAATTAACTACACCACCACATAAAATGATATGTTCGCAGTGGTTTTTGCATTTGACAAGTTTCATTCTTACTTAGTGTTTTCTAAAATTATTTTTTATACTGACCATGCAGCACTAATGTACCTACTCAACAAGGAAGACGTGAAGCCCTGATTGTTCCACTGGGTACTCCTCCTACAAGAATTCGATCTTCTGATCCGGGATAAGAAAGTGAGTGATCACTTCATTTCTAACCATGTCTCCCTCCTCGAGCTGCCTCACTTGGATAAGGAAGAAGATCGGGAGATCAGGGAGGATTTTCCTGATGAGCACCTCTTTTCGATCAGTGAAACAGCTCGACCATGGTATGCTGATATCGCTAATTTTCTGGTTACAGGTGTCATTCACCCTGACCTCTCCTTCCAGCAAAGGAAAAGATTTTTCTCTGATTTGAAAAGGTACTTCTGGGAGGATCCTCTTCTATTACGATCCTGTGCAGATGGAGTGATCTGTAGTTGCATCCTGGAGACTGAAGTTCATGGTGTCTTGGAGTTCTGTCACGCCTCCCCAGTAGGAGGACATCATGGGTTAGACCGTACCATAGCTACGATCATTCAGTCTGGATTTTTCTGGCCCACCATGCATAGAGATGCTCGGGCCTTTGTTTCCTGTTGCAATCGGTTCCAGAGGACAGGTAATGCGGGACGTAGAGCCGAGATGCCTCAGCACCCCATCCTGGAGGTCAAGATTTTCGACGTATGGGGCATATATTTCATGGGTCCTTTTCCCTCATATTTTTGGAACAATTTCATCCTGGTCTACATTGACTACGTCTCCAAATGGGTGGAAGCTACTGCTACAGCTCACGACACAGCCAAGGTAGTCATAAATATCTTAAAGAAAAATATTTTTAGCCGGTCTGGAGTTCCATGAGTACTGATCAGCGATATAGGGACCCACTTCGAAAACACATTGATGAGAGGAATACTGTCGAAGTATGGAGTAAAGCATCCGATGGGGACACCATATCATCCCCAGTCCAATGGATAGGTAGAGCTATCCAATCATGAGCTCAAGAAAATCCTAGAGAAAACAGTGAGCACATCACGGAAGGACTGGTCCAAGAAGTCAGATGATGCCTTGTGTTAATATCAGACTTCTTTCGAAACACCACTGGGAATGTCCCCATTCCGCCTCGTCTATGGAAAGCCCTGCCATTTTCCAGTATAATTGGAACACAAAGCCTACTGAGCCTTCAAAGCCCTAAATTTTGATCTAAAGGCAGCTGACGAGAAACGGAAGTTCCAACTATCGGAACTAAATGAGATCCAATTAGAGGCGTATGAGAACGCCAAGTTGTACAAGGAGAATACAAGAACCATTCACGACCGGATGATATCACGAAAATATTTCCAACCTGGTGATCAGGTACTTCTCTTTAATTCTCGTCTTCGCTTATTTCCAGGGAAGTTAAAGTCACGCTGGTCGGGACCATTCCATGTTATCCGCATATTCCATCATGGAGCGGTAGAAATTTCTGGATAAGATGGTCAACCATTCAAGGTAAACGGTCAGTGCTTGAAATCTTACCATTCTACAGACAACATGGTGGGAACGTTGTCCACCATACGCCTCAGGTAAGCAAGGAAAGTAGGTCGATCGAATGACCTTAAACAAAAGCGCTTCCTCGGAGGCAACCCAGAGGTTACACGCTGTGTCCCACTTATATACACGGCGTGTACTAATCCTTTTTAATTTATAAACTTAATAGTATAAATCTATAGAATAACAAATAAATAACCAGGGATAATGCCAGTGCTGATGGAAAAGTCACTGGAGTTTATTCGATCCATCCTCGGTTCGAATCCTCCCGACCTACCTTCGGCATGGGGTTACTCCTTTTAATTACACGACGTGTGTGGTATTTTCAATCTATATATATATATATATATATATATATATATATATATATATATATATTTGTTTAATAAAACCCATGGTGGGGATGGACCGGTTGGATCGAATCGTAATCTGGTTTCAAAAGTCCTGGGTTCGAATCCAGACAATCGTCCCTTTTCCATCATTTGTTCTTTTAATAAAACCACACGATGTGTGCTCCGATATACACCTTGTGCGCCATGACTTTTCAAATATAAATTAAACATGTTTTAAAAATAAGAAATTATATGCGGGTGAATTTTGTGGATTGGCAACATCTCAGCACCAGGTTCACAAGACCCGGTTTCGAATCGCGCTAATCTCCCCGCATCACCCCCATCCTTTCCAAAATAAAAACCGCATGCCATGCTTTACTTTCTTTCCGTGTGTATAGGCCCTATAGAATAAAAATATATATATAATATATATATTAATAGTAGAACAACCTTTTCTCCAGTGGTTGAGGGAATCCGTTTGAATTGGCCGATCGCCGGTTCGAATCCCGCCCCAAACACAGGACCAAAGGTTGTACTACTCTTTTTCTCATTTTAAAATACACGTCGTGTATTTACCGATATACGTCGTGTATAGGTTTATGTATAATATAATTTGTAGATATATCTATTTTTAATTAAAAATAATTATTATTATATATTTTACTAATAAAATTGGGATACACGGCGTGTACCAAAACTACATGCCGTGTACCGCAGCTATATAAGTCGCGGGCCACCTGGCTTGAGGCAGTGTCGCATAGCCGCCCCGTTCTTCCCCTTCTTTCCGTTTCTTCTCCCAAATGCCATCTGAACCCCCTTTGCCAGATCCTTCGATTTGGGGCGTTATATGTTCTGATTCTTCTCACATTGTGATCCTCAGTCCAGGTACGTCGTTCCGCACCCTCTATTTCTTGTTTTTAGAATTGTTTAGGGTGCTTATTGGATCGACCAACCGTTCGGCTTCCACCTGTACACGGCCAAGAAATGAAGAACACACGCTGTGTACATCTGTACACGGCCACACACAAAATATTTAGAAATTTGAATGTACACGGTGTGTATGTTCGGCACACACCGTGTTCTTATTTATTTCCGTCGTACCCGAGTACTCCTTTGCACACAACCTCACACACCTTTTTTTCATACATGGCGTGTATGTTCTGTACACACCGTGTAGACCATTTCCCTTGGCCCCTTAGTGTGTGATGCATAACACGCCCTGTCAACCCATGTTGCAGAACATGGCTTGCATGTTCGGTACACGTCGTGTCCTTTATATCTGTAGTCGGCCCGTGACTCACCCTATACATGGCCATGTTCTTCATGTGAAGTACACGCCATGGACTGTACCTACATGGCGTGTATTGTTTTCTTTGCACAGATGAAAACATGGTCATGCCATTTATAATACACGACCACCTGCACTTTGAGTAAACACAGCGTGTATGTTCGGTACACGTCATGTCCTGTTACATGGTCTATTTCCACCCTAGGAATGTCCTTCCAGAGAACACAGGATACTCTATATTCTGACTACACGCTGTGTACTCTGGATTACACGTCGTGTACTTTTATTTTCCAGTTCTCTCACATTTTCTTTGTTTTATTTTATTCCTTTTTCTTCTTCTTTTGTTTTGTTTTCTTTTTCTTTCTATTTCAGGATATGGAAGATCATGATCCTTCCCACGGGAAGCGGCCAGCATCCGCCACCGAGGGCAAGAGGCCCAGCAATCGTCGGATCTAACTCCAAGCACCTACGCAGCCGGACCCCGATGCTCCGTTCTTTGAGCTCCCACTGTTGGCCATTCTTCTGCCACTCACTCCCTCAGATGAGGCTGGGCTTACTTCTGCTGCACCAGCTACCACTTTCCCTGTACTATCATCCTCAGCAGCTGCTCCCTCTTCGAGCACACCTTCCACCAAGCCACCTTCTTCTTCGGTAGATCCACCTCCGGATCCAGACGTTGATGCTGCACCGGCACTTGGGCCGGGACCTATAGGTGATCCCTATCCCTGCACGGTCTTCCCGGTCACCAACCTCGCATAAGACAGGATCCGACAATTCTCTCGTCGGCCGATACCATTGAGAGGCCGGTACCTTGACAACAGCATTCCGCAGCGGCTCGGTATTTGGGAGGAGCTGGAGGTACTTCTCGGTCACACCGCACTCCTCGAGATTTTCCAGGTTAGCACTCCAGTGTTTCGTGATTTATTTTTGGAGTTTACGGCCTACTTTGAGTTCGATGGATCGGAGTACCGAAATACACCTAGCGATGCGGTACTAGTAGTTCGATTCCGGCTGGGCGGCCACCATTTTTCTCTGATTATGGTAGAGTTTGGCCGAGGGTACGCCTTCTACCCCCATCCTATCACACCACCCCCTGTTTCTGACTTGACCCAGCCCGAGCGCTCTGACCATATTGCCATGTGGTGGGAGATCGCTGGGCCTGACCACTGGTACTCCTCCACTTCCCAAAAGAGCACTCTTATAGCCGACCCTGTCCTTCGCTTCACCCATCGGTGCTTTAGCGCCATTATTTTTCCCCTACATGAGGATATGGGGGTCGTGACCGGCAGTGACATAGAGCTTCTTACCTGTGTCATCTTGCACGCCTACCCGGACCTCCCCTATATTGCTGCATCCTATTTCCACTCCATGTTTACCGGCCATCAGGGCAACCTGAACGGCGGGTTTTACACCACCCATCTTGCCCACCACTTAGGGGTCTTTGAGCCCTCATTACCTCATGACTTGATACGTTCACCCCAGCGGATGGACTTCCTCATGCTCATTCACATGGGATTGGTCCGGAAGCAGGGGTGCCTACATCCTTTCTCAGGCTCGAGCCCTGCCACCTGCTGACCCCCCTGCCCCAGCTGCTGACCCCGCTCCTCCTTCCCCACCCCCTCCAGCTTCTCCAACTCACCCACCTCCTACTGACCCAACTTCTTCTGACCTTCCTTCTTCTGTCCCATCCCCCATCCCACCTACCCCCGCACCCTCGATCGATCCAACCCTTTCCCTCTGCCTAACCACGATGGAGCAGAAGTTAGCCTATATCATCAGCCGCCAGGACACCATTGCACTCCATTTGATTCATCTGGACGGCCACCAGGAACGGATGGAGCATCTGTTGGTGCATATTGCTCAACATCTTGTTGTTCCACTGCCTCAGCCACCAGCCTCTGCCTCCGTTCCTGGCCCTTCTTCTGCTGCTCCACCACCGTCTCCTACATCGGCCACAGATTCCGTTCTGATGACTACGGTGAGCTCTGCTGCTGCCACTTCTGTCGGGCCAGGGCATGCTGTTGAGCTTCTGATCCCGAGTCTAGCACCTACGGCTCTTAATTCTTCAGCTACCCTTCCCGATGCCGAGTCAGAGCCTCACCCTTCCACACCTCTTGCGCCGTCTTTACCAGCCGTTTCTGTACAGGATGATGCGTCCCCTGAGGCGACCCCATGATAGTGACATTTTTTTATCTTATATATCTCTTCTGTCATTTTCTGTGCTATGATGTTATGCGTATTTGTAGTTTTCATTTTTCTCGACCGTCACAGGTACGGGCATGGAGTGCCTTGGGCATCACTTTTCCCGAGGGGAGTGTTTTTTCATTTCTATTTTCTTTCTTTTTGTATTTACTTCATCTAATGATTTCCCTCATTTTGTCCCCCTTTTGTACCTGTTTCCCACCCTTGACCTTAGTATTTCACTTGGTGGACCATGTGCAGTATTAAGTTTGGGGGAGCATCTATATCTTTCACCTTAGTCTTTTCCCTTAAACTAAACTAGGAGACATCATTATTAGACTATATATTTGAAAATGTAAAGCAATTTTGGTTAATCAATCTTATAAATGTTAGAGTTATCAGTAGGAACTTTTGGAAAGGTTGCATGCTTATTTTAGTTTTTAAGTATTTTAAAATGATTGTTGATATAGTTTCAATTGAAACCTTTCATCCTTAATTAAATTACATTAATTAGGCTAATCATTTATATGCATGTCATGACCTGATTGTCCCTTTATTATTTTTCCACTCCTGAGAGGTATTCTAAACCCTTTTTCATATTTCTTCTCTAATACCCTCTTTCTTGAGATATTCTTAGGATATGCATCACTACCAGAATTTTCAAATTTTTCTTTTCGAAACATGATGAAATATTTGAATTACTTTAACATGATTGAGGCACTAGAATGTTTTCACCCCTTTATCTTGAGACCTACCCTACATTTAATCTTCGTTAAGCCCATAAGAAGCCATGAAAATCCTTTATAGGTAGACAAATTACAGGTCTATTTCCCTTCCTACCCTATTTCTTTTTAAACATAGCATGATTATTCATTTGAGCTTTAAAGAGGGAGTTAGCAATACATGGAATATTTTTGTATACAGCCATGGAATAAAGTGTGGGGGAGTGCATCTTGATTATTTGGGGCAGAATGGGTTCCAAACATCTACTCATTGTATTCATAAGGGATGCCCTTATGTTTTGTTGTGTAAAAAAACAACAACAACAAACAATAAACAAGGGGACCTTATGCTTATTTTCCCATGAACCCTACTTGCCTAAAGAAAATGGTGACGATTACAAAAGCATTTGACTGAGCTTTTGAAGGACTTATTTTCAGTGATATTTTCTTTGAATATCATTCAATGTTGTTTAAAGGAATTAACCATCCATTTTCAAGCCTCAAAATTTATTTTCACATCTGAACCTACCAACCCTTAGCCACAGAAACCTATGAACCTTTTTTATAAAGCCCTCATGATTTTTGTAATTCAATTTTTCTGAAGTAGAGAACAAGATATCTTATAAACCTATGGATGGAGTGTATATACCTTGGATTGAGCATAACACTGAATAAAAATGTCTTGAGTGTGGAGGGTTATTTTGACTGGTAAGGTAAATCATCAAGTGGCATGCTTATTTTTGAAAGGGTGAAAAATGTGTTGAAAGAGGATGAGAGTAGTGAATTGCATCATATATGAGGCATGATTTTAATATCTTATGAATTGAATTTGTTTGTTCCTATCAGAATTTTTCCTCAGTAACTTTATCAGTTATACGTTTGATTAATTAAATGTCTTCCTTTTAAAGTATAGGATCTCTTAATTAGATGTTGATATTTTTCTTGAGGGCAAGCAAAAGACTACGTGTGGGGGAATTTGATGCAACCAATTTGTGTATACATTTCCATATTTATAATTGAAGATAAAATCAAGTTTTCAGCATATATATGTTGTTTTATGAACATATTCATTGATTTTGGTGAATCTGTTTACTTTCAGGAGCTTTCTGGATAAATACACGAATCAAGGGATGCATGTGAAAATTTTGAAACTACACGGCATGTACTTTTATACATTCCATGTACATCCAGGTAGGGACACAGGCCGAAGGACAGAGTACACGCCCATGTCGCCAGGTAGAAGATACACGCCGTGTGTGGTGGCGCTACACGCAATGTTCTACTTTCTAGAAGCGGTAGTTGCTGAAGAAAAGTCCACACACCCACGTGGCCATTGATGAAGACACGGCGTGTTTTAACATTTACACGTCGTGTCAGCTATTCTAGAATAACTGGTGGCCAAACGTATGACACTACATGCTGTGTATGGAAGCGCTACATGCCGTGTACACCTAACCACCAGGCGGCACCGTGTTCAAAAGTCAAAGACGGCGTGTTAGGCCGCCTACCCAGGGAGAAATTGGCGCCAAAACGCGTTGACGAAAAGTACACGGTGTGTACATTCTATACACACCGTGTACTTTATTTTTCTATAAAAAGAAGCCTTGGCCTATAGATTTCGGATTTCAGAACCATTGAGAGGAAAGAGATACTCTTCTATCACCATTCATGAAGCTACCAAGGTGTCGTCATTCCACCATTCCACCTTCTGACACTCTACCTCAACGCCTACACGATGAATCTGTCAGGTATCACGTGTGTCGTTTCTCTCCCACTTTCTATGTGTAACTAAAACCCTCGTTTTGGGGCTGTGGATGATGGGATCATAATTTTTATGTTGTTTTATATAGTTGTGTTTGAATCGTTATAATTCATCTTACTCTTCTTAAACCACTGTCTAATATAACTGAGAATTCTTATCCGGACCAAGGGAAGGATTCTCAGCGATACAAAAGAAAAGTAACAGTGAAAACACCCATGACCATTGGAAGGTTTTCATCGATTCAAATAATGGACTAGACGTAATAAATAATTAAAAACACTGACTATCGGACCAAGGAGTCAGCTTCTCTAATTCCAAACAAGAGGAACCGGACCAAGGAAATCTTGTACAAAAATGAAATCATGAATGATTGAATTATTATGAACAACACAACCATTTAAACAATATGCATAAAAACTCCTTATTCACCACAGCCCTGACACGTCTATTCTTTCCATTTTAAAAACTCTTTAAAATTTACCCGTAGTTTTCCTTCAATATGTATCCATTTCTTCAAAGAAAATAAATTTAGTTTCAATCAAAACCCAAAATCAACCCAATCGCTTCTAAATTCTACATACTTCACCTAATTAAGTATTAACTCAATTGAATTCACACACGCCACGGTTCCATGTGGATCGACCCTGAACATATGCTATACTAAAGTTCTAATAACGGGTAATTAATTTGGGACACATATTGTAACACCCCGAGATTTTATGAAAAATATTATTTTAATTTCATTAATGTCTTGTTCTGTATTCTACACCAAGATTACCTTGCGCTATATGCAACACCGTATTATCTTGCAGTATACACAACACTATTCTTTGCCGTGTTACACACAATTTTGATAATAGTTATTCTACGCAACATTGAGTATATATATATATATATATATATATATTAAATGTATAAATGAAATATGGTTGGATTCTGTTATACGAAACAACGAAGGATTCTTTCACAACACGCAACCCTGACTTGTCTTGCATTACACGCAATCGCGACCTTCCTCGATAGCGTGTGTTGTACACAATACCGGGTTTTAATAAACAACGATATATTATTATAATATTGTCATGAACTAGACGTTATGAATATTGTTAACTAAATTTTGAATTTTATAACATTATTATTCATCTTACACATTTCTAGAACATGGTATAAGAACAAAATAAATTTTTCGGGTAAAATAAGTATTTTTCAAAAAATGCAGTTTTGCCGCCTTTTGATGGCGCACCCACTTTAAATCTAGTTTTTGACATGTTTATAAGTTCAATTTTAAAAAATAAAATTCTTCTTTTGAATCAGGATATAAAAATTTACATTAGATAAAGTTTTGATATTTTTTCGATAACTTTCATATTTTAATGAATAGTAAAAACACGCTATATTTTATTTAAAAAAAACTTTTTCATCGTAATATCTTATGTGGTTAAATTATAATATTGAATGGTTTTAAAGTATAAATATAATATATTTTTACCATTTAATATAATGTATGTCATTAGCATTGATTTTACCTTGAATTCGTAGGTTAAATCAATTCAATCTTTTGCAATGTTTTAAACAAAAACCCGTTTTTATTCGACAACGGGATTAATTTTAATTTAATTTCTGAAACTTCTGTTTATTTAATTTTAAAAAATGGATTCCATATTTGGAATTAGTGGGTCCAAATTATGTTAATAGGCTACTTTTTATTTTTGGGAATTATGAATAGTAACTACGGAAATTTTATTTACCATAGTTAAAGGTAAATCGGGTAATTAAGGGTAAATATAATATTATAAAATAACCCTAGCACATGCCAAAATTCTATTTGATGGCTAAAAGTAAACCCATATCAACTGAGGGTCGGATTAGATTCATTTTATGGACTTTTGACCATGAAAATAATTTAATTATTATTAAAACCAAAGAAAGAGACAACATGTCACTTTCTTAAATCTTATAAGTATAATAATTTTAACTTAGTGATAAACATCATAAAACTTCAAACATGAATAGTATAAAGAAAGCTAACAAAATTATCCACATCATGAGAATTTATTTAGAATTTTTTGGGATTAAATAGTTATCATTAATTGTGACACAATAGTGATGCAGAAATTATTTATCTAGTGAAAAATCAAGAATATAGTTTTTATTAAACAAATAGTGACCATAAAAGGCACAAAACCCTGACCAAAACTTATTGGTCAAGTAAATTGAAACTATAATCATCCAATGGTCGAATATTTGACCATTTGGAGTCTTATACAAGTAGTTATGACACTTATATTATTTTATTTTAAATGATGCCAAAGTTGTCACCTTCATAATTTAATAAATATAACAATTTAAATATTGTTATTTTAAGATGATAAATTCGAGTAAAAGTATTATTGTTAAAGGTAATATATTTATCTTCATCATAGGATTTTATTTTAAATTTTTATGCAACAAATAAGTATATTAAATAATTATACAAAAATGATGTAGTAATTATTTTATTAAGAGATAAACCAAATAAATGGTTTTAAAAATAATAAAATAAATATTATATGAACTATTTAATGTGATAAACTAATTTTATAGATACATATGACCTTTTGTTAATATATTAAATCTTTTATTTTGAACATATATTCTGTATATATTTTATTTAAATTCAAATAAATGAATAGTGTCAAAATTGACACTATTGTTATTTTATAAAAATAACATAAAATTGTTTAAAAATCACAAAAATATTTAAAAATTATAAATTTAAATTTATATGGTCTATAATGTTTTAAAGTAAACAATTATGGAAAATTCACAACAAATAAGTAATTATTTGTTATAATTTAAAATTTAGAATTTTATTACCACAAATAAACTTAAATAGATTAAATAAGGATAAATCAAAATGATAAGGTTTAAAATAAGATCCAAACATGTCTAAATTTGATTGGTTGATGAGATTACAACCCTATCTCATATAATATTTGAATATGAGTCATTTTTGGAGGTTTTTAAGTGGGGTTAGATTTATTATAAATTAATATTTTTAAGAATTCCAAAGGTGCCCCTCTCCTCCCTTATAAAATGGCACCTCCTCCCTATCTTCCTCACACAACTTTGAGCCTTCAAGATCGGCCAAACCCTGCCAAATTCTCTTCTACACTTCCCTAGAAACATCCTAGAGGTTCTGTTCTTCCTCAAAGACCAATTTTAGTTCCCTAAGAGGAGGTCTCAAAAAGGCGCTTCAAAGAAGAGGTAATTTCCGTTACCGATTATTTCATCTTTATTTCTTCTTACACTTCTTCGTATTAGGTTGTTTCATTATGAATTAATAACATCAGTATCACTCATATAATGATATGTTATTATAAGTATGAAACAATCCTAATTCACCATCTATCCATCCTACGGAAAATGAAATCCCCGCGCGTGCGTACGTACGGAATACCGTCTCCACGCCGTGGTGTAATCTGTTTTTCCACCAACACCTTACATGGATGGGTATTATGGTGTAAAGAATAAATATACATAGTTATTATAGCATCATAATGATTCTGATATATTGTATCATCTACTCTAATTCAATTCAATAATTATGGAAATGATATCATCACTCGTGCGTACGTACGGACTACCGTCTCCACGACGCGATGAGATTCATTATCCATGTTAACCATTCCAGAATGATTATAAAGTATATATAATGAATAATAATGAAATATATGAAATGTTAAATCTACTGGATTTATGTATATATATATGTCATCTACTTACTTCCATTCAAGACAATAAGGAAAGGAAAACAGCGTTCATGCGTACGTACGGACTACCGTCTCCATGAACGGTGTGTTTCATTTCATTTATCTATATATTATATATATATATATATAATGAATATATATGATATATAAATCATGTTTTATATTCTGGAAGTAAGTAAATCATGATATAAGTAATAATAATGTCAAGAACAACAAGTCCAAACACCTACGATAAATGAAACGATTTTACCCAAAACGCTTCTTTAACATGGAATTTACCAAAGAACAGGTAATATAAAGTCATAAGTGAACCATATATGATATCATAACAATGAATATGATTCTGAAATAAGTTAATTACATTATTTAAATCATTATACAGGAGGTTCGGATACGTACAAAGCATATCGGACATAAGGTAAGGGAAATATCACAATCTCATTTTTATCCAAGGTTGTTTATAATTTAGTATTTATAGGGGTGAATTTTATCATCCACGTCCATGTTTCCTCAATATGTAATATTTTTTCCATACACCTACAATTGTTTGAATCCAATTTTACCCTTCGGTGAGTTTTTAGTAAAAGATATGAAAGGAATCTTTTATCGTTTTTCGTACGAGGTACTTTTTTTACTTTTCCGACAAAAGTACGAAGAATGTATTTTTAACTTATACGGCATGAATGGATTTTTAAAACATTATTTCCAAGAAGAATACTTTACAAGTTTTCAAGTTTATTTTTAATCAACTTATTTTAGTTTAAAATTTTATGACATGTTAAGAAAGGAAAATGTTTTTGAAGATGAAAGGATATTTTCCTCAAGAATGGAGTTCAAGTGTTTTATCAAAATTATTTTCCATCTAAGATATTAAAGTATTCTATTTTTATCCCTATTATTACATTGATTTGATTATGTTGTGATGACATTATTTTTATGAATTCCTTTATCTTATATGAATTGTTTTATGATGTAATGATGTTTAAGATTCCAATTTTTATTACATGGGTTATGAAATGATGTATGATTTATGATTTTGTGGCACACATAAAAATGGTATCATTATGAGATGGGTGGGACCTATATCTCCCTCCAATGCATTGGGTAAAGATTTTATATCTCATGAGATAGACATGGCTGGAATGGTAGGTTATACCGGTTCAGTGAAACAGGACTGAAACGAGGGTGACTCGGTTCAGAAAGGGACTTTGTCCACTAAGATAGTCTTGGCAATGAGTCTTGACTAACAAGAAATGATTCTCTATGTTTATGTGTGTATGACACAAAGTTTCATGTATTAAGTTATGTTTATTGGGATTTCATTTCACTACTATGATTTATCACATGTTATGAAATTATGCTCTCTTTTGCAGGTTAAGATTTCCAAAATGTTATGTTCTTATGAATATGATGTGATTGATATTTCTTTTGTTTACCCTTACTGAGCATTTGAGCTCACCCTTTTATGTTTTCTTTTCCCCAGGATATAAAGAAAGTTTTTAGGTAAAAAAAAGGGAAGATCTTTATGGGAGATGTTGAAGATCTTTCACTACGATTAGAAGATTATATTCCGAGTTTCCAAAGACACTAAACTATTACGATCCTTGTGTGTGTGTTTTTGTTATGTACTAAGTATTCCACAAATGTAATTTAATGTCAATGTACGTCAAGCTTCGGGTCTCTACAGTTGGTATCAGAGGAAAGGTTTTGTCAACCTTTGGAAACTAGGATGCGAAAACATTAGTGAGATCCCTAGAGATACTTCTAAGGTATGTCTAGGGATGTCCCTAAGGATAAGTATACATATAGGATATAGTCCTAGAACTATGGTAATGATCTTAGAATTTAACATAAGATGTTAGATATTGAGGGTACTCCCCCTTTACTATGTTGTTTTCTCTAGAATGATTTTTGCCTCTCACAAGATTCTTTTTGTGTTTCAGTTAATGGAGGGAACCAGAAGGAATTCGGTTAACATTGAATCCAATGAAAAAATTGGTGACTATGAGCAACAAAATTGTGTAATTCCTAGAGAGAAAGATATTGTGATTATGCCGAATCAGTCATCGCGATATATGATTAACAAGGTGAAATTTAGTGGTATGCCTAATTCATCAAAGAAGAGGAAGATAAACTATTATTCATGTTCGCATGTTGAGGAGCATAAAGAAAGGAATATTGAGATTTCTAAAGAAGGGAAGAAGAACCTTGAGGAATACCTCAAATGGAGGGACCGATGTAATCTATGTGGAGAAAAGGGTCATAGAGTGACAGACTGGTATGGAGTTCAATGTCTTATTTTTGGAGAACATGGGCATTACCCAACTCAATGCCCTGACCTAAAAAGTTACTTCTAAATCAAGGAAGGACTTATTTTTGGACAATCATTTAAGTGGATGGACTGAAGTGTTTATGTATTGGTATTCAAGAATAATGATTGTTGAGGTACTTTTATGGTGTATTGAAATATTTATGTATTGGTATATTGTGGTTTTCAATAATTTTAAGGTACCGGTAACCATGAAAAGTGATTCAAATATTTTGGAAAGTAGATGATATGTGCATAATGAAGGGATACGGAGAAAATGAAATGTTTGACAGTATTCATGAGCTCATGATTGATATAAGGACTAAGTGATATCATGGTTTGAGTATATAGAATTTTGAGGATTTTGGTATGTGGAAAGTGTTAACTTTTAACTGCATTCATGTTTTCAGTATGGTTCAATGGGTATTCAAGAGAGTACATGATTAAGAACTTTGAATGTTTGGAATGTGACCAACAAAACATATCTTATGATATATGGGGATCAATGATAGTATTAAATCTCTGGTAATCGTTTTCACTATGTTATGAGAGTGGACTGCAGTATTATGGATAAGCCTAAAGATTGGAATGGATTATGTTGTACATAAGTTAGTATTGTTTAAGGATAGAAGTGTTTTCGATATTATTGATGGTATGTTATAGTAATATAGTTTTAGAAAAAGGAAAACCTGCCGGACGGGCGACAACCCATCGCGTCGGACAAGGCTGTGGGAATCTAACCCACAACCGAAGTGTGACTGGCCTTTATCGCCTACCACTGACCTATAGAAAGTCCCTGTTTAGTAGAAACTAGTTTTATTTTATTATGCGGTATGATATATTATGTATAGGTTCATTTTTGGAATCGTATATGATAAACCTCACCAAAGACAGACTTATGTATATTTGATAACTATTTCTAAACTTTTGTTTGAAACAGATGGAATGACCCATCATTCTATCACATGATCTGTTAACACTTCACGAATAACAAATTCAACTTCATTTCATTAAGAGATGAAGTGGAAATTGTTCAAAGCACGAACAACAGTGAGATTGTACCAAAATCAAGTAAGTATTTCTTCTAATTCAAAATTTTCAACTTTAGGGCAATGATATTGAAAACCAAAAATGTTGTCCTAGTGATCTTATCTCTGATGAATCAGATGGTACCCTAGATCATCACAAATTTATGGCTTTGTGATTGATGGATTTTTCATAGCCATGTTCTCTACCACTCTCCATCAGAACATGATGGTTAGATTTCTCTTCCATATCCATATTTTAACCTATGTGGAAACCCAGTGATTAGTTTATTTGGGTAACCGTTACGTTTCATACTTTTGTTTTTAAATATTGGTTTTGGTATTCCTTTTTACAATGTGGGTTTCTATTAAAGAAACTTTTGAATAGAAAACCATTTATAACCCCAACGAATTTCGAGGGCGAAATTCATTTTAAGGGGGGTAGAATGTAACACCCCGAGATTTTATGAAAAATTTTATTTTAATTTCATTAATGTCTTGTGTTGTATTCTACACCAATATTACCTTGCGCTATACACAACACCGTATTAGCTTGCAGTATACGCAACACTATTCCTGGACCGTGTTACACACAATTTTGATAATAGTCATTCTACGCAACATTGAGTATATATATATATATATATATTAAATGTATAAAAGAAATATGGTTGGATTCTGTTATACGAAACAACGAAGGATTCTTTCACAACACGCAACCCTGACTTGGCTTTCATTACACGCAATCGCGACCTTTCTCGATAGCGTGTGTTGTACGCAATACCGGGTTTTAATAAACAACGATATATTTTTATAATATTTTCATGAACTAGAAGTTATGAATATTGTTTACTAAATTTTGAATTTTATAACATTATTATTCATCTTACACATTTCTAGAACATGGTATAAGAACAAAATAAATTTTTCGGGTAAAATAAGTATTTTTCAAAAAATGCAGTTTTTCCGCCTTTTGATGGCGCACCCACTTTAAATCTAGTTTTTGACATGTTTATAAGTTCAATTTGACAAAATAAAATTCTTCTTTTGAATCAGGATATAAAAATTTACATTAGATAATTTTTTGATATTTTTCCGATAACTTTCATATTTTAATGAATAGTAAAAACACGCTATATTTTAATTAAAAACAACTTTTTTCATCGTAATATCTTATGTGGTTAAATTATAATATTGAATTGTTTTAAAGTATAAATAGAATATATTTTTACCATTTAATATAATGTATGTCATTATCATTGATTTTACCTTGAATTCGTAGGTTAAATCAATTCAATCTTTTGCAATGTTTTAAACAAAAACCCGTTTTTATTCGACAACGGGATTAATTTTAATTTAATTTCTTCAACTTCTGTGTATTGAATTTTAAAAAATGGATTCCATATTTGGAATCAGTGGGTCCAAATTATGTTAATAGGCTACTTTTTATTTTTTGGAATTATGAATAGTAACTACGGTAAATTTTATTTACCATGGTTAAAGGTAAATCGGGTAATTAAGGGTAAATATAATATTATAAAATTACCCTAACACATGCAAAAATTCTATTTGATGGCTAAAAGTAAACCCATATCAACTAAGGGTCGGATTAGATTCATTTTATGGACTTTTGACCATGAAAATAATTTAATTATTATTAAAACCAAAGAAAGTGACAACATGTCACTTTCTTAAATCTTATAAGTATAATAATTTTAACTTAGTGATAAATATCATAAAACTTCGAACATGAATAGTATCCAGAAAGATAACAAAATTATCTACATCATGAGAATTTATTTAGAATTTTTTGGGATTAAATAGTTATCATTAATTGTGACACAATAGTGATGCAGAAATTATTTATCTAGTGAAAAATCAAGAATATAGTTTTTATTAAACTAATAGTGACCATAAAAGGCACAAAACCCTGACCAATACTTATTGGTCATGTAAATTGAAACTATAATTATCTAATGGTCGAATATTTGACCATTTGGAGTCTTATACAAGCAATTATGACACTTATATTATTTTATTTTAAATGATGCCAAAGTTGTCACCTTCATAATTTAATAAATATAACAATTTAAATATTGTGATTTTAAGATGATAAATTCGAGTAAAAGTATTATTGTGAAAGGTAATATATTTATCTTCATCATAGGAGTTTATTTTAAATTTTTATGCAAAAAATAAGTATATTAAATAATTATACAAAAATGATGTAGTAATTATATTATTAAGAGATAAACCAAATAAATGGTTTTAAAAATAATAAAATAAATATTATATGAACTATTTAATGTGATCCACTAATTTTATATATACATATGACCTTTTATTAATATATTAAAGCTTTTATTTTGAACATATCTTCTGTATATATTTTATTTAAATTCAAATAAATGAATAGTGTCAAAATTGACACTATTGTTATTTTATAAAAATAACATAAAATTGTTTAAAAATCACAAAAATATTTAAAAATTATAAATTTAAATTTATATGGTCTATAATGTTATAAAGTAAATAATTATGGAAAATTCACATCAAATAAGTAATTATTTGTTATAATTTAATATTTAGAATTTTATTACCACAAATAAACTTAAATAGATTAAATAAGGATAAATCAAAATGATAAGGTTTAAACTAAGATCCAAACATGTCTAAATTTGATTGGTTGATGATATTACAACCCTATCTCATCTAATATTCGAATATGAGTCGTTTTTGGAGGTTTTTAAGTGGGGTTAGATTTATTATAAATTAATATTTTTAAGAATTCCAAAGGTGCCCCTCTCCTCCCTTATAAAAGGGCACATCCTCCCTCTCTTCCTCACACAACTTTGAGCCTTAAAGCTCGGCCAACCCCTGCCAAATTCTCTTCTCCACTTCCCTAGAAACATCCTAGAGGTTCTGGTCTTCCTCAAAGACCAATTTTAGTGCCCTAAGAGGAGGTCTCAAAAAGGCACTTCAAAGAAGAGGTAATTTCCGTTACCGATTCTTTCACCTTTATTTCTTCTTCCACTTCTTCTTTTTAGGTTGTTTCATTATGAAGTAATAACATCAGTATCACTCATATACTGATATTTTATTATAAGTATGAAACAATCCTAATTCACCATCTATCCATCCTACAGAAAATGAAATCACCGCGCGTGCGTACGTACGGAATACCGTCTCCACGCCGTGGTGTAATCTGTTTTTCCACCAACACCTTACATGGATGGGTATTATGGTGTAAAGAATAACTATACATAGTTATTATAACATCATAATGATTATGATATATTGTATCATCTACTCCAATTCAATTCAATAATTATAGAAATGATATCATCGCTCGTGCGTACGTACGGACTACCGTCTCCACGACGCGATGAGATTCATTATCCATGTAAACCATTCCAGAATGATTATAAAGTATATATAATTAATAATAATGAAATATATGACATGTTAAATCTACTGTATTTATGTATATATATATTTCATCTACTTACTTCTATTCAAGACAATAAGGAAAGGAAAACAGCGTTCATCTGTACGTACGGACTACCGTCTCCATGAACGGTGTGTTTCATTTCATTTATCTATATATTATATATATATATACTGAATATATATGATATATAAATCATGTTTTATATTCTAGAAGTAAGTAAATCATCATATAAGTAATAATAATGTCAATAATAACAAGTCCAAACACCTACGATAAATGAAACGATTTTACCCAAAACGCTTCTTTTACATGGAATTTACAAACGAACAGGTAATATAAAGTCATAAGTGAACCATATATGATATCATAACAATGAATATGATTCTGAAATAAGTTAATGACATTATTTAAATCATTATACAGGAGGTTCGGATACATACAAAGCATATCGGACATAAGGTAAGGGAAATATCACAATCTCATTTTTATCTGAGGTTGTTTATACTTTAGTATTTACAGGGGTGAATTTTATCATCCACGTCAATGTTTCCTCAATATGTAATATTTTTTCCATACACCTACAATTTCTTGAATCTAATTTTACCCTTCGGTGAGTTTTTAGTAAAACATATGAAAGGAATCTTTTGTCGTTTTTCGTACGAGGTACTTTTTTTACTTTTCCGACAAAAGTACGAAGAATGTATTTTTAACTTATATGGCATGAATGGATTTTTAAAACATTATTTCCAAGAAGATTCCTTTACAAGTTTTCAAGTTTATTTTTAATCAACTTCTTTTAGTTTAAAATTTTATGACATGTTAAGAATGGAAAATGTTTTTGAAGATGAAAGGATATTTTCCTCAAAAATGGAGTTCTAGTGTTTTATCAAAATTATTTTCCATCTAAGATATTAAAGGATTCTGTTTTTATCCCTATTATTACATTGATTTGATTATGTTGTGATGGAATTATTTTTATGAATTCCTTTATCTTGTATGAATTGTTTTATGATGTCACGATGTTTAAGATTCCAATTTTTATTACATGGGTTATGAAATGATGTATGATTTATGATTTTGTGGAACACATAAGAATGGTATCATTATGAGATGGGTGGGACCTATATCTCCCTCCAATGCATTGGGTAAAGATTTTATATCTCATGAGATAGACATGGCTGGAATGGTAGGTTATACCGGTTCAGTGAAACAGGACTGAAACGAGGGTGACTCGGTTCAGAAAGGGACTTTGTCCACTAAGATAGTCTTGGAAATGAGTCTTGACTAACAAGAAATGATTCTCTATGTTTATGTGTGTATGCCACAAAGTTTCATGTCTTAAGTTATGTTTATTGGGATTTCATTTCACTACTATGATTTATCACATGTTATGAAATTATGCTCTCTTTTGCAGGTTATGATTTCCAAAATGTTATGTTCTTATGAATATGATGTGATTGATATTTCTTTTGTTTACCCTTACTGAGCATTTGAGCTCACCCTTTTATGTTTTCTTTTCCCCAGGATATAAAGAAAGGTTTTAGGTAAAAAAAGGGAAGATCTTTATGGGAGATGTTGAAGATCTTTCACTACGATTAGAAGATTATATTCCGAGTTTCCAAAGTCACTAAACTATTACGATCCTTGTGTGTGTGTTTTTGTTATGTACTAAGTATTCCACAAATGTAATGTAATGTCAATGTACGTCAAGCTTCGGGTCTCTACACATATAACTTCAATAAACGACAAGCGAGACCAATAACCAACTGGAAGGGGGTAAAATTTTACACTAAATGAATTTGAGTTTCTAAAAGAACATAGATATATGTATCTAAATAGAAATATTGTGTGTCTATTTATTGAATAATTGTTATTTCAAACATAGATGTGATAAAGGGTTTAGTTCAAAATTATTTAGAATTAACAAAATCTATTAATAGGGATATTATAAAATGTTTCACATGTTAAATAAGTATATAGTCATATTCATATTATAGATGTGTAATTATTTTTATACGTTAAATGTAGAACTTTATATCTTCTTATATAGATAATAAATGTTGGGAATTGAGCTGAAATATAAAATGCTTTGACCTTTTAGGATCGAGGTACCCTAAGGAAGGATATGATATTTTATTGCTATAATATTCTTGGATTCATTTT
Source organism: Viscum album (assembly GCA_963277665.1). Classification (NCBI taxonomy): domain Eukaryota; kingdom Viridiplantae; phylum Streptophyta; class Magnoliopsida; order Santalales; family Viscaceae; genus Viscum; species Viscum album. The sequence goes on along the minus strand of OY728130.1, from coordinate 373,730,167 downwards.
TTGTACAAGTGTTTGTGAAAAATACTTGAAGAATAAAAATATGGGTGTGTTTAATCTTGCATAAGTGGGATACTATGGAATGATAAATCATATATTTTTTCATTAAACTGGCATGGTAAATTTTCAGTTATCTTATACCATTACTACTGGATCAATAATGACATGAATATAATGAAACATTCATTGCACATTACTTCTTCCACCCTCTCTCTCTCTTGACATATACTGATGAGTGTGTAGATAACAGTTATTTTAACTTGGGTTCAATTTTGTAGATTTTTTATTATATTGATAATGAAATACATTACGGTTTGATTTTTGTGGTACAATTAAAGCATATAGAATTATATGATATGGTCGATGAAGATCAATTGGTACTTTGTGACAATGAAACTAATCAACTACAAAACATTGAAAATATTTTTCCTTATAATATTGAAATAATAGAACATTCAATATAGGTAGTAAATGAAGCACTCTTTTCAATGGAGGTTGATAAAAATAATGATAATGAAAATGATGATAATTGAATGTGTAAATAAGTAATGAAACTATATTACAATTTATAATATAAAATTTATTCATACATATATACATTTTTATATTTTTTCTTTAAAAATATATTAGATTTTTATTTTTTATAAAATTAATATATCTGAACCATTTGAATTGGATGTATTCATAAAAAAACATTCGAGTTCCTAGTAGAGCAGTATCTCAGGTCACACCACGTCTCCCATCAGCTTTAGTGTATCTAAGTGAATCAATTATACTCGAGACTTCTAGATAGTTAGTGGTTTCCCCATATGTTGTTGGTAGTCTATCATCCAATTCACCTATAATGATGGAACAGTTGTTCACCCCTCTATCATGGGGATATTAGTGAGTTCCCATTACTGGTATGTATGTCTTTGTACAAAAAACTCTATGTTTTAATAGTTTTTTTAAGAATTTTTTAAATAGATAAAGATAATGATATAGTAGATATAAATATAAACCTGATAGATGAATGGGATCCAAAGGACATCAATATTATCATTCAATTTGATGAGTTTAAGGTTTCAATTGGTATTTCATCAGAAGGAAGATTATTAGGTAGCATACTTGTGAGATTGGGAGATTTCCCATTAATTATAATGAATAGTGACATATTTTCATAGTTTGGGAATATAAAGTGTTTTATAATCATATAAAAGTAATATTAATTTATTATTAATTTGATAATTAATTTAATAGAAATGAGTAAATTTTTTAATATACTTATAAAGAGATATGTTTTTTATATGTAGTTGTTTTTTCATATTGATGTCCCTGACTCTGTTTTATGTTCATGGACTTTAAAATAATTGGGAATGAAATGGAGATATTTTAAAAAGAGATTATGGAATTACTTTAATAAAACATCTATAATCTCATGATAGGTATATATGAAATTTCCTGAAGTTATTTCTCATGAGAAATGGTAGTTGTTTTTCAATATAAATAGAGATACATATCATGAGGTAATTGCCCATTTTTATGTATCTTAATGACATAAAAACAATAAAATTGAAATTTTAATTAGTTTTACTATTATTTGTATGAATTATCTAAAAAATACTATGAATATTGAGAAATAATTCATTAATTGTATCACTACATATCATAGTTTTTTGAGAAAAAGGGAAAAAAATTGTATTTTATCCATTAGTATTTATATAAATTTATTTGTGTAACCGTTTTTTCATAAAATTGTTAATTTTTTATAAATTATAATGAATTAGGAAACTCTATTGGCCAAACAGACATATGGTTTAATGTGAATAGTTATCTCATTGGTAGTTTTGTAAATTACCCTACCAAAGATCTTTGAGTAAGTAATTTTCATCACGATTTCATTTTATTTCAATAATATAAAAAAATAATGAAAAATATATTATAACAAAAAATAATCCTTAAAACCAATGGCTACATGGATCAAACGATGATAATTTGGTGTTTTTTATCTTAATACATGGCCGCAATTAATTGGGTTGAAGTCTTTTTTATTTTTATATTTATTTCATTATTGTGTTTTTATATTAACCAAATGATAATAAAAAAGTTATGAAATATTTATTAATAAGATTCTATTTTTATATTGAAAAAAAAATTTAAATTTTTTTTTAATAATTTTATATTAATAGGCTGATATTCAAGAAGTTTAGTTTGTGAAACCTTCATAATAATCATCACGTCCCTGTAATAATGTGGTGGAAATCATTTTAGGGAAGGAGAATCTTGGACACCTACAAGGAATGTGATCTAGGCCTTATCCATCAACTATATTTGGTAGGTCATCATCATCATATAAAATTACACTTAGTGGGGGGTTTAATACTATTGTTGATCAAGAATACCAAAGAGAAATTTAAAGGCTGAATGAAAAAGTTCAAAAAAAGACTCTTCTAGGAAAACCCGGGATTTGTTTCGATCGGCAAAGGAAAATTACTTAGACTGAGTATTTTAGAAAATAATTAGCATGGCCCCCATGAGAATTTCCAACCTTATAGCTCATCCTATTGAGTTAAATTCAAATTCCATATATCATTCAAACTTTTTCAAATAACACATACATCTTCCATAAATAAAATAGAAATTATACTTTTATGTTGAAAACTCACACTTCGGGTTGTAAAACCACATCATATACAGGATTGACATGTGTTTCATTCATATATGTCAAAAATTAATTATGGGTCATAATCAAAATTTCTGAAAATAGTTTGACCTCGTTAAATTGGTTTTGACTCCAAAAGTAGTTTTTAAGGGTATGAAATGCTTTAGAAACATATATTATGGGGTTAAAACCAATAAAATGTCATCACATTTCATTAAAATCTTAGTAAAACAACCATAGTTTAATATTTAAAATATATGAACTAACGACATGTCATTATGAGTTACATTTTTCCAATATGTCTATAAACACATGTTATGTGTTTTAAAACACTAAAACGTGTTTGTAAGAGTAAAATGAATAGAAAATTACCTCACTTTGATGTGAAATAATGGGACAATAGTAATTGATTTATTTTTTTATGTGTACGCATAGACATGAAGCCCATCAAACAAGTTGTGTTGTTTGATTGACTGGGTAAATAGATTTTAAATGTACCAAAGTCTTTAAAAATGTGTGTTGGGGAGTCAAAAAAAGTATATTGACATCATATTTCCATGAAATAAGAGTAGAAAGGTCATAGATTTATTTTTTAAATTTTAGAACCAAAATAACATCATTATGGTTTCCCAAGGATACCTATAAATTTTTCTTTAGTGTTATAAAACACTAAAACATGAGTAATGGTAAAAACTATAGAAAACTACCTCATTTTGATGTGAAATAATGGGAAACCACTTTTGAGTTATTTTTCACATGTATACTTAGACAACATGTCAATATGATTTGCAGTGTGGCCGAATGACTCGATAAACAATTTTAAAGGTATAAAAACCATTTAAAATGTGTGTCGGTGGGTCAAAATATGGTAAATGTTGTTGGATTTTGCTGAAATCAGAGGACAACGAACAATGTTTTGTTTTCAAAATGTTGGAACCCATGACCTATCGTTCCTAGTTATGGTTTTTTTTTTTGAATGTCTGTATATCAATTTTTAGTGTTTTAAAACACTAAAACGTATGTGTAACAGTAAAAATCTTATAAATATACCTTATATATATTTGATATAATGGGATAGCCACCATAATGTTATTTTTAACATGTTATCATGGAAAACAAACTAATCTGATGTGTAGAGTGGTCGGAATGACTACATAAAATATTTTTAAAGGTACCAAAACGATTAAAAGCGTGTTTCAGGGAGTCAAACATGGAAAATGATAAAACACTTACATTGAATTATAATACAATTCTTGTATATTTATTTTTGAAATGTATTAACTAATAGAACACCATTTTCAGTTACGGTTTATCCAGGATTCCCATAAACATGATTTTTTAATTTTAAAACACTAAAGCATGTGTGTAATGATAAAAACCATATAAAAATCATTATATTGATGTCTAATCTAGGTATAACCACATATAATTTATTTTTAGTGTGTCATAAAAACAATACATATGTCTGACATGCGGTGCGGTCAAAATAAATTTGTAATCATTTTTTACAGTACAGGTGCCTTTAAAAACATATGTTGGGTGTCAAAACCTTTAAAATGTAATTTAATTTCTCTAAAATCATATGAATATGATATTATATTTATTTTTAAAATATATGAACTAAAAAATTATCATTTGAGTTACAGTTTTTCTAGGTTTATTGTAAACTATGTTTTAGTGTGTTAAAATAATAAAACATGCATGTAATGGTCAACACCATAGAAAAAATATATAATATTGATGTGAAATTATGGGAAACACACCATTTAGTTATTTTTTAAATACAATAAATATTTTCATATCACATTCTCTTAAAAATAATTTTATTAAGTCTTCTTCTTATACATTGCGTGTTGATTTAAAAAATAATAAGACTATTATATACATATCCATTTTCAATTTCAAGTGTTGAATCATATCTTAAACAGGAATGTGTAAATTTTTAAAGTGTTTGAATGATATGTTATTTATTTTATATTGAAATTTATTTGTTTCTTATTAACAATGTAACAAATATTATGTCCAACATTATCAATATATTCTATAATTTTCTCTTTTATGTTTTTCTCTTAAATGTTCTCATTACTTTTGTAGGTGAAAAATGCCAGTAGTAAGAATGTTGTTGTACATTCCAATCCATGAAATTATACATAAGTTAGTTGTGATGGTTCTTAGATTATCTAGTATGTTTAAATTTTATCAATGGTTCTACTATAATTCTGATTATAATGATTAGTTTCAGTTTTTGTCTTCTTCTTTATTAGAGTTGATGAGATAATATGGTCAGTTCCAGTTGATTAAATGATGTGTAGTTATATAAATGTAGTATATGTCATTTTATTGATGTATATTGGCAATGATTTGTTGTTGTACATATTTAATATGTATATATTGATTACTAAGGTATGTATTGACCAAGGTTGTTAGTTGACTGATGTTATAGCGACTAATATTATTAGGATCATGGATGTATTTATATATTGGTTTTATGTTTTATGTATTATGGGTTTACGATGTATTTAATATTTAGTTTATTTAATGTCATGGTTTTTAAAATTATTTGTTATATAAATTAATAAAAAAAATTAATCAGCAACAGTTTGTGTAAACTGCCACTAGAAATAACTTCCACTAAATATATTGGTGACTGTTATAATCATTTTATCTTTTTTTTCACATATAATATTATAAAGAAAATTACTGATAAATAAAGTAGAAACTTCCACTAAATACTCAATAATCGACATATAAACAATAAATTCTAAAAATAATTGTTTCTAAATGATTACCAACAATAAAATCCATGGTGGTTTTATTAACTGGTTCTAAAAGATTTAACAGTGGTTTAAACTATCACTTATATCCAAAATAACCACCACTAATACCTCCATTTTTTATTGTAAAATTATAATAATGATGTAATATATATATATATATATATATATATTTGTTATATTTATTAGTAGTTATTAAACCACAAAAATTAATTAATTTTTATTATTTTATAAAAAATGAAAAGACTTCTAATTTTTTCGGATTATTTGGGGTTTAAGAAGTGCTCTAATTACACAAATCAGTCACAAAGTTATTTTTTTACATTGGTTTTTTAAGAAATGTATTAAAAATTCAATTAAAATATGTTTTTAATGATTTACCCCATATAAATAAATTTTTAATGTCTCCACCCCCCCCCCTTGTATAATGATTACATAATTTTTGAATCTTCATATTTTTTTTGAATTTATGGATTTTTCAAAAAATATTCATATCAATTATTTAAAAAAAATATTCAGGAAGATTGAATCATTAAAAACAATTCTCCCCTGGAAATAAAATTCCATTAAAATAACCCCCTCCAAAATGTGATGTTTTTTTGTAGTGATTTCCATCAAAATGAAAGTGGGAGAAGAAGGAAAAAAATATTTCTAAATTGAAGGATTACAATGGAGGATGTTTTATGAATATTATGGGATTTATTTAATTTTTTTTAATTACTATAACATTTTATTTATAGAAGATATGTGCTCTATTTGTGCCAAAGTCTCAGATTGTGTCACTCTGATGGTTACACCTCTGTTGAATAGTTCATAAATGGGGGTATATTCATCGAAGTGAGGTTATAATGGTACTGAAAAAATGAACCCAACTACGGAACCTGAGTAGGATGGTTAACATTTTTTATTCCTACAAAATTTTTGGCATGTTTTGGGCTAATGTTGTGAAACTTGTTATGGATTTTATTTGGGAAGGTCTACCTTGGATAATTTTAAGTAAAATATAATAACATTAATTCTAAAATATAAGAATAGTTTTGTTGCTTATGGATTTCTACTAATAATCATTATTTATTTTTTTATGTTTCTTAGTAATAATAATAATTTTAATTAATTAAATTTAATAATAATAATTTAAATATATTTAAATTTAATATAACAATTAATTTTATTACATAAATTTTTTATTTATTATAAAATTAGTTAACATTATTTTTTATAATAATAGAGATTGTTATTTATTATTATTATTTATTTATTTAACAATAATAAAAAACTTATTGTAAATATAATTAATTGATTTTTAATTACTTATGATGATAATTATCATAATTTACAATTTCTTCTTATTTAACAAAATTTTATCTACTAGTGATCTATAATGTCTTATATTATACAATATATAAAATTATATAATGACTTTTATATTATAAATCAATTTTTTCTGCTAATGGTACACGTGTAGAATTATGAGGTTGGGGAGTTAAACTTTTATCAGCCACTTCGAGTGTCAAAGGATTATAATAATTGATAATAAATTAAAAATAATAATAATAATAATAACTATTATCCCCACCTATGTATTTACATGGGACATAATAGCTTTTAAATTAAATTAAATTATTTTTGTTTATAAAAAATATTAGAAGAGATATTATATTCAATGAAAAAAAATCTAAAAAGAATAGTAAATAAATAAATCATTACAAATATTAGTATGTTTATGATATATTCGTAGGTTATGCATATATTAATTGTATATATACTGCAATGTAAATGCATACTATCAAAAATATGCCTACATGTGTAATTACATTAACTGAAGTGTATGCGTGCATGTGTAAACATATGAATACATATGTAACTTCACTGACAGATGAATATGCATATAGGTGTAAAAAAATATTCATATCAATGTATATATGTAATTATACCAACTTAATTATTAGGCATGCGATAATTGATTTGGTTCTTTTTTAATCAAATGATGTGTTATGCATACTATAATTGCATATAATATTAAAAGTATGCATATAGTAAGAGGCATATACTATAAAATTAATACATACTTCAATCTCATACTGAATGAATCTAAAAGATGTTTGTGAGTCATGAATGAAAGAAATTTTATACTTTATACAATATAATATATATGTGCATATGCATATAATTTCAAACAATATATTTGTATTGTATACATACATGTGTATGAACTTTGATACATTTTTTGCATATTGTATACATATTTTATGCATACTATATTCATTATATACATATAATGCATATACCAGTCCACATATAGTGTAAAATAGATGAATATTATAATTAAAGATATCATGAATCTAGAATATACCTGAGAGTATGTAATTATAAATTCACACGACATAATAAAAAGTGAGCATTCTATTAATGGAAATCATGTGACAATACAATTTTAAATTCACACAATATTATGAATATGGAAGATACATAATTTCATATATTTTATATTGATCACTTGTTCACATGACATAAATACTTTATTTTTAATTTTCATGAACATGTTAAAAAATTGAGTCATTAAAAAACATTATTAATAAAATGAATGAAATAAATTAGAAATGTAAAAATATCTACATATGGTTTTGAAACAGTTTGGAAAAAAATGGTAATTAAATCAAACAAAAATAGATAAAAGGTAAATTATATTTAATATAACTTTGAATTATATAGTAAAAATAATGAAAAAAAATATTAGTTAAGAGAAATAATACCACACTAATGTAGGCAATTGATTTTTGATATGCCTTCAAAGTGGCTTCCCTATAGTGAGAAGAACAAACACAAAAATACGAATGATAAGAACATGGAATGTATGGTCCCTTATTTTTTTAGTTATGGTTATCTTTGAGTTTTGTGTTAAATGTCATTCATTTGTTTTTTCATTGTCTCTAAGCCTTGATGGCTTATCCTAGTTTAGAGTTGGAGGGAATTTTTGGGTAAATGACTTATGGTCTAAGCAAACATGTAAAATGGGTTCTCAAGGGACTTTTTCATGATTTGGATAGAATTAGAGGTTTTCAGTTCCTTTAATATGGAAGCTGGACAAAAATCTATCTACATGGGATTTGCACATCATGTAATAGTATTACATGACATTGAAATTTTTCTAGAAACATTTCATGAAACCATTATAGGGAGTGAAGTGCTTACACGTCATGTAAACAGTTCCCATCATATAATGTTTTAAAAATTAAATTTTTTATGAGAATATGAGCCTTTCCGAATATCCCTCAAAAAACGAAATACATGGGATATAAAAGAGTTACATGATGTATAATATCATGAACAGAAGTTTTAAATAGCATCATGTGTGATATTTTTCTCTTTCCTTCTATACAGATTTCTCCACTCAACCTAACACTGGTTTTCAAGAGATATTTGAACACCAACATCCCTTCTAAAGATCTCATTCAAATAATCAATCCCCATTGAGTCTTTATTGTTGGGTTTCCTCATTCTCATATTTCAATGTATTGTTGTGGTGTAAATCTCTTGACCGTGGTTGTTTTTTGTTTTAATCCAGATCTAGTTTGATCTATGTTATTTGATCACTCTACTGCTCTTTTCATTTTGGTGTTACCCTTTTGAATTTCTTAATCACTGATTAAAGGTAGGGGTCTAAACATTAACATTATAGCTTATTTAATTGCAAAGTATGTGAAATATTGAGATTCCTCCAATATGAATTATTCAAAAATTAATTTAATGATGAATTGGATAATTACATAGAATCCATTTGGAGCTAGTTGTTTATGACATGATATATGTATAATGTTTGGGTGAGAAAACCCTTTATTATAAATGAATTGACAAATATATTAAAGTTTGTTTAGGATGACATGATTTTTGGGTGATTTCTTGATATAGATTCACCTTGTCATTTCTTGATTATTGAAATCACTAGCATGTAATTTTTGTTATGACAGAATAATAATTGGAATGTGCAATTTAAAGATAAATGTCAATTTTCATAATTAGCCATTAAGAATTTTGATGTGGTATTGTGATATTCTTGATCTTATCATTCATTGTGTAAATTTTTGTAATGTTTATATACTAGGATATATCCAGTGATAAATGTTGTAATTCCTATATTTTAGGATATTCCCAGTGCTTCGTGTTGAAAATATTTTATAGCGGTCTATGCCTAGTGACACATGATAAAAATTTTATATGATGGGCTTGGCCTAGTGACAAATTTGGAAGTAGTTATATACCAGGACTTTCCCTGATACAAGTTGTAATGAGTATACATTAGACGTAGACCTGATTTCTTGTTCAAATGCTTATATAGCTCACATAACCCAGATTTGTGTTATTTATACCATGGACATATGGTTACGGTTGGAATAATTTTCAGACAAGATTATAAACATTACAGCATGGTGTCGAAGAATGTGGTGACTTACCGTGGTTATATGGTTAGGGTTGGAATAGTCATAATAATGGATCAGAGATATTTTAACATTGTGTCCAAGTAAGTTGATGTGGTATTAATTTAATTTTTTAATTAATTAATATAATCATTTATTACATTATTGCATGAAATTATTATCAGACTGGTAATGTTTAGACAGAGTGGTTTTTACCTACTGAGTTATACTCATACCCTATTCAAGTTGTTTTTTGGTACCCAAGCAGATTATATGGATGCATGATTGAAAAAGGTCACAGGACCTCGCTATTGATTGTAGTATGCTAAATGTGCTGGAGTTTAGAGTCAGGATAGACATGGGGTTTGACACTGGGGACTTTTAGGGATATCTTTATCAGCTAATTATTTTATATTATTACTTTCAGGTTAATATTTATTTACATTAATTCCTATAATTACATTATTCATTTATTATTTATTATATTATTCTGTTGGATTTTATTGTGTGATTTTTCTATGGTGTTGTATTGTTTCCACTATTTCTGCTACATTATATTAATTGTAATATTATTATTCAGTTTCATTGTAACTCTATAACTAGGGGGTATAGTCTCCCAATTATACTTATCACACCCCTTATGCTAGATGATATCCTCTATAATATTAAGAGGTGCACTTGAGGTCTTGTAACCAACCCATTCGGGTCATGTGGGAGGGTTCCCGATTGGGGGACGTCATAAGAAACATTTCTCAAAACTAAACACACCCCCTATAATTCTGTATGATCCATTATTTTCATAAAACTTGAGAGATAGTGATGGAATATAAATCTAATTTTCTATATATATGTTTGTGTGTGTGTGTGTTTATATCTCTCAACGCTATAGGAATTCAATTAAACAGTTTGTATTCTAATGTGAATATATTATGATATGATGCTTGGAACCATTTGTCAAGGCATGGACAAGCTATTGATAGATTCCTTTATTAAAAAGATAAGTGATGTTCCATCCTTGATGATTTCTTTGAGGCTTTCATCGTCTCATCTTTGTAAGTTCATGAATTATCCATGAGAAATTACCATGGTCACTGCAATCCACATTTGAATAATTACAAATATAATTAAATATAAATGATATAATAATTATAAATTGATATTATTACATGTTTCCTATTCATTATGCATGATTATTGTTCATTTATTTCATTATACTTGACCATAGGGTTTTAAAAAAATTCTTCTTCTAAAATGATCCATGCTTTTGGAAATAACAAATTTCTTAAAAGAATATAATATTTCTAATGATATGTTGATTCATTCATTAATTAATCAATATAAATTTTTTATTTATTTTCTCTCATAATGATCCACTTCATCTATTAGAAAATTATTGTTTTCGAAAATTATAGCACAATTTCATATTTTTCTAAGTATCATTAGTATATAGTTTCATAGATTTTAGCAATTGGAAATTAGGGCTACAAACATAAAATTCAATATAAAAAACATAATCAAATATGAAAGAATATCAATATTCAATGAAAATTAACTTTCAAGATAGTGATTTTAAGTATCTATTGATAATTGGATCTACGAAACAAATAGATACTAATATTCAGTTTAACTTTTTCATGGCCACTGCCTTCAGGAAAATTCCACCATCAAAGATGAGTGAATATTATATCATGATACTTGGAACATTCAAATTAATATACATTTTTTAAATATCAATATACATCACCCTTTAGATGCTCAATAGATTTCTATATTAGTTCTAAAACAACAATATTATTCTATAGCTTAACCAGAATCATGATTAGTAGCAAACTTGATAACAAATAATTGTAGCTGAAAACACATTATTAAGTAAATTGGATGATGTTCATGCCTCATTCACATTGAGGTGAGACGTGTTCAATTTTTCAGTTTCATAAGTATTATTGGCGCCTAACAATGGTTTTCCCCTATTATATTTTTCATCATTGACCTCAAATCAACTAATTTCAATAGACATAGTAGATTTTGTGCAAATTTTAAAGGGGAATCCACTATCTCTCAATCTATCATTAACATCCTAAAAGTCAAATACAATAAAATTGTCCAAAAAAATATATGTTTGTATTTATCCGATTTCTCAAACATGGGGCATAAAAAATATAAATACATATAATATATACATATATATAAAAAACATATATACATATAACATATATATTTTTCAACACATTGGTCTAAGATAAAAATAATATCAAGTATCTGATGAGTCAAAGAAGATTACCTAAAGTCCCATAGAGTACATAATTTTAGGGTATAACGAAAGGTAAAATACAAAAACATAAGGGTGGATAAAATGAATATGAATTAGTTGAAATATGAAAGAAAACATTGATGATACCACTATCTATAATAGATAATGATATTGGAAGAGGTAGTAATTAGAAAAAATAAATCTTATCCCCTGACAAATCTCACTGGTTTGACCACATATTGAACACATCAACCAATAATATAGAATTATGAGGTGTGGGGGTAAAACACTCAGGATTATGATAAATGAATAGTTAAAACAAATAATAACCATTACAATTGTTATTTAATTAGTCAGGAGACATATCCACTAAGATGTTGATTATTCATAACATACAATGTTTTAAAAACTCATGTGCAATGACACCAATGAAATGGATCTGTGGATGGATTATTCTGTGTAGATAATAAAGTATATATATTAAGCCAATATAAAAAAATTCATATATTTAGTTTGTTATAACTCCCAAACGTGGTTGAAAATTCCACAATTCATCCCCTCTTATAGATGACAATCATCATTTTAAAAATTCTTAGAAGTGAAATTTGATATAAACACAGTCTTATGGGATCCCATTTTGAATGTGATATTTATGTTTCTATAAATAATCTGATCATCTAGGATTTTAAATCATGGGGTTTGAACCAAGGGTGGATATCCTAAATTTGTGAGTATGTATGGGTGGTAGAGGTGATTGGGAAATTTCATACATTGGGCACATGGTAAATTTTTTTTATTTACTAAATAAAGGGATTAGTGGTAAGATTATGTATCATATACTCTAGATGTTCATATACATATTTATAAAGATGGTTATTGAAGAGATTTTTATATAATGTTTAAAATAATGATTTCAGAAAACCCTAAATAAATATTGTTTTAATATTAATTTTACTAATGAGAAGAGTTTTGTGACATTTGATAAACAGAAGGTGATGATATGTTGGTGAAGCTTCTAATAAAATGATTTTCGTTAGTTAAAAATTACTTTAAGAAAGTCGTGGGAATAACATGGTGGACAATGAGAAGGCGTATTCCTATCTACAAATGTTTAAGTGAATTCAAATGTAATTAAATGATATTATGATTTTAAAAATAAAAAGAAAAATTATACTCTGATTTTTTATACGGCATTATTAAAATTCAATAAATATAGTGTATTAGCTCTGTACCAATATACAAAAAAAATATGACTGATCTACTTCATATACATTACTAGTTGTCGATGCCAGCAAAATTGTTCCACATCAGTATTATATAATAAAAATATTATTTCATTATGAGTAAATATTGAAGTGTCCAGTGAATTTCAATTGTTGTAAATGAGTGTTTGGTGAAAGTCTTCAATATGTTTTAAGGTTTTAAATGTGATGATTATAGAGGTGGTATGAATGTTCCAAAGACGTGTTTGTGGTTGACAATATATTTACAACATCCAAGTAATTGGAGTAAATGAGAGTAGGAATTTAATTAGAAGAAATGAGAAGAGATAAAAAATATTGTTTATCAATTTGGGTGAGGTTTTGAAAATGGTTTTTAATATGTGAAATTTGGAGATCATATGGATTTTTTCTATGTTTTTCAATTACAAGTACAGTTAAAAAATTATCCAAAATACTAAAAAATTTCTTTCTAGCTCAACCCTAGCCTTCTGTGGGACCCCTATGGGTCAACCAAGGCCTATCGAACATTCCCAAGAAAAACTATGTGGGAGGAGAACGCCCGCGTGGGATAAAACTTCCACCGATGGGGGCGGTGCTGTTGGACGAATGGAGTGACACGTGACTGATGCTTGTAGTAGCCCAATCAGAACATTTTTTATAAGGGACAGGAAAATCCATTGGCATTTTTTATGTGGGAACCTATTTTAACAAGTTACTGTAGATCTGAGAGATCTTCCACCGTCCGATCTACTCCTCTGATCATCCTAGTCATCCAATCTTCATTTGATCACTTCAGCAGCATCATCTTCTCCAGCAAGCCATTGAAGGAGGACTATTCATCAGAGGATCACCATTGCTACATCAACGAAATCTTTAGTCGAGTACTCTAATAATCATTTAATCATTCTAAAATTCCAATCATTATCGAAATGAGATGCCAATATGTTTTCATGAGTCAATGATGATCAAACCGAGGCTAAGTAGTTTATAAAAAAACATTTTTTTCCCTGATGATGGCGATCTCGTGCGACATTCGAACTGAGAATTGGTCATTCTATAGTGAGCCAGTCTACATGGGATGAGTTGGGGTATTTGACTATAAATTCCACGGTCTAGATCATTTTGTGGATGTAGCTTATCTATCATGTAAGAAACCCTCATTTTATGAACGCATGGTGAAGGTGATTGAAGAAACCATTTTCCAAGTGGAAGGAATAACTTATGCTTACTAGTTATGCAAAGAATACTAATATTCAGGAATTATGAGAAGTTGAGCTCCGGTGATTTTTCTGTGTTAAGAAGAATGTTTTGTGGGGATTGCCCCTGCGTAGAGGAAGTCTCCATGCAATAGCCTTGATCTATTGGGTATTTTGGTTCATCAAAATCCGAAATACTAAAACGATGTTTATTAACATTTTATAACATGCAAATTGATAAACATAAAACATGTTTGCATTGCAACTTTCCAATCCAAGAGTAATATTCAAATGAAAACATTCAAAAGAAATCAATAGTAGTGAAAACACACTTATAGGCGGTGACATTTACAACAACATTCAATCATTTCATTTAATTATCATAAAACACAGTGCAACAATTCTAAACACAATGATTCTTCTAAAACAATAATCAAACAAAAATGATAAATTAAGGCTGTAATAACAATGATGAATCGGGTAGTACAAAGCCCCAAACAACTTCTATTTAACAATAAAAACTCAAATAGAATTTAATATTCAAGAAGTAACGAACGTTAAACATTTTACAGGTTGAATAAATGCGGAAAACTGAAGCAGTAAAAGACAGAAGGATTTAACGTGCTTCGGACCCTTTTTGGTCCTATGTGCATAGGAAAAACACCACCAGACTCACACGTTTTATTATGCTCAAAATAAACCAATTACAGGATACAAACCAAAATTGAAATGCAATAAAAGGGAGAACACTTACATAGACAGACATATTACCACTATCTGGCAGTTCTCGATGCACGAGTTTTGAAACTCGCACACAGAAGTCTTGCTCCATGAAATCCACCTAACCTCTAGCTTTCCTTTGGATCTGGAAAACATGCACCTAGGGGGATATATCAAGAAAATACAATGCAAGCAGTTCTGGTTTGATTCAAGGAAAATGCGCACAAACAACCTCTTTCGTATTGGGCATGAAAAACGCCCACAAAGTGCCAAAATAGAACCAGCAATAACACCCAATGATGCACACCTAGACATATCTAGACTTCACCCAATCACCATGGGAAACTCCTTCTTGTTGTGACCATGGTGCATGTTTTAGTTTTCCATCTTTTTTCCTCCAAAATCGAACATTGACAGTTTCCAACAAACCCTTGAATGGGAATACAAAGTAAATTCTTTCGATGAAATATAAGGGTTGTGTGAAGAGATTCTAATTAGGCTACATCAAGGCCATCAAAAAAATATATATCCCATGTTAATCTTGAACATGTGGGACCCACTCCACTAGAACTCAAATCGCACTCGAAATATGGAAGAAAATGGCTGTTGGCCTCGGGGTCAACAATGACGCACGAAGGGCGTGAGAATATTGGATATGGATCTCTTCTTCCTGAAAGAACTATACCACCTGCAGGTCTTGGAATAGTAAATTTTCTCCATAAATCTCAATCGGGAGCAGGAGTAGTGAGTAGACGATTCCTCATAGAGGGATCACTCGATGTGGAAACCCTTTCTCCCCTTGAACTCAAGATGCCAGGATCCGTTCTAGAATCATATCTGGCATGGGGAAGAGGAACTCAAGTGCGCACCCGCTGTGGATTGATCCTATACAGATAGTCGGGGAGACGCCTGAGGTCTCCTTTGAATAACCGCTCGCACCTGCAGTTCCATTAATCCTGTAAATATGGTCAGTGCCCCAAATAGGAATAACAGAAAAATTCCTAAAAAACAGGAGTAATCTGAACCGCCCACGTGGAAGAAATATTGCGTGAAAGAAAAAAACACTGAGAAATTTTATATGGAAATTAAAATTAACAAATCTCCAGCATTTTCATATAAAAATGATGAAGTTCATGCACCTACTACAATCAATCTGGGCATCGTATCCAAAATAGGAAACCACTACAAGGGACAACATAAACTTTCTCCCAACATGTATCACAGCAATACATGGCTCCAAAATTGAATGATATCTAAACATCTGCTAAATATACGATAAATAAAACACTCGAAACATAAACAGAGAACATACCAACACTTACCTGAGTTTCACTCTAAGATGATGCTAAGAAATAACTTAGACCAGAAAATCAGATGTTATAATAGGTACCCTGAAATAGATCAGCAGTGCCTACAGAACACTAACAAAACAGAGCAGTACCATCCTCACACAAAACATGCAATGAAATAAAAAATCTCGGGAATTAACAAAGAATACAACTAGGGAATAATACAGGTCAGAGAAAACTAGCAGAAAAAGACACAAGGCTCAAAGAAATAAAATCACTCACTCTACCAGAATCTATGACTGGCCCACAAAACACTCTACCCAAAGAGAAGACACTTCCTAAAACCAAGAAAACAAGAGAGTTTCCTGAAAACATGGTACCACTACAAATCCCATGCAGTTATAAGAGTCCTAAGGGAAAAATATAGACTCACTAGAACACCGGGGATCCAAGGGAAGCACGCTACCGACCAATAAAACACATCTCAGTCTTGCTTCCTAACGATATATAGGAACCACCTAATATCTCTAAACATATCCCAAAAGAAATGTCATGAAGCCTGATCTTCACTGAACCTATTCACATGACAATGTCACTATAAACACTTCCTAGGCCCAATAACCACTTGTAACGGGTCACAACATAGAGAAACTAGCCCAAAACAAGGACACACCAGAGGAACAAACTTAGAGCTAATTAACCACTCACTTTCCTAAGGCTAATGGCAGCAAAAAGAGCAACACGGGGAAGGGAATCATGCTTAGTAAATGAAACAACTAAAGAAAGTCTCCACTTGATCCCAAAAGGCATATCAAGACCAAAGGACTAAGAACTGTCAACTTTAACACCTCAACATGCCGCTTGGACTTTCGATATATAGCACCATAAGATCCTCGACAAATGGATTCAGAATCTCCACCATGGGAGACGACCGCCTAAAAAAGGCCAAAAGGGGACATCCTCGCACTAAAGGGAAACTAAAATCACACAGGAAATTACTCCCAACCTCCTAAGACAACTCAAATATGCAAGAACAAAAGGTTGGGAGCCAAATATGTCACGACCCGTCCTCGGGGCCCGTGCCGTGACTACCCCAAGCCCGCCTTCCATAAGACAGGGGCTGGAGACTAGCACCAAAGGCGTAAAATCCCGATAACTGGGAAGGCATTGACTTTATAAAAGAAAACAAGCACCATAGAGTACAAGCGGAAGCAAAACACTAATTACAAAAGAAATGCTGAAAAGTAAATGGGCCAGAATACAAACCCAAAAAAAGTACGACTACAACTGAACAAGGTACAACAGCAAAAAGACAATAGCTGGAAGTAGGAAGCAGCTCCTGGGTCATCCTCCTCGGATCCTACCTGAGGGTAGGTATAGATAGCGCAGCTCCTGGTCGTCCACCACAGATCCTACCTGAAGGGTAGGTACAGATAGCTTCCTCCATGCTCTCGTCCGTCAACCTCCTCTGTGAGTCGTCACGTCGTGTAGTCCACCTCCGGGTACTAACTCGTCGTGTAGTCCACCTCCGGGTACCATCCAGTCCTCGAACACTCGGCTTCCATCCGCACTGTCTGTCGTCTGCAAGCAACACAACGAGGTGCGGGCATAGCCCGTGCAGGGGTGAGTATAACGATACTCAGTAGGGACCCCGAGACCCTCAAGGTCTCACTAAACCAACAAGGATAACCACAAGAAGATCTCAACAGATAACCTCTACTTAGATATATGCCCATACATATACCTAAGTTATCAAGTAACCCATCTCAATCATGAGGTAAACACAAAGGTCAAAAATCTCAGCTCAAACCAGGATTTTCATTATCGAAACCGTAACTACTGAAGAGATCCGCCTCTAGAGTGTACAATGGTCCTGTCACGACTCCGATGTACTGCTCACTAACCTAAGACTGCTGAGGTGCTCCTCCTGTCGAGTACCGCGGGTCTGCGGACAACTACCGGGTGCTCCGTCCGTTGTGGGTCTGTCGCCAAATACCGGGCGCTCCCCCCAATAGCCTACAGAGGTACTCCTCCTGTCGAGTATCGCGGGTCTGCGGCCAACTACCGGGCGCTCTGTCTACCGTGGGTCTTTCGCCAAATACCGGGCGCTCCGTCCACTGGGCTAGTCGACTCACTCCAAGTCGAGTCGGTCAAGCAGTCGTCAGGTCTCAGCCGGCTACACGGTCTTCGTACTCCGCACGCTCGTCTCCTGGAGGGTCCTCTCCATGATCTACTGGTCGATACTCCAAGTATCACAAAGTCCCGCAAATAAGTATCTCAAAGGACCACCTCGTCATAGGGGTCTCAACGCAACACACGGCGCGTCAATCGGACGCCCGGTCTGTGAGTTATTAGCCTTTTCGTCCCAGGGGCCCGGTTGGTTTCATGTGCGAACCAATCCGGCCGTAACTCAACTATACCCCGAACACTCATAGGGTATACTCACAGGGACCGTTTCTCAACGAGATCACCAACGCTGCTGACGGTTCGTCAAACGGACGTTCTATCAGAAAGGTATCAGCTTTTCCGTTCTAGGGGCCCGGTTGGATTTCGGTGCGATCCAACCCAGCCACTATCCAACTGCATCCAAAACTCGGGCGGAGGATGCCAAAAGTTTCATCTCAACAAGAGGAAAACAACGAGACAAACGGTGCGTCAATCGAACGCCCGGTCTGTTAGTTATTGGCTTTTTCGTCTCAGGGGCCCGGTTGGTTTCGTGAGCGAACCAACCCGACCGCACTCCGACGGCATCCAAACCTCAAGCGGAGTAAGCCAAAAGATCTGTCTCACTTAGAGGAAAACAACAAAGTCGACGGCACGTCATTCGGACGTCCGGAACTCAAGTTACGAGCGTTTCCGTTCCGAGGGCCCGGTTGGTTTCGTGTACGAACCAACCAGGCCTAACCCCAAGTTCTCCGAAACATTGAGTGCGATATACCGAAACGACCGTCTCGATCCAAGTATCGTGTTGCCACTGACAGCGAGTCGTTTGGAGGCCCGTAGCTCAAGTTACGGGAATTTGACCGTAAGTGGTCCGAAAATGGGGGTCTGGGCCCGGGCCGACCCGGCCCGACCCCCCCTGGGTCGGTCCGAACCGGGTCGACCCGACCCGGGTCCGACCCGGCGGGGCCCGGCCGGGCCCGGCCCGGTCCGGCGCGGTCCGGTTCGGTCCGGCCCGACCGGTCGGCCGCGGCTCGGCCAGCGCGGCCGAGCGGACACGCGGGCGGGGCGCGCGGCTCCCCCGCCCTTCGCCGTGGATTGAGGCCGGCGATTCGCCGGCCGCCTCCTTTCCGGTTGCGCGCCGCCGCCGCCTTCCGCGGACCACCGGACGCGCTCCGGTGGTCCGTTCCTTCTACCGTCTTCGCCTATGGTCCCCCCGGGACCCCACCTTCACTGCGAAGGGATTCAAACGCCCAAACGGCCTGCTTTGTCGTCGCCCGTCAATCCGCATGTCAAAAATGAAACGCGCCGTCTTCGGTTTCTCTGACGCGGCGCGACGGCGTAGCGTCCTTGTTCTTTCCTTTCACGGCGCGGCGTGACGGCGTCGCGTAATACTTGTCGTGTGATTCTCGCGTGGTGCGACGACACCACGTCATTCCGCTCCATCCACAAGAATCAAACATGAACATAGGAGGGGGGTTCGGCCGTGTTTGTGCGGTCCGACCCCCTCGCGTTATTCGATAACAAAAGGTTTAAACCATGAAGAATCATCAAGTCGGAATTCTCGAACAAATATAAACAATTGAAACAAACCCCTACCTCGTAATTGTCATTTGTTGACGATCTCGGAAAAAAGGGCGGATATCGATTCCTCGATTGTCGTGTTCGTCACACACTCCCAATTCTCACCCTCATGCGTCGGAAAGGAAGAAGGGTACTCGTCGTTGGTGGATGAGCGTTCGGAGGTGACGTCGTCGTTAAAGACGTTCTTCGCAAGCGACGTCTTCTCCTTTGATGCGGATGAAGGACGTTGGAGATGTCGCGGGCGTCGCTTCCCTTTCCTTGCCTCGGTTGAAGAACGACGAAGAAGATGGCGTCGTCGTGCTTCAGTGGCGGAAGAGACGTTCTTCGTGTTCTTCGTTGTAGAGAAAGAAGGACTCAGGATTTCCTAAGCTTTTTCTCCAAAGGCTCCCAATCAACTAAACTCCAACCCAAATAAAATAAGTTCTAAACTTATATTATTAACACAACAAAGCATTTGAAATTCAATTGTTTGAATTTCAAAAACCTACATGTAAATCACCAAATTAATTACAACAAGTTGTCAAATATTAAAGAAGGTGAGTTAATGGGGAGTTGGAATGTGAGGGGTTAAGAGGGGTTAGGAAAGTGAGGGGTTAGGAAAGTGAGGGGTTAAGAGGGTTAGGGAGTTTAAGGAATTTGAAAAGGTGGGGGGTTCGTGTGGGCCCCACCCTTTCAAATATCCACACATGGGAAGTTGGATGGATGTGGGCCCACCACCAACTTCCCATGGGAGAAGTTAACCACACAACATGAAATAAAATTGATTCAACAATTTTATTCACTTTATTTAATTAATCCCCAAAAATTATCTTCTTCTCCTGCACAAACGCAACTACGGTAAAGGTTCCCTTAAGCGATTACCGGCGTTGCGAGTTCATCAGTGCCATCGGATTTCAATTCCGGGCACCGGTTCAAAAGTTAGAAAAACCCGCTCGCTCGTTCACTGAACGTACCCGAGCCAATCGTCAGAAATTAATTCCGGGCACACCGGGCCTGAGAATCAGGCGCCGTTAGAAACTGCGTTCTTTTAAAATTCCAAAGAAAATTAAGAAAAAAAATTCCTTGAAATTTCCAGGTCATTACATTACACCCACCATAGGGCTTTACGTCCCCGTAAAGCTTCACCACAAACTTAGGGAAACAAAGGCGGTACTGAGCACGCATCTGAGCCTTCCGCTCCCATGTGCTCACCTGGAGGTTCTCGTGCTGCCAAAGAAAGTACACAAGATGAATCGACCGTCCTCCTAGGATCCGCTCCTGTCGATCCTCGATCCCCACAGGAACCTCCGTGAAAGACACCCCATTGCCATCGTCCTGCTCCTCATGGTCGATGATATGCAGAGGGTCGAGCACGTATCTCCTCAGTTGAGATACGTGGAAAACGTCGTGCACCTAGTGCAACTGAAGTGGATGGGTCAAGCGGTAAACCACCTCGCCTACCCAGCAGAGGACCTAGAATGGTCCGTTGAACCTCGGAGATAACTTGCCTCCCTGGACACATCTCCATAAACCTCGTCGAGGTGAGACCTGTAAGAAGACGTGGTCGTCATCCTCAAACTCCAGAGGTCTCCATTTTCTATTAGAACCGAAACTCAAAACGACTGCTGCTATGAGGGTAAGGTTGACCGACTCAAGAGTGATCGGTCGCACCCTCCTGTGCAAGAGTTACCATGCGCTGCCTGGGGTTTCCTTTTTCTCCGACCAAGGAAAACCCATCCCTACGTCGTAGTTAAACTACAACCTTTTTGCCTAATACCGTCAATTTGTGTATGAACCGTGATTGCCCAGTCCATACTCAAACCAACGTCGTAAGGCCTCGACGCTGCCACCAAGAGATTCCAACCGAAACTCTCTCCTCGAGGATCTGACCACATCGTCGGCGTAAGTGTGATTATCGAGTCTCCTCCCAAGGTATCTCCAGACGTTAGGGTCAAGTCCACGGCTTACCGGAAACTCTAGGTCTGGAACAAGATTTGTGAAAGCAAGGAATGATTCATATCGACGTTCGTTACTACAGCAACTAGTAGTGGACACAAACTGTCCCTTGAATCATTTCTAGAGCCATTGGGTCACACTCCTTGACCGCAAGCAGCCACACTCTTCCACCGCCCTCCAGCTCCCTGAGCCTGGCGGGGATAACTAAGGCGGGTGGTTGTAGCATGTTAAGATGTACACCACCTCATACTGCTCTCCAAGCTCTGCCTCCACGTCTGCTACTTCGCAGACTCATCTATCCTTAAAGCTTACACTTCTTGAAACATTTAACATGCCCGAGTCTCTAAGAATGGCACCGATTTCCTGTTTCTTACTGCACTGTGCAGTATTCATCCTCTCTTGGATGACCTGGACCTTCTTTAGTCTCACAAGAGCTGCTATGATTTCTTCTTTGCCGATAAGAGAAATCCAGTCTCATCCCCTGTATGAACCACATTTGTTGCCTAATAGAGTCAATCCTGACATGAATGATGCATTCATTCCATGGATGACGTCGTAAGGCCTCGACGTAACTACCAAGAGATCCAACTATCACTCTCGCCTCCAAGGGTCGAGTCACACCGTCGGCATCAGTGCGAGGTCACTGGGTCTCCTCCAGTAGAAATCTCGAAAGTGAGGGTCAAGTCAATAGTTTAACCAGGACCACTCAGTATCAACCAAAAAAAAGGACAGGAAAGCAAACAAAGATAAGTGTCTTTTTATTATTGCAGCTCATAGTACAAGACACAAAGCAATTACAGACAAACATCAACAAAACCAGAAGCAACAGGATCAATAGCCTCCAGGTCGGAAGCTAGTCCCGCTCCTGTCCATCTGCTCCAAGAGCTCCATGATCGAAGGCCTCAGCTGCCTGAAGCTGAGCTGTCGCATGTCCACCAACTCCCTGCGGTCCTCCCTGATCAAACATCTGCCTCTGCCTCGGAGGTTCTTCATTTAACTGCTGGTCATCTACATGGCGGGTTGGACAGTCACGTTCCATGTGACCAATTCCGCCGCAGGAGTAACACTGTCCACTCTCGGCACGTCTGGCTCTGACTCCACCCCGGTTTCCCCGCACAACTGAACCTCAGTCGTGCAGTCGGCCACCGGTAGGTCTGGTCCTCTTGGACCTCTGCGTCATCTGTCTACTGTCTGCTGTAGAAGACTCTTCCGCAAGCCGGCTAGTGGTGGGTCCTGCTGCTGGAGACTGCTCAGCAAGGAAACTCTCCACTAAGAGGGCTCTCTCCAACACCCCTGTCTGTGTCGGAAAGCTGTGAGAAACAACAGAAGCTATAATCTCTCACCTGAGCCCCTGCTCGAAGATTCGGGCCCTGAAGAACGGGTCCCGTACCATATTTGTGGAGTAGCGCGAGAGGTCTGTGAACCTCGCTGAATACTGCGCCACTGACATGCTGCCCTGCCGCAGCTGAAGTAGCTCCTGTATACGCACCGCTCGAGGGTGGCTGGTACAAACTCTGCCCGGAACAGGCTCTCGAAGTCTTCCCAAAGAAGAGTCGCCTCATCATGCATCTAGAGCATCAGGCTCCACCATCTGCCGGCTACTGCCTGAAGAAGGATGGTAGCAAGGATCACCATGAAATCTGCTGGCATCCCCACTTGCCTGAAAACTCTCACCACAGCCTCCAACCAATCCTCAGCCGCCTGCGGGTCCGTCCCTCCCTGGAACCTGGGTGGTCTCTGGCGCTAGAACTCGTTCAGTGCACTCAAGCGACGTGCACCCTCTACGGCTGGGGCTGGTGGAATCGGTGGCCCAACGGGTAGTAGTACCACTGGTGCCTCCGCTGGTGCCTCAACTGTGATAGGGCCCTGTACTGAGGCCACGTCGCTCGGCGGGCTATCAGTACGTAGCACTCTCGGGGCTCTAGCTGGTCGTCCACGGGGAGGCATCCTGAAAGAAACAACGTGACACGGTCAAACGATTTATGCCGGGTGAGCTGACCTGGTTTGAGCTGATATTTAAATAAAACTTCTGGAAACACACACGCAATCAGTGTTTTCGTGCACAAAGTCTGAAATCAGTTGTCAGGGTCCTGGTGTATGGATACGTCGGCCGCCCGCACCAACACAGGACTCCCTGAACTGAAAACCACACTCGGTACTCTTAACACTATTGCTTCACAGAAAGAAAATATCAGAGTTATAAGTTCTGCGGTAGAACCGAATCCTTTGATACCAATTTGTCACGACCCGTCCTCGGGGCCCGTGCCGTGACTACCCCATGCCCGCCTTCCATAGGCCAGGGGCTGGCAACTAGCACCAAAGGCATAAAATCCCGATAACTGGGAAGGCATTGCCTTTATAAAAGAAAACAAGCACCACAGAGTACAAGCGGAAGCAAAACACTAAGTATAAAAGAAATGCTGAAAAGTAAATGAGCCAGAATATAAACCCAAAAGAAAGTACGACTACAACTGAACAAGGTACAACAGAAAAAAGACAATAGCTGGAAGTAGGAAGCAGCTCCTGGGTCGTCCTCCTCGGATCCTACCTGAAGGGTAGGTATAGATAGCGCAGCTCCGGGTCGTCCACCACGGATCCTACCGGAAGGGTAGGTACAGATAGCCTCCTCCACGATCTCGTCCGTCAACCTCCTCTGTGAGTCTTCACGTCATGTAGTCCACCTCCGGGTACTGACTCGTTGTGTAGTCCACCTCCGGGTACCGTCCAGTCCTCGAACACTCGGCCTCCGTCAGCACTGCCCGTCGTCTGCAACCAACACAATGAGGTGTGGGCATAGCCCATGCAGGGGTGAGTATAACGATACTCAGTACGGACCCCGAGACCCTCAAGGTCTCACTAAACCAACAAGGATAACCACAAGAAGATCTCAACAGATAACCTCTACTTAGATATATGCCCATACATATACCTAAGTTATCAAATAACTCATCTCAATCATGAGGTAAACACAAAGGTCAAAAATCTCAGCTCAAACCAGGATTTTCATTATCGAAACTGTAACTGCTGAAGAGCTCCGTCTCTGGAGTGTACAGTGGTCCTGTCACGACTTCGAGGTACTGCTCACTAACCTAAGACTGCTGAGGTGCTCCTCCTGTCGAGTATCGCGGGTCTGCGTCCAACTACCGGGCGCTCCGTCCGCTGTGGGTATGTCGCCAAATACCGGGCGCTCCCCCCAATAGCCTACAGAGGTACTCCTCCTGTCGAGTACCGCGGGTCTGCGGCCAACTACCGGGTGCTCCGTCCACCGTGGGTCTGTCGCCAAATACCGGGCGCTCCGTCCACTGGACTAGTCGACTCACTCCAAGTCGAGTCGGTCAAGCAGTCATCAGGTCTCAGCCGGCTACACGGTCTCCGTACTCCGCACACTCGTCTCCAGGAGGGTCCGCTCCACGAGCTACTGGTCGATATTCCAAGTATCACAAAGTCCCTCAAAGAAGTATCTCAAAGGACCACCTTGTCATAGGGGTCTCAACGCAACAGACGGCGCGTCAATCGGACGCCCGGTCTGTGAGTTATTAGCCATTTCGTCCCAGGGGCCCG
The DNA here is from genome assembly GCA_963277665.1 of Viscum album. NCBI lineage: Eukaryota > Viridiplantae > Streptophyta > Magnoliopsida > Santalales > Viscaceae > Viscum > Viscum album. The sequence goes on along the minus strand of OY728130.1, from coordinate 373,704,421 downwards.
GTTGGTTTCGTGTCCGAACCAATCCGGCCGTAACTCAACTATACCCCGAACACTCATAGGTTATACTCATAGGGACCGTTTCTCAATGAGATCACCAACGCCGCTGACGGTTCGTCAAACAGACGTTCTATCAGAAAGGTATCAGCTTTTCCGTTCCAGGGCCCGGTTGGATTTCGGTGTGATCCAACTCGGCCACTATCCAACTGCATCCAAAACTCGGGCAGAGGATTCCAAAAGTTCCATCTCAACAAGAGGAACACAACGAGACAGACGGTGCGTCAATCGGACGCCCGGTCTGTGAGTTATTGGCTTTTTCGTCTCAGGGGCACGGTTGGTTTCGTGAGCGAACCAACCCGACCGCACTCCGACGGCATCCAAACCTCGAGCGGAGTAATCCAAAGGATCCGTCTCACTTAGAGGAAAACAACAAAGTCGGCGGCACGTCATTCGGACGTCCGGAACTCAAGTTACGAGCGTTTCCACTCCGAGGGCCCGGTTGGTTTCGTGTACGAACCAACCCGGACGAACCCCAAGTTCTCGGAAACATTGAGTGCGATATTCCGAAACGACCGTCTCGATCCAAGGATCGCGTTGCCACTGACGGCGAGTCGTTTGGAGGCCCGTAGCTCAAGTTACGGGCATTTGACCGTAAGTGGTCCGAAAACGGGGGTCTGGGCTCGGGTCAACCCGGCCCGACCCCCCCTGGGTCGGCCCGAACCGGGTCGACCCGACCCGGGTCCGACCCGGCTGGGCCCGGCCCGGCCCGGTCCGGCACGGTCCGGTTCGGTCCGACCCGACCGGCCGGCCGCGGCTCGGCCAGCGCGGCCGAGCGGACACGCGGGCGGGGCGCGCGGCTCCCCCGCCCTTCGCCGTTGATTGAGGCCGGCGGTTCGCCAGCCGCCTCCTTTCCGGCGGCGCGCCGCCGCCTTCCGCGGACCACCGCACGCGCTTCGGTGGTCCGTTCCTTCTGTCGTCTTCGCCTATGGTCCCCCCGGGACCCCACCTTCACTGCGAAGGGATTCAAACGCACAAACGGCCTGCTTCGTCGTCGCCCGTCAATCCGCACGTCAAAAATGAAACGCGTCGTCTTCGGTTTCTCCGACGCGGTGCGACGGCATCGCGTCCTTGTTCTTTCCTTTCACGGCGCGGCGTGACGGCGTCGCGTAATACTTGCGGTGTGATTCTCGCGTGGTGCGACGGCACCACGTCATTCCGCTCCATCCATAAGAATCAAACATGAACATAAGAGGGGGGTTCGGCCGTGTTTGTGCGGTCTGACCCCCTCGCGTTATTCGATAACAAAAGGTTTTAAACCACGAAGAATCATCAAGTCGGAATTCTCGAACAAATATAAACAATTGAAACAAACCCCTACCTCGTAATTGTCGTTCGTTGACGATCTCGGGAAAAAGGGCGGATATCGATTCCTCGATTGTCGTGTTCGTCACACACTCCCAATTCTCACCCTCATGCGTCGGAAAGGAAGAAGGGTACTCGTCGTTGGTGGACGAGCGTTCGGAGGTGACGTCGTCGTTGACGACGTTCTTCGCAGGCGACGTCTTCTCCTTTGACGCGGATGAAGGTCGTTGGAGATGTCGCGGGCGTCGCTTCCCTTTCCTTGCCTCGGTTGAAGAACGATGAAGAAGATGGCGTCGTCGTGCTTCAGTGGCGGAAGAGACGTTCTTCGTGTTCTTCGTCGTAGAGAAAGGACTCAGGATTTCCTAAGCTTTTTCTCCAAAGGCTCCCAATCAACTAAACTCCAACCCAAATAAAATAAGTTCTAAACTTATTTTATTAACACAACAAAGCATTTGAAATTCAATTGTTTGAATTTCAAAAACCTACATGTAACTCACCAAATTAATTACAACAAGTTGTCAAATATTAAAGAAGGTGAGTTAATGGGGAGTTGGAATGTGAGGGGTTAAGAGGGGTTAGGAAAGTGAGGGGTTAAGAGGGTTAGGGAGTTTAAGGAATTTGAAAAGGTGGGGGGTTCGTGTGGGCCCCACCCTTTCAAATATCCACACATGGGAAGTTGGATAGATGTGGGCCCACCACCAACTTCCCATGGGAGAAGTTAACCACACAACATGAAATAAAATTGATTCAACAATTTTATTCACTTTATTTAATTAATCCCCAAAAATTAACTTCTTCTCCCGCACAAACGCAACTACGGTAAAGGTTCCCTTAAGCGATTACCGGCATTGCGAGTTCATCGGTGCCATCGGATTTCAATTCCGGGCACCGGTTCAAAAGTTAGAAAAACCCGCTCGCTCGTTCACTGAACATACCCGAGCCAAACTTCGGAAATTAATTCCGGGCACACCGGGCCTCGGAATCAGGCGCCGTCAAAAACTGCGTTCTTGTAAAATTCCAAAGAAAATTAAGAAAAAATATTCTTTGAAATTTCCGGGTCATTACAAAATAGAAACTAGGGGAAAATAAGCCAATAAAGGGTCACACATCCAAGTCTAGACATACTAGCAGCACATGGTTCCAGGGAAACCAAACATAGTTGCTAAACAAGGTTGAACAATAATCAATGAATCTTGGTGATCAACCAAGTGACACTGCACCCACAAGAAACCCAAACCTAAACACTAAATTCACTGCGGGACCATACCTAGAGCCAAACAGTCCAAAAGGATGTGGAAGATCACAACAGATCAAACATAAGCTCGTCTTCTAGGCAAAACAGAGACACTAGAGATACAAGATCCTGCCAAATCACTACTGCTAACCATCTCTCAAACATAGGAAAACCTCACCCAGATTCCATTCCATCCTCAAAACCATAGACAGACATAGGCAGTAACTACCAAGAGGCATATTTGAGGTTCAGACATGCAAAGGAAAAAAATAAGGTAAACGAAGAGGAAACAAACAACCAGTAGTAGAATGAAATATCAGCCGAATAGAACAAACAACCTAGCTGAACTAAACAATCAAATCAAGCTGGAATAAGGAAAAGCCACTAGAAAATCATTTGAATTAAAGGAACAATCAGTTTGAAATTTTAACAAAGAAAAACATAAACCGAATTAGGCTCGGATACCACTTTGTTGTGGGTAGTGCCACCGCGCGAGAAGTAGTCCCCATGCAATAGCCCGGATCTATTGGACGTTTTGGTTCATCAAAATTTGGAATTCTAAAATGATGGTTATTAATAGTTTATAACATTAAATTTGATAAACATAAAAAATGTTTTCATTGCGAATTTCTAATCAAAGAGGAATATTCAAATGAAAATATTCAAATGAAATCAACAGTAGTTAAAAACACACTGATAGGCAGTGACATTTACAAAAACATTCAAGCATTGTAGATAATTCTCATAAAACAGAATGCAACAATTCTGAACACATTGATTCATCTAAAACCAGAATCAAACCACAAGAAGAAATTAAGGTTGCAATAGCTATGATGAACCAGGCATGACAAAGCCCAAAACAGCTTCTATCTAACATGATAAACTCAATCAGAATTTAATATTCATGAAGTAACAAACGTTCACCATTTTATAGGTCGAATAAATGTGGAAAATTAAAGCAATAAAAGATACAGGGATTTAATGTGCATAGAACCTTTTTTGGTCCTACGTGCAAGACAAAAACACCAACCGTCTCACACATTTTATTATCCTCAAAATAAAACAATTAAAAGAGACAAACCATAATAGCAAAGCAATAAAAGGTAGAAAAAATACAGATCCTGGCACATTACAACTGTCCGGCGGTTCTCGATGCACTGGTTTAAAAACACGAGCGCACAAGGCTTTCCCCTAGAAATCCCCATGATCTCTAGCATTCCTCTGGATCCGGAAAACATGCATGCAGGAGGGATAGATCAAGAAAATAGACTGCAAGAAAATGTGGTTCTGATTCTGGAAAATGACCACAAACAGCCTCCTTCTTACTGGACATGCAAAATCCTCTCACACAGCACAAACAAAACTAGCAACAAAACAAAAACGATGCACAAACAGACAGATCTCGACTTCACCCAATCATCCTGGGAAACTCCTTACTTCCGGTAACCAAGGTGCTAGTTGTAGATTTCCATCTTGGTTTCTCCAAAATCAAATACAGAAAAGATCCAAAAAACCCTTGAATAGAAATAAAAACTTAAATATTCTGAGAAAATATAAGGGTTGTGCAAAGAGATTTTGATCAGGCAACATCAAGGCTGTCTACAAATAGGTATCCCACGTAAATTCCGATCATGTGGGAGCCACTCCACCGAAACTCAAATCGCACAAGAAAGATGCATGAAAAGGGATGATGGACTCAGGGTCAAGAATCACGCATGTTGGTGTGACCAGCCTGGATCTGGATCTCTTCTTCCCAAATGAACTCTACCACCTGTAGATCTTGGAACCCTAAAGTTTCTCCATAAATTTCAACTTCGGGATGGAGGAGAGAGTCGAAGATGCCTTGTATATGGATTGATCGATGTGGAAAACCTTGCTCCCCTTGAACTCATGATGCTAGGATCTGTTCTGGAATCACAATCGACTTGGAGAAGAGAAACAGGGGTGTGCGCCCACTGTGGATTGATCCTAGAAAGCCATTGGGGGAGACGCCCAAGGTCTCCATTGAAGAACCATTCATGACCGTAGTTCCACCAATCCTATAAATCTGTTCAATACCCGAAACAGGCACAACAAAAAAGTGCATGCATAACAGGTGTAATATGAAGCGCCCATGTGGAAGAAATAATGCGTGAAAGAGAAACAAATATAGAGTAATTTGATGTTGAAATTAAAATTAACAAAATGAAGCACTAAAACGGAAAAGGAGAGGTTCCACGAAGCATGTGGGAAAAAATTGAAACCATTTCAATCCTTAAGAAAAGTATATATATATATATATATATATATATATATATATATATATATATATATATATATATATTTGGTGTATTTTTCTGTGAAGGATATAGCAAAATCAAGCATTCTAACACTCGAGGGATGATCTTGATAGTGTATATCATACACTATTCTTTGCGAAGAAGTAGAGTCATGAATACTTTCGTGTGTAGTTAGTTTACTTGGAATAAATATATGCATGTTTAAAGAATGCATACTATTCGTGAAGGAGTATTTACATGACACATCTAGTTAATGCATTAAAAAGTTTGAATAATATGTGTGTGTGAATGTTTTGAGAAAGCAGCAAACATTGAGAAAATAGTATACAGTTTCTGCAGGCCCCCATGCACACACATGCATTGAGTATCAGTTAGTGGATAGTGTGAGTATGAAGAAAAATAATTGAGACTGCGGGATGTGATTGTGAAAATGAACATTGTGTGTGTTAGGGTGATCATGAAATAAATATTTACATGTCCATGAAATACTGTTGAAATAAGGAAATATGAATAAATAAGTTGATAAGACCAAGAAATATACTTTATATGTTCATGAAGATTGATGAAACACACATGCAATTTAAATTACATAATCAATGTGTGGTGATTTTATATTTATGTAGGTATACTTTTTATATTAGATTTTTAGTATTTTTTTCTGAGTTTTCAGTGTTCAGTGAGGTTGGGTCTTATATAGATGAAATAATTCTTGCCTGAGTAGTGTTGTGTTGAGGTAGCTTATTATATACAGTGATCAAATATTATTTGAGCAACATCAGCATCAATGCAAAAGTACTTGAATTATACACAAGCCAGTCTAACCAACAATATTGTGTTTGATGATCGTCAATTTCTCTTTTGATAGTGTATCAAGACATATATTGTTGCAGGCTATAGTGGGGGGGGGGGATAACTAATTGTTGAATATTGTGATTGGTGGCTCTAACCAATTACTACGATGAATGTATAGTTGGTGGGTCTAACCAATTGTTGAATCATGATTGGAACAATGGGGCATAACCAATTTTTAATTTCGGGATCTAACCATTTACTATTGTAATAACTTTCCGATAGAGTGGAAACTCTGTGTTGGGGGGGGGGGGGGGGGTCTAAACATCATGACATGAAGTTGGTCTTTGTACCAAACCTTGTAAATCCCTATGTGTGGCGAATTCTTTGTTGTTATTTCTTGCAGGTTGATGAATCATATTAAAGAAGAAGGGTCGAGACTTTAATCGATCATATAGGCTTTATTGAATGAAAAATTATTTCTAAAAATAGTGTACCTCTCACTCACCCCCCCCCCCCCTCTGTGATATCTAACCGGTCATTGGAAACATCAATTGGTGTTAGAGGATAAGGTAATCTTTTTATATCAACAAAATTTATTAAGAAATAGGGAATTTGAATTCAGTGAGTAGTTGAGGAATTCTAAATTTTGATGGCATGAACTCTTATAGTTGGAGGAATAAGTTGCTTCCTAGCCATCAATATCTTTTCATATAAGTGATAGATGAAAAAAGATGTTTTTCCTCCTATAAATGGATATGTTTCATTGACTCAAGATGAAAAAAAATATATAATTTCAATGAAAGGATCATAATACAATATTTATGGATTTATGAGAAAATGTATTCACTAAAGTGATTGTTCTCAAGACTACCACGGAGATCTGGGATAAACTAAGAAAAAGTTATGAAATATATCATAAAGTCAGAGAAGCTTAGTCAAAAATATGTAGAATCAAGTTCAAAGATATCAAAATGAACGATGATAAAAATATTGATGACTAATTTAGAAGTGTATATGAAATTTTCTGCAATATTAGAGGTTTTGGTGAGAAGCTGGATGATTATACTATTTTGAAGTGTCATATGAGAAATTTTTTCAGACATATTCAACTCAAATATTTCTACACCAGAAGAGATAGAAGATCAATCATTGGATGAACATCATAAAACTCATATATCTTATGAAATGATAAAGTTCCAGCATTCCTGAAAAAAGAAATATATGAGATGGCATTTGAATCCATGAGAAAATGTAAAAGTAAAATCAACGAAGAACAAGAATCAAGTGATTCTGATGATAATGAAGTTTAATAGTACATTAGACATATGATGGAATTATTTACAAGAATGTTCAAAATGGGAAGATGGAAAGTAAATAGAAAACATCAACCCATGTGATGGAATTGTCACAAATGTTTTCATTTTGCTATAAATTTTCCAAAGAAGAAGGTTGATGTCACAGACTCAGATAAAGAGGATAAGAAGTATTAAGAAATGAAGGTTAATAAGCAGAAGAAGTGGTTCACTTCCACAAATATAAATATGTTGAGTAGAGAAATGGATAAATTTACATTATCAATTAGAGAGTCAGAAGATGGAATATATTCTACGAATCAAATGTGATTTATGGGAAAATTCAAGAAATATAGATACTCAGTCGATGGTGATAAAGGTGATGATAGAAATGATTTGGAATAGATGTTAAAAAAGAATATGGAAGCTACTCCTGTGGAAAATATGCAACTCCATATTGAAAAGAAAAAACTAAAGAAATAATTGATAGTATCACCTTTGAGAATAAAGAATGTGTCAAGAAATAGGAGATTCATCTTAATGAGATAAGAGAAAAAAAAGAATATGATAATTGAGCTAGAAGGAATACTAAAATTTGTTGGAAAGAAAGATATTTACATGGAATACTCAAAAGTCATTCCAATGATTAAACAAAACCATTTGGAATTTGATGAATTTGTGAAAATGGTGAAAGATCGTGAAGACTGACTTGTAAAAGAGTAATAATTATCTAAGATGCAATCTATGTACCTTATAGCTCAAATGGACATGAAAAAGATGGAATAAGGCTTCACCAAATATGTTGAGATTGAGGGTGAATAATCAAAAGATGATGAGAAGAGGGGTTTAGAGAAAAAAGTTGATTTTAAACCAAATGAATCAAAACGTATATTTGTTCTTTCTAACAATGTAGATATGAAAGACAAGGCTCAATCGTACTATCCCAAAATAACAAATGACAAAACATTTAAAAAAAAGAAGAATGTACTAATTCGACTAGAAGATTTCATTCTAAAAATATACATCCACATTTTGTGAAAAACAACAAATACAATCTTTAGAGATGAATTTCTATCAATATAGAATATTGTGGTTTAGAGAATTCTGTTGGTGTTGTGCAGTGTTTGTTGATAAATATTATTCATGTAGGTATTGTATGTCACTGCCAAGGAGGAGGCATGAATCAAGGGGTTGTAACGCTGAGCAGATGAGGTCAGATTATCTGAAAAAGATTACTATGATCACGGCTTATTCTAAACTATTAATAAAGAACTTATATGAATGTTTAAATGAAATCTATGGTGGATGAGGCCAAGAAGGTCAGAAGGATAAGAAATTCAAATTTTGTTCATCAATTGTGATTCCTCATAAATGAATATAAGAATAGAAGTTAGATAGTGAAGAAAGTTACAATCACCAATGAATTATGTGAGAAACTGAAACAATTTGAAAAATAGTAGAAGCTTGTTAGAGAAAAATAAAATCAAGTGGTGACATATGAAGAAATTAATGATGATGAGCAGACAACTACAAATGATGACTTGAAAAATCTGAACTGTGAAAGGTGTGGAAAATTGGGCATGACACAAACCATTGCATGATACTTCTAACAACCATAGAGATAAATGAGAAATCTTTTAAATCGGAGTTTAAAAAGAAGAATGGAAAAGAATGTTTGAGAGGAAGCTCTCATCCTAAGCGATATTTATAAGGAACAAACAGGTTCCTCGTTATTGCCTTATATAAATGCTTTAGTACTAACATGTAGGGAATTGAAGGAGATGGACGCATCCCTTGAGGGGGGGGGGTATAAATGATTTGAAGCTGTCAAATGTTCAAAATTATTTGAAAATTATGACCAGTCTCATATTTTTAATATGAATTTAAAAGGGGAATATATTTTTTTTCACTTGAACTTTCTAATTTGTTTGTCGAGATGTGTCCAAAAAAATCTCCAAGCAATCTGGTTCTAATTTTTTTCAAGGGTGATGCTGTTGAAACAATGTTCACAAAGGTATCACATTATAGAATTTGAATATATTTGATGCTTAGGTGACATTCCTCTTGTTTGGTACACCAGGCTTGCACATGAAGACATGGATTTGACTAATGGAAATATCATTGCTTTTGTGGTGTGACGTTAGATTTTGCTAAAAAAATTGAAGTTGAAAACAAATTGCTTGAAGTTTGACCTCCTAAACCTACATTTGTATTCATTGATAAAAGGGGCCGGAAGAAATGTAATCATATTGAAATCATTTGAGTGTTGACAAAAAATAAAAAAAGGGGATTGAAGTGTCTAGTGAATTGCATTTGTTGTCAATGAGTGTCTGATGAAGTTTTCAATATGATTTTAGGTTTTAAATGTGACGATTGTAGAGATGGTATCAAAGTTCCAAAGACATGTTTGTGAGGATAGAAGCAATTTTTACAACATCAAAATAATTGCAAGAAACAAGAGTTGGAATTTAATTTGAAGAAATGAATTGGAAGAAACAAGAGTTGGAATTTAATTAGAAGAAATAAGAAGAGATGGGTAATTTTGATTATCATTTTTCATGAGTGTCTGAGTATGATTTTTAAGCTTGTTAGCTTAAGGAGCCTGCCCAGGACCCTTGCACGAGGCATTGGCAGCGGATGTAAGGAGAGAGTAGTGAACTAAATATTTGAAGCTTACTTTAGGACTTGTATTCAATGGAGCAGAAAATCGACTGGCGTTTGGATGCGTGAATTGGTTTTAGAAAGTAACTGTACCTCTGAGAGAACTTCTGCCATTCAATCTGCACATCTGATCATCCTAGCCGCCAGATCTTCTTCAGATCTCTTCGATTGCGTCGTCTTCTCCAACAAGCCATCGAAGGAGGACTGTTCATCGGAGGAGCTCCATTGCTACATCATTATAAGGTTTAGTCGAGTCGTCCGATCATCATTTCATCATTCTGAAAATCCGAACATGATCGAAATGAGAAGAATATTTCATCGGATCAAACCGATGCTATGAAATGTATACGAAATTACTGTTTTCTCGAGGACGGTGAGATCTTGCGAAGCAAGAACTGAGAATTGGTAAGGGAGATTATGTGCATATGATTCATTCTAGTTTAATTCTTCATGTTCACATTAAGGTTTTGCGTAACGATGTTAAGAACTAACATTCTCTTGAATATGTTCTGCAAAGGAGATTGACGCACCGCAATGCTCAAGGGGAGACTGCGTGCAATTTTTGTGAAGGCACTGTGAAGCTGATTGAAGAACTCATTCACAAAGTCGAATCTTGGAGTTATGCTTACTGGTTATGTGATGAATACTAATATACATGAATGATAAGAAGTTGAGCTCTTGTGATTTTTTTTCCTGAAGAAGACAGAAGCACCACAAGGGATAAGAAGAGGTTCCGCAAAGCATATGGGATAAAACTGCAAGCATTTATTACCTTCTGCAAAGTACACAGAGACTTCACGTACTATTTGCTGAAGGATATAGAAAACTCGTGAATTCTCATACTGGAGTAAAGATCTTGACAGTGTATATCATAAAATGTTCTTTGCAAAGGAGAGTCGTGCATACTGTCATGTTCACTTAGTTTACATTGAATAAATATATGTGTGGTTAAAAAAGGCATATTATGCTTGAACGAGTCTTCACATGATACAAAAAGTGAAGGAATTAAAAAAAGTGTGAACAGTATGGGTCTCTAAAGGTTTGGAAAGGGACGCATATATTGAAAAAATAGTATACGTTATATGCAGGCCTCCATGCATACATATGCGTGAAGTATCAATTAGTGAAATGTGTGTGTATGAAGAAAAATACTTGAGGTTGTGTGAAGTGATTGTGCAAGTGATACTTGTGTGTGTTAGTGTGAGAATGGAACAAATATTTACATGCATATGAAATATTATTTACATGAGGTGATTGTGCAAGTGATACTTGATGTTTCACAGCTTACTGTTTCAGGATTTGCGGTGTCGCAAGTCACTATCTTATTATTGCTATCTCACTTTCATGGTTTCACAAGTTACTATCCTAAAGTTAGTGTCTCATGTTTACGGTCTCACAGTTACTGTCTCTCAGTTACTGTCTTGCACTTACTGTCTCAAATGATATGGTCGCATCGTTTGGAGTCACACTGTAAGGATGACACCGTGACAACCTATTCCAGTCTCATCGCAAAGACTCAGTTTTCTATTTTCTTTAATTTTATATCCTGTATCACTGTGTTGATTATCTTATTGTTTCTATGACCTGATTTTGAATTTGAAACTCTTGAAATCACTAAATGAAAAAATCCCAATATCTTTCACTCTTTTCTTCACTCGTGTTCTCTTCTCTCAAAACCGAAACACCTCTCTTTCAAACTGTAAGTCCTCTTTCATCCAATCAACTCTCTAGAACCCACGTTGAATGCCCGAAATGAAGAACTTGTCTTCATCAACTCTTTAGAAGCGCAGATCTCTGCAGAAAGTGAAAAGGGCACCGAATGTTACGCTCGAAGGACCGATGAATCTGAATCTTGCTGAATGAATAGTATTACCGAAAAAGGATGTACGTCTCAAGTGGTTTCTGAAAAGTAAGTCACATGTTTTTAAAGTATTGGAATAGCAGGGACGACAGAACTGGTTCACAAAAGAGAAAATTCTAATTTATCAAAAACTCGTTTCTCAGTTTTATTATTATGTCCAGTTTTCATTCGATACTAAATATCGTTTTGTTGTCAGAAGCTGGATTAATGGTCAAAGGTGTACCTTTTCTTCGAGGTTATGGGCTAGCTACACAGGGATACCTCATGGTTGAATATTTGAGGACTACCAGAGAGGTCCTCCTTCACCGAGTGACATTGTTGCCTTAGAAATGGCCCTAGGAAGTCTGACTGGAAAAATGAAAAAAAGACGGGCAATCGAAGCTGAGTTGGATGGTAAAACATGGTTGCTATTTAAGTTTATCCAGAATATTATTATTCCAAGGAAAGGGGATTTTTCAACTCTTAAGTATCAAGATGTATTTTTTATACATATTCTGAAAAATGGGACAATATTATTCACTGTAAGTATATTATACTCCACATGTGTGAATTGATTAAGGCAACTTTGAAATTTACCTCCTTGTTCTATTTAAGATTAATCTCTGCAATTCTGTCTAGTAATGTGGTGGTTGGCCCAAATGAAGTAGTAATAAAAAATTATGAGTTCTATATCTCAAAGGATACAATCAGATGGATGAAAATAAGCTGGAATCCTTGGAAAACGTCTTGTGTGGAGGACAATGAAAGCTTGTATGAAATGTTTAATCTGGTTGAGAATCATTCAAGACCTAAGAACATATCTGATCCTGGTTTGGAAGTAGATGATGTTGTGGATTATTCTGATGATGATGAAGAAGAGGCAGTTGTTGCAGATAAGGAAGGAACTGTCTTAGACAAAGAAGAAAATGGTCTACTAGCTCCACAAAATGTATTTGAAAAGGATGTACCTGTTACTGAAAGAACTATACATTCAAATGGAAGAACCTGCTTCTAGAAAATAATATGCTGCTAGTGTAGAAAAAAAAGTTGTTCCCAAGGAGCACATAGAAGCAGAACCTGCAATTGAGGAAGAGGCTATTGTGGGAGAACATTTAGAGGAACAAGCATATCCTGAAATTATCCTATCTGCTCAGGGAAGAATGGAACATGCCTTTCTGCTGGCTAGAAAGGAAATGAGAGAGCCTATTAGAGAAGAAAATTTAGAAACAGTTCAAGGGACTGAATCTCTTTGTCCTATAAGAGATGCACCTGTTGAGGGGGAGAAGCACCCTAGTCTAGAAAGTGTTCTAGTTCCCAATCATGTTGATCAAATCACTGCAGATAGATGGTATAAGTTTCCTAGCTACTTTGACGTAGAAAATACCTAAGAGGCCTCAGTTAAAGTGGTTTTTAATATGTTAAATTTGGAGATCATATGGATTTTTTCTATGTTTTTCAATTAGACGTACGGTTAAAAAATTATCCAAAATACTAAAAAATTTCTTTCTAGCTCAACCCTAGCCTTATGTGGGACCCCTATGGGTCATCCAAGGCCTACCAAACATTCCCAAGAAAAATATGTGGGAGGAGAACGCCCGCGTGGGAGAAAACTTCTACCGATGGGGGCGGTGCTGTTGGACGAATGGAGTGACACGTGACTGATGCTTGTAGTAGTCCGATCAGAACTTTTATTATAAGGGACAGGAAAATCCATTGGAATTTTTTATGTGGGAACCTATTTTAGCAAGTTATTGTAGATCTGAGAGATCTTCCACCGTCCGATCTACTCCTCTGATCATCCTAGTCATCCAATCTTCATCGGATCACTTCAGTAGCATCATCTTCTCCAGCAAGCCATTGAAGGAGGACTATTCATCAGAGGATCACCATTGCTACATCAACGAAAGCTTTAGTCGACTACTCTAATAATCGTTTAATCATTCTAAAAGTCCAAACATTATTGAAATGAGATGCCAGTATGTTTTCACGAGTCAATGATGATCAAACCGAAGCCAAGTAGTTTATAAGAAAATATTTTTTTTCCTGATGATGGCGATCTCGTGCGACGCACGAACTGAGAATTGGTCATTGTATAGTGAGCCAGTCTACATGGGGTGAGTTGGTGTATTTGACTATAAATTCCATGTTTTAGATCATTTTGTGGATGTAGCTTATCTCTCATGTATGAAACCCTCATTTTATGAAGGCACAGAGAAGGTGATTGAAGAAATCATTTTCCAAGTGGAAGGAATAACTGATGCTTACTAGTTATGCGAAGAATACTAATATTCATGAATTATGGAAGTTGAGCTCCGATGATTTTGCTGTGTTAAGAAGAATTTGTTGTGGGGATTGGCCCTACGCAGAGGAAGTCTCCACGCAATAACCTTGATATATTGGGTATTTTGGTTCGTCAAAATCCAAAATACTAAAACGATGTTTATTAACATTTTATAACATGCAAATTGATAAACATAAAACATGTTTGCATTGCAACTTTCCAATCCAAGAGGAAGATTCAAATGAAAACATTCAAAAGAAATAAACAGTAGTGAAAAACACACTTATAGGCGGTGACATTTACAATAACATTCAATCATTTCAGTTAATTATCATAAAACACAGTGCAACAATTTTGAACACAATGATTCTTCTAAAACAATAATCAAACAACAATGATAAATTAAGGGTGCAATAACAATGATGAACCGGGCAGTACAAACCCAAAAAAACTTCTATTTAACAAGATAAATTCAAATAGAATTTAATATTCAAGAAGTAACGAACGTTAAACATTTTACAGGTTGAATAAATGCGGAAAACTAAAGTAGTAAAAGACAAGGATTTAACGTGCTTCGGACCCTTTTTGGTCCTATGTGCACAGCAAAAACACCACCAGACTCACACGTTTTATTATGCTCAAAATAAACCAATTACAGGAGACAAACCAAAATCGCAATGCAATAAAAGGGAGAACACTTACATAGACGGACAGATTTCCACTATCCGGCGGTTCTCGATGCACAAGTTTTGAAACTCGCACGCATAAGTCTTGCCCCAAGAAATCCCCCTGATCTCTAGCTTTCCTCTGGATCTGGAAAACACGCACATAGGGGGATATATCAAGAAAATACAATTCAAGTAGTTCTGGTTCGATTCTTGCAAAATGTGCACAAACAACCTCTTTCATATTGGGCATGAAAAACGCCCACAGACTGCCAAAACAGAACCAGCAACAACACCCAATGATGCACACCTAGACATATCTAGACTTCACACAATCACCATGGGAAACTCCTTGTAGTGACCATGGAGCCTGTTGTAGTTTTCCAGCTTTTTTCCTCCAAAATCGAACAATGACAGGTTCCAACAAACCCTTGAATGGAAATACAAAGTAAAGTCTTTCGATGAAATATAAGGTTTGTGCGAAGAGATTCTAATTAGGCTGCATCAAGGCCATCAAAAAAATATGTATCCCGTGTTAATCTGGAACATGTGGGAGCCACTCCACTAGAACTCAAATCGCACTCGAAATATGGAAGAAATTGGCTGCTGGCCTCGGGGTCAATAATGATGCACGAAGGGCGTGAGAATCTTGGATCTCGATCTCTTCTTCCCAAAAGAACTCTACCACCTGCAGGTCTTGGAATAGTAAATTTTCTCCATAAATCTCAATCAGGAGCAGAAGTAGTGAGTAGACGATGCCTCATAGAGGGATCACTCAATGTGAAAACCCTTGCTCCCCTTGAATTCAAGATGCCAGGATCCGTTCTAGAATCACAGGTGACATGGGGAAGAGGAACTCTAGTGCGCACCCGCTATGGATTGATCCTATACAGCTGGTCAGGGAGACGCCTGAGGTCTCCTTTGAATAACCGCTCGCACCTGCAGTTCCACTAATCCTGTAAATATGGTCAATGCCCCAAATAGGAATAACAGAAAAGTTCCTACAAAACAGGAGTAATCTGAACCGCCCACGTGGAAGAAATATTGCCTGAAAGAAAAAAATACTTAGAAATTTTATATGGAAATTAAAATTAACAAATCTCCACCATTTTCATATAAAAATGATGACGTTATTTCACCTACTACCATCAATCTGGGCATTGTATCCTAAATAGGAAACCACTACAAGGGACGACACAAAATTTCTCCCAACATGTATCACAACAATACATGGCTCCAAAATTGAATGATATCTAAACATCTGCTAAACATGCGATCAATAAAACGATCGAAACATAAACAAAGAACATACCAACACTTACCTGAGTTGCACTCTAAGATGATGCTAAGCAAGAACTCAGACCAGCAAATCAAATGTTATAACAGGTACCCTGAAACAGCTCACCAGTGCCTACAGAACAATAACAAAACAGAGCAGTATCATCCTCACACAAAACCTGGAATGAAACAAAACATCTCAAGAATTCACAAAGAATACAACTAGGGAATAATACATGTCAGAGAAAACTAGCAGCAAAAGACACAAAGCTCAAAGAAATAAAATCACTCACTCTACCAGAATCTATGACTGACCCACAAAAACTCTCTACCAAAAGAGAAGACACTGCCTAAAACCAAGAAACCAAGAGAGTTTCCTGAAAACATGGTACCACTGCAAATCCCATGCAGTTCTAAGAGTCCTAAGGGAAAAATATAGACTCACTAGAACACTGGTGATCCAAGGGAAGCACGCTACCGACCAAGAAAACACATCTCGGTCTTGATTCCTAACGATATATAGGAACCACCTAATATCTCTAAAGAGATCCCAAAAGAAATGTCATGAAGCCCGATTCGTCACTGAAGCTATTCACATGACAATGTCACTATAAACACTTCCTTGGCCCAATCACCACTTGTAACGGGTCACAACATAGAGAAACTAGCCCAAAACTAGGACACACCAGAGGAACAAACTTAGAGCTAATTAACCACTCACTTTCCTAAGGCTAATGGCAGCAACAAGAGAAACATGTGGAAGGGAAGCATGCTTAGTAAATGAAACAACCAATGAAAGTATACACTTGATCCCAAAAGGCATATCAGGACCAAAGGACTATGAACTGTCAACATTAACACCTCAACATGCCGCTTGGACATTCGACATATACCACCATAAGATCCTCAACAAATGGATTCAGAATCTCCACCATAGGAGACGACCGCCTAAAAAAGGCCAAAAGGGGACATCCTCACACTAAAGGGAAACTACAACCACACATTAAGGTACTCCCAACCTCCAAAGATAACTCAAAGACGCAAGAACAAAAGGTTGGGAGCCAAATAGATTTTAAGGGAAAATAAGCCAATAAAGGGACACACATCCTAGTCTAGACATACTAGCAGCACATGGTTCCAGGGAAACCAAACATAACTGCTAAACAAGTTTGAACAATTTACAATGAATCTTGGTGATCAACCAAGTGACACTACACCCACAAGCAACCCAAACCTAAACACTAAACTCACTGTGGGACCATACCTGGAGCCAAACGGTCCAAAAGGATGTGGAAGATCACAACAGATGAAACATAAGCTCATCTTCTAGGAAAAACAGAGACACTAGAGATACAAGATCCTGCCAAATCATTACTGCTAACCGTCTCTCAAACATAGGAAAACCTCACCCAGATTCCATTCCATCCTCAAAACCATAGACACACATAGGCAGTAACTACCAAGAGGCATATTTGAGGTTCAGACATGCAAAGGAAAAAAATAAGGTAAACGAAGAGGAAACAAACAACCAGTAGTAGAATGAAATTACAACCGAATAGAGAAAACGACCTAGCTGAACTAAACAATCAAATCAAGCTAGAATAGGGAAAAGCCACTAGAAAATCATTTGAAAGAAAGGAACAATCAGTTTCAAATTTTAACAGAGAAAAACATAAACCGAATTAGGCTCGGATACCACTTTGTTGTGGGTAGTGCCAGCGCGCGAGAAGTAGTCCCCATGCAATAGCCCGGATCTATTGGACGTTTTGGTTCATCAAAATTTGAAATTCTAAAATGATGGTTATTAATAGTTTATAACATTAGATTTGATAAACATAAAACATGTTTTCATTGCGAATCTCTAATCAAAGAAGAATATTCAAATGAAAATATTCAAATGAAATCAACAGTAGTTAAAAACACACTGATAGGCAGTGACATTTACAAAAACATTCATGCATTGTAGATAATTCTCATAAAACAGAATGCAACAATTCTGAACACATTGATTCATCTAAAACCAGAATAAAAAAACAACAAGAAATTAAGGTTGCAATAGATATGATGAACCAGGCATGACAAAGCCCAAAACAGCTTCTATTTAACATGATAAACTCAATAAGAATTTAATATTCATGAAGTAACGAACGTTCAGCATTTTACAGGTCGAATAAATGTGGAAAATTAAAGAAATAAAAGATACACGGATTTAATGTGCTTAGAACCTTTTTTGGTCCTACATGCAAGACAAAAACACCACCCGTCTCACACATTTTATTATGATCAAAATAAAACAATTAAAAGAGACAAACCATAATAGCAAAGCAATAAAGGTAGAAAAATTACATAGCCTGACACATTACAACTGTCCGGCGGTTCTCGATGCACTGGTTTAAAAACACGAGCGCACAAGGCTTTCCCCTAGAAATCCCCATGATCTCTAGCAATCCTCTTGATTTGATAAACATGCATGCAGGAGGGATATATCAGGAAAATAGACTGCAAGAAAAGGTGGTTCTGATTCTGGAAAATGACCACAAACAGCCTCCTTCTTACTGGACATGCAAAATGCTCTCACACAGCACAAACAAAACTAGCAACAAAATAAAAACGATGCAAAAACGACACATCTCGACTTCAACCAATCATCATGGGAAACTCCTTAATTCCGGTAACCAAGGTGCCAGTTGCATATTTCCAACTTGGTTTCTCCAAAATCAAATACTGAAAAGATCCAAAAAACCCTTGAATATAAATACAAACTTAAATATTCTGAGAAAATATAAGGGTTGTGCAAAGAGATTTTGATCAGGCAACATCAAGGCTGTCTACAAATAGGTATCCCACATAAATTCCGATCATGTGGGAGCCACTCCACCGAAACTCATATCACACATGAAAGATGCAAGAAAAGGGATGATGGACTCAGGGTCAAGAATCACACACGAATGGTGTGACCAGCCTGGATCTGGATCTCTTCTTCCCAAATGAACTCTACCACCTGTAGATCTTGGAACCCTAAAGTTTCTACATAAATTTCAACTGTGGGATGGAGGAGAGAGTCAAAGACGCCTTGTATATGGATTGCTCGATTTGGAAACCCTTGCTCCCCTTGAACACATGATGCTAGGATCTGTTCTGGAATCACAATCGACTTGGAGAAGAGAAACAGGGGTGTGCGTCCACTGTGGATTGATCCTAGAAAGCTAGTGGGGGAGACGCCCAAGGTCTCCATTGAAGAACCATTCATGACCGTAGTTCCACCAATCCTATAAATATGGTCAATACCTGAAATAGGCAAAAAAAAGTGCATGCATAACAGGAGTATTTTGAAGCGACCATGTGGAAGAAATAATGTGTGAAAGAGAAACAAATATTGAGTAATTTGATATTGAAATTAAAATTAACAAAATGAAGCACTAAAATGGAGAAGGAGAGGTTCCATGAAGCATATGTGAAAAAATTGAAATCATTTCAATCCTTAAGAAAAGTATATATATATTTATATTTGGTGTATTTTTCTGTGAAGGATATAGAAAACTCAAGCATTATAACACTCGAGGGATGATCTTGATAGTGTATATCATACACTATTCTTTGCGAAGAAGTAGAGTCATGAATACTTTCATGTGTAGTTAGTTTACTTGGAATAAATATATGCATGTTTAAAGAATGCAAGCTATTCATGAAGGAGTATTAACATGATACATCTAGTTAATGAATTAAAAAAGTGTGAATAATATGTGTGTGTGAATGTTTTGAGAAAGACTCAAACATTGAGAAAATAGTATACAGTTTCTACAGGCCCCCATGCACACAAATGCATTGAGTATCAGTTAGTGGATAGTGTGAGTATAAAGAAAAATAATCGGGACTGTGGGATGTGATTGTGAAAGTGAACATTGTGTGTGTTAGGGTGAGCATGAAATAAATATTTACATGTCCATGAAATATTGTTGAAATAAGGAAATATGAATAAATAAGTTGATAAGACCATGAAATATACTTTATATGTTCATGAAGATTGATGAAACACACATGCAATTTAAATTACATAATCAATGTGTAGTGATTTGATATTTATGTAGGTATCCTTTTTATATTATATTTTTAGTATTTTTTTCGAGTTTTCAGTGTTCAGTGAGGTTGGTTCTTATATAGATGAAATAATTCTTGCATGTGTAGTGTTGTGTTGAGGTAGCTTATTATATACATTGATCAGATATTATTTGAGCAACGTTAGCATCAATGCAAATGTACTTGAATTGTACACAAGCCAGTTTGACCAACAATATTGTGTTTGATGATCGTCAATTGCTCTTTTGATAGTGTATCAAGACATATATTGTTGCAGGCTATAGTGGGGGGGGGGGCTAACTAATTGTTGAATATTGTGATTGGTCGGTCTAAACAATTACTACGATGAATGTGTAGTCGGTGGGTCTAACCAATTTTTGAATGATGATTGGAACAATGGGGCATAACCAATTTTTAATTTCGGGATTTACCCATTTACTATTGTAATCACTTTCCGATATAGTGGAGAATCATTGTTGGGGGGTGGGTCAAAACATCATGAAATGGAGTTGGTCTTTGTACCAAACCTTTTAAATCCCTATGTGTTGTGACTTCTTTGTTGTTATTGCTTGCAGGTTGATGCATCATATTACAGAAGAGGGGTCGAGACTTTAATTGATCATATAGGCTTTATTGAATGAAAAATTATTTCTAAAAATAGTGTACCTCTCATTCACCCCCCCCCCTTCTGTGATATCTAACCAGTCATTGGAAACATCAATTGTTATTAGAGGATAAAGTAATCTTTGTATATCAACAAAATTTACTAAGAAATAGTGAATTTGAATTCAGTGAGTAGCTGAGGAATTCCAAATTTTGATGGCATGAACTACTATAGTTGGAGGAATAAGTTGCTTCATAGCCTTCAATATCTTGGCATATAAGTGACAGATGAAAAAAGTTGTTTTCCCTCCTATAAATGGATATGTTTCATTGACTCAAGATGAAAAAAATATATAATTTCAGTGAAAGGATCATAATACAATATTTATGGATTTATCAGAAAATGTATTCACAAAAGTGATTGTTCTCAAAACTACCATGGAGATCTGGGATAAACTAAGAAAAAGTTATGAAAGATATCATAAAGTCAGAGAAGCTTAGTCAAAAATATGTAGAATCAAGTTCAAAGATATCAAAATGAACGATGATAAAAATATTGATGACTAATTTAGAAGTTTATATGAAATTTTCTGCAATATTAGAGGTTTTGGTGAGAAGCTGGATGATTATACTATTATGAAGTGTCATATGAGAAATTTTTTCAGATATATTCAACTCAAAGGTTTCTACACTAGAAGAGATAGAAGATCAATCATTGGATGACCATCATAATACTCTTATATCTTATGAAATGATAAATGTTCCAGCATTCCTGAAAAAAGAAATATATGAGATGGAATTTGAATCCATGAGAAAATGTAAAAGTAAAATCAACGAAGAACAAGAATCAAGTGATTCTGATGATAATGAAGTTTAATAGGACATCAGACAAATGACAGAATTATTTACAAGAATGTTCAAAATGGGAAGATGGAAAGAAAATAGAAAAAAACAACCAATGTGATGGAATTGTCACAAATGTTTTCATTTTGCTATAAATTTTCCAAAGAAGAAGGTTGATGTCACAGACTCGTATAAAGAGGATAAGAAGTATTAGGAAAGGAAGGTTAATAACCACAAGAAGTGGTTTACTTCCACAAATATAAATATGTTGAGTAGAGAAATGGATGAATTTACGTTATCAATTAGATAGTCAGAAGGTGGAATATATTCTATGAATCAAATGTGATTTATTGGAAAATTCGAGAAATATAGAGACTCAGTCGAAGGTGATAAAGGCGATGATAGAAATGATTTGGAATGGATGTTAAAAATGAATATGGAAGCTACTCCTGTGGAAAATATGAAACTCCATATTGAAAAGAAAAAACTAAAGAAATAATTGATAGTATCACCTTTGAGAATAAAGAGTGTGTCAAGAAATAGGAGATTCTTCTTAATGAGATAATAGAAAAAAAGAATAAGATAATTGAGCTAAAAGGAATACTAAAATTTGTTGGAAAGAAATATATTTACATGGAATACTCAAAAGTCATTCCAAAGATTAAACAAAACCATTTGAAATTTGATGAATTTGTGAAAATCGTGAAAGATCTTGAAGACTGACTTGTAAAAGAGTAATAATTATCTAAGATGCAATCTATGTTCCTTATAGCTCAAATGGACTTGAAAAATATGGAATAAGGCTTCACCAAATATGTTGAGATTGAGGGTGAATAATCAAAAGATGATGAGAAGAAGGGTTTAGAGAAAAAAGTTGATTTTAAACCAAATGAATTAAAACGTATATTTGTTATTTCTAACAATGTTGATCTGAAAGGCAAGGCTGAATCTTACTATCCCAAAATAACAAATGACAAAACATTTTTTAAAAATAAGAATGTACTAATTCGACCAGAAGATTTCATTCTAAAAATATACATTCACATTTTGTGAAAAACAACAAATACAATCTTTAGAGATGAATTTCTATCAATATAGAATATTGTGGTTTAGAGAATTCTGTTGGTGTTGTGCAGTGTTTGTTGATAGATATTATTCATGTAGGTATTATATGTCACTGCCAAGGAGGAGGCATGAATCAAGGGGTTGTAACGCTGAGCAGATGAGGTCAGATCATCTGAAAAAGAATACTATGATCACGGCTTATTCTAAACAATTAATGAAGAATTTATATGAATGTTTAAATGAAATCTATGGTGGATGAAATCAAGAAGGTCAGAAGGATAAGAAATTCAAATTTTGTTCATTAATTGTGATTCCTCATAAATGAATATAAGAATAGAAGTTAGATAGTGAAGAAAGTTACAATCACCAATGAATTATGTGAGAAACTGAAACAATTTGAAAAATATCATAAGCTTGTTAGAGAAAAATAAAATCAAGTGGTGACATATGAAGAAATTAATGATGATGAGGAGACAACTACAAATGATGACTTGAAAAATCTGAACCGTGAAAGGTGTGGAAAATTGGGCATCACACAAACCATTGCATGATTCTTCTAACAACCATAGAGATAAATGAGAAACTTTTTAAATCAGAGTTTAAAACGATGAATGGAAAAGAATGTTTGAGAGGAAGCTCTCATCCTAAGCGATATTTATAAGGAACAAATAGGTTCCTCGTTATTGCCTTATATAAATGCTTTAGTACTAACATGTAGGGAATTGAAGGAGATGGACGCATCCCTTGAGGGGGGGTATAAATGATTTGAAGCTGTCAAATGTTCAAAATTATTTGAAAATTATGACCAGTCTCATATTTTTAATATGAATTTAAAAGGGGAATATATTTTTTTTCACTTGAACTTCCTAGTTTGTTTGTCGAGATGTGTCCAAAAAAATCTCCAAGCAATCTGGTTCTAATTTTTTTCAAGGGTGATGCTGTTGAAACAATGTTCACAAAGGTATCACATTATAGAATTTGAATATATTTGATGCTTAGGTGACATTCCTCTTGATTGCTACACCAGGCTTGCGCATGAAGACATGGATTTGAATAATGGAAATCTCATTGCTTTTGTGGAGTGACGTTTAATTTTGCTATAAAAATTGAAGTTGAAAACAAATTGCTTGATGTTTGAACTCCTAAACCTACATTTGTATTCATTGATATAATGGGGTGGAAGAAATGTAATCATATTGAAATCATTTGAGTTTTGACAAAAAATAAAAAAAAGGGATTGAAGTGTAGTGAATTGCATTTGTTGTCAATGAGTGTCTGATGAAGTTTTCAATATGATTTTAGGTTTTAAATGTGATGATTGTAGAGATGGTATCAAAGTTCCAAAGACATGTTTCTGAGGTTAGAAGCAATTTTTACAACATCAAAATAATTGCAAGAAACAAGAGTTGGAATTTAATTTGAAGAAATGAATTGGAAGAAACAAGAGTTGGAATTTAATTAGAAGAAATAAGAAGAGATGGGTAATTTTGATTATCATTTTTCATGAGTGTCTGAGTATGATTTTTAAGCTTGTTAGCTTAAGGAGCCTGCCCAGGACCCTTGCACGAGGCATTGGCAGCGGATGTAAGGAGAGAGTAGTGAACTAAATATTTGAAGCTTACTTTAGGACTTGTATTCAATGGAGCAGAAAATCGACTCGCGTTTGGATGCGTGAATTGGTTTTAGAAAGTAACTGTACCTCTGAGAGAACTTCTGCCATTCAATCTGCACATCTGATCATCCTAGCCGCCAGATCTTCTTCAGATATCTTCGATTGCGTCGTCTTCTCCAACAAGCCATCGAAGGAGGACTGTTCATCGGAGGAGCTCCATTGCTACATCATTATAAGGTTTAGTCGAGTCGTCCGATCATCATTTCAACATTCTGGAAATCCGAACATGATCGAAATGAGAAGAATATTTCATCGGATCAAACCGATGCTATGAAATGTATACGAAATTACTGTTTTCTCGATGACAGTGAGATCTTGCGAAGCAAGAACTGAGAATTGGTAAGGGAGATTATGTGCATATGATTCATTCTTGTTTAATTCTTCATGTTCACATTAAGGTTTTGCGTAACGATATTAAGAACTAACATTCCCTTGAATATGTTCTGCAAAGGAGATTGACGCACCGCAATGCTCAAGGAGAGACTGCGTGCAATTTTTGTGAAGGCACTGTGAAGCTGATTGAAGAACTCATTCACAAAGTCGAATCTTGGAGTTATGCTTACTGGTTATGTGATGAATACTAGTATACATGAATGATAAGAAGTTGAGCTCCTGTGATTTTTTTTTTTTCTGAAGAAGACAGAAGCACAACAAGGGATAAGAAGAGGTTCCGCAAAGCATATGGGATAAAACTGCAAGCATTTATTTCCTTCTGCAAAGTACACAGAGACTTCACGTACTATTTGCTGAAGGATATAGAAAACTCGTGAATTCTCATACTCGAGTAAAGATCTTGACACTGTATATCATAAAATGTTCTTTGCAAAGGAGAGTCGTGCATTCTGTCATGTTCACTTAGTTTACATGGAATAAATATATGTGTGGTTAAAGAAGGCATATTATGCTTGAAGGAGTCTTCACATGATACACAAAGTGAAGGAATTAAAAAAAGTGTGAACAGTATGTGTCTCTGAAGGTTTGGAAAGGGACGCATATATTGAAAAAATAGTATACATTATATGCAGGCCTCCATGCATACACATGCGTGAAGTATCAATTAGTGAAATGTGTGTGTATGAAGAAAAATACTTGAGGTTGTGTGAAGTGATTGGGCAAGTGATACTTGTGTGTGTTAGGGTGAGAATGGAACAAATATTTACATGCATGTGAAATATTATTTACATGAGGAAATATGCATACATAAATTGACAACACCATATAGTTTAATTTATATATTCACTAAACCATTAAATTCTCAAAGGATAAATTACATCACACATGAACTAGGAATGATAAATCATAAGTAGAATGTTTACAGTCTCAAACTTACTGTTTCAAACTTACTGTCTCACACTTGATGTTTCACACCTTACTGTTTCAGGATTTGTGGTTTCACAAGTCATTGTCTTATTATTGCTATCTAACTTTCACGGTTTCACAAGTTATTATCCTAAAGTTAGCGTCTCATGTTTACGGTCTCACAGTCGCTGTCTCTCGGTTACTGTCTTGCACTTACAGTCTCAAATGATACGGTTGCATCGTTTGGAGTCACACTGTAAGGATGACACCATGACAACCTATTCCGGTCTCATCGCAAAGACTCAGTTTTCTATTTTCATTAATTTTATTTCCCGTATCACTGTGTTGATTATCTTATTGTATCTATGACCTGATTTTGAATTTGCAACTCTTGAAATCACTAAATGAAAAAATCCCAATATCTTTCACTCTTTTCTTCACTCGTGTTCTCTTCTCTCAAAACCGAAACACCTCTCTTTCAAACTGTAAGTCCTCTTTCAACCAATCAACTCTCTAGAACCCACGTTGAATGCCCGAAATGAAGCACTTGTCTTCATCAACTCTTTAGAAGCGCAGATCTCTGCAGAAAGTGAAAAGGGCACCGAATGTTACGCTCGAAGGACCGTTGAATCTGAATCTTGCTGAATAAATAGTAGTACCTAAAAAGGATGTCTATCTCAAGTGGTTGCTGAAAAGCAAGTCACAAGTTTTTAAATTACTGGAATAGCAGGGACGACAGAACTGTTTCACAAAAGAGAAAATTATAATTTATCAAAAACTCGTTTCTCAGTTTTATTAGTATGTCCAGTTTTCATTCGATACTAAATATGGTTTTGTTGCCATAAGTTGGATTAATGGTCAAAGGTGTACCTTTTCTTCGAGGTTATGGGCTAGCTGCATAGGGATACCTCATGGTTGAATATTTGAGGACTACCAGAGAAGTCCTCCTCCACCGAGTGACATTCTTGTCTTAGAAATGGCACTTTGAAGTCTGACTGGAAAAATGAAAAAAAGACGGGCAATCGAAGCTGAGTTGGATGGTGAAACAAGGTTGCTATTTAAGTTTATCCAGAATATTATTATTCCAAGGAAATGGGATTTTTCAACTCTTAAGTATCAAGATGTATTTCTTATACATATTCTGAAAAATGGTACAAGATTATTCACTGTAAGTATATTATACTCCACATGTGTGAATTGATTAAGGCAACTTTAAAGTTTTTCTCCTTGTTCTATTCAAGATTAATCTCTGCAATTCTGTCTAGTAATGGGGTGGTTGGCCTGAATGAAGTAGTAATTAAAAATTATGAGTTCTGTATCTCAAAGGATACAGTCAGATGGATGAAAATAAGCTGGAATCCTTAGAAAACGTCTTGTGTGGAGGACAATGAAAGCTTGTATGAAATGTTTAATCTAGTTGAGAATCCTTCAAGACCTATGAATATATCTGATCCTGGTTTCGAACCAGATGAAGTTGTTGATTATTCTGATGATGATGATGAAGAGGAAGTTGTTGCAGATAAGGAAGGAACTGTCTTAGACAAAGAAGAAAATGGTCTACCAGCTCCAGAAAAGGTATTTGAAAAGGATGTACCTGTTACTGAAAGAACTATAGATTCAAATGGAAGAAGCTGCTTCTAGAAAATAATATACTACTAGTGTAAAAGAAAAAGTTGTTCCCAAGGAGCACATAGAAGAAGAACCTGCAATTGAGGAAGAGGCTATTGTGGGAGAACATTTAGAGGAACAAGCATATCCTGAAATTATCCTATCTGCTGAGGAAAGAATGGAACATGCCTTTCTGCTGGCTATAAAGGAAATGAGAGAGCCTATTAGAGATAAAAATTTAGAAACAGTTCAAGGGACTGAATCTCGTTGTCCTATAAGAGATGCACCTGTTGAGGGGGAGAAGCACCCTAGTCTAGAAAGTGTTCAAGTTCCCAATCATGTTGATCAAATCACTGCAGATAGATGGTACAAGTTTCCTAGATACTTTGACGTAGAAAATACCTAAGAGGCCTCAGTTAAAGGCATAGACCTTCCCACTGTGTGTCAATTGATACCATTTTCTGTTCTAGAAGTAATCCTTGCTAATGAGCCCGCACCTATCTCATCTCATGTTCCTGAACCTATTCAAGACCCTTTTGTTTCTGTGAGTCACAGTGATCTAAAAGCTTTTGGAGATGCACTGTTTGGTTTATTTGAAAATATCATGAACTCACATCCTTCTCCTTTTGAAAATCTTAGTGAAAGAGATGTTGTCTTGCTGTTATAGAAAATCATATGGAAAATTCAACCAAAAATGCTTCAGGAAATACATGAAGTTATAATTGAGAACAAGCAGTCGAGTGATGAGGTGAAGTCTCTCAAATATATGGGTTAAGATATGCAAAAAGAGTAGAAAACTAGACTAGCTTCTACTTCTCATCCTATTGAGGATGTTAGTGATCAGATTCCACAGAAATTTGCATCTCTGATTCAACCAAACATGACTTCAATTTAGGAAAAATTGGATGAGATAAACATCAAGATAGTTAATGAGATATGTGATCTTGTTTTTGGTCTTAACAAGATGACTGATGAGTACAGGCAATGTCTGCAGAATGTTCTAAATCAAATTAATTCTCCCACTTCAACCGTTACAGCTTCCAATGCCTCTGGACAATCATTTCAACCAATAGAAAGTGATCTGATCAGAAATATTGTTAAATAAGAACTTCAATCAATGATAAATTTTTTTGACAAGGAAAGTTTATCTCCAGTCATCAAGAATAGTGACGTTGTACTTGACTTAGTAAGTATACACTCAAATATTGACAATGATGCTCAAGAAGAAATTACTAAGAAAGTGGATTTCTATTTTAAAAGTACTTTCTCTAAGCTTGATATGACCTATCGTTTCAAATATATTGTAGAGAATTTAAAAATTCCTCCTGTCAATCAAGTCTTCAAGACTCATGTCCAAATGCTGAATGATTTAACTCTTATGTTGGACAAGTTTATGGCGAACTAAGATGATTTCGAGAAAGCCATGTAGTGTGGGGGTGAGATCATTACTGATTTCATTCAATTGTTGAAGCCTTATCTTTTTGTGCGAAGCACTACCATTTTTGATCCTATAGCTGCACCTTTGAGGCCTAGTTCAACTCCTTCATCATCCTCTGCTTTTACTTCTGCCTCTATATTTGTATCTCAGGCTCTGAGCTAGATTATACCTATTATTGTTGACCAATTCTTGTCTCGGTCTTCAAGAAAACCCACACTGGCGTCTTCTATTTTTGAAGGGATCCATCTTCTTTCTTTGATAGATGGCTCAATCCCTTCTTTAACCTCTACTTCTACTCTTGGGGCTCCTCCCGAGGCTTCTTCCAAGGGAAAAGAGATGATTTATGACCCTAAAAAGAAGTGAAGGATGTATTTTTGATAGGGATGTTTTGTATTTTTTCCTCATGATTGTAATTACCACTATCTATTTATCCAATGAAAATGTGCACAATTGTAGTTTGTTCACTTACTTACCTTCATTCCATGTTAATTTTATTTTTCTTATATTTTTTATAATCCTAAAAGGAGGAGAAAGAATAATAAGAACATACATCTAACTCCTATCTTTTGTGATCATAAAAAAGGGGGATATTGTAGGACTCCTCGGGTTTTAATCATGTTTTAATGATCACAAATCCTATTACCCTTGTTTAATCTTTTTCAAATCATATGTATCAATGGTTGGTTTCTCTATGATTTAACGTTTAAAAAAGATGATATAAACATTCACAATATAAAGATTCAGAATCTGATACATCATGATTGAATATTGTAAACTAAATTTATTTTTTTTTCTTTGATGTTTTGTTATATTAATACTTATGTCTAATTCATTCGGTGAATATTATTTCTTAAGACATATTTACAGATATTTGGCTAAGTCTGAAAAACCGTATGTCTTCCATGAGTTCTAGATTTTGGAAAAGTCCCTGACACCGTAACCTAGAGACCATGACCCAGACACCGTGACCCAGACACCGTGACTGAGTCACTGTAACTAGTTTCATATTTCATAATGTCTGCGACACCGGTTCCTTTCTACCATCAGTAATACACCATTCAATGTTTTGAAAAATGACTAGAAATCGTTAGATGAGACATCATGACCCTGTCACCACATGTATGCTACCGATTCCTGATCTCAATGAAACTGTGGCATCATGACTGTCTCACCGCTCAATGGAAATGAAGAAGTCATCATTTCCTGGTGATACCGTTTGAAGACATACTATGAAACCATTCATTAATCTGTTTTTTCGTTTTCAATTTAATTTCTAATGGAAATATTTGAGTCATTTAATGGAACTATCATAATTAATGTTTATTAATAGACATGTCACCTCACAGTATGAGGTACGAGGTGCAGAATACATGAATATTATCGGCTCCAACATGAATAACCTTAATTAAAAAAAAATAATAAAATCTTGGCTGCTAGAAGAAGAGGAATTGAGATGTGTGAGCGTTTGAAAAGTGAACTCATGCATGCAACTACATACTACTGAAGAACACATGAAGCACTATCAACCCTTGAAGGCTGAAGTTTCGTAGACCAGAGCCTCAAACATCTTCACAGTACCAACTCAATGAAGAACATGAGAAACATAGATTACCTTATGAAATTTGAAACCCAAGCACCATACTTGTGATACTCTATTGTTCACAAGAGGACTCGATATTTGCGTATGCTTAATCCTACATGTCCAAAGCTACATAGAGAAACACTCAGAGAAGTTCTAATCCATTCTCATCATCCTTTCTCTATTGTGTGCTGTTTTTATATTTCGAGTAGTGTGTGGGTGTCTGAATTAAAACACACATTGTCTCATATATAAAACTAAAGAATATAAGATATCATTTCCCTCACATAATTTTACATCTATTTACTCCCACAGATAAATGTGGATGTGGTCCTTGTGTGACCTGTTAGCTTATACTGATAAAGAATAGTGGAAGAGGTCGTGTGACCTTGACAGTCATGTGTACTGTTGTTTACCTCGATCCCGGTTGTGGATAATGTTTATTAATATAAACTACTTTGTGTTAGGTGATCACCAAGTAGAGTGGATAAGGTCTCGTCTTATGACTGAACTACTTGTCTTATCCACTGTGTGTTTCTATTTAGACTTTCTCTGCTTTACTTTATATTTCAGAAAACAAAATTTTTCTTTGATAGTTATTATTGGATTCATGTTATAACTATTTTTCCCTATTAAAGTAGCTTCAAAAGTTGTATCAATAACTCACATTGATATTACTGAGAATTAATCAATCTTATGAGAAGTTATTTGAATAGTCAAACTATTATAAAGGTATTAACTTGATTAACTTGACTATATTCATTTTTAGGGAATCTCTTTAAGTGTACTTTTTAATAGAAATTGTTATAGATACTCAACTCACACCCTCGTGATTGATTTACTCCGACCAACATTATATGATATGGTCGATGAATATCAATAGGTACTTTTTGACAATGAAACTCATCAACTAAATAACATTGGATTTTTTTCCTAGCAATATTGAAATAATAGAACATTAAATATAGGTTCAAAATGCAGCACTCATTTCAATAGAGTTTGATAACAATAATGATAAGGAATATGAATTTAATTGAATGTATAAATTGGCAACGAAATAATATTAAAATTTATTATACATAGGGTTTTCATACATATATACATTATTATATTTTTTTCTTTAAAAATATTTTTGTTTTTATTTTTTATAAAATTAATATATATGAACTATTTGATTTGTAAGAATGCAAAGAAAAAAATTCTATTTCTTAGCTGATTAGTATCCCAGATCACAACACGTCTTCCATCAGCTTTAGTCTATCTGAGTGATTCCATTATACTTGAGAATTCTAGAGAGTCATTTGTTTCCCCATATGTTGTCGGTATCCAGTCATCCAATTCACCTATGATGAGGAAGCATTTGGTCACCCCTCTATTTAAGAAATATTAGTGAATTCCCATTACTTGTATGTATGCCATTGTTTAAAAAACTATATAGTTTAATAATTTTTTAATGAATTTTTCAAATAGTTAATTATACAAATACAATGTATATAAATATAAACATGATAGATGAATGGGACCCAATGGAATTTAAGATTATCATTCAATTTGATGAGTTTGAGGTTCCTACTAGTACAACATCAGAATTAATTGAAAGATTATTGGGTATAATGGTTGTGAGATTGTGAGGCATTCCATTAATTATAAATAATAGAGACAAATTTCCACAATTTAAAAAAATGAGGTCTTTGATAACCATGTAAAGGTAATATTAATTTAATATAAATTGATAGGAAATTTAATAGACATTAGTAAAATTTTGTAATATATTTATAAGGAGATATGTTTTTTATATTTAGATGTTTTTTCATTTTGATTCCCCTTACTCCATTTCATGTCCATGGACTCTAAATTAATTTGGAATGAAATGGAGATATTTTAAAAAGAGATTATGGAACGTCCTTAATGAAACATCTACGAGCTCATGAGAACTATATATGAATGTTCCTAGAGGCATTTTCATGATAAATAGAAGTGGTTTTTCAATATTAATAGAGATTAATCTCATGAGGTAATTGCAAATTTTAATGTATCTTAATAACATAAACACACTAAAATTGAAATTTTTATTAGTGTTACTATTATCTGTATGAATTATCTACAAAATACTATGACTATTGAGAAATATGCCAATAATCGTATCACTAGGTCTCTATGTTTTTTGAGAAAAATGGTAAAATTTTATTTTATCTATTAGTATTTATATCATTTTATTTTATGTCAACGTTTTTTCTATCTTTTTTCTATTTTTTTATAAATTATAATGAATTTTGTCACTCTATTGGCCAAAAAGAGATGTGTTTTAATTTGAATAGGTATCTTGATGGTAGTTTTAGTAAATGACAACACCAAAGATGGTGGAGTAAGTATTTTTCGCAACTTTTTCTTGTTATTTCATTACTTTAAAAACAAAATGATGAAAAATATATTATAACAACAAATAATCCTTAAAATTAATGGCTACATGGATCAAATGACGTCAATTGTTTTTATCCTTCTATCTGGCCCCAATTAATTGGGTTTAAGGCTTTTTTATTGTTATATTTTATTTTTTGTTATTATGTTTTTATATTAATCAAATAACAATAAAAAGTAATGAAAAATTTATTAATTATATTTTATTTTTATGTTAAAACAATTTGAAAAATATTTGTTAATATTTTAATATTAATAGGTTGATATTATTGATGTTTTTGATGTGAAACCATTATAATAATTATCATTTCTAAAGAACAATGTGGTGGAAATCAAAATAGGGAAGGAGCATCCTAGACAGGTATGGGGGACGAGATCTAGGCCCACTCTATCAGCTATATTTGTTGGTCATCATAATAAATTAAAAATACACCAAATAGGGGGTTGAAATGTGTCATTGATCACGAATACTAAAGATTAATTTAATGGCTGAATGAAAAAGTTCCAGAACAAGACACTTCTAGGAAAACACAAGATCACTTGTGATCAACATATGAAAATGTTTTAGTTTCTATATTTTAGAAAATAATTGGCATGATCCCCAAGGAAATTTCCAACCATATAGCTCATCCTATTGACTTAAATTCTAAATTCCATAGACCATTCATACTTTTTCAAATAACACATACAACTTCCATAAATAAAACAAAAATGACAGTTTTATGTTGAAAACTCACACTTCGAGTCATACAGACCACATCATATACTAGATTGAAATTTTTTTGATTCTTACATGTCAAAAATTAATTAAGGATCGTTATCATAATTTTTTAAAATAGTTCGAGCTTGTTTACTCAGTTTTGACTCTGAAAATAGTTGTTAAAGGTACCAAATCCATTAAAAATATTTGTTAGGGGGACAATACCAATAAAATGACATCGTATTTCCTTGAAATCATAGGACAACAACCCTATATTTATTTGTAAAATATAGGAACTAACGACATGTTATTATGAGTTACAATTTTCCCGTTTTTTCCATAAACACATGTTTAAAGTTTTAAAATAGTAAAACATGTTTATAAGAGTACAAAGAATAGAAAATGACCACATTTTGATGTGAAATATTGGGAAAATAGAAATTGAGTTATTTTTTATGTGTATGCATAGAAATCATGACCATAAAACTAGTTTTGTGGTTTTATTGTCTCAGTGAATTGTTTTTAAAGGTACCAATTACTTTAAAAATGTGTGCTGGGAAGTCAAAACAAGTATAATGATGTCATATTTTCACAAAATCATAGGAAAAAGGTCGTAGATTGATTTTTTAATGTTAGAACCAAAAGAACATCATTATTGTTTTCCTATGATACATAGAAATGTGTATTTAGTGCATTAAAACACAATAAAATGTGTGTAATGGTAAAAACAATATATAACTACCTCATATTAAATTGAAACTTTGGGAAAATCACTTTTGAGTTATTTTTTAAAGCCATCCTTAGACAACATTTTAATCCGATTTGTAGTGTAGTCGGAATTACTAGGTAAACATTTTTTAAGGGTACAAAAACCATTAAAAACATGTGTCAGGGGTCAAGACAATGTAAATGATGTTTCATTTCTCTGAAATCAAGGGACAATGTCCAATGATTTGTTTTCAAAATTTAGGAACCCACGACTTATCGTTCCTAGTTATGGGTTGTTCTGAATGTCTGTAAATCTATTTTTCCTATTTTAAAACACAAAAACATGCATGTAAAAGTTAAAACCATATAAATAGACCATATATTTATTTTAGATAATGGTACAGCCAATGTTGAGTTATTTTTAACATGTAATCATGGACAACACATCAATCAGATGTGTGGCGTGGTCAAGATGACTCCATAAACTATTTTTAATGGTACCAAAACCATTAAAATAATGATTTAGAGTGTCAAATTCGGAAAATGATGAAATAAATCCATTAATTAGATTACAATGCTTGTATATTTATATTTGAAATTTAGTAACTGACATAACACCATTTTGAGTTACTATTTACCCGGGATGCCCCTAAAGAAGTTTTTTAATATTAAAACAAAAAAGCATTTGTGTAATGGTAAAAAAACATATAAAAAACCTTAGATTGATGTATAATCATGATACAACCAGTGCTCAATTATATTTTAAGTGTAACGCAAACAACACATCTGTTCGACGTGTATTGTGGCCAGAATGACTCAATAATCATTTTTAACTGAAAAAGTATTTAAAAACTTATATTGGGTGTCCAAACCAAGAAAATGCAATTCGATTTCCCTAAAATCAGATGAAAATACTATTAGACTTATTTTTAAAATATAATAACTAAAAAATTATCATTTGATTTACAGTTTTTCAAGGATATTTGTGAACACTATTTTAGTGTCTTAAAACAACAAAACATGCATTTCATGGTCAATACCATAGAAAAAAGTATCACATTGACGTGAAATTCTGGGAAACCCACAATTTAGTTATATTTTGAATATACTAAATGTTTTTAAATCACGTTATTTTAAAAAAAATTATTAAGTCTATTTCTTATAACCTTACTGTTGATTTAAAAAATAACTATACTATTATATACTTATCCATTTTAAATTTCAAGTATTGAATCATAGCTTAAACAGGAACGTGTAAAATTTTAAAGTGTTTTTAATTATATATTATTTTTTTTATATTGATAATTTTTTTATTAACAAAATATCAAATATTATAGCAAAAATTCTTATGATATTATGTAATTTTGTCTTTCACATTTTCTATTAAATGTTCTAGTTTTTATTGTAGCTGACAAATTCCAGTAGTAGGAAGGTGGCTACCCATTTTAATCCATTAAATTATTCATAAGGTACTTTTGATGGTTCTTATTTTTTCAAGTATGTTTAAATTTAATCAATTATTCTACTATAATTATCATTATGATGATCAGTTTTAATTTTTGTCTTCTTTTTTGTTATAGTTGAGGAGATGATATGGTTTTTTCCAGTTGATTAGATGAAACGGAGGTAGAAAGATGTAGTATATGTCATGGGATTGATTTATATCGGCCATGATTTATTGCAGGACATATTTAATATGTGTATATTGATTATTGAGGTATGTGTTGACCAAAGTTATCAATTGACTAATGTAATGGTGACTGCGGTTTTAGTGACTACGGATGTATGTATATCATGGATGTATGTTATATGAATGATGGGTTTACTATGTATGTAATTTTTATATTATTTCATTTCATGGTTTTTAATTTTTTTATAAATTTCTAAAATATTTAATCAGCGGTAGTTTATGTTAACTGCCACTAAACATAACTGCCACTAAATATATTAGTGGTCGTTATGATCAATTTATGTTTTTTCTTTTTTCATTAATTGTTTTTAAAGAAACCCACTGATAAATAAAATAGAAACATCTACTAAATACTCAATAATCTACATATAAAAAAATAACTTCAAAAACAATAACTAATTCTAAATGATTACCAAATGTGAAATACATTGTGGTTTTATTAAATAGGGTTAAACAGTTTAAAAGTGGTTAAAACTACCACCCGTATCAAAAATAACCACTACTACTACCTCCATTATTTTAGTGTGAAATGGAAATAATGATTATATATATATATTTATTATTATTATTATTAGTTTTTGAAGCACCTAAATTAAATAATATTGATTATTTTATAAAAAAATTCAAGCTTTCTATTTTGTCTGATTAGTTGTGGTTTAATAACCGCTTCTAATTACACAAAAAGATCATGAAATGATTGTTTTACATTGGTTTTTGAAGTAATTTATATTTAAAAAAAATCAATTAAAATATGTTTTTAATGATGTCCCCAATATAAATAAATTCTTAATGTCTCAACCCCCTTGTTGAATGATTATTTAATTTCTGGGTGTTCATATTTTTTTTGAATTTATGTATTGTTCAAAATATCATTGTGTCAATTTTTTTAAAAAAAAATATGGTGATATAATAAGATTAAAAATAAATCTCCCCTAGAAAAAAATTTCATTTAAAATAAAACCCTCCAAAATTATATATTTTTTAGTGATTTCCATCAAAAAGAAAGTGTGAGATGAAGAAAAACTATATTTCCAAATTGAAGGATTATAATGGAAAATGTTTTATGAAAAATATGTGATTGTTTTAATATTTTAAAATTTCTACAACATATTATTTATAGAAGATCTGTGCTCTATTTGTGCTAATGTATTAGATTTTTTCACTCTGATGGTTACACCTACCTTAAA
This sequence comes from Viscum album, assembly GCA_963277665.1. Classification (NCBI taxonomy): domain Eukaryota; kingdom Viridiplantae; phylum Streptophyta; class Magnoliopsida; order Santalales; family Viscaceae; genus Viscum; species Viscum album. Next base: position 373,667,853 of record OY728130.1, on the reverse strand, counting down.
TACTTCATTGTTGGGGGTATATTAATTAATATGAGGTTTTAATGGTACTGATAAAATGAACCCAACTAAGGAACTTGAGTTGGATGGTCAACATTTTTTATTCCTCCAACAGTTTTGGCATGTTTTTTAGCTAATATTGCACAACTTATTATGGATTTTGGTTAGGAAGGGCTACCTTGGATAATTTTAAGGAAACAATAATAACATCAATTAAAAATGTTAAGAATCCTTTTGTTGCTTCTAGATTAATACTATTAGGACATGGTAATGTTGTTTTAATATTTTTTTTAGTTATTATAATGCTTTTAATTAATTTAATTTCATAATAATATTTTTAATGTATTTAAATATATTATAATATTTAATTTTATTACTTAAATTTATTATTTATTACAAAATTAAATAAAAATGATTTTTTATAATGATATTTATTTTTATTTATTATTATTATTATTATTTATTTAATAATAATATCAAAATTATTTTTATTATAATTAATTGATTTTCTGTTTACCTGTGATAATAATTATCATAATTTACAATTTATTTTTATTTAATAAAATGTTATATATTAGTAAACTATAATGTATTGTATTATTCAATGTATAGAATTATATACTGACTTGAATATTATAAATCAATTCTCTTAGTGCTAACAGTACACATGTAGAATTACGAAGTTGCGAAGTTATAATTTTGTCGGCCACTTGAAGTGTCAAAGGATGATATTAATTGATAATAAATACTTTCATATAATTTCAACTCATAATAAATGTAAAATGATAATAAAAACAACTACCCCTCACCTATGTATTTACATGGGACATAATAGCTTTTGAAATAAAAAAATTACTATTATTTATAAAAAATATGAGAAGTGATACAGTATTGAATGAAAAATATATAAATTGAATAGTGAATAAATAAATAATTACAAATATTAGTATGTTTATGATATATGAATAGGTTATGTATATATTAATTTCATACATATTGCAATTTAAATGCATACTAAAGAAAATATGCATACATGTGTTATTACATTAACTGATGTGTATGCATGCATGTGCAAAAATATGAATACATATGTAACATGAATAACATATTAATATTCATATAGTTGTAAAAAATATTCATATCAATGTATATATATAATTTCACTAACTGAATTGTTAGGCATGCTATAATTGATTTGGTTATTTTTAAATCATTTGATGTGTTGTGCATACTCTAATTTCATATAATATAAAAAGTATGCATATAGTAAGAAGCATATACTAAAAAATTAATTCATACAACCATTTCATACTGAATGAATCTAAAAGATGCATGAGAGTCATGGAAGAATCCAATTTTATACTTTATACAATATAATATATTTGTACATGTGCATGTAATTTCAAAAAATATATTAATAGTGTGTGCATACACATGTATGTACTTTGATACATTTTATTCAAATTGTATACATTTTTCATGTATAAAATATTCATTATATACATATATTGCATATATTTTTCCATAAACAGTGTACAAAATATGAATAGTATAATTAAAGATAGCATGAATCTAAAATATAAAATACAATATGTAATTATAAATTCCCATTACATAAGAAAAATTGTGCATTGTATGAATGGAAAGAAAGTGACAATATAATTGTAAATTAACACAATAGTATAAATATGGAAGATTTATATTTTTTTATATTTAATTTCAATAATTTTTCACATGACTTAAAAACATCACTGTTAATAAACATTAACATGTTAAAAAAATTTGAGTCATTAAAAAAACATTATTCATAAAATTAATGAAAGAAATTATAAATGTTAAAATTTCAACATATGTTTTTTAAATAGTTTAGAAAAAATGGAAATTAAATAAAAAAAATATAATAAATGAGAAATTATTTTTAATAAAACATAGAATTATATAACAAAGATTAAAAGAAAAATAAATTTAGTTCGGAGAAAGAATGCCACATTGATGTAGGAAATTGATTATTTCTACACCTTCAAAGTGACTTATCTATAGTGAGAAGAACCAACACAAATATATGAATGATAAAAACATGGAATATAAAATCCCATATTTTTAGGTGTGGACATCTTTGAGATTTTTGTTAAACTTGGATCATTGGGTTTTTCATTGTCTCTAAGCCTTGATGGATTAGTCTTGTTTGGAGATATAAGGCCTTTTTTGGGTAAAATGACTTAAGATCTAGGTAAATGTGTTAAATGGGTTCTCAAGGGACTTTTTCCATGATTTGTAAGGCATTGGAGGAGGTTCGGTTCCTTCATTGTATAAAATGAACTAAAATCTATCTGTATGGGATTTAGACACCACGTAATAGTATTATATGGCATGTAAATTCTTCGAGAAACATGTCATGAAACCAGTTAAGTGAGTGAAGTGGTTACACTTCCATTAAACAATTCCCATTATGTAATGTTTTAAAATTTAAAATTCATAGGAGAATACGAGTCTTCCAGAATATCCCTCTAAAAATAAATACATGGCGTGTAAAATAATTCCATGATGTATAATATCACAACGAATAGTTTTAAACAACATCATGTGTGATATTTTTCTCTTTCTTTCTATGTAGATTTCTCTACTCAACCTATGACTATTTTTCAAGAGACATTAAAGCACCATCCTAATTTATAAACATCTCATTCAAATGATCGATCCTTGTTGAGTCTTTATTCTTGGGTTTCCTCATTATTCTATTTCACTTTGACGTTGTGGTGTAAATCTCTTGACTATGGCTGTTTTTGAATTTAATCCGGATCTAGTTTGATCTATGTTCTTTTATAACTATTCTACACCTTTTTTAATTTTGGTTTCACCCTTTTGATTTTTTTATTAATCACTAATTAATGTTAGGGGACTAAACCTTATTTTACGACATATTTAATTGCTACATATGTGAAATATTCAGATTTCACAAATTGGAATTTTTCCAAAATTAATATAAGGATGAATTGTATAGTTACTTAGAATCTATTTGGATTTAGTTCTTTATGACATGTCTTATGTCTAATATTCAGGTGAGAACACACTTTATTATAAATTAGTTGACTAATGAATTATATTCTATTTTTAATGACAATATTGTTTGGGTGATTTGTAGATATAGATTCACCATGGTCTGTCTTGATTATTGACATCACTGGAATGTCATTGTTTTATCAAAAAATGATAAATAGAATGTGTAATTGAAAGATAAATGTTAATTTTCATAATTAACCCTTAAGAAAATTGATGTGATATTGTGATATCCTTGATGTTATGACTCATTGTGTTAATTATTATAATGATTATATACCAGGCTATGGCCAGTGATTCAGGTTTTAATGCATATATTGTGGGCTATGATGAGTGATTCATTTTGAAATTATTTTATAGCAGTATATGCCTAGTGACACATGTTGAAATGCTTATATAATGTGCTTGGCCTAGTGAAACATGTTGAGATTCTTATATACTTGGATTTTCATGGATACATGTTTTAATTCTTATACACCGGGGTTGGCCCTAATTTCTTGTTGAAATGAGTATATAGCTCACTTGATCAAGATTTGTGTGATTTATATCAATGACATATGGTTAGAGTTGGAATAATTCTGAGACATGATTATAAGCATTACAACATGGTGTCGAAGCATGTGGTTTTTTACCTTGGTTATACGATTAGGGTTGGAATAGTTATAATAGAGGATCAGAAATATTCTTACATGGTGTTGAAGCAGGATGATCTGGTATTAAATTAATTGTTTAATTAATTAATCCACTCATTTCAGGCATTATTAAATGAACTTATTTTTTGAATGGTAATGTTTAGACATAATGGTTTCTACCTATAGGGTTATACTCACATCCTATTCAAGTTGTTTTTTGGTACCTAAAAAGATTATATGGATGTAAGATTGGACAAGGTCACGAGACCTTGCTAATGTTTTTTTTTCATACTGAATGGGATGGAGTTTGGGGTCGGGATAGACATGGGGTTCGACATCGTGGATTTTTAAGTTTATCTTTGTCAGCTTATTCTTGTATTTTATTACGTTCATGTTTATGTTTAGTGACATTAATTTCTATAATTACATTATTCATTTATTATTCATTGGATTATTATGTCGGATTTTATTGTGCGGTTTTTCAATGGTATTTTATTGTTTCCACTATTTCTGCTACATTCATATTAACTGTAGTACAATTATTTTGTTTCTCTGTAACTCTATAACTAGGGGTATAGTCTCCCCACTATACTTATCACACCCCTCCTACTAGAGAATATCCTCTAGAATATGAGGAGGAGCTGTTGAAGTCTCGTAACCAACCCGTTTAGGTCATGTGGTAGAGTGCCAGATTTGGGGATGTTATAAGGAACATTTATCAAAACCAAACACACTCCTATAATTTTGTATGATCCATTATTTTCATAAAAATTGAGAGATAGTGATGGAATATAAATCTCATTGTCTATCTGTATATATATATATATCTAAAAGCTATAAGAATTCAGTTAAATAGTTTGTATTCCAATGTTCATTTGTTATGATATGATGCTTAGAATCACCAGTCAAGGCCTAGATAAGCTATTGATGGATTCCTTTATTGAAAATAGAAGTGGTGTTCCATCCTTGATGATTTCTATGAGGTTTTCATCATCTCATCTTTAGAACATCATGAATTATCCATAAAAAATTCTCATGGTCATTGTAATACACATTTGAAAAATTAACAATATAATTAAATATTAATGATATAATAAATATAAATTGATAGTATTACATGTTCCCAGGTCATAAAGCAATATTAATGGTAATATTTTCATTATACTTGAAGATAGAGTTTTTAAAAACATCTTCTTCTAAAATTATCTATGCTAATGGAAATGACAGATTTCTTAAAAGAAGAAAATATTTCTAATGATATGTTGATTCATTCAGTAATTAATGACTGCAAATTTTTTATTTATTTTCTCTCATAATGATCCACATAATTGATTAAAAAATTAATGTTTTTGAAAATTATAGCTCACTTTCCTATTTTTATTAAGTATCAACAATATATAGTTTCAAAGATTTTAGTAATTGGGAATCAGGGCTACTAACATAAAATTCAATATAAAAAACCTAATCAAAGTGGAAGGTATATATATATTAATATAAAATTAAATTTCAAGGTACTGATTCTAAAGAAGTATAGAAAATTGGATGTACGAAACATATGGATACAAATATGTTGTTTAACATTTTCATGGCCACTACCTTCAAGAAAATTGAACCATCAAAGATGAGTGAATATTATATTGAGATACTTGGAACATTCAAATACATATACTTTTGTGTAACTGTCAATAAAAATATCCCTTTAGAAGAACAACATATACTCTATATTATTTCTAGAGCAAATATATTATTTTAGATCATATCCAGAATCATGATTAACAACAAGCATGAAAACCAAAAATGGTAGCTGAAAATAAAATATTAAATTATTGGTTGATGCTCATGCCTCATTCACATTGAGGTGAGAAATGTTGAAATTTTTTGTTTCATAAGCATTATTGGCACCCAAAAAGGGTTTTCCAATATTATGTGTTTCATCACTGACCTCAAATCATCTAATTTCAACAGACAAAGATGATTGTGGACAAATTTTAAAGGGGAATCTACTATCTCTCAATCTGTCATTATCATCCTAAAAGTGAAATATTATTAATTTGTTCAAAAAATATAGGTTTGTATTTTTCTGATTTCATATTCTTATGGAACAAATATCATATATACATATAATATATACGTATATAGAAAAACATATACACATATAACACATATATTCTTCAACACATTGATTTAAGAGAAAAATAATACCAAACATTTGATGAGTTATAAAAGATTACCTACAGTCCCATGGACTACATAATAGTGGGGTATAATTAAAGGTAAAATCTAACAAAAGCATAAGGGTGGATATAATGAATATGAAAGAGTTGAAATTGGAAATAAAACATTGATGATACCACTATTTATAATAGAAAAATACATTGTAAGAGGTAGTAAATGAAAAAATACATATATAATAAATAAATATTATCCCTTGAAAATTCTCACAGGTTTGACCCCATATTGAACACATCAACCAATAATATAGAATCATGAGTTTTGGTGGTAAAACTAACTAGTTTATGATATAATAATAGGTAATACTCATAATAACCATTACTATTTTTATTTAATTAATTAGGAGACATACCCTCTAAGAGGTTTATTTTTCATAACCTATAATGTTTTAAAAACTCACGTGTAATGACACCGATGGAATGGATCATTTAATGGATTATTCTGTGTAGATAATAATGAATATATATTCATACAATATCAAAAAATTCATATATTTAGTTTTTTATAACTCTCAAACATGGTTGAAAAGGCCACAATTCATCCCCTCCTACAAATGTGAATTATCATTTTAAAAATTCATAGAAGCGAAATTTGATATAAACACATAGTCTTATGGGATCCCTTTTTGAATGTGACATTTATGTTTGTGTAAATATTTCGGATCATTTTTGATATGGAATCATAGCATTTCAACCAAGGGTGGGTATCCTAAGTTTTATAATAAGTATGGGTTATAGAGGTTTTTGGGAAATTTCATAAATTGGGAACATGGTAACTAACTTTTATTTACTACCTAATGTGATTAGTGGTCAGATTATGTATCATATAGTTATATTTTCATATGCATATTGATAGATATGGTTATTAAAGATATTTATATATTATTTTAAAATGAATTATTTCATAAAATCCTTAACTAATATAGTTTTAATATTAATTTTACTATTGAGAATAGTTTCTTACTAGTGGATAAATAGAAGGTGATGATATGTTGGTGTAGCTTCTAATAAAAATATTTTCATTAGTTTAAAATTAATTTATGAAATTCAAGATAATAATGTGGCAGAAAATGAGGGGGCCTATTTCTATCTATAAAAGATTATATGAATTCAAATGTAATTAAACGAGACTATGACTTTGAAAATACAAAACAATAGACTGATATTTTATACAACATTATTAAAATTCAGTAAATATATTATATTTAGTATCTTCCAATAGACTAAAAAATTTATGAGTGATATACTTCATGTATTTTACTAGTTGTTGATTCTAGAAAAATTGTGCTATATCAGTAATATATAATGAAAATATCATTTCATTGTGAGTAAATATTGAAGTGTACAGTGAATTTTAAATGTTTTCAATGAGTTCTTGGTGAAAGTCTTCAATATGTTTTAAGGTTTTAAATGTGATGAATATAGAGGTGGTATGAAAATTCCAAAGATTTGAGTTTGTGGTTGACAATATATTTACAACATTAAATTAATTGGAATAATGAGAGTTGTAATTTAATTGGAAGAAATGAGAAGAGATGGAAAAATTTGTTTGTCAATTTTCATGATGGTTTGAATATGGTTTTTAGTATTTTAACTTTAGATATCATATGGATTTTATCTATGTTTTTCAATTAGAATTACAATTACAAAATTTCCTAACCTAGTGAAAAATATCTTTCTAACTCAAACCTAGCATTATGTGGGACCCTGGTGGGCCAAATAGGTCATTGGGAGACTTCACAAGCCAAATCAATAGGAGGAGGAGAACACCCACATGGGATAATATGGGATGCGTGGAGCCATCATGCTGTGTAGATTGATTGAATAAGGAGATGTCGACACTGGGCAATGCCAGTGAAAGAAGGGAGTAATAAGTTACTGATTTTTGTGCAAATAAGATCATAACTTTTATTATAAGGTAGTAGAAAATCCATTGGAATTTTTTATGCGAGAACCTGTTTAGCATGTTCCTATAGATCTGGGAGAACATCCACCATCCGATCTACTCCTCCAATCATCCAAGTCATCCAATCTTGATATGATATCTTCGGCTACATAATCTTCTCCAGCAATCCATTGAAGGATGTCTATTCATCAGTGGATCCCCATTGCTAAATCAACAAAAGTTTTTTTTCGAGTTTAATGATCATCGTTTCTTCATTCTAAAAGTCCAAACATTATCAAAATGAGATGAACATTTGTTTTCAGGTGAAAATGAGGATCAAACTAATGCTAAGTAGTTTGTATGGTAATTTTTTTTGTGATGATTGTTATCTCTCATTAAGCACAAACTGAGAATTGGTCATTATATAGAGAAATATATTAATGATGATGAGGAGACAACTACAAATAATGACTTGAAAATTCTAAAGTGTGAAGGTGTGGAAAATTGGGCAGGACACTGACCATTGAATGATACTTCTAAAAACCTAGGAGATAAATAAGAAATATATTAAATTTGAGTTTATAATGATGAATGGAAAATAATTGTTGAGAGGAAGCTGTCATCCAGAGTGATATTTATAAGGAACAAATAGTTTCTTCCTTATGAACTTATTTAATACTTTTGTACAGACTTGCAGGGAATTGAAGATGATGGATGCATCCCATGAGGGGAGATTATAAATGATTTGAAGCTGTCAAATATTAAAAATTATTTAATAATTATTACCATTCTTATATTTTTAAATTGAAGTGAAAAGGGAAATTTTTTCACTTGAACATTCTTATTTTCTTGTCGAGATGTGTCCAAAAAATCTCCAAGAAATCTGGTTTAAATTATTCCCAGGGGTGATGTTGTTGAAACAATTTAGATACTAGTATCACATTATAAGATTTCAATACATTTGATGCTTAGGTGACATTACTCTTGTTTTCTACCAAAAGATTTCCCTTGAAGACATGGATTTGACTAATGGAAATATCATTTCTTTTTTGGAGTGAGGTAAAATATTGGTAAAAAAAATTTATGTTGAAATAAAATTTATTAAAGTATGAACTCTTAAATTTACCTTTTATTCATTGATAATAGTAGGATTGGAAGAAATGTACTCATATTAAAATCATTATAGTGTCGAAAAAAAATTAAAAAAGGATATTGAAATGTCCAGTGAATTGAATTTTTTTTTCAATGCGTATTTGATGGTGTTTTCAATATGTTTTTTGGTTTTAAACATGATGATTGTAGAGTTGGTATGAAAGTTCCAAAGACTTTTGTTTGAGGCTGAAACAATTTTTACTACCATAATATAGTTAGAAGAAACAAGAGTTGGAATTTAATTTTAAGAAATAAGAAGAGATGCATAATATTGTTTATCATTTTTTATGAGTGTCTGAGTATAAATTTTATGCATGTTAGCATAAGGAGACTGCCCATGACCCTGGAACGAGGAATTGACAGTGGATATAGGGAGTGAAAAGTAAAATAAAAATTTAAAGCATAATTTAGGACTTGTATTGTAAGGGAGTAGAAAATCGAATAGAGTTTTGATGTGGGAATAGGTTATAGAAGGTTACTGTAGCTCTGAGAGAACTTCTTCCATTCAATCTATACATATGATCATCCTAGCCGTCCAATCATCATCAGATATCTTCGATTGCTTTGTCTTCTCTAACAAGCCATCAAAGGAGGACTGCTCATTATAGGATCTCCATTTCTACATCATTATATGCTTTAGTCGAGTCCTCTGAACGTCATTTCATAACACTGAAAATCCAAACATGATAAAAATGAGAAGAAAATATGATTGAATGTGTAAATAAGGATCAAACTGATGTTATAAAATGTATATGAAATTACTATTTTTTTTGATGATGTTGATCTCTTGTGAATCATGAACTGATAATTCGTTTTCCTGAAGTGAGGTGGTCTATATGAGAGGAGTGAGTGAAGTTTCCTATAAATACCTCAATCATGAACATTTGTTTTATGTAACTTATCTATCATCGATGTGAATATCCAAAACTGGGGGCAATCCTTTAGAGAAAATACATATCAGCTCACATTTTTTTATCTATTAAGGGATATTATGTGCAAATGATTCATTTGAATTTCACTCTATATGTTCACATGAAGGTTTTATAAAACGATGTTGTGAACTCAAATTATCTTGAATATGTTCTGCTAAGGAGATTGAAGCACCAAAATGCTCAAGGAGAGACTGTGTACTATTTTCGTGTAGGCTGTTGGGGTTCGGAACCCAGCGCTCCAATGGATGTAGTCATTTTAGAAAACACACAAGATAAGATTCACCTGAAGGTATTTTTTCAGACAAATACATTTTATCACCCAGAGGAAATTTACATCACCCACATGTTTTTAAACATCACTTAAAGGCCTTTTACAACACACCTGAAGGATTTATCTCTCAACACACTGACACCCATGAATGTACCATTTTTTTGTACTACTGATCCTCACAATTGGGACGTGCCACTTGATCTCTGCAACCAGGATAACTTTCAATACATGGAATCTTCATTAATCTCTTTGAACGCCATTTTCAACAATTATCTCTCCATCATCACATGTCATCATCTTCATCATCTCATTGTCCTTTGTAATTGACACTTGGGAAAACACAGTGGCAGAACCCCCTTCCTCAATCTCTTTTGCACCGGCTACATCTTTCTGACTCTTCATCTCAAAACACGCTACTGCATCCTATTATATTGACACCCAGCCCATATCTGAAATTAATACGGTCAACATTCAATATTATATAAATTAATATTGGGAATATATCTGCATTATTATTTGGAGAAAATCCTCTATTATGGTTGAGAAATCCCTCCATTAATAATTTTACCTCTCCTCATTATTTAAATTTTAAATAAAACAATCCCAAGAATCTCCACCTTGATTGAAAATTCAGATACTCTGCATTCAACTCCACAAACTGGGTCAATTTGATCACCGACTACACAAAACATTGAATGTCACTCAATGAACAGAACACGACGCATGACACCTTCATCCAAGAATACATTTGATATTCTAGAAACACCACTGATACCAGTATCATTTTCTGATGACTTACGAGTACTTGATAAGATGATCCACCTGATGCTTTCCACCATGTTCTGCAACCGATCACTTCAACTGATTCCTCTAATAACACTATTGGGACTCGTAGCCTGGTGATGCAATGTTAGTTTTCATTGTAGAAAACACAAAAGAGAAGATTCACCCGAAGGCCTTTTATCAGCATATGGATTTTTCACCCGAATAAAATTTACATCACCTGAAGGATTTTTAACATCACCCAAAGGTCTTTCACAGCCCACCGGAAGGATTTCACTCTCAACAAACTGACACCCATGAACATACCATTTTGGTGTACCTCTGATCATCACAACTAAGACATACCACTTGATCACCAAATCCCAGATGACATTGGATACACGACATCCTCATGAATCCCTTTGCACGTTGTCATCGACAATTATCTCTCTATCATTGAACGTCATCATCTTCACCATATTATTGTCCTCCGCCATTTGCACTTGTGAAACCGCAATGGAGGCACCCTCTTCCCTGTTGTGTCTTTCACTAGCAACATCATTCCGATTCTTGATCTCAAAACATGTTACTACATCCTCTTATATAGACACCCAAACCATATCTCCAATTAATGTGGTCAACATTCATTATTCCATCAATTAATATTGGAAAGAACTCTCCATTAATTTTGTGAAAAAATCCTCCAATGATGATGAGAAAATCACTCCATTAATAATTTACCCTCTCTTAATTATTTAAATTTTAAATAAAAAATCCCAATAAAGGCACTCTGAAGCTGATTGAAGAACTCGTTTACAAAGTCAAAGCTAGAAGCTATGCATGTTTTTTTGTGAAGAATACTAATATTTATCTATGAAAAGAAGTTAAGATCATGTGATTTTGTGTTTGTGAAGAATATAGAGGCACCAAAATAGATAATAAGAGATTCCATAAAGTATGTGGGATAAAACTGCAGGCATTTATTTCCATCCAGAAAGTACACAGAGACTTCATGTACTATTTTCTGAAGGATATTGAAAACTCATTAATTCTCATAATCATGTAAAGATCTTGAATGTGTATATCATAAAATGTTCTTTGCAAAGTATCTTCATCCATACTATCATTGTTAATTAGTTTACATGGAATATATATATATATGTGTGTGTGTTTTTGTGGTTAAAGAATACATATTATGCTTGAAGAAGTATACACATGATACAGGAAGTGAAGGAATTAAAAAAGTGTGAACAATATGGGTGTGTTAAGGTATTGAAAAGAATGCTTATATTAAAAAATTATTATAAATTATATGCAGGCATCCACGCATACAAATGAATGGAGTATCAATTAGTGGAATGTGTTTGTATGAAGAAAAATACATGAGGCAATGTGAAGTGATTATGCAAGTGATACTTGTTTGTGTTAGGGTGAGAATGGAAGAAATATTTACATGCATATCAAGTATTATTAACCTAAGGAAATATGCATACATACATTGACAACACCTTAATATACATTATATACACATGAAGTTTGATGAAACACGTATGAAATTTAAATTTTATGATTAGCATGTAGTGATTTGTGACTAGAGTCATGATAGTATTTCTATAAATATTTTAGGATATTATTGTATATGAGTTTTCATTGTTTAGTGAGGTTGGGTTTTATATAGAAGAATTAATTCACTCCTGGGAATTATTGTACTAAAGAAGTTGGCTATATATAATAACCAGATATTATTTTAGCAATTATAGAATCAATGAAAATGTACATGAATTATACACAAGCTAGTGTGATAAAAAAAGATCATAGAGGAATATCTTTAATTGACCTTTCTATATTTTATCAAGACATCTGATGTTGAATGATGAAACTAGGGGAGTCTAACCACATGATGAAGATTGTGATTATCGGAGGGGGGGGGAGTCTAATCAATCCTTGGGAAGAAGGTGCAGTTGGGGGGTCTAACCAACTATTGTTGGCTGATTCGAACTGGGGGGTATAACCAGTTTTTAATTGGGGGGGGGGTGGTCAAACCAATTACTTTTTTAATCACAATATGTTATAATAGAGAATATATGTTGGGGGGTCAAAACCACACAGAAAGGAGTATGTATTTCTACCGAACCATGTAAATCCCTTTGTGTTGTGCTTCCCTTTTTGTTACTACTTGATGGGTGAGGCTAATTATTAAAGATGACGGGTTGGGGAATTAATCATTTAAAGAGGTTGAATTAAAAGTAAATGAATTTTTCAAAATAGTATACCACAGATTCACGCCCCCCTGCCCAGTGAAATCTAATGGGCCTTGTACACTTCAAATATAAAGAGTGGATAAAATTTCAGATGAATATGTTTTTATATTGAAGATGAATTTCAAGGAATGCACTGTTTTGTATAACTAAATTCTGTAAGATGAAATATAATAGGTAAAATTATAAATAATAAAACATTATTATCTGATTAAAAGCGTGTATCACTGGATGTGTTGGGAAACAATATATAGAACATTAATAAAGAGACAATATGGAGGATGACTATAATAGTGGAGGGATCTATTTTTATTGAATATTATTGAAATAAATATTATACGAAAACTTCATAAAAGGAAAAGGGGTTAAAAATTATAAATCTTTATAATGGGTAATAAATAAACATATACCTTCTATTACACTAGGTTAATGAACTAGAATAGGATGCTGAAAGAAGTTTGGGATTCAATGGTGGGATTGATACATTCTAAGAGAAAATGATAATTTTTAGGGAATTTAGGACCGAATAAAATCATAGTGGATAATTTCATATGATTTAAAGACTAGGCCAGGGATCTAGGTTTTAGATGAGGATGATTGAGGGAATTTGGTAGGAAAAAATAGGTTATCTATGATGCGGGATGTGGTGAAATGGAGTTAGGGAGAAATGAGTTGTGATTGGAGGGAGAAATAAGGTTAACCATTGAATGTGAGGAAAGTGAAAAATCCAGGAGGAAGATATCAAACAAGGATTAGATATGGAAAAATATATGAATCTTATGTAGGATGATTTTGAGGCAAGGAGGTGGAGCAGATACATGGATGTGTTTTTAAAGGATGTGAGATGGGGATGTGGTTTGGGGACACAAGGTCTATATGGGAAGACAAGGTAGGGATGTATAATGAATAGGAACCAATGAACACATAAGAAACAGGAACGATAATGCACATAAGAAATTAAATAATTTATCATCAAAAAATCCAGCAAAAATAAAGAGGATGCACAACAACAAAACAATATATGTATAAAAATAAATGTTGACAATGGAAATTTTTTACTTAGAGAGCCCAAAAACATAAACCCATGGCTTCTAGTCCCAAAATAAGGATCCAATGATAACAAAGAGTACAAGTAATAGACTTCCAAAGATGAGAGAGATCTAAATAATAATACTAAGATAAAATAATGGATCAAAAAAATGAGATACAGTAAAAAGGAAGCATGAGATGAAGAAAACTGCCCGATCATGAAATCTAAGTTGATATAACTATGAGAGAATATGTTCAATATCTGAATAATATTTACAAATTAAAAACACCAGGATCATATCAAAGACAACCATAAATGAAATCCAATGAAACCTGAATAATTTCATTTGTTTCCAAAATGAAAAACATTGTCTATAACACTAACTATATTGGCTGGATGTTGAGAAGAGAGTTGTACACCTAAAATTAAGATGGTTTCACACAAAAAAACTAAAAATTTACTCCTTTCCAAGTCATACCTCCCCCAAACTTCATATATATAGCATTCTAAAAAATTATTTTTAAAAAACATTCATGTGCTTTGCCACATTAAAAATATTCCAAAAGAAAACTCACACACTATTCTAATTGGGAATCACTACCAACCCTTCAATTAGTTGAAAAGCCTAAAATATACCACTGTGTAAACTCTTGGTCAACATATATAACCCATATTCATCAGCATGGATCTTATTGAACTTAAAATGTATATAATCAAGGACGCAATCGGTGAAATGATACCAAACATCAATATGCTTCAATCATATATGAAAAGTGTGATTATTTCCCAAACAAATAGCACTATTACTATCACAAAATCAAACATACCTATCCTGAATTAAATTGAGCTCTAAAATAAAAGTTCTCATACACAATAATTATTTTAAAACTGCTTTATGTGCAATAAACTCAAAATCTGTTGTTAATAAGGCAACACATATTTACAATCTAGACTACCAAGATACATCTCCCTGTGTAAAAGTAATCAAATATTATGATGTAGACTTCTTAAAATCGATATCTACTGTTATATCTGAATATATAAAGCCACAAATAATATGTTCCGCATTTAAAAAACACATTCCGAGCATTGAATTACCCTAAAGGTAATAAAACACGTACTCCGCTACTCTAAAATTATATCTACATAGATTAGATATAAAATGGCTTACCACACACACTGCATGAGCTATATTAGGTTTACTAAATATCATTGCATATATCAAACTAACAACAATAGATAAATAAGGTATGCATTTCATCCCCTCCAACTCTTTACCAATAAACAAAGAATGTCTGGTACTAAGCTTAAAATTTTAAGAAAGAGGTGAACTAACCACATTTTTTCTTGTCAATAAAAATTATTTGATGAAACTTCTCAATTTATATCCCTAAATATAACCATAACTTATTTCCCTTTCAATCTTGAGAAATCGACATGCCAAGAATCATTCATGTTATCCCCAATTATTTCATCACAAAATGCAAACAATGATTCTTTTATAGCCATCCAATTTTAGAGGCATCATAGCCAAAAATTATAATATAAAAACATAAAGAAAAATTGTAACAAAATCATCATAAGTACGTTTCTGAACAAAAAAACGATCATAATATTTCCTCCTGAAACACTGCTAAAAAATGGAAAATTAAAACATCTTATAACACTGTCTCAAAGAATCCTTTACACAATAAAAACTATTATTTAACCTTCATACATTATTCTCATTAACTATTTCAACAAAACCCTCTAGGTTCACCATATAAATATCCTACTTTAAATCTCCACAGGGGAAAGTTGTCTTTACATCCATCTGATCAGTCTGGAGGTCTAAACCTGTAGCCAAAAGAATAACAAATCAAATTGAATACGTTTTTCAACATGTAAAAAATATCATAAATATCAAAACAATTCTTCTGAAATAATCCTTTAAAAACTATCATTTCCTTTTATTGTGGATTGGAACTGGATTCTTCATTCTTAATCCGATAAATCTGCCAATTTTTCCAATTTTTTTAACATGTCGATAATTTCACTAGCTCAAAAGTATGGTTGTTTTGTAATGATTTCATCTCATCATCCATTATTATAACCCATAGATCCTTATTTTCACATTCCATCACCTCATCAATATATTATGGTTCCCCCATCCATGATTATAACATTCACATTAAGTGAATACTAAGTAGAAATATTACAATTCCAAGATGATCCTAAATGTGAGACTATAGGTTAATTAATAATCCATGGAACTAGATCATAAGAAACAATATGTGCATCAAAAACATAAAATCCAAACTATTCACCTTGAACATAAATTTTCATATCAACCTAACTACTAGAATCAATAAGATGCGGTGAATGTGAATCATAAACTAGCTCAAGATTGATAAATCCACCAAAAGTTGCTAAATATCTACAGTATTAAGATTCTTCTCAGGAAGTAAATCACATATTCTAACGAGTTTCTTCAAATATAGATCATAGAACAAGTACCCAAACACATCATTTCCATAGATAATAAAAATACACTATCATGAATTACTATGCATCTTGGATCTCTTATCTCTAGGGACTTAACTAAAGGCCTGGCAACTACAAACATTTAAATGATCATACATGATCTATTTTCCATAAAAAAACGTTTTAGGATTTTTTTTCTCTATATAAACCAAAAGTGACACATTTATAATACAATAAGAAGTAAATATATCCTCACCCCAAAAATGCAATGCCAACATTTCATTCAAAAGAAAACAATTAGCTATTTCCAACAAATTTATGTTCATCCACTCAACAACACCATTTAGATAAGGTAGATTAGGATAAATCTATAGATTCCAAATACCATCCTTCCTATAATAATTATTAAATAGGAAATAATAATCAACCCCATTGTTATTGTAAATACATTTCAACTTCTTAGTAGATTCTCTCTTAGCTCAAACTGGGAAGTTTATAAAAACACTGATCCCCTAATTTTTTTTATTTCAAAACAAAAACCTAAAGTTTGTGTGTGTATTAATCAATTAGTGTCAGAAAAAAATAATTCCACTAAAGGTATTCGATTTCATTGGACCCCAAACATCAAAATGTAAAAATTCACATACTTGTAACATCTTGTTTAAAGGATGAAAATTGAAACACATATGGCTCTTTTTTCCTTCAATAGAGTGATCAAAAATGTCTTATTTTACACTATTAATATCTAGAATCAAATTTATCTAGGTAAAAAACCAATCCCTTTCCTGCTAATGTGGCTGAGCATCTTATTCCATAACATGAATGAAAAATGCACTCAATAATTCTTATATTGTCAAACGAAATAGATGATATTGTACAATACATATCTGATTGCTTCTTTAATTATTAAAAAATCCTAGAAACTGTGGGAAGATTCCATTGGCCATAATTAATAGTACTGATAAAACCATTATCATCAAGAACGCTTTTGAAATAATATTTTCTTCAACCTCAGGTAAATGTCGTAAATTTCACCAAAATACCTTAGTTCTTATATTGTTCTCCAAAAAAATCATGATACCTATAAAATCATCATTACCATTATTACAGATATTCAAAATCATAAAATTACCTATGACTACTAATTTAACAAAATCCTTTCACGATGACACATGGAAACAAGCACCACTATCAACAACCCAACAATAATTATTAGAATAAATATTAATAGAGTCATAAAAAAGACAAGATCACCCCTATATCAATAGTGACATGATAATCTCCATTACAATTCATATTATGATGATTTTCCTTAATTCCATTCTCGCATTTCAGATAATAAAAAAACTTTTTAACATTTCCTTTCGTAATGTAACAATCACATTCAAACCCTCTGCACTTCGACTGATATTTTCTTCTCCGTTTTCTCTTACCTCGAATACTTTTTCCTTAACTTGTTTCTTGACTTCTTAATATGTTCTCTGAGAAAGAAACCTCTAAGGTCGATTTCACATATGTATGTATCCTTATATCTTCATTAAAGATAACATAATTAATAAAACTAAATGTTAAAACACCACTAGGTATAAAACCATTTTGAGTAACACAAAAAATTTCAAATGAATATGGTAATGTATATAGCAACAAAATCTATAAGACACCATATTCATGAGTAATAACCATACCATAAAGTTGATAAAAAAACCTTGATATTTAGTTAAATATTTATAAATGTATATAACATCTATGTATCTCAAATTATTCATCTGTTTGAGGAGAAAAATTTATTTTTTCCTATGATAAAAGTATAGGTAGTCTCAAGCTTCTCCTAAAATGTTTTGGCATGAGTGATGTTGAAAATATAGTCAATGACATCATGTTAAACCCACTACTGAATAAAACCACAAACCATATCATGTTAAAATTCTTCTTTTTCATCACACATTTTTTCGTTCTATATACTAAACAAGATAAGAATAATTATCTTGAAAAAAATAAAATCCGTTATTTTTAATCACTGCATATGATCGTTGGTACCATTCATGTAATGACCCAAAATTTTATAAATTAAATTTACCTTCTTATAATTCTTTTATATAGTATAAAATTCAAAAATCACATAGAGAACACAATATAAACTTAATAATTGAATAATGAATGAAAATAGAGGGATTTATATAAATTATGGAACATATTCCAATGGAATAGTAACTTGACCTTTTTGATTTTAAAATAACCCCTATGAATAGTAAAATGGTCAATAAAATAGTAAACTCACCTAAAAAATTATAAATAAAATTTATGTATCTTATAATTAACGATATGATATAATTATATCATTGTATAATTAGATAAATGTTGATGTTTTTATAAAGAAAAAACATTATTTTAAATTTTTTAATTATTATAGTGATAGAAAAAACTGATTTCACAAAATATATTCATTAATAAATATTTTTATTTTTTATGATTATAAGATAATTTTATGAGCCTCTGATTAGTTTTCTAAGTGTTATAAAAGTGGTTGTAATTATAAAATTTTTATTTTCCAAAGAAATTATTATTTTAATTAAAAATTAATTTTATCATATTTAGAAAATTATTTTCATAAAACAGAGTCCATTTTTTAATTATATACACCAAATAATGGTTAGGGTGAACATTTTGAATATTTATAAAATAGTTGAATTTTTGTGAATAGTAAAATACACTATTTATTGGTATATATACATTTTAAGTTAAATACACTTTTCAATGAGTCATATTTTATGTA
The DNA here is from genome assembly GCA_963277665.1 of Viscum album. Taxonomy (NCBI): domain Eukaryota; kingdom Viridiplantae; phylum Streptophyta; class Magnoliopsida; order Santalales; family Viscaceae; genus Viscum; species Viscum album. Next base: position 373,648,410 of record OY728130.1, on the reverse strand, counting down.
AGACACATAATATTAAATTATCCTTATTTATTTAATATATTTATTCATGGAAATATCACTATTTATTTTCATGAAGGAAAATAATATTCTAATCAATAAAATAATGAGAAAATTCCCCTCTCCTAAAAAAATAAATACCAACCTTCACCACCTATATTCCTCACACATTACAAGATTTGATCCTGTTAATAATTCTTCAAAAAATTCTTCCCAAGCCTCTCCATCATGTTTGGGATCCTTTTTTCTCAATAAAATTCCAAAATCATGTTCCTTAAGGAGGTTCTCATGGAGAAGAATTCAAGATGTTAAAACCTCATTCTTTTTCTTTTAATTTCTTTCAAATTTCTTTTCTTATCTCATTCAATCCTGGCCTGCCATATCCAAGTAGCATGGAAACTACATTATCTCAGATATAATGGAATTTTATTATTTTAATGTAATAATCCATCACCATTTGTTTCCCCTCCCCTTTAATTTCTTAAAAAGAAAGAAAACTACCTTTGTGATGTTATAATTTATCACATTCAAGGACAGTGAGTATTGAATTTTCTTTTACCCCCTTCAATTATGGTCATAAAACAATATTTATGGTTATAAAATATTAAAATATATGAATGTATTCGTATGTAATGTTTTAGAACTATTATATATACTTGATATTATCTAATAAAACAAAACTAATCTATGATGATTGAGAAACTTACCAATTAATCTAAATGATTATCGCTAACGCCATCTCTAAAAATTCATCCTAAAAAAAGGGTTATATAAAAATTTAATCTTTTGTATTTTCATTAATAACATAAAACATCAATTATGGAAAACCATTCTAAAGTTACATAATAATTTTGTACATGTATAAAAGTAAACGTGTCATGAAAACCTAGGAAACCAACACTCTGAAAGGATAAAATTATATCATATAACTCATAAAATTTGAAATGAATGAACTTAATAAAATTATAATAAATAAAAAAAATGTTTAAAAGGTTAATCTTTAATTAATTGATGGATTTAATCTGATTATCTAGAACATTATGTTCATATGAAGAACACTTTCAGAAATAAGGTAATGGATTCTTCTCGAACCTCCTTTATTCCATCAGGTAGCGCTTTATACTTCTTTACACTAATTTAACTCTTAATTATTTTTATATAATTATTTTAAATTGTTTTTATATTATCCACGCTAATTTATCTAGATCTTTTCATCCTTCTTTTTTTAGGGATGTACATGTTTAAAAAATATCCCTTCTCAATTCATCCCGATATGCAAGCCTGATTCAAAAGAACTTCTCGATTTATTTTTCATTTTCATGTAGACATTATAATCTATTTTAACAAACAATTATTTTTTAAAAATCACTCATTTAATCCTGAAAATATATTTTGCTTCATTTTTAGTTTTATATAATGAATTATTCCTCAGTTTTTTTTAAATGATCATTAATGTTTTCTTTAAACCACACTAAATGTTTTTCTTTTCTAATGTCTCTTAAGAACTATTTTTACATTATTTAACTTCAGTTTGACATCAATTATCATGATATATGACTATTTTTCATTATTAATTTCCATTTATAATTTTAATGCATTCTTTCTTGGAGACCATTATTATATTCCCTTTTGTTATCCCTTATGACATGATTTTGATACCCAATTCTATCCATGGGTAACCCTTATGCATGATTTTTCATTTAGCACACATATTCATAAACATGTTATGTTGGGATCACCCATATATTTCTTCAATTAATTGAGTAATTTTTATTCTCATATGATGTTAGGTGAAATGTTCATGGTGGTTATCCTTCACTCATGGTCTGTGTGTAATGGTCATGATCTTTAGCCTTGACTCATGATACTCTATCTACAATGAACCTTGACCCATGCTCTTGTAATGCTTTATGTTTATTCCATATTAGTATTATTACACGATCCAATGTTCTATATGTTATGCTTCCATATGTTTATTCATGTTTTATTCCATTTTATGTCATCATGTTATACCTTATAACCCATGTGTTATGCTTTATTTATATTTTTGTTACCTCAATGTGATTTTTAGCTCTTCCATTTTTTATGGATTCCCCAGGTTATCCTATGAAAATGTATGTTCTCAAAATGTTTAAGGAGACCGTTATGAAGATTAAATAAAATAAGTTTCTATTTTGGTCTCATTTTTTCAGTGTTATGTACCTAGTCATCCAAAGACACTAGACTTTACTATCCCCAATTTTTCATTAAAGAATAATTATTATTAATATAATGTAATAATATGTGTAAAAGGATAGGGATATTATATCTTGTATTAGAGTAAGGTCTTGTTATTTTTAGAGATTATGATTAGATAAATTTAGTAACAACCCTAGGGATAATTAAACCACCATGGATAACCTAGATTCAGTCATTGGGTATCAAAGGTGAGGATATATTTTTTTTTCAATTTTATCCTTATGTGGTCAAATTTTCCTTTTATTATGATTATTAACTATGTATCCAATAAATAAACTGTACTATATTTTTCTTAGTTAATGGTTAGATCTATAAGAACATTTGAAAAAAATAAATGTGATAGGAAATGTGATGATTTCCCAAATGATATCCCAAATATGATGGCAATGGTTGCTCAAAACATCATTACAGTACTTAATCTTCTTTCTCAAGTTATAAATAATAATGTGAATCATGTTAAACTCACCTACTCTCTTAGGAAAGATAATGTTTTTTAATGAATCCTTCATGCAACAATGGTCTTCCATATCTTGTGGAAATTCTAATCCCATCATCATGATACAATTGATTAACTCTATTGAGAATATATTATTTGTACTCTAGTGCTCATAAGAAGAAAAATTTATTCTAGAGGTAAATCATTTCGATGGAGAAGCTAATCAGTGATAGAAACTGTTCAGGAACACAAATTCCAAGGATGAAATTACTTCCATGGAATGTGATGATTTCAGGAAAATGTGTTTCAATAAAGATTTTCCCTAGACTCTCTTTATTAATATGGAAATGGAGTTCCTTAGACTAACGAAAAAGTAAGATAAGCTTATTGGATCATATGAAGAAAACTTCATAAGGAATGTACAGTAAGCCTATATATTATTCGTGAACATAAAAATAAAGGTGGATCGATTATTTAGAGGACTAAACATGAGTATATAAGTCAATTTGGTACTTATATTCATTGAAAGTTATAATGATATTTTATGTTGTTCCCTCAAGGTTGAACTGGATATCATAGACTCTTTGTGGTTTTGTGGGACCATAGATAAAAAGTGGAATATGATGTTTCACATGGTTGGATCAAAATTTAAATCCCATGATGAACAGAAAACCCTATATCTCATGTGTAAAAATTATGGGATGAAGAATCCTAGGAACTATCTAAAGGGAACTATGAAATGAATCAAATGTAGAAGAATAGGGAATCTAGATAATAACTACTAAAGGGATATGAAGAATTATACTAATGTGGAAGAATAAGGTATGGTTCAGATAAACACTAAGCTTGTAGTCTAGTGTTTTGAATTTATAGAACATAGGAATTATGAAAATTATTTCCTAAGTTAAGGGTTTCTAAGCTTGTAGCCTCTATGGTATTATGGTAGGGAATATTCTATAACCACTTCTGAAGTGGAACCTGAAAATGGTGTGGTGATATTTATACTGGTTATTCATTCACGAATAGAGAATGTACTGTTTTATTCTAGTTTAATGAATTATTTCATACCTTTCAATTTTAGTATAACTATTCAAACACCACTTAAAAATATGGAAGATGCATTATCATTGAGAAGAGATAATGGGAAAATTATTGTATCCAATTTATATAACTCATCCCATTTAATTTTTGTTGACAGACCCTCTCAGAAAACAATTTTGTACATCCATTAACAGGGTTTGATTCCATATTGGGAATGGATTGCCTATATTTATACAAATCTAAAATTTAATTTTGAAAATTGGATATCACTCTTCACATTCCAAGGAATAATACAATTATGTACAAGTGTATGGAGGAGTATGAATGTCCATCAATTTTTTTCCCAATTTTGGATATTATTTCCTTGTGAGAAAGAATATCTATTTCAAATGATTGAGACAAAGGAGAGAATCATTGGCGAATACATTCCCATTATGAGGGAGTAAACTAATGTGTTCCTTGAAGAGTTTCATGGTCTTCCTCCTAATCCATAGGTTTAGTTCTAAATTGAAAATGTTATTGTATCTATGCCTATATCAAAGACACCCTATAGAATGGCCACCAATGAGTTGGAAGAACTGATGACCATTTAAAGGAGAATCCGGATAATGGTATTATCACTCAAGTGATTCATCGTGGGGTACACCAGTCTTATTTTTCATGAAAAATGATAAATGAGTGAGCCACTATATTGATTATCATGGGATAAATAAAATCATGATAAAGAATAATAATCCACTACCATGGATAGATGACTTGTTCAATAAACTATGTGGGACCATGTATTTCTCTAAGGTGGACCTTTAGTCAGGATATTACTAATTAAAGGTGAAGAATGATGATATTCCCATAGCCTTCACTTGAATGAGCTATGGGCACTATGAGTTTATAGTGATTCCCTTCAGACTCATTAAGTCCCTAGAAATCTTCATGGATTTAATGAATAGATTCTTTAGAGATATCCTTGAAAATTTTGAGGTAGTGTTTATTTATGGTATTTTGATATACTCCAAGACAAAGGAGGAACATAATAAGAATTTGAAAACGCTGCTAAAGACTTTGTGATGTGAGACACATTATTAAAAGTAAAATAAATGTTCTTTCTAGATAGAGGATGTATCATTCCATGGGAATGTAATCACAAGAAAAAGGATATATTTTTACCCTTCCAAGACAAACGCAATCGAAAGTGGACCATTAAAACATCTGTAAAAGACATTCATATTTTTTTGGTTTAGCTGGGTATTACCTGTAATTTGTGAAGAACTTATCACAATTTTCAGACCAACTAAATAAGCTTAATTGGAAGTGAGAAAAAAATTTTAGACCATTGAATGTAAAGACTACATTAAAGTGTTGAACCTGAGGTTTATCATTGCACCAATGCTCAAACTACCATCAAGTAGGTAAATCTATGTTTTGTACAATGATGCTTCAAATAAGGGAATATTCTATGTATTGATGAAAAATGATAAATTGGAATCATATGCCTCAATTAATTTAATAGTTCATGTGAAAAAATATCCCATGTATGATATGAAGTTTGAGGTTGTGATCTTTTCATTGAAAATATGATGACATTATCACTATAGTGAGAAATGTGAGATATATACTGATCTCAATAATCTCAAATATATATTCACGTAGAATGGAAAATGATGTGGAAATTTATCTATGTAGAGAGGATGTTGTGTCTTTATAAATGATGATAATTTATAAGGTTCAAATATTCTTTAATTTTTAATGGATATCCATGTGAATTTTTAAGGAAGGAAAATAATAAATATGTTATCAAATGATTTCTTAACCGTCCCTCATGGAGAAAACAAAGATTCATAAATAAATGATGTAGAAATTCATAAAATTGTGGATGCTATCATAAATGGGAAATCCACTGAGCTCAAAATGGATAAGGAAGGATCCATGATATTTGGGTCTTGACTATGTGTATCATATAATAAATAGAAAAATATAGACCTTCGGAATGGCACACATAGACCAACCTTCCCTATTCACCAAGGGAGTACAACGATGTATCTCTATCACCAGGATAACTATTGGTGGGAAAATATGAAGAAGGAGAAGACTGAATAAACATCACAATTCCTTGTATGTCAGTAAGTGAAGGATGAATTGAAAAATTAAAAGGGGAGGATGAAACCATTACCTATACCAATATGGAAGTGAGAAAACATCACTATGGACTACATCACCAGAATTTGGAAGACATCCATAGGAAACAATGCTATATGAGTTATTATCGATTGTCTCCCAAAGACTACTCTCTTTATCTCAACAGAATAGGACTTCTCACTGGGGAATATTTCACTGATATACATTATATAATTCAAAAGGATACATGGAGTACCACTATCGATTATCTCTGACCCAGATCCAGGATTCAATACATGTTTTAGAAAAGACTCCGACATGCTATAAACACCGTGTTGAATTTTAATATGGTTTATCATCCTCAAAATGATGTCCAATTTGAGCAGAAAATTTAGATAGTGGAATAAATATTTTGGAGCATTCTATATGGATATAAAAGGTTTATAGGACCACTATTTGACTCTGGTCATATTCTCTTTCAACAATAGTTTCCCATCGAGCATCTAAATGGCTCCATATGATTCCCATTATATGAAAATATAAATAACACTATAATTCTAGGATGAAATTAGTCAATATAATCCCCTACTACTTAAAAATTTAGATAAAATGGTATAAAATATGAAAAACAATCACCTGCATATTTGGGAAGCCTGATGTCGATAGAAGGGTTATGCCGACAATCCTCAAGGAGAACAAGAGTTTAATATTGGAGACATGGTATTTCTCTGCACATCTCTATGGAAAAAGATCATCAAATTTTAGATGAAAGGATAGTTGAGTACTATATACATTTTCCCCTTAAATATTATTGATCGTATTAGAGTTGTGGCATATCGACTAGAAACTACACAAACCAAGTATCAAGTACATGATGTATTTCATTTATCCCTCTTGAGGAAGTAAATACGAGACCCCTCACATATACTGAATCTAAAGGTGGTATAATTAGAAAGTGATATCACTTATGTGGAGTAGCCAGTGAAGATTATGGACTCAAGAGATAAATTTCAATTCAACTAGACTACTCACCTAGTGAATGTAATATGGTGGAACCATAAGTACGAATAGGAAACATGGGTACTAGGGGATGCGATGATGGACTTTTACTCTCACCTATTTTCCCCATATTTGTAAAATGAAATTTTGAGGGTGAAATTTCATAAGGGGAAAAGATTTTAATGAAAAAAAATTTATCAATGAATATTCCCATCATATAATTATTTTATATAGTATAATCCTCATAAAATTACATAGAGAGCACAATACAATCTTTATAGATAACAAATTTATTAAATTAGAGGTATTTATAGAAATTAAGTAACCTAAAACAATGGAATTGTAATTTGATGTTCAGAATAGTAAAATATCCCATATGAGAAGTAAATTGGCCAATAGAACATCAACCTCCCCACGAAATCATAAATAAAATTTAAGTATCTTATAAATGAAAATATGATATAATTATATCATAGATTGGGTAAATAAATGTTGATATTTTTATAAAAAATAAATTCTTATTATCAATTTTATAATTAATATATTGATTGAAAATAAATTTTAGTTTCCTAAATTATACTAATAAAAAAATATTTTTTTTCCCGATGATTAAAAGGAAATTTTACGAGACCTTGATTAAAATTTAAAAGTCTTATAAAATCAGACAAAATTTTAAAACTGGTATTTCCCAAATACACGATGATATTATTTAAAAATTATATTTCAAATATTTAGAAAATTATTTTCTAATAATGGGTTAATTTTTTCAATTATACACATCGATAAATGGTAACAGTGAATTTTTTATATTTTTCAAATAGAGTTGAATTTTTGGTGAATGGTAAAATATGGTAATTAATGGTGTATATACATTATAAGTTCAAAACACTATTCATAGAGTCATCGTCAATATAAGAACAATAATATTTAATTACCCTTCACTATTTATTGCATTTAGTCATGTAATCATCACTATTTATAGTCTATAAGAAAAAATAATAAACTAATCAATAAAACAATGAGAAACCGCCCCTCTCCACCACTACAAAAACCACCCCACACCACCACTTTTACTCCCAAAGTTCAAGAAATGAGAATTTACTAAATTATACCCAATAATCCTACAAAGACTCTACCTAAATACCAAAATCCTTTAGTTTATATAAAATACTAATCTCAAGTTCCTTGAGGAGGTTCTCAAGGAGAACAATTCAATGGGTATAAACTTTTATCCTTTTGTTTTAATTTCATTCCAATTTCATTTATTTTCTCATTCTATCCTCACATACAATTATCCAACTAGCATGGTAACTAAATTATTTCACATATAATGTAATTGAATTATTTTAAGGGAATTATCTATCACCATTTCATTCCACTCAAATTTTTTTTCTAAAAAGATAACATCGTTTGTGATGAGCTAATTTATCATAATCAAGGATGATGAGTTTTCATTTGTATTTTACCAAAATAAAACCTAGACATAAAAAAAATTATTTCTTTTAAAATATTATAATAAACTTATTACAACCTATTTATTGTTCTAGAACTGTTATATATACATGATATTAATTAATAAAACAAAACTAGTTTGTGATGATTGAGAAGCTGCTAATTAATCTAAACAATTATCTCTAACATCTTATCTAATGATTCATCCATACTGAAAATAAACAAATGAATTATATAACCATATAATTTTTTATTTTCATTAATAACATAATACTTCATATCTAGTCAACCATTAAAATTTTACATGATTTTTTGTACATGTATACAAGTAAACTGATCATGAAAACAAAGGAAACTAACACTCTCGAATGATAAAATTGTATCTTATAGCTCATAAAAATTCCATGAATGATCTTAATAAAATTATAATAAATAAAAATAATGTATAAAAGGTTTTTATATAATCTAATTATCTATGAAATTAATTTCAAGTGAATAATAAATTCAGAGAAAAGGTAATGGATTCTTCCCAAACCACCATTTTCGGTCGGGTTATGCTTTCTCTCCCTTTAGCCTAATGTAACACATATTTATTTTTATATAAATATTATAATTTATATTTATATTTTCAAAAAACATGTATCTAGATCATTTAATCCTTCTTTATTTAGGTATATACATGTTTTCAAATGGATCTCTTCCCAATTCTTCCCAATAAGAAAGCCCGATTCAAGGGAACTTTCTGATTTCTTTCCCATTATCATGTACATTGTATAATATATTTTTAGAAAAAAATATTTTGCTAAAATCACACATTTTATTAGGAAAATATATCTTTTTCAATTACTGATTTTATATAATTAATTATTAATTTCTCCGTTTTAAATGATCTTTAATACTTTCTTTAAACAACACTAGAAAGTTACATTTCTAAGGTAACTTAAACACTATATTTACATGATTTCACTCCATTTTGAAATTAATTATCATGATTTATTCATATAATAATTTATTAATGTCTATTGATGATTTAATTCCATTATTTCATGGACACCATTATGATATTACATTTTATTATGCCTTATGACATGAATATGATACCTAATTATTTTAATGGGTAACCCTTATGCTTGATTTTTCATATGGAACACATATTCATGAACATGTTATTATAGGTCCTCTATGTTAGAGATCTAATGAAATGGGTAATGTTTAGTCACATGAGATGTCATGTGAACAAGTCTTGGTAGCGTTGACTTTTTATCCTCTAAGTGAAATAAGGTTCAACTAATGATTATGTCTATTTTTATAAAGCTTCCACATTACTATGATTACATTATTACATGATCCCATATTCTATATTTTATAAATCCATATGTTTATTCATGTTCCATTCCTTTTTATGTCATCTTGTTATTCACTATAACCCATGTGTTATGCTTTATTCTTATGTTTATTCCCTTAATGTTATTTTTATCTCATCCCATTGTTCATGTATTCTCTAGGATATCCTATGAAGATGTAAAGTCTCACATTGTGTTATAATATCATTATTAATATCAAATAAAATGTGTTTTTTATTTTGGTCTCATGTTATAGTTTTATCTAACTATTCATCCAAATACCATATGATTTATGATCCAGGGTTTTGATTTAAAAAACAATTATGATTAAAATCATGTAATAATATGTTTTAAAGGAAAGGTCTATTATAAATATACAAAATGATATGATTGTAATTGGAATCGATAATTTATCTAGATAAATAAAAACCCTTTTATACAAGATGTTTGGAAGGATACCAAATGATGAACACACATGAAACAACAAAGAAAATGCATGGTAGATATAAATTTCATTCCATTCAAACAATTCTCCAAATATTACATGGATATATAGTCATCAAATAATTTTTATAGTAAAATTGATATTGAAACCAATTTTTTTACATGGATGACCCAAAAGGGAAATACTAGTAGAGAAAGTCCCAAAATGAAATCCACTAATAATCAAGAGCACAAGGGAGAGGCTGTAATGCCCCAGACAACTCTGGTCCTTTCCATTATGAAAATCTGATGTTTGTGTGTTTTGGGAGGTCATGGTGACCTTTTGTGAATAGTTCCAATGGTCGACCATTGTAAAAAGTGAAACAGTAACCTTAGGAGAACAGTGTCAACATTAACCTTTTGTGAACAGTGGAACTGTAACATTAGGGGAACAGTGGAACGGTTATGTTAGGTGAACAGTGTCAACATTAACCTTCTGTGAATAGTGCAATGGTAACCTTATGTGAATAGTGTCAACATTAAGCTTATGTGAATAGTGCAATGGTAACCTTAGGTGAACAGTGTCAACATAATCCTTCTGTGAACAGTGCAACGGTAACCTTAGGTGAACAGTGTCATCATCAACCTTCTGTGAATAGTGCAATGGTAACCTTAGGTGAACAGTGAAACAGTAACCTTTGGTGAACAGTGTCAACATTAACCTTCTGTGAAAAATTAAATAGTAACCTTAGGAGAACTTCGTCAACATTGAACTTCTCTAAACAGTGCAATGCTAACCTTTGGTGAACAGTGAAATAGTAACCTTAGGTGAACAGTGCAACAGTACCTTAGGTGAATAGTGTCAACATTAACCTTCTGTGAATAGTGACACGGTAACCATATGTGAACAGTGTCAACATTCACCTTCTATGAATAGTGAAACCGTATCCTTAGGTGAACATTGTTAACATTAACCTTTTGTGAACAGTGCAGCTGTAACCTTAGGTGAACAGTCTTTCCAGAACGGTGAGGTTCCAATGGTGAGGTTCATGAACTGTGTTTCCAGAATGTTGAGGTTCCAACGGTGAGGTTCATGAACAGTGTTTCAAGAACAGTGAGGTTCCAACGGTGAGGATCATGAATAGTGTTTCCATAATAGTGAGGTTCCAATGGTGAGGTTCATAAATAGTGTTTCCAGAACAGTGAGGTTCCAGCAGTGAGTTTCATGAACGGTGTTTCCAGAATGGTGAGGTTCATGATCACTGCATCCAACTTTCGACATTTTCTCCCCTTTAACGTTTCCTTTGTCATAAAATGAATTTTAAGACTTGTATTAATGATTGTAAGGCTGTAAATCCTATATTAGTTATTCCTATGGCTCATGATGTTTTTACATGGTCAAACCATGTGGGTAAATGCAATCCGCTTTTAATGGGAAATCAAACGTATCTTAAACCATCACCCCATCAAATCTTTAAAAGGGGCCAGATATCATCCTCCCTTGTTCATCCTCCTTGTTCTTTGGTGTGAGATGCTCGAACCTTTCCTTCCTTCCCATAGGAATCGTGAGATCAAACTTTTCCCTATGGATTTGTTTCTTCTTGAAGTTCTTCATGCTGCATGTGCACCCCCTGCATTGGTGAATGTAGAAAGGGTCGAACCTTCATCGAATTAAGGTATGTTTTATCGTCATTATTTTGGGTATCATCTTCTCCTATTTTTCCTTTCCATATTATATCATGTGGTCTCCATGATTCTAATGGAGTTATCTTGGATTTCTGTTGGTGTGGTTATACCATGGTATCCTCGGGTGGATGTAGTTGTCGCTAGAGGAGGCAATCATGAACCGTTGTGGTATAAAGAACGTCAAGAACCATTTGAGGTAGGGGATTTGTTGCCTCTATCTTCTTTTATGTGCAATTGTATCATTAGCATGTTTTATCCCACCAGATGACAATGTAATTTACATAATAAATATTTGAACCGGATAAATAAATTGATATCGATCGTATGTTACTACCTCTTGTTTTGCAAGATAGTGTGGTATCTATGATTTCTTTATTTATCTATTCTTTCCTGATGGAAATTTGTAATGAAAGTAAACAACAATTAATTGATAATTGACTGGTTAAAAGATAAAGAGGCATGTAAATGAATCTGGTTCTCCATGTTTTAATTTTATGTTAATCAAATTGGCGTAGTAAGCATGTTTAATTATATTTGATAGCTTACTAATTAGGTTTCCTGAATTTGGTACCTATGAATAATAAATCGGTTAATTCAAGATGTATTAAAAACCGGTTGTTTGATAATTCAATGAAGGGTTTTGAGTTACCATCTTGATTGTTAAATGGCCAAGAGCCCAATTGTTAAGATGTTTTTTTCTACAGCATGTGTTATGATGTGAGCTTGGATGGCTGTTGTCATATGTGGGGCATGGAGACCTTTGTTTGTGGTAGCAGATGACGCCTAGAGTGGCGAGATGCATCAGTTTATGCATGTCGGTGTCGGGGAGGACACCAGGGACGATAGAACATGATAGATGTGATTATTGGATGCTTTATCATTCTTATTGGTGGATTATCTGCTTTTCTTTTCCCCAATACTCAAGGCAACTGGTCTTGCTTACCCTTCTACCGAAAGAGGTGAAGACATGCAGGGTATGCCACGTGCTTTCCGTGTTTAGCTTCTCAAGGGAGGATGGGTCTACGCTCTTTCTGTCTACAGTAAAGACTCGATGGGTAGTACATCTACTCAACGTGTTGAGCCCCCTTATGTTTAGTAGCATAGAATATTTTTCTAGAATGCCTGGGAATATGGGAATGTAATTTTGTAATGAATAAATGAATAAATGATGTTAACCCTTGGGGTTGGAGTTTCTAGAACATAATGATGAGGTTATAATTTTTAATGGGACAGTGGACTTTGGGAGTGATTCTAACGATGTTTAATTTGGAATTTTAAATGGTTAATTAATGTTTAAATAATTAATTAATGTAAAGTGGAACTGATAAAAAGGAAATGAAGTAATCTATTAAAGCTATTTAAATGGTTGTGTGCTTATTGGATACCTAGTCTTAGAAGTAGTAGCCCAGAGCCCAAGAGACATTAGCTGCAGTTGAGTCTAAGACTAGGTTATGCCTATAGTGTGGTTTTGAGATATAGTATATCCTATATCATCTGGGTTTCTATATGCTACTCCACCCTATAAGTAAGGGAAACTGACACCCCAGGGATTCTGAGCCTTGGGGGTATTTTCCCCAACATTCCGGTGGGAGGATGAATGGCTGACTACCCCCTTTGGACTACACTCTTCTCTAGGTATTTTCTTGTGCTGGTAGGAACAATGGTTAGTTTTCCCCATATATGTGTGTAGAGGGCTGTAATGGATTGTGGTTATTCACACCCATATATTCTGGATATAGTTTCCCATGGAGTACTATAGGTGTAACGTGTATAGGCTGTGATGGCTTGAGGATCCATAATCTGTGTATGGGCTGTAATATCTTGAGGTATAATACCCGACATATGATACACGTTATGTTGGTTGTGGTGGCTTCCAAAAACTACCTGGTTAATTTTCTTACGTGGACATTGTTGTTTTGTTGCATGAGGTGCATGTTGTGGTGCTTTGCTCAGGTGTCTGCAGGCAACCCTTTTTGGAGAGAGATGCTTAGGACGTGCAACGTTGGGGAAAAGCGGAAAACCAGTGGGGAAGTAGTAGTGGGGTACCCTTGATAGTATTTATTATATTATATACTCTTTTATGTGTGACTTGGTGAAAGTATCCATGGTGAGGTTTGGAACATAGTATACCTTTTTAGGTGACAAGTTAGTTTCACTTGTTGTTCACTGTGCTTTAGCATGCTTTCATTACATTTTCATGAGAGGCTTCATGGAGGATCCTAATGAGTATAATGTAATACTCACCATATGTATATATAAACTACATTTCAGGTCACTTGGATCAGGTTGGAAATCAAGATGTTTTCTACTAGCTTGCGGTTATAGGAGCTGTTTGGGCCTGTGGTTGCTACTGTTTTACATCCTCTTTGGGTACTGGCAGTTTTTCCCCTTGCAATTGTAGTAGTTTTACATGACATCTAATATGTGTACTTGGGTTTTCTTTCATCTTACAGGTTTATTTGGAGTTCATTGGTGTCTATATTATCTCTCTCTTCCGCATGTGTTCTCTTAGAGGGTAATTCCTCCCATCTATGTGTTTGCTATACCCTCGGTGCTAGTCGCCATCCTAGGGACAACTGGAGGTGGGACATGGGGGTCATCTTCTCCCTTCCCACATTGTCGTCCCAAGAGGGGTACACTTTTTGGGGAGGGGTCATGCTAGAGTCCCTCAAAGATGAACAAGTTATCAAAAATAATACTCAGATAAAATAGTAGAAAAACGGAAAAAAAGATGTAGGATAAAGGTGGAATGAAATGTAGAAAACATATTAATAAAGAAATCCAAATTAACCTAACCCTGAATTCTAGGGTTTTTTGTCCAAATAAAAGTTTCAGGTGAAAGAAAGCAAGATAAAATTAAAGTCCATTAGAGATGAGAGTCGATCATAATCGTTGAATTTCTCCAGTTTCCGACATGAAAACCACTATGTATAACTGGAACTACACTTCCCCAAATGTTAGAAGAGATTTTCAAGCATAGAATGAATATTTTCACACACACCATTACCAAAAAAACATCCATGATTCCAAGACGTAAGTCCTCCAACTCTTCATATCATTTTATTTTATTTTTTTAGAATGTCACATATGTCCCTACTTATGGAGGATTCCCAACACTAAATTTCCTAACTATATTATTCTAATTATCCATCAGTAGCCACAAATCCAAATATATAGTTATAAAATGTTAAGAAGTGAACATTAGGTAAGAATCATAAATATTTAAAATTTTCTTTTCATAGATTGGGGTAGCATCATGATCTGATAGACACTCCATCATCGCTACACCCATATATTACTTAGTATTATAGATCTTAATTTTAAAATTTCAAGAAATTTAATTTATTAGTGTTAAAAAAGAATTATTAATGTGTACATAATTTAAATATTCACGTCAAGAGTGCCGAAAAAGCACTAATAAAGGGAACCTTTATTAGTGATTTTTAGTACTGATAAAATTTGAAAAAAAGTTTTTTTAGCAGTGCTTTTCAACCACCATCCCCACACCTCACCTAAAACCTACACTCCCATTCCCCATTTTTCAGTGCTCAGAATGACCCTTTTTCAGCGCTTATCTTTTTACCAAACTCTTACACACACACACACTAACCAAGATTCAATCATTAGACCTATCTTTTTAAATTTAAAGTCATGTTACAATGAACCATCTTAAATCAATCTATATTTGATGATATTTGTATTTATATAGATATATATTTACAGAAAACATTTTTATTAATATATTAATATATCTAATTTTAAATACATTTATAAAATATATGTTATTTTGTGTTTGATATATATATATAAATATATTTATTTAAATATATTACATATTAATATTCGTTTACATATATTAGAATAAAGATAAAAATAAAAAAATATATATAAATATATATATTAATTAACACACACCTATATGTATATATAAACATTATATATAATTTTTTTATAAGTATAGATATATATTTATAAAGTTGTATGATGTATAAAAATGCTTACATGTTCTTTTAAATAAAATGGATAATAATTAATTTCATATGATTTTAATAATTATTTTTAAATATAGTTTTAAAATATGTTTATGTATTATATACATAGATATAACTTTTATACATTACATATATATTTATATGTCTATATATTTACATTAATATATTTATACATATTCACATATTATTATATATTTAGATATAAATTTTTTATAATACATTTATAAACATATATTTCGCATACATTTGTATACTATATTTAATGATAATGATAACGAATTATTTATAAAAATAAATTTATATATGATGTATTTACACATTACCTATACACAAACTTATACATACATATTGACACACATACAAACACATTTATAGTTCTTACATACTTGCACAAATAATTATGTAAAAAAATTTATTTACATATATAAGACAATACAGACAAATACACATTTTATTTTGACACACACATACTTATATAAAAATAATAGATTTATTGGTATATATATATAAATGAATTTTTATAAGTTAAATAAAATGAATAATTTTTTAACTAAATATTGAGTAGTAAATTTTTTTTCCATATGGTTTATATATTTTAAAATAAAATTGTATATAATAATGTTCAAATATTTATTTTTATAATTACTTTACTATATGATAATATAAGAAAAAATCTATATATTTAATTATAAATAAAACGAAAATATGAAAAATGATAAAATTTCAAAAACATAATATATATATGAATGCAATCACTAAGAGTAAATCCTATCACCATAGAATAATTACAAGAATAACCTATTTAATTATGTTGAAATATAATTGAATATTATAAAATTAGGGTATCCAAAATAAAAACCGAGTTTTGGAGTCCTTCCAAACCTTTTTTACCTAAAAACTATCCTTAGGGTCCCTTAGTATACCTGGAATAAACTCATTGCAAGGTTATACTTTATATGAAGTAGATCAAAAAAGGACCAATGAATCACTTGTTATGGTCATTTGTTTATGAATACATGTTATCAACTTATCTTATATTGTTCATTCATTTATTGGTTTTTTATGTAAATTTTTTTTATTAAAATACTTTTACTCAATAATATTTTAGAAATTATTAATTAATATTATTTATAATTAATTTTTGGAGTTAATTTTCACTAAATAACATTTTTATTGGGTTGATTTGTGGTTTCAATTTGATGAAAAATTAATTATTAATTTCATTAAAATTTAATTAATAAAATAAAAAATTAGAATTCAAATTAACAGTTAGGTGGGAAAAATAATTGTACAAGGGCATGTTGGACTCATAGTATGAGTCTGTGTATTTAAACCTTTATAATAAGGGATCCATGGATAAGAGTTGGTGTGGATGAGTAAATATGGTGGCTTCATTGTAGCCGCACAAAGTGTTGATGTTTGATAATTTCTCTAATTATAACACTGAGTGTGGGTAAAGAACTCCACTGGAAATGGAACAAAATTATAAGATCATGAACTAATATATATTGAAAGGAGGGGATCTGAGTGAGTATTTTATGAGCCTTGAAGACTATATAGACGAGGAGGAAGAAGAGATGGTGGGTGTGAGAGCCTCTTAATTGATCATCATGCTCCATGTCGGTTTCCTTCTTTTGTCCAACATGGAGTTAATGAGTTGCCGCACCAACACCACCAAATGAAAAATCTAATAAAATTACCACTTTGTAGATGATTCCCATGATTTTTGTACCTAAATGAGGCACATCTGTTGGTCTCACCCTCAACTGGGGGTATTCTACACTCAAATTGATCATAGAGAAGATTGAATTACTTATTATCTGGTCAAATAGATCATTTATTCCCGTAAGGGTATATCCATTCTTGACCATAATATGGTCCAAGTTTTTATAGTTCACATATATTAACAACTTTACATCTTCTTTCTTGGAAAAATGAATTCATGTATGACACAATGACATACTAATATGAATGAAACACTTATCATCTTGATCATCTACCTGAACATTCAAATCCTGAAGCAATTTTGGTTATATACTATAGGGTGGCATAAAAACTAGCTCAACTATTGGCACCAACTCGATCTTGAATTCTAACCCCCACTTGAGTGGTAAGCCATAATACTCATCCCGAAATTGGTCTACCACTAGGGTAAAAGTATCATTATAAATTCCACTATCATCTCGTGAACGTCCTACTATATGAGATGTGAGATAATCTAATCTATTCGGTATTGGTCAATTATGACCAAGGAAAATATCTCACTCAACCTACTGAATATATATGCCTCTTTTTGAAGATATAATGGTAGAACTCCTCCATTAAAAGTCAACATGATCCAAGTATAACACCATTAAATATATAACAATAAACAAATCGAATCCTTTCATTTCTAATACAAATGGTTCTCCAAATAAATGATAACCACAAATTAATAGAGAACACACCTTTCAACATTTGACATCCTCTGATGACACTCCCTTAACAATGTATCGATGGTCAGGAAATTATCCAATTTTTATACAACCAAACCAAGAAAAGATTGAAAAATGATAATATATAATGGAATATGATTATCCTGTATAAAAAAATGAAATCAAGGGTATACGATCCAATAATAATACCTCTGATGGTAGACGATCCAATATCCAAAATATTTAGAGAAGACTTCATATCATGCAATTGGATTTTCCCTATCTACTGGGCTCTAGTATGACTTCCTTGGGTTTTTTTCTCTCCATGTTAATTCTAATACTTCCTTAGGGTACCACATCCCTAGCCTCAACCTAAAAATCCAGTGAAACTCCAACTACCATTCTATTGAGGGATAACTATTTCTCTCCTAGGATCTGGTACTAGTCCTAATCCCCTTCAACCACTCTATTGTTGCATTCCCCTAACAAACCCTCTGTAGGTGACCCAACCTACTATAATCACAACACTCTAATGTAGGTTACAAACAAATAGTAAACTTTTAACTAAAATTTACACACTAATATAAAAGAAATATATTATGCTGGTGATATAGATTTTCACTACTATAATTTCTCTACCCACTATTTACTTAGCAATCACTATCATAGTGGAACTTCTTAATACAAAAATAACTCTAATTCTCCCTACTGAAATAGTTTTGACACTGCTTGGGACCTCTCTCAAATTCACTTCAATGATGAGATCTTTAATTTTAACATCATAAAATATACTCAAGTGAAAAACGTTGAAATGTGACCTAATATGATATAGAATTCCATCCAAGTAACTCCTCACCTTGGTAATCTCATCAGCTGCAAAATATGGTGAATAACACTATGTGTTAGTGAAACGCCCAGTGCAGAACATCATTGACATGGTTTCTTGTGTTAGGTATTTGAACTCATGAGCCTTGCCATCCTAAAATGTTTCTACATAAAATTGACTTAGAAACATAGCTTCGTATTCCTTCCAGGATAATTCATATTGCTACCCAGTTTACTCTACAGTGTCCCACCAACATTGGGCTGGTCCATGAAGAATATATGTAAAAAACATCACCCTCTAATCCAGGGTTGTATTGAGGTGATTTAAGATATTCTAGATTGACTAGATTCATAAATCAACTGGATTGGGGCCTCCCTTACCAATGATCATAGGTAGATGTTGTAGCAGGAACTCACTCATCAGATCAGACATCAAAGGTATGGTGTGTACATTCTCCATTTTCATGGATTGCCTAACCCTAAAGAAGTTTTTTTGTAGATTAAAATCCATCTGATGGTCATGAGCTAAAGGAATCTCCAGTTATGTTGTGTTAGTATCTTGTAAATTTGATGAGAATTATATCTTTGATAATCCAATTTAATGAAATTTTATTTCAATCATGGATTTTAGGGTTTAATAAATTGTACAAATATTAATGGAACCTATTTCATTAGGATCACGAGATCACAAATCAGAAATCCCTAAATAGTACAGTGCAACAATGAATATCGACAACAAAGATATGATAATAAAGAATATATTCACTATATAAATCAATGGATATTCAATCCTCTAACAATAAAAAGATATATAAAACCCTAAAGAAAAGATACGACGATATTGGGAAGGAAGGAATGTGGATGGAATGCTTATCGGGAAAGGATTGAAGGACGATCGACTAGATTTTATCCTCCTTGTAAATGGTTTGGAGGATCAAAAATGGGTCCTTGAGATCCCTCTCACCCTTGTAAAATTAAATATGTTGAGTTGGGGTTTAACGGGGTTCTAATTTCGGTTTGGTGGGTTTTTTAATAGCATTTGAAATAATTAAATCATGTGAACATGGTTAGATAAGTAGGGAAACCTGGTTTTTCAAACAATGCACCCTAACCATACTCACCAATAAAGGGGTTCATGGTTTATACAAGGTGGGAACACAATTTTTCAAACCATGCACTAACTGTGAAAACCCCCACTTTCTATATTTTTTATGGTTCACACTAGGTTGGTGCACAAATTTGGATAACCATGTGTCAATCGTCCATAACCCAAAAACCATCCCAAATTATTAAAATTTCACTTGAAGAATTCCTAAACTAAACACAACCAAAGAATACTCAATATATGGGCCGAGGAGTGCCTGAAGAGGGTAAAATATGTCATTGTGGAGGAATGGTCGATCGAGTTTACTAGCCCAATGAGATATAATGTATATTGAATATTATTATAATAAATGATATTTATTATAATTCATTATCTCTGTGAATGTAAATAATTATTGATAATATTATTATTTTTATTATATATTTGAGGTTTTGTGGGGATTAATGAAATAAAAAAGGGTACTTGTGCAATTAATATTTTCTAACCAAAATAATATATAGAACTAATTATATTTTTTTCCTATGAATTGTTATTTCATTTATTATTTATATTGGTATCAGAAGGGAATTATTTCAATTACATGGAGAGATTCATCTCAAGGAACACTATGAATACTGGATAGAGATCCTCCACCACCACCACTCTCACGTCCATAGTGATTGAATAGAACCCGTCCTTGAACAGATTCTCTGGGTAGTCAAAGATGAATGATGGAAGCATTTGGATCTACCGTGCCTGAACCTAGAAATTCATATGACAAATTTTAAAGGTTCATGGAGTGTGTGTGGATCACCACTAGTGATAATCTAATTTTTAATGACATAATGTAATGATAGAATGACATGGAGATGTTGTTAGATGAATCAATGATGAAAAAATTAATCTCAAGGTAATTATTTAATTATTTAAATTAATGATAAATAATAGGAAATTATCTGGTGTCTTGTTTCTAGTTTCTAATCATTAAATAATCTTTTCTTCTACTCTTTAAGTCAAAGAATTCATAATACATGTACATGTCAAATTAATCATCGAATACAACAAAAATATGAGTTGGTCCTGCCCCATCTAATGATTCTATGTCAACAGAAACCTTTTTAACCTATAAACCATATGTGATTCTCCAACTACAACCATTATTCAATATTTTTTTTAATAAAAGAAACTTATCCAAACATAAATTTACTTATAGACTAAATATAGCTAGAAAAATAAATATTTTGAAGATATTTCACAATAATAATCTTATCATAAAGATAATTTGGTTTTCAAAAAAGTCTGCAACCTTGTTTGGTAAAAATAGGGAAATTGAATTTACTTATTCTTTTAAAACCAAGTCCCCCACTACTAGAGAGTCTTCAATATCATGTGCTTCCCTTTATCAATCTAGAAAAATATAGGTAAATGTTTTTTTTATCTGAGCTAAAAAAATAACGTATAAAATACTCCCATTATAAAGTCTTTTTCAATGCTTATTAATGAATCCTTTATTTCAACCAATTTATAGCACTGAAAAATGGTCCCCTTTATCAGTGGTATAAAAAAAACGGATAAAATTCATATATATTAGAACTTTTATTTTAGTGCTACCAAAATTCAACCTTTATCAATATTTTTTTAGCAGTCGTAAAGGTATATTCCATAAAAAAATATCATTAAAAATAATATATGAATATATATATATATATTGAGATAAATATAATATATTTTTTTAATATGATTCATAAAACACTAAATATGAATTTACAGAAAATATATAAGATATCCATTAAAAATTACATCTGATAATTAGTAAATAATGTTAGTTTATAATTTGTAAATTATTTTTGAGAAACAGTCAATTAATAAAAATTGGATGAAAAAATTCTAAAAACCAATAAAATATCTACGATGTGTTAAAAAATGACTTAAACTTGAAAAGACCAATTTTTTTTGATTTTGGTGACTGTTTGAGTTCTATCACAAATCAAATTAAATTACTCAAATAGATCTATGTCATGTCAGGAAGGGATATCCCAATCAGTATTTTCTACGGTCAAATAAGGCCTAGAAGGTCTCTAAAAATGAGTTTTTAGTTGGGATACCCAATGTTGTAATATTCGATGGGATTTATACATTGTTCAAGAGGGTATTTTTTTTCCATTTTCATTAGAGACTAAATTAATTCCCTAGATAACATTCTTATATATATTATTGTTTTGATACATTATTGATTTTTAAATTATAGTTTAACTTATAATTACATATATTCATCTTTTCTAATTTTTACATATAAGAATTAAATTGTAAAAATATATTGTGAAACATATTTATATAAAAATGCATTTTTTGAAATATATATACTTTATATATAAAAATATTTATTATTTATTTTATTTAAAATAATACTTTATCCATTTTATATACCTTATAAAAATGCATTAACTTAAATACATATAAAGTATATTTATATATAATTATGAGTGTGTCAATGAAGAAAAAAATATTTTTAGTTTAATGTTGTAATATGTGTAAATAATTACATAACAGTAAACATCTGGGCGTTTATGTGGAAAAATAATTGTGTGTGTGGGTACCAATATTGTGTAAATACATCATATATAAATATATTTTTATAAATATACCATTATCATTCAATATAGTATAAAAAATATTTAATAAATTTTGAATCATGTGATTCAACCCATGAATGTGCCATTTGAATAGTGTATAAATGTATATATTAAATATTTATAAATACATTATAAAAAATATTTATTTAAATATAAAATTATATATAAATATGTTTAAATATATATGTAAATATATAGACATATAAGCCAACGAGCTTGTACCCTAGTGGTTCAGGCTCTTGCTTGGCATCCAAAAGACCCAGGATCAAATCCAGTTAGGGGAGAATTCCTGAGTACTGTAGCAGGGTACTGAAGTAGTACTATAGCAGTGGTAGCACTGTAGTGGCAGAGGGACTGTAGCAGGTAATGTAGCGGGGGCGGTACTGTAGCAGCGCGAGTACTGTAGCAGTACTGTTCACCGAGGGGTCCTTTTTGCCCAAAAATGAGCTTTCTAGACCTGGTACTATAGCAGTGGTAGCACTGTATCAGTGGAGGGACTATAGCAGGTAATGTAGCGGCGGCGGTATTGTAGCTGGTAATGTAGAAGCACGGGTACTGTAGTAGTACTGTTCACCGAGGGGTCCTTTTGGCCAAAAAATGGGCTTTCTAGCCCTGTATGTAGGCCACTTGGCCTTGGGCCTTTGGGCTATGTAATGAGTCACCCTCTACCTTGTCTAAAGAGGTCGTTGATTTAATAATAAAATATAGACATATAATTTTATATGTAATTTATAAAACATATATCTAAATATACAATATATAGAAATTTTTTAAAAATGAATTTAAAAATTATTTTATAAATCATATGGAATAAATTATTTTCCCTTTTATATGAAATAATATCTAACCAATTTATTACATTTTAAAAAATATATGAATATTTATATACATATAAGTACAACTGTATATATAAATTTTCTGTATATATTTATGAGTGTATTAATAAATAGATTTAAATTTATTTTTATCCTCAAGTATATGTAAATGATTATAATGATATAATATTTTTCAATACATATATATATATATATATCACACACATGGACATATATTTTATAAATGTATTTAAAATTTATTATATAAATATATGACTAAAAACTATGCATGTGAATGTATATATATACATATACAATAGAATATAAAACAAAACAAGTGTGGGGGTAGTGGTAAAGGGGTTAAAATTGCACCCGGGAGGTCCAATGATCTAATCTAGGCGCACACGGGTGAACACGTGGATAAATAGTATAAAATCGCTGACAAAGGGTCACTCCAAGTGTTGATAAGAGGGTGCATGAGTGTGGGGTGTGGGTTCAACGTGGGGTGGGGGTGAGAACTCATATAATAATAATTTTATTTTTAAATTTTATCATTTCTAAAAAACATTTATAAAGGTATCCTTTATCAGTGTTTCATAGCGGTAATAGAAGTGGGATCTATCAGTACATTTTTTTAGCACTGATAAAGTTCCCCTTTATCATTACTTTTGTTTTATCACTCATAAAGGCCTCGTTTATCAATTCATTTTTTTAACTTATAAAGGCTGATTATTTTAAAAATATTTTCTATAACGATGATTTTTTATCACTAATAAATCACATTTCTAGCATATTTATAGGTGTGATCTATAGTACTTCTCTAAGAGTTTAACCATACATAAACACTTCTAAGAAATCAGATGCATCTTTTTTCAAACCTCCAATTTTCCCCACAAAAAATTAGAGAAATTCAAATGATTTGGACTCATAAGAGTGTATATAATTTGAAGAAGGAAATCAAAATCTATGGAATGGATTGATACACAAACTTTTGATGAATTTCCTTGACATCTTTAGAAATGTTTTAACCAACCCAAACATTTTCCCTTATCAAATCTATCAATTATTAATAAACAATGTTTTTATTCAACCTTACAACCATAGTGGGGAGACCCAACAATTTATTATACTTATCAAAAAGTCTAACATTTTTAATATTTCAAAGATATATGATTCCTTCCATCAACACACATTTACTAAATGATGCTTATGACCTTAAAAAATCACCTTCTTCATCATTTCCCCACTCATAATCATTAATAAAACAATCAACACATGATCTTCAGGAAAAAAATTCTAGAGAATAATATGCTATAATCCTTAGAGAATAAATAGGTCACCCATGGCCCCTACTTACCAGCCATTACTCAATTATTTTTTCCTAATAAAACCAGTAGTTAAAATCGTCCCATTAAAAATATTAACAACGCTGATAAAAAATTATTTGAAAGAGGATCGCCTAGATTTAATCCCCTTAATGACATAATAAAATTCAAAAGTACTCCATCGATATTGAATTTATATGAAATAATGGAAATGAATCACATAATTATTTCCACCTAGGATTCCTTCAAATAAATTTTGATGAGAATATATTATCTGTACACTTATTACAGTCTCTCAAAAGATTCCAACAAATTTGTTTCAAATCCATCATTCCTTTTCTTGAATTGGATCATGTATTCATTAAATGGAATATATCGTGAAAAACATTTGAATTTTTTTTGTAATAAGAATCATATTTACGAAAGCCACATACCCCTCCTAAATGATTAAAGGAGTATATTTATGAAGTATATTTGTGAAAAAATTTGAAGGAAACTTGTTTTTTCTAAATTAATGAATGAAAAACGAAATTTAACAGCGTTTAGAAGCACTGCTAATAAATTTGTGATGCATTCTAAATAAATTCATGGATTTGTGTCTCAAGAATCATTCTATAGTGGTTCTGAAAACGGTCAGAAATATAAAGGTGATAATAACCAAGGCTTCCCTTTATGAGTGACAAATAAAAATTAATAATATAGAATGACCTTTATCAGTGCCTATGGTCTTTTTAGCGCCGATAATGGAATTTAGTTATCATTTCTAAAAATAATTGACAAAAGGAATATTTAAATAAATATATTATTAAAAAACATTATTTGATATTCAAATATATTTTTATTAATGAAAATATATTATATTTTATTTAATATGGTTTATATATGAATAAATAAACATTTACACTTTATATATAAAACATTTAATTAAAAGTGTCTTATAAACAAAAATTTATATATTATTTAAAGTATTATTGCAAAAAGAAATAAATATTGATATTTATATATATATATATAATTTTTTAAATATTAATTATATAGTACTAATGTATTATATATTACATTATTATATCATATATTCAGTGGAAAATGGTTTAAAATATGATTAAAAAGTATTATTAATTAAAAATATCGACTAATTAATATTAATAGACATTGAAGAATATTTTGTTTTATCAATGTCATTTGATTATTTAATTTGAAAAAATTTATCAAATAATAAATATTTAACATTAAATTAATTTTTTTTACTAAATAGGTTACTCTTAATCTTTCATACAATAATTTCGCACATACATATACAAAATTAATCTAATTTTGTAGAGTAAAAAATTTAAAAAATAATTAATTCTGAATATTATCATATTAGTTTTTTTGTTTTCAATATTTCACTTTTAAAATACATTTTTTTGTTACTTAATTTTATTAAATTTTTGTATATAAATTAACCATATACTATATAATATTTCTAATGGATATATATATATATATATTAATTTTATTCATTTATAATTATTATTTGTTTGATTTTTGTTTAATTTTAGTCATTTTAAATATTTATTTATATTTATTGTTTAATAAATGAGATGGTTTCTAATAGAGTGATAATTTACATATGTAATTCTTTTGTAACATTAATTTCATTCACATATATGTCATCGTAGATGTATTAGGTGATCTATAATATAATCCCAATCACAGTAATAATACCCTTGTATGTGCTGACCGTAGTTAAAGTAATAGCCAGAATAATCACCGACGGTAGTAATAAAATCATGACATAGGCAAGTGGGAAGCGGTATTCTCGATGATGAAGGTGGACAATCTGTTGGACAATGCAGGTGACTTCAATAGCGATATGATTGCACAGTTGTTGGCAGTGATTGGTTTACTGGTAATCTATGGACGAGTGACCATGAAGTGGGTCGTCGGAAAAAAATGCATGGCCATCATGAAAATGGATGCGGACTAATGTGATGGTCTATCAGGCCAACAGATGGTTTGTTGGATCATGCATTTGGACATGGGTAGTCTTGGGACTTCTTAGGTATGTAATGGGAACACCTACCCAAATTTATAAAGGTGTTTGATTTCTAAAATATCATGGGTTGAAGCCCCATTTTATTATTAAAGAAACGAACTCTATTTATTTGGGAAGAGGGAGACCCATTACATACCTGAAGTTCAAATCCTAAGGTTCATGAAGAAAAGGCTTAAAAGCCCATATTTTGGCCCAAGGGCCCTTCGGTGAATAGTACTACTACAATACCCAAGATTCTATAGTGCTTCCTATAGTACCACCACTACAACAGTTCCTGCTACTGTATTTTCACCACTACAGTTCTACCACTTCTACAATACCTCCATTTCTACATTTGGGCTATATCCACTACTACCGTGCTGCTACAGTACCTACGAGAATTGCTCCGCTACCCAGATTTTATCATGGGTGTTTTGGATGTCATGTAGAAGCCACTACCACTTGGGTACTGGCTCGTTGGCATTAATAAGGTTGTTTTTTATTAATAAATATTGGGGATTTCCCCTCTAATTCTTTAGTATTCCTTTTAGAATTTTATTTATAATCACAATAAATATATATGAATCATATTATGTTTTTAATCATAAATTTTTAATCAATTGTTATATTTTTGTCAATATATTTTTTATTACATTTTAATATTTTTAAAATTTATTCAGTTTGAATTTAATTTATTCATTAATGATCTAAATTATTTTTAAGTATTTTTGTAATTTATTCATTTTCAATTGTTGTTTTTTCACATTTTTATAATTTTATCCATTTTTAATATTTATATATACATGTATCTTCATTAGAATGTAATGTTTTTAATATGGTTGTAATAAAAATGGTTCGAGTATGATTTTCCCAGCCAACCCATGCCCACAAAATTTATTGGAAGTTTGATATTTTTGTAATGTATATAATTTATATGTACTCATTATTATTTAAACATATATGATTTTTTTTATTTCTTAATAATATATGTTATGAATAATAAATATTTATTTTGAAAATTTATTTATATTTATTATTAATTATTTCATTAATACAAATTTTAATATATTTTTTTAAAATTTGTTCATTTTTAATTATTATTTGTTTAATATGTTTGTAATTTTTTTCTTATTTTTAATATTTACTTACACATATTTATTGATTAATATTTAATATTTTCTTTAAAAAAATGTAAATTTCATAATTAAAATATTTATTCATTTTCAATTTGAGAATTTATTTTAATTTTTTAACATTTTGTATAACCAATTACTCTTACTCATTATTTGTTTTTGATTTACTCATATTTTAATTAAATTTCAATCATTTATTACATTCATTCATTTAATATTATTTATTCATTAATAGTGTTATGCGTTTTTAATTTTTTATAATTTATTCATTATTTATATTCGTTTTTTTAATATATTTGTAATTTATTCATTTTCTATATATACATAATTATTCTTTAATATATTTAATATATTTAATATTTAAATATATTCATATTTTTATGTACATATATATATATATATCAATATATAATACTATCTTAAATATGATTTATATATAAAAATAAGTATTTACTTTTAATAAGTCATATATCTTGTGAAAAATAGTTTATATTTTAAAATTACAATCAATTAAAAACTTTGACTAATTACTATCAAGTAATTGAAATTACATATAGTGTAATTCCATTTTTTTCAATTTAACATATATCAAACATGTGTTATATTAATATATAAATAAATTTTACACACAAATTTATGTAGTTAATGCAATATTATATAAAATCACACACTCACACATAATATTTATTTAATTTATTCACTTTTTAACATTCAATTTAGAATTTCTTTTAGTAACATAATATATTTAATAATTTTGGTTTCTAAACGGTATATTTTACTCATTTATTATATTTTTATTTAATATATTGTTTATTTATTAGTATTTTGCATTTTTCTATTTTATTCTTCTTTAATAATATATTTTCATTAATAATATGATTTTTTAATATTCTGTAATTTATTTTATTTTGTAATTTTCACATATTTATTAATTTCCATTTAATGTTTTTAATATGGTCTATGTAATTTATATAATTAATACATTTTTTATTTTCATTTTCCCATTTATTTATTTTTAAATGTTTTTATAATCATTATAATTAATAAAGAATATTATTATTTTAATATATTTGAATCAATTGATTTTTTAATTATTAAAATTTACTTCTTAAAATCCATACATATAACATTATCTATTCACTAATAGAGTTAATTGTTATTTTTACTTTTATTGAACTTATTAATTTTAATTATTTATTTACACATATTTATTCATTAGCATTAAATATTTTAAATATGTATTCATATTTATGTCAATATATATTCTATTTTTCTTTTATAATAATTTATATAATTAATTAAAAATACCATTTTTAATATATTTGAAGTCTATTTATTTTTAGCAATTCAATTCCAATCATTTTTAACATTCATCCATTTAAGATTAATTGATCATTAATAATGTCAAATATGCTTTATTTTTTTAAATATATTCATTTAATAAAAAATTATCTTATTTTAAACATATTTTATCGACACTTTCCAAAAATGACTAATAAAGATGAGTTTTATTAATACTAAAATAAAAATTGTTGATGAATTATTTAGTGTGGATAAAGTTATGTTTTATCAATGTTTCTTATTATTTTACTAATAAAACCCTACTTAGTCTTATAAATTAAACTTTAATAGACACAGTTCTTTACTTCATTCCATGTTTGCAAGGATGTTAACCTCTATTGCCACTCCCTAACACAGACACACTTCTTAGAAAAATCAACTGCTTCAAAAACTAAATTATGCGATTATTTATACTCCTATTTAGTCAATCTTTCCATATTGTAACATCATTATGTTGTTTATGCGTCACCATATCCATATGAGTCCAACCTCATTGCACTTTGTATGATAATATCATCTATGCACCAGTCACTCGAAGCTTGTGGACCCACTAAGGCCTCATGCATGTTGTGTATATGGTCCATTTCAATGATTTTTTATGGATTATAGTGTTACGTAGACTCCATGCCTATACCACAATAGAAATATAGGAAGAGTCTAGAAACTCATTGGAATGAATGAGGGGATCAAGGTTCACCTCACTAAAATATCTAGTTATTCTTGATGTTCATGTTAGTATTATAATGAATAAAACATAGCCACATTACTCATATATGTTTCTTTTAAAACATTCAAGTGTTTTAAATTATATTATATGATGTATAATGTAATTATATATTTTTTAGTTTGTGTTTTAATGAGATTTTTTTATGATAGATAGATCTATTAAGATATGCAAAATCACGGTATGTGGTCAGTGACTAATCATATGACACATAGTAATTACTTCAAATATAAATAGATTAAGGTATATATATTAATATTTAACTCCCAAAACATATTACAAAATAGTTTACTTATTTAGGTTAATTTTTATGTAGTATTCAATGAAAAATAACAAAAATCATCGTTAATATTATGTTTGTAAATTTTTGAAATATGACATATACCATCAAAAATAAAGAATCCCAATGCATGTAATTCATGAAGGACATTACCATTTCATCTAAAATATTTCTTAATCATCTTATTTCCAATATTTTCTATGTAAAATTCATATTTCCAATAATCTATATACTCAAAAGAATAAGTAAATTTTTTTAAAGATGGCTGGGCAAAGTACATGGGGTCAGAATGTTTACTGACATCAAGATGATGTGATTACCTATTATTCTTTTGATATAGTGAAATCTATGACCTTAGATACACAATTGTGGTGGGAAACATTAGTATCGTAATTCTTGTGTTTTATTTTTGAAATATTTCTCAAGGAGAAGTAGAATAGAGGGTTATGCAATATGAATTATCGTAGAGCTAGTAACATGTATTAAGCTGCTCTTTCTCATGATAGATTGGACTTCGATGTTGTAACAGATATAACAGTGATTGGGAAATGTTTCAAGCATCCTTCTACCCATAAACCAGAATATTTGTTACCAACTTATGGGTAAGCTACATCCATGCTAATATCCTCATTATTTTCATTTTTTGGATTCAATATAAATGTTCCAATTTAGTTTAATACACACATAACATATCCAAAGATGATTAAATGGACAAGGATTATTTTTAAAGTTTAAGAAAACATATTTTATTTTTGATATGTATGAATTTACCACAAATTAATTTGACTCCTGATGTGGTATTTTTGACTCAAAGTGTATTTTTTCAATATAAAAGTTTAATTTTATTTTAAAAAAATATTCACATAGCCAAAACATAGAAAACATTATTGGATTGTTTTTATAATTTTGTTAACAATCCAAAATTAATTTATGATTTATGGGAATAAACTACATTTCAATCTCACACACTATGTGATTGGTTTGACTTGAAAATCATATATTTAATAGAAAAGTGTCAATTTATCTTAAAACATGCCTCACATAGCCAAAACTGAGAAATAAATCATGGATTGTTTTTAAACTATATAAAAACAATCCAAAAATTATTTTTTATGAGTAGGTATTTACAACATGTGAATCTGAAACATGATATTGCTAATATAAATCGATGTGCATTTTTTCAATATTAAATTGAAAATTTAGTTTAGAACTTTTATTTCAATCCAAAACTAAGAAGATGATCTCCAATTTTTTTCACACAGGATTATGAAAATAAATAATGCATTTATAACTTGTAGGAAGTCACTACACTTTATTCTAACACAAATGTGGCCGATATGACTCAATGTGTGTGTTTTCAATAAAAAAGTGGCATTTAAGTTTAAAACACACATATATAAAAAAAATAACAAAATGAGATTAGATTGTTTTAAAACATTACGATAATGATATATAATTTACTTTTTATATGTTCTAATAGAACCCATGTCAATCTGACACATGATGTTGCTGATGTGACTGAAAGTACATGTTTTCAATATAACAATTCCATTTTAGTTTAAAATGGGTATCACACAACCAAAAATAAATAAATAAGCTAATTTGTTTTCATACATTATGAAAATAATCCCTAATGTATTTCTGATGTGTAGGAATTGACTGTATTTTAATATGACTAGAAGTACATGTTTAAAATAAAAAAATTCATTTAAGTCTAAAACACGTGTCTCATAGAAAAACTATGATAACGAGTTTAGATAATTTTCAAAATCAAGTGAAAATTTTTATTATTCATTTACGATGTTTCGGAATTGATCCCACATAAATCCAACATATCATGTGATCTGTTTGAATTGGAATGCGTGTTTTTAATAAAAAAGTGTAATTTTAGTTTAAAAGGTACATTAAATAGCTAATACTAAGAAAACATGGTCAGATTATTTTCAATCTATATAATGATAATCCATAATTATTTGTAATTTGTAATATTTGACTGCATGGGAATCTGACAGAGGATGTAGTAGGTATGACTTTAAGTGCATGTTTTCAATATAAAAGTTTCTTTTTTAGTTTAAAATGTTTTCCAAAAAACCTAAATCTAGAAAACAAGTTGGTCTTGTTTTCAAAAAATTTAAAAAAAATCCATTATTAATTTTTGATGATTAACAATTGGTTTCATATCAATACAACACACAACATAATCAATATCCCTTGAAATGCATGTTTTCAATATTGTAGTGTCATTTATGTTTAAAATGTTTATCACATATACAAAATCAATCAAAAGAGCTCAGGTTATTGTAAAAAATTAGAAAAATTATCAATAATTTTTTTAATACGTAGGAATCATTTTATTGTGAATCTGACACAAATTATTGTGGATATGACTCAAAGTGCGTGTTCTCAAAACAAAAGTGTAATTTTAGTTTAAAGAACACAACACATTTCCAAAACCGAGAAATATATTCGGAATGATGAAAATGATGAACATGAAATCAAAAATAAAAGAAAAAATTCCTTGGAAATAAAATCATTCCATCCAAACAAAATTTAATGTTTATTGAAACTAAAGTTAGTGTGTAGAATATAAAAATTTCACAATGGAAATTTTTTACTTGGGTACCCCAATGAGCGAAAAACCATGGGATTGAGTCCAAAAATAGGGATCAACTGAAATCAAGAGATAAATGGTAGATACACTCAAAAAAATGGAATGTATCCCAAATAGTAATACTCTTGAATAAAAACAGTGAATCAAATATGGAGAGTAGGAAAAATGATCATCGAACAAAGGTGATCAGAAAATTGGGTGTTCTATCAGTTTTACTGGTATGTTTAAATGTCTTTCTGCTGCCTCATAATATAGGAAAAATCATCCACATAAAAAATGAAACACTTTCTAAAAAAACATGTCTCCAGGTTTTTCAATCACATGGTCCACCAGATGACTCATCCACATTTATTTCATGTGGTCCACAAGATGAGGAGGTTCCCAAAAAACTCCCACTATAACTCAAGTAGGGATAACTACCAACACTAAAATCATTCGACCAGTTTTAAAATTTCCTCTACGTAAACTCTTAGTCAACATGACTGAATTATTATCATCAATGTGGATCTTCTCAAGCTCCAACTATCTTGAATCAAAGATGATTGAGATCCAATGATATCAAACATTAATATTTTTTTGACCAACCATAAAATATAGATTTCTTTCCCAAACAAATATCACTCTGAATATCATTAAATAAAATATATATTTTCTTATTTAAACATAGCTCTCAAATAAAAGTTTCCATCCACAAAAAATCTTTACACGCCTCTATAGCTGCAATAAACTCTGACTATGTGGTAAATAAAGATACTCGTCTCTATAGACTAGACTACCATGATAGAAATTCCCATGAAAAAGCGATCAAATACCCTGAAGTATACTTCTTCAAATCGATATCTCATACCATATCTGAATATGTAATGCCATAAAGTATATTTTCTACTTTTACAAAGCACAATATTAGATCAGAAGTACCCCAAACATGACAGAAAATATTTTTCACTATTATCCAATAATCTCTAGATGGATTTGATAGAAAATTATTGACAACACCAATTGGATGTGATATATTAGTTATAGTACATACCAGTTCATACATCAAACAACCAATGACAGATAAATATGGTATATGTTTCCTCTCCTATCTCTCTTCATCAGTAGAGGGTGAATAACTAGTGTTGAGCATAAAATTTAATGTTAGAGGGGCACTAACTACTTTATCTATATCCATAAAAAATTTCTATAGAAACTTCTCAATATCTCCCTCATGAGATAACCACGATTTCCTATCCTTCCTGTCACAGGATATCATCATGCCAAGAATCTATCATGTTGTCCCCAAGTCATTCATCACAAATGATTGAAAAATATCCATATTCAATTTATCAATTTTAGAAGTGTCATGTCCAACAATGATCATATCATCAAAAAAAGAAAAAGTAAAATAAAAGCATAATCATTAAATCTCTGAAATAAAACACAACGATCAGAAGATTTTTTCCTAAAACCCTTTTGAAAAATGACATAATTAAAATTCTCAAACCATTGCCTCAAAGCTTGCTTCAAATCATAAAAACTCTTCTATAAACTATATACATGATTTTCATTACTGGTTCTAATAGTACTCTCTAGATTATCTATATAAATATCTTCTTCTAAATATCCATGGAGGAAATCTATCTTCACATCCATCTACTCAATCTATATATCCATAGTAGCATCCAAACCAATAACAACCAGAATGTAAGACATTTTGAAAATAGGTGAGAAAATATCATTAAAATCAATTTTTTTCTTTTGATAAAATCCTTTGACAACTCAACTTCCTTGTATGATGGAACAAAACTGAATTATTCATTTTAATCCGATTAATCCACCAACTTTTAAAAGCTCACTTACTTTTTGGTAACTTCACCAGATCAAAAGTATAGTTTTTGTGCAATGATGATATCTCATCATTTATTACCACAACCCATACAGCCTTCTGTTCAGTTTCCATTGCCTCATCCAAAGATTATTGATCTCCTCCTTCAACAAGGAGAGCATACTCATCAGGTTAATAATTAGTAGAAACAGTGAGATGCTATGATGACCTATGGAGTGGAACTGTGGGTTCAATAATAACCCTTGGAACCAGGTCATCAGAAACAAAAGGTACATCAAAAACATCAACTCCAACCTATTCATAATGAGCTTCATTCTATACATCATCGTGATCATCAATATCAAAAATATGAGGTAAATGTGACTTAGAACATGGATCAAGATTTACAAAGCCTTCAGAAGTTAGAGAAGTATATATTTCTCCCGTATCAATGTCAAAAATGGTTTGATAATATATAAACACCGAATTATGACTTATGACATGTTTCTTTAAAGAAATATCATAGAAAATATACCCACACTCATTTTGTTAATATCAAATTAAAATACAATAGCGTGTCTTACCATCATGCTTGGATCTCTCATCTCTAGGCATATGAACAAAATACTTGTAACCAAAAAAATGCAAGTGATCATTTTTGATCTTTTTCCCATACCAAAATGTATTGGTAGTGTTTTTCACCAATGAATCTGTAAGTGATTAATTGATAATATAAGAAGTATTAAAGAAATCCTCACCCAAAAAAGTCTTGGTAACTTTTATTCAGAAAGAAAATAACATAATCTTTCCAAAAAATTAATGTTCATTCTCTTAGCTACAAAATTCAGCTAAGGTGTCTTGGGAGGAATATTATGATGGAGAATACCTTCATACTGGAAATACTGATAAAACAGAAAAAAATAATCTCCATCATTATCAATGGAAATACATTTCAATTTATAACTAGATTCCCCTGGAGAAACATGAAATTTCATAAAAGCACTGAGAACCTAAATTTATCCATTCAAAACATAAACCCAAATACTACATGAGTAGTCTTAAATAAATGTCTCAAAATAAATATATACACTAAAGGTCTTAGATTTAAATGGACCAGAAACATCAGAATTTACTAATTCATGTACCTATGACTTCTTGTGCTTAAGATGACTAAGGAAACTTACTCTACTATATTTTCCAACCATACAATGATCCCACATGTCCAATTTGGCACTATTAAAATCTATAAGATGAGTTTCCTTGACAAAAGAAATACATTTCCCACTAATGCGACTGAACCTCTTATTTCATAGCATGGTTGAAATACTACACTAAAAAATGCATGCAGTATCATAAGAAATATAAGCTCTAGTCTAGTAAAAACTTGTATTATTTTCCCTCAAGCACCAATAAAGGAGACATTGGAATGATTCCACAGACAATCACTAAAAGTACTTATAAACCCTTCATCATCACTAATTTAGGTATAAATAAGATTCCATGGAACCTTAGGTGCGTGTCGAACATTCTTCAAAATAACCTTACATCCGGTATTGGTCTATAAACATATTATTCCGATACCTATAACATCAGTATGACCATCATTTTTTATCATCAAAATCAAAAAATTACTTGGGATATAATATGTAAATAACTCCATTGATTTCTTGTGAAAATAGGCACCACCGTCTACAAACCAACAAGAATCATCGGAATTAATATTAATGGAGTGGTAAAAAGTAACAAGATCACCCCCATAGAGATCATGAAATGATCATCTCCATCTCTATTTTTATTATGTGGATTTTCCATCATTATATTTTCTTTATTAATCTGATAGCAAAAGTTATTAACATTCCCCTTTTTTCCACAATGATGAAATTCAAAATCTCCCTACTTGGACCTATATTTTCTTCTGCGTTTGATCTTACCTCAACTGTTTTTCCCTCATCAGGGCTTCTCAACCTGTTCTCGATGACTAAAAGACCTGAAGGGAATTTCTCATGATTATGTCTCCGAAACTCTTCATTTATAACAACAGACTTAATAAAACTAAATTTCACAACACCATTAGGAGTATAATTGGTTAGGTTAACATATCTAATATCCCTAGAAAAATTTAATGTTTTAAGA
Source organism: Viscum album (assembly GCA_963277665.1). NCBI lineage: Eukaryota > Viridiplantae > Streptophyta > Magnoliopsida > Santalales > Viscaceae > Viscum > Viscum album. Next base: position 373,611,549 of record OY728130.1, on the reverse strand, counting down.
AAAAAAAAAGAGATAAAACCTCATTTCCAAAATTGATACCCATGCTGTAAAGTTAATAAAAAAATCCCCAATATTCACACAAATAGTAATAAATTGATTTACCTTCATTGTCCCTCAAATTGATCATTTTTTTAGAAGAAACAATTTATTGTTTCTTGTCATGGAATAATAGTTAGTCTCAAGATTCTACCACAATGTTTTAGTGTGAGAGATGATGATAGTGTGGCTCATTATATTTTCCTTGACCCATTGGAGAATAAAACCAAAAACCATATCAGGTATGAACTCCCATTATTCTTCTAAAAAATTTTCTTGGTTCTTGGAACTAGACACCAGATGATGCATTCTCTTGACAAAAAATAGATCCTTCATTTTTAGTCACCACATATGGTAGTTGGTGCCATTCTAAAAAATCTTTTGAGTGTAATTGGATTCCATACTAAATTTGAAATAACTAAACAAACCCTATGATACTAGATGCTGTGAAAGATGAAAATGATGAATGTGTAAACAAAAATAAAAGAGAACATGTAGCAAAAATAAAATACTCCCTCCAAAAAATAATGCAGATGCGTAAACAATATAAAGTGAGTGTTCAAAATATAAAAGCTTGAAATTGAAAATTGTAACCTGGAAAAACCACTGATGGAGAAAACACGGGACCTAGTCCAGAAAGAGAGATCCACTAAAACATAGAGATACACAATACAAACTCCCAAAAAATGGAAGGGATCTCAAAAGTAATTAACCAGAATAAAAACAGTGAATCAAATATGGAGAACAAGAAAAATGATCATCGAACAAAGTAAATCACCAAATGGGATTTTCTCTCGGTATATTTTGTGTGTTGAAATGCATTATTTATGCCTCCTTATATATGAAATATATTCTTCATCAAAAAAATGTGTCACCTAAAAGAAAACACATCTCGATGTTTTTCATTCAGGTGGTTCACCAGATGATTCCTCAACATTTTTATTCAGACTGTCCACCTGATGTGGAGGAACCCAAAATAAATGATCTTATATTGATTTAAAACATTACAACAATGACCCATAATTCATTTGTGTCATGTAGTAATTGATCGAACATTATTTTGACACACCATGTGGTCGGTATGACTCAAAATGCATGTTTTAATTCTTAATAAGTAATTTTATATTAAAATATGTGTCGGTAGACAAAAAAAAGAAAACGAGCTCCAATAGTTTTCAAAATTTAGGTAAATGATCCATACTTCATTTGTGATATGTAGGAATCAACCAAATATCAATCAAACACATGATGTGATTGGTATGACTTGAAGTGCATTTTTTCTATGTCAAAGTGTTATTTAAGTTTAAAATACACACCACAAAAAAAAACTATGAAAATGAGATGTGATTGTTTTCAAAAATTAATAAAATGAATAATTATTAATTTATATCATGTAGGAATCGACGACATGTCAATCCGACACAAGTTACAGTTGGTATGACTGAAAGTGTGTCTTTTAAATATATAATTGTCATTTAAGTTTAAAATGCTTCTTGCATAGTAAAATCTTTGAAAATAGGTTCATATTGTTTTAAAACATTAAGATAAAAATCCAAAATTCATTTTTGCTGTGGGTGAGTCAACTGAAGGTCAATCTGACACACGATTTAGTAAGTATGACTCAAAGTGCATGCTTTCCAAATATAAGTTTCATTTTAGATTAAATCATGTTTTTCATTGTCTCAACTAGAAAACGAGCTCACATTGTTTTCAAACATTAGAAATATTATCCATAATTCAATTGTTCCATATAGGAATTTCATACAGGACAATTCAACACATGATGTGGTTGGTATGACTCGAAGTGTGTATTTTCAATATAATAATTTCCCTTTAGTTAAAAATCACATCACATTACCAAAACAACGATTTTTTTTTAATTATTTTCTAAAAATAAGAAGATGACCCATAATTTATTTGTTGCATGTAATAATTGACTAGAAATAATTAACATATTTTGTAATTAAAAATATAGATTATTATTTATAAATATAATTAATAATTTATATTATAATTAATAATTTATAGTATAATTAATAATAAATAATTAATATAAAATTTACAATATAATCATTAATAATATAATCAATATTATAAATGATAATATCATTAGTATATACATTAGTTAATAATATAATTTATCATATGTGGATTATATAATATTAAAATTATATTTTATTATTATTATTATTAAAGGGAACATTGGAATTATTATAGGAAGTCACATTTGTAGAGAGATCAATATTTTGAGAAAGGAAGCTATTACAATTTTGATTCTATTTATTAGCTGTAATAATTCTTATTAATTGTAAATAATAATCAATGAAAATATTTTGTATGTAAATTTTGATTTAAAATATTAGTGTAATATTTTTTTTATTTCAATATGGTTTTCAGTATATTTATCTTCCAATATATTAATTGATTTTATTAGATGTTATAGAGCTATTTTTTCCTACAACCGCTGCATTACCATTATCACCACAAAATGTAACGTATTGATAAATGTCTCATTTATCACCATTTAAGTTTTAGCACTAATATAAGATTATTTTATCAATTCTAAACAAATAAATAAAGAAAAAAATAAATCAGTGATAATGATATTACATTATAAAATGATAATTAAGTAATATTTCTTTATACTAATTGTTGATTTTCACAGAGTGTTTTACACTAATAATGCATATTTTGAGAGGTGTTTTTTATAAAATAGATAATATAATGTTGATAAATGAAACCATACCTAAAAATCCAATTAGTAAAAGTGTCAACCGAATAATGACCACCCCATGATTTACTATAACATTTGAAAGGATGAGTATCCTGATTACCCCCACTAGAGAAGCTTTCATTCAAGGATCACATCTCTCTCAAAATAGGGGAAAAATGATGTGAGTCCTCCTATTATTTAGATAAGGTGGTAATCACTTTGAGGCAATAAGATTTCACCAAAACATTATTCCAATATTTTGAATGATCTAGAAGGATTCCACAAAGGATGGTAGATACCTCCACCACTAGAGGACTCCAAGAGGCTTGAACATGCAGACAATGAGCTTCCACAACCTAGCCATTGAAATGATGGGAAATGAATCCAACACCCACCCTCGAATTAGTAGATATGACTGAATCTTTATTAATTTTGATTAAAACCTATGGGGGAAGAGTCTGGCACATAGATTCATACATAATTCTAACCAAAAAGGACACCTCCTATTTTTGTTTTAAAAATTCATCCATTCTGTGGCCCTCTAAACCCATATATTCTCTTTCAAACCCATCTTTTGGAAAATTAATTCTTTTATTCTAGTAAAAACCATCCAAGAAATGGTGAATATCATTCCCACAACTCTCGTTTCCAATGAAGAAACACTTTTATTGAGATATTGATCCAACCCTATGGATGAAACGATGTAACGACCCGGACCCGGATAACCACCCGAACAATGCTAAACGGGTTGGGTGTTACTACCTCAGGCGCACCTCCCCGAATGCCAAAGGCTACCGAATAGTAGCGATGGTCTTATAAGTATATTGGGGATTGTATACCCTCTCGGAGGATAATAATGGTATTGGTCCGAGTATAATAATAAATATGCAGCGGAATAAACGACTCACCAGACTCGAACCAGACCCGTAGAGCGGAAGCACACTCAATATTAATAAACAGAGAAAAAATAAATATAAACAACAGAAGCAAAAAGTAAACACAACAACATACTGATCACTTGTAACTACTATTGAACAAAAATATACATCCCATGCAGGTTATATATATATATATAAAAGGGGTATCAATGGCTAACAAAATAGAGCTACAAAACAAGTAGGAATGCTGATATAGGAAATAAATCAAAACAAAATAAACTCCAGTTAGACAAGACCTTGTGGTCCCTACCATCCCCAAGAGAGATCTAATACAGTCCATCTCTCGAATCTGATCTCTTTCTTGCACCAAAATCCATAAATTCTGCATGCATCTCAATGGGCCCGGTAGGGTGTGAGACAAATCTCAGTAGGATACCACCCAATGATGCGTAACTAATATATGGGTTAAGTAAAGAATACATTTGTAAAGAAAACAACAAACAAAATGTTGCACAAATAAACACAAAATCAATTGGCGCTCAACAGCCACAAAGGAGTGTCACTTGCTTTCTCTAACGCTGGAATCTCTTTCATGTAACCCGACACCATGTGCCCCTAGCACCGTGTGTCTCAGGTACCGACGTCCGAAAAGCATACCCAAGAAATAGTAACCTGGAGGAAAAACGTTTCCAGTCCTCAAATAAGTAATCGGAGGGACAAAGATGTCTGTCCCAAAATAATGGCGAGCCTCTACCCAAACTGAAACCATTAATGATATCCCTTGAAGGCTCATCACCTTTCATTTGGCTTCCTATGACAAGAACCCCCAAAACAATAGTACCTAAACCGCAACTAACGGGGGACTCTACCCACACGAGTGGTCAAAACCACCTCATCATAGAGTCTCTATGTGTGCACACTACTCAAAGTTTTGGGTGAGCGGTAATCACCAATACAGTACCCAAGCCAAAAAGTCTCTGACACCTCATATCCCTATGAAAACTCAGGTTCTTACAATCTCACTTCTTTAACATAGCTCGTCCCCAATCTATCAAATGAAACCTAGAGATGGCACCAAATATACCACCCTGATGAAGTAACCCAGACTTCTCTTGTCTCAAAGGTTCTGGATAAATCCTTCTAGGGGATCCCTAACTTAAGAATTTCCTAAATCGGTCTCAACCTGAAAAAACTCAACAAAACAAGGGTTCTCTAATCTGTTTCCTGAATCATGGTCCTAACGTGATGCATCATCACTTCTATGCATTATTGGTTCTCCCATGTCGTTTCCTACACCCAAACGTATTCTGCACCACATTGGTGTCCGCCTCCACGTGGTCCTGCATCTCATGGATTCTAAAAATGAACCTCGTACCTAACACCTCAATTTACCTGCATCCTTGATGCCCTGATGCCCAAAACACCTCAATTAACCTGCATCCTCGATGCCCCTATTCCCACAACACCTCAAGTAACCCACGTCCTTGATACCCTAATGCCCACAACACCTCATTTAACCCACATCCTCGATGCCCTGATGCCAAAGAAACCTCAAGTAACTTAGTCCTCGATGCCCCAATGACCACAACACATCATACATATATATAAATATATCACACACCCGATATGGTGTTATTCCAACTGACCAACATCTAGTTAGTCCACATAGGTCATGTGCATATCGTGCACTCAAAACGAACATGCCTCTACCAGTCATGCCAAAAAGAAAACAAGGAAATTATAGCCACACCCGTGTTTTAACTCCAACTATCATCGGATCACCAGACTAATCAGCCTCTAGTTGCTCCATGGCGTGCACCTGGCCTGATGTACACCTGCATAATGCCTGAACTCCCTACGGTGCTTCTCCAGCCACTGGCCACTGGCCCCTCTGCTGGATCCCGCTGTCTCTATCATGTCCTCCGCCTGTAGTTGAACCTCGTCTACCATCTACTGGAACTGATCCTAAACCAACTCTAGATGTCACAGTCTATCCTAGTCCTTTCTAGAAATCAATCTGAGAATGTTTCCTACATAACCTCTCCTAATGCCCGACCTATCCACATGCACGACACTCCTTTGGAGGACTATCGCACTGATTCCGAACATGTCCTAGCTATCCAAACTGAAAGAAAACCACTAAATAACAGCTACGAGGTGGCCTAGCTGAGTCCATGGTCTAACTTCCATGCTAGAACTCATCCTGTCCTCACTTCCTATTTTTCGAACTGTCACAGGAATCTTTTTCCCAGCCAACCTGGGGACTATCTCTCTGTTTGCCCTCTTCTATGAGCACATGATTCACCGCCTCTAAGAATGAACCCAACCTAAATATATTCACCTGGACTCGAATGGCGTGTTGTATGCCAACCTTGAAGCACCTCACCCTTGTTGAGTCATCGCTTACCATACTAGGTGAAAAGCAAGACAACTTAGTGAATGTAGCAGCAAATTCCCTGACAGACATATCTCCTTGCTGAAGGATCAAGAACACCTGAGCTTTCTTGTCCCTTAGTTTCTCTGGGTAAAAGTGATCAAAGAACATGTCCTTGAAGTCCTTCCATGCCAGTCCCTCATGCATGTGAGCCTGAACCTGCACATCCCACCAATGCTTTTCCAGTCCTCACAACATATATGTCGCTAGCTTGACCCTCCGACCTAGAGGCATCACGGGATGCTCGAAGATCATCTATGTGCTCTCTATCAAGTTCTCATCTACCTGAAAACAACCCTCACCCTAAAGAAGTGGTGGGTGATGTCACTGTAACTCTCGTGTCAGATATTCCATAGATGGATCTGTACCCTGCGCACCTCTATTGATCCCCTGCAAGGACCGAACGTTGCTAAACCTAGTTACTGCCCTGCCTGCACTGGATCCTAAACCTGATCCTATCCCTGAGCATGTACCTACAACACATGCTCTGCCTGCACCAGATCCTGAACCTTATCGTGAACCTACGACACTATATCATCACCCGCCTAACTCTTCATCGAGATGTATAAGAGGAACCCACTAAATACCATAAATAGTCAGACATCCCATATATGTAACGCCCCGACCCCAGAAACCCAGAGTCGGTGTATTATTACATTTCATTGGAATGATTTCAAAAGATCAAGTCTCAAAAGTCTGATTAGTTTAGTAGCCTTGGAATTATTAGATACACTCATAAGGTTTACGTTACATCATAAAATGGAGAACTACAACAACATTGTTTCCATAGGCAACACTAAGATCCCATAGACTATCCCTATAGGTCAGTCATAATATACTTCTTCACATCCTAGGAAAAATAAAACATATAAAGGGGTGAGATCAGATGCTCAGTAAGGATACCAATATAGTTAAAACTTTCATAAATACGAATAAACATTTAAGGCAATGTATAAGACTAAAACAAAAGCCTCTTAAACTTGAACTTCAGCATAATATGGAAAAGATAAAACAAATAATTCCATTTACTTTGTCACATGGATATTATATTAGTCAAATAATCACATGCAATATCAATATCCACTTTCATAATGATGGAATTTGTAATTCCATACTTTCATAACCACATAGTCAAGGCCTTGTGCCAGGACTAAAAATAAGATTTTGTCAAGGCCTTGTGCCAAAACACTAGTTTGTCTCATGAGACCCCCTGATGCATCAATGAGATATAGAGGGCTCCACCCATAACTTACTATGTCCAATGCATTCCTCATATAAAAATTTTTAAACATAACATAAACATTCGTATTAAAACTAGCATACGAAATGTCAATACTTTAACCATAAACCATGAATGGTATAAAAATAGCATATCCACACTCAAACATAACTCATTCAATACAATATGGAAGATAATATTATAATAGATCAATCTCAATAGAGAATAATGATGGATATTGACATAGATGAAAATAATCATCAAAACTATTTGAGAGAAATATCCCCCTTTTTCTTGAAAACATTTAAAAGTCTCACAATTTATCAAAAGAAGTTTAAAAATAGATTTTGGAATAAAAGTGTCCCATAACACTTTGAAAATTTTAAAAGGAATTTTAATTTTAAAACATTAAGGTCCATATAACTAAATCCTTAATTTTTTTTAAAACATGGACATTAATGAGAAAGATTTGGAAAAATAAATATTAAAAACATTTAAAATGATATTTTAGTTAGAGTTCCTAACCAAAAGAGAGAGACTTGAATACAAATATGTGAGGAAATAAAAACTCTTTAATATCATGATAATAAAGGGATTCGTGATATTCTTTGTCGAAGTACATCATATACACCATATAAATGTGAATTGGCGTATGAAAACAAAAAAGTCTCAATAGAATGTAAATTGAGATGAAATCTCTTATAAAGACCGTATCCTTAGATTATGGATAAATAAATGATATAAATATGTGTGAAAAATATAAATACACTAAATATGATTGGATATTCTATTTAAATCAATCAGAGTACATTCACACATATTCTGGTAAATAACAACACCAATGAATTGGATGTTTAACTCAATGAATGGAGATTGAGTTAAGATTACTCTTATCAAGTTCATATCGATGACTTGAGAATTTATCAATGGAGTGATTATGTGTATCAAAAGTATATCCAGATAAAGGGGAGTAGAAATTACTACACAAATAATAATTATTGATTCCACACATAATCATGGAGAAAAATAATCAATGAAGTATGCGTAATGCCGAATGAGTGGAAATTGAAATTTGAAATTCCCTTACCAATTTGGAAACTTATGAAACATACATCCCATGAAATAAGGATCATAAAATGGTGATGTAAATACACATACATTAATTTATATTATACAAGGAATAAAATAATGGATAATACATACACCACACAATAAGAAACAGTGGCCAATATAACATGATTCTCACATGAATAAAAAGTGAGATGAAAAACACTTACTTCATTGTGATCAATCGAGTCATATAAAAAAAGGTAACAAATACCAAATTAATCATATAATACCATGAATATAAATAAAATCATGATAATATATATCAAATGGAAGTACACAATACACCACATGTAATAAATATGTGGTGAATAATGGAAATCTAAGAGAATTAAATGTGAGATAAGAAACCCCTTAATTTGTACGTTTCCTTGGTCGAGGTTAGGTTAACCTCCTGTATAATGGTGAAATAATTGTTATTAAATAATAAAATAATAATAAACATTAATATGATATGATATATGATCTTTTAATATTTCATTGTTAATAATATTTTAGTATTATCGTCATTTCGGGTGTTAACTGATTCGTTTTCCTTTATATGCCTTATTTCATAAGTAGTGTTTATTATTAATAGGATGTATCTTATTCATATTAAGAATTATATTAAGTCTGTAGGCATTATTTTTAATCATCTGATGAAAATTATTCCTGAATGGATTATGATGGGGAATGAATCTCATCGCGTTCGTGGAGACGATAATCTGTACGTACGCACGAGCGACAATATCATTATTTTGATATTAAAATAATATATAATTGGATGGTATATCATATATAAAGAATAATAATAATTTTATATTTATTATTTACATCAATTACAAATCATTATTATAACCATCCAAATAATAATGTATTGAATAACAATTACTCCACGACGTGGAGACGGTAAGCCGTACGTACGCACGTATGATGACATGTCATTAAAAAGATGGATAGAATAATGAATATAGTTGTAGCATATTTATAATAACATCACAGTATATAGAATATAATGGATTTATTATTTTATAATGGAAACAAAAAATAAAGAGGAAGTGGAAGAAGAAAGGAACTTGAAAGAGGTGATGAAATATTTACCTCTTCTTCGAGTTCTTCCTTTTGATTTGATCAAAAGGACTCCATATGTAGGATTTCTGACTAAAGGAAGGCATTTAGGATGAAGGTAGGACAGTTGATAGGGTATTTGGGAAGAATTTGGATGTTCAAAAAGGCTTTTAAGGTGTTAATTTTAGGGAAGGGTGAGTACCCTTTTATAAGAGGGGTGAAGGGCACCTTAGGAAAAGATAGAAATATTATTTTATAATAAAATCCTTTTCAGTTTCTAATGGCTCAAAAATGAATTATTTAAAGTCTAAGGTAGTTATGGGTAGAAAAACACTCAACCAATAGATTTTAGAGTAGTTTGGGTCACTATATTAACCTTGTATTTTAGATTTAACTATTAGTTAAATTATTTGACATTTACCATGTCTCTTTTTATTTTTATATTATATGGTTCATAAACTTACTATATACTTCAAAAGTGAACCAAAAGTAGTTCATTAATGATACTATATCATTATATAAGTCATTGGGATGAACCGTAAATTTTTAAGATTATAATATCAATTAATAATATAATATTGTTTTTAAAAAACTATTTTATGTCAATTTTGACACTATTTGGTATTTTATTTTTACTAAATCCATAACAAAATTATTACTTCTAAAAAACTCATATAACCAAAACTAATATGTTATAGTAACCTATAAAATTATTGTAATTTATAAAAAGTGTCAAATTACATTTATTTGGATATTTATAATATCAAATATTTTCATATTTTATTAATTAGGTAATTATTACATCATCATTGTGTCATAAATAAATAAAATTATTTAATGTCTAAAAAATATAAATAAAATACCATTATGTAGGAAATATTTTTAGCTTTGTAATTAATATTTATAATATAATTTATCTTATGTATAACTCTATATTAAAAATGGTTTAGTTATTAAGATTTGAATTTAACACTTTTAACCCTTCTTTAAATTAAATAATAATAAATGTCCTAATCTAATCCATGTGGACCTAAAGGATCATATTTTATTACTAAGATTGTTTTTGGTCTAATTAAACTTATAAAATATAATTAGGATATGTTTTAGGGTAATAATAATATCATTTTACCCATAATTACCCTATTTACTTTATACTATGGTAAATAAAAGTCAAAAGTTACTTTTCACAAAAAATTGTTTTTATCTTATTGAAAAACATTTTATTTACTGATATCAACCTTGTCTCTCGAATGTTTGAAATTAAATTCATATAAGTGGTATAATTATGTTTTATTCAAATTTGCAAATGCTCCTAGGAGGTGGGTAAAAGAATGTTAAAAGGTTCAATAAAATTTTTATATATCTAAACTTTTTATAAACTAACTCCAATGAATTACATTGAAATTATATAGTTATTATATATCTATTTTAATCTATAATAAATTCATATAAATAAGTATTTAAATAAAAATTTAGTTTTAAACTATAACTCAGTGTTTTTCACTATTCATCAAAACTTGCATGTTTTCAGAAAAATACCAAAAATTCACCCTAAACTAATTTCAATATTCCGAATACAAAAATGAAGTCCATTTTGAATTATAAAATTTAAAAAATTTCAAAAAGTGGGTATTACTATTCATAACCCCTAGTTTTATTGGTCGCGGTGTGTTAGAATCTCAAACTTACTTACAATTCAAGCTATTACATTTTCAAAGGGAAACGTACCATGGAAGCTTGGGGTGTTACATTCTTCCCCCTTTTGGAAATTACTTCCTCTAAATTTTTAAAATTGATCTTGGGAACATAATTGAAAGTCCCACATCGGAAAAAGAGTCCATAAAACTATCACTTTAAAATAAATAAAGAGAAGTACAAAGGTCACCCAAGATAACCCATACTAGGATTCCATGTAAAAAAACATGGATATAGATGGTAAAATAAGTTTTATGTTCTAGTGGAGAGGGATATAAAACATGACTATGAGAAAGTTAACAACATGAAAACCACAAACTTGCAATGAGACAAATGGCATTAGTTTCCCAGTAGGAAAAGTAAATGGACATCATTTTTTGTTTTTTTTAAGTTTCATTTCATAAATATGTGGAATTTATTTATGAGATTGAATAAGAACATAAAGATATATAATTACTTTTTAAGTAGAGTTTCATTCTTTAATAAATTTCTACCACTAACTCATTTTTTTCAAACAATTGGTATTCAAGATGACTTGGTCACACCAGAAGAGATAGAATAACCTTATAGATAATCACATAATCTAAAAAGATAAAATATATATTTACCTTGTCTTTAGAGATTAATGAAAACCAAAATGGTTAGTACAATATCAGATGATCCCCCAAAAGGATATTTCTTTAGAGAAAGAAACACTAATCTTAATTTCTAAAATTAAACCAAAAATACCCCAAAGATAAATAAATACCATTAAATAAACAATTGTCCTTAACATACATCAATATAATCCAAACTAATATTGAAACCAAAAACTTATAAGAATTTGGTTATGTTGTCTTCCACGTTAATTTGTATCTCCAAGTTACATTGACTACTCTTAATGTCACATACTTAAAAGAAATTAACCTAATCATATATTCTCTATTTTAGGTTAATCATTTCCATAAATAACTGAAAACTATCAATCCAAAATTAAAAGATAGTTAATAATCCACCATTACTCCTCAAATGAAATCCCACAGTATTCTATTTTCCTTAGGCATATAGTGTTCCCAACATAGTGAACGTCTTCCAAAATTACATTTATAACTTAATCACCAAATCATTTTCCTATACTAAGGGTATTCATTTGATAAGACATAAGATCCCAAATGAACTTATTATTGATCAATAAAAATATTTAACTAAAAATAATTAGTCACACTAAGCAGGGACTTCACATAGTCAAGTGGTAGGTGATAAATCCCAATCGCACTCTAGTTGTGGGTTCGATTCCCAAAGCTTTGTCCAACGTGACGGGTTGTCACACGGTTTTTATGTTGTCCCTTTTCAAAAACAATATTTTATAACATTACCTAGATGAGATAAATTCCTCAAAATAACCATAACATAATTTAATCACCAATTTTATCTCATACCTTGCATTTTCATCCCAAAATATAATAACTTGTAATTGCCTCAAACCAAATGATCATATAATACTAAATGGTTATTTATAATGATATCCACAAGGGAAAAGATAATTCTTCCTCAAATATCATTTTCACATGACAAACTGTAGGTTCAAAAATACAAGAGAAAGTTATTCCAAAGTAATCCCATCAACAAAGGGCACTAATACTTTTAAACATTTCTCCAACCATTTATTTCCTCATATCTTCTTTTTTGACCAAGAAAATATGCTATAGAATAGGGCCTTCACTCGGGTAATGTAAAGGTCCCCTACATTTACAGAAAATGACTATAAATGGATTCTTTGGACCATTTTTATTTTCTTTCATAGTACTCTTCATTTTTTATCAGAAATTTTTTACTTTATGTCCTTTTTTCCCACACATAAATCATTTCTCTGTTCCATTGAGACACTTTCCATTGTGTCTCCTTCCACATTTCCTACATGATGGAAATCGAGGATTCTTTTCTCCATGGTCTCCACTGGTGGATATCTTATCATTCATCACTTTTCTCTTCTTTGTTGAGTTCGGGAGTTGGTAAATATATATGTTTTTTATCATATTTTTGGAAAAATGATTTGGCATGAACATAATATATTTTACACCAAACAATATTCCATTTTTTTTCTCATTTACACCCTCATTCCCACCTTGTACATTATGCTCAATGTTACTATGACTTCATTGGAATCCAACCATTGACTAGGACCAGAAATCACTATGTGAGTAACAGTAGTCATAAAATCATTTAGAGAATATCTTGACAACATATTTCCAATTTGAAACACCTTAGGATTAACCAAGGTCATTTATTCTCATCTTATATTAAAATCCATAAAATTGGTTTTTAATGAATATGTAAATTATCCTAAGAATTTCTCATGAGAGGGTGGTAACCAATAGTAAAGTAATGACCATTTTCATTCACCAGTTCCCATTCATGTCTAGCTCAAAGTGGTGTTTTCGAGTTTTACCCCTTGGTACATCTGGACTAGAGTTTCCTCTAACTGCTCGTATCTAGATAGGGATGTATTGATTGGAAAAATCAAAAAATCTCTACAATACCAAAATTTTAGAAATTTCTTCTATACTAATCCTCAAAGTCTATCTTAGGTATATATTATATAATCAGAGTATATCTAAATCTAGTTTCCAAGGTTTGTACTAAACTTCCTCTGATACCAACTGTAATTCCCCAACCCCAGAAGCCCAGAGTAGGTGAATTATTACATATCATTGATATTATCACAAAATATCATGTCTCAAATGACCTATTAGTTTAGTAGCCCTAGAAGTACTAGATACACTCATAAGGTTTACATTACATCCTATAAAGGAAAACTGCAACAATAATTTTTCCATAGACAACACTAAGATCCCATAGACTATCCCTGCAGGTTAGTCATAATATACTTCTTCACATCCTGGGAAAATAAAACATAGAGAGGGGTGAGCTCAGATTCTCAGTTTTGATAAGAATATAGTAGAAACGTTCATAAATAAGCATAAACATTTAAGGCAATGTAAAAGACTAAAAAAGCCTTTTAAACCTGAACTTAAGAATAATATGGAAAAGATAAAATCAAATACTGTCATTTAATTAGTCATCTGGATATTCTACTAGTCAAATAATCACATGAAATATCAATAGACACATTAATAATGATGGAATGCATAATTCCAGACTTTCATAACCACATAGTCAAGGCCTTGTGCCAAGACTACAAATAAGATTTTGTCAAGTCCTTGTGCGAAGAAACTAGTTTTTCTCATGAGAACTACCGATGCATAGAGGATATATAGAAGGCTCCACCCATAACTTAATAAGTCCAATACATTCCTCATATGACAAGTTTGAAACATAATATAAAAATTCATATTAAAACTATCTTACGAAATGTCAATACTTTAACCATAAACCATGAATGGTTTAAAAATAGCACATCCACAGTCAAACATAACTCATTCAATATAATATGGAATATTTTATTATAAATGATTAGCCTCAATAGAGAATAATGAAGGATATTGACATAGATAAAATTAATCATCAAAACTATTTGAGAGAAATATCCCCCTTTTTTCTTGAAAACATTTAAAAGTCTCACAATTTATCAAGAATCCGTTTAAAAAATATTTTTGAATCAAAGTTTCCCATACCACTTTGAGACTTTTAAAAGGGATTTTAATATTAAATATTTATTTTCCATATAAATAAATCCTTAAAACCATTTTTAAAACATGGACATTAATGAGAAGGATTTAGAATAATAAATCATTAAAACATTTAAAATAATATTTTAGGTAGAGTTTCTAACCCAAAGAGAGACACTTGAATAAAAATAATTGAGGAAATAAAAACTCTATAAAATCATGAGAATAAAGGGATTCATGATATTCTATCTCAAAGTACATTATATTCACCATATATAAGTGAATTGGCATATAACAACCAAGAAGTCTCAATAGAATGAAAATTGAGACGAAATCTCTTATAAAGATAGTATCCTTAGGTTAAGGATAAATCAATGAGATAATTATGTGTGAAAAATATAAATATAGTGAATATGATTTTATATTCAGTGTAAATCAATCAGAGTAAATTCACACATATTCTTGTAAATAATAACACCAATTAATTTGATATCTAACTCAATGAATGGAGATTGAGTTAAAATTACTCTTATCAAGTTCATGCCGATGAATTTAGAATTTATCAATTGAGTGATTATGTGTCTAAAAAGTATATCCATAGAATGTGGAGTGGAAATTACTACACATATAATAAATAGAGATTACACACATAATCATGGAGTAAAATAATCAAGGAAATATGCATAATGCCGAATGAGTGGAAATTGAAATTTGAAATTCCCTTACTGATTTGGTAACCTATGAAACATAAATCCCATGAAATAAGGATCATAAAATGATGATTTAAATACAAATACATTAAATTATATTATAAAATGAATACAATAATGGATAGTACATATTCCACACAAAAAGAAATAGTGTCCAATATAGCATGATTCTCATATAAATAAAAAGAGAGATGAAAAAGCCTTACTTCCTTGTTATCAATCGAGTCACATGGGAAAAAGTTAATAACAACCAAATAAATCATAGATTATAATGAATATGAATAAAATCCTTATAATATATATCAAATGGAAGTACACAATACACCACATGCAATAAATAAGTGGCGAACAACAGAAATCTCACATAATTAAATGTGAGATAAGAAACCCATTACTTTGTACATTAACTTGGTGGAGGTTAGGTTAACATCCTATATAATGGTGAAATATAAAATAATCATATACATTAATATGATATCATATATGATCTTTTACTATTTCTTTGTTAATAATATTTTAGTATTATCATCATTTCGGGTGTTAACTGATTCATTTTCCTTTATATGGTTTACTTCGTAAGTAGTGTTTGTTATGAATAGGATGTATCTTATTCATATTCATAATTATATTTACTTTTTATAAAATATTTTTAATCATCTAATAAAAATTATACTTGAATGGATTATGATGGGGAATGAATCTCATCACGTTTATGGAGACGGTAATCCGTACGTACGCATGAGCGACAATATCATTATTTTGATATTAAAATAATATATAATTGGATGGTATATCATATATACAGAATAATTTTCATGTTATATTTATTATTTACATCAATTACACATCATTATTATACCCATACAAATAATAATGTATTGAATAACAATTACACCACAATGTGGAGATGGTAAGCCGTACGTACACACGTATGGTGACATGTCATTCAAAGGATGGATAGAATAATGAATATGGTTGAACCATATTTATAATAACATCAAAGTAAATATAATATACTGGAGTTATAATTTTATAATGGAAAAAACAAAGAAAAAGGAAGTGGAAGAATAAAGGAACTTGAAAGAGGTGATGAAATATTTACCTTTTCTTTAGGTTCTTCCTTTTGATTTGATCAAAATGGATCCTTAGGTAGGCTTTCTGACCAAAGTAAGGCCTCTAGGATGAAGTGAGGACAGTTGATATGGTATTCTAGTAGAGTTTGGCCGAGACAAAAGGCTATGATGGTGTGAATTTTAGGGAAGAGTGAGTGCCCTTTTATAAGAGGGGTGAGGGGCACCTTAGAAAAAACTAGAAATATTATTTTATAATAAAATAATTTTAAGTTTATAATGGATATAAAATGAATTATTAAGAGGATAATGTGGGTATGGATTAAAACCCACTCATCCAATTTGTTTTATACAGGTTTGGGTCACTATATTAACCTTATATTTTAGATTTAACTCTTAGTTAAATAGTTTGACTATTATAATGTCTCTTTGTATTTTTATATTATATGGTTAATAAACTTACTATATACTTCCAAGATAACCCCAAGTTTCTCATTAATGATACCTATATTATTATATAAATTTTTTGGCCGAACCATAGATTTTTAGGAATAGAATATCAATTAATAATATACTATTTGTTTTGAAAACTCTTTTATGTCAATTTTAACACTATTTGGTATATAGTTTTTGCTAAATTATTAATAGCATTATTAGTTAGAAAAAAATCATATAACCAACCCTAACATGTAATATTAACCTAAAAAGTTAGTGGAATTCATAAAAAGTGTCAAATTACATTTATTTCGATATTTATAATATCAAATATTTTAATATTTCATTAATTAGGTAATGATTCCATCATCATTGTGTCATAATTATATTATATTATTTAACATTTACAAAATATATATAAAATACCATTATTTAGAAAATCTTTTTAGATTTATAATTAATATCTATAATATAATTTATCTTATGTATAACCATATATTAAAAATGGTTTACTTATTAATTATTGAGTTTAACAATTTTAACTCTTCTTTGAATTAAATAATAATAAATGTCCTAATCTAATCCTACTGGACCTAAAGGATCATATTTTATTCCTAAGATTTTTTTGGACGAATTAAACATATCAAATAGAATTAGGACATTTTTAGGGTAATAATAATATCATTATTACCCATAATTACCCTATTTAATTATAACTGCCGTAAATAAAAGTCTAAAGTTACTCTTCACCAAATTTTTTTTTATCTTATTGAACCACATTTTAATTACTGATATCAACCATGTCTCTCGGATTTTTGAAATTAAATTCACAGAAGTTGTAAAATTATGTTCTATTCAAATTTGCAAATTCTCCTAGGAGGTGGGTAAAAGACGGTTAAAAAGTTCAATAAAAGTTTTATATATCTAAAATTATTATAAACTGACTCCAATGAATTAAATTTAACTTATATAGGTATTATGTATATATTTTGACCTAATATAAATTTAAATAAAAAATTATTTAAATAAAAATTTGGTTTTAAACTATAACTCAGTGTTTTCACTATTCATCAAAAATTGAATGTTTTCAGAAAAATACCAAAAATTCAACCTAAGCTATTTTTGATATTCAGAATCAAAAAATGATGTCCATTTTGTAATATAAAATTTATAAAATTTCAAAAATAGGGTATTACTATTCTTAATGGCTAGTTTGATTGGTCGCGGTGTGTTAGAATCCCGAAGTTTCGTACAATGCATGCAATTACATTATTCAATGGGAAACGTACAATGGAATCTTGGAGTTTTACAATATATATATATATAGAACAATATATATTTAACGCGGATTAGGAAAGCAACAAAGAGGAAGAATAAACAACTACCCTTACTCTCCCCCAACGCAACCCATTCTCAAGACATCCCGGCCTCTTGGACTCTTTACCCGCCCTTAACAGTGCCAAGTATCAAAATTAAATCAGTTCATGCCCATCCTAAAAACCAACGTTACCTCAAACCGATGACCTAGTCACCCAATCCCAGTGATCAAGATCATCTGAACCATTGTACCTGCCTGCTCATACAAGATCCAGGACCAAATACCCCGCCACATGAAATTCTACAAAACAAATAATCGTATAAAACATTGCAATTAACAAGAAATTATATCAGGAATTTCACCTATGCACATTTGAAGAGAATACAAAGCATGAAAATTGACATATTTCACACAGTATTATCCCATCACAAAGCATACATGCTGTTATGAAATTGAAATACCCTAAAATGTGCCTATCAAAATCCCAACAAACAAGCCTTTCCATACCCGGCCAAGGTCCAATTCTCCCCTATTGTATCAGGTCAAGGGTTACATATCACAATCAATGACATCACACACCAAGTGAGCCACCGAGGAGGAAATCATATAAACTGTACTCTGAGAAAAACAAAACTGCAATTCCCACCCATGGAAACTTGGTCTATCCCTCATACCTAGAGCTGCAAGCACCCAAGCTCAAGCTAGAAACCCAGTTTCCAGTAACAACATATCTCCAGACTACCATATCCCAAATAGTAAAACTAGCCGAAATAAAAAGCGAAGTCTCAATCCGATTATTTTCCAACAAAACACTGCTAATAAATCCCTGTCAAGAACTCCCCTGATACCACTTTGTAACGACCCTGACCCGAACAGCCACCCGAACAGTGCTAAATGGGTCGGGTGTTACTAAATTAGGTGCACATCCTTGAACACCAAAGGCTGCCAACATGATGTGAGGGACTTATAGGTATAGTGGAGAGGCTATACCCTCTCGTAGGTTAATAATAGTACTAGCCTATGTATAATAATAAAGATGCAGTAGAATAAAAAAAAATTGAAGACTTGAACTAGACCCACAGAGCATAAGCATATTCAATATCGATAAACAATGAAAACAATAAATATAAACAAAATTAGTGGAAAGTAAATACAACAACATGCTGATCACTTGTAACTACTACTGAACAACAACATGCATCCAAAGCCAGTCATACATATCCATATATAAAAAGGGCGCCAATGGCTAACCAACTATAGATAAAAAACAAGTAGGAATGATGATACAGGAATGAAATCAAATCTAAATAAATTCTAGCTAGACAAGACCTCAAGGTCCCTGCCATCCCCATGCGACCACTAATACAGTCCAGATCCTGATGTTGATCTCTTTCCGGCATGTAAATCCATAAAGTCTGTACGTGTCCTGAAGGGCCCGTACAGGGTGTGAGAAGAATCTTTGTAGGATACATCCCAATAGTGTGTACCTAATATAAGTCTTTATGAAGTTATCAATTTACAATGAAAACAACAAACATCACATTTCACAGATAAACAAAAACTCCATTGGTTCTCAGCAGCCACTATGGAGCTTCACCTACTTCGTCCAATGCTAGAATTTCTGTCATGTAACCTGGTACCGTGTGACCCCTAACACCAGATGGCTCATGTACCGACGCCCCAAAGGCACACCCATGAAATAGTAAACTAGAGGAACAGTGATTCCTATCCTCAAATAAGTAACCAGAGGTACAACAATGTCTGCACTCAAATAACGACGAGCCTCTACCCCCAACCTAATTACCTAAATGATATCTCCTAAAGGCTCCTCACCTACCATGTGGCTTTCTATGGAAAGAACCCCCAAAACAATATTACCTAAATAGAAACTAATAGGGTCCTCAACCGACACGAGTGGTCAAAACCACCTCATCATGGAGTCTCTCTATGTGCACACTACACAATGTTCTGGGTGAGCGATAATCACAAATATAGTACCCAAGCCACAACGTCTCTGACACATCGTGTCCCTATGATCATGTCACTCAAGTTTGATGGCCTTTCCATCCCAAAAAACGTGGCCATGCCCAACCTGACAGTCACCGTACCTCAAGCCGACGTCCATGACGCCCAATCCCATGGTCAGAACCACCCAATGTAACCTGGGTCAGGCCCAACCTAGATCTGCATCACTCAACAATATCCGGGCCATGCCCATCATAACCCAAAGGTTCCATCATATGAAATTCAACAATTACACATATAAAAAATTTAGAAAAAACACATAAACAAGAAAAACAATCTAAATAGTTGAATTGGACTAGTCCTAAGTTATCAAACAATAGTATTAAGGTCTTGAATGCCTCTAAAAATTCATATCCATGTTTAATAAACTAAAATCAATAGTTTAATCAAACAAAATCAATTTATATCATTTTGGAACCCCGTCCAAAATGCCCCATATGAGAGACATCCCCTCGCTCGACCCCGCTCAAGAAAAATAGAAAAAATGTCATACCCAAAGGCATCCCACAGGTCTAATAAGAAATTTAATATGCAGAAGTAGATAAATTAAGGTCTTGCTCAAATACCCAAATACACACTTTAATCAGATCCACCCAATGGTCTGCAAAAACAAAAAATAAGGTATGTACCACCTAATCGAGACTCGTATATGTAGGCACATCCGATATCGAGCTCCAATTAAAATATGATTTTCATAGATTTATATTTCCATCAAATCCCAGAAATTCCACTTGGATGGAAATTGCAATGTGTGAGGAAATGAATCAAGAACTGGATTGTGTGGATGGGTTTAGCCTCTCGATGAAAAAATGTCAGATAATGAATCTAGGGAAGGAATATTTTTTTCCCTCCTAGAGCGTCAAGGTCCAAAAAAGGGGAAGAAGGATTTTTTGGAAAAGAGATGTGATGGTCTTCCTTTTAAGAGAATAAAAAAACGTAAACGTTGTGTATTTAAGTACTACACGCTGTGTAGTGGCCTTTTCTGCACCATGAATTAATCAGAGATATCCACATGGAATGGATGCTCCACACGGGTTGACACACGGCTTGAACCCAGCCAGCATGTAAAAAGAAGAATACACAGTGTGTTGATCAGCACTACATTCCGTGTAGTAGGAAATTTTTACACAGTCATCACACGACATGTAATCAGCGAGAACACGACCGGTACTCACTTAACCTAAACACGGTGTGTAATTTAGAGTACATAGCGTGTAGTGTATAAATTTCTAGAACATCCCAGATTTTCCCAGTTTTCTAATAAATAAGTCAAAAAATTAAAGCATGGTCGGGATTTGGACCCGTTCTAAAAACCCAGGTTCTTACAATCGATGAACCTTATGAGGTTATAATCTCATTCCTTCCACACCCCTTCCCCTATGATAGAATATAATTTCATGCAATATAGATTCCAGCTCCTAGAGGCCCATAGGATATTCATCATCCTCTACAAGTAGAATTTTCAATATTATGTAAGAAACAGTTGAAAAAAATATATGTCTCATGTTAATGTACATATGAATGCAGTCAAAAAGGGAAGGGGTGAGTTTCAATTATCCATTTTTGTGTGGATTATTCTACCCAAAGGCTAAGATTTTTGAAAATTCAATTTTTTAGGGAAACATATATTATAAATCGAGTGGATCTCACATTGGTAAATGATCTCCATTCGTAGAGGATACTTCCCCATAATTTTATCTAATTATGTATTAAAGAGAATGGATTGTTGCTTCTTCATTGTTATGATAAAGTATGGTATCATGAAAATACAAAAATAGAGCATACATTTCCACTAACTTAATGTGAAAAACCTACATGCCCATGTTTATATTCATTTATATGGACTTAATTGGGTTAAATGGTACTTGACGAATCATTGGGACATTATCACGTCCTTGGAGATGACAATTAAAATTGTTAATGAGAGAAGTTGAGAGATGTATGGCCATTTTTCTAGAATTATTGTTGGGGTTGTTCTATTTTTCACCATGATTTATGATATTTTTCTTTTTAACCTTGATGGAAACACCAACTTTGTGAAACTTTAACCATTTTATCTCGACTATAGACTTACTAACCATTGTGATAATGAATTCAAGAGAACAAAGTTATCATGTAGTTTCTGTAAACTAAAGGGGAACATGGATGTTGATTGTAGAAAGGATAAGGATAAGGAAAATGTTAATGTTATGGAGGGAATCTATTACAAGGATGTGGAATATAATCCTCTTCTGGTTGATGGCTCTATTGACTTGGTTAGGGTGTCTGTTCCTCTCTAATATCCTAATATTACTAACAAAGGGAAATCCTATGAAATTATGCTGAACATAAAGATGAAACTTCTAGAGGGTTGGTATCAATGATTATTTGTGTATCTAATTTTATAGGGAAGTCATATCTGGGACCCATTGTAACTAATTAGGTAGGGGACCCCTTAGAATACCTTAATGAAAATCAAACCAAAATGGGTCCCACTGATGAGCTTTCTAGCACTGTGGACAGATGAGTTATGAATAATAATAACATTTCCTCCTATAATTATGATAATGGACATGTCCCCTTTGATGATACACCCACTTCACTGGATCAACATGATAATTTAAAGTCTTTGAAGCTAGCTAATGAGGGAAATGATCATACCATTTATCAACTCATTGGTTAGGTTCTACTTGAGAACTTTTATATTAAATGTCTAATAAGCTATTATCATGCTCAAGAAATTCATGATAATGCCTCTGGGTATGAGGACACATATACCGGTATAAAAAATCCTTTCATTCAAGTACAACATGGTAAGAGTACTAAAAATTAGAATTCTCTTGAGGGGATCTCTACGCTGGCCACAAAAAATTCTTTCAACTTATTTGATGAGCTCTCCATCCATCCATGTTGTTAGGACTAGGAAGATTAGATTGATGATAGGAATAATTATTCTAAGGCCATTAACAATACCCTTAAAATGGCCGGATCAACCCAATTAACTCTAAAGTCAAATAAAATAGATCCCAATCATGGGGTAAGACTTATTCAAAATGAATCTTTTTTTTGAATTGCCTAGTGCAAAACATTTAAAACTCATATGTGACCCCTATAAACATTATTCATAGATATAATCAAGATAATATTAGGATTTCTAAACCCATGGTTCATTTTGAATTATCAAAGCTCATCAACTGTTCTCATGAATTTTTTTTCATGGTGATGATAAAAACACAAACATAGTAGAAAAATAGAAGAACATGAGGATTTACATGTTTCAGAAGTGTGACTATGCCCTTGGGGGAAAGGGGTCCTTCGTTTTATTTATCTCTTCTTTGGATCAAGCATCAATGTTTACAGACCCAAAACAAATTATAGATCATGTGATTTTGATCTCATTATATAATGGAATGAAAACCATTTTATCCATCGGTTGGTGGATAGTTCATCTACCAATGATAATTTCATCCTCATCATGGACTACTTCAATGAAATTGTCTTAGTTAGTTTCCAACAAAATAAAATTTTTTGTGATGACAAGAAAATACCCTCCACTTATTTCTCCCTAATTGGGGGTGTCCCACACATATCATACCCTCACAAACAATTTGGGGTAGAAGCTATTCCTATATTCTATTTACATTTGTCCAAATTCTATTTCAATAGAAAATTCAATATCATATCTACCCCATTATCATTGGTGTTGAATTTTGGAGATTTTAAAAAATAATTCTTCCAACACATTTCAAATCTAGTGATGTTTGATATCAATGTGTTTGGACATTAAATTAAATGTTGGGCTCCTATTGGATGAATAACACTATGAATATCACCCAAGAGTATAATATTTTATCCATTCTTTCCAAGCTCCTATAAAATCTTTTTTATCCAAAATAACTCCATGAAACATTTAGTGACTACGATATACTATGATTCTGTGGTTTATATGGAAAAATATTATAAATTAGTTATTTCCATGAATCTTCTCCACTAAAAATTATATTTGGTACTCAAATATGTATTTAATTATATCAACATATCAATCCATATCTTCATCTATATATCCTTATGAAACAATATCATCACTTCTAAAACATAGACAATGACTTCATGTACCAATGTCTAGTGCCCCTTTACTAGATTTGATTTGAATCTACTCACAATGCCAATTATGTCAAATATATCTGGTCTGATGAACACTATGAAATACATATCCCTCCCAACTACTGACTGTTAAAGAAATTATTTTACTTCATCTTTATCCTCTTCATTCGAATGACACTAACCTATCATGATCCAAAAAATGAATCTAAAATTGAGTAAAATCTAGTTTCTCCATGATAATGTTGAATAATTCAAGAATATTTTCAATGTATGAATCATATGATAGCCAAATCATATGATTCCTCCTATCATGAGTAATCTCTATACCACAAATTTGAGTAGTGAATCCCAAGTCCAAATTATCAAAAGACCTATTGAAATCCTTCAACTAGATTTCAATCATGGAGATATATCTTCCAATAATTAAAATATCATCAATATAAAGAAAAAATATAATGAAAGCACCATCAAATCTTTTTTATGCAAACACATTGATCAGAAGTCACCCTTGTTTACTCATTTTTTCCCATGAATTAGTCAAAAATTTTATACCATTTCCTTGGTGTCTGTTTCAAACCATATAATCTTTTATTCATTTTACACACCATGTTCTCTTTATCTTTAACCTAGAATCCACCTGGATAATCCATGTATATATCCTCATAAATATCACCATTTTAGAACATTGCCTATACATCCAGTTGCTGAACCTCCAGGTTTAGTGTAGCCCACAATCCAAGAACAACTCTGATTGAAGAATATTTTACCCCAGGTGAAAAAATTCATCAAATTAAATACATTTCTTTTGAATGAATCTTTTCACAACCATTTTATCCCTATAATGCTGATGTGAGCTTCCATCATCTCCTTTAACTATGCACACACCCTTGATCTTAAATTCCTTCATTACTTATGGTAACTCTACCAAATTACATGTATATTTATTTTTCATGGTTATCATATCCTCTTGAATAACTGTCTACCATTCTATCCTCTACTGATTCTTTATTACATCATCATAACTATCTATCTCACTCCTATCAATGAGCATCACATACTCATGTTGCAGGTATTTACAACTTGGTTTTCGTTTTCTAGTTGATCTCCTGAACTTTCCTTATGGAAGAATCTATTATGGAATATCATATGATGGATATATATCATAATATGGATACATATTACCTGGTAGTGATGTATCATCAATGTCACATATCCCTCTTGTGCTATCTGGTAATAATGGTTGCGATATTGGCTCCAGACCGATTAGAATTTCCTCAAAATGCAACTTCTTTACATTTTCGAGCTTCTCAAAATCTTAATTTGTATGATCCTAAAGAAACACCACATATATTCTTTTAATGAGTATTTTTCTGATGGGATCCCAATTTCAGTTTCAAAATCATCATGAATGTATCCCAAAAAGATACATATCTTTCCTATTCCATTCGTATTTTCCCACTCATCATCTAGGATGTGAAAAAAATCCCAACAACCAAATAAACATAAGTGTTTTTATAAAACATCATTAAATTTCCAAACCCTTTCATGAATAAATTAATTTTGTATAACATATGGATAATGGTTAATAAGATAAATTGTGTTCCTTATTTCCTCCATCTAAAAGTTGTTTTATGAATTTTCATTTGATATAATAATTCTGAAACTTTTTAGAATTATACTGTTCATCCTCTCAGAAACACCATTATGCAGAGGCATCTTTGGTATTTATTTTTCCAGCCTGATGCTGAATTTTTTTTCTCCTCAAATGGACCATAGTACTCTCCTAAATTTTCTTATTTAACACACATTAACCATATGTAGACTTATCATTCCACATTCACTTGAAACTGCTTAAAAACATATGGCACTTAAAATTTAGTTTCCAAAGAAAAGTCACACACATTTCTATAATGATCATATATGAAGTTATCAAAATTAATTGAACTTCCCATCTACCTAGTTCAAATCAGTAAGCCTTCATTGTATATCAAATTTACATCATTTTCTTTTCTTGATAGTATATAACCACAAAATGACACTCTTTTTTGCTTTCCCATGATGAAATAAACACAAGTATCATAATGTGTAAATTTTATTCCTAGAAATGGATCCTTCTCGGAGAGATTTATGATTCCCCTACTACTCATGTGACCAATCGAATTATTCCAAACTTATGAAGGAACATATTTTATGGCTACATTTATTTCTTCTCCATATGGTCTGACATCTGTTATATAAAGTGAAGTGTATTTCTTACCTTTATAAATTACCTTGTAATCATTTTTAAGCGTCCATTTCCTATCATATAATGAACTAACATATCCATCATAATCATGCATTCAAGTGGATATATTATTGAGGTGAATATTAGGAAAATTCCTCACATATTTCCAAATTATCATGTATCTAATATTAGTCTCCATAAAAATATTACTAACACAATTAATTTTGGATGCACAATGATTTACCATGTTAATATGTTTGGAACTCTCTGAAGTGTGGTATGAGAATAAATATCTTCGTAAAGTGAAATTGTAGGAGGTATAAGAATCAATTACCCATATAGAGTCTTGGATTTAATGACTGACCAAAATATATTCTAGAAAAATAACAATTTATTTACTGAAAACTACATCATCCTTGTTTTGGGTCTAACCTTACTAATTCATATTATATGCCTTCAACCATCTACACTCATAGATGAATTGTATGAGAATGACACGATGGGGTCACTTCATGTCATATCTCAATCATGATATGGTTTTCATACACCTTTGAAGACATTGGTCATGTGGTTCTCCTCTTATACACCTTTCCATCCATTTCTTCTTCCCTTGTCATTCAGGGATAAGAGTTTCTGATTCATGTGTATATACCTCATCATTACTTGCAAATAATTTATTAATCATTCTATATTTCACCATATCCATGTCAATAGTTCCATCTAGAGATTAATTGATGGCCAACTCAAAAAGTGTGTCCTACATTGTTCGTAAATAACTCTACATCAATAGTTCATACAACTCCTCCTCAATCATAATTTTCATCGAATTCAACTGACCAATAGTGACTTGGAATTACCTAATGTGATCTGATATATTGTTCTTGTCATTTTACTTAAAGTTGACAAGATAGTGTATCATGTTTTCTTAGTTCTATGCAGCTCACCTCATATACACCTTTTACAATATTCAACCAGGAATGTAAGAATCATGTTCATTTGGAAATTATTTACAGATACTCTTATAAATCAACTATCTAATTTGAGAACACTTCTTATTGAGGACGACCCACTCTACATCAAATGGGAGAGTACTAGTTGATGTCATCCCACTAGACTGACTGCTTGTTGACGATTCATCTGCTTGTACTACAATAAGACTATTAGTCGCTACTATTCATTTCCATATATCATAAACATATAAAAGTTCATCCTTTTTGGGTTTCCATATAGGAATAATTAAAAGAGGTAATATTAATCATGTTATTTGTATTCTATTCCATTTATTTAGATTGAATTTTGAAAATATAACCATATGGATGCGTTCAGAATAGTAAAAATAGTTAGAATCTACTGCCAAATCACTGAAAATGGATTCTGATTGGCCATGATATAGCCAAAATAGTTTCAATTTTCTAGATCGATTTCTTATGCGGTTCACAAGAAGAGTGTCCTGAAAACCCATCAAAATATGATACTTGTGTGAATAATATATTATTTTCTAATAAGGGATTATTATAGCACTAACAGTTTGACTGAAATATTGAACAACTCTACCAACCCTGTTTTAGCCACATTTTTTATGTCGCTTAGTCTATTGAAATGGTATTTTAGAACTCTTCATGGATCTGGTCTCAAAAAAATATCAACGAAAATCAATTTTTGATTAACAAATAACATCTCTCGATGAAATTTCATTGACCCTAGGGGCTCTGATACAACTATTTTTGTTCATAGGAGGTTCATGGTGATGATAAAAATACAAACAAAGAAGAAAAATGGAAGAACATGAGGATCTATGTGGTTCAATGTTATGCCTACATACACAGAGGAAAGGGGGTAATTTCTTTTATTTCTATCATCTATGGCTGAAGCATCATAACATCCACCTAAAAAAATTTATATCTTGGGACTTTGATCCAATTATATAGAGGAATTAAAACAAGTTTTATCTATTGGTTGGTGGGTAGATCATCTATGCATGATAATTTGCTACTCACATTGACTGCTTCAACGATGTTGACTGGGTAGGTTTTCAATTGAAGTAGAAGATCTACTGCTAATAATTAAATCCCCTCATATGATTTCTCATAGATTAGGAGTGGCTCCCACAAACCAATTCTCCCTTGGATATGATTTTACTTCTTATAATATTATAGGTACAATAGTTGATACTCTATGGACATTACAAAAATATATAAAATATCAGATCCATTGTACTGTCCTGCAACACATCACATTTTATTTTGAAAGGGGTGGTCATAAGTTTTTGGACTCCATTATTTATGTCTAAAACTGCTACATTCAAATTAGAATTATTTGGGAGGTTATCACATCCATATCACCCATTACCTCTTACAAACTGGTTTATCATGGGGGTAATTTGATGTTTTTCTTATCCCGAATGAGAAAAGGGGATCTAATTTTATTAGAGATATTTACATTGATTTACAAATGATCATTGATCACTACTGCTTTTATAATGTTCCTTTTCAAGGAGATGAATTCATCTAGACCAGGTGGATTGTTTATGGGAGAATGGCTATCAATATTGATATAACCTTTTCCTCATTGAGTAGAAATGGTACTATGCCTTATATCTATTATTTTCACCCCCCATAGTTCATTAAAACTATTAACATCTACTATTAATCACTACATTATCTTATAGAAGATTCCATACTTCATTTACATTTAATAATGTCTGTCTCACCATTGATTAATGCAAGAATATTTCTTGTCGATAAAGGGAAAGGCATTATGAAGATATTGCCTTTCAAAGGATTTGACTAAATCTTAAGGCTGTTAAAACCCCAATAAATGGATAGTATAATGATATGTTTTCCATCTTGGATATTGTTATCATGAAGGCTGAGGGTGAAATGATTCAGTTTCAAGGAAAGTCAATGTCTCTTGATGAGCTCCCAGTTGATGAAACTATCATGCTGGCCAAGCTAGAGAATCACATTATTACCAAGGAGATAATTCTCAATGAGAAAATGAATTTAATATAGATCAATGTGGGTGATATTTTTAAAATTTTCTTCCACGTTATAAATAGGGACATAATAAATAAATAATTGGGATCATCGATCATAGTTAATGAGAAAAAATGAAATGATAAAGAGTGAATATCTAATTTGTTGGTTGCTTACAATTATTCTTTTTTTTCTCGGTCTAGATAAGAATGAAATTATGGGGGGGATGATATACCCAAAGGTGTCACTACTCTCCCTCAATAATGAAAGTTCCTCCATAAAAAATGGTTTCTAAAATAAAATTTCCATGATCTTTTGGGGTATGATTCATACTGATGCACCCTATACTATTGAGGAATTTATTATATTGGAAATCCTTTTACCTGGGTAAAACTCTCAATTTATAACTTTTATTCATATGGTTAAGTATGCCTTAAATTCCAGTGATTACTTTCCTATTATGGTTATAAATACCATTAAAAATATTATTAATAATGTGATTTTTTTATGTTGGGTGATAAAAAATCCATTATTTGTCATAATCAATTTGGGTTTATACTAGGAAAGAGAGTATAGTAATTCATTAATGAAGCCTTTTAGTCCCTCGACATCCTTCTTAGGAAATCAATGTCTTGTAAAAATTAACTCAAGGATGATGTATTTAAATCAATCGAAACATTTAATAGAACATCTCCATTAAATTGTTTTACATTTATTGAATTGCTTATAGAATCACATATTTAATTAAGTCTTTTCTCAAAAGTTATAGACTATCAGTCTTTGTGAACTATGATCATAAGGGATTCTTTGGATTCTCTCAAGGTGTGAGATATGGGGACCCCATTTTGGAAATCCTCTATTGAATTATGGAATAATAACTTATAATCTATCTTTTGAATGTTGTGGGTAATGGGATTCCCTGCCCTATTAAATCTTCTAGCAGGCTTCATGAACCTATTCATCTTTATTTGTATTGATGATATCCAAATCTTTTGTGAAGCTGATGACAAGTCTCTTGCATCAATTAAAGGAATAATTGATCCTTATGAACTAGTTTCTGGATAATAACCTCGTTATAATGAATATAAAATTTTATATTAGAAATAATTACCTACTTATAGAATGAAAAAATTGATAAATTTCATCGATCTAAATAGGGGGAATCACCTATCACTTTCATTGGCATTCCTCTCTTTAATGTATTTAGTGAGTAATCTTATATGGAAGTGATTTCCACCTAAATTTTCAAATAACATGGTTCTGGGAAAGTTATGTCTTCAATATAATCTATTCAATTTTTTTGGTCATCTATACCATCAAATATATGTTTTTATATTCTTTCCACATATATTAAGACCATAAATACTTGACAAAATATCCTGAAAAGTACATATACGATTTCATAAGGACTAGTTGTATATATGAGAAAATTTTGTCCTTGTACCATGGGGAAAATGTGTTAAACTTATTTTATTTGGTGGTATTAGCCTTAAAATATTGGTCCTTTTCAATTATTGTATTATTTTTAGCTTTATATGGATCCATAGATAGAACACAAGCACAAACCATTTCCTTCCACAAGGATAAGAGTAATTTTATATTAATTATGTGAAACATCATCTATTAAAATACTATATTTTTCTAGTTATGATGAATTTTTATCATCTTCTTGGTCAATAGATCAAATGGTTCCCTTCTAGATATTGAGTTATGAACTTCTGAAAGAAAAACTAACTAATAGGTCTGATTAAATTCTCTATCAAGTCTGCATCTTAGTTGGCCGATATGAGTATTTGTGATGCTATTAAGAATATGAATATGTTTGAAGCACATATCTCTAAAAATTTTGTAGAACAGATCTAAAGTTATTACTTAAAAGATAGGGACCACTATATTAGGATTCCAAGAAGGCTTGTAAATCTGAATGATAAATTGTTTAATTCCAATATTTGCTAAATTTTTGAGCAGCCACTCGATTGGAAATGTAATTTCAAAGAGGTATATACAGACCTCTAGATTTATCATCATTTCAAAGATATGGATAAATCCCAACTGATGACTATTTTTAATGTATTTTCTTCCAATTACATTAGTATGGTTCCTTTGTATAAAGGTATAGGATAGTTGTAAAATTGTGTTATTCCATTTTGAAGTTGCTGAATCTATTTGTATTTTCATTTTCAATCGGTTTCATTGGGATCCAATATTAGAATGTATAGGATTTTAGTCCCTTATGGTTGTGGTAATGGGTTTTTCAATGAGACAATAACTATTAACCCAACACATTATGATGGTTATTGGTCAATAGTTGTTTACATTTCATACAAATCTCCCAGTAGGTCACCTATCCTCACACTACTCTTATCAATTTAAATTCGACTCACTAATTTCAGGAGTGTTATGAAAATAAATCATGGAAAATAAGTCCGTTTCTATACCTATATGTTCCCTCAAGGATGAGATAGCACTCACATGCTCATGAGAGTCCAAAACATTCACCACATGGGTGACTGACTTCCCATGAAGTGGGAATCTTTCCAGTTCATGGGAAACATAATGCATTATTGGTTCACGTTTGATCATGGATGGTTTTATCTATTATAGCATTATCTTATGAGGTGCAGACATATTAATACATGTTCATTTTTAGAGTTTGTAGAATCCTATTGCATTTATTTTTTATAGATAGTTTTCATCACATATAAAATAAGGAACACACGTGAAATGAGTTATCAAGTAGTCGGGATTTCAAATTTTTTTATGGTTTCGATGGGCATGCTCTGAAGGATTGTGAATGTGTAAGAGATTGATGAATTTGTAGGGTGTTTTTTGGATTTTGTTGGGGTTTAAAATTTTTAGTGGGTTTCATCCCAGTCGGATTTGTCACGGTGGGTTTCATCATGGAATATATTGAATTTCTATTCATTGGGATTCTTCGGGTAATATCTGAATGACTACGGGTGGTCTAAGTTATTTTGGAATTTTTATTGGTTTTATTCATGATTGTGAGACAGTAAGGCATTAACAGTGGGTTTCTTCATAGTGTGAATCATCAGAGTCATGAAACGGTTTGGAGTTTGTATTTAGTTGTTTCTTATAATGGATTCTGATGAAGGTATTGCATATTATATTTGATTTATTTTTAAATTTTGTCGATAAATTTGGAATTAGTTTCTATCCATGACAATATACTAAATCATTTTAAGATATTGGAGATTATATTCAATGATTATATACTGTTACTTCTATGGTAAATCTGCACAAGACCATTTGATGAAAGTTTTAGTAGATATTTTACAGAAATAAATTTATAACTTTGTTCCATTGTAGAAGTTCAATGGGATCCTTGACGTGAAAGTTCCAAATTTTCCTTGGAAGTTCCCCCAGAACATTGAATGGATTTTCCACTAGAGTTTCCACTAGATGTTTCACTATAACATTGAATGGTACTTTTAATAGAACGTCTACTAGAACTATCACTGGAACTTCCACGAGTACTTTCGATTTAACTAGTAGGGGAAAATAATTTCAATTTTAAATTATTTATAAAATTTCATATGATAAATTAAATCATTTTTATAATAATTAAGTAGAAATTTGAATTCATATTTTTTATAATTATATCTAACAATAATATATTTATAAAATTTTCCACTAGATCTTCCACATTTACTATTTTCCAAATCATGATATTTTTATTTTTAGGTTATTTAAAATTGTTTATAAATTAGAAAATGATAAATTAAATCATCTTTATATAAATTATGTACTTAAGAAGAATATTTTTGTTAAAACGTTATTTATATTACTTAGTTTTAGAAATATAAATTTTTATTTGTGTTGATCTTTCACTATAAGTTCCAATGAAACTTCCACTATAACCTATAGTGGAATATAAATTAAATTTCAAATTGTTGAGAAAATTAAAAATTAAAAATCATATCATTTTTTCAATAATTATGTGAATATTTCAATACATATTTTTTATAATTATATTTATCAATAAAATATTTATAAAATGTTCCATTGGAACTTGCACTGGAATATCCACTAAAACCCCCACTAAAACTTACACGAGAAAATATATTTAATGTATCTTATAAATTTTAATTTTTATAACATTATAAATATAATTTTATTGTATATATATATATATTTATTTTTCTAAATAAATAATTTTTTGTTACATTTTTATTCATATATATTATAAAATTTCCAAAAGATTAAATATAGTTATAAAATTATTAAATATTTCTTGATATTAAGTTCTTTTTTTGTTGGTTTTTCCAATTTTTATGATACTGATGGTGTATGATATTTTATTATACCAATTGGAGGGATGAAGTTAAAATCACTAGGTGAAGTGTACTGTTTTTAGGTCATTTATGGGAGAGTAAATGGGTTCAGTTCATGATGAAAATAGTCTAATAAAAGGAGAAAGGACAGAACAACTGTCACATCAAGCCTTTATTCATGTAGAAAATAATGTCATAAGATGGTTGAAGAATGTTATATCATAGTTAAATTTCCTCAGGTTGTGACATGTATGTATTTCCTTGCTGGAATGGTGGTATGTTTATTTTTTTATGGGAAATATTCATGTACTATATTTTTGTAATAGTATAATCATCCCTTTCACATCCCTAAATCAATTCATATGAGGATGTACCAATGAAAAATAATAGGCACGCATGAAGATGAGTTAGAAGTGAATGCCTATGCACATATTAAACCAAAATTTTCCTTCTCCTTGGTTTCAACTATTTTTGGGTGTTGAAATATTATTTGGTACAAATGTGTTGATCATTTTGATTTTTAAGGTATATATGGGAAAGATAATTTCTTTATGGTGATTCAAGTTGTGTGTTAGAGCACCTAGAATGAAAAAATTAGTATAATCTATCATTGGTATATACTATGCAGTTTGACTTGAATTGGAAAACTATAATTATTTTCAGGTTTGATGCAAAAAAAATTAAATATAATGAGTTCATTAGAGATTTAATTTTATTGGAATAAACTTTTAGAACACATAAATAGAACATGCCCCTAGGTTTTTTTGTGGGGTTCAGTCACCATTGGGATATTTCCATTTTTGGGGAAGCATTGTTATATACTAAAACCACGACTTCATTTTCGTGGTTGTATAAAATAAATTATATGTGCACCACATAAAGGGAACTCAAACTATATTTACTAATTTGGATGCGATATTAAGAAATTCTATTTATGATGTTTTATTTGGAACCTCACATTTCCATTGTTCGTTGAAATTAAGGAAAAACAGAAATAGTCATTTAGGTAATGGGATGAAATATGGATATATTTTTCTAGCTAGATTAAAGAACGGTGTGTTCCAATATTGTGATTCAAATCAGTTTTATCACAAGTAGGATTCCCTTAGAGAAGAATATGGGGATGTGATATCACAGTGGAAAGATGATATATTTTTATTGCAAGAAAATTCAGAACTTTTCTATTTAAAAAACATATTTAACATTGGGTATTCACAGAAATAAATTAAGAAAATGTTTAAATGAATTTATTAAATAATATGTTATTCAAAGGGTATGTGGTGTTGATTTCATTAAGCAGTTAGAGTGATTGTTGGTAAAATAATTATCAAAAAAATAATTTGTTATGTGGGAGATGTTTCCTTGTAATCATTACCCTTACCAGGCATTGATGTTCCAAGTTTCAACAAGATATAATCCCCAAGTTATTTTATTTACTTAATCATGACAAGAAAATGATTGGTTCTTGTTTTTTTGATATGAATTATTGAAATCATATTTTAAACCATTTATGTTATTATAATTATTGTTCATGAAGATCAATTATGCGTGTTATATGAAGCTTCTATAGATGTTTTTTAATGTACATGTTCAAAGTTTTTGTCAGTTGGTTATATTTTTTTGTCAGGATTTTAAAATTTATGATTGACTTGATGTGAGATCAATACCTAAAAAATATATTTTTAGGAGGTGGGCCCAACTGGATATATATATTCTGATGTTCAAAGGTTCTTCTATTGAAATAAATTCTGATATAAAATTAGTTATAGTAAAATATAACAATGAATTACCTTGAATTTTAATGATATTAGTTACCACATATTGTGATACAGATGCAGGTTATGATATTTCATTCTCTAATTATAGTAAATTTTCAAAAGATTTTACTATCGTAAATACATCATAATATAGAGTAAAAGTTCATTATTGTTTAGACAAAATTTATTGAAATGATTCTTTAAAATAAATTGTTAATGGGAAATAGAATTAAAATATTTTTTTAAAACGCATGTTGAAAGGGGACATAGATAAATAAAAATAAAAAATGTATACTCTTATAATGATGGTTTGATTTCATTTTATGATTAATTTCTTTTATAATAGAAGTATTCTATTCATAATGTGGTTTCTAGTATCAATTTTCATTTCATAGAGGGAATGGAAGATTTTGAAAGATCTGATTTCTATGTTGTAGCTATAGAAATAGTTTTAAATGTAATTTTATTTATCCACATTATTTTCTGTAACTATTGTAATTTTTTTTCTGTTGCAGAATGACATGTCATCTAGTTTGGAACTTAATCATTAGAGGTAGACTAGCACAACATTTGAATATTTTGAGTAGTGTAGACAACAGTAGATGAAATGTGTTTTTTTATTTGTGACAAAGTATAGGTCATTTTATATTTTAATGACAAAATTGAAGCAGTTGTTTGATGGAAGGTTTCATATTCCACTTTTGGTAGTAACGGATTGGGATACAATGTCATGATTTTTTATGTGTGCGGTATGCAACTGTGTTGTATATAACTGTAAAAGTGATAGTAGTGAAGATCATATTTATTGTACTAAATATTTGAACATAATAATTCCTACAAAAAAGATTAAATTTCTGGACATGGATAATCCATGGCTACTTTTGAATCCATGTTTGTACTAATGTTGAAACATAATACAATAAAAAATTTCAAATCAAATAATGTAAACTGAGGTTAGGGATAATTTTAAATGGGTTTTTAAATATCCTGGTATCAAAAAAATGAAACTAAAAATATGTTACATTATTAGCATCCTCCAAACAACTTCCAAAATACCCATTACAACTACCTAAAACAAATAATTCCCCTCAAAACCACATAATATCCCCTTAAACATTATATAAAATCACTGTAGATCCTATATAAAAAATATTACATCAATGTCAATATTTAAAAATCAACATTACAATTGGGATATCATCATTAAAATTAAATTGAAATAGAAAAATAGATATATAGTATCTAATCATATTATAGTGATGAAATATCCATCAACCATCAACCTAAATTATTATGAACAAACAATCACTGGTAATGAAATATTGATACCAACAAAAACAAAACACTAGAAGTATCTATTTATAACCTATAATGGAAAATATGATTAGGGATATATTGAATATTGAAAACTCATTATTGAAACAAAAACCCCAAATAAAAAAAATCCTATTCAGTATACAATAATCAGAATCCACCATAGAAGCTAAAACAATCATTACTAAACTACTATTTAACAAAACTATTTCTGACCTTAGTAGAAGCATTTCAACTATTATATAAGAATATATTTATAAAAAATAAAATTCCAAACATATATCATCACATGACATAATTAAAATTCTATTTTCATTTCCACCCAATATAAGAAAATGCCATAAAACTGGGTTGTATAAATATTTAAAAACCTAACACCATACGAACGAAGTTTATATTAATATCAATAAAACATTGCAGAAAAATTGTTTTAGAACCTTGGAACCTTTTCATTTCCAATTTGAAGTGAGATCCATTTAACTAGTCTATTTAACTATTTATGTCGATGCCGAGGGCACTATTTCTATAAGGAAACTCCTTATTCTAAATGATGTTTTTTTCCAGCTGTATGAAGGTCTATATAGAAGCTGTGTGAGAAATGAAGTTATATCTCATCAACAAAATCTTATTTTGGATTATTGTTATATAATTGTTCAGTTCCCAACATCTCTATTATATAGAGAATTATTACTCCACAGTCTAAGGTTACATGACACTATTGAGGATCATCTTCCACTAGAAATGACAAAGCAGGAGCAGTCTAGTCCTAGAATTCAAGGCTCCATTTTCAAATGATTTATTCAATAAAATTTTTCTATATGTTGTATAAATTTTATT
Organism: Viscum album; assembly: GCA_963277665.1. Taxonomy (NCBI): domain Eukaryota; kingdom Viridiplantae; phylum Streptophyta; class Magnoliopsida; order Santalales; family Viscaceae; genus Viscum; species Viscum album. The sequence goes on along the minus strand of OY728130.1, from coordinate 373,573,769 downwards.
TTATTATTTGGTTTCCATTAAAATGGATTTTATGTCATCAATGATAACATTTACCATTTTTAAAGAATACTTCTGATAAAAATCATCTCAAACACCACCCATTCGTGTTTCCATGGAGTTACAGTAGCCAAAAAATTTTCTATAAATATAAAAAAAGATTAATTTATAATTCATATTTCTTATACTTATGAGGACGAATGATTTTCCATTTTATATCATTGTTTACTTGATTGGTTTCTCAACAAATATCTCTATAAAATTTTGGTTTCTCCCAAATATTCTGCTCAGAAAAAATGAATAAGGTTAGACAAAATATTAATACATATACGTGAAAAATCAAGAATATAGAAAATATTATAGTCACCATTGCAACAGATTTAATATTTATTAATTTATCTTGGAATAATCCAACTGTCTTCTCCATTTCAAAATTCTTTTTTATAATATGAGCATAAGAATAAATAACCTGATATCATTAAAAATTAATAGAGGGTGTCAAATTAATTAAATATTAGGTTATTATAGGTTTGGTTATCTTAAATACTCACCCTTCTATTTGTTATGAATTTGTTGAAAAGATAGAAAATATCATCCATTGAAACTGAATATAAATAGTTCTTTGCTTAAAAACCATATTAACTACATAATAATAAATGTAATTTAGAAGAAAATATGTACCCATTAAAAAAATATAATCTAAATCTTTTTAATTCCATGCAGTCATTCCCTTTGGTACCAACAAAATAACAGGTTGTGTTCAAATGCAGAATGTTCTGAAGCTCCTCTTTTTTAGGAGTCATTGACTCTTCCTATCCCATTTAGGTATAATTTCCAGCCTGCTAACAACCCTTTTATGTTTTGTATTCATTGAAACACTGTCTACATTAATTTTTTTCAGATGAGTTGGATCATCTACTAGTTTATTTTTGGGCTACTATTATTCTTCTTGTATTTCATTTTCCATACAGATATTCTGAATCCAAATTGTTTTGTTTTCTTACTATTAACTTCAAATTTACAATCACTGACTAGGTTTGGCTTGTTTCTATTTCCAACTATTCTATTTGGGTATTCTGAGGTGGAGGTGTAGTTTTTTCAGTTTCTTATTGCATGTGAACGTCATCCTCCTGAATCCCAGCTTCTTTGGTACCCATTTTATATTTTCCATCAATTAGAGAATGGGTGATTTCTAGATATTCAACTTGGGTACTATCAAGGATATGTGTGGTTTTGTAGTAGGTTTTTGTACATTCTCTACCTCCTGTATTGTAGCATCATATATACTCATCATTTTGTTTCCATTCTTTACAGAATGGGTCATGTAATCTCTAGAAATGATAGCTTCTCTTCTTATTACCTCTTTATTGGTGATGAAAACTACCTACACACATCAGTTTTTGAATTTGTTCCACCAGTTTTGAGAACTATTGCATCCATTTTTTATTTCTTTTATTTTGTCGTGATTGTCATTCTCATTTTCCAACTGGGAATTAGTAGATTCCTTACTCGTTTTTCCTCCTCATTAATTTATTCTTCATTTTGAATCTATAATATTTATCTTTTTAACATACTCAAGGGTTTAGATACCCCTTAAATTTTGACTTTAATTGGTAGACATACCCCATTAACTAAATGTTGTTCAATCTTTAGTTTTTTATAGGAGCATCAAAATATGATAGGCTCTATTTTGTGCATGGTGGATTGGGAGCTTATTCATTTCCTTTATCGAATCCAATTACCTCAAAATACCAAAACTTCTTCAATAACAACCCCATAAATACTACATGATATATAGAAGTGAAAAATATATTAATCCATATGAATAATGTGATAATCACCTTGAAATATTTATGCAATTCTTATGAAATTATTTATTATATCCCATCTAATGTTGATGGATTGTATGATACCACCATAGTGTTATCATGTCTCTCAATGTATCCACAAAATTTATAAAACCCCAAATTACGTAAGCCCTTGTAGTATGTAAAAACATAGTAGCACCTGTATATAAACATATAAGTGTTGTTGTTTCAACATGATTGACTTATTTATTTCAATTTAGAGCTTCCAAAAGAGTCAATTTTATTTCATTTTTTTCGACAACATAACACCTATTTGAAATCTCCTTATATACAATTATGCCTTGGTTTTCAGGAAAGTGTAGAAGTCCTCCATTTTCATTTCACATTATGTAATTCCAAATTTCCTTTGGACATCAACTTCAGAGAAAATTCTTTCCACTCCACTGAATATGAAAGAATTTATTGATCGAACATTGTTATCCAATACATAAAAAACAAAATAGTCATATTTCATATTATCATATGTTGTTATAGTATTAGATAGAAACCCTTGAAACATATTCAATAAAGGATTATTCTGTAAATAATTTGAAGGAAATTCTTGTAATTCTTGCTTGATTTATTATATAAGTCTTTTTAACGATTTAAGATTGGGCCAAAAATGAACACACAAATATTTAAATCTAGGATTTTCCATTGGGATCAAAAAACTTCTAGTAGGACAATAATGAATATAACAATTACATTGTGAATCAGACAAAAATTTTACAAAAAATATAGGAAAAAGGGATTGATTAGGGAAATCCAGAAATGAAATTATAGAAGTTTGAATAAGACTATAACATCTAATTTTAAGCTCCACTGGAAGTCTTTTACGAAATAACGGTGGGACCCTTGACCACCTTGAGAGGGGGGTGAATAAAGGTGTCATATTTTTCTGTTCTTTACTAGATCATGTTCCCACATTGGTGAGAACTTGTTTAAACCTATATGCTTTATATATGAATTAATTAAAACATTCACATGAAAAAAGACACACAACACTTTTTACTCGGTTCACCACTAAGGGCTACGTCCAAGGAGAATACGTCGAGAGGTTGTCAGTCGTAAAAAATTCCACAAATCATGACAAGTTGTAGATTACAAAGGTTCGAGTACAGTCACTCATTCCCAGGCACACTTTCTTTACAAATGTTCAAGGATATCATACTACTTCCCTCACATCACTTCTGTTGACTCCCCCTGGCTCAATGCCAAAGAAGAGGTCTCACCCAGTTTATCGACTTGAAGGCCAGTTCAACAGATTATCATGAAATGTATTTGTATCTTTTCAACATGAGACATAGCTTGCATCGAAGTCCCATGTTGATGCTCTTTTATACTCAGTTTTCAATATTAGTGGAATTACTGAATTCTGTAGAACTTCTTCTTCTCATTTTTAACACCCCATGTTTTTTGAAAAATAAATAGGAATGCATGGAACTTTGTTTTAAGTAGATATTTGTAACTATATTTTAAACATAATTTTTTCACTTCTATGTTTTTAATTCTAGTGAACTGTCATCTATAAGGTTGTTCAGTATGTTATTTATAGTCTGATGAAACCAACATGTTTTTTTGCAAATAGTAACATACCATTATGAATAGTAATGACCCTAATGAATAGTAAATTTTATTATTATTTTATTTTATCAAGGCTTAAAGATAATAACATCTTGGTTATTTTTTTTCCTGATATAGAAGTAATTATAGAATTAGAAATGATAATTTTTTAATTAAGTATGATTTTATTTAAAAATTAAATTAATAATATTTAGAAAATTATTTTCAAAAAATGGACTTCATTTTTGGATTGTAGACATCAAAAAATGATTTGGGTAAATTATTGGGATTTTTCTGAAATTCATTAATTTTTGATGATTAGTGAAATACGTTAAAATACCATATAATCAAATTATCAATAAAATTCACTATTTATGAAATCATAAGTGATGCAAGGCCACTTGGTTCGAACTCACATGCCATTATAACTATTTGAGGTCACATGTATGACAACCCTTCTTTTATTACAAACATAAACGTGATTTATTACATAAAACTTCACTTATTACAACAAAGAAGATCGAGAGGTTTAGTGTCTTTGGGGATTAGGATCATTACATAAAAACTTGAAACATGAAATAGAAAATCTTTATTGAAAACATCATTTACATGACCACTCCATTCCTTCGTACATAGCATTTCATGGGATAAACAGAGAAAATGAATAAGAAAAAGGTGAGCTATAAAGACCAATAAGGGAGTACACATGGAATAAAATGAGGAGTACAATACATGTTATACAATAGGAATATCAATAGATCATTAGAAAAACATGAACATAAAGCCACGATAAAGCATGATAATCATAACATGGAAATGTGGCAACAACACTTAACACGAAATTAGCATGAGCCAAGACTCATTGCACATGGAGCATGAGTAAATCCTCATTGCACATAAAGCATGAGTAAACCCTCATTGCACTTGAATTAGCATGAGTCAACACTCATTGCACATGATGTATCATGATACTATACTTTACCCAATGCATTGGAGCGCTATAAGGGCACACCTTTCTTAAACAGTTCATTTCATGCATAAGTGTGCCACATGGATCATAAAACATGGATTCATAAAACATAATCATTTATTCCACGATAAAGGAATGTGGAATTCATACATGAATCTTTATAACCAATAAGTAAATGTTCATAATGTTGAATACACTTGATGGAGAGATGGGAATGGTATTCACTACACAATGTCACTGGCTTAGAAAATCGGTGCGATTTTGGCAGCGTAACGACGTGACATAAGAATTCATAAAAACGGTTGATGAGAGATAAGGGGTTACACATCATATTTACATGTAAAGGACAGTAAGGATGTAATATAGATACATGTACCAACAATTTTAATGGAATTTAGATTCATGATACAAAATTATTTCTTGAATTTAAATGAGGAGAGAGAAGTTCCTTTTGGAATTTAGGCATAGTAACGGGTGTACATGGGAGGCATCTAATGAGAGAGAAAGTGGTCTCCAATCATTCAAACATAAAGAGTACAATATGATGGAGGTGAAAAACCATAACCCAACATTCATAATTGAAATTAAAATGTCAAAACATCTTAAATAAAATTGGACAAAAATGAGAAAGGATGAAAAACCCCTTCTAGTGTCTGAACAAACCAACGGAGCTTGGCAGCCTCCGGCTATGCTGGAGTTCCTAACATAGGCCCACACCTCATGTTGAAGTGGGAAAGGTGTTGTGGCGGGTCTCCTGTCCCGTTAAAGGGGGCGAAAGTGGGGTTCCCAAATCCCGGCGGGGCAGGCATGTCATCCACCCATGCTTGGTATGGCTTGACGTCCGGTGGGATTGCCACCTGTCGAGTTTTTAAAGCCTCCAAGCGGGTGATAAGTGCCGCCATTGGATCGTCTGGATGTGGGTTCCTGTCCTGAAGGGGAACCTAAACACAAGCACATTGCCGGGCTCTTCAATCCCATAGCCAAGATTAGCAGCTCGCGGGACGGCTGGTGGAGTGACTCTTGGGGCAGCCGGAGGAAACCGAGCGGGGTCCCATGGGTGATCAGGCCGCTCATGAGGTTTCAAAGAAACGTATCGTGCCCTCATTCCATGAGCTCTAGCCTCTCCTCTGTCGGCGAACACGACATGATCGCGGTTTCCCGAGAGAATCTCGTCGAAGGGTAGTTGTTCCTACCACTACTGTCCAGACCTTGGATCACCGTAGTCAGGCCGCCGCTCTGCAATGCGTTCGACCAGAAGCTCATCGACCAGCCTCTTATGCTCAGCAAACTATTGGCGCAGCGTGGCCTTCTCAGGATCTTCCTCTACCTTCTGCACCGAGGCAGATGGGTCGGCAAGCTTGACAGCCCCAGCGTGTTCTTTACCCATGCCGATGTTCCGGCTCAGTGTTAACGCCTCAGTGGGTGTGGGGAGACCTAGGAGGTTTCTCCTTTGACGAGTAATCCTCCTGGATAGGTTTGGTAGCTGCTTTTCCTCAGGAGGTGAGTCCCTATCGAGAAGTTCAAAACTGTTCCCCTCTCCTGACAGGTCGGCCATGTTGACCGCTGCTGCCCTTGGGGGCATACCCTCAGAACCGCTCGGTGAGTCGGGTTGCCGACGAATCATGCTGAAGAGAAGGGTAGCGTACTGCCACCATCCACGGATGTGCGCGTGGGGGTGTCTTCCTCAATTACTTTACAGGGTACTTGAAAACTTTGGACGCATTGTTGTTGGAAGGCCCTATGGTGGCCAAGTGACTCGAGGTGCCGAACCATGGGGAGCGTTGCCAGGTCGACCCAACGACACTGCTCACTGATATCCTTGAGATGCACTGGAATCCCGGGATAGGGCACTTGATGATAGTGGAGGCGGGAGTGAGTCACCCAGAGAGTCTGGTGGAAGCATTCAAACTCTCCCGGGGTGAGCGATTCTGGTATATCAAAATCTAATCCTGCTACCATCCAAAACTTCTCGGGGAAGTGGCCTACTGTGAGGAAGGTCCAGAAGCTACATGACTTAGGTTTGGGATCCAGACCTTGCTGGACCTACTCATCAACCAAGAATGGATGGGGAAGTGGAAGCGGTGCCGAGGCAGGCCGGTGGGCTAGCTGGTGGAGAATACGACGAGCAGGTTAATTGGCCGCCGAATCCTAAGTCGTCCTCCAAGGGCTGCAGTGTCCTGAAAGTCACGTCACGATAGGATGGGCCAGTGAACGGGCCTCCTGTCACAGTGTCGGTGCTTTCCGAGGGTGTGTCATGTCGCGATTCTTCCTTCGGTCCCCAGAAAAGTTCTCCACCCTCTCTGACTGAGGTGGAAGGTGCTTCCGGAGAGGCCAATGGTAACTGCAGGTTTGTTCACTAAGGGTACGACAAGTCCTCATCCTCCTAGATATACCTTCGGGGGGAGCTGGGGATCATATGGATCTCGCATTTAGGGAGTACGATACTGACGCGCCGCATCACTATCCCTGCCCTTGACTCATAGGACCCGGGGGGAGGGCTCCATCACCGAGTCATACTCCGCCTCAGAGTCCGAGAAACGGACTAGTCTAATTTCCGTCTTGACTTCCCCAGCTTTTCACCTACGGCGATGACGTCCCGCCTTCATACCCCTGGGTGGATCCTCAAGGCGAGGTTGATTTCCGGCCTGGAGTCCTCTGGCTGCGCGGGTGCTGGGGCAGAGAGGACCGATGGGCAGTGTGCGAGAAGCACTGGGATAGATGTCGAAAGGTACCTGGGGAGGACCTCCATGTCGAAGAGTTACCTAATATGCAATGGCTCTATACTCGCGGCCAACGATAGGGGAAGTGACCCCATACCCCGTGCAGTGGGCGTTGGAAAGAGCCAAACCCAGAGCATGGATGTCATGGGGAAGCCTTCTGCTCTCCAGATCGGTGGCAGAGAGTAGGCCGTCACGCTGGATGGCACTACCGCGAATTGATCCGCGGTGTCCATTGCCTATGCTAGCGACCGGGAGAGTCGACCCAACCTACCTGTAGGGCGGTCGGGGCCTCGATCTGGGTTGGGAATGTAACTTACCTTGCTCAACGTGTGTGGGGGTTTGATGATAGGAGTCAGTGGTGGCTCGGGCCACAGTGGTTGCTGACGCTGATACCCCAGGGCGGGCATCCTCTTCTGCTCACGCCCGACACTGGCGTCGGGTCAGATGGGTTGGAGCCGGTGGTGTGGGAACATGGATTGCCTAGTCTTCAGCTTGGGGAGTCGGGTGGTGGCGTCATCGCGGCCTGGAAGGGGCCCTTGCCTTGAACCCAAGGAGCGGGTCCCCGATCGGGCGAACCCAGACATCTCCCACCTCATCAGCATAGGGAAGGGATGTGTCGAGGTGTTCCAGGGATAGGATCCCAAAACGGTTGAATGTCAGTGTGGGGAGCAGCGGATCCCTGTGTGGCCCTCGGGGGCGACGATGGTGGTGAGGCGTAGCTGCCTCAAGATCCAAATGGTCCATTTCCCTATTCGGGATGACCTCTTCCTCCTTGTACCTATGCACAAGGTCGTTGATAACCCTTCATTTAAAAATCTCTGATGGAGAGAGGGGTGAGAGAACCCGACAGTTACGGAAGTTGGAGCAGCTGTGGAAAAGACAGGACCGCGTGGGGTGGCCACGTCAGTACTACCCCTGACCCTATGCCAGTGGGAAGGTGGCGATCGAGCTCCGGTTGTAGTGATCTGATTCATGAAAGCAGGGAGATGAACCCATTAACACTAGTAGGAAAATGAATAGACAACCAATAGTCCAGCGTCATTCCGTCTTCTGTGATTGTTAAGAGGGGTCCATGATGACGACGTCACAGAACGGAGTGCTAAACATCTTGACTGCCCCAACCCCTGGCGGGTTTCATGTACTGATGCTGGGTAGTCGGACATGGTGACATTCTAATCTTCCGACACCCCAAACACCACCGGTCTCTATATTGAGGAGAAGAGATTCATGTCGGGTTCACCATTTTCTGTTTCCGATGCTTTCCGCCGGGGCACGCGCGCGCGCGTCCGTCAAGCAGGGGAGGACACGCGGCTTATTTCCCCGCATTCCCGCTTTCCAAAGGTGGGCGGCATCCGTTCCTTGTTCAGGGAAGTCTGCTCCTTGATCGAAACCGGGATTATGGGATGTCGGTTCTTCCTTCCATGGATTCCTCCTCAGAGCTCATCACCTAGTCCAGGTCTCCCTCATAGATTTAAGACGCGTTAGTGAATCTCGTTCCTATCGCCATATCTTCATGGATTCTAAGTAATTACGGTGCTTCCGTCGAGATGCTCCAAGGGGTCTGGTCGGGGAAGCAACCTTCGGTGAGGATAATGGTCACGATGGAGTGTCGTTGTCTTGTCTTGATGCTGGGGGATTGGCATGTCTATCTTTTATCCCTTATTATAGGGCATCTCGTGGGCGCGGAGGCCTAAGGCATCCCACATCGAACGCAGGGAACTTGCATGCCATAGGCATGTATCTATGGTTTTCATCAGCTTCCCATGTTTAACACGGGGTATACCGCAAGTTTAACGTCTTTTGGAGACGGATCAGACTGATCGGAACACTGAGAGTGGATCAGATTGCAGGACCCCCTGAAAGGAACTCTGATGTTGGGGCCAGAACATGGGTGGATTCTCGAATATCGTGGAGTGGAATGAGGTGTCATGATCCCACCGGAATGTGGCGACCCGAGTAAGAATCAGGATGGGTGATGGAGTGAAGGGGAACTTCGGTCTGACGCTCTGAGGCATCCCACAATGGATGGATATGGGGATTATGCTCTGAGGAGGCCAAAAATGGATGTATATGGGGCTTACACTCTGAGGCGGACCATATAGTTGGCGAACCGACGTGAAGGTGGTCAGAACGACTGAGTGGTGGGCTTGAACCTCATGGAGGCTTTCTATGTACCATGCCTTAACATGGATCAAAGTCCACGTAGTTCGGGTGGTGCAGTTTAATGTCATGCGGGACAAGGCAGATAGTTTAACGTCGTGATGGATGACATACAGTTTAACGTCATGCTGGACGAGGCATATATTTTAATGTCATGCGGGATGGCATTTGAGGATTACACTTTAAGGCGGCCCAAGGAGTTGGTGAACTGACGTGAAGGGGTCGGAACAACTGGGTGGTGGGCATGAACCTCGTGGAGGCTTCCTACGTACCAAGCCTGGACATGGATCAAAGTCCACATAGTTCACCGAGATGGGGCTTATGCTATGAGGTGGGCCATAATGGATGTCATGGTCGATTCTCACTCTAAGCCCACGTGAGTCATGCTCTGTGTGAGAAACAAGAGGTAGTAGGGACCAGATGATCACGTCGCAAAGGGTGCGTCCGTGAGAAGCGTAGAGGGGCTTACGCATTGAGAGGTCCTTGGTGCCGAGACATACTCTAGGATGGAGGTCCGAAGTGCGACAAAGTGCCGAGGGAGAGAGATTTGGGACCGAACAAATGAGATGCCTTGTTCCCTATCACACCCTCCCCGGGCCTTGGTGGTGGGGAAGTACGGAGGTGCATGGGTGATACCTTCCGCAAGAGAGGCTATGGGCTTACGCTCTAAGGCAGCCCTTCCCCCATGGAAAAACGCCACTCCGATATGGAGGATCTCATTCCTTGTGAGTAATATTCCTTTCTCATGGAGATGAGTGGTGTAAAGAATGTCCGTGCTGGGGGGACCCTGCGTGCGGGGCACAAAGTCGGATCACAGTATAACGTCATGTGTTGAGGAAGAGGTGCTTGGCAGTTTAACGTCTTGCAGCTCAGATGAGGTGGGTTCTCTCCACACCCCTAGGTCTTATATACCCATAACCCTCTTCCCCTTGTTGGAGGGATGGCATCGGCAAGGCCATGAGGAAGGGGGGCCACAGGACGAACCATAGAGGGGTCCACGTTAACGTGGCTATGCGAAGAAGCAATAGCCGTTAGCGTGCCTATGCGAAGGATCATAAGGAAAAGCGATGCAACGTGAAACACCACACAAGGGACCTTGAGGTTACTTAGTACGAGCCTGGAAGGCTGTACGGGAAAACAACGCATGGCGTGCATGCCCGGTATAGAGGACATCGGGCGCCTATACAGGGAGGCACCCGGGGGGCGTAAAGGTTAGGGGTCCTGGGTTTTGTGTGAAAAGAGAATGTTTGCACGCAAAACACTGGGATGACACGCAATTGGGGTAGAGGTATTGTGCGCGAGGGGAAATGACCGATCCCAAAGGTTGGTAAAAACCTAAAGACATGATTGCGTTGAATTTTGGTTTACGCGCAAAGGAGGGAGTGCGCGAAATGGAAGTGATTGCGCACAAAGGAGGAACTCAGAGGAGTTTTAAATTTTATTTAAGCATGTGGGATTGCATTCAAAGGCGAACCCCGAGGAAAGGTTTCGTGAAAACGGTCAATACATGAAAGTCATATTGTGCACGCGAGAGTCCAACTTCACGCATGAGAGCTGGTCTGAGTTCCGAAAACCCAAAACAGAAGGGGTATCCTTATATTTATAGGCCACAGGAGTCGTGGAATCTAGGAGGCACGTGAAATATTCTGCTCCAGGACCTGTCGGTGTGAAATCCCTCACCGCGCGGAACCAGGTGTGCAAAATTGCGCGCCACACCGGGTCCTTTCCACGAATCCCGGATGTCCTTCATGCGGAAAACATTTTTTCACACAAGTCCTCCTTAATTTCACGCACCACTTCCAGGCCCTCCGGATTGAGCCTCCGAATCCGAATATGACTTCACATTGTAATTTCAGAACTTCCTTTAGGAGTTACAGACTTTTTCTGTGTCTATAGTAAGTAATTTCCCAAGATACCTTTCTGATTATATTTATGTTCTCATGTTTTATGTGGATCTTTTTTATGTCTCATGTTACACAAAGTATGTATATATATGGGTGATAGGCATGTTTTTTAAATGCTTTTATACGTTACAAGTATTCATGTTCTAATGCGATCTTTCCTTATTTTTCATCCCTTACTGAGATTTTTTGCTCATATCATGTTTCGAAATGAATTTTCACAGGATAATGGATGTGTATGACAAATAAAGAAGCCGGGGTAAATTTTTAAGAATTATCAAGGAGTCATGTTTAAGTTTTAATGGTATATATTTTGAAAAAATTGGAAACATTTTTTATGGTATCCACTATGTAATAATGTGTAATTTTGTGAATGTATTTTCCAAATTATCTAATGATCTAAACATGAAAATATTGTCAATGTAAAAGGAATTTGTTTCTTGAATAAATTCAAGATTATATATGTTATAAGTCCAGGTCCTTATAGTTGGTATCAGAGGATGGTTTAGATAACTCTAGGGGTTAAGATGATTTTAAAAGAATACCATAAATGATTTTTACTCTATTAGTGATTTGAAATGTTTTATAATTAAAATATTCCCATGTTGCATTATCTAAGATCTGTTCGTTCAGAATGGTTGTCTGTAGAAGGAAAAAGGATGCTGAAGTGGAGAGGCACTGACAGAATGACATCTTTCCAGATCTAAAGCCCGAAATGGTAGTGATTGGAACTGAGAAATCTATGACAGTAATGGCTCAGCTAATGTAGGCAATAAATATTGGTGGTATCCATGAAATAGAACAACCATAGGCACTGCAATTGAACATGAAAATGGTGGAACATTTTATGACACAACACCCTCCTACTTTTAGTGGATATTCTGACCCAGTAGTAGCTGAAGGATGTATTAAAGCCCTTGAAAAGATATTGGATGTAATGGGATGTTCAGAGAATCAATAGGTATGTATTTACATTTTTCATTTTTAAGGTGAAGCTGATCAGTGGTGGTCAATGGTAATGAATATTAGGGATTGAGGGAATTTTTATGCCTTAGTGTGGGATGAATTTAAAATTATTTTCCTTGAAAAATATTTTCCTAAGGTGGTGAGACTTTGGATGGAGAAGCAGTTCCTTGAATTGAAAAATAAGGAAGAAGATTCAGTGACTGTGTATGAAGATAACTTCACTCGACTAGCGAGGTATGCTTCAAATATTATTCTAGATCTTAATAGTAAAATCAACTGATTTTACTCAGGACTAAAGCCAAGGTATCAAAGGGTGTTAGCCTCCCGTGAATTCAAAAGTTATGAGAAACTCATTCAACATGCTTAGAGGGTAGAGATGGAGTTTTCTAATGATCATGTGGATTTTTTAAATAAGGATAAGAAGATGTCTAGAAGGAAAGAGATGGGTAAGAATCATCCAAATAAATCTGATGGTAAGAAAATCCAATTTCTTTTTTGTGAAAAGTGTAGAAAGATACACCCTGGGGAATGTCTTAGAAAAACTAGGAAGTGTTTTAAATGTGGTATGTTTGGACATATGTGTTGAGATTTAAATGAAAATGATCCTATGACTAATCATGATAAACAGACTGTAAAGTGTTTAAAATGTGGTGAAATGGGTCAATATGCAAATGCATGCCCAAATAGAGATCTGAATGATTCAAAGAATCCAGACTACCAGAAGAAAGGTGTAGTGAGATACTTTGAAACTACATAAGTAGATGTTAGGCTATCCAATGAAGTTGTATCGAGTACTTTGTTTGTTCACTTAGATTTTTCTGAAGTTCTGTTTTATACGGGGTCCACACATTCCTTCATCTCTGAGAAATTTTCTGGTAAATTGGAAATATCACCTCAACATATGAGACCCTGACTTGTTGTTAAAACACCAAGGGGAAATATTATTTAAAAGTGTAATTAAATGAATCTTTATATTGTGGAATGTGGAAATAATTTACCTGCAATTTTTTTTACCCTTAGTCGAGTTTGATTTTATTTTTGGAATGGATTGGATTTCTGATTATCATGCTAAGATTGACTGTGGAGCTAAAGAAGTTGTTTTTCATAAGGAGTTTTAATTTGTATACAAGAATGAAACCATACAATTGATAACATATCAGGAAGCTGAGAAACTATTGAAAGATGGAAATAAATCTTATCTTTATCATATTGTTGAAAATGAGGGAACTTTTCTGAATAATGATGTTCAACTGGTAAATTAATACCTTTTTGTTTTTACTAATGAGTTACCTGGTGACATACATGATCGGAAAGTCAAATTCAAAATTTACATAGTTCCTGATGCTAAGCCAATTTCCAAACCCTCGTATCATATGGCACCAATAGAACTTCTTGAATTGAAAAGTCAGTTGTAGGATTTTCTTAATAAAGGCTTCATTCATCCTATCACTTCACTATGGGGTGCCCCTATTTTTTTTAAACAAAATATGGTTTCATTAGACTTTGCATAGATTATAGAGCTTTGAATAAAATCACTATTAAAAAAAGTATCATTTGCCTCATATCTCTGACTTGTTTGAACAGCTCCTGGGAGCTCAGTACATTTCCCAAATTGACATGAGATCCGGATACCATCAGTTGAAGGTGAAGGAGGATGACATCATGAAAACAACATTTGATACTAGATACAGGCATTATGAATTTGTTGTTATGCCATTTGGATTAACTAATTATCCTTCTATATTCATGAATCTTATGAATATATTATTACATGAGTTCTTGGATAAGTTTTTGGTTATATATATTAATGACATTCTGGTAATTTCTAAAAATAAAGAGGATCATTAAAAACATATAAGGGTTGTTTTACAAACCATTAAAGAAAATAAACTGTATGGAAAATTCAGAAAGTGTGATTTTTTTTGCAACAAATTTATTTTATTTGGCACATTGTAAATAAGGATGGAATAACAGTTGATCCTGCCAAAACAAAAGTGGTTGATGAATGCCCAAGACCCACAGATGTTATAGAGATTCTTAGTTTTCTTGGATTAGCAAGTTATTACTGACATTTTGTTAAGAACTTTTCCCAGTTATCTAGCACAATAACTAATTTAGCATAGAAAGGGGTGTAATTTTTTTGGATATAAGAATGTAATGTTTGTTTTCAAGAACTGAAGAAGTTATTAGTGAAAGCCCCAATTTTGGCCTAAACTTCCCGGAATGGTGAGTTTTTCACTATAGTGATGCTTCTTTGAAGGGACTTGGTTGTGTTTTGGTGTAGAATGATTAGGTAATTTCCTATGCTTAGAGAAAACTTAAACCTCATGATCTAAATTATCCCACACATGATTTGTAATTGGCAGTTGTTGTTATTGCTTTGAAAATTTGGAGGCAAAATTTATAGGGAACCAAATGTCAAATATATAATGACCATAAATGTCTGAAGTATATATTCACTCATAAGGAATTACACACGAGGTAGAGAATATGGCTTGAACTGATAAAGGATTATAATTTCATGGTAAATTACCATCCTTGAAAATAAAACAAAGTGGTGAATTCCTTGAGTCGGAAACATCAGGCATCATTAAACATGTTACATTTGGAACATGATCCATTGATTAATGATTTGATGAATTTTGGCTTCTATGTTGTTAGTGCAGGGAATACATCTATTTTGTTTCAGGTTTTAGTGCAGTCTTCATTGTCAGTCCAAATTAAGCGAGCGCAGAAGGAAGACCATGAGCTATATAAGAAGGTATAATTGTTTAAAATGGGTAAGTTTCTAGAATTTAACCTGATAAGGATTGTATTTTAAGAGCTGAAAAAAGGTAGAGTGTGCCTAGTGGTTATCAGTTGATGAGAGATTTGTTGTGTGAAGCTCATAGTTCTGCATTTTCAATCCATCCTGGAAGTAATATTATGTATAGGGACTTTAGGGAGTATTATTGGTGGGATGTAATTTAAAGAGATATTGCTAATTTTAAAATGAGATGTTTGACATGTCAAAAGGTTAAAGCAGAGTGACAGTTATATAAGGGGATGATTCAGCCTTTTCCAGTGATAGAGTGGAAATGGGAGAATGTATCCATGGGATTTTTGGTTGGACTACCAAAGACTTCTCTAGGTAATAATGTTATTGGGTTATTGTTGATTGGCTAACAAAATATGCACATTTTCATTCTATTCGAGATACAAGGTCTTTGGATCAGATTTCTCGACTGTACCTCAAGGAGATTATTAGGTTACATGGAGTTCTGCTTTGCATTGTATCTGACCAGGATCTCAGGTTCACTTCTAGCTTCTTGAAGGGACTTCAGAATTCGTTGGGCACATAGTTGAATTTAAGTACAACTTTTTATCTTCAATCAGAGGGGTAGTCATAATGAACGATTCATACATTGGAAGATATGCTTCAAGCTTGTTAAATTGCATACCAAGGATGTTGGGATCAATATCATTCTTTATTTGAGTTTTCTTATAATTAAAATTATCATTATAGTATACATACGAAACCTTTTGATGATTTTTATGGAAATTGGTGTTAGACTCTAGCATTTTGGGATGAATTCTATGAAAGAGAGTTGATTGGGATATAATTAGTGGGGGAAGTGGCTGAAAATTTGAGGATGATTCACGAGTACATGAGGGAAGCTTAGAGTCGGAAGAAAATTTCTGCAGATAACAGAAGGAAAGACTTATCTTTCTAGATAGGTGACCATGTTTTCTTTAAAATATCTCTGTGGAAAAGTGTGATGTGTATCAGTAAGAAATGGAAGCTAAGTCCACAGTTCCTCGGTCCTTTTGAAATCTAAGAGGAAGATGGAACCGTTTCATATCGCGTAGCGTTGTCTCCGAGTTTGTTTCAGGTACACAATATTTTTTATGTTTTTATGTTGAGAATGTATGTGCTAGATTGATCACATGTTTTGAGCCTAAAATCATTTCAACTGGAAGATTATATTTCTTATGAAGAGAAACCAGTTCAGATTCTTGATCAAAGGGAACTTGTATTGTGGAATAAGGTAATCCACTAGGTAATGGTTTTTTGGAGAAACCACATGGTTGAAGAAGCAACATGGGAGTCTAAAAATTCTATGATGAAAAAGTACCCTTAATTTTTTTAATAAGTAAATAAAATTTCAATGACACAATTTCTAGATGGTTTGTATAATGTAACACCCCAATTTTTTCTAAAAATAAATTGAAATTCATGGAACATTGTTTTAAGTAGATATTTATAACTAGCCTTTAAACATAATTTTTCCACTTCTATGTTTTTAATTTCAAGAAACTGTCATCTACAATTGTGTTCAAAAAGTTATTTGGAGTTTGAAGAAACCAACTTGTTTTTTTTGAATAGTAATATACCCTTATGAATAGTAATATGACCCTAATGAATAGTAAATTTTATTATTATTTTGTTTTCTTAAGTATTTTTGATAATAACATCTTGGTTAATTTTTGTTCATGATATATAAGTAGTTATAGAATTAGAATAGTTAATTTTAGAATTAAGTATAATTTTACATAAAAATTAAATTAATAATATTTGGAAAATTATTTTTAGAAAATTGACTTCATTTTTGGATTCTATATGACAAAAAATGTTTAGGGTAAATTTTTTGGGATTTTTCTCAAAATTATTTAATTTTCGATGAATAGTGAAATATGATAAAACACCATATAATCAAATTATAAGTAAAATTCATTATTTTTGACATCATAAGTGATTCAAGGACACATGGTTCGAACACACATACCATTATAACTTTTTGAGGTCACATGAACTTATACTATTCATAATCTTGGAGAAAAATATTATAATAATTTTTAAAATAATAAAAAATACCCCCTCCTCCTCACCATCACCCCCTCTTAATACCACACCTCTAAAGCCTTGAGACATGCATGTGTTGTTCCCAATAATCCTCCCAAGGCTCTTTCCCATGTCCTAGAGCCTCTGGTCTCACCAAAAGTCTGAAACTGAAGCCCTTAAGAAGGATCTCAAGCAGAAGTGATCAAGAGGTAAACATCTTCTTTTATTTTCGTTCTTTTCATTCAATTTATGTTATTCTATTCATTTAATTTAGAATATGTTCAGATATTTCATTCCATATACCCACCTAATATCCATATTATGCAAGAGTGATGAGATATCCCTTTTCCCACATCAAATTATTTTTATGAACTTTAAGAGACACTGTTAGGCTGCCAAATTTTCGTGATAAATTAATCAAGTTTTCATTTATTTATAGATTCCTCACTTTAATTATTATTTCCTCACCTCCTGTTAACCAAGAAGCATTAAAGCTCTAGAATCTTGTATATTCTAGATGTTCTTATGTTCAAGTAAAATTCAACATCATTCTTCTCCTCCTCTCCCACTTATTTAAGGAATTAAAACATTTTCCATGATGTGTTTTATTACCGACATCGTGGACGATGTGA
The DNA here is from genome assembly GCA_963277665.1 of Viscum album. Classification (NCBI taxonomy): domain Eukaryota; kingdom Viridiplantae; phylum Streptophyta; class Magnoliopsida; order Santalales; family Viscaceae; genus Viscum; species Viscum album. Next base: position 373,556,191 of record OY728130.1, on the reverse strand, counting down.
TTTCAATTTTCATTAACTCTTTCATGTATGGTCATGAAACCATTTTTATTTTAGAAACAAGTTAAATCATATGTATTATGTCTAATATATAGTTCTGTAATTTGTTTTTACACATGGTTTTAATTTATAAAACAAAATGAGGTCGTTATTATTAAAGAACCACTAAAACGATCTAAACGAACATCATTAATGTTTTAACTTATAAATCATCCTCATGTAAGAATTCAAAATAATTAATTGTATAATTTATGGTACTTGAAATATTTAAATACTACTCCCTTCCAATTCTACAGTTTCACTTCCAAAAACAAGAACATTCACCATGAACCAATCCTGGAAATCATGTAAAGAACTCACCAAAAACAGTGCAAGGAGAAAAATACTAACAAATAAAGGGTGAAATGATGTTATGAAATAATTACATAAGAGGTTATAAACAAGAAACTTTTTCTGTAAAATACTAATAACACTCTTTTAACCATTATACAGGAAGTTTAAATATGTTTTAAGTAAGACAAGCCTGAGGTAAGGGAATTCTTAACCAGATTTCCAAAAATTGGGTTAACCTTATACTTCGTAATTTATGTAGTATTAAAATTGTTTGAGTGTTGTGTTTTTTTATATAATATTATATTATGTGTATTTACAGTTTATATACATATTCCATCCACCGTATTAATTCTTGCTTCAATTAAATGAATTATGTAAGGATATTTTCTTTTGAAAATCCTCTATTAAAATTCTGTTTATAAAATTCAGAAGTAATGTTCTTATGCTATTATTCATGTTTTATGATTATATTTGGGTTATAGGGAATTGTTTATGATAAAGGGTGGGAAATATATTTCTCTATAATTACTTGGGAATGTGTACATTGTAGGTAGGATGTATGGTTACTCCAAGTGTAACTGAAATGGTTACACAAATAGTAAGGTTGCTGCAAGGGTTACAAATTATAAAGTAGCCGAGAAGGTTACAAAATTATGTAAGTAATTACCCAAGATACCTTTATGATTATATTTATGTTCTCAAGTTTTTTTGGGATCTTGTGTAAATCTCATGTTACTCAAATTAAATATATATATATGGGTGACAAGCATGTTTTTTTAAATTCATTCATTCATTATGAGTATTCATGGTATAATTTTCAATTTCCTTCTTTTTCACCCCGTACTGAGATTTTGTGCACATATGAAGTTTTTAAATGATTTTTCATAGGTTAATGGATATGTATGGAAAAGAAGGAAACCATGTTAAATGTTGAAGAATTTTAAAGGAGTCATGTTTATGTTTTAATGTGTTATATTTTAAAAAAATGAAACCTATTTTTATGTTATCTACACTATAATAATGTGTGATGTTATGAATGTATTTTCCCAATTCTCTAAAGATCTAAACATGAAAGGATCCTCAACATAAAAGGAATTGTTTTTAATAAATTCATGATTATGTATGTTATAAGGTCGGGCCCTTATATATTTAGAATAAAAAACAACCTTTTTAATGTTTTCATTTCTGCGAACTGTTCTTGATTTTATAGACTGTCTATGATCTACGTACCATGCTTGTTCTGCATAACACACTTGTTATGTATACCATGCCTATTTTGTGAACTGCTTCTGTTCAATGTACCATGCTTGTTCTGCCTATCGCTCCTGTTCTATGAACCATGCATGTTCTGTATACCGTGCATGTTCTGCGTACCACGCATGTTCTACGTACAATGCCTTTTCTGCGTACTTTTAATGTTATATGTACCAAGCATGTTCGGCATTCCATGTCTATTTGTCGTACCACACCTTCTCCATGTACCGCACCTCTTCTCTGCATAACGTGCCTACTCCGTGTATCATGCTTGCTCCGCGTACCGCGCCTCTACTCCACGTACTTTGCCTCTACTCTGTGTACTGCCTCTTCTCCACGTACTACCGTTGATTTGTGCACCGTGCCTACTATGCACACCATGCCTCTGCGTACCACCCTCGTGTACTACGTTCCCGTACAACCTCTTCCTTGCATGGACTGCTCCATTAAATTTTTCATATCATTTTGTATTTTGGGTACCACCTTCACATTCTGCCTATACCTTCCATTGACTACTCCTTCAAATTCGGAAAACCATTTTGGCTTTCACATACCACCTTCTCGTATGACCACTTACTTCCATAGACTACTCCTTTAAATATCATGAACCATTTTGGATTTCTCATACCACTTCATCCAACATAGAATCACTCTTATGTACCACTTTTGGAGTTAGCTGATTTCTTCCATAGCAATGAAATTTTCTTATTAAATTTTTTATACTATTAATAATTGTATTATCACTCCTTATATAGGCAGATAACTCTGAAAATTTGGAAAATCCCTTTTACCCAAATTTTCAATGTGGGATAATCTTCACCGCATACTATGATCCTTCCATGTGCTATGAGACTACACTGCGTACTGTGACCCTCCTGTGAACTGTGAACCTTCACCATGTACCATGTGTCTGCTGGTCCACATACTGCATCTCTTCTGCAAACAACAAGCCATTCCACGCACCACAACTCCTTTCGTAACAAACCATTTTCATGACCAAGACCCGTTCTGTGAACTACTCCACGTACCATTGGTGCAAACTGTTTCTATTTCTGAAACTAGCTCCGTGTTCCATTCCACATAATGTTGATGCAATCTGTTATCAGTTCTATGCACCAATCTACATCCAGTTCCACGTACCATTGATGAAAACAGTTTTCAGTTCTGCGCACCGCTCTGCGTACCATCCTGTGAACTATTATCAACCATTGTATAAATTCCATGCTCTGAGGTATGCAATTTTCATCCTTTTCTGACTTCCTTAAATGTTATGCATCTCATTCAATCCTATATAGAAATCATTCCATTTACAAAAATATAATCCTAGTTTTGAGGTCCAACGGTTTTAAAAACACTGTAAAATGGAAACACCTTAAGTATCTGCTTTGGAAAGAACACCAATGTTATCTCAAAATCATATTTCTTCTTCAAAAACCAGCTGCTTTCATCACGACCCTTATATGTGCTGATATATAGTCTTTATCGATCACCTTTAGCATCGTTATATTTTCCAAGGAATGTGCTGCAACTTCCCATCTTCCCTATCTTCCAACAATATCAGTCTTTCTAATCAACACTGAATATTAATGAAATCATCTTCTCATCTATGTATAATCATTATTAAATCTTCAAATATCCCCATGATCCCTTAGCAATAATGCATGTCTCTTCAGGTAGGCTCTTTCATGGTCTCTTTGAACAGTGAGATGTTGCATGATCACTTTATTACATGAAGCCATTCATCTCCTTCTCCATTCCGATCTTCATTGACAACTATTGAAAAAAAATACTACCTTATACACAAAGTGGTCCCCACAATAGCCCCCTTTGTATTTTTTTGTCAACGCCATAATGTCCTTCCCAAATGAATGTAACAATATCAAAATGAGAATCTTATCGCTCCCCATTTTATTTGTAATTATCTCTCAATTTTTGAACATTCATTTCACTTTCTCTCCCATTTATTAACAAGAAATACAATGTTTATGGAAAAAGGGTATCATTCCTTTCTTAAAAAATGTGTCATCAATCATTTCACCCTAGTTTTACCTGAGCAATACTTGGTTTAGAAAACAAGTGGATTTTGTTTTGACAACAATGTTATCCAATATGCACTAATCATGATACCTTATGATATGAGAACTCATACACTTTGTCTTCAAGGGATTTCCACATTCATTCCAGGATGAAGAAATTGAATGTGATAGGGAATAATCAACATGAAACGTTTTCAATCACTTCAACAAACAAATCAAAAAAATTCAAGTGCAATTTGGAGGATAAGCGGCCTCGGTGAACTTCCATTATTCTTATGTCACATATTTATTCAGTTACTCCCCATTTTAATAATCATATTCATTTTGAGTAACCAAGGATGATAGATTTAGAAATGACATACCTTTTTCAATGACATGTTATTCTTGAAATTTCCATATTAATTGAATTTAATACCACCTGATGTTGATTCTGATTAAAATAAGAATTCTCTAAAATTCTCCATTTGTGTCCCCCTCAAGGGAAACACTCCTCATCATCTTAAGAAAGGGTGATCCTTCATCATTTTAATGATTTAATATCAATTTAATAATCTTCCAAGGATGGAAGCTTCTTCATCTTAACTATAAAGAGTTGACCGCATTCACTACTTCTCAGGTTCTCCCCGTGAGAGCTTACTTCACCTTCAATTACCTATAAAATCATCACAAATACAACACACAAATGATGAAGAAAATAAGGTGGTTCATCCTTGATACTTTAATGTTATCAGGAAGGCTGAGATGATTTTCTCAACCAAGATGATCCATTTTATCTAGTCTTCATGCTCACTCATCTGAACATATTTTATGATCCTTGCTGATGTGGAATGGTTATCTTCACATTATCTTCTAATATTCATAGAGAGTTATTCTTCTTAACATCCATCATGAATGATAAATTCTTAATATTATTAAGGGATAGTTCTTTATCTCGTATTAATGTTAGACAAAATTTTTCAATGTGACTAGATTCCAAAAATCACTTAGAACTTCTCTAACACATGTTTTTCTTTTGGTTTGAATTTTCTAATGTACTTTATCATCAACACGTGAAAGTTTTCCTTTTAATTTGTCACTAGACTTGGACTTTTCATCTTCATGTTTTTCCTATTCCTTTCAAATATTCTGGCCTGATGAACAACATGTCATTTTAGAATGATGCAGCAAGTTTGGATCTTCCACACAGGTTCATCTAAGTTTCATCCCTCTTAGTTGCTCTTTTGGATGAATTTTTCTTCAATTTCGTGGATCTAAAATCTACGGTCATATTAGACTCTCTACTTTAAATCTTTTTAGGGAAATATTTTTTGAAAATATTATTCTGATTTCATCCCAATGTATCTAATATATACTTATCCATCATCATAGATCTTTTTTTCTTATCATCAGGGAATGCATGTTGAGAGGGGAATGTACCTACCATGTGACTACATCAATTTCATACATCACAGATGTTACTAAGCATTCCAAATCTGTTTGTGGTAAGAAAATGCATCTGTACCTATGGATGTTGCTTATTCTTCTCTAGATTTCTTCCCTTTGATATAAAATTTATCCATGCTTTTTCATTTAAGGGATTATACCAACAATTCAGTTTATAATTCCCAAACCTGTTGCATCACCAACATTGACCCACAAATATTTTCTTCTTTATATGTTATGTATAATGTTGTTGGGCCTTTTCTTAAAGTGTTGTGCTCTATCTGGGGAACCGTGTTCTAGATTTTTGATCTGATACTCCATAGCCATGGTGGTATGTTTATTTTCCCCACCTTTCCTCATCCATACTTTTTTAGATTTTTTCTTCCAACCTGTACTTTTTGTATAAAAATATTTAGAAACAATAGTATATTTTGGTATGGATGGTACCTTCACTTTCTCAGTTTCTTGTGATAGATCAATGAGTTTTTCATGATATTCTTATCACATGTTGTAGGAATTATAATAGTATAATTCTCTATTGACCATTGAACACTAGAAGCAACAGTTTCCTTATTTTCTGATGGCTCAATATGTGTCTTCTCAATACTAGTCAAATGGGCTTCAAATTTTAGACATTCCATATTGAGGATGATCTTTTGTTCTTCCATCATGATAATATTCTTGTCACAATCCTTTTTCAATATTTTAACTCCATCTTCATGCATCTTAATTATACTTTCTAAAAAAAATCCAAAATCTTTTTTCATCTTGGAAGTTTCCTTAAAATTTAGAATCATGACTTCAGTGCTCTTTTTCAGATCAAATTTAAATGAATGGATATTTTATTCCTGATTCATACTGACACCCTCTTTCTCTTACAAGGATTAATCCATCATGAGAGCTTGTAACATTCAATAATTTTTTCTTCAAAGACATTTCCCAAATTATTATCATCTTTTTTCAGTTGGGAGATATCAACCTGTTTGCATTGAAATATTCTAAATATAGTAGCAACTATGTCTTCAGGAATATCATGAAGATAGTTTCTTAATTTTACCTGATCATATGAAAATGAGATATAAGTGACTTTCTTTCCTCTAGTAGAAACCTAATCCACATACTATATACTTTTCAAGCCTGATATTTCTTCATTATTGGATGGCCATGGAGAACCAAACATTGAATCTTGTTTGGACATGAGAGACTACTTCAACTATTTTAGAATCTTTATTTTTCCAATTTTTCATGTTATTTATAGATTCAGACTTCTCCTCAGAAATTTATTAATCTTTATCAAGACTGCATTTCATTATTGACTTTAGAAAATAAACCCAACTCCTATTCTAAATAGAATTACTATATAGTATCCAACATATGTGAACATTCCACTGATATCTGTTGTAGGACCCTATACAATCGTGAGGGGGGGGGGGAATCAGGGTGTCAAATTTTTGTCTTCATTACTGGATCTTGTTCCCACGTTGGTAGGAACATGTTTAAACATGTACGATGGATATGTGAAATAATTAAAACATTATCATGTAGAAGGAAAACACAAAACGTTTTACTTAGTTCACCACCAAGGGACAATTCCAAGGAGAATACACCAATATGTTTCTAGATGTACCAAATTCCACTAATCATCACTAGCTATGGATAACAAATGTTCTGGAAAAGACACTTTATCCTAGGAACGCTACCTTTACAAATGTTCTTGGATAGCCTACTGCTTCCATCAGATCACTTGCATTGACTCCCCCTATCTCACTACCATGGGATATGTCTTACTCAGTTTATCGACATGAAGGTCACATCAACAGATTGACATGAAAAGTATTTTCCTTTATTCAACACGAGACACTATTTGCATCGATGTCCTGAATTAATTCTCTTGTATTTTCTGTTTTTTCCATTATTGAAATTACTGAATGGAATATAAATTCTTTTTCTATTTTTGATAGAATCACAAACAACCTTTATGATGTTTTTGTTTCCCTGAACTATCCTTGATTTTGTCGATTATCTCTAATATGCATACCAAAACTGTTCTACACACCATGTTTGTTTTTCAAACCATTCATGTTCTACATATCGCACCTGTTTTTTATACCACACATGTCCTGCATACCACACATGTCCGATGTGCCACACCTATTTTGTGTACCACACTTGTTTTGCATACCACTCATGTTTTGTGTACCCCACATATTCTGCGTACCGTTCTTTTTCTACATACTGTGCCTATTCAGCGTACCATGCCTGCTTAGAATTCTATGCCTATTCTCCATGTACCACATTGGATCCACGTACCGGGCTTGCTCCACGTACAACTCCTGCTCCCCATACCACGCCTCTACTTCACGTACCACACCTCTACTCTACGTACTACCTCTTCTCCAGATACTAACTCTTCTCTTGTACTTCTGTTGCTCCGTTAATCATTCCTCCTCTGCACATCGGGCCTTTTCAAACCACCTCCACATACCACCTTCACATACTACCTCTTCCTTCCGCGGACTACTCCATCAAATATCACGAACAGTTTAGGCTTTCATGTACTGCCTTCACATACAACCTCTGCCTTCCACATGATACACCATCAGATTTCGTGAACCATTTTGGATTTCACATACCACTATATCCTACAAAATATCTCTCATGCATACCACATTTCAACTTAGTCTATTTCTTCCACATCAATGATATTTTCTTATCAAATTCACTATACTGTTAATGATTTCATTAGAACTCCTTATATAGGAAAACAGATCTGTAATTTTTTTAATCTGTTTTACCCTTATTATCAATGTGGGACAATCTTCATCATAGAATATGTTCTTTCTGTGTATGGTAATATTCCATTGCATACTGCAACCCTCCAATGAACCATAAACCTTTACCATGTACCATGTTTCAGCTGGTCTACATACGACATCACTTCTTCCAATGACGATCCACTCCTCGTACCACAACTTCTTCAGCGGAGAACCATTTTCGGGAATGCAACCCATTCCGTGAACCATTTTTTATACCATAGATACAAACCATTTTCAGTTTTATGACCCTCTCGAATTACCATTACTCGTTCCATTTCTATAAAAAGTTGTTGGTTCAGCATTCCACTCCACGTACCATTCTATGTACTGTTTATGAAAACCATTTTCGGTTCTGTGCACCGCTCTGCATACCATTCCACAAACCGTTCCCATACATGGTACTCTTTTCATGCTCTGAGGTATGTAGTTTGCTTCCTTTGATAATTTCCTTTGGTGTTCCTTATCTAATTCACTCCTATGCAGAAATCCTTCCATTTCCAAAAAACACCCAATTTTTAGGTCTAACAATTTGTCAAACACAAGAAAATGACACCACCTTATATATCTTCTTCCGCATGAAGACCCATGCTAATTCAATATCATCTTTCTTCTTCAACAAGCATCTGATTTCATCATGAACCTTATCTATTAAGATATATAGTCATTGATAAACCACCTTTAGTATCTTCATATTTTCCAAGGAAAGTACTACATCTTCTAATCATCCCTGTCTTCTAGAGACATTAGTCCTTCCATTCAACACTAAATATGACTAAAATCATCTTCTATGCTTTTTTATGATCATTAATAAATCATTAAATCTCCCCATGATCCCTCAACAGTAATGAATGTCTCTTATAGTAGGATCTTTCATGTTCTTTTTGAAGAGTGAGATATTGCATGATTACTTTGTAACATGAATCCCTTCCTCTCTTCATCATTTTGATCTTTATTGACAACTGTTGACAATAAATTAAACCTTCTTCCCAAAGTGGTCCCAACAAGATCCTCAGGCCCTTCTAAAAAATATTTGAAGTTTCAGTAAGAGAATGAGGGGAAGTTCTAGTGGAAGAACCAGTGGGAGTTCCATAGCATGTTATAGTGGAACCTTCAGTGGAATTTCTAGTGGAATCTCCATTTAATGTTCCAGTGGAACCTCCAGTGGATATTCCAGTGGAACCTCCAATGGATGTTCTGGTGTAGAGGAATGACAGAATATTCACTCTTTAATCATGTACAATTTCATGTATTTTTTTTTTAAATTCAATAAATTAAACTATAGGTTGTGTAGGTAGAATATGACTTCATGTTCCACTAGAACATCCACTAGGAAATAACAACATGTGTTTTTTCATAAGGCATATTTTCACTATAATTTGTTATAATTGGTTCTAGTGGATGTCTCACTCAGTGGAACCTCCAGTCAAACCTCTAGTGGAAGTTCTAGTGAAAACAAATGGCACAAAATGCACAAGTGAATCCTATATAATTTCACTAATTTTTTCATGGGAGTCAAAAATTATACTATAGGTTTTGAGGGTACAATATAAATACAAGTTACACTAAAAGTTATAATAGATTTTATATGGGAAAATAACAACATGAATTTTTACATAATTTAGAATTGGACTATAATTAGGTAGAAGAGGTTCAAGTGGAAGTTACCTCCATTGGATCATCCATTAGTGGTCTAGTGTGTATGAACGACACATAATTCACTTCAAGATCTGCTATAATTTCAATAATTGTGTTAGGGATTATAAAAATCACACTATTGGTTTCTATTGTAGGATATGACTTCAAGTTTCAGTCAAAATATAACTAATTTTGTTTACTTAATGTAGAATTGTATTGGAATTAGGTATAAAATATTGCAGTGGAAGTTCTAATGAAACATCTATTTAAATTTACATTGAAAAAGAATAACACTAAATTCACTATTGAATCCTGTTAAGTTTTACTACAATTGTTTTTGGAATTCCACAAATTACACTACTAGTTTTGAATATGACATGATGTTCCATTAGAACATCAATTGTAAATTCCATTGGAACATAATGTGGGAAAGAACAACATGAATTTTTAACATATTTAAAATTTCACTGTAATTAGTTATAATAGATTCCAATGGATCCATTAGAGTCTCTGGTAGAGGTTCCATTGGTTGTTCCACTGTAAATTCTAGTGGTTCCTCCAGTGGAACTACATTAAAGGTTCTAGTGGAGGTTTCAATGGATCCCCTAGCGGAATTTCTAGGGGAACCTATAGTGGAGCTTCTAATGGATGTTCTAGTGGAACCACCTCTACATGATACCATAGAAGTCCTAGTTGGGAACAATAGAACATACCCATAAAACTAGGGAATGTTATAGTATAATATATAATTTTTTGTGGATTCCACAAATTTGAGTGTAACCTTTAGTGGAACACTAAATGGAACTTTCATGAATACCATTGAAAATTGATTATTTTACATATATTCTCATGGGTTTTAGTGAATGAGGAATTGTGACACTGATGTTTTTTTAATTAGAAAAATAGTTGACATAAAACATTTATAGAAAATAAACCCTAATATAAATGTATTAAAACGGAATGAAAACAATATTACATGCAGTTTTTCTATAATGGAATAGAAATTTTCTAATACTTATTTTATTAGAAAGAGATAAGATACACCACCTTCTTTAACCATTAGTGCCTTTTGTTTCTACAAAAAAAGGTATCGAGGACTGAGACTAATCAACAACAGAGATAGGGAAGTTATCAAAGAAGAAAAATCGCACATTTTCATAGGAGGAGACTTAGTGACATTGAGATACTGTTATTGGTGGAATCATCTCCACCACTAAAGTCACTAGACTCCCCTATTTTGTCATTATATTTATCTAGATTCATCATTGTCACTATAGTGCCAGATTCATGGTTGTTTGAGCAGTTTCAGCAACCAATGTCAGCCCAACTCACTGATTTTATTTTCCTTAGAAAAGGGCCACACAATCTACAAATTCAACGTAAGGAAGGCCCTAAAAAATGTGTCTATGGATAAAAATATAATTGGACACATGTCCTTCTACCAGGGGAGTAATGGAACATCTATTTAAAGGGTTAACAAGAGATGTTGTCTGTTTTTGTTGGGTAACTTCATCTTGAATCATGATCAACATGGACCTTAACAACCCTAAAAATATTTAGAGAAAATAGTAAAGATATTTTTGAAGAATCACCTCAAATGTAGAATCCATTGGATGCTCTGAAGAGCCCCTAAACGATAAATAATTAATAATTAATAAATAGATTCATTTTAAAATATTCTATAACTAATATTTTTAAATAATTAATAATTTAATAATTTAATTAATGTTTTAAAAAATAAAAAATACATAAGTGTAAAAAATAATAATAAATAATAAATACTAATTAATAATTATTAACAAGTAATTAAAATTTTAATTAATTATAAAGAATTATTATTATATCACTATGTTTTTTAAAAAATCTCCCCCTAAATCATATAAATAAATTCATATTTAGTAATAGTTTTTATTAAATTAATGTTGTTAAGGGAAGAATTTATGATCCTAACCATACAAATAGTCAAGATCCCCTGAGGCGTTTTACACAGTCACAAGTGATTAGTGATAATATAGCGACCCAAGACATTCACATAAAAAATTTCCTTATTTCAATCATAAATAACAATCAGAGTACAAGCCAAGGATCGTTAAGTCTAGTGTCTTGGCAGACTGGGTACATATAACATATAACATGGGTCTAAAAAACGCTTATTTATTTAATCTCCATAATGAGCTCCTAACTTTTATTGAGCCCTTAGACTTGCATAGGGTCCCCTGGGGAACACATGAACAAAGGGATGAGCTAAAAATTCCCAGTAAGGGAATGAACATAATGATACACCTCAAGCACATGAATTAAGAGGCATGGCATAATGATATCCAAAGCATGAAACTTATGAAATAAATTAATATAAGCATGGGATCATATAAACATGGAATCATATAAATTTCGTATAATCTTAAATCATATCTTTAGTACGGGTCAAGGCTAACCGCCAATCCTATTTACCATTTTAGTATGGGTCAAGGCTAACCGCCAATCCTGTTTCACATCGCATCTCATGAGACTTAACCTTACCCAATGCATTGGAGGGCTATCTGGGCACACCCATCTCAACATACTCATGAATATTCATTCCACATAAATAACATTTCCACACAAATAATCTTTCCTCATAAATAATCATACATAATCAACCATACATAAACCTAAGGGTACCCATGGAATGAATTGGGTACCACAATCATGACACCAAACATATCCAATGGGCGTATCACGAAAGTGCCCATGAAAGGAAATGATTTAGAACATACATGGATATTAATAGGGTAATATTGGCATATAACATGGTAATTGGTGTCAAATATAAGTGACAACATAAAAAAATGTATTTTAGAAATATTAGCTTTAAAACAATTTTGTGCGGTCTTAAGGAAAACACTCTAGAGCTTTTCGAATAGAAAAGAGGACATTTTTTTATATAAAACCAGAATTGAACCAAGAAGGTATTCATAATAAAAATACTGATTTTATAAATACAATTGTGTTTTAAAACATACGATAGAGTGCACTTGAAATTTGGGTAAAATGTTTGGGAAGTCCCCTTAAAACAGGTTTTCTTATCAGAATGTTCTAAGGAGGGAATCTTATAAAATCATGTATATCCCTGAAAGAATGTGATGAAAGAGTCTTGATATAATAATCTTTTACAACTAACCAGAAGTCATAAGACTCACATATATAGATAAGATAACACCATTTTTAAAGAATGATAAGGAAACTCGAAATAACAAAGAAGGTTAAGGTAGAATTGTTTATGATTTTATCGGCATGGTGTTGGGTTTGACCTAGAGGGATTGATGAGAGAGAAATGGGGTTTCTCATCACTTATAAATCTAGAAGGATCTATGGGGGAGGTTCTTAAACATACGCCATAATTTTATTGTACACATAAAAAGGAAAAGTATAGAGGAAAATCTTGATTAAGAGAGAAAATGGGAGGATCCCTTACCTTAAATCTGTTGGTGTTCTCCACATGTTATTAACAACCTCTTGAGACTTCCTCCTTTGAGAACCTCTTAAGGGGAGAGATTTTGGTATTTTGATGAGGCTGAGAGCTTTTGGACGTGGGGGAGGACCTTGGGGAGAGATTTGGGTAGAATTTAGAGAATTCTTAGAGCTTGAGAGGAGTGGAGAGAAGAGGGAGTGAAGGGGGTTTTTTATAGTGGAGGAGAGGAGGGATTTCATAATATAATAATCATTAATCTATTATTTCTTCCCAAGAAAAAGAATAGTAAGTATTACATGAATAAGAATAGTAACTGGGTCATGTGAATTCGAACCATCAGTGGTGAAATCATCCATGATGCTAGGAATAGTCTATTTATCTTATAATGTATATATATGGCAAATTACCGTATTTTACTATTCATCAAAAATTCAAGTATTTCAGAAAAATCCCATAAATTCAACCTAACAATTTTTCAACATGTAAAATCCAAAAATGAAGTCCATTTTTCAAAAATAATTTTCTATGTATGATTATTTAGTATTTAATTAAAATCATCTTTTATTATCAAAAACAAGTTTTAAAACATTCATTAGATTATTCGAAAACATAGGCATATTGTACTTCCAACTTGAATATTTTTTTTTATACCACCATAGGTGAGGATACTATTCATTAGGGTATATCACTATTCATAAGGGTATTGTAATATTCATAAGGGTAGGTTACTATTCACTAAAAATTATGTTTTTCTTATCGGACTCCAAAAAAAAACTTAAACACAACCGTGTATGTCAGATTTTAAAAATTACAAACACAAAAGTGACAAAATTATGTTTAAAGGTCACTTATCACTTAGTAGTTCATTATTATGTGATCTTATGGCATATTTATACGAAGGAAATTTCCATTAAAAACATCGGGTTGTTACATTCTTCCCCCCTTAAGAAATTTCACCCATGAAATTTCATTTTACATTCTAGGGAAAAAATAGATGTGGGGTCTTTTCTTTCATTGCTTCTTCTAGTTTCCAGGTTGGTTCCTCAAACTTATGGTTCCTCCAAAACACATTGACAAGATGTTATTTATTGTTGAGTAGAACCTTATCTCTCCGATCCAGAATCTTTACTGGATGCTTCTCATAGGAGAGATCATCTTCTAGGTGCACCACCTCTGAGTTTTGTACATGCGAGGGATCATGTATGTACTTATTCAAGAGTGATACATGGAAAACATCATGAAATCGATCCATATTCGGAGGAATTGAAAGCTGATAGGCCACAACTCCTATGCGGTCAAGGATCTCAAAGGGGCCAATATACCTTGGTCTTAGCTTCCCTTTCTTCCCGAATCGCATGACTCTCTTCCATGGAGATATTCAAAGGAAGACTTTTTCTCCAACGTCGAACTCCAAGCCCCTTCAACGGTTGTCAGCATAGCTCTTTTTTCAACTTTGAGCAGCTTTGATGTGTTTCTGGATGACTTGAACCTTATCTATCATCTCTTGAATAATATCAGGTCCAAGTAGCTTTCTTTCTCCAACCTCATCCCAACAGGATGGAGTTCTACATCGCTTTCCATATAGAGCTTCATATGGAGCCATCTGAATACTTGAGTGGAAGCTATTGTTGAATGAGAACTCAACCAATGGGATATGCTGATCCCAACCACCTATTAATTCTAGATAGCATGCTATTAGCATATCTTCAAGCATCTAAATAGTCCTTTCATATTGGCCATCGGTTTGGGGGTGATAGGCCGTGATGAAATTTAATTCAATACTCAAAGAATGTTGAAGACTCCTCCAGAATTTAGATGTGAACCTTGGATCGTGGTCACGAACAACTGATATTGGAACACTGTGTAGTCTCACCACTTCCTTCACATATAACTTTGGAAGTTGTTCAAGTGAGAGATCTTCCTGAATAGCAATGAAATTGGATGTCTTGGTAAGTCGGTCAACCACAACCCATATCGTATTATTTCCCTTAGACGTCTTCGGGAGACACGTGACAAAGTACATAGTAACATTTCCCATTTCCACATGGGTATAGGCAATGGTTGCATCATACCTTTGGAATTTTGTCGCTCAACTTTAACTTTCTGACATACCAAGAACCTTGATATATATTCCACAATCTCCTTCTTCATGTTATCCCACCAGAAGTGTTCTCATAGATCACGGTACATTTTGGTAGTCTCAGGATGGATAGAGAAGGTCGAGCTATGTGCATCAATCAATAGCCACTTCTTTATCTCTGGATCAGATGGTACACATAATCGTGTCCCAAATATTACAAACTCCTTCCCATCAATTTTGAAATCAGAGGATTTCCCATTTTTAACAACTTCCACCCTTTTCTGAATTTCCACATCCTTTCTTTGAGCAACCTTTATTTTCTCCAAGAGGGATGGTTGAGCAATCATTTGAGAAAGGATTGATGATGTTCCTACCTTAATGATTACCATGTCCATCATTTGAAAATCTTAGAAGAACAGATCCTTTTCAATTCTCATCATTGATAATGATGCATGATCCTTTCAACATAGATCATCTGCTACCGTGTTTTCCTTACCAGGATGGTAGTGGATTGAGCATTCATAATTCTTGATGAGCTCTATCCATATTCATTTGCACATATTAAGAACTTTCTGTGTGAATATATATTTGAGACTCTTGTTGTCAGTATATATCTCACATTTTTCCCCATAGAGATAATGCCGCCAGATTTTCAATGCAAAGATCACAACAGCCAACTCCAGATCATGCATGGGATATTTTTTCTCATGGATTTTCAGATTACATAAGGCATAGGATATCACTTTATCATTTTTCATTAGCACACAACCTAATACTTTCTTAGAAGCATCACTATATACCACGAAGGGTTCTCCACTTGATGGGAGTGCGAGTACCAACGCAGTGATATGCCTATTTTTAAACTCCTTGAAACAGTCTTCACATTCATGTGTCCAGACGAACTTTACTCCCTTATGTGATAGCTTGGTCATTAGGTTTTACAATCGTGAAATGTTCATCATGAATTGTCGATAATACCCAGCTAGACCTAAAAAGATGCGGATCTCTGTTACAGAAGTTGGACTCGACCACTCTTCAATTGCCTTCGTCTTGGAAGGGTCCACAGATATCCCTTTCCTGGTGATAACATGCCCCATGAATGATACTTCCTCCATCTAGAACTCTCATTTACTGTACTTTTCATACAAATTCTCTCTTCTCAAAGTCGTTAACACAGTTTCCAAATGCTCCTCATGTTCCTCCTTACTCTTGGAGTTTATCTGAATATCATCAATAAAGACCGAAACAAATTTTTCGATGTAATCTCTAAAAGACTCGACTCATTAAATACATGAAAATTGCTAGAGAATTAGTGATTCTGAAGGGAATCACTATGAACTCATAGTGTCCATACCTCGTTTGAATGGCAGTTTTGGGAATATCTTCCTTCCTCACCTTTAGTTGGTGATATCCCAACCGAAGGTCCACCTTAGAGAAATTACTGGCCCCACAAAGCTGATCGAACAAGTCATCTATCTATGGAAGGGGATACTTGTTCTTTATAGTGATTTTATTGAGCTCACTATAATCAACACAGAGGCTCATTGATCCATCCTTTTTCTTGACGAAGAGGACTGGAGCACCCCACGTTGAAGCACTCGGGCGTATAAAACCCTTCTCCATATTCTCTTGTAACTGCTTCTTCAGCCCTTCTAGATCTACAAAGGCTATTATGTAAGGTTTATTTGAGATTGGAAGAGATCCAGGGATAAGTTCATTTGAGAACTCAACCTCCCACTCTAGAGGAAGACCAGGAAACTCTTCGGGGAATACATCAGTGTAATCCCTCACGATGGTAATGTCTTCAACCATGATTCTCTCCTTTGTCTCAATCATTTGAGCTAGGTATGCATGCTCATAAGGAAGCAATATCCAAAATTGAGATGAAGATTCTAAAGGATACTCATCTTCCACCTTGCACTTGTAAATAATTGGAGGATGCTTCAGGATGTGAAGAGTGAACTCCCTTTCTCAACAATTGATGTTGGAATTGTACAAAGATAGCCAATCCATGCCCAAATAGAGTCTAACTCCACTAAAGGAATTATGACAAGATTTTCTGGGAGGTTCAGTCCACAAAAATTAATGGGGGAGGAGTTATAAACCATGGATGTGATAATTTCCGTATTCGCTGTTCTCACAGATATCTTTTCCTCCAAATTTTGAGGTGGTGTTTGAATAGTTCTACTAAACTTGCATGATATGAAAGAATTCGTAGAACCAGAATCAAATAGTAAATTTTCTATTTTTGAATGAATAATAAGCGTACCTATCACCACATCATTTTTTGGCTCCATCTTAGAAGTATTAATAGCATAATCCCTTAATTGTTTCCTTGGAGGTTGTTGCTGATTGCCTCTGATAAACCCCGGCTTAGGGAAATTGTTCGCATAATGCCCAAGGTCCTTGCAGTTATAACACTACACTGCAGGCTGAGTTTTGATATGAACCTTCCTTTCTTCTTCAACATTAGCTGGATTTTTCATATAACTTCGGCAGTTCTTAGCCAGATGACCAAACTTGTCGCATTTGAAGAAATTTTTGATTCCCTTGATACAGTCACCAAGATGCTTCTTCCCACAATTCTTGCAAAGGGGAAAGTGAGGATTCTTTCCATCATGTGATTTTTTTGATGAACCACCCATGTTGTTCTACATTATCCGTTTTTTTTTCACTAGGCCCATGAGACCAATGAGAGTCTCCAATCTCTATTTCATACTTGAGGGCACAACAGACAATCTATTCATAGCTGTCGAAGTCTCGAATTGCCAACACTTTTCGTAGACTCGACATTAGTTCGGTAAAGAATCGATCCACCTTGCTTTCAGTGTTCATGATAAAGCCAGAGGAATACCTTGAATGCCATGTAAATTTCACTTCATACACCCCGATGGACTCATCTTCCTTTTTCTTGAGTCCAAGGAACTCTAATTCCATCTTGAGAAGGAGGGTTTGAGGAAAATATTTGTTAAAAAACATCCTCTTGAATTCCTCCCAATCTATGGAATAAATTTCCTCTTGGGACTTTGTATTCTAGATCAGTGTCCCCCACTGATCAGCTTCCCCATCAAAACGATAGACTGCAAGTACAAATTTCTCTTCTTCTGAGCATTGGAGGATAGAGAAAGTACATTCAATGGAGTTAATCCGTTTCTCTGTGAGGAAGGGATCAGAAGACCCGCTAAACATGGGAGGCCTTTTCCACATGAAGGATTCTATGACAACTTGCTCTTTCCAGGGAGGAGGGGGACGTTCCACCTGATTGAAGTTATTATTCATAACATGAGCCAGCTGAGAAAGTACTACCATGAAGTTTTGAGCACCCGCTTCCGTTACATCAGGAATGTCATTAGGGCAATCATTAAATTTCCTCTCACACTAGTTGTTGGAACATGTTCTTCTATTTTACACCATTAACTAAAAAAAGAACATATTATTATAGGTCTTGAATACTTAGATATTGAGCATAAAAAGGAAACTTTGAACATTAAAGGATAAAATTATAAAGAAGAAGTACATACTAACTTGTGATTCCTTAGGTTTATATCTTGGTTATCCTCGATCTATTTCTTAAATTATATTCTTATGGGATTTTTTGGTCCCTTAATAATGGTTTGTACTAAGCTCGTGAATCTACCAAAGCATATCCCCCGAGAGTGTCATAACCAAGAGTGCATCATGGCCCGTTCTCATGAACCAGTTCCCATTTGGGTCTAGATCAAAGTGGAATTTCGGGTTTTACCCCTAGATACATCTGTGCTAGAGCCACCTCTACCTGCTTATATCCAGACATGGATGTATTTTCTTGATAAACAACTTACTTTATACTCCCCAAAATTTAGGACTGTTTTCTTATACTTGGTCTCATACTTAAGGTTCCCACTAACGTGCTCTATTCCTAATCTCCAAAAATAACTAGACCATACTCTGATACCAACTATAGTGACCCATGCCTTTTATATAAAACATTTCATTATTTCAAGTATAAATAACCATCAGAGTACATGCCACAGATCATTAAGCTTAGTGTCTTGGAAGACTAGGTACATATAACCAAAAACATGGGGCTAATAAAACACTTCTTTATTTAATCTCCATAATGAGCTCTTAATTTCCTTTGAGACCTTTCATCTATATAGGGTACCCTGGGGAACACATGAACAAAGGGATGAGCTAAAAATTCCCTATAAGGGAATGAGCATAAGGATACACCTCAAGCACATGAATTAAGAGGCATGACATAATGATATCCAAAGAATAAAACTTATGAAATAATTTAATATAAGAATGGGATCATATAAACATGGAATCATATTTATGTGGAAGAATCTTAAATCATATCTTTAGTACGGTTCAAGGCTAACCGCCATTACCGTTTCCCATTTTAGTACGGGTCAAGGCTGACCACCAATCCCGCTCCACATCGCATCTCATGATACTTAACCATACCCAATGCATTGGAGTTCTATCTGGGCGCACCCATATAAACATATTCATGAATATTCATGACACATAAATAATCTTTCCACATAAATAATCATACATAATAAACCACACATAAACATAAGGGAACCCATGGAAAGAATTTGGTACCACAATCATGACACCAAACATATCCAATGGGCGTATCATGAATGTGTCCATGAAAGGAAAAAATTTAGAACATACATGGTCATTCATAGTGTAATATAGGAATATAAAATTGTAATTAGTGTCATATATAAGTTAAAACATTCAAAAAATATATTTTAGAAACATTAGAATTAAAACAATTTTTTGCAGTCTTAAGGAAAACACTCTAGATCTTTTCAAATAAAAAAGAGGAAATTTATTCTATATAAAACTAGAATTGAACGAAGAAGGTTTTCATAATAAAAATAATGATTTTATAAATAAAATGGTGTTTTAAAAAATAAGATTGTGTGCACTTGAAATTTGGGTAAAAATTTTGGGAAGTCCCCTTAAAACAGGTTTGCTTTTCGGAAAGTTCTAAGGAGAGAATCTTTAAAATCATGTATATCCCCAAAAGAATGTGATGAAAGGGTCTTGATATAAGAATATTGTACAACTAAACAGAAGACATAATACTCACATATATAGATATGATAAAACCATTTTGAAAGAAAGATAAGGCAACCTAAAAGAACAAAGAAGGTTTGGGTAGAATTCGTTATGATTTTATCAGCATGGTGTCGGGTGTGACCAAGAGGGATTGATGAGAGAGAAATGGGGTTTCTCATCACATATAAATCCATAAGGAAGTATGGGGGAGGTTCTTAAACATACCCCATCATTTTATAGTACACATAAAAAGGAAAAGTATAGAGGACAATCTTTATTGAGAGAGAAAAGGGGAGGATCCCTTACCTTAAATCCGTTGGTGTTCTCCACTTGTTATTAACGACCTCCTGAGACTTCCTCCTTTGAGAACCTCTTAAGGGCAGAGGTTTTGGTATTTTGAGGAGGATGACAGACTTTGGACGTGGGGGAGGACCTTGGGGAGAGATTTTTTTCAGAATATAGAGAAGGCTTGGAGCTTGAGAGGAGTAGAGAGAAGAGGGAGAGAAGTGGGTTTTTATAGTGGAGGAGAGGAGGGATTTCCTAATATAATAATCATTAATCAATTATTTCATCCCAAGAAAAAGAATAGTAAGTATTACATGTCCAAGAATAGTAAATGGGTCATGTTAATACAAACCATGGGTGGTGACATCAGCCATGATTCTAGGAACAGTCTATTTATCTTATAATGTATATATATGGTAAATTAACGTATTTTACTATTCATAAAAAATTCAGGTATTTCTGAAAAAATCCCAAAAAATAACCCTAACCATTTTTTGACGTGTAGAATCCAAAAATGAAGTCCATTTTAAAAAAAAAATTCTAAATATTATTATTTTAATATTAAATTTAAATCATAATTTATTATCAAAAACCAATTTTTAAACACTCATTAACTTATTCTAAAACATAGGTATATTGTACTTCCAACTTGAATATTATTTTTATACCACCATAGGTGTGGTTACTATTCATTAGGGTATATCACTATTCATAAGGCTATGTTAATATTCATAAGGGTATGTTACTATTCACCAAAAATTACGTTTTTCTTATCGGACTCCAAAAAACATCTTGAACACAACCGTGTATGTCAGATTTTCAAAATTCCAAACACAGAAGTGACAAACTTATGTTTAAAGGTAACTTATCACTTAGTAGTTCATTATTATGTGATCTTATGGCATATTTATAAGAAGGGAATTTCCATTAAAAACATTGGGTCGTTACATAAAATCTCATTTTTTTGAAACCATGAGTTATAGATTAAGGTGAATGCTCGAAGAATAACAGAAAATAAAATAAGAAAGAACCACAATATATAACATGCTCTAATATATATGATCTAACATGTAAATTGGGAACACAACCATGAAATATTTTTATTAGAGAACACAAACAAGAATATTTCAAACTCGATGCAAGGAATGAAAAGGACTAGAGAAGCTTTCTGAGGTTGTTTGTATTGTTGTTCCAAATGGTCATGATGCAACCAGTCTTGTGGAGTTAGAAACTCCCAGTATTGGACGGAAAAGCACACGCACATTACATAAAAGGATACATCAGGGGATTGAACAAAAATAATTAATTCTCTTATTGTGTTAGACATATTTACTAAAATCTTGTTATGAAGATGTCAATGCGATAACAATAATGTTGCGTGCTATGATTGTCCAGAACATGTTCACGCCAAGGTCTCCACCAATTGTCGACCGAAAGACATGTGTAACCACCTGGGTAAGAATAGAATAATTTTTTTATATTTATTAGTAATCTTTAATTAAAATGTTATATTTATCATGTTATGTAATTATTAAAATAAATAATTTAATATATGTTTATTTATTTGAAACATTAATTTTAAAATTATATAATTTTAATTTTAAAAAATCTAATTAAATTTTTTAATTCATCATGTTGAAATTACATTATCTTGAATTTTTGAGAATTATCTAAAATGTTTAATATTTGTTGAATAGTAAAAAATACAGTTTTTCAAAATATAGTATTTTTTGTGATATCGCAAAGAGATAATTATAATATAAATTTTATTAAATTATGGAATAAATAAATAATGATATTATAAGTAAAATAATCTAAAAACAATAATTCAAAATGTGTAAGTTATAATTTATTTCATGATAAATACAAAATAATCATTGTTAGAGTCGACACAGTGTGGTGGTAACAATGTCAAAATTTATGTCTTATTGATAAAAACCGAGTTCAATTTTTTTATGTCTTATATATTAATTATTATTTATAATTGGTTTTTCAGATATTATCTTCTAATTCTCTAGTAATATATCATAAATCTTATACAGTGTTTTTTCAAAGCTTGATCCAAGCACGAGAAGACAAAAATAACAAATTAAAGAAGTTATCCTGAGATGTATATTAGAAATTAGGCATAATGAATGAATATAGAATATTATTTTATAACCAATTTTTTTTATGATAGTATTTTTTTTTATTTTTTAAATTAAATAGCTATATTCAATTATTATGAAACACTACTGTAGTGGTTGTTCAAGATGATTAAAAATAAATAAAACGTTTTTAATTAAAATTAGAATTACCATTAAATGAACCAAAAAATAACTAAATCATTTTCTATAAGCATGTGCCAACCATTTTCTTAATTTTATTCTAATTTGGGACATTTTGTACACAAAGGAATAAATTTAATCCTTTTATAATATATTATTTAAAAGGAAATCACGTTGTTCACACTACAGTTTTTAATTTTAATAATATTTTAATATATGGTTTTCGAGAAGTTTTTTTTGAACATTAATAAATTTTAAAATCTAATAACATTAACCTTTAACATGGATTTTTTAACATTTACTAAATAAATAATTATATTAATGTCTTGTAAAAAGATGATATATTAAATAATTAATTCCTGGATAAATATAATTAATGATATTAAAAATAATAAAAATAATATAATTTGATATTTTTAAATTATTTAACAATTTTTCATGATTAATATAATATTTCTATGATATATGGATTTCAATTGGAATATTTGTTTTGATGTATTAATGTCATAGGTATGAATAATGTTTAATTTAACAAAAAATGTTTTTCATTAATAATTTTTTTATTAAATTACTTAAAAATCACAAAAATCAAGAAAAAGATAAAAAAAATGAGAATATTCATTCGAAAAATGTTATTTTATGTGATCATGATGCAATTTGGAAGTCTTTTCGCAATATTATACTAATTGTATTTTAATATTTTAAGCAATTCCTAATTTTTTCATCACCTCAATTATAAAAATTAACTCATTCATTTAATTAGTTTCAGTAGATTAATCCATCTTTATAGACTATTTTATGAAAGATTAAATTTTCTTCGTCCATTCACCCATTTTAGTGCTTCTTGTCCCACAAAAATTCCACTCCCAATAGCCTAAGGAGGTTCTCAAGGAGAATGTTTCAAAAGGAAAATTCCTTTTTTATGTTATAAATTTGTTCTCACTTCTACCATATCTTAGCATCCTATAAAATGTTTCATGATAACTCCAGTATCATATATATGCTCGATTTTTTTTATGGTATACCCATCATAAAATATATCACTTTCCACTTATATTCTTAAATAATTAAGCCATCGTCCATGGTGTGTCAATTCACCTCCTTCATGGATGATGAGTTTTTATTTACCTTTACAGCAATCGAAGATATGTTAAATTCACATAAAATTGTTTAGAATGACCTATATATATGTTATCTATTATAGATTATTATTTCTATTTTACAAGGAATAATATAATAAACTGACCTTGGAAACCCTGAGAAGAACGCACCCGAAACATTAGAAGCAACGAAATCTTATTATCAAATGGGTAAAATATGTTATAATAAGATCATGTAAGGTATAATAAACAAGATTATAGATCTATAATAAATTAAAACAATATTCAAACCATTATATAGGAGTATTTAATACTTTTTATGGAATTTGAACTATAGGTAAGGGACATTCGTTTTAAATTCCTTTGAAATGATTCGTTTAAAAAATTCAAATAAAATGTTGTTTTTTATATATCATGAGAAGTTTCTCTCACTTTCATGACACATTATTTATAAAACATTTCATTTGTAAGATTTTATAGTTATTTTTTATGAATATGAACTCATTATTATGTGCACTATTTTTATATTTTAAAAGAATATTTTATGAGAAATGGGTTTTTTGATATATAAAAGTGTTTTGATCAAGGGTATAAATGTGTTATCAAAGGATTAATTCATGATGTGTTCTTTTTATATTGTTTATAATGGATTTTTCCCATTATAGATCAAGATATGACTGGATGATCCCCATTATAACTCAATAAATGACTGGTTGAGCCCCATTATAGCTCAATGTATGATGCGTGAGTCCCATTATAACATTATAATCCATTGGGTACTCCAGGGATGGAAGTTATATGAAAGGATGTTCTATTTTAAATGGAGAATTTAAGAGTGATATTTTAATATGTCCTAAATAAATTTCATGATTTTCTTATTCATGCAAATGATTTTTCGTGAAAAGCGTTTTTAATGGGTTTTAATATTTTCACAAGATTAATCATTTTCTTAATTTATATTCTTTTATGATATTTTTATTCACATCCAATGGGTTTTAAAAAAATTAGAGGGTATAAGGATTGTTGAGTGAAATCAGGAAATCGTGTGGAATGTTATGGATAATTTCAAAGAAATCAAGTTAAATGTCATGAATATTTTCAATGAAATCATGTTTTATTTTAAATAAAGTATCATTTTGGACAAAATGGACACTATTAAGTATTATATTCTATGTATTAATGTGGTAATTTATATTTGTATTATGAGATAACTCTCTAAAAATAAACCTAAAAATATTCTCAATATGAACGAATGTGAATTATTGAATAAAACTCATGATTATGTAATTTATTAAGGATATGACCATATAGATAGAATCAATGGTTGGTTTAGATAAAAAAGGGGTATGATAAGGTTAATAGAATACCTATATTGACTTTTTTAACTTTTTTTCATAATTTTAAATGATATATAATTTAATTATAACCATTTTACTTCATCTCAGACATTTCTGTTCAGAATGGGTTTTTGGTAGAATAAATGGGGAAAATAAAGAAAAAAGGAAGAAAGAGAATTATATCCTTCCAAATCTAGAGCATGTAAGGGTGGGAATTGGAACCATGAATGTTGTGAAAGAAACGGAATAGTTTATGAAGGTGTTAAATGGTGGTGGAATCCATGCTAGGGAGGAATTAGATCTACCATGATTGAAAATGTATTTTATGGAGTATTTCATGATGCAACATCACCCATAATTCTATGGATCGTATGACCTAGTGCAAGGCGAAGTATGGATCAATTATATAGAAAATATATTTAGTGTCAGGGGATATTTGTAATATTAATATATGATCCTTTTTGTTTATTATTTTATGGGGAAGTTGACTGATGAGGGTTAATAGTTAATAATACCTGAGATAAATAAGATTTTTATTCCATAGAATGAGAATCATCCATAGTTATTTTCCTTGTTATATATTTCCTTATGGTTGTTTGAATTCAAATAGAAAAAAAGAATCTATAATTGAAGAAAAAGGATTATGATTCTGTAGTTTCATATGAAGAAAACTTCACAATATTGGCCAGTTATATATCCGATTCTATTTGGGACACTAATAAAGAAAAAAAATAAGTTTTACTCATGACTGAAAACAGATTTACAAAGATATGTGGATGCACATAAATTTAAACGATATGAGAACGTTGTTCATTGTGCTGAAAAGACTGAAATATAGTATTTTGATACATACATGCTTCATGATGAAAAGAATAATTATCAGTCAGCTTTGTAGGATTTTGGAAAGAATTACATAAATAAATTTAGAGGTAAGAAAATAAAATTACCTTCGTGTGAAAATTGTGGTAAAAGGTATCCTAGAGATGTCCTGTGAATTATAGGAAGTGTTATCGATGTTGAAATTTTGGACACATGGCTCGTGATTGCAAGGAAATAGATCATATGAATAATAAGAATATGATGGTAAGATTATTTAATTATTAGGAGTTGGGTATTTTCCTAATGTGTGTCCAAATATAGTCACATAGGAAAGAAATTATCATGATTGGAAACATAAGAGTGTGGAATAATACTATACAACTACTTTTACAGATGTTGTGACCTCAAAAAATGTGGTATCGACTATAGAGAGTATAACATTTTCTTAATGTCGACCTATGGTTGGGGAACCATTAGTTGAAATTAACTTAACCACACATTATTAAGACTTTATTTCATACCATATTTGGGAATTATACATTTTTAATTATTCTGTATAGATTATCTAATTCACTAGATATAATCATAGATATTATGAATAGAATATTTCTGGAGTTATTGGATATGATTGTGGGTGTGTTTATTGATGACACTGTGGTATATTCTAAAAGTAAAGAGGTGAATCGAAAAAATATTAGGGTTATTTTGGAAACATTAAAATAAAGTAAAATATATAGTAAATTTTTCAAGTGAGAATTTTATTTTCAACAAATTTATTTCCATGGTCACATTATTTTTAAATATGGCATATATGTTTATCCTACTTATGTGAAAGTTGATGATGATTACAGAACACACTCAAATATAATTGGGATTCACAATAAACAGTTTGTTCAGATCATTTCACTATTATCTAGCACACTGACTATGTTACCTTGAAAAGAAGTTAAGTTCATAATGAATAAGGAATGTGTTGAATTTTTTGAGGAATTAAAAAGAAGATTAGTGAAGGCCCTAGTTTTGGCCTCTCCTTCCCGAAATGGTGTTTTTTTATAGTGACTATTTTTTTGAATGGAATTGGATGTGTACTAATTCAATATGATCATTTAATTTCTTATTCATCATGTACTTTTAATCCTTCTGTGTTAAATTACCCTACACATGATTTTGAATTTGTTGCTAATGTTTTTTCATTAACAATTTTGATGCATTATTTTTATGAAGTAAAGTGTGAAAAATATAATGATAAAAAATGTTTGAAGTATATATATTCTCTTAAAATGAATTGAGCATGAGATATAGAATATGGATGAAAGTATTCAAGGATTATGACTACCTGATTATTTTCAATAATGGAAGTGAAAATAAAGTGTTTTATGAATTTAGTTAGAAAAATAATTCTATAGAAACCATATGTTTAGAAAATGATCCCATGGTTAATGATTTGATAAATTTTGGATTAGAAGTTCTTGGTGTAGTAAATTACTCTATTTTTCTTCTTGTTTCAATTAAATAGTCTCTATTAGATAGAATAAAGAATTCTCAGATAGAATATTGCGAGTTACAAAAAATGTACGAATTCGTTATGAAAGGTATGTTACGTAAATTTAATATTTATAAAGATTGTATCATGATATTCTAAAAGATAATATGTGTGCATTTTTATTCTAATATGAAGAAAGAATTTCAATGTGAAACTCATAGTTCTTTTTTTTATTTCATTTGGGTAGCACTAAGATATACAAAGGACTTTGGGAGTATTATTGGTGGGATTGAAAGAAAGGAGATATTGCTAATTTTTTCGTGAAATGTTTTACATGTAAGTAAGTTAAAGAAGATGGATAGTTACTGAAGGGTTGATTTAGCTATTTTTAAGTCTAGAGTGGAAGTGAAAAAATATATCCATGGATTTCATGGTGGGATTACCAAATGCATCTCATGGTAACAAATAAATATAGGTTATTATTGATTTTTTTACTAAATCTAGTCATTTTTTTCATTTTAGAGACATTATATATCTAGATCACCTTCCTCAGTTGTATTTAAATGATATAATTAGGGTATGATTAGCGAATCTCTCCATTATATCAGAATGTGATCCAAGGTTCAGCAATAACTTTTTGAAAGGCCTTTAAAAGTCGTTGGGAACTAAATTAAATTTCTTCATAGCCTTTCATCCTCAATCTGGTGTGTAGTGAGAGGGAATAATTCATACATTGGTAGACATGATTCAATCTTGTTCAATGAATTACCATATATATTGGGATCAACATCTTACGTTAGTTGTGTTTTTTTTATAATAAGAGTTTATATCCCAATATACAGATGAAACCTTCTGATGGATTATATGGAAAGATGTTCCACACTCCATAATTTTGGAATAATGTCCAGGAAAGAATATTGATGAGGCCATAATTAGTGTAGGAAGTGGCCGATAATGTGAAGACTATCTAATAATGTATGACTATAACTTAGAGTAGGAATAAAATTAATGTAGATAATTAGAGGAAAAACCATTCTTTTGATGTAGTTGGTCACATTTTTCTTAAAATATCTTCATGAAAAAGTGCTATACATCTTGGTAATAAAATAATATTATGTCCATGGTTTGACGAAACTTATTAAATCTTGGAGAAATTTGGACTTGTTTCCTAATGAGTAGACTTGCTGCTATGTTTATATCAGGAACACAATATCTTCATTTTTCAATGTTAAGAAAGTATGTGTGATATAAATCTCATGTTTTGAGCCTAGAATTAGTTTAACTATAAAATAACCTTTCTTATGAAAATAAATGTATTTAGATTCTTCATCTTAGAGTGGATGTATTTTGGAAAAAGGTAATTTATCATGTTAAGGTTTTGTCGAGAAACCATATGGTTCAAGAAGGACCATGGGAATCTGAAACATCTATGAGGGAAACATATCCACATTTGTTTAATAAGTGAATAAAATTTATAGGAAACAATTTAAAAAGGTGGGGGGAATTTAATAAACCTGTTACAAATAGAATAAATTATTTTATATTTATTAGTATTCCTCAATTAACTAGTTCTATTCATCATGTAATGTAATTCTATAAATAAATAATTTATTATCTATTTTTTTAAACATTAATTTTCAAATTATATAATTTTAATTATAAAAAAAAAATTATTATTTAATTCATCATCTCAAAATTATCTTAGTATGATTTTTTGATAATTTTCAAAAAAAATTAATTTTTGGTGAATAGAAAAAAACAACTTTTTTAAATACGGTTTCTTTTGTGATATCGCAATGAGATAAATATGATATAAAATATATTAAACATATAGAATAAATAAATAATTATATTATAAAATAAATATTGTATAAATATAATTTTAAATCTGTAATTTATAATATATTTCATGATAATTATAAAATAAGCATTGTTAGTGTCATCGCAGTGTTTGCACATCATTGACATTGTCAAAATTGCGACTTAGTGTTGATTATTGACCGGAATAAATTATTTTATATGAATATTTAAAAATAATTATGTATAATATGATGTTTTTTTTTTGTAAATTTATAATTATAGTTGTATATAACATAATCCATATCCAAATGTCTTTGCAATTTTTGAACAAGGAAAGATGAGACAAAATTAAAAAATTAAAGACGTTTTCTTGATATGTATATGAGTATATTTTATAACTGAAATAGTACATAATATTAATTTGAACTTAATTAATTAATTTTTTTGATAGTAATTTATTTTTATATTTTTAAAAAGAAATAATTATCTTTAATTCATACAAAACACTGATGCACTTCTTGTGAAAACAGAACAAAAACAAATTAAATGTTATTAACTAAAAGTATA
Source organism: Viscum album (assembly GCA_963277665.1). Taxonomy (NCBI): domain Eukaryota; kingdom Viridiplantae; phylum Streptophyta; class Magnoliopsida; order Santalales; family Viscaceae; genus Viscum; species Viscum album. Next base: position 373,526,448 of record OY728130.1, on the reverse strand, counting down.
AGTACCATAAATTACCAGAACCATGGATAATAAATTTTTAATAATCATGTTCTGAAAAATATCATAATTGGATTATAATTTGAAACATTTTGGACCCAGATGAACCACTTTAATCCCATTCAAATATTTTATGTAAAACGAAGTCAATTTGTTCACACTATAATTTTTAATTTGTATAATATTTTAATATATGGTTTATTAGAAGTGTGTGTTAAACAATAGTTATTTATATATAATAAAATTATATTTTTCTTGGATTTTTATTTTTTATTTTTATTATATAAATACTTATGTTAATTTATTCTACAAGATGATGCATTAAATAAAAAATTAATCGATAAATCAAATTAATGATATTAAAAATAGTAAAATAAATGTAATTTGGGATTTTAAGTCAATTCATGATTTATAAAGAATTATATGATATTTAAAAGGTATAATAAAAAATTTTATTCTAATTTTAATCTTATTGTGATGTTTTAAAGTCATAGATTTAAAGTGTTTATTTTAAAAAAAAATTATTTTCCATGAATAATTTTTTTATTAAATTATTTAAAACTCTAAAAAATCATTAATAATGCAAAAATGGTAATTTTACTTCAAAAAATTGTATCTCATGTGATATTTAGGCATTTTGTATTTATTTAACCCTATATTAGACTAATAATATTTTAATATTTTACGTAATTCCTAAATTTCCCCATACCTCAATTATAAAAATGGACACATTCTGTCAATTAATATCATCACCTCAAGCCATAATATTAAACTATATTCGAAAAAATTCCTTTATTCTCATATCTGTACACATTCTAGTTTTTCTAGTCTCAAAAAAATAGAACCCCCAAGAACCTATAGAGGTTCCCAAGGAAAAATTTTCAAGTGCTAAATTCCTTCTTTTTCTCTGTTAAATTCATTATCACTTCTACCTTATACTCAACACAAATCAAATATTTATTCATAAATTCAATAATATATATCTATATTGGAATTTTTTATTGTATAATCATCATTGAATTTCTAATTTTCTACTTTTATTCATAAATAACAAAATCGTTGCAAATGTTGTGTCAATTCACCGCCTTAATGGACGATGAAGTTATTTATCTTTACCTCAATAATAGAATGCTTTAATTCAATTTTAATTATTTCAAATTACTTAAATATATATGTCCTCTATTATAGAGTATTATTTATATTTGAAAAGTATGCATATATTCAACTGACCTTGGAAAACATGAAAAACACACCCAAAACAATGGAAATAACAAAATATTATTAATAAATTTGAGAAAAATGTTATAAAAATATAATATAATTCATTATAAACATGATTATATTTTTATAATAAATTAATTAAACTATATAAACCATTATACATGATGTTTTAACATTTTCTAATGCTGTCTAACCAGAGTTCTGTGACTTTCTTTTTTTAAATCCTTTTAAACGTACCCTTTCCAAATTCAAAAAGATTATTCTTTTTTTATAAGACATGATTGGTTTATCCATATATAATGATTATTTATTATTACAATTTTTTCGATTTTATTTTTTATTTTTTATTTTTTATGAATATTCATTCATTATTATGTGTGGTGTTTTTATATTTTAAAATTATGTTTTACAAGAAATTGGTATTTTGATATCTAAAAGTTTTTTACTCATGGGTATAAATGAGTAATAAAAGGATTTATTAATTATATATTCCCTAAAAATTGTTTATTATGGGTTTATACCATTATATCTCAAAAAATTATGGTTTTATCCCCATTGTAGCCCAATATATGATTGGTTGAGCCTGATCATATCACAAGATATAACAGGTGCGCCCCATTATTCTAACCAATCCATTGGGTACTTTGATGATGGAAGTTAACCAAAAGGTTAATCCATTTGGGTTGGTGAATTTTAGAGTGATATGGTAAATATTTCCCAAGGAAAATATATGATATTTCTTGGTATTCTAATGAGTTTTCAAGAAACTGGATTTTGATGTGTTTTCATTTTTTCACTAGACTAACAATTTTCTTTCTTTATGTTCCTTACTGTGTTTTTTGTTATCAAATAAAATTTTATAAAAAAATAGGGTATATTAATGGGTGTGATAAATAATGAATTCAAGTTGAATGTTATGATGTTTTTTAATGAAATCATGTTTTATTTTTTTATAAAGTTTTATATTGGAAAATATGGATAATGTTAGAGTAGTATCATTTTTGTATGAATGAGTTATGATATATTTGTATTGTGACTTAATTATTGAAAACACTAAACCTAAAATGATCCTAAATAAGAAATAAATTAAATTATTTAATGAAAATAAATATTATTTAATGTTTTAAACCCAGGAACATAAAATATTTCATGTTCTAGAAGATTATAACTCCAATAACAAGGCAACATAATGCAAGAGCTGGTACCTCATTATTCTTCATTTTTCAATACATCTAGAAACAATAATGTTTTATCAATCCTAGAGAACCCAATTATATCTCTGCATGAATAAAATAATCCAACATGGAATGAAAATATAAGGAAGGATATAAGTTCAATAATTTCTTGTTAATGAGTGTCAGGTGGCAAGCACAAAAGAAGATAGATTATGGTCGTGTTGATGGCCCAATTGAGATTGGCAGTTTGAAGAAACACACGGTGAATCTAGTATGTAAACATGGAAATTACACATTGGAGTAGATGGAAATTCAAGTATTGAAACTAAGGTGAAGAAAATTAATCAACCACATTCCTGACCATTAGATCAAATACGATCGACAACCTAGATTGGTCAGTTAATAAGGAAAACGAAAAACAATGGATGAAAGAAAATATGCATGGGAAAAACAAAAATTTGAAATATACAATAATCTAAAGGGAAATCACATGTACAGTTCCATGCATCCAATGGAACATGTGGAAAACTATTTATTTTGGAAAATGAACAATTAAATTGAAAGTTTATAATTCATGGCGTCAAAAAAAAAACAAATGTGAAATTGCACAGATTTTTACTTTGATTTTTATGAAACTACCCCAAAAATAATATACAAAAAAAATTATTTATATGGGGTTTTAATAAACCATCATGAATTAGCAATGAATGTTTCAATGGTTTTAAAAAATCCACTCCAAAAATTAAATATACAAAATTAAAATTAAAATTTAGGGCAGTTTTTAATAAACTACTCTAAATTAGTGACATTTTTTAAACTACAATTTAATGTTATTTTTCCTATAGTGATAATATATTAGATAACAAGGACATTTATGACCTTAAATTATATTTTAATTTTCAAAAATATTTCTATATTAAAAGAAAGTGTCATGGATGAGGTATAATTATTCTACAATTTTCATAAAATTTCTTATAATTTTTATAATTTAAAAAATATGCATTGAAATAAAAATAAAGTAAATAACAACAACAAGAGGAAAAATAATAATAATTTTCATATAAATGAAAAAATAATTATATAATTATCTACAATATAATTATATAAACATATATATATATATTATAATATATATATATATATAATGTTTCATATTTTATAATTTTATTTAATAGTATACATAGTTATACAATATATCAATATATATTCACATTTAATACAAATTTATTTATTGTTAATATTTTTATTATTGTGAAAAATATGTAATGTATGAATAGATTTATTTATATATTATTTTAACCTATAAAAAAATATTTTAAAAAAATATTTGAATTATATAAATGCATTATATATATAAATACACCCACATATAAGAATATAAAAAATGTTTTAAAATAAAAATATAAGAATTTATACAAATAGGTATATATGAATAATTATTTGAAAATAAATATATAAATATATATTATTAATATATTATATTTTTATATATTAAATAAATCAATTCACATACACTAAAATATATATAGATTTATATATATAACCAAATATATTTTTATATAAAAAAATATAAATTTATTTATAAATATATCTATAAATATATTTATTTAAGCATGTAAATATAATTATTAATATATATAATATATAAAAAATATATTTATTTATTTATACACATATAAATATTAAGTTATATATATTAATATACCCAAATAGATATATGTATGATATTATATATTATATATATATATATATATATTTCTCTATATATAATATGTATTATATATACACATATATGTATCTATATATATATATATATAACTATATCTATAAATATATTAATAAATAAATATTTATATATGTAAATATAATTATTAATATATGGTTTATATTGACAAATATATATTTATTCATTCAAAAAATAATTATTTATACTCTCAATTATACATGTAATTATAAATATATGTATAAATATATATTGACATATATAAGTATAATTATTTATATATATTATATAACTATATAAAATTTGTCATTATATATACAGAAACACACACACACAATACATATAAATATTTGAGGCATACAACCTGGTCATTTGGTCCCATGTCTATGTTTTAATCCCCTAGTCATGGGGTTTGGGGATTATTTTTTCATGAGGGTGGAACGATGGTGTGTGAGGGGTAAGCATGAAGGTAGGGTAGTCGACGTATAAGTGACCAGTGTGTAGGTGGGGGTAGGGCTAACAATGATCATGTAGGGGAGGGAAACGAGTAATCAATATATTGGTGGGGTCTTGGCTGGTGAACAATGTGCAAGTAGAGGTGGAATTGAGTGAATGTGCAGGCATGGATGGTAATTGTATAGAATACAGACAGGGTTAGGGGAGAGTGACATCCATGTGGAAGGGCATAGTTTTAAAAAATTAAAAACTATCAGAGGAATTTTATAACCATCTTTAAATTAATAAAATAAATAATTGAGGCATTAAAACCTCCTCTAATATTAATTGTACAAGAGTTTCAAAAAACAATATCTGGGATGGTTGTAAACCACCACTAATTTTTTTAAAGAAATATTATAGGGATCTGATATCCAATTATTTTGTAGGATGATCTAATATCCAATGCATTTCGAGGCCTTTTAAAACCCTCTCTAATATCATCTTGAATTCCTTCCTGGAATTTGTATTCTGATATTCCTTTTTCCATCTCTTGTTCTTGGTGTTGAGCATTCATGAATTTTTTCTATTCCAAGATGGGGATATGATTCCTCTCCAATATGTTTTTGTAATTTTTTTATGAATACCTTTGTTTCCTTGGATGAATTAATACAACTAGTGATAAAAAGATAAAATATATAACTAGAAGGAAGAAGAAAGTGAATATGATACAATCACTTGCTATAATATGATTTATATTATTTTATAATCTTAAAAAATAGGAGAATGAACAAGATAATAACTTGCATTGAATTATTATTACTACTAGAATGAGAATAAAAAATAAAAAATATTATAATTAACTGATAATATTGAACTTATCGTAGGAGAGAGAAAATATTATCACATGAAGTTTAAATAGATATTTCATTACATGGAATTTAAAACTGAAAAATGGAATTGAGATATTGTGATCACAAATTATTCATGCGTTTTTTATGATGCCTCTTATAATATACTATATTTTTTATTTCTATTTGTAGTGGTTGTTGTTATATAGCATGGTTAATATGCTTGAAATCAAATTAAAAACATAAATATGAAATTATGTGAAGATTTAATGAAAGCGGCCTAAGTAAATTATCTACTGTTATTTCTTGGAAGTGATTAAATATGATGGTTATCTGTAAATAATGTTTATGAATTATTCATTCAATATATAACTAATGAATTAGGTTTCTTATTGCCAAGATCCTATGCATAAAGAAAAATTTAATTAAATATGATATCAAAATGGTTGTTGTTAAAGAAAATTTTTTATGGTTGAGAGATCCAGTGTTTTTTTAATAAAGGATATAATTCCTTGGTTCTATTGTTGTATAAGCCCCTTGAATTTCATGGGGATGGGGGTTCTTTTTCTGATCACTAATAATTTGAACAAATTATTCTTCACTGAAACAAAACATCAAAATCTTATCGGACAGTAACTATCGATTGCCCATCCCAACAACATAAAATACCAGAATTGGGATGATAACACACCCAACCAGCACAATGAGTCATCCACACCTTAGTTTCATTTGGTAGTAGTAACCATGTGATCCTCTTTCTAATGATAATATAGAAAAACAAACACATTATAGACACATGAAATCACAAAAATATAAACACAATTCACCCAAGGAGGGTGTGGATTTGATTGTACGACTAACATCTATGAGATAAGGAAAAAATCACAATCATCCCCTCATAAGTACATTAGAGATACAAGGTTTGATTTAAGACCAAAAACCATAGTCAAATAACTATAATAAGTATTATCAATCCCTAAGGTCCATTGTATCTTATGGTTGATCCTGTCTTTGATTTTTATCCTTTGACATTTTAGCCTTCAACACCTCAATACACCCAGTTGCACTCCTTCAAGAACAACCTCAACATTCTAGTCTTTCCCTATCAACCTTTGTCTATTATTCCATCGTAGGTCATAATTTCCACATGTGGTCCAATGTCCTTCTTATAGAAGTCCTGAGAAGGTTATCAATTTTCCCCTTAGTCTAATAATTGTGTGCATCCCTCCATTGCACTTTAAAAATTTTGATCACCTATAACGATCGATGCATCAACTGTTGAATCCCAGTTAATGGTGATTCTATATCTCACTACTTAGATATTCATTGGTGAACATTTTATTTTAATGGAAATAAACCATATCCTATTATTAGTTACATAATGATATCCATAAAATCCAACATTTACATCATTAGTTCACTTGACTTCTATTAGGTTACCAATCGGCTCCTTTACCATTTTCCTCATTTCATTCCATCAAATCCATGACCAAATCTTCAAGTACATGCATTATATGAACTTCCTCCACATTACTTCATTCTACCTACACTATAATCAATCTTCTAAAATTCTAGTTATATCACACCATTCCACATGCTTTTGTTTATCTTATATATTATGGGAAACATTGATTTTACATTCAAATAACACTACGTTTTTCTATGAACTAGGCCCTTTGGATGGAAATCAAACATCTATCGTGCTTTGGTATTGCCTCTATTTTCGTTTACCCAAGTGTTCAGAGTAGAAACTGATCTTTTAGAGATTTGGTACTTTACCCAGAGAATTTTTTTTCACAACTAACATAACAATCTCCCACTTGAGAATTGTTTTTGCATGTTGATTCAAAAAATCTCTCACTAAAATAACATTATCATGATCACACCAAAATAAACTTGAAAAGATTCTATTCATCCTCCTTTTACGTAATAACATGGTTCTCTAGGACATCAATCATGATATCATTCAAGGTCCCCTAGAAATAAATCATCATTATAGGCTTCGGAACCACGTTCTACCATTCTAATGAAACCATGAAACTCATACGAATGACTCTATTAAATTAGTCCAATAAAAATATAAACTGAGTCTCCAGGAACTGAAATTATTTAATTTCCATCAACAAGATTAATCATGCAATAGGTTTGTTGATCTAATATTATGGAAACATTCTTCTGGAACTATGATTCTATCAATACAACCCTTGAACTGGTGGAATAGTGAAATATAGTGTAATCATCTGTATGTCCTCCAACCAGAACTATTAGAATGTATTACTTATTAATAATTATAAACACTCATTGAACTTATGATTAGAACAATCATGGAATTAATGGTCCTTTGTTCCAACTTATTCTACTGGTCCCAACCCATGAAGGATTCCATCTTGATTCTATAGTTCCTTTCATGGGTCTGATGATATTTTGAGGATCATTCCACAAATTTTGAAACACATGTAATGAAAGAGAAACAAGATTTGGGTTTTCATTATTCGTTGTCAGCACAACCAAAGTAATCATCTTCCTAAGACTTTCCGATACGATAAAATCTATCTAGCCACTATATGACTGAATGCCCCAAATAATTTCACCCATTTAAACAAAAAATATTTATATACACACTAATATGTTGTAATTTTTTTCCCTCATCATTAATGTTTTATCCTTTCATTGAAAATAATTTAAATTTTAATGTCTTTTCATTAGATAGAACATTTAATTTAAACACCAATATCTAATACTAAATATTCCACCCTTTTCCACTAAGTTCAAACAATTATTCAAATGATATTAAAGTTTGCATTTTTCCTCCTATATCACTCAATAAATCTCATATAAAAAATGCCTCATATTCCATTATTAGGTCATATGATTCCTATAATTCTAGTAATCATTCTGGTAATCACTATCTAAATATTTTACCTTTACTAACACTTTTCATAACCTTAGTGCCCCTGGAATTAATTCCACCAATATCTTACACTATCATTCATATATTATGAAAATAATATACCCTTTATGTTGGGAATTTTGTTTCACTACACCATTTTCTTGAGAAAGGATCATGTGAACACTAGGTACCCGTTCAACCACCTCATCTAAACTAATAGTTGTAGAACCTCTAGAATTTTAACTTCAAGGAAAAATACCCAAAAATATTTCGATACCTTTCATTGAATATAATGACACCTCCCCTGAAATATATTTCTACAAATATGATTCATATTTGATTAAAAACTTTAGAACAATACCTATGTTCACCAGAATAACCTTGTAGTTCAATTTTTACCTACTAAATTAATTATCATTCTAGTATAATTAAAAATCCTAATGGAGAACCAATATGACCATTATCTAAGTTCTATATCATCATCCATCAAATCATCAATTTGACTCATAACACAACTAATTTTTTCCACATGAATCATTGAACCCAAATGAATCCAGAAAACATAAGGGGTATTTGGATTCCATCAGAAAATGCATTAATCTTCCCCTAATATATATAATTCCACTCAATGAGTGGAAGATATCATTTGAATTTGGTGTTTAATTAAAATTTCAATATTCCTAAAATAATTATTTTACTTCCACCATATTATTATGGAATCCTTATGATAACCTGATAGACCTCTTAAACATTAGGAAACCCCACAGTCTGTCCGTAAAGATCATTGAAAAACTACATGACTAGAAGCTTCTCCATCCATTCTCTATCAATGAACACTGAAACCAATATATGATACCACATGTTGTGGATAAGGGTTATTTATCTAATAAATGATAGTTTGATCCATCAGTTCTACAATGTATCGGTGCTTTAACCACTATAGGAAATAGGATATTGATTGACTATCCCCTGTAACATCATATACTAGCACTAGGATGACCTCGCACTATGGCCACTCCATTGAGTCATTATCATAGTGGATTCCTATAGTATCATTAACCTTATGGTCCAATTTTTGGTGAGTGTACAAGAAAAAAAATATGTTAGGCACATTAATTAAAAATAGCATAAATATTGCATGCAAAAGGATAATGGGTTTAGACTGTGTGTCTTATATTCTCAGGTGTATGAAAACATCACTTTCATTCCATAAAAAGTTCATATGAGTTACATGGGATGTTCAATATATAACAACCAAAATTAGGCGATAAAAATAATTCTCATAAATTTTTATTGGACATTATATAATTCGATTTCTCCTCCCATTGGTTTTCAACCATTGACATTTCATCTTCTAAAACCTAGATGCACATAGGTGCACCCCTTATGGAGTTGAATCATTCTTCATGTATGGCCCCATCAGCCTCTACCATTCACTCAATAAATTATTTTATATTACACATTTTTACCAATTGACATATTATAAATGGCACCTTCTAGACATATATTCAACACCACCATCTAATAGTTTCATGCATCCCTCCATTGGGATGTAAAACAGGTAAATGCACATATCATTCATTGCATTAACTGCATACTTCTGATAAATTGTGTATTATATCTTTCTATTCATAGTGACAGCTTTATGAAAATTTTATTTTCATGGAAATATTCCATGTACACCTATCACTGAATCCATACAATTTATAAACTCCCACATTTTCATTATTAGTCCTCCGGACCTCCATTTGGATACTGGTTTCTTACCCTATAATTTTTCTCATTACATTCCTTTGGATACATGACTAACTCTATAAGTACATGAATCAGATTACACACATTCGAATTTTCAAACTCTTACTCCATTATGATTCATCCACTAACCTTCTGGCAATCTCACTCTATATAGTGTTTTTCTATTAACCCAAAATTCCAAGGTACCCATCTAACTTCTGTTCAACAGACTCCGTTGTAGATGGTGAACAGATCTAACTAGTTTGAAATTGAGATTCCACGATGTTGGTGTATTAAGACTATCTATATTCACCAATGAGTGATTCCATATGAAAAGAATTCAAGAGCATTGATAGGTAACCTAAAAAAAAAATTTCACACCAAAACTAACAATATTTATGTAAATGATATATATATATATATATGTATGTGTGTGTGCATGATCTATAATTATTGTATCCTTGATATGATTTATTTTGAACCTATAATGGATAGTATATTAGAATACAATGGGTGGGGAAGCCTGGGGTTATAGTGAGGATAATGTTGTTGATAGTGGGATTGATTATATTATGGGAAATGCCATTAGAGATGACACCATGCTGGTAATAATAAAGTTATAGGTAGGATTAATTTATTAGTTATTTATTGGTGAATGTATTTTGTCCATATTGGGTAGATATTAATGGTTATGGATCTCAATTAATTGAAATAGTTTTATTTTATAAATGACTACTAAATTCTCATTATAATATCTTATGATGAGTCTGGAAATTCAGGGAAATTGTGAAATGTAAATAAGATAATAAAATAATGGGGAAGGTTCTTGATAATTATAGATGAAGTTGAAATACTTAAAAATTAATAGAAATTATGGCGACAATAACACATGGATTTTAAGTTTAAATTACTAATCACACAAATGAATATGGATAATATTAATAAATGTTACTTATGGAAAAAGGCTGTTCCACATTGATTTTATTTGTTATTTCATCGGTTAATTAGAAACGTCTTAGAAACCAATGATTTAAATATTGTTTTTATTTTGATTAAATTAACTAACTCAAAAATATATTTTTACATTGGTTATTATAATAAAAATAAAAATCAAAAATAAAATGTAAAATTATTCATTATTTTTTCATCGTTTGTTTTTTAATTGATGTGAACAATATTTAAAATAGTTTTTTCATTTTTTATAAAATAACTAATATTAAAAATTAAAATTTTAAAATGTATTTTAAAAAATATCTCTTACCATAATCTATAATATATTAAAAACTAGAAAAAATAATAGTTGAAATATTAGGAAAAAAATAAAATTTTTTAAGAAAATATTTACATCATAACATTTTCTAAGTAAAATAATTTTTCAATTTGAAATTTAATCTTCAGAATATATATTAAAAATAGAGAGAAACTAAATCTAAATCAAAATTGAAAAATGATCTTCTTATTCTCCTCATATATGAATTAAAAATTTCCCAATATGAGGAAGATATTTTTAATAAAGATAGAAATTTGAAGAAAAATGTTCAAAATGTATTTTTAATATAATAACAAGATAAATAAAAACAAATATTATAATAAAATATAACATTGTGGATTTTTTTAACTATCTTACTTAAAACTATTTCAAGAATAAATTATATAATTCATTATTGATGATGATAAATGTATTTGAAAATAATATTTTTAATTGAAAAAATATTTAAGTATCTTTAAAATTTTAGAAATTAAGAATTTTTCTACATTTTGTTACACATATATGAATTATGATTTCCTATTTACTTTTATATTTATATAATAATATCATGCTCTATTTTAAAATGATATATATATAATTAAATTAATTTTTTAGAATATATAATTATTAAAATAACCAAACATACATATTTAATATTTCTTTAATTTTTTCTTACATTTCACTATGTGTGGATCATAACCAGTAAGGTTTCATTTCTTTTGAAATGAATGAACATCATATAATTGAAACATGTGTAATATAATTTAATTTTAGTGGTTATTTCAGTATTGGAAACAAATATTTATGAAATATATAGTGTATACCTACCATGAAAATGGAATAATCCAAAACTAAATTTCATAACTCTAAAATATTTTAGAAATATATATTATTCTTTCAGCATCCTTCATTACCTTGCTACTGGAGAAATAAATTGTGTGTCTAAGAATCTATACATTTATGTGGTATCTTACTAAATATAAAGTGTAAAGATATTGAATAAAAAATTAAGTATTTAGTTAAATTATTCAAATTGTTTTAATTGAAATAAATATGATAATCTATATACATGTAAAATAATAAAATCATTTTGAGGCATAGAATTTATGATTTTTCATGACCCATGATATCACTCTTATAAATCATCACAATAATGTTTTCCTAGAAATTTCAGAATCCATATGAATCTCATAAATTTTACAAATATCCATATGTTAATTATTTAGAAACCCCATAAAAAATTGTTTATGAAGTTTATGGGTCCTAAAAAATCTCTTTAATTCCTTTAAAAATTCCATATACTTTAATGTACTCATATATATATATATAATAATTATTAAAAATATATATAAAATAATGATTATATTATATTATTACCATAATGGTAAAATTATATACAAATATAGACTTCTAATGTAAAATAATACTAACACATTTTCCAACTATAGAAACATAATCTGTAGTGAATGATACTCTTGTTGATGCATCTTTAATATCATGTATACTTACCCAACATCGATCTATCAGTATTTACTACTGATAAAGGTTATATAAAATATAATGTATGGACCCAAATACTACAATATGATATTGGGTATCATCATTGTATAGCATAGAGTATATGAGAAGCTCTTAGGGGTGGGTGAGGTGTTTGGGTGGGATATGGAGGAGTGAGATATGATGCTAGAGGTTGAGGACTAAGAAACTCACCTCGAAACTATCTCTACATATTACAAAATAATAACTTAACTAAATATCTAATACCTTACCCTATCATCTCAAACATCTTCTAAATTTTTTCTTTTAAGCATATATTTTCCCTATATATATATCCTCTATTGATGATGTTCCTGAATTTCCAAACTATTTTTTTAATTATTACACTTACCTAATATCCCCATATATGACCCAGATGTTCAGTATTTATTAACTGAGTAGCTAAAATATCCTTCAAACCCCCAAGTATGACAGTGTCTTGTGTACTATTCTCCCCAAGGGATCCCTGTATTTAATATTTGAAAATTTTATTAGTGAATTACACAATATAAAGAGTCCAAAAAATATAAATAACTCCATACAATTTTCTTAGCTAAATACCTTGAGTCTAATATAATATACATTTTCTTTTTTATTGTTTATTCTCTCTTCTATTTTTCAAATCTAGTTTGAGGGATTGGGGATCAATATCTTCTATGTCTGAAGACTCATCTCTCAATTTTTGAAAATTTTCACCCATATTTTTATCTTCCAATAACAGATACTATCCACAAGATAATTTATGAGGGTATACATTTTTGGATTGGATATCCTAATGATATCTCTAGAATTACTATAAATTAAGACAAAAAATCAATTTTAGTGATTATACAAAAAACATAAAAGAGTTAACATTTCACTTACCAAAAATGATGTGTCATATAATGAAAAGAAATTTATTCCAAATATTTTTATTTATATAAGGAGATATATCCAATGTATTATTATTTTTTACTTACACCAATAAAGATATCCTATGTTAAGGTTTATTTAAAATCCCTCTATCTCATTATAGAAAACCCAAAAATTTCTTCCTATTTTCTTTAATATCAGTTATCTCATATGTCAGCTCATGAGAGAGGAAAAAATAAAAAAAATGTTAATAAAAAAATAATATGATTAGTAAATTAATAATAACTAATATTACCAAATTTTTACCCATTGCTGATCTCCGATCATCTTTTTGAGTATTATCCAATCAGAAAAAAAAATTCCAACATTTTATATAGATTGATTTTCCACAATATATATAAAATATTTTTAATCTAGATCCCTAGAATTTACATTATCATCAAACTAAATATATATCCTCTAGACATATCTACAAATTGTTGCTAATAAAGTTAATAATTTGCTACCACTTTTACTAACCCTAGAATTCATCTCAATCTATATAAAGGTATAAGGATCATATATCGAACAATGATAAGGATCCATAGAATAAGTTTGGTTAGTTTACACCCTAGAATATTGAGGTGAATTAACCATTAGATCTAAAATTATCCAAAAATAAAATTATCAAACTATTATCAAAATATTAAACAAATCTATCTTTATCATATAAAAATTAATTTAAACTGAAAAATTATCCAACCTAAACTAAAATAAACTAATAAATATTTTTAATTCATAAAATTATTTAACTATAAATCTATAATAATGTTGATAATGATTATAAGACAGAAAAAGATCCAAATAGATGTAAAAAAAGGAGGTAAAATATTATACAAATTTAATGGTTATATATAGATTATAATACTATTTGGGAAATTATATAATATCAAAACTAAAATAAAGAACTATATCATATTCATTTGGGTAGTTATAGAAAAGTTTTTAAAATAGAAGAATCATCTATGAAATTTGATAGGATATCAACAGATGAAAACAAATATTAACAAAAACTTTAATCAAATACAAACATTATATATAAAATTGAATAATTGGAATATGAAACCATAAAATATAAAAGAAATCTAATTTTTTTCATATTTTTTAAAGTATATACCTTTATTAAAAACATAAAATTACAAATTGTATATTTAATAAGATTAAAAATATAAAATTTTAAATAAGAAATAAGTATATGGTACACGTAATATTATGAGATTACTAAAGGGTGGTTTTCCCATATTCATTCCTCATTATCATTAAATATATTAAAAACTATGTCTGTAATGTTCTGTCCAATATCCTAGGATAATATATCCATGTTTTTAGGGATTCAACACAATTTATCGTCATTATTAAATTTTTTATCACCAAAATATTTTTTCCATGAAAAAGTATTAGAGTCTACACATTTGATATATCACGAACATAAAAAACAAATTACATGTGTTTCCATGATAAAAGGATTATCTTTGCATTAAAATATATTCATATTTACTAGTATTATAATAAAGTCATCATTTTCAACATTTTCATTACTAATAACCCATTAACATTTGAACATAATAACTTGTTATTTAATTTAATTAATCACACAAATTTCTTAAATAACTCTATAATATACACTTTATGTGGGTATTAGGTTTTTTTTCTTTTGAACTCAAAAAAACATGTTTCATTGGTGAACACAAATACACAGATATTCTTACTTGCACTTATTTTTTTCTGATCACTTCTATAAAGTCGATATACATTAATTTTATACTTAAACCATGTTATCAAATTTACTCAGGGACTACCCGCTAACCATATATTTTTTTTGATGAATCGAACATTCCATTCAAAGTATATTTATACCATTTATTTTTTCATTTTGCTCACTCAATAACCACATATATATTTTCTTCTGATAATGTTCTTATATCATAATAATATGTTATGATCCATTTGGTTTAGAAAAATAAATTTTATTCAAGAATTATAAATGTTTCTTCATTAAATTTTCATGTATAAAAGATTTTATTTTCATCCAACAGATCCCATATCCCCAAAAATTGGGTCTTTCATTGAGAGATATTGTAAAATGTTATGCCATGCTGCAAGAAAAGTTGTTTGTAAAAAACTTTTCAACCCCCTCAGAAATATACTTATTAAAAAAGAAATCTTATATTTGATAGTTATTCATAACATACCCCTTAAATAACATCATTTAAAATTCAAATGGATACATACAAAATTAATATATGGGACCCCGATGCTATATTTCTCACACTAAATAAACCATTAAATTCATTATTATGTCAAAAAAAGAATACAGAAATTATATTTTTCAATTAACAAAGAACATAAACTACATTATTATGCATACTTTTTAGAAAAAATAACATACATCACTTTTCTAAAAATGGAACAGAAGAAACCACACACATTCAAGATAGTCATTATAACAATGGTGGGTAATATTCTAGACCGTGAAATTGGTTGGAGATGTTTCACCAGAACATGAAAATCATGGGATTTCATTCTTATTAACTTCAGCTAATTTAATGAAACAATTTTTTTTTTATATTTTAAGAATGACCCATAAGAAAAATATATAATATGGATTAACAAATAGAAACTAGTTTTATCCATAATTTATAATGTATGAAAATCCATTTGAAAATATTTTTGTTTTCCATAATGAGTGGAAGGAAACTCCAAATGCATTCCCAGTGACGAGAAATCCAATAT
The DNA here is from genome assembly GCA_963277665.1 of Viscum album. Lineage (NCBI taxonomy): Eukaryota > Viridiplantae > Streptophyta > Magnoliopsida > Santalales > Viscaceae > Viscum > Viscum album. The sequence goes on along the minus strand of OY728130.1, from coordinate 373,510,013 downwards.
TGCATTAAAATAATCCTTCATTTTTTCATTTATATATAATAATATTTTAATAAAATAATAAAAAATTATATTCACAACTTGATTGAAACTAATATTAATTTTGATCTCCTGATATATCTATTTTTTAAGCTTAAATTTTTTTTATTCCATATATTTCTTTCATTAGTAGATCTTTTTGTATTTCCATATATACCTTCAACATTTTTTACTCTGTCAAAATGTTGTGTATTTGACAATGTTTATAGAGAAATATAAAATTATTATGTCCCATTGAATTATTTTTTTAATCTTCGATAAGAGTAATTAATAGGAAAACAATTCATTACCCATTTACACTATTTTTCTATCATGTTGTAGTTGATAAAATGAAGTTTATTATTAAAAAATTCAGAAAGATTTATTATCATCAACACTCTATAATTTTTTTTTCATATGTTGATAAATATTTTAATAAACCATAATCATTTGAAAAAATTTAAATTATTCTTTTTTATAAGAATTTTAAACTCTGATATGTCCCTACCAATATTTTTTCAATCCGTCAATTAATAGACATGAGTAAACATCAATATCATATACAGTCAGTGTCACAGATGATGAAATGGGAAGGTGGTAGCACTAATATGATGTATGCCTGGTGATGCAAAAAATAAGACCAATCCATGACACTACAGTGGGACTTTGTGCCATATAATGGTCTTTGTGCCCACTGGTCCTACAATCTATGTAGTAAATAAAGAAGGCTTGGTGGGTGGGTTGTCCCCTTGGGGGGCTATGACCTAGCTTTCTTGCATGTTTGTATGTGTGTTGTGTGTGTTTGTTTTTAATTGTGATTCTACACCCATTTATGTAATATATATAATTTTTTTTATTAAGGCATCAATATGGAATTATTCTATCTATGTAGTACCCAATACTACAATATCTAACTTCATTTCCAAATTTAGGGATTTTTTGATCAATTTTCTTCCATTATCAATCAGATGAGTTAATTTTATATTAGATAGTCTCTCATAAAAATACCATATTTACATTCTTTTATAATTTTAATTATAAAATATACGTTTCATATGAGGAACTATAAAAAGATACACAATTTCATTAGCAGGATTTTTGGTTCTTTGCATAATTGTTGAACCACTTTCTATTATTTTTTACTTGTACTATGATATCTTATATATTGGACACTCTGAATGATATTAATATTACTTCCAACATAAAAATATTCATTAGGGAAAGAATTTATCTTCTTGTACAATAATACCATTAGTTATACCATTTTTGAACATTAAAATTTGAATCTCAATGACCATTATGTTAAAAAGTACATCATTCAACAGCATTCAAAATTCTGTAAAATTATTATCATTCCATCCTTTCATGTATTTCAATTTCACCAATATAAACACTATTAATAAATATATGAATTTTATATAACCTATAAATGATGTGTTTTTAGCTTCACCTTATCTATTCTCAATCATTGGTTTTGTCCCAATTTCTTCAACTTTAATATCTCGTATCACATATTCAATTTGATTAGAACAGTCATTTTGAAAAATTTATATCATCATTAGTTCTTTAATTCTATCCAATTTCAGTATGCAAAATACACAGATTGTAACTCAAATTACAAAAACATAAAATAAAATGACACTAGGTTTATCTATTTTAAAACATTCTCATATTTATACATTTCAAGCATGGATAAGAAAAATTGTCATTTTTTGGAAAATTTAATTTAGAAAAATCCAAAAAACAATCAACACCTTCCACATATTAATCACGTATTAATCATGTAGTAATCCAACTATGATTCCTTATCACCAATAATAAATTTAATGTATTAAATATAAAGTATGTTTTTTTGAAAATTAAATTAATTTTTACTTTTATAACAAATAAAAAACAGTAAATTTTTTTACTTATAATTATTCATTGTGTAATAAAATGTATTTTAAAATTTTTTTTTATTTAAAAAACAAAATGAAAAACAAAATATTTTAGTTATCAATTTTTTTTTAAAATTTTTTGTAAATTTTTATGTCAAAATCACTCAATGTAATATTTATTTCTTTTATTTTAAAATTTTAATTTCATAAGTAATTAATTTTTTTTTTAAAAAGTATAAATTTAAAAAACAAACAAAGGATGTTTTTATTCAAAAAATATAAATACAAAATAATTCAAAGAATTATTATTTTTTATTTTATATGTATAAAATATCATACCTATTTTAATATTTATAACCAAAAACCCCTCAATATAAAATAAATAACAAAAAATAAAATAATAATAATATATAACACAAAAAATAATCATCCAAGCTATAATTTATAAAACTAATAAAGCATATTAAAATTTTCAGACATTTATAATGTTTATAAAATATATATTCACTTTGAAAAAATATTCATTTTAGATAATATAAAACTTTTAATAGTGAATTTTTAATTCATAGAAGCTAGAATTTGTAAAATGTAGTAAATTAGTATACATTATTATGTAAATATTTATCAGATATTAAAAACCAAATAAAAGTATCATGTATGCTGAGAGAGAAATATATTTCATGATAAAAATATGAAAAATATACATTAGATTTTGAGTGGTGAATACAAAAAAATATAACGAAAATAAAAACAACTCAACATATATGGAATAGTAAAACCTATATAAATAATTAAATTACTAATATCTCAACACCCACTTATAGGTATATTGCTTTTTTAATTTTCCCATATTGTTTATCATAAATATTCTTAGTTGTTCCTTCTTGTTTCTATCTTTTGAAGGGTCACAATTTTTGTTATGTTTTTGAGGAGTAAGTGTTTTTATGAGATTTTGGAATATGGTAATACATAGGACTATATCTATAAAGGCAATAATAAGTCCAATAACTAGCCGGTGAGACCCACCAACTAGCTGGTTGAAGGATGATAGTAGGGCATTCCTATAGGAATCCTGCCATCTAGTTGATGGGATCTCCAATGGTGCTTGTATTCCGTAAGAAACTAATATCCAAATAGCTTTGTACTAGTATCCTAGTAAGTGTACATGATTCCATAAGTCAGCTAGAGGTAGCCAAATGAGAGCCATTGATGCTCATATGGGTGAGTAATAGTTGGAATGTATCAAAATGTTTCTCCCAGAATCCACATTTTATTTCTAAAATCCTCTCCCTCAAACATAATTTACCCCATTTTACTTTGGAGACTCTTTTGAGGATATTATAGAGATTCCAAAATTGAAGCATCAAGGATTTACATGTTAGTTGAAGTATTATATCTCTTTTGGTAAGTGTAACCTTGATCTAGTTATGAATTCTCCTCTCACCATCACTCTTCTTTTTTAATATTTGTAGATACTTGAAATGTTGATGGATCTATATCATTATTTTTTATTTGTGTTTCAAGTACCCATATTGATTGATTATAACCTTTAAATAATCCATTTTATATCCCATGTTGGGTGTTTGATGGTATCATGATTGAATTGGGTGGACTTATAAGGTAATTCCAGTAATTTTAAACTATTATTTCTTAATTGATTTGAAATTGATTTACAAAGGATATAAAAATAATTATTTAACACCTTTGATAAATCTTTTAAAAATATAATGGTCTATGTGATGAAATCTCTAGACAATGTATTATAAAATAATTTTTTTATTTTTGTAAAATATTCTGGAATTGAAATGATTGAATTGAATAATTTCTTTGACACATCTTGAGAAATGAAGACATGAAATGTTCTATGAACTTTGAATGAAATAATTTAAATAAAAGGAATGGATATTGAATTAAATTGGTTGATGATGGATTTTGAAATGAAATAGAATTTTTGAAACTTGATTTATGATTTGATGAATAATGATTCATAATATTGAATCGAGATGAATGATTTCCCCCATGATTGATTTCATTGAAGCACTTGGGAGCCCATGTAGGTAAGTGTGAATTATAATAATACCATGATTAGAATTTATTATATCTACGTAGGCATGAATTTATGATGACAACAATACTAAATTATGACGATGTTAGGGGTTCATTCATAGGGCGTGGATTCACATGTACCTTAGTCCTAAAATCTAAAGATTCATGCACACCTGAATATATATTTTGCTAATACGCATGAGGATCCTTGAGACTTGATTTAACCAAAAAAAGGCTTATGAAAATGGTTCTATGATCAAAAATAATTTATTCATTCGAATTTTTATGAAATTATATATTCATCCTTGTTGTGTAGAAATTCTTATTCATGCATATTTTATACTTACTATTGAAATGAATTAGAAAACATGTTGTACTATGAATTTTGAAAATTATTACTATTCCATGATTTATTTTAAATTTATCATATTTTGTTTATTTTATATTAACTTCTGATGAAATCCATGGTTTTGATCCTACTGGGATCGTGTCTCTCACACACTGCATATGTCGTTGTGCATATGTAGAGTTTATTTTTCCAGGTCCTAGAAAAGGGAAATAACTTCTTTGTAATGGTGGGTATTATTGATTGTTCGGACCATAGGAGTTGGTATAGACAAGAAGAATATTTGATACACTTGTTATGATGAGATCTTGTGATGATATCATATTTTTTATGTGATGTTTTGTATTCCTATTTTTTTCATTGTACTTTTCCATTATGACCATATTGGAATACTGATAAATTATAGTTTCATCATTTTATATTAATTTTATCTTTGAGGATAAATCATTAACCATGTTTATTTTTGAGGCTTGGGTTCTTGTATGCAACTCATGGGGATTAGGAATTCCTTTGATCCATGTCATGATTGATTAAGGTACCTATTTAATAGGTTATTTGGGTTAGTTCATGACCCAATTTGGGTTAAAACTAAATATCGAATTGATGAAAATTAGTATCTAGATTAATTTTTAGGACAAAAATAAATACTATATACATTAAAAAATAACTCCTAAATACATAATTCATTTTGAATAAATCGTAAAAATTCATCAAATGCATAAAATGAAAAAAATATAAAAATTAAAAAAATGAGATGCAGCTGATCGAATAAAAGAGAGCTGAAGAAAGACCAAGAATAGTTAGTCAAGGAAAATGATAATGATAGTAGATTTACAATGTTCATCATATATGGGTTTTAATGTCTTGAGGTATACTATATTATACATGTGCTATAATGGATTCCATACATACATGGTCATTGGATTTTTTGATGATGATATTGTGATTTACTATATGGGATTCATGATACGGTGTTAATATAATGATATGGTCTTGATTCAGTGGTTTGGTATTTAGGAAGGATTATTCATTAAAGATATTTTCATAGGATGTGAGGCATTGGGGTGAGAGGAAAAAACCATTGGTGATGTGGAAGAAAGGAACCCTTTATCTATATGTATGTTTCAATGTTGATATCATACTTCTACTGGTTACTTAGTGATAAATCCATTCAATGTTTTTGAATATTGATTTCCAAACTTGGTGATGAGTCAGTTTCATTTATTTATTCACTATGATTTAATATACTTTAATATTTTTAAAAATATGTTTTGTGGAGTATCATTCTGAGTATACATGTTATGCTCACACCTACATATATGAACAAATTTTTAGGCACATAGGAGCTATTTGGTGATCATGATGGACCTTTCTAGCACATAGGTGTGATTTAGTAGAAATTATAGTTACTATATTCTATTATTTCTTACAATAACTTTTGTTTATATTATTTCTTATTTCTTATTTTTTTAATGATATTGAATTCATGTTTTTTTTATTTTTTATTCATTTAACAAACATATTCCTTTTGTGGGTACATCTTATTTATCATCCTCAAATCTAAATTGAGGATAATACACCCCCATTGTTTTTTACTAAACCCATAGTGTTAATTTCCTCCCCAATCCATATTCGTGGTAGGCTTCAGGGGTTATCTCTTGTCCCGATGCATCCCACAGGGCCTGTGACATGACTACCCCATGCTCACTTCCATAGGCTATGGGTTGGTGACTAGTGTCGGAATTGCGTATCCCTAAAATGGTAAGTAATTTGCATTAAAACTGTACATAAACAAACTAGGTAATTAAAAAAAGTAAACCACGTAGTAAAACTAGTGAAGTAAATATGAGAACTGAATGTAAAAGGTCCAATATACAAACCCAAATGAAAGAGATAATACAATAGAAATAGAAAATAGATCATGATATTGACTGCCAAAAATCCTATATGAAGGGTAGGTAAAAATCATCACTGCTGCTCTCCATGACAACCAGTCACCTCTATACACTATCTAGTCCTGGCACCCTAACCCTGGCCCGAGCTATCCTTCATCTGCACAAGACACGACAAGGTTGGTGCAAAGCCAGTGCATGGGTGAGTAAACACATACCTAGTATGGACCTCGATACCCCCGAAAGTCTCCCAGAATTCGACAAAGGAAAAACCACAAAGCATTATCACAATCACAAAGCACAAGAAAATACTCATATAAAACCAGGTATATAACTTAAAGAACAAGAATAATGATGATTAGTCATGAAGCCAGATCATATTATTTTTGTATGAAGTTACACTACTTTACCACGATGAATTCATTATAATGCTGATCCATATAGGGTCGTAAGTCAACGATCCACACTGGGTCGTAATTCGTCGATCCACATAGGGTTGGAAGTTGCTGATCCATGACAGGCCACTCAAAGGCTGGTCCTCGTCGGGTCGCGCTACTACTATCGTAAGTGGTCAATCCACACAGGGTCTTATGTATATGATCCACGACAAGCCTCTCTATGGATGCTCCTCATTGGGTCTCACTACTGCAGATCTACACATGGTCACTCTGATTCCATCCACAATTGGTCGAATGTCAATTTACAACCAACCATAAGATTCCCGCACATTGTATGCTTGAGTTCCATATATTATAATCCTGAAGATACCAATCATAACTCAACCACCACAAAATACTACAAAAAAGTATCCTGAAGAACCGCCAAATAATAAGGGTTCCAACACAACAGACGACTCATCAATCGGACGCCCGATCTGTAAGTTATAGGTATTTTAGTTCCAAGGGCTTGGATTGTTTTGAGCCCAATCCAACCCAGCCATATTCCTACATTCACTGAAATCTATGTGGAGTATCTCAAAAGTAACGCCTCATCTTAAGGGTTCTAGCACCGTAGATGGTTCGTGAAATGATCTCCCCATTTAGAAGATATATCCCATTATGCAAAACAGGGCTAAAAAGGGTTTGGGTCTGGCTCGATCCGATCGGACCAACACTGTCTGACTGAACTGAACCAGCCTTCTTGGGCCCATACCGAACCTTCTAGGATCAGCCCAATCCATCTAGGCCATGTCTGATATGTTGTTCCATGGGCTCGGACCGACCCGCCTGTCTAGGCGCAGCCCGCTGGGCTGCGGTCTCAGCACGGCCAACCCAGCTGGGTGCGGTTCGTCTGGCCATGGAAATAGCCCATCCTGATGGCTGGGTGTGGCCTACTAGCTAGGAATGGCGGTAGGATCCCCTCTCAAATGGACTAATTCCATTTAGTTTTCTCCATCTGCGGCACTAGTTGGCACCGCTCCACCAGACCGGTCCGCGTGGACCGGTCAACAACGAGACCAGTGAGGCGCGGGTCTTCCCTTTATCGTGGCTCAGAGATACTACCATCCTTTAAAGAATTCCTCAAATTTTCAACATGGCCAGAATTTTCTGACCTCCCCCATCTTCCATATTTTCGTCAGGCGCTGCATATTCTTTGCGGCCAGTGAGAGACGGATGTCGCCTCCTCCGGCCGCTGGTGACGTCGTGATGTCAGACCTTATGTGGGCCTCTAGTTAAGCTCCGAATGTCCGTTTTATCTTATGAATTCTCTAAAGGGCCTCCCAGGATGCTTCCAAAACTGCGTAGCTCTCAGTTTCGTCTTTCTACTGTATTAGTTGGTCATCCATTAAAAACACAAACAAAGAATGTTCGACGGAGGGTACATGCCTTGTTTGTTCGAATCACGCCCTCCGTGTAAGCCTTATTAAATGGAAATAATTTAACATCATCAAAGGTAGATTAATTCATAAAATTCTTTGAAATAGATGATGAAAAAACCCTACATTGAAACGGTGGAAGACACTACCGATGTGGGAGAAGAACCCACATTCGTTGGCACCTGTCGTCCCCCATCGTTGTCAGGTTCGAATCCTCCAATGGTAATCGAAGATCCGTTCTACATTGGTGGAAGTTGTCAGTGGCACATCTTGATAGATTCCTCTCATGTGTGACCAAAAACCATGCCCAATATTTGTTTAAATAGAAGAGTGGGAACCATCCACGTCGTATTTCATTAATGCAGTTCATTAATGAACTACAGTTAATGTTCCTTAATTCTACAAACATCATGGTTACATAACCCAAGGGTCATGTCATTAAATGAATTCCATTATATCTTGACATTACCCTGTTGTCCCCCCACCATCACTCAACGATAAAAATGAAAGAATAAAATATATTTGGAGTTATTTTATTCTTTTTTTGTAATGTCTAAAAATTAGCATTTTCGTCCAACCCCTGCAGGTAGAAGTTATGATTCCCTTAACTGAATCGGTGTGCTGTGAATTCAACAACGCCATTAGATTTTTAATCTGAGCACCAGTTAAAAAGATATATGTCTCCGTTCACATGTTTACTAAACGTTCCTTAAAAAAGTTCAAAAATCCGTTCTGGGATCTTTGGGACGTGGAATCACGTACCGTCAATTTTTACAGACTCATAATAATCCTAAATAATTTAAAAAAATTATATGGAAATTATGGGACATTAAATCATTTCCACTATTGGGATTTACATCCTCGAAATCCACAACAAAACTATGGAAACAAAAGGGGGTACCGAGCATGTAACTGAGCCTCCCGCTTCCATGTTCTATCTTGGAGGTTTTCGTACCGCCACCGAACTCACACAAGTGGAATTGACCACCCAAAAAGAACCCACTCTTGTCGATCCTCTATTTCTACATGGAACTCCAAAAATTTCACCCAATCATCAATTTCCATCTCACATTAGCTAATAACGTGCGACGGATCATGCACGTACCTCCTCCTCTATGAAACATGGAAAACATTATGCACTAGGTGCATTTAGGGGAGAAGATCTTGGTGGTATTCCCCATCTCCTACTTTGCTAAGGTTCTGGAATGGTCTGATGAACCTTGGATATACCTTGCTTCCCTGACCAAATATATGCAATCCTTGTCGTGGTGAGACCCGTAGGAAGACATGGCCTCCCTCCTCGAACTCTAAGGGTCTCTATCTCCTATCGGCATAATACTTATGTCTGCTCTGTGTAGTCTTCATCCACTCCTGGATGATCTGCACCTTCTCAATGGTAGCTTGTACCATCTATGGACCCATAAGTGTTGACTCCCCTGGGTATGTCCAGCATAGAGGTGATCTGCATGGTCACCCATACAAGGACTCAAATGATGCAATTCTAATGGTGGAGTGATAACTGTTATTGTATGAAAACTTCACCAAAGGCAAGTGATCCTCCCAAATACGGCCAAAATCATGTATGCAACCACGGAAATTTTCTTCCAGAGTCAGTTTGGTATGCTCTATCTGACCATCTCTCTATGGATAAAAGTTGGTTCTCAAGTGTAGCAGAGTCCCAAACACCTCATGTAATCCATTCCATAATAGGGATGTAAAAAAAACTTCATGATATAATAATATCATCGATGGAACCCCATGAAGACACACAATCTCTTGTACGTAGAGGCCTACCAAGGCCACTATTGATCCATTCTCTCTAATGGGTAGGACGTGGGATGACTTGGGGATTCAGGCAACCACCACACAGATGTAATCGTGGCCCTATACGTATGTGGTAGACATGTAACGATGTCCATGAAGATACAATCCCTATTTCATTTCAGTACCTCTAGTGGATGTACTATGCCTACTGAAACTTGATACTCGACTTTCACTTCCTAACAAGTGAGGCAGCATGATACGAACTCTGCCACATCTTTCTTCATTCATGGCCACCGGTACTGACACATGAAGTCCTGATAAAAATTATCCATGCCCGGATATACCAAAAAAGAGGGTGTGTGAAGCACCCTCAACACCTCCACCAATATCGTCATTGGTACCACAGTGCATCCTTTGAAAAGAATGAAATTATCCCTACCTTCAGAAAATCATTCAGGAGCCCATCCTGAGGATATTTGAGTAGGTTGGGCCTCACAGTCTACGTCCCCAAGTTGTGATTCCCTGACTCACTGAAGTAGTGTGGGAGTGACTGTCATAGACTGGAGGTAATCTCCTCCATCACTGTCCATGAAAGATATCTAAAACACATCTAGTTACTATGTTGAATCACTCAAATAATGGAGACCAGAACTCCTACTGAGTGTGTCTTCCCCCACATTCCTCTTCTGAGGAGTGTAGACTATCTTAAAGTCATAGTCCTAGAGGAAATCCATACATCACCACTATCTGAGGTTCAGATACTCTTATGAGAAGATATACTTGAGACTATTGTTATTAGAGTAGATAGTAATTTTTTTCCCATAAATTAGTTCCACCACATCTATAAGGTAAGGACCACTACTGCTAACTCTAGGTCATGGTTAGTGTAGTTCTGTTCGTTCTACCTTAGCAATCTTGAGCCATAGGCTATCACCGATTACTAATGCATTAGGAAACATCGTATTCTTGTCCCTGATGTGTCATAGTTGACTACATACCCAAATCCCTCTTCCTGTAGCATCAAGATGGGGGAACTCATTAGTCTCCTCCACGTCTCTTGGAAACTCTTATGGAATCTCTCTTTCCATAAGAGAGCTACCCCTTCTTCATCAAAGCTGACAAGGGTGGTCCCACTATGGAAAATTTAGGTACGAATCTCCATTAGTTTCCAGCCTACCCTAGGACACTCCACTCCTCGGTCAAACTCCTGGGTGGATCCCAAGAAACCACTGCCTCTATCATTGCGGGATCCACTACAACATGAGCCTGTGAAATAACGTTCCCTCGAATGTGGAAGTCTTGTATCAAAAACCAGAACATTGAGAGCTTTCCATAAAGCTGGTTCTCTCAGAGTGTATCCAGAACTATCTATAGATGCGTGAAGTTCTCCTCCTTCGATGCTGAGTAAATCAAGATTTCATCAATGAAGACCACCACAATGTGATCAAGGTAAAGCTGGAAGATCCTATTCATGAGTCCCATGAACATAGCTGGAGCATTGGTCACACCGAAGGGAATCACCAATAACTCATAAGGTCCATACCAGTATCTGAAGTCCATATTCATTACATCCTCATTTTGTACCCTGGAGCTCATGATAGCTTGATCAAAGGTCTATCATCAATAACCACTAACCTCCCTTTAGTTGATCGAAGAGATCATCAATCCTCGAGAGTGGATACTTTTTCTTCATGGTCACCTAGTTATGGCTTCAATAGTCCGCACAAATCCACCAAATCTCATCTTCCTTCTTGGAGAACAAAATGAGTGCAACCCATGGAGAAATACTATGCCTTATGAACCCATTCCCCTACAATTCCTCTAACTATACCCTCAACTCACAAAGATCTGTAGGATTCATCCGATATGATAGTGTAGATATCAGTGTCATCCTAGGGTAGAGTTCAATGTTATATCTACGTCTCTGTGGGGAGATTGTCCCAGAACATCACCAAGAAAAACATAAGCATAATGTTCCACCACTAAACGATGACTCAGACACCTCTTGTCAACTGATCGAAGGGTATGTCTAGCCAACTAATGAGTGATCAGCTGAAACCTCCTCCAAGAAAGTCCATCTTGATCTTGAAAGGTTTCCTTCTCACTGGTGTAGAAAACCCTGGTCCCATCCTTGCAGTCACACCGCACCTTGTGTCTAAAACAGTCAATATGAGAGTGGACTATGGAAAACCAGTCCATACCCATGATGAAATCATACGGCCACAACAATATTACTAAGATATCCCAACCAAATATCTCTCCTCCTAGAGTAAGGTAAAACTACTAGCACCAGGGTGTAATTGTTGAAGCCTCTCCTGTAGGAGTCTATAATCATAAGGATTGAGGAAATGGCTCTACAAGTATCTGTAAGATCTAAATGAGTTCTATGTCAATAAAAGAGTGACTTGTACCTGTGTTTATAAAAACATAATATAGGGTAGAGTAGATACAGATCATACTTAGAATCATCTCCATAGAGTCATAGTTATAAGACTCAGCTACATAAAGTAGGGATTATCCTTGTCCACCTGCTCCCTGTGGTCGGGGTGCACCACCTGGGGGTGGTGACGGTATAACATCAAACCGTCACCCACCACCTATCATACGCCCTGTTACTATACCACATCTGCCACCCTATGGACCTCCTCGCTGAAATATATACCATTTCCTCAATAATATTTTGATCATCTACGGATCATCAGCATGGAAGGTTGGGCAGTCAATAGCCATGTGACCCTTGCCTCCATATGAGTAGAATAGTCTGATCCTCTGATGAACTCCTCAGTCCGGTGAGTTCTGCACCTCTGACCTAACATCATGGGGTTATCCACTGGATGGTCTGTCACACTTGGACCTTTCTTTCATCCACCTTCTACCAACTAAAGATAACTCAACTACCTATCATCTATTGGTGGATCTCATCGTCGATGCCTGTTCATCTAGGAAACTCTCCACTAATAGTACTCGCTCCAGCACTCCAGCATGAGTCAGGATATTGATCGATATCATCATAGCTATAACATCCCATTGGAGACCCTAATAAAATGTATAGGCCCTAAAGAAAGGGTCTTGTACCATGTTGGTAGATTAAATAAAGATATCAGTGAGTCTTTCTGAGTTCTGGGCCACTGACAGGAAACCCAACTGTAAGTGAAGTAGCTCTTGAATATGCACTGAGCATAATGTCACTGGTATGATCTCCACCCTGAATAGGCTCTCTAAGTCTAACAATGAGAGTTTTTACTCCTTGTGAGTTTAGAGAGTCAGGACCCGACATCTCCTTGTTGTTCCCTGGAAGAGGCTAGCAGCTAGGATCACCATCTAGTCTGCTAGTGTCCCAACTAGGTGGAAAACCCATGCCACATCCTCTAGCCAAACCTCAGCCACCAACAAATCTATCTCGCCCTGAAAACTCAAAGGCCTCAGTTTGTGGAACACAAGCATCACAGTCAGTAGGCATTCATGTCCTGCTGATAGGGATGATGGAAACTGTTATCCTACGAGTAGTGGTGGTACTGGAACACCACCTGAACGTACCATCACCATAAGAGGGCCCTACACTAAAGCCTCGTCACTCGGTGGGACATTATTATGAACTATCATAGGAATCCAGGCTGACTGTCTATGCGGTGACATCCTATAAAGAAACAGGTGTTCCACTTTCATTAAGTTATACCTAGTGATATGACTTAAAAGAGATCAATTTTTTTAAAAAAACACACACAATAAGTGTTTTTGTGTATCGAATTGGAAATTATAACTGACTGTCTAAGTTTATGTATACGTCGACCACCACATTAACACTGGACTCCCCAAAATGTAAACTGTAGTCAAAACACTTAACATTATTGCTCTAATGGAAATATTAGAGTCTTAGTTCTTCAGTATAACGGAATCCTCTGATACCACTTTTTCATGACCAATCCCCCAGGGTATGTTCCGTGACTACCCCAATCCAACATTCTATTGACCAGTGGTTACCGACTAGCATAAGAAAGGCGTATCTCTAAAACGGGAAGGCATTGTCTTTAAACCTATAAAAATATGCTAGGTTCACAACAAAAGTAACCCACATTGTAAATCTACAGTAGTACATGTGAGAAATGAAAGTATAGGGTCAGTACAAAATCCCAACTAAAAGAGGTAATACAATAGAAATAAAAACCACCTCCCGTGATCGTCATCCAATGATTATAAATGATGGGTAGGTACAACTCATCATTGTAGCTCTCCATGTAAACTGGTCACCTCTGTGAACCATCTAGTCCTGGCTCCCTAAACTCGGTGAAAGTTGTATGTCATCTTCATAAGACACAACATGGTGAGGGTAAAGCCCGTGAAAGGGTGAGTATAAGAATATACAATTGGGACCCTACGACCCCTAATGGTTTCCTGGAATTATACAAAGGAAAAACCACAAATAATGATCTCGATAACAAATCATGAGAATAGTTTTATCTCAAACCTATTATATAACTTAAAAAACAGAAATAATGATGATTTTTTTGGAGATAGATCATATTATTCTATTAATAAGGTCCACTGATGTACCATGAAGAATTCATTCCACATCTGATCCACACAGGGTTGTAAGTCACCTTTCCACATAGGGTTGTAAGTTGAAGATCTACATAGGTTCATAAGTCATTGATTTATAATGGGCCACACTAAGGCTGGTCCTCATTGGGTCACACTGCTGTTGATCCCCATAGGGTCGTAAGTCGTCGATCCACACAAGGTTCTAAGTCGTCGATCCACACAGGGTCATAAGTCATCCATCAAAACAGGGTCATTAGTCATCGATTCATACAGGGTCATAAGTCATTTATCCATGATGGGATTCTCTAAGACTGGTCTATATTGGGTCGTGCTACTACTAATCCACACATGGTCACTCTGATGCCGATCCAAAAAGGTGTGTATGTCACTTGAAAGCTAGCCACAATATTCCACCACTTTGTATGCTTGAGTTCCATAGATTCTACACCTCAAGAGATTAATGTTACCTCAACCACCATTATGTCCCATGAATAAGTAACATTAATAGCAGACATATCATAAGTGTTCCAACACAAAAGATGATGTTTCAATCGGATGCATGGTCTATATGTTATAGGCATTTTAGTTCAAGGGGCCCTGTTGGATTCGAGTCCGCTCCAACCCATCTATACTCCAAATGTATCCAAACACCAAGTGGATTATCTCAAAAGGACTTCCTTTTCTTAAGGGTTCCCGTGTTGTAGACAATTTGTCAAATGGGAATCCAGTTTAAGAGATATAGCCCATTAATCAAAACCGGGCTAAAAAGGGTTTGAGTCCTGTCCAACCTAGTCAGATCGACCCGACCCTGTCCACTAGGCCCAGACGGAACTGGCTAGCTTGGCCCAGTTTGGCTAAATACAGTCTAGTATTCTGGGCCACAGGCTCGACCCATCATATCCGGATGGGTGTGCCCCATAAGTTGGGCGCGGGGGTCAACTCCCCTTCCGAACGGACAATGTCCGTTCAGTTTTCTCCATCAGCGGCACCAATTGGCGCTGCTCCACCTGACCGGTCTGCATGGACTAGTCAACAGCGGGACCCGTGGTGAGTGGGTCAGCCCTCCACTACATCTCGGAGCTGCGACCCTCCACCTCAGTGTACCGTATGCCACCAATGCGGCTGGCATCAGCTAGCCACCCCTGTCCACATCGGCACCCTGGACCTCGTTGGCCATCGCATCCTCCAGTCATCAGCGCCACCGCACTGTCGGAGCTTCCATGGGCCTCCCATAAAGCTTCAGAGGTCCTTTTCCCTTTCAACTACTCCTATGGGAATCTCGATAAACTTCAATCACTGTGTGGCTCCAAATTTCATCTTCCTGCCAAATTGGTTAGACGTCCACAAAGAACGAAACAAAGCATGTTCAGCGGACGGTCTGGGCCTTTTCTGTTGGCCCATGGACTCAGCATTAGCATTATTACATAGAGAAATTTAACATAATCTGGGGAACATGAACTCATAAAACTATTAGAAATAAATCAAGAGAAACCCATACCTTGAAACAATGGAAGATTCTACGGAAGTGCGAGAAGAACCCTCGTTTGTTGGTTCTCGTCATCACCCATCATTGTCGGGTGGGAATCCACCAACGATCATCGATGCTCTATTCTAAGTTATTGGAAGACATCAGTGGAACATCATCAAAGGTTTCTCTTGTTATTTACCAAAACCCAGGCTCTAGAATTATTTAAATAGAAGAGAGGTAATCATCCATGTTGCATTTGATTAATACAGTTTATTAATGAACAATAGTTAATGTTCTATTAATTCAAAAAATGTTATGGTAACAGAAACTTAAGGTTATGTCGTTAAATGAATTCCATTGAAGCCTGAAATTACACCACGGCCCATCCACTATTGCGTAATTGTTACAAGGAATGAATAAAATAACTTTTGTGTTATTTTATTACTATTTTTTTAAAGTCGTAAAATTAACTTTTTCGTCCAACCCTTTCTAGTCGATGTTATGCTTCCCTTAAATAAATAATGGTGTTGTGAATTCAACGATGCCCTCATATTTTAATCTGAGAAATGGTTCAAATGATATAAATCACTGCTCACATGCTTACTGAACATACCTTAAAAAAAAGTTCAAAAATCTATTCTGAGATATTTGGGCCTTGGAGTCAATGCCATCAAATTTCAGAGACTCGTAATAATCCCAAAAAATTAAAAAAATATGTGGAAATTATGGGTATTTAAATATATTTATCTTTATTTATATACTATGAAATATACTAGTGGATGGGGTTCATGATAGATTGGTTATCTCTTATGGTTATCAAAAGTGATCCCATATAAATAAGAAGGAAAATATACAAGAGGGGATGAATTATAGATTAAAAAATTATAAATTTTTTCAACTACTCATGTTTTCAAACTATTGGAAACACAATATTCAAATAATACATAGAATTATAAACCCAAAAAATATATTAGAGTAAACATTAAAAATCATAGTTTAAATTATGTTATTTTTTAATTAGATGTACTTGTAAAAAAATCATATATGTAGTGAAATTAACAAAAAAAAATACATAAATTTAGAAATAGTGGAAATAGAACAATACATGGAGTACTGATTTTTAAATGAAGTGCCTATTAAAGGATATTATGAGGAGAAATTTTATGATAAAGAATAAATGGAATCATTTAATTTATTCAAGGTATATTGGAAAATAACCTATCGAAATATATCATCCAATTTTACCTAATACATAGTCACTCTTCCAATTACATGGAATCCCTTGACTAAATGAATCGTTATGTACCAATACTAAGAACTAGAATCTCTAGTCGATCTTCCTTAGTAGAATATATTGATTATAAGGATTGGTAGTAGTTCCCACATATTTAAATAAAAGTCTCAAATATATCTTCCTAAAAATCCTCCATCATCCTAATCGACATTGCTTCCCACTTGTTCAAAACAAAATATCAGGTCTGTCTTACAACCATTGAATCCATAGATCATAATGGACTGAAAAAAAGTAAAATATAAATGAAAATCACATTAAAATGAAATTATCTCAATTTAATTATTGAAAAAACACCCATAATGAAAATTTTCAATGATACGAAGCTCCCAATATAGCACATGGTCTCATAAATTAAATTAATAAGTCTAATCACTTTCTGAAGAATGTATATCGATTATTTTATTCTTATGGTTCTTGATGTAACGGTACTATTTAAAGCCAATTATTGAAAATTTTATTATTCATTCTTTCATATTGGTTGTAACTTTATCAGAATCATATTTTTCATCATCTAATAAACTAGGAAATGATTCACATATTTAGATGAATTTATTCTGTACCAATATTGTTTTTATGAATATTATCCTCCAAACTATTATAAAATAGATATCCAAGAATATAGTTACCATAAATTAGATTCCACATAACAAAATAAATTTGAAAACATCAATTTAGAAAAATATATATCATGGGTATTATGTGATTTTAAAAGATAACGATAAAATGATACTCTGAATCACCAATCACCACCTTCATGGAAAGAAAATGGATTAATGGTATAGTTAAACACAATCATTCCAAATGTTAAAACAAATCGCCGATTGTAAACAAGCTATATCCATTGGTGAAGTAATGTATGCTATAATGAAACTTAATTTAAAAGAATTATTTTAAGATATCCCATATATATAGTTTTTTTATCACATCTCCAAAATCTATCCTCCTTTATTATATGATAATTTTATTTTTAGATCCCCATATTTAAAAAAATTTAAAATATATCTAAATTTCAAATCTATCCAAAAAAATTATTTTTAAAAATACATGGTAAATGGAAAATTTAAAAATAAAGATGCCACATAATTTAAATTCCAGTAAATCAACTTCCTCTAAATTCATTATTTTTATCAATTTCCATTAAAAATCATGTATGAGAAAAAGGGAAAACATTATTTCTCAATTAAAGGATAACACTAAAGGTTGGGTGTATGAAAAAGATAAGATTAATGGAATAATTTAAAATTTCTACAAAAGGTTATTTGTAGTATATCAATGATCTATTTCTACACATGTTTCAGATTATGTAACTTTAATTGTTACAACCATATTGAACCTTTATTTGGAGGTGTATATTCATTGCAAATAGGTTTTAAGGGGACTCATAAAAATATAAACAACTAAGAAACCATATTCAATCAATATACAAGTATTATTATTCATTAATTTTTTGGAATGTTGTTGGGATAATGTTTTGATACTTATAAATGTTTTTTGGATGAGAAGGGACTATTTGGAATCCTTTATTAAAAATCCCATAAAAGTAATTTCAAAAGATAAGAATCCTTCTATTATTTATAGAGTTAAATAAATAATATTCTATGATGTTTCTTTTAATAATTACATTAATAATTGTAAATTTACTTTATTTAATTTAAAAATAAATTATTTACATTATTTAATATAACTACATTATTGAATATTATTTCTTAGTTTATTTATTTATTATAAATTTATTTAACATTAATGTATTGTTATCATGATTATGATTATGATTAACTATTTATTTATATATTATTATTATTATTATTATTATTATTATCATTAACTATGTTTTATTTTACCCTAGATAATAAGAATAATAATTCACTGTTTACTATGATTTAATTAGATTTTTTTACTAGTCCTCTATAATGCCTTGTTTTATATAATATATAAAATAAAATAATTTCTTGTTTATTATATTTCATTTTTCATAGCACTAAGAGAGCTTGTGTAGAATGATGATGTTTAAGAGTTTAAATCTAACTAGCCACTTTGATTGTAAAAGGATGATAATAATTGATAATAAACTATTAGGTCAAGTAAAAAATCAAAAAAAATGAAAATGAAGATGATGATGTTTGTTAGGTTGAGAGGATTACAACAAAAAAATAATTCCCACACCTAGAAACCCTAATGGGTTAATCTTTATCCCCCCGGGAATGAATTAACTAGAACCTACTAGGGCCATTATAATTGTATACTTTGAAGGGTATGTGGATATAATGCCCATTACATTTCCTAAAGTCTTATTTTTCTAGACCAACAGTTCCTTTGAAAGTAATTCTATAGTACTAATTTCTATTATAGTTCAATAGAAAATCTACCCCAAAAAGGCCATTAGGATTTTAACCCTCATCAAAGATATGATTACAAGGTTACTTTACCAATCAAACAAGCCCATGAATGCAGATAAATGATATTAATAACTATAAAATATTTGGGGGAGTACAAAGGTTGATCAAAATGCACACACACACCATGGGGGATAGAGAGGGGGATGTTCGAACCTATAACCTCTGTAAAAGGATAAAGAGATATTTATAATAATGATTATAATAATATGATGTCAATAATAATAATTTTTTATATTTTATAATTAGCAGTGGTTTTTAAACCATTGCTAATTAAATAAATTTTTTTTATTTTATAAATTAAAAAACATGGTTTCTAATATATTATTTTTATTGTTGGTGGACTAATTTTTTTTATGAATTTTACAGAACTATTTTTAATTGTAGTTTTACATAAAATTTTAAAAAATTCTACTACATAATAAAAATATTCATCAAATCATTTTCATTCTAGATATACACTATGCTTTTGAACTACTACTAAATACTATATTTCCTATAGTGTTGTTTAAGAATATTATTTTTTTATGGGGGAAAATTAGTATTAGAGAGAGTTATTTCATTTGTTTATTCCACGAATGTTATCTAGTTATTTAATTAATTCAATTAGTCAGTTCTATGTTGATTCTATATTGGGATAATTTCTGGTTTTATTTAGGTCACACCTTGAGAACTCAAGGCATAAAAAATTTATTATTTGATTGATTAAATTATAAATTAATCACCACCATATAAATAATATGTATGCTTGTATTTATATTTATATAATTTATAACTATCATGTATTTAATATTATTTAGTAATTAATTAATAATTATAATTCAAGTATTGATTAAATCATTTACATTACATTTATATGAATTAATTGTTATTTTTTTAATGTTTGGGGGTCAAGAATTATTATTAATTTATTAATTTATTAACTTATCAATCAATTAATAAATAAATTACTATATTAATTAGTTATTTGATGAGGTGGGTGAGTGCATGTGGGCCTTGTGGGTGGTTTCAATGGTTTGTGAAGTGGGTGTATCAAATGGTATGAAATGATATAATCTTCAGTATTGGAATAATGTACTTTAGTGGCTTCTAAGATAATTATTTTTGCGACCATAGTTGCTTCATGTACTACTATAAAAATAGAATTTCTATAACATCCCAAGATTTTTTTATCTTATAGAAAATGATGAAATTATTGAAATTATTTTTTTGGGGAATCAAAAAAAAATCTGTTTATATCTTATTTTAAATATTTATCGTTTTGAAAAATTATGTCTATTAAAAGTTTATAGCTTTCATTTTCGTTTCAAATTAATAAATAGTATATATTTTATAATGACTATTATAATTATTTATAACAATTTTAAAATAATATTTCATTATAAATTATAAATATAATATTTGTTTTGTTAAGGTAGTATGTTATAATATAAATTATAAATTAATGAAATAATAATTACTAATTTAGGTTTATATAAATTTTGTTTTATAATTTTTTTAAAAGTTTGAATGATAATAATAATAATAATTAATGATAATGTAATTTATTAATGAAAATTAGTATCATTTTAATGGTAATATATATATATATATATTAAATATATTAAAATAAAATATGTTTTTTAACAATATATATATTTTATACATATATAATAATATTATTAAAAACACACTTCATATTTATATAATAAAAACACGATTGAAGTTTTTTTTGAAAACTACAGACAATCTAAGAATTACATTGATAAAAAATGTTCCAAAATAAGGGGATAAGTAATTTTATAAAAGTGTGAGTTTTTTTTAAAAAAATATAAGAATTGTTAGAAAAATTATAAATGATAATAAGTGGGCCAACATAAGGTAAAACATGAATTATTATAGAACAAAAAATAATATATTTATGTAATGGTGATGACATGACACATAAGAGAGATAAATGAGAAGAAAAACAAGTGTGGTATATAATAAAAAAAGTAAAATTCTAATGTTGAAATTGATTTAAAATAATAAATAATAATAATTGTTGAAATTTGGCACTCAAAATAAAGAGGAAAAAAGTGAATGAGGATAAATCACAAAACCTAAAACACGATAAAAAATATAAACTTGTGATTGTGTTTTGGATTTTAGTTGAAAAAATTATAACTCAGCTTCTTATATAAGCTTAAGGAAACTATAAAATTTCTATAAATATAGGGGACATAAAGTGAACCCTTGGTGCATGGTTAGAATACCCAAGACAATCCTATCCTTTGGTTCATGTTCTTTAAGAAGGCATGATATTTCCTCCCCACTTCGTTTTCAACTAGAATGTAAGGGTACATTTTTATTACAATTTATATTTTATAAAATTATTAGATTAATATTATATTAGTTTTTAAAAATTATACATAGATACGATTATATATTTATGTCTAACTATTTTCATATATCAAGGGTTTTGATTTAAAGGATTATTTCTAAAACTTATGGTTTGTAAGGGTTTATTTATTTTTTACCAAATTATGTTGTTTTACAAAGACACACACACACAAAAAGATATATATATATATATATATATTTATGAATTTATATTTATCTATATAAATTAAAATTTTCAAATAATGTTTTCTTGATTTTTAATTCTATGTCTATGGTTTTAAAGGGTATAATTTCAGTATTTGTCAACTAATGTTGATTATAAAGAATATATATATATATATATTTCCAACTTGTAGATTTTGTTAAATAAGTGTTTTGTTTTATATATTATCTCTATGATAATATGTTGTCAGAAAATCATTTATTTTTATAAAAGGGTTTGATTCTATATTCATTCTATTATTTTTTGTTTAATGATATATATATATATATATATATATTTAAATATACATAAATTTAGAGTTATTTATTTTAAGGAATAAAAATGTATTATACGTTCATTTTTAGGTTTTTATATAGAGGTTTGAAGTTGCTCTTTGTCTTCCAATTTATGGTATATATTTTATGTGTAACATTTTTTTATAAAAGATATTAATTATAATTTTATATACTAATCCAAAACAAGCTATTATTTGATGTGTGAAATTGTATCTTCTCTCCATGGTATGACATGCATAATTAGTTTTGAACATCATTTAGATTATAAATTACATTCCATGCATTTTTAGATCAAGTGTGTATTTATTTAATTATCCATTTTATTTTAGATTTTCAAATAAGGATAGTTATTTCGAGTGTGTCAAACAAGTGAACACAAATTTTATAATGAAATTTATTTATTACATTTAAATAATTATACAAATTTTTAATAATGTGACCCTCCGAAAAATGGTTTTAGAAACACTTGAAATTATGTTGATGACATGTTATAAGAAAAATTATTTTCTTTTTAAAATGAATAAAATAATATTTATTTTTAAAATTATTTGGGTTTGGATTGAGAAAGTTAGGTCCATTGATTTTTTTTTTAAAAAATTGGTCTAGTATGTTATTTGACTTTATGCGGAGTGAACCCAAAAGTCTCAAGGTAACTATTTTACATATGAATTATGTACAAAAAAATTATATTTTTTATTTTGGTCTGTCATGTATCATGAATGACCCACCAGAAATTAATATTTTAAAATGGAGAAATCCCAAAGATCTTTTCAGTTATAATTAGTCTGATAAATTAATGGTTTTTTAATATATAAATATAAATATAAATATATATATATTTGATTCAATGTTTTGGGAAAAATAATTTTTATAATATACATTTATTCAATGAAAGTATTTTATATGTATTTATTTATGGTTTTAAAACTCCTTACTAGGTATTCAAAATGCTCACCATACAATTTAATTTAATTTTTAGAGGTTTAGTATATTTATCAGTTATTTACTTTTCTATGTGGAGCCAGCACATTGAAGAATAATTTGTCAATTTAATTTCATTAAATATGGTTCTGTTGAATTATTTAATTTTTATCTAATCCTCTAAAACCTAGGCTGATATAAGCTCTTATAATTTGAAATGTTATATGTGTTTTTATTTATCATTTATTAAAAAAATATATATACACCATTTTAAGCACTGAGTCTGGAAACATGCGCTTGGGACGTCACATTTAATATCAGAGCAAAGATCTAGTATCTTTTTAAGATTAGATGTTGTGATAAAGATTAGAAGTTTAACACTCCTAGTTTTAAAAATTCTGATGAAGGAAATTCCGAATTTTCTAGAGTCCAAAAAATTAATTTCGAGGATGCAATTCTCTTCAATTGGGAATAGTATAACATCCTAGTAATATTTTATGTTATAAAAAAATTAATATTTGAAATTTATTTGATTTGATTAATAAAAAAAATAATTTTTTGTAAGTTATTTTAAATATTTATCATTATAACCAATATATGTTTATATGAAAAGTTTATATTTTTCAAATTAATTATCAATTAATAGAAAATATATATTTCATAATGAATATTATAGTTATTTAAAACTATTTTCATATAATAAATTATTATAAATTATAAATATAATATTTTCTTTTGTTAAGGTAGTATATTATTATATAAAATATAAATTAATGCAATAATTATTAATGATTTAGGTTTATATTAAATTGATTCCATAAATTTGTTTTAATGTTTATTTGATAATAATAATAATAATAATAATTAATTAATTGTAACTTGATTAAATTATGAAAATTGTTATTAATATTTGGATGATAATATTTATTAAATATGTTAAAATATATTATGTTTTTATTTTATAGAATTTATAAGTTATAAATATATAATTAATTTAATAAAACACACAATTAATATATATGTATAATAAAATAATGTGATTTCAATTGTTTTTTTAAAAACTCTTTAAACTATATAAACAAATACATTCTCCAAAACATTACAAAAAAATAGGTAATTTTATTTAATTAAAAATGATTTGATATTTTTTAAATAAAAAGAAATTTCTAAAATTGGTAAATTATAGTAATAGAGTAAATATAAGTTAAAAAGTGAATTATTATATGATAAAATAAAAATACATTGAAGTAATGATGATGAAATGAATCAAAATAACAAAAATCAGATAGAAAACATGCATGGGATAGAATAAAAAAAGTAAAATTTTAATGATGACATTGATTTATAATAATAAATAAAATTAATATTTTAAATGTGGCACACAAAAGAAAGAGGAAAAAATGGAAAAAATGGAAATCCTGAAACCCATAAATACAAAAAAATGTGAACTCGTGATTGGGTTTTAGGATTTTGTTGAAAAAATATATAACCCAGTTTCTAGACAAAGCTTAAGGAACCTATAAAATTGTTACAAATATGGGGGAAAAAAGAGAACCAATCCTCTATGGTTATAAGACCAAAGACAAGCGTATCCCTTAGTTTATGTTATTCATTCAAGAAGGACATTTCCTCCAACTTCGTTTTCCACTACCATGTAATGGTAATTTTTTGTTACAATTTATATTATATATGTTCTGTTGACACGATGAAATGTCTTCATGCCCTTTTCTGTATAAGTGGAGATATGATTCTCATATAGACAAAAATGTCAAGTGTGAGTAAAATTTTGTTTTCACCATGATGGAAGAAGATGCAAGTTGGATTTCTATGTGCCAAAATACTACTCTATACCCGATGAATAAGTGGAATGATTTCCCCATCTAGAAATAGACAGTGGATTTATAAGAACGATGAAAAAAAGGTGTCGATGCATTAAATTCAGTTTCCGAGTTTTGTTTGATAAGACATATTGTATCTACCACATCAAGAACTGTATATCTCTTAGAGATAATCGATTTGACTGGTCACGAAGCCTGAACAGGCTTACAGATCAAACGTTATGACACTTGGAAGGCAGAACAAATTTCACAAAGGGACCTATGCGAGGGATCTACTCGAAGGACCTACATTGAGGACTTCCGCTGAAGAATAATTTCTATACCCCTATATAGAGTACCTACACATATTACCTACAGGGAAAAACTCCCTTCGACCAGGTCCCATCTGTACCGATAAATAAGAACCTTAGGCTCCCCATTTCAAAGGCTGAAAAAAGATGAACGACTCTTTGAAGCTCCCATTGTGTAACTATTTCACCTAGATCCCTCAAATTGTATTTGGTTGATCTCTAAAACACGGGAGAAGAGATAATTAAATTACAGAAGCATGTTTTGAATTTTTTTTTTCAAATTTTACATAGGATTGGTTTTCCTATGTAAAACACATTCTTCAGTGATCATTCATACCTGCATGGCATAACTACGTGTCATACCTATGCGTTATACCTACACGGTACATCAATGTGGTGAACCTGTATGACATACTTGCACAAAGTACCTATGTGACCAACTCATTTACCCTTTTTAAAATCCATTCATGTAGGGGTATCTCCTTCATTGGTTCTCTTATCTGAAAGGGACTAAGTTGAAGCCTCCACCAAAACCCCATGACTTTTCAAACCTTTGAGAAAGGCACATTAGCGTGCTCCTATATAGGATTATATTTCCATAGTCATAGGTTTTCAACATTTTTTCACAATGGGGTTAGGATTCATGTAATGTTTGTGGGTTTGTATATCCACAATCACATGGACTTTTCTCCTAGGAACAGTGCTGGGAAGTTCACGGTTTGGAGAAGGGTTGAGTACTGACCACTCCATTCTCGATGAGACTGCCTGGAACTTCAGGTCACTGGTAGGGGGAAGGTATGGTGGTTCAGACTTGCCTCTCCACGTATGTAAAGGAGAGGTCTCCCTCTCCTACCATGATCAATTTTAGGGAAACTAGCTTGGCGTAGGCCCCTAGATTTTCATGTAGGAGATAGCATCATTCCTTCTCCTTTCTTCTTCGGTGCCGAAGACCAAAAGAGAGATGGGTATAGGGTCTTTTGATACCCTTTCCCTATCCCATTGGGATTTATCACCATGGGAATCCATCCTGTTATAAACCCCCAACCTTCATACCTTCTTCCTTATATTGGATCCTTTTCCAATGTAAATAGAACAGAGGGAAGGCTCATCGCCTCACCCTCTTACATGGTCTCCTCGACCTCATCCACCCTCGCCGCTATATGTGTGCCCTCTTCCATTAGCGAGGAGGAAAATTTTGAATGTGTGGATTCCATTTTTGAATATTTTACTTTATTTTATTTCTCACATCGAGCATGACTCACGTGGTCTTAGAGATTCGTCATGATTACATCATTTGCATGATGGAATGAACTACAAGAACTATAATTCATGTTCAAACCCGGATACGTAGGAAGCCTTTTTAGGGACTGAGCTCACCATATATACTCTTCAAGAATCCAATATTAATTTCCATAATATGGGAATCCTTATTAGGAATAATCCCCTAATTAAACCCCAGATCATCAAGGCATCCTTTTTATGAAGTAATCCCAAACTCACCTCTCTCATAGGACCATACTCTTCTATGAGAATTATCGAACTATGTGGTATTTGATTCCCATCTATAAGGGATACATAGGAAGCCTCATTGTACTTCAAACCCAACACTTCAAATCAACCCTATTCTTCTTGGGCCATATTTTTGAATAGGGTATAATCTTACTTGGAAAATAATATCCTTTCCAAGATTCTTGGGCTGCTTCATCATTAGTCCCACACTATGTTTTGACTAAGCATATTCTTCTTGGAGGTCCTTATCACATGATGTTAAAAGGTATGATGTGTCCCATTAAGGGAAACCAAACTATGAGGGTTCTGATTCCCTTTACAAGGATTAATTGGTTTCCCATTTTATTAGAATGATCCCAGGATCCAAACAAACATTTGTCTCCTTGGATGACAATAAATTCTAGAGTGCTCCACTAAGTGGATTAGAAAATAGTATCATCGTAAAGATGATTAAAAGAATATCTACATAGTATTTGAGAGGATACCATTGATGGAGAACCTCAAATACATACTATTGAATTTAAACATTTCACATAATAAATAAATGATTGAAAATTCCATGGGATAATTATGATTTTATTGGTGAATTAATAATGATTCATGAAAATATATTATATTTACAAATAGAGTCCTGGAGTAGACCATAATTACCCCCAATGGGGTTTGATCAGTCTGACCTCCCTTCCTCTTGACCAATGCATGTTCTTAAGTATCTCGAAGTTCAAACA
Source organism: Viscum album (assembly GCA_963277665.1). Classification (NCBI taxonomy): domain Eukaryota; kingdom Viridiplantae; phylum Streptophyta; class Magnoliopsida; order Santalales; family Viscaceae; genus Viscum; species Viscum album. Next base: position 373,482,418 of record OY728130.1, on the reverse strand, counting down.
TACTGATTTCCTTCCTTTGGAAAGTAGGTTCTCTTTGGATAATGAACTGTTGTAATTTTCTAGATCCATTAATAAATCAAATGGAATCCACCTAGAAGCAATGATTCTTAAAACTCGAATACTTGTTTCAAGGAACTACAAAACAATAATGGTGAACCTGAAATAAATCCTTAACCACGTTAATAATGTTACCCACCTGTTAGGCCCCTATCAATTGATAATGGAAGTCTAGAAAAAATAATCATTCACGCATGTATCCATCTAAAAAGATCTGGTTTTAATGGAGTTTATTGTTGTTTTCATGTTTTTTCCTTCGAATTCCCTTCATTCCAAAGATGACTTTCTCTAAGACAACATCTGTGAAATTCCTGACCGCTGGTCAAGATGGATCCCCATCCATGGGAAGGACATCATCACTAACCCGTCGTCTTCAACTCTAGGTCACTAATGTGATGGTAAAGGAATATCGTTGGCACAGTACAATCCTGACTTTGGAGGATTCCCGATAGGACCTCCAGGTTAATTAAAATCCTTGATCATCTAACCAATGATGACCAGTGATCAAGAAGTAGATGGTACCAACCACTATCATTCACTATTTTGGGTCCTTATCCATAGAACACAATAACCTGTCCCTCTCGTAATACAAAGGTGGATCAAGTGGTCACTAAAGGCTTCAATTCAGGAATGCAAGAGTCTTTTTAAGGACTCCAACCAATAATCACCTCCAGTAGAATCATGTGGTAGTGAACCCCCAACCTGATGGGGGCGTTTCCTATGGACATTCGGCACAAGTCTCTCAGAACTGGGCATTCAAGAAGAACCATCATGGACAACATCTGGTCAATAGGGATCAGGTTCTTATCAATACCCAATCTGAAGAAGCCCATTAACCTAAATTTATGGAAAACAAAGGTAGGACACATAAACCAATTCGTCCTAATTTTTCTACTTAGCAGAATCATCTAGAAGAAACCCATAAATCCCACCAGATAAACCTATTGTAGTTCCATGAACATGCATATACACCTACTTACATGTTATCAGCCAGTCAACAGGCTCATCTGACTACATTTTAAGAAGTCTTCCAATCTAATAAAGTGGAAACTGGTAAATAAGTATATAGACCTATTTAGAATCACTAATTCTGTCAGTAGCCTCATCTTCCAGTATTAAAGGAAGTCCATCATCCATACCTGACAAGAAATAGCTAGCAGGCACAAACACCTTCTAATGTTCATCAAGCCTGCTAACTGTCTTGTTTGGTATCACTCAGAGAAGTCAGTTAGAAATCTCCGACAACAAATACGGGGAAGACCCAACTCTTTTCTCTCATTCATGAGTACATTCAATATCCATTGATAGGAAAACGATGATAGGATCAGGCACATACACCTACTCCAGATACTTAATGGACGTATATTCCCATTATGGTTGCTCAAGTCACCAAACACATCTTATCAATGGTGAAAGGGTAGACGCAAATCCCTGTCCATATTCTAGAAGCATGCCAGGATATTCTAACAATTACTTCAACAGTATTAGGGGAATAGGCACATAAATCTGTCCCCACACAAGGAATGACACATCGGCATGCCATCCCAGAGTAGATACACATGTTTGTTCTAGTCCAGAAGGGTGATGGGGAATACTCCCCCATATCATACAGACCACAAGATTAGAAACATACAACCTTTCTAATTGGAGGTAATCAATTCATTCTGGTAACTACTATAAGGCAGGCGCATACACCTACCAATGATAACCACTTCTCCCAGCTAGTGGCCCCAACTAAGTATAAGAGAACATCCAAGAAGATGTCTCGCCACGTACTATTGTAAAATCAAGAGTCAAGCTACGATTTATCACCTATAAATGCTAGAGTTCTTGAATCCCTCAAACATTTATCTATTGCAGCTCAATATCCTACCCTCTCATTATCAAATTTTGGGAGTGGTTTCTGAAATTATGGAGTTTCTCATCACACACTTCATCATAAAGGTGTGCCTCATGAATATTCGGTTAATCCAGAGTGCCTATCTATGGATGAGACAAAAACCCTTCATGTGGACAAAAGGCCAAGGAGATATAATATTTAACCCCTGTTGTAATCCACCATGGTCATCCTCCCCATGATGGAAATTTATTCAAAATTCCTCTTCATAGTATTATTTCTCATTTTCAAAAAAAATTCTATAATTGAATGTGTATCGATGAGAAATCCCTCCTATATCGAGGAGCTTGAAAACACAAGGCTAGTCATGTCTGATGCCTTGTCATTTTCGGGTGAAACACTTTCTCAACAAGAAGACATCTTAAGGTAATAGTCATTCTCCGAACCTCCCTTGGGTCATTTTTCTTCTAATAAAAAGCATCCACTATTGTCAGACCATGTAGAGAATTATCTATTGAAAGATGATGAAGATATGTTAAACATGAGAAAAAAATTGTCTAATGGAGAAATACCAGTAATTTTATGGCATTTGGAAAATTAATAGTATAACAATCCATAATTGATGATAGAAGATTTCATTCATGATATCCACCTCATCTTATGGAAAACTCTTAATCATTTGAAAACCAAATTATTACCATATGATGTATTTCAAAATCATGTAAAGGTAATAGAAGAGTTCCTATGACAAATTAACATGGCATCTCTCTCAGTTTCCTAGAATCCAAAGGTTGAAAAGAAGTAGAGAACTGTTCATCATGTATGCCTCAATGATCTGATGAGGCTAAAGAAGTTAATTTTTGATTCCCCATCTAGTGTTCATATCAAAGGATGGGGTTCCCATGGATCATTTCATTTCATTACACTCCAAAATCAGCAAAGTCCACCCAAAGTGGTTTAATGCAATGTTATTGCCCACATTCGACCCCAATCAATAGGTTTTGAATTTAATCTAATGTACGCTCATGAACATGCCTCAACCAACTCTTATCAGAGTCAGGCCCAAAAAAAGAAGTTGTTGCGTTAATTTTACATCAAGCATATGAGAATCTTGAGCAGGTGACCTTTTTAAAGGAGGTTAGCCATCATAGAATGCAAATTTCTGAAATAGCAAAGTTATCATCCGAAACAAGTGATTTAAGTGGTTGTTATATGATTCACCTAGCTAATTTATGAACCAATATTCAAAAAATTAGAAGATTAGTTGCATGAATTTCAGGCATAGTAGTTTAAGAATAACCCCAACTTGTAAGTTTTAGGGATCATTTAATTGAACCATCAAATTCATTCAACAGATTTCAAATATTTGAATAAGAATGAGAACAATAACAGCCCCAGCCTATAGGGTTGGGGGATTTTTCACATATGCAATCCCCTCCTCAACCAAATTCATTTTCTCCCAATTATGGAAGAAGCACAGGGAGAGAATACAACTGAACTATCTAAGGATTACCATCAGATTACTTCCCACAAAAACAGTCCCCATGAATTTATCATATGGGAGAACAAAGCCTTAAAAAGATACAGAGGGAGATGATATCTCAAAAATACTAACAAAATTCCCTCAATACCTTATGCATCAATAAATGTTATTTTCACTATTGAAAAACATATTCTATAAAATAAGTCTAGTTCCAGGGAATTAGAAGATTATGTTCATTCCCATAATACATCACACACTAAGGGAAATGAAGATGGTGTGCTTACCCAATATCAAAGGATTGCCCAAAATGTGGGTATGCCTACAAATAATAAACGCCCCCCTCTCTGAAAGGCATCTAACAAGGGGAAAGGCAGAAGTCAGATTGAATCTCACTTTTATACTAGAGAATGTCAATATCTAATTCATAAAGAGAGATTTTTACAACATGAAAAATAAATTAATGAGTTGAAAAGACTCAATAACGAGTTGTTTTGAAATAGCATTTCTTCTAGACGTACTCCCCAGGCAGGTCCTCAACTTTAAAATCTTGTAGGAGCTCCTCAGAAAAGAGGATATGTAGTAACTACATGTGTGGATAATGAATTCCCTCCACTGGGTACACAATAAAGGGAGGATCAAACACATCTTGATAGGCTAGTTCTCATGGGTTTTCCAAGGGAGATATCAGCACCACTATCTGTGGTTTTTACGGTTGTTGCACAAGATCAATCTCCAGTTTCTATACCTGCATAGAATCCATATCATCAAGATATTCCCCAAATTCTTATGAACACAATTGAGGCATTAACAACATTATTGGAAGCTATGGAAGAAAAACATGCACCATTTCATCTGGAAAATAGAGCTTACCATGAAAGGGTGGATGCAATTCCTCCTCAAAATTTTTTGAATACCGCATTCCAATAATTAATGGTTTGGGAGATCCAGAACAAAACTTAACACATTTTGTTTCTTGTTGTTATCCCATGATGGGATCATCTAAACAATAATATGTAGTAAAGATTAGTTTTTTTGTACATTCATTACAAGGAACAGATTTTGTATGGTATACAATTTTACAATCTCGATCAATTACTAGATGGGAAGATCTCAGCCGGTAATTCTTTCTTCATTTTATCTCATCGCTACAAAAAACGACAGTTTTTATCGTACCAATTGTAAATAAATGGGGAATTAAAGAGTTTCTGATTTCATTACTTGATGGAAATGATTAACATATTACTTATGTCTAGTACTCCATCAAGAGTGTTTCTTCCAGTCTATGTGAAAAATATTTGTGATCAATTATGCAGACCATTGATCCCGTTGAAATACACTAGAGGGTTTCGAGACCTTACTTCAATTGCTTAACAGATATAAGATTATATTATTGAAAATAAAGCTCAAGATAATGTAATAACATCAACACCAGGGAGGAGGATAGAAAAAGAATAAGCTTCTATAATCACTCTCAAGATAGAACCTTTACCTACTTCTACTTCAATACCTTCATCATATTGAAGGGATCTGCCTCCTAATCATCAGTAGAAATGACCATCCCATCCAGATGATCAATGAGACCGAAGTCGGAAAACATTTGATGATTTAAAGAAGAAAATTTATTCTTTCTAGAATGAAAAAGTTCATGGGTTCTTCATCTCATCTCTGGAAAAAAATTTCGTTCAGTTTCCTAGGCCGAAGAAACCAAATAAAGAAGGAGACAAAGATCTTCCAAATTATTGTCCATTTCACCAAATATTAGGGAATCCCATAAAATAATTTTTTGTTTTCAAAGACCTCTTGAAAAAGATGGTAGACTCAATGAAAGTAAAAAATGAAAAGTTAATTAGCTCAAGTAGAATGTGTTACTACTATTGATATAGAGGATGAAGGAGAATGGAAAGAGGTTAAGAGTAAAAATGTGCAGAAATATGATAATTGGATGATCAGAAAAATGATCAACTGGACTCATTCCATTTTACTAACATAGTTGAAACAACCGATAGTTCCTTGTGCCACACCTACCATAGAAAAACCACCTTCATAAAAAGGTCATTCCTCAATAAAATAATGTGGTCATAAGGATAAAGAGAGGTCAGAAAAAGACGAGCTCATGTTAAGGCCGAAATTGTCTTTGACCTGTCAGATTTTATGCCATCTATTTTAAAATCACGGGCACTGCCTAGCCAAACAACACAATCACAAGTAACCTATCAAGAAGAATCATCATCAGATGAAAATTGATCTTTGGTTCTGTTAATTTTATCCATTTAACAGATCCTTATACCAATGATGATTCTGATTATAATGATCCATAATTACTCATTCCTAATTTGGGAACCAGAGGAAGAGGCCATGGTAGATGATATAGGGGATGATGTGGGATTTATAGAAACCACCATTTTAGCTCTACAACTTCTCGAACCATATATGCTGCAGAAACTCGTGGAAGATCCCTTCTGCTAGCTCAACTAGAAGGAGGAGTTTATTCAATGCGAAACAAGTCTGGTTATGACACAATTATTTTGGAGGACTGGTTAGAAGTCATGAAATCTTACTCTCAACATGTTAATTGACATAGTCAGTCTAATCTCACAAATTTAGGGGTGTCTCCCGCTTCTGCTTCAATACAGAAAAAGACTTCATCATACACATCAACTTCCAAAGAACCTGCAAAACCACATCTCCATGCTGGGAAACACAGATCATTGGACCAAAAGTATGATGTCTTGAAACAATTGGCCCATGTACAAGACATGTTATCAATTATGGATGCTTGGAATCTATCAAAAGATTATCTAGAATCACTTATTGAGCCATTGTTAAGTCCTCAAGACTTTGAAAGTGAATTTGTTGCTACTGAGGTTTACCATATAGATAACGATCTTGCATAATTTCTTTCAGTCATATCTTTTATAGATGAAGATGAAGATAATGTTGTACATGGACATTTCAGATCTTTTTATTTGTCTGTAAAGCTTAATAATATAGACATATGACGAGATTTCATTGACAATGGCTCTGGAGTCAACCTCATTCATGTTCGTACACTTTTTCGATTGTGATTGATAGAATCTGACTTGTCTCCTTTGACTTTAATGTTGCAAGGGAATGAAAAGAATGAACAAGAACCTATATATGAGATTACAATCAGAACTCAATTTGGAGATCTTGTGTCCAATTCAGATATCATGGTTGTTCGTCAGGACATAACTTTCAATATTTTTCGTGGAAGGCCTTTGTTGCATCAACAAGCAGTTATACCTTTGTCATATCACTAATGACTTAAGTATTATTTCAATGGTAAAATCGGGATATTTTATGGTGACCAAAATCTATTTAAAACATGTAAGTCTCAATACATTGAGGTATAGATTTATCACACAGAAGGAATGAAGTCCATGACAAAGGAAATAACCAGAGTTAATGCTTTAGATGGACATGAAAAGATTCCATAAAATCCATTCATACATATGAGTACATATTATGTGATACCCATTATCAAATAGAAAGGGTAAAACCAAATACAAACACCCATCCAATAACTTCCATAATGTCAATTATGGAAACTGAGCCTTACAACATGGGAGAAATTACCGATTCACCAAGTAGTGATGGAAGCTTAAATGGAAATGTCTTCATTTCATCCACTGAAATACAGAAAGACACTACTTCATCAATCAGAGTAGAATAAATTGTGGAAATTCTAGAAGAAGAAGGATATATTGATTATCGATTCATCATTTCCTCTTTATTACCACAGGAAGACCCTTTATAGTCAATAGGTTCAGATATGTTGGCCTCTTCGTTAGGATGTTTAAATACTGACTCTTCCTCTAACTCTGGGAGTTTTGTCTCATCATCTACTTTGAAAGTGGAAATACATGAGGTAATAGGTAATGATGAAGAAGAGGAATATCCCAGGGATGCTCCTCCAGCATTTGTGGAAGGTGTCTCTACCACTATGGACGAGCTCAAAGAAATAAATATGGGTACAGAGGAAGAACCACACCCCACTATAATTAGTACATCTATGACCTCTAAAGATAAAGATGTGTATACTTAATTTCTAAAGAAACATTGAGATATATTTTCTTGGAATTATATATAAATACATGGTCTTAATCCTGATTTTTTCACCCATCATTTGGGTGTTCTGGAAGAACATCACAGATTCAAGCAAGCAACAAGAAGAAAACACCCAACTCATGCCTCTAAAATTGAAGCTGAAGTAGATAAGATTATTTAGTCAATATTTTTCAGGGAAGTTCAATATCCCAAATGGATTGGAAACATTTTCCCAGTGAAAAATAATAATGGGAAAATTAGTGTTTTCATTGATTTCAGAGACCTTAAACGACATTGTCCTAAAGATGATTTTCCAGTTCCAATTATAGAAATTTTTATTGATTCAACTGATGGAAATAATTATCTTTACTTAATATATGGATACTATAGGTATAATAAAATCCATATGGCCCTTGATAATGAAGAATAAACATCCTTCAGAGGCCCTTAAGGTGTGTTTTTCTATCAGGTAATGCCCTTCAGTTTATAGAATGATGGTGAAACATACTAACATGCCATTCACCATTTCATCAAACCCTTCTTAGGGAAATTTGTTGATTGTTAGGTTGATGATTTGGTTGTGAAATCTACACAATTTTTTAATCACATGGCTGATTTGGAGACCATATCCCTTAAACAATGGGAACACAATTTGAAGTTGAACCCCATGAAAATAGCTTTCGGTGTAACCTCAAGAATGTTTCTTCATTTTATTTTACACCATCATGGTATTGAAGTTGATCATGATAAAACATGATCAATAATTGGTATGTAACCTCCTCAAAATTTGAAAAAATTAAGTGGAATACAAGGAAACTTGAATTATATTTGGTAGTTTATCACCAGTTTAGTAGGAAAGTGTTTAACCTTCACCAGATTAATGATGAAGGGAGTCACCTACCCATGGAATGAAGACTTCCAAGAAGCATTCGATACCCTCATGAAATATCTCTTGAGTCCACCAGTATTAATGCCACCTGTTTAAGTAAGAACACTTATTCACTACGTGATAGATTTAGAGAGATTACTAAGTTCCCTTCTCGCTCAAAAGAATGATGCTAGGAATGAAAAACTCCTTTACTATCTCAGTTCAACTATGCTTGTTGAAAAAATTCGATATTCATGTATTGAAAAGTGCTGCCTATCAATAATCATTCTGGTTCCAAAATTGAGGCACTACCTGGAACATCATGAAGTCCAATTGGTGTCTTGCAATAGTCTTCTCAAATTTATCCTCATTCGTCCTATGCTAACAGGGTGACTGGCATGGTGGGTGATTATTTTACAACTGTTTGATATCCATTTTGTGCCTAAAAAGGCAATAAAATACCAAGCTCTGGCTGACTTCCTTGCTGATCACCCATCTATGGAAGATACATCATTAAGTACCAAACTTCCTGATGAAGAGTAATTCTCTATTAAATCCAATACCCAGTCATGTGAAATGTATTTTTATGGTACTTTCATAAGTCTAATAGGGAATAGAATGGACAACCCTAAAATCCAAAAAAAATGGGTTAAGAATTGTCCTGATTTCCCTAGAAAATGAAATATTTCCTTATTCATTCTTGTTGTTGGAAGGTGGTACCAACAATGAGGCAGAATATCAAGCTCTCATCATAGGTTTGAAATTAGACCTTCAGGTTAAAATGGATCACTTAAAATTGAAAGGTTATTCATAATTAGTAATCAAACAAATTAATGGGGAATATACTATCAGAAAAAAGAGTCAATACTATTGTGTGATTACATCAGAGGGTGAATGGAATCATTTACCTCAGGGTCGACATTGTCTTATGTCCCACACTCACAAAATGATCAAGAAGATGCACTGGCTAATGTAGCTACAGCCTTGGAAGATCCAAATCTGGATGATATAGGCATTACCATAGCCCATCGTCGTGTGGTATCACCTTTTGTCAAACTAGAATAGAAGAAATTAATGAAATTAGACCTATTTCTGAACCATATGGTCATACCACAGGATTAATTACATCCATAATGGAATATCATTAAAATGGGATACATCCACCAGATAGGGATAAAAAAACAGATTTGAAGACAAGCATCTAATTTTACTCTTTATGATAGTCTAGACCACCAAGAGTTCCTTTTCATGTGTGGATTTGATGGAATCCTTTTCAGATGTATTGAAGGAGAGGAGACTGCAACTATCATGAAATAAGTTTATTCAAGAGTTTTGGTGACCACCAGTTTGGGCACACACTCTATGATCCGATCAAAAGGATTGGATACTTTTGGCCTTCAATGACATATGATTGTATAGATTTCACTACAAAAATTCATCCCTACCAAGTGCATGACATCTTCATTCATCAACCCCCTGACTTTCTACATACAACTAAATACTCCTGGACATTTACCACATGGGGAATGGATGTAGTAGGACATTATCCTCCATCCATGTCTAAGCAGTTCAAGTATATTCTCACTGCTACAGACTTCTTCTCTAAATGGTCCAAGGAAATACCTTTCAAAGAATTCAGTGAAAAAAGGATTTCTAGTTTTTTAAAAACTAATATCATCCCTGGATTTAGTGTCCCTTACAAAATTTCGATGGAAAAAGGCACCAATTTTTTTCTGTGGAGCTAAAAATGATATATTAGAAACATAATATCAAATCGAACCACTTATCTTTCTATCATGTGGCAGCCAATGGACAAATATTGGCCTTCAAAAAGACCCTTACAAATATACTCCATAAGATGGTGGATAAAGATAAAAAATCCTGGACTGATGAAATTTTTAAATCTTTATGGTCTTATTGTACCACTAATCGTACTACTACCCAAGAAACTCCTTATTCATTGGTATATAGAACCGAAGCAATTTTTCCAATTGAAATGAAATTTCATTCCCTCAAAGTTGAAATATGTGATCAATTGTCTATAAGTGAGAGGTCTTGGAAATGGTTCAATGAGCTAGAATGATTAGATGAGAAAATATATCATACTTTTCATCATCTAGAAGTCTATCAGAATTGAATAGAACCATATTTTAACAATAACGGTATCCTCTGTTAATCACATTAATGGGAATTGGTATTAGTCTATAGGACTACAATGATACCAGGAAGGAAACCTCCAAAACTTGAGCCAAAGTGGGAAGGACCTTATTCCATACATAAGGTCTATTCAAATGGATCTTATACCATAATATCAATTGTTGGAGATATTATTACAACTCCAACCAATGAAAAATTTTGGAATAAATATTTTGTGTTGTTGTCATCATCACTCGTCCTCCCTGCAAGACTTAAAACTTCATAGTATACGTCCTCACTGCAATACTATAAAATGGAAATTGCAAAATCATTACTGCAAGACATTAAACTGCACATTGCAATGTCCTTGCTGAAGGACTAAAAAATGCATAGCCCCAGTGTCCAAGTTTCAAGACATTAAACTGCATAAACACCATAAGTGTCCATGCAGCCTGACATTAAAGTATGTAACATCTATGTCCTCAATGCATGATGTTAAATTGTGTAACATAATTTATAAAACTAACGTTTTATATATTCTGAATTTGATTCTTCCATAGTCCAACATCATGGACATCATTACTACTCTTTAGTGGCACATGATTCCCTCTATTCCTTATGACTGGGTCCAATCTGCATAGTGACCTTGAGTCAAGAACTACATTTGGATTGACTCTCAGTTTCAATGAGATACGTAGATATGCCTAAATATCTAATTTGGTTCAAGATGTAACCACATAATATTCTTATTTTCTTGTCTCCTCCTGTATACAAATTTGATCTATACAGTGTATTTCCTTATGATATAGGATTTGGTCCGTATACCATTTTATATCTTGAGATTAACCATTATCTCATAACGTGTCAAATACCCCATTCTTCATATCAAACACATTAGTGTGTGGTATGATTGTTTAAATAACTATGTACGACTTGATTCTCATCTATTTTACATATGTAGAGATTCCTAGATTTCCAATCTAGGGCCCAACTATGATAATAAAACCCCTTTATTTCTAGTAAAATGATTCAAATATGAAAAGGGAATGTTTTAAGAATGATGTTTGAATTGATTATTTCCCCATAAAGACGCATAGTGACACTTGGGTTTCATCCTTTAATTCAGTTAAAATATGCCTTTATTTTTAAATCTCTTCATTTTCATCCTCACCGCATGATATTAAACAGTATGGAAATTTAACACCCCTATTCTTCACTTGCATCACCTTTGCATTGTAAAAGAAACCCTTACTACTCCTTGTTTCTCTCACCAAGCATAGCTCACAAGGGCTTATGAATTGGGTAAAACATTTATTTATTTAAATAAAATAGTTATATTTATTATGGGGTTATAAATGTCCTCACTGCATGACTTAAAACTGCATAGTATAATGTATTCATAGCATGACTTAAAACTACACAGTATAATGTCCTCACTGCATGATATAAAACTTCACATCACAATATTAATTCATAGGAAACAAAAAATGGATTCATTTAACATATGAGTTTGATCTATGTAAAGGACGCCAAAATCATGGCCAACATCTGTAAAAATATTTTTCATGTGCGTTGAGAAAAATCCACTTCCATATTTCACACTCTTAGTCATGAATATTTCCGAATACTCATAATATTTATTACGGTTTCTCCTGAAAAGGTTTATAATAATTAAGAACTCTTTTCCCTAACTATGCAGTATGTGCCCTCAGGTGGCCTTGCATAATTTTCCTACATAACAGGTTTTTCAGCCAAAAGATTCCAATATTTGGCTATGCAACATATGCCCCAGTTGGATTTTCATAAACACAACCCCGATAACAGGTTTTTTCAAATAATGGTATCTTCTTTTTTGGTTATAGTATCTTTGTTCCCTTCAATCTATTATGACAACATACAAGAAACTGTATTTTAATCATGTCATTCAGGTATACTTGTCCCATTATCATTCTTTAGATATGATAATCTCAAGACCATGGTTTACATTTTTTTTCATACCATGTGATCAATGAAATATGAAATAATCTTGAAATGATTTGGACACATACATACATTGTTTTCCATTTCATGTCCTAGTTGTATGACTAAATACTACAGATACTATAATTCCTATGTTTGGGTTAGACCTTCATGACAGTTCCACTCCTTAGATTAATTAGAAATCTTGTTCGAAAATACCCTTTATTTATTTAGGTACCTTTATCCATAAACCAACCTCTCTGCTTCAGAAAATCTGAATCTCGATAAACTTTTTTTTTCAGGTTTTAGCACCATAACATCAAACTTTTGGGAGATCTTTTTCCTGACTATAGATCACGTGCGTTTATGGGGCATTGCATAAGTTTCCTACAAAATGATTCTGTCAGTTAAAAGATGCAACTATTTGGCTATGTAGCATATGTCCCATTTGGCCCTCCATAACACAACCCCTTAATAGGTTTTTCAAATAATGGTTACTTAGTTCTTTGAAAATAAATCATATAAAGCCTTTATACCTTTTTCCATATCATCCATTGGATTCAAAAAAATTCCAAATCATAGTTTTCCATTTTCCCTTCCATACCTAGATATGGGAGTATATTTCCAAAAAAATTATCAAGAAATTGAGAGAGTCTCATACCTTTTGTAAAAGATAAAGACCTTAAATTAAATCCTCTCAATTTCCTCTCTACATGACTTAAAACTACACAGTACCAATGTCCTCACTACATGACTTAAAACTGCACAATACAAATGTCCTCACTACATGACTTAAACCTATACAATATGATATCAAAAATTCTCCTTTCTGATAAATTCTAACTATTTCTCATATACCAAATTTTTATAGAAATGGCCTTCCTATTCATGACATACGCTAGTATAAAATAACACTTTCATTCTTTAAATTCCATTCCTTGTACTAACCACCCACCATGGTCTTGAGTCACCCAAATATTTTTTCCTATATCTATCAACAAAAACATGTTAAACTTCATAGAGATATTTTTCTTGACTATGAAGTACGTACCCCTAGGTGGCCTTGCAAATTTGCCTACTTAATAGGATTGTTAGCCAAAATACGCCCCTATTTGGCTATGCAACATATATCCTATTTGGCTCTGCATAACACAACCCCCCAAATGGGTTTTTCAAATAATGGTAACTTTGTTATTGGAAGAGACTCTCCTTATATTGACACATGTTTTAAATTTAAAATCCATAAAAATCATGACTCGAGATTCCCCTTGGAAATATTTATGTAATATTAACTCATTAATTATCCACAATATCTTGTATGGGATATAAATTCAAAATTTATGGTTAAAGATATTTGACCATAAATACTAGCCCTTTATAGTACAACATGCATGACACAAAACTGCCAAAAAAAAATATGTGGAACTACCCAGATTGATAACTCACAAAGGGAACTCTGAAAATAAGTTGAGTCCGAGTTCTCTAAACATACATTTTGTATGATTTAGGTAATACTGCGCAAAAAAGTCAAAATATATGATGTTTGTGCGATTTTCTATACAACCCAAGGAAAAAAATCAAACTATGCTCCCTGGGCCCCTTGCTTGGGTAAAAATTTTAGCATCCTTACAAATATTACATAGCTCCAAATCTAATCAAATGACATTATAATGCTAAAATATTCCATAACTTTACCTTTTAATATGATCTTTTTTATTTAGAACGAACCAAATTCTAAGGGGGGGATTTCTTTGACACCCTAAAATGAGTTTAATGCACTTTTCTAGCGAATTAAAGATATGATTCTCACATAGACATCAAATTTCAAGTATGAGTAATTATGTTTTCAACATTAAGGATGAAGATGTATGCGGGATTTCTATGTGCCAAAATACTACTCCAAACCTGATGAATAAGTGGAATGATTTCCCCATCCAAAAGTAGGTACATGATTTCCAAGATCGATGGTAAGAAGGTTTTGATGCATTAAATTCAATTTCTGAATTTCATCCAAGAATACATAGTGTATTTATCATATCAAGATGTTTATATCTCTTCACGAATATCGATTTGACTGGTTTCGGAGCCCAAACAGGCTTATGGATCAAAATTTATGGCACTCAGAAGATGGATAAAATTTCACAAAGGGACCTACGCGAGGGACCTACATTGAGGACTAGAACATAAGTATAATTTCTACACCCCAACGTGGGGGACCTACATGGAGGACCTATATGGAAAAACCCCATTCATCTAGGTCCCCTCCTTGCCTATAAATAGGACCCTTGGGCTCCCCATTTAAAGACTGAAAAAAGATGAAAGACTGTGTAAAGCCCTCATTGCATAGATCTTTTTCCTAGATACCTCAAATTGTCTCAGGTATCTCAATAAACACGAGAGAAGAGATAATTAAATGGGAAAATCATGTTTTGAAAGTCTTTTTTTTTTAATTTTATGTAGGGTTGGTTCTCCTATTTGAAACACATTCTTCAGTCATCATTCATACTTGTGCGGCATACCTGCGCGCCATACCTGCACGATATACCTACATGGTACATCAAAACGGGGTACTTGCATGGCATACTTGTGTGAAGGACCTACGCGACAAACTCAAGTAACCTTTTTAATATCCATTCATGGCAGGGTATCTATTTCCTTGGTTCCCTTATCTGAAAGGGAGTATGTTGAAGCCTCCACCAAAACCCCTTGACTAGTCAAACCATTGGGAAAGGTACATTAGTGTGTATCCTATATGGGCTTGTATTTCCACAGTCAGAGTTTTAACACATATGGTTTATTGTGGGGTTAGGATTGAAGGATGTTTTGTGGGTTTTATGTCCAAAATTACATGGACATTTCTCCCAAGAAAAGTGATGGGATGTTCCCAGTTTAGAGAAGGGTTGAGTCCTGACCCCACCCTTCTCGAAGAGACGGCCCAGAACCCTAGGTCACTGGTAGGGATGGTATGGTTCACACTTTCCACTCACCGAAAGCATAGAATAAGTCTCCCTCCTCTACCAGGATCAATTTAAGTGCATCCAATTTTGTGTAAGCCGCTATCTTTTCTTGCAGGAGGTAGCATCATTGCTTCTCTTTTTTTCATCGGTGCCAAAGAACAGAAGAGAGATGGGAATATAGACTTTTGTTACCCATTCCCTCTACCGTTGGGCTTCATTAACTTGGGCAACCATCCTTGTATAAGACCGTAACCTTCATACCTTCTTCCTTACATTTGATCGTTGTCTAGCTTAAATAGAACAGATGGAAGTCTCATCGCCTCGCCCTCTTCCACGGTCTCCTCGACCCTGTCCACCCTCTCCGACTTAGGTGACCCCCTTACATCAGTGGGGAGGAATAATTTGAAAGTGTAGATGCCTTTGTTGAATCATTAACATTCATTTGTTACTCACATTGAGCTTGACTCACGTGGGCTTAGAGATTCTTCATGATTACATCATTTTCATGATTGAATAAACTATGAGAAATATGCTTCCTCTTCAAACCTGGATACGTATGAATCCTTTTTAGGACCGAAGAACACTGGATATCCTATTCCGGAATCCAAAATTAATTTTCCAAATTTAGGAATCCTCCATAGGAATAAGCACCAAATTAAACCACAGATCCTCAAGGCATTCTTTTCAAGAAGAAAGCCCAAACTCATCTCTCTTAAAGGACTATACTCTCTTATGAGACTTATCGAACTACATGGGAGTTGATCCCCATCCATATTGGACATGTTAGAAGCCTCCATTAGGTTCAAATCTAATACATTAAATCAAACCTATTCTACTTGGTCCATATTCCCAACACGGTTTCATCTTACATGGAAACTCATATCCTTTCCACATTCCTTGGGCTACTTCAGCATAAGTCCCACACTAAGTTTTCACTAAGCACATTCCACTTAGAGGTCCTTATCACATGACGTTAAATGTTATGAGGTGTCCCATTAAGGGTCATCAAACTACAAGGGTTCTAATTCCTTTCACAAGGATATGTAGATAGAACGTTTTATGGGAATGATCCCATGATCAAAGTAAACATATGTCTCCCAAGATGATAATAAATTCCAGAGTGCCCCACCGAGTGGCTTAAAAACTAGTATCATCATAAATATGATTAAATGAATCTATAAGTAGTATATGAGAGGATACCATTTATGGAGAACCTCAAATACATACAGATGATTTTAAACTATTTACATTCTAAATAAATGATTGAAAATTCCAAAGGATACTTATGATAAAAATGGTGAATTAATAAGGATTCATGAATATATCTTAAATTTACAAAGAGAAACTCAGAGTAAACAATAAGTCCCCCCAAAAGGGTGTGATGAGTCTGACCTCCCATCCTCTCAACCAATGCACATTATTATGTATCGTGATGTTCAAACATAATGAATGACTGCCTTCGGAATGCAGCTCCCCTTTTGACAAATAATAGTTGGATATTTCATGTTCCATATATAAATCCAATGGAAACCGATTGGAAGTATTGATTATTAAAACTAGAATACATGTTTTAAGGAAATACAAAACAAACTCAAACGAGGATTAGTTTGATTTTGTATCTCATTTAAATAATTATATATATATTTATATATGATTCTATATTTATATCTAACTATTTTTAGACATTGAGGGTTTTGATATAAATGATTATTTTTAAATCCTATGGTCTGTAATGGTTTGATTATTTTTGATCAAATTATTTTGTTTTACATATATATATATATTAATTTATTTATATCTACATATCTTAATATTTTTAAATAATGTTATTTGTTTAAAATTTTTATTATAAGTCTATGGTTTTCTTGGGTGTAATATCATTATTGGAAAAATTATGTTGATTTTAAAGAATACATATACAGATATATATTTATATGTATATGTATCTATATTTCTAACTTACAGATTTCATTAAATATAGGTTTTATATTAATTTTTTATGATAATATGTTGTATGAAAATAATGTATTTTTATCAAAGGGGTTGATTATATTTTAATTATATCATTTTATGTATAATTATATGTATGTATATATATATATATATACATAAATGTATAATGATTTATTTTAATAAATAAAAAGTTTTTATAAATTCATTTTCAGTTCTTTATACAGAGGTTTGATGTTTCCCTTATTATATAATTTTATGGTTTATATTTTATATGTATATTTTTTTTATAAATGATATTTATTATTATTTTATGTGCTAATAAAAAAAAAAGCTATTATTTCATGTGTGAAATTTTATTTTCACCCCTTTGTGTGTCATGCATAATTTGGAATAACCATCATCTAGGTTATAAATGAAATTACATGAGTTTTTTGATTAATTGTTTATTTATTTCATTAAACATTTTATTTATTATTATAAATAAGAAATGGTATTTCATGTGTGTCTGAAAAGTGTGCACATATTTTATCATGCAGTCAAATTAAAACATTTTAATATGTATAGTAATATTTAAGGATGGTATTATCCTAAAAATGGTTTTAGAGACTCTTGAAATTATGTTTTAGACTTGTTATGAGAATTATTATTTTCTTTTTGATGAAAATAATATTATATATTTATTTTTCAGAAGTTTTGGGTTATTATTGAGAAAGGCATGTAAATTGATTGTTTTTTTCAAACTTTTGTGCTACAATATTATATGGAATAATGGGGAGTGAACCCATAAGCCTTAAGGGAACATTGTTTTCTAAGAATTATGTCTTTCAGTCTCATGGTTTTTATTATGTTTTTCCATGTATCAAGAATATCCCACCAAAAATTTATATTTTAAATGGATAAATCCAAAATATCTTTTCAATTAATATTATTTTAATAATTTAATGGTTTTATAATATATATTTATATATATATGTGTGTGTGTGTGTGTGTGTTTGTGTGTGTGTGTAAATATATTACAGTGTTTTTTGAAAACTAATTTTATCTATATAAATTTATTCAAAGGAAATACTTTAAAAGATTTTATTTATTATTTTAAAACCCTTTACTAGGCATTCTAAATGATCACCCTACATTTAAAAATCATTTTTACAGGTTTAATAGATTTAAAAGTGATTTATTTTTCTATTAGGAGGTAGTTAATTGAAGACTCTACGGTTTATATAATTAATTTTTGTATGGTTTTGTTGAATTTAAATTTTTCTATCTAATACTCCAAAACATAGACTGGTAAAATTTCCTAGAATTGTAAATTATATATGTATTTTTATTTATCTATTATTGAAAATATACCCATATAATTTTGATTACTTTTTTTAGAATCGCGGTCATTAGAAGTTACACTTTATCCTTGTTAGAGATAAACTTCATCAATACTAAAAAAGAACTGATGTTGTTAGCGCCTTTAAAAGACAGTGGTTTTTATCCATACCAAAAATAGTGCTAATAAAATTTTCCATCAACAATGCTAAAAAAGAATTGATAATGTGTTCCCTTCATCGGTTCTATTTTTTCTACTAATAATGGGGTCCCATTATCAATTATTCTTATAGTGCAGATGAATGGAAGTCTTATCAACATTATTTCTAGCACTGAAAAAATCCATGCAGCAGTAGTGTGTTGATGAAATTACAACACACTATAAAAATAAATGAATAATTTAATTTCAATTAAATTTATGTCACAATTCTAGGAAAAATTCATATACAATGTTTACAAAAATTCAAGACATTGGTATATAAAATTAAATCGGTTCATATAATTTATCACAAACATCAAAAAATAAAAAAAACAGTAATGTTTTTTTTGTCTGTGGAATCTAATCACCTCTGAAAAAAGGATGATATTTCTACCATTTACTAAAAAATACACCTTAGATCGAATAGAAGATTTTAAATTAATAAAAACCTATTATTATGTTATTAATACTATAACTAAATAAATCACACATAAATATGGTTCGATTCATTAACAAAATGTCACTTTTAGACTTAAAATATACACTTCGAGTTATATGAGACACACTGTGTATCAGATTAATATGTGATTGATTATTTTATGTCACAGATGATGTATATATCATTTTCCAAAATAATCATGAAAACATGATAAAATTTTCACAATTTTGAGTATGTAACATTTTTTTGTACTAAAATATCAATTTTAAATAAGAAAATCTAGTTTGGCTCATACCAAACACACTGCATGTCTGATTCATGTATTCATATTTCTTACACATGAAAAATGATTTATGGATCATTATCCAAAATTAAAATTACAATTTTAGTGTGTTTTATTATGTTTTAATGAGTTGCACAAATGATTAACTAATTTTTTATTTTTAAAACTCATAACATGCACATTGATTAATAATGGTCTCATTATGTATCAAATTGATGTGTGTCTGATTCTAACATATCACAAATGAATTATGGATCATTTAACTAAATTATCAAGGTCATTAGATAATTTTTTATCTCATTTTTGTGATTGATACACATTTGTAACAAAAACGTAATTTACGAAAAACACACAATTTGAGTCATACCAGTCACACCATGTATCCAATTGAGAAGTGGGATAATCCTATATAAAAAAAAATTATGAATCATTTTTATAAATTATCAAAACAATATGAATGTGTTTTATTGATTTTGAGTGTGCCACACATCTTTTAGACTGAAATGTCATTTACAAATAAAAGCATGAACATTGAGTCATAAAACCCACAACATTTGTTTGATTGACGTGAAGTTGATTCCTATACATAAAAAGTAACATATGATTAATTTAAAAAAATTATCATGATAATAAAAGTTCATTAGTTTTTTTTAGTGAGTGAAACAATTGTTTAACTATAATTTCATTTTAAGCTGAAAACAAATACTTTGAATCATTATGTACACATCATGTAACCGATTAATGTGTGGATAATTTATAATCAATAAAAATTATCTATGCATAAGTTTCATGAAATATCAAGACAATATGAGTGTTTTTACTCAATTTTTAGTTAATTCCAACATTTTAATGAAAATCCCAATTTAAACTAAAAATACCCACATTGAGTCATACCAAACACACCATATATAAAATTGATGTGTGACTAATTACTACATGTAAAAAATAACTTATTAATAATTTTACTAAATTATTAGGACCATATGAGTGTACTTTGTCAATTTTTAGTGAGTGATATAAATATTTACATAAAATGTCACTTTTAAACTAAGAACCCATATTTTGATTATTATAGGACACACTATGTATCAGATTGAGGTGTGGTTGATTCCAAAATTTCATGAAGTAATTTTAGATAATTTTACTAATGTGTCAAATAAATTAAAAAGTTATTACTCATTTTTGGGTATGTCACAATTGTTTTGAAATAAATTATCAATTTTAAATAAAAACACAAACATTTAGTTATACCAGCCACATCGTGTGTCCGATTGACATATGGTTGATTCATACACATAAAAAAGGTCTTATCATTTATATTTATAAATATTTAAGTCAATACATATATGTTTTCTTTATATTTTTTGACTAATATATTTTTTTAATTAAAATTTCATTTTTATAATGAAAATATTCACTTTAAGTCATATCGATCACACAGTGTATCAATTTGATGTAATGAAGATTTATACTCGTCACAATAGTCATATAGGAAATTTTCATAAAATATGTGTACAATTTGACATTATTTATTATTTTCCAAAAGGTGAAATATTTTTAACTAAAATTTTATTTTAAATTGAAATCTTGCACTTTGAACAATACAAATCACATTGCATGTCAGATTGATGTATGACTAATTGATAAATGATAAGAATGAATTATAGATTTCATATAAAGTATCCAATGAATGTAAATTTGTTTGATTTCTATTTAATTAAATATTAAGGTATTTAATTCAAATGTCACTTTTAAATAGAAAACAAGTACGTTGAGTCATATTGATAAAACCATGTAATTTTTTATTATGTGACTAATTCATTTACATCAAAAATGAATTATCAATTTTTTTAAATTATCGAAATAATACAAGTTTATTTTCTTAGTTTTGTGTATTTTACACATATTTTTAACTAAAATTATAATTTTAAACTAAAAAATGAACATTGAGTCATACTAGAAACCTCACATATCAGATTGACAAGTGAAAAATTTCTATATGTCACAAATGACATATGGAAAATTTTCGAAAATTATCTAGAAAATCTGAGTGGGTATTTTCTTTTTTGAATAGGTGAAGTTTATTGTGCACTAAAATGTTTATTTTAAATAAAAACACACACTTTTAGCCATACTGGGCATATCATGCATCATGTTTATGTGCAGTTTATTTCTACACAAAAAATGAATGATATATAATTTATCTAAATTAAATTGAAAATATGATTGTTTTTTATGATTTGAGATTATGATGTGTGTTTTGAAATAAAATGTTACTTTTGAACTACAAAATGCACTTTTAGTCATAATGGGAGAACCATGTATCAAATTTATGTGTAGTTATTTCTTACCCAATAAAAATGACTTATTTATCATTTTCCCAATGTATCAACAAAATCTGAGAATGTTTTCTTAGTTTTGAGTTTGTGAAGTGTTTTTTGTACTAAAATTATGATTTTAAATAAAACATGTACTTTTAGTACAATAATAGTAAAATGATATTCTACATCAAGGCTTTACCATCAATTCTTAAGCAAAATATATAGGCAATGTTAGAAATCATATTTTCAATGTTGGATTTTCTTAAAACATATGTGAAAACACATAATAAAATTACCAATAAAAGGGTTTTTCAATGATGGTTTTTTATAAAATGACGTTGTGAAAATATTTACACATCAATTTTAGTGAAAAAAACTATTTAGAAACTATGTGATTGAAATTTCAACATTATTTCCCCATATAACTGATGCTAAAAGATAAACAGGGAAAATTATTTTAGAATAATCAACACCTGTTTTAAATCTAAACTGACGATAAATAGCATTTACAATGTCATTTTTAATGGAAACTGATGTTGAAAATCAAGTTGTTTAAGAAATACAACATTGGTTTTTAGAAAAATATATGTTAGAAGTCTCTTTCAATGTTGGATATTTATGAACACTAATATTGAAGTAATTTTTTAGATCATCTTTAAAAGTCATTTATTAAGAATAACTAATGTCAATTCTATTCCAAATTAGTTTTTAAAATAATTGACATGTCATGTTTTTTATTTTTTTAAAAAAAATTACTAATATAATACATTCCCCAAATTTGAAATCCTATAAACAAAATATCGAAAAGTATTGTAACAAAATATATAGTATAGAAAATGAGACGAAATACCCCTATTCTAAAAATAATTGTTCTCTATGATGAATTTTGTTTTACCTTTATGAAAAATCATAAAATCATTCATTCATTGAGTCCAAGACATCCATTCCATCAGTACCAAACATATTGGTGCATGAATCCTCCTATAAATGTTATCCTCTATCACAATGTTAGCTAATGGGGACCTTACCTATAACACAAACACAAAATTACATCATGAACTATCTAAGTATCAATCCTCAATTACTTTAATTTACATATAATGAAATATGTAAACTACTTGTCAAATAATGTTCACATGTAAGGTGACGGAGTGATGACTCAATAAGGACCATATATAGACTTTGACTCTAAAAGGAGAATACTCAAGTGAATGAATGTTGTAGTGTCTATGGGATATACATAATAAAAACTATCTAAATCTAAAAAGATTGCACACATATATAAAGAAACCTAAATTTAAACCAACCCAAAATAAATTTACAATTGAAAATATATTTTAATTTCCCTTTTTCATTCAAAATACAATCAACCAAATCAATAAAAAAACTAATGAGTCTTTTAAATAAAAAATCATTTCATTAAAATTTCTAATTCAATGATATCAAACACCACTTATAAAAAAATAAAACATGATATTTTCAGAATTATATCCATTCCATTCTTATTTAGGAGCCTTCTCCTCCACCATATAATAAATATTATACATCAAACGAAAATAATTTGCATTTAGTACATTAAATAATTCAATGAATGTTACATAATTACCACAACCTTCTAATTGATAAACCACTTTGCATACTACAATGAGGAAGTGGTGATTCATGAACAATATCCACAATATTCCTTGAACGAATTGTGATAGATAATTTAACATTATCCAAGTTCATAAATAATATAAGAAAAATAACCAATTTTAAAATAAATATGGATCATTATATGATATAATTAGTTTGAGTTTCATACTAATTGTACACATTTTCATTCGTTAGGGATCTTATGGGGGAACTTTGTTCAATACAAAGTAAATTCTAACACAAAATAACTATATATTATAAAATAAATAATAATATGAATAAATAATAAATAAAGTTTTAGTTCATATGTAACTATGTTGATTTGTATGGTTGTTATAAAATATAGTTCTAATATAAAACAAATCAAATCATAAACTCACCTAAATAAAATTATTGGAGTTCATGAACATTTTATGCATTCCATGTGAAGGAAACAAAAATTTAGCAAATATTATTTGTAATCCCTCCTATCCAGATTAGAAAAAATAAAAAGAGAAACATTAAAAATGCATTTAATCGAGAATATTCCAATTAATATAAACAAATAAGAAGTGTTTTTCTAACACATTAATGAAAATAAAATGAATAAAAATTATAATTTTTTTTTATTTTTCATCATCAAAGATGTACAATAAATACCCAACAACACATAGAGGAACTTATTAAAGAACATATATGTATAATAAAACAAGGGACAAAATATTAAAGTTATCAATGAGTAAAAACTGTAAGAGTTGTATATTTATACAGAGGATGAACATTGAAAGTGTTGATCTTTTCTTTGATTTGAGGTGTATAATGACACAATGTTAATGAACGATTAACTTGAAAATAAAAACCAATATATATATATATATAAAATTAAATATATATTATCTAATATAAAATATATTTACCTATAATTTCATGCAGTTGGATTTATTAAGCTTCTATTTTGATAATTGATCATTATTAAATATTGTCCATTAAATTTATTTAAATTTATCCATTATCAAAAAAGTATATAAAGAATAATAATTAAGAATAAAAATCATATAAAAAATAATAAAACTTATCTCATTAAAAATTTGTGAAATTTTTTACAAACTATGATTAATACAGTAACTCTAGGAAAAGAACAACCCTAGGAAATCAAAAACAATTTACCAAAAGAAAAGTATAAAACAATTTGTATAAATACTCTATTATTTAACATTAATTAAAAAAAACATTCCTGATATATCTAAATCCTATAAAAACAAATATTATACAAACCATAAGAAAATATTATTGTATAATTACTCATTTTTTAAAATTTAACTACATGATACATACTTACCAGTTTATATGATTGTGTACTATTGATTTTTATTAAAATCCATAAACCATTATAGAAAAGGTAACAACCCTGTAAAAATAAATTTAATATACCAAATAAAATTATAAAATGATTATATAAATTTTATCTTTCTGTATATTTATTTCCAATAGGCATACAAGATAATTTAAATCACAACTATACTAAATAAATATTTTCAAAAAAACTATAAATATGGGTATATTCATCTTTCATATATCGCTCAATATGTAACATCCTAGGTAAATAAGGAACATGAAATTTTGATATTTTTTAATATTTGTGAATTAAATATTAATTCTATTTTAAAGGGGACTCTATGTTCGATGGCGTACCCGATACCCAAAAATGGGTTTCATTGAAATCTGACATTGCACACTAATAATATAATATTATTATTTTAAATGGTAGTTAACGCCTAGCCGTTGTATTGGCTGAATGAATATAACTAACTACAACATGATTATAAATGTTTGTTGAATATTTTTACATTTATCCAATAAAAGATAGAGGCATAAAATAAGTAAATAATTCAATATTAAGCATAAATACTCTAATATTCACCAAAAGGCCGATTTAGCGCCTTTTGATGGAGAACCCTTTTTAAATATAGTTTTAGTCATTTTTATATGTTCCATTTTACAAAATAAAATTCTTCTTTATATTCGGGACATCAAAATTTAATTTGGGTAAATTTTTCGTATTTTTCTTATAATGTTCATTTTTAATGAATAGTGAAAAATACAATATTTTAATTCAAAAGTGCCATTTAATCTAATTTATTTATCTGGTTAGACTATCTTTTTAATTAGTTCTAAATTTTAATTACAATATATTTTTACATTTTAATCCAATGTTGGACATTGTAGTTATTTTCACTTTGAAATTGGACATAAACAAGTGACAATCTTTTGATAGTTATTATCTCTTAAAAACACGTTTTGTTTTGACAACGGGAATTAATTTTAAATTAATTTCTGCCACTTCTATGTTCTGAATTTTAAAAAATTAATTCTCTATTTGGAATAAGTAGGTCAAAATTTTGTACATAGGAAATTTTTTTTAGACATTTTAATTTTTTACTTTAGTAAATATTTTATTTACCGTGATTAAAGGGTAAATATAATAAATAAGGGTAAAATATAATATTATAATAATAAAAAATTACCCTAAGATTTTTAATAATCTTATTGATACATATACTAACATGGGAATCCTTGGGACAAATTTGGGAACCCATGGAGCCACATGGGAGTAATAACGACACTTTATGTTAATTACTAAAAAGTACTGAAAAAATGACATAAACAAATATCTTTTAGTAAATCAGTATTTACATGGGGTTATATAAGTTATATGTTCGACTATAAATATTATTTGGAAAGGTAAAACGATTTCCTACATCATGTAATTTTTTTATAATTTTTGTACATAAAATAAAATAAATTATTTGTGACACAATAATGATGAAAAATTTACCTCATTAATAAATGATTTAAATAAATAAGATTATAATTATTAAAAAAAATATCCAAAACCTGTCGAATTATTATTTGATGATTTTATTTATACCGTGATACATATTAAATTCTACTTTAACAATTATTTGACCTTTTGAAACCAAAGATGTGGTTATAATAAAATAATTGTTTCAAACATTCCTAAAGAGCCCCTCCTCTCCCTTATAAAAATCCCTCATTTCCTACCCATTCCTCACACATCTCAAGCCTTTTAATCATCAATACTATACTCCATTAAAATACCATGATCCCTATATTCATCCTAGATGCCTTAACTTAGGTAGAAATCACTTAAAGAAGCCCTTTTGGTTCAAACCAAAGGGAGTTACCCGATTTAAAGGTAACATCATCTCTTAAGTTCAATTGTTTTATTTTAATTCTCCAACCCCTAAGCTAATTTTTTTCCATTATTTTATTAGAAAACCAGTATCCTAAATATTATAGGATATTTTTATGAGAATAATTCAAACTAAACTTACACGGACCTCCATCTAATGGGTAAAGAACATAATATTTATGTGGATGACAAACTAATGCCTCACGAAACGATGATTGTTCAGTTAACTCCTACCACCTATCATGAGGACCATTATGATGGAACTGTATTTATATATGATATATATTATGTCTATTTTTTCTTTATTCTACAGTATTTTTCATTTATATCATACCTTTATAGTTTCCATAATGGGTAAACATGATAATTTCATTTTAAGAAGTGCGGACTACCACCCCCTCAAAGTGATATGACTCGGTAATGCATTATGATGGCTGTATAAAGGTTGGAGTTAATTATATTATATATTATATTATACTTTAATTATAATATACTCATGTATCATTATGTTTTAATTTAATTTAAGTTTGAAATAAAAATGAAAGTAGCATTCATTCGTACGTACGGCTTACCATCTCCATAAATGGTGCATTTAATTTCTTATCGTCAAATGTTATGTACAGTTATAAATACATATATATACTAGATATATATTATTTATATGATATATAAATCATGAATATAATTCTCGAGATAATGGAGTTTTGACCACATGGACAAATTGTAATAATAAAAAGTTCATTTCTAACTCAAATTCCGAAATCGACAAAATTTCCAATATGAACAGAAATAATAAACTAACTATTATTGAAATGTAATAAGTGATATAAAAGTAATAAAAAACATTATAAGGTTATGAATCAAGTATAAATTAACATAAGTATATTATTCTGGAATAACATAGAACATACGTGTCAAGTTGGACACGAGGTAAGGGATTTTTTACCTCTCTTTTAATTTCGTGAGATTTCCATTGTTCACCACTTATTTATAGCATGGGGTGTATTATGTACATCCATTTGATATATATTAACATTATTATATTTATATTCATGGTATTTTGTAATTAATTTGGTGGTTATTATCTTTTGGTCATACTACTCGATTGATTACAATGTGTTAAGGGCTTTTAATCTCACTTTTTATTCCCACGAGATTCATGCTATATTTTCCACTATTTCCTTTTTTGTAGTGTATGTTCTACACATGATTGTATTAATTTTTATAATAATTTAATTTATGTGTATTTAAATATTCATTTTATGATCCTTATTTCATGGGTTTTATGTTTCATAAGTTACCAAATTAGTAGGGGAACCCTTTAACCGAATTTCTATTCCCCGGGTTAATATTCTAATTCTTAATTATGTCATGATATGATTATGTGTCGAATCATTATTTATTTATTTATGTTTTAATTTACACTGCCCTTTGTGTAGATATAGTTTTGATAAACATAATCACTCCATTGATAATTTCTCAATTCATTGATATGAATTTGATAAGAGTAATTTTAACTCAATTTCCATTCATTGAGTTAAACATCCAAGTAATTGGTTTTGTCATAAAAAGAACATTTGTGAATTTCTTCTGATTGATTTGCACTTAATATTTAACCATATTGAGTGTATTTATATTATTCACACATTATTATGTAATTTATTTATCCTTAATCTAAGGATAATGTTTTTATAAGGGATTTTATCTCAATTTACATTCCATCGAGACTTCGTTGTTGTTATGCACCAATTCACTCTTATATGCTATATATACATATTCTCATGATTCTATAAAGTTTTGACTCAATTTTATTCCCAAATTATTTGTATTCAAGAGTCTCTCATTTCGTTAAAATCCCTTTAACTAAAATATCATTTTAAATGTTTTAAATATTTATTCATCTAAATCTTTATCATTAATGTCCATGTTTTTAAAATGGTGTTAAGGATTTATTTATGTGGACATTAATGTATTAAAATGATAAATTCATTTAAAATAATCAATGTGGAATGAGACACTTTGATTCAAAAATTTCTTTAATAAATGTTTTAAATGGTTTTATAAAGCATTGTTTATTTCAATATCATGATTGAATATGTTGTGATTGGAATGTTAAATGTTATCTTTACTTTATGCTTGTGTTATGTATTATGAATAAGTTTTGGTTATTGGACATTGTTTACATATACGGTAGTTCCATGATAAACCTAGGGTGGGTGAGCCTGAGATAGCTCTACAATTCATTTGGTAACCACTTCTAGAAAAATACCCTATACCAACGGTTTGGAACCATTGGTATATGCCTCCAAACTGTTGGAATAGGCTATACCACTAGTTTAGAGAACTGTTTCCAAGTATGTCATGAGGATAGGTCTATACCTACTATTTTGAAAACCGTTTTTATAAGTAATATGAAAATCTATACCAACGGTTCCATAAAACGTTGGTATATGTAATTCAAAAAATAGTCACCCAATTGGTTTTGATCCCAGCACCTCAAATATGTGATTCAACGACCTAACCACTAACCTAAATTACTTTTGTGAACATAATTTCATAAATATATATATGTATTATCATAAATATTTTAAATGTTGGTTTATTTAATGTCTGCTGTAAGAAGATTCCATTAACAATACATGTAACTATACCAACGGTTTTGTGAACCATTGGTATAGGTTCATTGATTTTGGGACCTATACCAACGTTTTTGGACAAACCATTGGTATAGGGGGGGGGACCTACAATGGTTTGGCCAAAACCATTGGTATATATCCATTATAGGGACCCTATACCAATAGTTTGGACAAAATGTTGGTATAGGTCCCCCCTATACCAACGGTTTGTCCAAAACCATTGGTATATGTCCATATAAGTTACCTATACCAACAGTTTTGGCCAAACCATTGGTACAAGTCAAAATTAGTGAACTATATCAATTATTTGTCAAAACCATTGGTATAGATCATATTTCCAGTAGTTAACATGATAGAGGTAAATGTGAATGTTTCTCCTAAGAGATTTAGGGAATATACTATGATGGGTATTCCAAATGTGACTCCCTATGTAGCTGTGATAGCTATAATGTAAGTTTGATATGGATTCCACAAGTTACCTTTATGATTTATTATTTCGGTGTGTTATTCATAAATCTTATGATTTCATGAGGTATGTTATGATTGAAAATTATGGTTTCATTGTTTTTTATTTATTGATGGGATAATGTTTTCATTCATTATTTTATATCACTTACTGAGCATTTTTTACTCATCCCATTTTTTTGAACTATTTTCCATAGAACTTAAAGATGAATAAGGGTGAAGTATGGGATCAAGGAGAGGCCATTTTATCTAAAACATGGAATTAGTAATGGCCTTTTTTTCAAGAGTTTTTATTTTATGAAAAAATGGATACTAAGTTGACTTTTCTACATATAATATTCATGTTGTTAAGTAAATGGTATGACCTAATTCTCTAAAACACTAAAAATGAAAAGATCCACAATGTGAATTATTTATTTTATTCAAGATTATGTAATGTTTATGTCTGGGTCCTTACAATTGGTATCATAGGTCGGTTTAGATAACTTTAGAGGATATGATGTTCTTTAAGAATAAATGAAATTACTATAATGGTTAGGATTTTAGAAAGAGCCATATTTATTTCAGATAAAGTGAATGAGTTTAAGTTTACATGAATAAGTATATATTACTATCTATCATCCTTATAAAATATTATATGATGATTTTACTAATATACTCACACTTACCTTTTTGGTTTTAGTAAATGGCTTGATCTAGCTGGCACCAAAGTAACAGTGGATGTGAAGAAAGGTGTGATGGTTTTTCGATAGAGAAACTAAATGAAATGGGAGATGCAATGAGAACTATTGTGGTTATTCTCAACCAACTATATAGAGTCATAATTGACCACCTAAACCTTGGATATTTTTATAAGGAATCATATATGTGAGAAATGAATCCCAACAAATGTTCATATAATAATAAAAAGGTAAGTATATTAAAAACGTATGTGTCAAGGATGTGGAAAAAACACATAGGAAAATGTTTCAAAGGGATCGGAATATTCTATAGACATGTATGTGAAGGTCATAAAGAAAGTACCTACCATAAAAAAAGGAAGCATCCAATTGACTCTTGGAAAGTTATATATGTTATTTCTAAGGGATCAATTGAATGTTTTAAATATGTTGTGCATGGTCATAATGAAAAAAATTGTCCTACGAAGAAGTTTGAGGAATGGGATCACCAAAATCGTACAAATATATGTTTACTAATACCTATTTCCATTCCAGTTGAGGATGAAGAAACTGACAATTACCAATGGACTGTATGGATTATTTCTTAACAAATGTTTTTACATTATAGAATCTTAGAATATTATTCATGATTTTGTTTGTAGGAAAGATGTATTTCAGAATAAGTTGGTAAAATAATGGTTGATGGATCATGAAGAACATTCAATGAATAAGAAGTCAACATATAAGGGATTAAAGTGTTATGGTAGATTCTAGGATGGTGAAATGCTTAAAAGTATTAAGGTTCTTTTGATGACATGATTACATTGGAAGAGTTTTTATAGTATGTGTAACTCTAATGTTTGATATAAGAAAATGATATCCAAGGGATAATTATCTTTTATTCTGATAATTATTGGTGGAATTTTATTTTGGGAGAATCTATGTTTTTATTATGGACATATGGTGATTGTTTTTATATAAATGGATATCCTATTATAGAGAATATGTGATTTGGTTAATTACACTTCAGTATGTGACATTAAGAGTAGTCGATTTTATTTGGAGATAAATGTTATGATTTACTGTGGATTACTATGTGATAAAATCATTATGAGTGTTGGGTTTCAATATTATTTTGGATTATTTTGAAAAATTTTAAGGAAAGTTGTATATTGAATTGTCTTTCTTGAACATTGAGTACTTTTGGTTGAATTTTAGAGATTAAGGGTAGTACTTATTTTTATAAATGATTATCATTTTAGGGATTATCTGATCACTTAGTAACCAATTTTGGTTTTTGTTAATGTATAAGGATAGAGAAAAGGTACGATTCAATTTTTGTGGATCATGTTATTCTCTTGAAGTTGATTATAGTGCTTTCAATGTGAACAAGTTATCTTGAATACTTACCATTTGGATAAAATATGAGTTTGTGGTAGAATTTTATTAATGGATGACACTCTACATGATGAGTAAGTATATTTCCTTACGATATTAGTCCTGTTATTAATAAAATTATTAAACTCTATGAAAAGTATCTTGAAGAAAAAATGGTATAATCCCTCTTTTATCATCAAACTTTTACCCAACAACAAATTTATGGTATTGTGGTGGTTATCATTCCGTGATCAAGTTCTCTATCACTCTATTAATATATGAGAGTTAGTTTCTCTTCCATATCCATGTTTTCATGGAATCATAGTATCTATTATCTCGGGCAACTATTTTACTTATCTACCTTTATTTAAAATATATAGTTTTGTTGACTCTTTTTACGATGTGGGACTTTTAATAATGTTTCCGAGTGCAATTTTACAATTGAGAGGATGAAATTCCAAAAGCGAGGAAGGATGTAACATCCTAGGTAAATAAAAATCATTACATTTTGATATTTATTAATATTTGTTAATTAAATATTAATTATACTTTAAAGGGGATGCTATCTTCAATGGCGTACCCGATACGCAACAATGGGTTTCATTGAAATCTTATGTAGCTCAATAATAATATAATATTATCATTTTAAATTGTAGTTAATGCCTAGATGTTGTATTAGAGGAAATGAATAGAACAAGCTAAAATAATATTAGACATGTTTTTTTGAATATTTTTACATTTATCCAAAAAATGTTAGAGACTTAAAATAAGTTAAGAATTCGATTTTCAGCATAAATACTCTAATATTAACTAAAAGGTAGATTTACCACCTTTTGATGGTGAAACCTCTTTAAATATAGTTTTGTTCATTATTATTTTTTTTTTACAAAATAAAATTCTTCTTTAGATTCGGGACATAAAAAATTCCTTTGGGTAAATTGTTGGTAAATTTTTGATAAAGTTCTTTTTATAATGAATAGTGAAAATGCTCTTTTTTAATTCAAAAGTGCCTTTTAATCTAATTAATATATATGGTTCGAATATCATTTTAATTGGTTATAATGTGTAATTAGAATATATTTTTACCAGTTAATCCAATTTTGTAAATTTCATTTAATTTCACATTGAAATTGGATATAAACAAGTGTCAATGTTTTGAGAGTTATTATTTCTTAAAAACACTCTTTTTGTTATGATCGCAGGAATTAATTTTAAATTAATTTCTGCCAATTATATTTTTATTAATTTAGAGAAATGGATTCCATATTTTCAATTAGTAGGTACAAATTTTGTAAATAGATAACTATTATTTTTATACATTTTAAATATTTACTTCAGTAAATATTTTATTTTCCATGATTAAAGGGTAAATATAATACAAAAGGGTAAAATATAATATTATAATAATATTAAATTAACCTAATATATGTTCTAATCATGTTGATACATATTCAACAATGGTCATCCTTGGGATGAGTTTGGGAACCCATGGATCCACATGGGAGTAATAATGACACATTATATTAATTAATTTAAAGTAATGACAAAAATGACATAAACAAATAACTTTTAGTAAATAAATTTTTAAATGGGGTTATATAAGTTAACATTTTGACTATAAATATTATTTGGAAATATAAAAATATTACCTACATCATGGTATTGTTTTAAAATTTTTGGACAACTACCAAATTAAATTATTCATGACACAATAATGATGCAATATTTACCTCATTAATAAATGATTTAAATGAAAAAGATTATAAATATTAAAATAATATCCAAAACCTGTCCAATTCTTAATGGATTATTTTATTTCTACCATGAGTCATATTAAATTCAACTTTAATGATTAATTGACCTTTTGAAACTGAAGATGATGTTATAATAAAATATTTGTTTCAAACTTTCCTAAAGACCCTCTCCTCTCTTTTATAAAACCCCCCAATTCCTACCCAATTATCACACTTCCCAATCATTTGGAATGTGAAACCTCTTCTCCAATAATCTCCAAATATCCCTCTACTAATCCTATAAGCCTTACCTTAGGATGAAAGCACTTCAAAAAAATCCTTTAGGTTCAAACCAAAGGGAGTTACCCGATTTAAAGGTAACATCTTCTCTTATGTTCTTTTGTTTTATTTTACTTATCCAACCCCATAGACACTTTTTATTACTTTATATTATTAAAACAATAGTATCATAAATATACTAGGACATTTTTACGTGATGTATTCTAAATATCCATACAAAAACCTCTATCTAATGGGCAAAGAACGTAATGTTTCTGTGGATGGAAAACTAACGCCTCACGAAATGATGATTGTTCAGTTAACTCCTACTGCCTCTCATATTGTCGATTATGATAGAACTGTATTTATATATGATATTTTTTTTATGTTTTATTTATGATTTTGTATTTTTCATTTATATCATACCATTATAATTTCCATAACGGTTAAATGGGATAATTTCATTTTAGGAAGTGTGAACTACCACCCCCTCAAAGTGATATGACTCGTTAATGCCTTATGCGGGATAATAAAGGATAGAGTTAATGATATAATATATGATATTATAATTTATTTATAATATAAATATTTATCACTATGTTTTAATTCGTTAAATTATGAATTATAAATTAATGTAGCGTTCATGCGTACGTACGACTTACCATCTCCATGAACGATGCATTTCATTTCTTATCTCTAAATGTTACGTACATCTATAAATACATATATATACTGGATATATATGATGTATATTATTTCTAAATCGTGAATATAATTCTAGAGATAATGTATTTTTGACCACATGGACAAATTGTAATAATAACAAGTACATTTTTAACTCAAATTCTGAACATCGACAAAATGTCAAATATGAACTCAAATAATTAACTAACTATTATTGAATTGTAATAAGTGATATAAAAGTAATAATAAAAATTAAAAATCTATGAATCAAGTACAAATCAACTTATGTATATTATTCAGGAAGAAAAAGGAACATACGAGTCAATTTGGACACGAGGTAAGGGATTTCTTATCTCACTTTTAATTTCATGAGATTTCCATTGTTCACCACTTATTAATTTCATGTGGTGTATTGTATACTTAAATTTGATATATATTATCATGATTCTATTTATATTCATGGAATTATGTGATTCAATTTGTGGTTATTAACTTTTGGTCATATGACTCGATTGATTACAACTTGGTAAGGGGTTTTCATCTCACTTTTTATTCCCATGAGATTCATGCTATATTTGAAACTATTTACTTTTGTGTAGTGTATGTACTAACAATTATTGTATTCATTGTGTAATATAAATCAATTTATGTGTATTTAAATTTTCATTTTATGAACCATCTTCTATGGGTTGTTTGTTTCATAAGTTACCAAATCGGTAAGGGATCCTTTTAACAAAATTTCTATTCATTGGGTTAATCTTCTAATTATTAGTTATGTCATGACATGATTATGTGTGGAATCACTATTTAATTATTTATTTTGTAATTTCCACTCCTATTTGTGTGGATATACTTATTATACATATAATCACTCCATTGATAAATTCTCAATTCATCGATATGAACTTGATAAAATTAATTTTAACTCAATTTACATTCATTGAGTTAAACATCCATGTCAATGGTTTTGTTAGAAAATGAACATGTGTGAATGTCATATGATTTATTTAAACTGAATATTTAACGATATTGAGTGTATTTATATTATTCACACATTTTTGTGTATTTTATTTATCCTTAATCTAAGGATGCAGTTTTTATAAGGGATTTCACCTCAATTTACATTCCATCGAGACTTCATTGTTGTTATTCCCCAATTCACTCTTATATGGTGTATATACTGTCCTTTGTAATATTATATCATGAATCCATTTATTCTCATGATATTATAAAGTTTTTTTTCAATGTTATTCCTCAATTATTTTTATTCAAGAGTATCTCATTTTGTTAAAATATTTTTAACTAAAATATCATAATAAATGTTTTAAAAATTTATTCATTTAAATCATTATCATCAATGTACATGTTTTAAAAAAGGTTTAAAGGATTTATATATGTGAACATTAATGTTTTCAAATGATAAATTCATTTAAAATCTTCAAAGTGGTATGGGACACTTTGATTCAAAAATAACTTTATTAAATGTTTTAAGTGGTTTTATAAAGCATTGTTTATTTCAATATCACTATTTGATATATTGAGATTGGAATGTGAAATGTTATATTTCCATTATGCTTGTGTTATGCGTTATCAATATTCTATGGTTATTGGGAATTGTTTACGTATACAGCTGGTTCTGTGATAAACCTAGGGCGGGTGAGCCCGAGATAACTATCCAATGCATTGGGTAACATGACGGAGGTAAACGTGAATGTTTATCCTAAGAGATTTAAAGAATATATTGTGATGGGTTTTCCAAATTTGACTCCCTATTTAGTTGTGATAGCTACAATGTACATTTGATATGGATTACACAAGTTACTTTATGATTTATTATTTCTGTGTGTTATTAATAAATCTTATGATTTCATGAGTTATGTTATGATTGAATAGTTTGGTTTATTTTTTTTGTATTTATTGATGGGATAATGTTTTCATTCATTATTTTATATCCCTTATTGAGATTTTTATGCTCATCCCATGTTTTTGAAATGTTTTCCACATTACATAATGATGAATAAGTGTCAATGATGAGATCAAGGAAAGTCATGCTATCTAAAACATGGAACTAGACATGACATTTTTTTAAGAGTTTTTATTTTATGAAAAAATGGATAGTGAGTAGAATTTTCTACATGTAATATTCATGTTGTTATGTAAATGTTATGACCTAATTCTCTAAAACTCTAAACCTGAAAAATATCATCAATGTGAATTATCCTTTTAATTCAAGATTATTTAATGTTTAAGGTCGTGTCCTTACACAATATCCATGAAAATCTACACTTATAATAAATATTATAAGATTAAAAAACAGAATATTTTTATAAAAAAATAATTAATGTAACTAACCATATAAAATATAGTCATTGACCACATTGTGATTATCTCATACATGAATCATAAAACACAATAGCCTCATTCCACACTTTATTTTTTATAATGAAAATAAAGCAATAAAAAATTTAACTGAAAATAAAAACCTTTACATATATATTATATATATATCCAAATGTTATCAAATAAAAAATATATTTACCATTAAATCCATGTATTTTTCTGAATTTTTCTACATTATCAACAAGTGGTTATTGTTAAAATATTTCCATGACCGTATTTTTCATATATATCAACTAACAATACTTGTACAATAAATAATAATTTAAAATAAACTGATAAAAATAATAAAACCTTCTTTTCTAAAAATA
The DNA here is from genome assembly GCA_963277665.1 of Viscum album. NCBI lineage: Eukaryota > Viridiplantae > Streptophyta > Magnoliopsida > Santalales > Viscaceae > Viscum > Viscum album. Next base: position 373,445,172 of record OY728130.1, on the reverse strand, counting down.
TACAAACAAAAATTATGAACACCAACCAATAAATATCAAAGACAATATATTTTTCATTATTTTGGGAAGAATACACCTAAAATCCAATGACCACTACAATATAAAATTTTGACAATTAATAAAATTATAATAATTATTACTTCATAATAATCCTAGTGCTCTTACCCACCATGGAATGGAAAAAATAGTCATCCAATCTCCATATTTGATAATCTATCCTATATATATATATACAACTCTAGTAGGTTTTTCATATATTTCAAAACCATTGAAATGAATTCGAAATTTATAACTCTATAAACATCTGTGGTATCATTTTGAATAAGATGTGTGACTAGATACCTAATTATATAATTAATATAGTAAGTAACATTAGATATACATTATTTAAATAAAGAAAAACAGAAAAATTAATTTACTTAAATATAAAACAATTTTAACAATGGAACATTGAGCTGAAGAAAATTAACCATTTCCTTGATATCATTATATAATATTCTCAATGGATAGCCTCTTACACATATGTTAAATTTAATCCAAAAATCATAAATATTATCCAAGTAATAAGTAACATGATATAATCTTGTTAATCTATTATAAATATCATAAGTATCTGATGTTTTTGGTTATTGAACATTTTGTTTCATTTATACTAATTTGTTGGATTTTAGACACTACTATATAAATTTAATGTCATAAAACATAATAAATAATTTCAAATTAAATATAAATAATATTAAAAAAATGCATACATTGTATGTCAGATAAAAAACGTTATCCAGCCATAGTAAAAAAATGGCATATACTATCTCCACCTCTATTAACCACCTCGATTGTTAGTGGAAGTATACAAGTTTTACCAATAATATCATGTACTAATATACTTACATGACCCATTGGTATTGGATGATGATGTATATAATCCCCAAAATATGTCTGACCCTATACAATACAATATTCACCTAGGGAACTATAGAATAAAGACTCAAAATATATGGTTGTTTCTAAATGAGGAGGCAAAGGATCCAAGTAGACAGGCTGGGAAAGCTAGGAAGGCTGTGATTGTCACATCAAATTTTCAAACATATCGAGTATAGCTGATTGATTTTTTATCAATTGACTGTTTCATGTATCTCTTATCATATTCTAAGGAATATAATTATGGGTCACATTCTTTATTAAATTGATTACTAAAATATCTCTTATCACTAAGACCCACCTTATATCCTATTATGTGGCCAGAGTGTTATGGACTCTATAAAGAAATTTCTATGATTTCCATCCTACACATTGGTACAATAGTCCCTTGAATTTATTGATCATGAAGTTAATCCTAAAATGATTAATCACAATGGAATATTAGTTTTATTAATTTTTAAAGAAAATATTTATGGAAAATAAAAAATTAATTTATTATACTCTTTCTAGCTACTTCCTCAGATTTCATTGTGTGAAACCCTTAAATTTTATTCTTTGAACTCTTTTCTATATCCCATGGAAAGTGGGGGGAGATGTGGGAATAAACTAGCCCTATTATAAACCACTAAATTATTGATCTCTTAATACCTTATACTCTAATAAATTATACCCCCACATGATAATGTATGATGGTATATGTTTGGTAGTTGGATATCTTGATGATATCTCTTGGAGGTCCATTACATAAAAATAAATTAATAATTAATCAAGTAATGAACAATATAATAAAAAATATTAAAGAATTTTCATACCATAAATGACTAATCTTGTTGGATGTTGAAAATTTTCTTCGATGTATTTTCTTCAAAAACCCTATACTTGTGTCATGGGTTTTCATTCTTAAAATTACCAAAAAACAATTTTTTTCATTTTAGTTTTTAAATCACCCCATTGAACGACAACTAAAAATTTAAATTATCTCACAATTTTATTTATTCTCAAAAACAAAATTTCTTCTATAAATGAATAATTTAAATATTAGTCATTTACAAGATATAAATTTTAAAAAAATTACATAAAAATAGATAAATAGGTATATTTTACCATTATGGACTACCACAACTACTCTTTCCTCTTCTCATCGATTTACTTCCAACCAGGATATAAAATAATAACCCTTTAACAGCTCTTAATGGTGATATAAATGGTAAACTATGTTCCATCTGGGACAGTTGGGTTACTATTATCATCAAAATTAATTTTGATTACTTAGTATCCATGAGAATGTGATAGTTTTGGTAAATATATAATCTCACATTTACTAACTCTGTAAATTGATTTCTCTATATAAGAAGGATAATAAACCTTTGTAGGAGCCACATCAAAAACAGGTGCATCAGTAATCCTATAATTTTAATTAGTAAAATACATATTTTATTTCAGTGAATGATTTTATTTTTTTAATATCTAATAATATGAAAACTTTCATTTACCCTAATAAATGTTCTTCTTCCTCCGAGTCTATCATTGGAAAAAGGAAAAAGTAATGAAATTATATGTACCTATATATGATTAGAAAGTAAATATTTGAAAAGATTATTAAAAAATATGCTAGTGAAAAAATAGCATCACACATGTGTGAATCTTAGAAAAAAATGATTTCATGTTTGTTAGATAAAAAATATGTGAGTTAAAATTTTATATATAAACATTAAATATAAAATGATAGAATCATTTAAAAATTTAAATATCACAATCACAAAAATGGGTTATTATTTTCATATTTTATCAAAACATAGTGATTTTAATTTGGTTTTTGAATAAGAAAATGTCTATCCATAAATGATGAATAAAAAATTTAACAAAAAAGTCATATAAATAGTAAAATACATATAATTAAACATCCAATAATTAGTAAAAAATCATGTTTACACTTTTACAATTTAAATAAGAAATATAATAAAATATTCACATAAATAATTTTAATATTAATTAAGTGTTTCCACATACCCCTTCAACATTATAGTTTTTTATTTAATTGAATATGTCTTCATTATAGTCATTGTTATCAAATATAAATAGCATATTAGATGAAAAGGCTTTATATAAATCCATAATATCATTATCTACATAACCCAAACATAACCTTATTGCTTAAAAAATGATGGACCACTGACCATATAATGAATCAATGACATAAAATATTTTCTTCTCATGTGTCTCCAATAAAAATAGACCGTCTTTGAAACTAAATATTTTCAAATCAATAAGTTTCTACCCATAATAATCATGTTTCAGACCACTATTACTACCAATATAAAAACACATAATCATTGTGACTCAAAATTTAATATAATCAATTTCCAACATATCCTCCTAACCTCTAAAATATGTTATTCAAGAAAAAATTGGGATTTTATCTTTTTCACGTGAAAATTCTATTTCTTTGGAAATGACTATTACCCACTATTGTGAATGGTACTCTAATAATCCTAATTTTCTATGTAAAATGTGTAACCATTAATATCAAAACTGGACCATGTGATCACATTATATGATTCCCTATGCCAACAATTTCAATGTTTCTAATATATATAAATATTTTATGACTTTTTATTTAAACCATAAAGAAAATGTATTTTTAATCTCAATCATATACCAATTTTCGTTTCTTTTTGGATATTGTACCATTAATTTAGCAATATATAATGATATATATGGTTGAAGCTTATCTATGTTATTAAAAATGTATAAATGTTCCCCCGTCACTTCATAAAGTGGAATGATCTTTAAATTTTAGGATATAATCCCAGTACATTCACAATCAATAGTCATATATTGAGATATATGACGAACAATATGATCCACTACATACAAATAATCAGTACATTACTCAATAATCTCTTCATATATACATTTTGGAACAATATATCCCTCTAAGAAATGAGGATTTTTAATAAATCCCACATAAAGTTTCAAATATATTTCAAAATTATAGATCAAATATAAATAAAAAGCCCATATATTTTTATCTTATTCACCGGATGAACCACTAGATGAACCATTATATCAAACAAAAGGTGGGAAATTTATTTATAGTTGAAAAAGTATAATAGAATATTAATTCTCAAAAAAATATAAGAAATTTTTATGTGTGACTTTGATACAAATGGATTTGAAAAAATTACATAACATGTGGGAATTATTTTTGACAGGTGTCAACAATGTACCATGCAGTGTGATCAGTTGATATTGTTTCATCAATAAATGAAAATCATGAGATTTCATACATAATAACATACAATTCCTTATTTACACCAAATTACTACCATTTTATGAATATCCACTATGTAATTTAATACCGTACAAACTATGATAATAATTTAACTTCTCACAATTTATAAATTTATGACAAGCCGAATGTAAATATGTTCTATATACTATCATCATAGAGGTTAACTAGAATTTAATTCCAATTGATTTCAAGTACCATGTCACATGAATTCGAAATAATTTAATTCCTATTATCTCTAAATAAATTATAATCAAACTATCATATATATGTTTCCCAACATGCATAAAATGAATGTTATCTTTTAGCTCAGAAAACTAAATAATGTAGACCAAAAATTATATTCTATTTTTTCCTGATATATATTTTTACTAGAACTTCAATTTTTTCTCAATATGAATAAATATTGTCCACCATCTCATAATATTTACTAACTGAAAATGCTTATGGGGAAATATTATATTCATCTAAACCATTAAATTCTTCTTTTGATCTATGATAAGGATGAAAAATTCACCAAAAATATTTGATTCCCAACAAACAATAGCTTCCTTAAATTCCACAGTTGATTATAAGAAGTCTCTTCATTTGAAATTGGACATGATTTATATCCCTTAACACTCTATCGAGATAAGTTCTCATTTGAAGGAATGTTGTTAATAGTGAACATTATCATAGCACGCAAACAAAAATAATATTTCTTGTATACATCAAAAACAGGAACACCTGTCTCCCATAAAAGTTAAAAATAATAAAATAATATTGACATATATACATCAATATATTTTTAGGGACGTTTTGGTCAAAATTTTAAAAAACTCATCATTAAATATTTTTTTCTTCATACAAATACATGGGGAAATATTGAAAACTACCAAAAAATAGGTCATGAACTGTGTCAGCCACTTTGGATTTGATATGGATTTATTCTATCCTTTTATAGTCTCGTTATGAGATATGTAAATTCACTTCAAAATTCTATAAATCTTTTACCAATTCTATTCTAGTGTGGAAAAAAATCTGGCAACTGAATTTACCATCAGGTATGCACTGATCTATAAACCATGTTATCCTTTTTCACTAATGGAATTAGAAAATAGATTCTTTAAATGGGGAATTGTGGTAAGTTAAACAATTCTTGGGCAAGAGGATTGATTACGATACATGAGAATGAATCAGTGTTAAATTATTAGAATTATTGGAAGAAATTATTGGAAGGTAAGAAATTTTTTTAATGAGAGGATATAATGTTGTACCTAAGAATGAATCAGAGTTGAATTTTTCAACCATCTTATAGTGTGGCATACCCCATTTAATTTTTTTTGATAAAATACATTTTCCATCATATAAAACAATCATTAATTGGGGAAATGATGCATCTTTTTTTAACCCAGTATCACTAGTTCTAATATTTTTGGTTCCTCATAATAAGAATCTAGAAGCATGTTTCCTTCTTAATGTATCTCTTTTAAAAGTTGAATCAACTTAGAGAAACATTTATCACTCCACCAATTTCATTCTTTAATGTTTAATATCCTTAGAAAAACTAATAATATTGTATAATTATTACAACCTCATAATAATGGTTTCTCATAATCTCCAAATAATCATTCAAAATTTCATGTTTTTTAATGGTTTAACTCCCCCATCATGAATTAATTCTTAACTACAAACCCTTTCTCATTTTGAATATCTTCATCATGATTAGATGAAAAAATTTCTATTTGTTAACCATTATAGATCTAACAAGAATAATTATGGATACAAATATAGAAAATGATAAGGTCTATTATTTTTTATGGTATTTAATCTTTTGATATTCAAACACTTCATACATGGATAGAAAATCAAATCTATGTTGCGAAGCATTCAGTTAAGAAAATCCAATAAATCATATACAACATTTTCATATTCATTAGTGATTTTTCACAAATTTATCCAATTATGATTTATTTATTGTGTAACTTCAAAATATAGAAAATTGAATTATTATAAAAATTATACAGAATTAACCTTTCAAACAATTATAATAAAAAAATTAAACATAAAAAAATTCAAACATTTATACTATAAAACAACTAAATTCTCAACAATTATATAACCAATTAAAAAATATTATACAAACAGTTATAAAAAATAACTTATAGAAAATTATCAAGCAAATTATACAGAAAATTGTAAAAATATTAATATAAGTAGTTATATATAAATAAATTAAAATAATTATACAAATTGTTATGCAATATATCTTACGAACCATTATTATGATAGATATTATCATAAAAAACATTGAAACACACACACACATAGATATATAGATATATATATATATATATATATAAATTTATGGTTTTATGTCAAACCATGAGAATTGATATTTATAAACTAACATCTCACAGAATTGAAGTAAATTTCGTAAAATGAAAACTTCATGTCCATAAAATTTTAAACTAATCAAGTCCCCCTGTATATGAAATGTTCTAGGTTAGATTCATGGGCCATAAAATTTACATATTGATTTGGGGGGAGATCAAATGAAAAAATTTAATTATTATTCCTTTAAAATTAGTGATATTGTAAACATATGATCAGTTGAGAGTTGTAAAAACTATTATTTTATAGAATATTTTATGATTCAATGAACTACACATCCACATCCATCATCAATTTGTTTATTATAATTGGATCATCATTTGTTTCTCATCATGAAAATGGTATTTAATGTTTACTTTTCATTTCAAGATAACTCATACATTTCCAAATATCCACATTATTGTTTTTATAAAAATCTGTGAACTTAGTTATTCAAATAAATATAATGTGTAATCTATATTAAGATATTACTTGATATTTAACCAATTGAACACATTTTCTATTTTTTTTAATACTCATAACAAGTTTGGATATGAAAGATAAACAACCTTTGAATGAGCATTATATATGATTAATAAAACCTCTTTGCATCTCAGTTGAGATATCTTCTTCATTTTATCTCACAATTCAACAATACTGAAACTCATGTAATTTAAATGACATTAAATAATGTGTAATCACTCAATCATGATGATCTTTGAAATAATAATCATTCATATACTTCATCAATAAGATGAATTTATGGACTACTCATAAAAGAATAACTTCTCCACGACATCACTATATTAGATGGAACATTATATGAATAAAAAATCCTTGTTGTGTGAGAACTTTTGTTTCTCATGTAATATTACTTTGGATAGTCTTATATAAATTGATAATACATTATATCATTTACACACATAATTTTATACATGTACAAGTAAAATGATCATTGGTTGATTTTCTATTTAAATAGTTAAACATTAAAAACCTTAATTAGTTACAAATAGTTATAATAATAAATATTTAAATAAAAATTATATTAAAAAATAAAAAAACATGCAAATTTATGATATTGATAAAGAAAAATGCCTCCTGAATTCAAATAAACTTAATAGAAGTACATGTAAGAAGAGAAAATGTTGTAATATCGATGGAAAATGAATGAAGAAAATAATTACAAACCAAAAAAACATTAAAAGTTTATTTTTGGATCATCCTTAATAGCTCGAAAATTTTGGAATATAAAGTAAGGATCGGTGATCCAAGAGAAACAAGGTGAAGAGTAAATACAAATTGACTTCAAAATAGAATCAAAGGTCATTGATGGTCATAAAAGGTGTTAGTGTTGTAGTCAGTCGAAATTTGGTCGAGAGAGGATTATCATCAAAACCATCGATATAGATTCAGTCATGGGATGATTACGATGGAAACAAAAAAAATTACAATTTTATGGAAATTGACTTGGGGAATAAACTGAGTGTCTTTGAATACATCACTAGTCAAATTGTTTTTGAGGGATATGTTTTCGAGATAAGGAAATTATGTCCTCGAGTTGTCCGTATATTTTTTATAATAATTTTAATGTTTAATTTTCTAAAAATAGATGTTACATATTTTTTTCTCATTATTAACAAGAGTATTATGGAAAAACTAACATTAAAAATATATTTTTCAGGTCAATTTTCAGAAAAATTGACATGAAATTGTTTATTTAGTCTATATTTAATGGTGTTTTTTGTTAAAACATTTTACTAATGATTTTTCACATTGGTTTTAACAAAACAACTATAAAAATTAATCCCCAAGTATTTTCAAAATTTATTTTAATAAAAAAAGGAATTCATAATCCAACACTTATATGTTTAACATCAGTTTATATAAACCCAACATAAAAATTGAAATGTTAAAAAATAAATTTATACAAGTGGTACCATCCATTATGTATGTCAGATTGATGTTCAAATGGTTCCAATATATAAATAATTCTTCCTATATAATTACCCAAAATTACAAAGAAAATCCAAGATACATTTCTTATTTTTATAGTTAGTGAAATTCATTTTTTAACTAGAATATTTATTTTAAACTAAAAACACACACATTGGGTCGTATAGGGAACAACATGTGTTGGATTAATGTGAGGTTGTTTCCCACACATAAAAAATTATTTATGGATATTTTTTCTAATGTATTAGGATTCCCTCATCACGTTTTCTTGGTTTTCAGTATGTGGACCATGTTTTGAATAAAAATATTAATTATAAATCCAAACATGAAATTTCAATCATAAGAGGAACATAATGTATCATATTGACATGTTATTGATTCTTACACAACATAAATGACATATAGATCATTTTTTAAAGTATCAATATAATCTAATCCTATTAGGATAGTTTAGAAATTGTGATGCTTGTGTTAAATTAATAGTTAATTTTAAACTGAAGACATAAACATTGAGTTATATCAACAAAATCACGAGTTTGATTAATTTATGTTAAATTACCACATGTCATATATGAGTTTTGTATAATTTTATTCAAATATTAAGACAGTATGAGTTTATTTTCTCTAATTTTGTCGAGTGGCACAGGTTTTTACATAAAAGATTGTTTTTAAATTAAGAATGTGAAATTTGAGTCATAGAAGGCAGAAATTGTGGTTGATTCGTAAATATAAAAAATCATGTATGAATTTGTTTTTACAAATTATCATAAGAATACGAGTCTTTTTAATATTTTATTAGTTATTTTATCATCTTTTGAAACAAAAATTTCACTTGTAAACTTGAAACACACACTTAGAGTCATGTAGGGAACACTATGTGTTTGATTGACATGAAATTAATCTTTATTGATTCATTGTTCAATAATTAACTTTTTTCTAATTATATTTTTCTTCATAGAGAACAGAATGGTTTGATAAGAATTATTTCTAAATGAAGTCACTACTTTGTGATATCTTTTATAATTAAGTATTCAGTATATAAAAATGAAAATAAAAGTAACTAAAAAATAAATAGAAAAAATATAAAAAATTAACAAAATAAGTAGTAGGAAATGGCCTCATTTTTATTTTTTTATACATTCTGAAACCATGTATTATTTCTACTCAACTCTAAATTAATCAATTTTCTATTTTAAATACATCTAATATCGATAGTCTTGGCAGTAGTGAAAAAATAAAATTCAATAAAGGATTAATGAATATTTTAAATGTAAACTGTAATTAAAATTGAAAATACATATTTTGGGTTGATATTTTATTAATGTAATTTGATATCATTTATAAATTAATGAACTTAATAACCACATTCTATTTCATTAGAATGTTTTGGACATTACAGAAACTTTTGAAAAAATAAATAATTGTTTGTAATATATATTTTGATAGCGAAATCATATTATATTTACACTAATACTAATCAATCTGTTGAATTTTTTAATATTTTCATTCTCAAGAACTAACCTCGTACAATGATTACAATGATATTTATACACTTTATTTTTATAAAAAAATAATTAAACATAATATGAAATTAATAACTCAAAATTTATTTGTAAAATGATGATTATTATGTATTATAAATTGATAAAATTCATTATGTATGGTCATTTTTTTGGAACTCCATGCATTAAATCAAAAAAATATTTATAGTAACTATATTGATTGCAATTAGAAACCAATTCTCCATACTAAAACAAAAAAGAATAAGTAATTAAATAAAAGAAATATATTTTATATGATTATATTATAGTTTTAAAGCCATAAATCATGGTTGTTAAGAATAGTCTTCAATCTATATGTTTATTTTCAAACAATCCAAATAGTTTCTCCACTATTATTAAACATTCATTTTATTCTAATGATATTTTTTGGGCATTAGTGATGTGAGGGATAATGAATCCAGTTTTTTCACAAGGTTTTTCCATCAATTATTTCAAGAATTTTGAAAAACATTATGAATAGTACTTCATGATTATTATCATTGCAATTTAGTCGGTGGAAAAACAGATTATGAAAAGGAACCTCATTTATACCTTCTCAACTGAGACTCATAGTTATCCATGATTTAGTATTTGATCCACATTCTCAAGACCATGAGAGTATATAGTGGCCTCTTTGTACATTTTTTTTAAATAAATGATAGTTGAATTACCACATTATAACATTGTATCTGTATAAAAATAAAATAATAGTAAATTTGGTGGTTGAATTTGTGGGGAAAAGGAACTCTCTGAAGGTAATTTTAATTTTTTTAAAACATTATGATTATTTTAATGGGATATTATATTCTCCATTCTTTTTATCATATATAATAGTGTTCTTCAATCGAGTCCTCTTTCATTAATTCGTAATGGTTTTATCTAAAAAAATAAATTGGAAATGATATACCACATTTTGTACAAGTATTTTCACAAGATCAGATGACCATGAAATGAAACATCCAATAACATGTTCAATAGTGTGAAAATCCAGATAATCAATGTGAATCAGTATCTTGATGCTTGACTCATGAGATATTTCAATACCTAATCTCACATGATCTTATAAATATTTTTATTGTATTGAATTTCTATTTATACATTTTACATTATACCCATGACAATAAGGGGATGGGTGGGTGATGATATATATAAATCATAATCAATTTTTCCCCATAGAACATGATTATATTAAAGGTATTAATATATATTTTTAATATATATTTTACATAAATAATTATAGAAAATCAATTACCATTGGTAATCGAAAACATTGAGGGGAATGGCTACCCAAAAAAACAGGGGTAGGGGTTATATCTTTATGTAATGGTTTTAGTTGAGTTATTTATTCAATTTGAATTTTTCCTGCAACATTATATAAAAAATTGGGATCCTAATTTAGATTTAATCTAAATGATATATTTTTAATATCCTCCATTTTATTATATTTATCCACATGTGTATTTCTTTTCTCATAATATGTTCTAGGTCACACAATAAAATCTATACCTCTAATACAAATATTTTCTTTTGGATACTTCAAGGCCACTTAATTTATTCTTTCATTAGGTATAATTGATTAAGACAATTTTTTATAAATTAGATTGAAAATATTAAGAAACATGTATTCATTGTTATAATACAGATTTAGATTCTAATAAATTTTTATAATGTAACACATGCATATGAATCCCATACAATTTGGGTTTTTTCATCTACTAGTATCCATATTTATTTACATGAGTATAATTATATAGCACAAGATATAGGAAATAAGTAACATTGTATTTTGATTCATAAATATTCATAAAAAAGGAACATAATTATATTTTTATTTCATGGAACATAAAAGTATGACTGTAGATTTAAAATAAAAAAATCCAAGTGAAGAGGACACCATCCATTCTTTATGGCTCTTTTAATTTGGGTTTGATGCACATTACATAGTTGAAAAACTTAGTTTTTATTTCATAACATTATTTTTCTTAATCATTGTAATTAATTCATGTATTTCAAAGTATGGTATTACCAATCGTAATTTACATTAAATGATTCCTCCTCATGATGACTACTAAACACATTATATGATTCTTGGTTTATCATGTGTTCATATATCTGTGGTGAGTGTAGGTTTACATTCTATTCAAAATCCATGAGATGATTCTTCATAAAAATTTTATGAAAGTATCTATGATCCTTTCCATTGAATATTAATATAAATTTCATTTATCACAAATCTAGTATATATTAACTCTACATGGACTAAAGATGATTAAATCAACATTTAATTTTTTTTCATTTAGTAAATGAGAGAAATTATATCATAAAGCTACCCTGATATGTTTCCAAAATATTACCTTCATCATATGAACAAAATTGTTGCATTTATTGGGATCAATCAACACATGCATTCTAGTTGTGCACCTAGTATAAATAATGAAAAGAGAATTCTTGATGTTAATATGATGGTCATGTGAATTTCTTCTAACCTCAACATTTATTCAATTTATACTTTCCATAATAAATTTTTTGTACTATCGTACTTTGACATTCATATTTTTTTTCCAAACATAGGTTGTTGACATTCCACCCTGCCCTTAGATGAAAATTTTTCAAAATTATGTTCCTAGGAATTGGAGGCATAGTCATGTATAGAAATATATTGTTCCTCTTGATTGGGATCTTAAAAATATATAGAACCCAATTGTTCCTCAATATCGAGAGCATCGTTATATACAGAATCCATTAACTGTAGAAGTGGTTGAAAATTTAATTTTGATTTCATAAAAATAGTAGAATAAAAATAATACTATGAGGTAATGAAATGTATATTAAAAAACATTAACATGATTATTGATCTCTTTTTTCTATAAAGTGTTAATTGATTTGACCACTATATCTTGTATTTTAATCCTGTTATTGTGGTCTCTTACAACACACATGACAACACCAACATTTGTTTTTCCATAAAATGATTTTTACCTACCAATGATTGGTTTATCCATGGGTGAATTGATATCTAAATATAACATCATTTTGGTCATTAATATAAAATTACCCCATTTAATTGTGCAAGATTCAGGACAAAAAATACAGATACTACCTATAATTCCATTATGAACGGTTCTTATTTGTACCCTTCTTTACTGAATTTCACTATCTTGAATTCTAATTCCAAAATTTTAACTACACTTCTATTATCAACCAACATGCAATAAAAAATTGGCACATGGAATGTTCTAAAATCTAAATCCTATATTATTTCAATGATTCCAAAGTATTACATATTAACATAAATTATATTTCAATCCTTGGTAACAAATAAGTGAACTAATTTTTCCATAAGTGTAACTTCACTATTTATCATGGTACTCTGTTCATAAGGATTCTTTATATAGAATAAAAACCCATTAATTACCTAACCATAATAAGATAATATGTGATGTCCCTTACTAGGATTCCACTTAACAAGTTCCTCAAGCCTAGTGGACAATATGGACTCAAGCACATCTCCATAAATTCTAGAGGCTACCGACTAGTAGTGAGGACATAGGGTGTTTCTGTGAGGATACTATGACCTCATTACCAAAGTTTAGCAAAACATATTTTTATAAACATATGTAAATAGAACAAAAAATAATTAAATAGATGGAACACCTAAGAACTAGAGACAATCATAACAATAACTGAAAAATACTATTATAACATTCAACAACTGATGATTTTTTATGACAATAGAAAATGGGAAAACATAGATACAAGATAGTAGAAAAAACATGTTCCAAAAAAGTATAAAGAAATCAAAAGACTACCCTAAACATCCCAAGATTCAGCTCAGTCATATACTATCAAGATCTATACTAACAGAAATCAGTCATGTATTTGAAGTCATATTCTTCCCTTTATCAATACCAATAACCTTGTAATCTACTCTGGGTATCAAATGAAACCTGAATAAGGTGTGAGATAAATCCAAGTGGGCCATGACCAATGGTGTCTAAAACCTATGTCCCGTGTAATAGAAATGTAACCATGTGGAGGAATGTGTATATAAGGTAAAGTAGTATAATGTTACTAAATACCCAATTACCTGCTTCATCCCTCAGTTGGTTTTGGAACCAATAACCAATTTATTATTTTATTATTACTAGTTTATAAACATGTCACATGTTAGAAATTTTAAAGGTTCCAAGTAGTATTAAGGAAACCTGTAATGATATCTAATAGTTAAGTCCCAAGGTAATAACCAAGGAGGTGTATAAATCAAGGGTTTCCAAATAAGTAATAACTATATCCTGGACTGGGTAAGAGTTTAATCCAAAGAGCATAGTTAAAGTCATTCCAGAATAAGATGCCTACCAAATCCAAGGAATCATCCAAGGTAAAAGATGGCTAAGCAGAGAAAGTGCCCTATGGGCAGTAACTATGGAACCTAAATTTCAATGTTTTATCCAAGGAGTGTAGCCAAGGCATACTGTGATAAGATAAAGTGATTATATGATGTCATAATATACATCCAATAATAGACAAGGAGCATGATCTAGGTGGGTATCAACCTATTCAAGATGTATCCTATAATCAAAATGGGGTTCTCAAGTGATCATTGAATTATAAAATTAAAATCAATGGTGAACTCGAGTCAGACCATTTGTATATAAATATGAAGTCATGTAATATTTCATTCATTTCAAGGCTTTCCTTTCATCAGTTTGATAATTTCATGTAGCATTCAACCTTTTAATCAAGTCATTTCATTCATGCCATTCCTTTCATTAGTCTGATAAGGATTACTAGCATGAAACCATTAATTTAATCCATTTAAGGCATATTCAATATTAAAGGTTCATTTAACTACCTTAAATTAATGTGGTATGTAGTTCTATGTACTTACATTATACTAATCATATGAAACTAATCTGGTCAATTCATATACATAGTATACTTTCATATTCCCATTCCACGTTTATTTATCAACGAAATCACTTAACTTAGGTGGGTCATGTGGTGACCATACATAGTACTTTAAATTATGATATTATAATTACAACACTCCATTTAGTATAGAAACTCTTACTCTTAGGAAGGTCAATCCAAGGAACACCTGAATGGTTTCTCAAATGTATCAATACACTAAAACAAAAATTATGACATAACATCCTACATGGGATGAATAGAGTTGTGAGAATAAACACTAATAACTAGTCAATTATTTTGAAATATCATATCCATTAAATTATAATGACTATAAACATGGGAAATAATTTCCATAAACGAAACCAGATGAAATCGGTTGGCCCCACACGACAATTCCAAAATCAATATACTTTAGGGACGAGTTATAGACCACCCAACTTAGGGATATATGACAATTCTCCTATAGTAATGTCACTTGATTTTTATCAGATCAGATTAGATATATGAAAAATAGAAAAATGCGCATACATACATATCTTGGTTGAGTGCAAGAGAGAAGGAGAACAGATCAAGGGGACTTGATTACTTACAATTGCACATCCAACGTGACTAAGGAAAGCTCAGACAAATCCCGGATGAAAGATATATCTTGATCCCTATCTTTTGCCTTCAAAAGGATTAAAAAATTAGAGAAATGGATTATATTACCACTGAAATATAGATTAGAGAGGAAGTGTGGATCTAATTAGATCATTAAGGGAAAATTTAACATTTTCAAAGAAAATGGAATGTGCACAGTTTTTCAAAATTGTTTGACAAACCATGCACAAACCAAGAATGATTACCTAGATAAAAGGGGCACTTTCATGGTTAGGCTGCATGACTATGGGCCAATGATGTGACATGGCTCTATCATAAAAATCATAATCTTCATGGTTTACACTAATCTATGCTCTAGGCTTATTTTTCAAAAAAAAAGATGGGTTCTAGGCATTGAAGATTTCATGGACACCCCTGAGACCTTTAGTACCCTATTAGATATCCATATTAGGTCCAAAGTAAATATTTCGACAAAAAATAAATGTATCCATACCTGATTGAAAATCAGGGTTCCTATAATATTTTCCCCTTAAAATAACTATTCTTGGAGTTCACATTACATGGTTGGAGAAACATTGTATGAGAAAAACACTAGCCATTGGGCATGTACGTTAGCTTCCATCTCCCAAGTCTGATCCTATACTCAGACATGCTTCCATAACACCTGTATTATAGGGATATATCGGCCTCATGGAGCCTTTGTACTCTGGTCGATGATGAGTAATAGATACTCCTCAATGGTAGCATAATCATCTTACTAAAATTCCATGGGATCAAAAGTATGAGACATGTTAGGATGATATTTCTGATGCTGTGAAACATGAAAGATATCATGCATGGCATTGAATCTCTGAAGTAAAATCAATTTATAGGCTATTGGGCAAACTCTCTCTATAATCCCTAAAGGTCCTAAAAAATTAGGTGATATCTTTCCCTACTTTCGTAACCTTCTTATGACATAGCCTTGGTGATACCTGAAGGAAAACACAATCCCCGAACTCTAACTCAAGAGGATATCTATGACAATTGACAAAAGATTTCTATCATGAATGAATAGTAGTCATATGCTTTCTGATCATCTCAACATGCACTGAAGCCTCCTAAAAAAGATGAGGACAGAGTAGGGAAGTCTCACCTCCCTCTAGCTAGTACCAGGCTGAATGGAATGACCTACCATATAAGGACTCAAAAGGATCCATCAGAATTGTTTCCTGAATGCAGTTATTACTGCCGAACTCGATGAGATGTATATGCTTCTCCCAAGAACCACCAAAATCAAGGAAACATGATTATAGAATATCCTATAGAACCTCTATTGTGTGTTTTGATTTTCCATCGGTCTGAGGGAGAAAGGATGTTCTTCAAATCACCTGTGTTCCCATATCCTTATACAATACCTTAAAGAACTATGTCATGAAATGAGCATCCCTATCTGAAATGATAGAATGTGTAATCTCATGTAGTCACATGATCTCACATACAAAAAATATTCCTAGAGCCTCAACTAAGAAAGTCTAATGATTAAGAATTAAGTAGGTTGATTTCATTATTCGTTCAATGACTACCCAATGTGCATCGCTACCCCTCGGTGACCGAGGTAAGCTGACCACAAAATCCAAAGAAACATCTTCCAATTTCCATTTTTGGACTGGAATTAGTTGTAGCATGCCTGATGGTCCTTGGTGCTTCACCTTTACCTACTAACAGGTAGAACACTTTGTGATGAAACCTACTATCTAATGTTTCATACAAGGCCACCAATACTGGCATTGCATATCTCGATATAATTTGGATATACCTTGATTAACAACACACTATGAAGTGTGGGAATCTTTCATAAAATCCTCTATTATATCTGAAGGAACCTAGATACATCCACGTAGACTCAAGATGACATCTTTGTCCACATAACCATCCTAGGTCATGTTATCTCCTAGTATACCCTAATGGAGAACCAAGACTTCATGATCTATAAGTTGTATACTCTTCAGCTTCTAAAGGAGAAAAGATGTAACTGTCAAGGATGAGAAATAATACTCCTCATGACTATCATGGAACTCTAGATGCAACTCAGAAAAGAGTTCCATTAACTTCTATTCATCATTGGATTCACTTACAACCTATACTTGTGTTTTCAGAATCAGGGCATCTACAACCACATTGCCCTTACTAGGCATATATTAAAACTCAAATCAAAATATTGTAAATATTAGACCCATCTCCACTGTCTGAGGTCTAAGTCATGCTATGAAAATATATAATTGAGGATCTTGTGGTATGTGTACACCAAAATTCTCTCACCCATCAGCTAATGTCTCTAGCAACGTAAGGTATGGACAACCACTACTAGCTCAATGTCATGTGTAGGGTAGTTTATCTCACGAGGCCTTATCTACCAAGATATGTTTGTTTATACATTGTCCTCATGCATTAGTAAAGCTCCTTAGATGAGGCCTATTTCATTATATAATATGGTATATCCTATTCCTATCTCTAGACGAGTTTGAATAGATAATTATACAAGCCTCCCTTTCAGCTCCTGAAAGGCTTTCTCACATTCTTCTTGCCATATGAACTTGAAACCCTTCTTCTTTAAACTAGTAATAGGTGAATTAGGGAAAGAAAATTCTTGTATGAAATTCTTTTAATATCTATCCATCCCTAGGAAACTTAATATATCAAACACATTCTTGGGAATCTCCCATGAAACTACATCTCTAACCTTTTCTTGTTCAGTAGATACTTTGGATTTGTATTTTATATGACCTAAGAAGTGATATTATTTTATCTAGAAGCTGATCATTGAAATCTTGACATAAATATAGTGCTCTATTTGTGTACTCAGAATAATATCAAGATGTTAAGAATAATCATTATGAGTGTGGTAATACACAATGATGTATTCCACAAATACCATGTAAAAAGAGTCCAAATAGGGGTGGAAAATCCTTTTCATCAGATCCATGAAAATAGAGGGTTAATTTGTAAGACTGTATGAAAAAATAGGGTACTTACGCAGACCATACCTACTACAGAATGATGTACATGTTACGTCTGATGGCCTGACATGCACATGATGATAACCCAATCTCAGATCAATCTTGAATAATACCTATGCTTCTCAGAGCTCATTGAAGAGACCGTATATTCGAGGTAGTGGATATCAGTTATTTACCATAAGATGGTTCAACCTTTTTTTAATCCATGCATAGACATAAGGTTCTATCTGCCTTCTGGGAAACAATCATGGGTGAACCCTAAGAGAATGTAATGGTATGTATAAATCCTTTGTTCTGTAAATCCACTAACTTTATCTTGATTTAATAATGCTATGTATGTTCCATATTCTATGGAGGAATGGACACTATATCCACTCATATAATAATATCAATTGTAAACTCTACCTCTTTCTTAAGAGGTAATACATAATTATTACTCGGAAATACATCCTCGAAATGATCCACTATTGGAAGAAAATCACCTAGCTATAATTCTTAGTACTCCATAAAGATATTTTGAATCTAGAAGTTCACTCTACCTAGACAATGATGCACTAGTACCACTCTACCAACATGGACATATCACTCACCCTTATGTAGATAACTGCTACTTTCCGGTGATGCAAATGATACCAATAGAGATAGCAGTCTACAAAAACATGATGACGAACCATGTAGTCCATCCACAGTATGACATTGAAGCTCGTCATCATTAGAATAAAGATGTTCCATAAGAATGGGTAACTTCCTCACTAAAGGGGACAATCCTTATACTTTCTTATTCTCTCTTTTCATACCACTAACAACATATCTAGAGTCATTACATGATAGTGATATTTTATCTCTAGTCTGAGAATCTCCACGATAGATATACGCATACAAGAGTTCAAAGAACCTATATCAAATAATATATAAACTATAGTTAATTCCCCAAGAACAGTACCTCATACTGTAGATGGTCCCACCACATGATCCTCATGTATTAGTTTTAATGGCCTAATCCACAACCCTATTCAACAGATAGAGTACCATGATTATAACTGCTATGCAGGTGCTACTGGTGATTAGGGGTCTGGCTACCGCAACCACGACCTCCTCTTTGACTAGACCTACTGGTGAATTTCAAACTCTCCAACTGAAGTGGAGTAAAATAAATCAATCATAATGATGGAGTTGGTGTATATCCTTTTCCACTCGATGGTGGTGGAATGGTCCTACAGAAATGCTGGAGATTCCCCATAAAACCCCTAGCCCAACACTCCATTGGGTCTCTATCAAATGGAGGATTCTTTTTCCCCCATCATCCACACTTGTGAAACTCTATAGATCTATCGAATCGGGCACTCTGGTTGTCACTCCCCTAAAGAGAAACCTGGATAGAACACTTTCATCAACCAAAAGAACAATTTTCCTGGCATGGAACTACTCCTTTATGCCCAGTAATATTTTCTCCCTTTAGGTTATACTCAGTTATAAGTGTCTGATTGAATATTTCATAAAAATTAGATAAGAAAAATACGTTCACCTGCATATGGATGGCATACTAGAGATCATCCTGAAATCATCTATAACCCGAAAGCACATTATCAGCTATAAGTGGTGAAAAGTGTTGTAAATAAATGAAAGTGTTAAATATTACATAGCTTACATAGAATCCTACTCTAGATTCGTGAACTCTATAGCTCTACTAGATCTCATCTTTTAAAGAAATAAATGAGCATATAAGGAAGTCTCGAAATCAGCCCATAACATACCCTGATGATGACCATCCCGGGTAATCACATCCCACCAATGATTGGACGAATCTTGAAGCATGTATGATTCAATCCTGAATCTCTACTCTAGATGTGTTTCTAGATACTCAATGATAGATAGGGTGTCTTCAAGCTATGACTCTTTAGCATGTGGACCACCCTCCCCTAAAATTTTAGGAGAATGCAGCTACTTGAAGTCATGAGGTAGATCATCCATCATAGGTGCTAGTCACAGAGCACTATGCTTGGAATATACCATACTTATTAATCTTTCACAAATTTTGGAATTAGTTCCCAAATCAGGTAGAGCAGGTGCTGCCTCAAGTTGAACTCAAAGAGGTAAGACTAGTGGCTCAGGGCCCACCACATCTAGAGTAGGGTTGCCACAACTCTCAAGGCATATGACACAAGGGCTTCATGGAAGAATTGATCGAACATTTTCAATAACAAGACTTTTAACAAGGTTAATATGAATGAAAGAATCAATTGATAAAGCTAAACATAATAATACCCACTACCCAAGGCATACTACCCCAAATACCCACTTAGAAGTTCAGGTATCAGTAAGTGATCAAGTATATGTTTCATTTCATTATACATATAATTACCATGTTCACTCCCTTAACATTCATAAACATGAAAAGGTGGGATAAGTAGGTTTAACAATTTCATTTTAGATTTCATGATTCAATTTATAATGGATAGTCATTTTTGGTGAATCAGTTCCCCTACACTAATAACAAGAAATGACCCCCATTTATTTATAATAGAATGGATCAACCTGATAAATTACACATCCTGACCCATGAGGTCCCATAAACCTCATGAATTGAGATAGGTAATCACTCAATCACAGCCAAGATTAATACAAGCATAAGCTAACTATAATAGCATCACTAAACAACCACATGTATATCAATCAATGAAAAGCGGTGAAATAAACCTATATGGCCTGGTAATAGGAATGACATGTCAATTCTTGGTGACTACAATTATGCATGTAACAATTCTCCCTGACCTCATATAATCAGGGAAATGATGAATTATAGTCCCCAAATAGTGTAATAATCATCAACTATACACAACATGTGTGTCACCCAATGCTGAATTAATATCAACTATAATAGGAAAAAAAGAACACCAATTATAATTTATGAAACATGGTTTTTACCCAGAACATGCATTCGAGATGACCAAGAACGGCTTATGATGAAGTGCCAAGCATTCATAATCTTTAATCCATTATCTCCAAATAGTAAATTAAGAATAAAAACCCCTCTGATACCACTTTGTAATGTCCCTGGCCTAGAAACCACATAACAAGTTCACCAAGTTCATTAGGCCACATTACCTCAAGAATATCTCCTTAAACACCAATGGTTGTCGACTAGTAACGAGGGCCCATAGTGTGTTTGTGGGAAGACTATTCCCTCGAGAAAAAAGTGTAGCATAGTGGATGGAAGTAAACATATGTAAATATCAAAAGCAATATATTTAAATAGAATGAAAAATAGTAAAATAGAAAAAAAATATATATCAATAAATGAAACAATTGGAAGAACATTCCACAACTGATGATACATCATGTCATAAGAAAACTAGAAAACAAGGATAGAATATTGCAGAAATAACATCTTCCAAAAAATTATAATGAAATCAAAATACTATCCAAATCATCCCAAAATATGGTTCAGTCATCGGATATCAAGCTTAATACTAAATAGTTTGCAGTCAAGTGTTTGAAGCCTTATGATTCCCTTTATCAATACCTGCAACCATGTAATCTACTTTGGGAACCAAACGTTGCCCGGAGAGTGTGAGAGATAAATCTCAGTGGTCCAACACCAATGGTGTCCATAACCTATGGCCTGTGTAATAGATATGAAACTATCTGTAGGCATTCATATATACTGTAATGTGGTATAATGTAACTAAATACCGAAGTACTTGCTTCATCCATCGATTAGTGTCTGAACCTAATACCAATTCATTATTTGATTATTACAAGTTTATAAACAAGTCACATGTTATAAATTTCAATGGTTCCAAGTTGTAATAAGGAAACCTGTAATGATATATAATAGTGATGTCCCAAGGTAATAGCCAAAGTAATTTAGAAATAACAGGTTCCCAACTCAGTAAAAACTGTATCCTGGACTGGGTAAGAGTTTAATTCAAGGAACATAGTCCAATTAGTTCTACAATATGTTGCCTACCAAATCCAAGGAAATAATCCAAAGTAAGAGATGACTATGCAGAGATAGTTCCCTATGGGTTGTAACCATGGTACCCACTTGTCAATGATGGATCCAATGAGTGTATACATGGAATAATGTGATAAGATTAATGGATCATATGATGTCATACTATACCTCCATTAACAGTCAATGATCGAGATCTAGGTGGGTATCAGCCTATGCAAGCCATATCCTTGAATAGGAATGGGGTTCTCGAGTGCTCATAGAATTATCTGATCAGAATCCATGGAAGGATCATGTAAGGCCTTTAGGTTTAGTTTTGAAGTCATATAATATTTCATTTTTTTCAATACTTTCATTTGATTTGTTAGATAAGGTGAATTAGAATGAAACCTTTTAATGAAGTCATTTGGTTCAAGTCATTTATTTCATTCGTGTGACAAGGCCATGTAGAGTGAAACCATTCATTTAATACATTTAAATCATATACCATATTAATGTTTCATTATTCTACCTTCCATTAATGCGTTAAGGGGTACTACGAAAACATAACCTACTAGTCATATACAAATAATCTGGTCAAGTCATATGCTTTTTAGACTTTCCAATTTCCATTTAATTTTTAATTATCAAGTGAAGAACTTACCTTAGGTGGGTCAACTGGTGAGTGTACATGGTACTCTCCTTTCTTCAATTCTCATTACAATAAGCCATTTAATATTAATATACTAACCCTTAGGGTGGTGAATCCAAGGTGCACAGAAACAGTGGACCAAACGTATAAAAACACTAAAATGAAAATTTAAACATAACATCTAACATGGGATGAATGGAGTTGTGGGAATACCCACTAAAAACTAATCCATTATTTTGAAATATAATAACCACACCATTTTATTGATTACAAAAACAACATATAAATTCCATAAATGGCACCTGATGTAATCGGTGGGCCCCACACGATAATTCCATGTTTAATGAACATTAGGGATGAGTTATAGAACACCCACCTTAGGGTTGTAGGACTCATCTCCTCTGATATATCCCCTTAATTTTTCTCTGATTGGATTAGATCTATGAAAAAGAGAAATATGTTCATTCCCAGATATCTAGGTTGAGAGAAATAGAGATGGAGAACGGCTCAAGGGGACTTGATTACTTGCTGTCACGCATGAAACGTGACAAATGGAAGCTCAAATAGATCCAATGTGAATGAGATCTCATGATCCCTTCCTTTGGCATTCAAAAATCTATAAACTGTCAGCAATGGAGGATAACCCTACTAAAATATTTATTAGGGAGGAAGAGGGGTTATAATTTGATCATTAAGTGAAAATTTCTCATTTTACATAGAAAAATGGATTATGTACGGTTTTTCTGCACGATTACCTGGGTAGAAGGAGTACTCACACAGTTATTCCACCCTACCATGTTCCAACTATGCAAGGTGGATTTGTCCTGAACAACATAATCTGTATGGTCTTCCAAACAATGCAACATTCTTGTATAGTTTACACTAAACCGTGTTCCATGGTTGTTTTCCTCAAAAGATGGGTTTCAGGCATCAAACAAACAATAGACACCCCCTCAGACCTTGACTAACCCATTTGAAATTTCTATTTGGTCCTACATAATGATTTACATCAAAAATTAAAGGATCCAAACCTTAGTGGGAAAAAGGTTTCTTACACAATACTTGCACATTTTATCCAATGGATATCAATCAAAGTAATTCTGAAATTGTATTTAGATTTCTAGTTGACTCCTTAAATTGTGGTATTAGAACCATCCTATAAACTATTGATTATTCATATTTTATTTCTATACTTCATATCATGATAGATGAAAATTTCTAATAATTACGTTGTTGATTTTGATATTTAAAATAAACTCTAAAAATGATACATGTAATGTAAAAGTCATCCAACTCCCTCTCTATTATGGTAATTCAAGAAAAAATATATTATTGATATCCCCCACCCACAAGTCTCATGCTATGGTAAAATTTCAATAGACCTATTCTCTTCACATCAAACAGGTAGTCAATACATAATTCAATAGATATCACCATCTCCAGCTAATTAACTTATTTAAAGGTAATCAAGGTCAACAAAAGTCATTGGAGTTCACCATGATGTACCAATATTTATAAAAAGTTCTGATAAATGCTCATTTTATCAGTGAAAAAAATATAATCACTATCAAATAAATCTTTTGTTGGTGCTTATGATGCAATGATAAATGAAAGCCTTTATCTTCTCAAAAAACCACTAAAATTTGGTATTTCTCGCTGATTTTTTTATCACATATAAAATAAACATTTATTTGAACAAAATCTATAACTACAAAATTTAATTATTTGAACAAAAATGAATAAATATGTAATATTAAACATAAAAATAACCAAATTTTTATAAATTAACTATATAAACAATTCAAATTAAAAAAATTAAAGATCCCATCTAAATAAATAAATAATAAGAATAAAAAAATATTGAAAATATTAAAAAAAATATAAATATAGATGTATAAATAAATATTAAAAAAATTACCAAAATCTTAATATTATATATATATATATAATTAATTAATAATATTTAATGGTTAAATATTAAATAAAAAATAAATTTAAATAGATTAAAAAATAATAATTTAATTAAAAACAATAATTACGTAAATTATAAACACATAAAAATTAATACAAATGAATAAATTTAAAAAATAAAAAATTTAAATAAAAAATTTATTAATTTTTTATATATTAACAATTTAAATTAAAAAAAATAAATTTAGGCAAAAAAATTAGACAAGAATTAAACATATTAAAAATATTAAAACAAACAAAATAATGAATAAATATTATTCAAATAAATTACAAACATATTCAAAATATTATAACATTGTAAATATATATTTATAAATAAATATTACAAATGACTGAATTAAAAAAATTTAAAAAAAGTACATTTGAAAATGAATAAAAAATATAAAATGAAAGAATAATTATTTTAAAACAAATTTATGATAGATCAAAAAATCTATAGCATGTTTTTTTATTAAAAGAAAAAAATAGTAGTAGCTGATGGGGTCAAACAAAGAATAACAAACACTTATCAAATAAAAAAAAGACTAACCCATGGATTTCCCTCAGGCGCCCTCTATTTTAAGGAAAATGTCCTCCAATGACATATCATCCGTGCTTTTGGTATCTGATAATACTCCAGATCATCATCTAATGATGAATAAAATGTCTCATTTGGATGGATCAGGTCATTTATTTCTTGTATGGGTCTCTAAAATCAAACCCCATATTGTGTTGGAAGCTTTCTTAAATGATGAAAACAATCAATTTTTGGATTATGAGGTAAAAATCATAACCAAATAGTTTTGGTTCCATTTTGGAAGAAACTTTTTCATCATATGAATCAAACCAATCACCAAAATCCTCCATGAGGCATTGGGGATAAAATTCATTATGAGGGTTCTCTGAAGGAATTTTAACATGAGAGTTCTGGACCATTCGCTCTCTAAATTCCTCTTTTCCGGCCAATATGAAGAGATCAGAAATAGTTTTCATTAGTTTAGATAATTGAGTAGGATATGACTATAAATCATTTCAAAAGGAAATACATCCCTTCTCAAAAGCGACATGTATGATAATGGAGAACTTACATAGGTCCAATCTTTCGGTGTTGGATGCATCATTTTTTATGATGTATCCAACATGCTATCCTTTTTTTAAATTAGTTTTGAACATCTAAGTTCAAATGAGGTGAAGGGGACATCATCCCGATTACCCTCTTCTTCTTATGAGGATCATTAGAACCTTTTTTCATTGCATTTCTATGCCTCTTCAATGGGCCAATGATGATGTCATGAGGGTCGAAGAAGAACTCAAGATCAATAGAAATCATTTTCATGCCCCAATATCTATTTTCACAAAGATATGAACTCTCTCGAGCCGACCACACCATATAAATTAAATTTTAAAGTTAAATGAAAGAACAATAAAAATGAATTAATATAATTTAATAAATAAAAAAAAATACTGAAAAATGTGAATTTGTAATATTGATTTCAGGAATTATAAAATAAAAAATGATCTAAAATGAATAAATGAAAAATATATATTATAAATTCAAAATATTATTAAAATTAAATAATATTATCTATTCAAATTACATAAATATTAAAAATGTCATCAAAAGAAATAAATTATATAAATTTCAAACATTTAAAATATTAAAATTTTATAAATAAAATGAATAAATATTAATCTCATAAAATAGATCTATATTGATTATATTAAGTCATACTAAGTAAATATTTATAAATAATTATTAAAAACAAATAAATTCTATATATTTTTTAAAAAATAATATGTTATAAATGAATAAATAATAATAAATACATGAATGTTAAAATTGAATAAATTAAAAAAATGTTTAAAAATGTGAATGCATAAAATTAATTACACGAATTAGAAACACATAAATAAATTTAATAAAGCAATAATATTAATTATATATATTAAAAAACTATTAATAATGAATTATTTATACAATTTAAAATCCATAATTTTTAATAAATCCATTTAATGTAATTAATAATTAAAATTTCAAACACATGAAAATTGTTAAAACAAAAAATATGTCAAATATTTATATTATAAATTAAAAACATATTAAAATTAATAAAAATATAGTAAATTGTTGTGCATAAATGAATATTAATAACATAATAAAATTCAAAAAAATTATAAAATAATAAAAATTTATAAATTAATAAATAATATCAACTCAAAAAATAATAAAAATGATTAAATATTTTTTAATAAATTACAAAAATATTTGTAATTTTATTTGTAAGATTTCTTACATGAATTATAAACACTAAAAAAAATAAAAAATGAATTTTATAAATTTTATCAAAATTAAAATTATTAAAGTAATTTATATTTTCTATTTTAATAAAAAATATATAAAAAATATTTAAATATATTAACTATATAAACTTTAAACATCTAGAAAATATTAAAAACCTTATTAATAAAAATGTATAACTAATAATCATATAAATTACAAACATATTTAAGATATTAAATCATTGTAAATGAGTATATATAATTAAATATAAAAAATTAATAAAATATTGAAATATTAAAAAAATTATAAATGTAAAAAATGAATAAATCATACAAAATTAAATAATATTAAACATGAATAAAAAAATAGTAATAATTTATAAAAAAGTAAAAAGTGATATCATAATATTAATTACATGAATTGAAAGCACATAAAAATGAATAAATAAATAATTTTAAATATATAAATAAAAATTAAATAAAAATGAATTATAAAAACTATTTTTGCGGAACAACATTGGGTCGAATCCCTTTATAAAGGAAAAAAATATCATCCTTTATATTGAGATAAGATAGAACCCATTACATGAAAAAATACCAAAATACATATGACCCAATAGCCAAGGTAAAAATTTATAAATTTGTTGATGGCTTATAAGACCAATGAAATAATGTCAATGACATGATTCGAAGGTACATTGAGACGATTTCATAGAAACTCATAGTCACATAGACCATATTCATTGGCTAAATATAAGTATCAGACCTTTATTCAATCCATAATTTTATTTTTTTAAATGAATTTATTTTCCAAAATTTTGATAGATCTTATCTGGTTTAAAGTTTTAGGGAATTAGGTTATATGTCTTATATTATCAATCAATTCATCAAATTTTTGAAACCTTCTCATATTATCCATTTTTTCACAATAAAAGACTTTTAAAATAAAAGTAATTTACATTTCATGAAAAATCTTGATGATTTTCAACAAGAGAACTTATTTGTTCTTATAAATCCTCAAATCTATGGAAAAATAATAAAAAATGTCTGATGACAAAATATTGAAGTAATAGAAATAAAAAAGATGAATGTAACCCATAATCAAATTTCAAGACCACGATACCATGATTGAGAGTTTTCCTTTAACATAATAAACATTGAGCACAAATAATCATTTTTTTATTTATGAAATTATCTTTATTGCCAAAGTTTTTATAAAATATTTATGATAAAATCAGCTGAAAAAATCATAATATTGAGCGTTCCTTATAAAACATGAGAACCCATGAAGGTTTTACTTAAAAAAATAAATTTTCACCTTAATAATATTAATCATTCATTTTAAAGAAAATATTGTTTTCGTACCTTAGGAAATCATATGATTTCCATGAAAATAATTAGGAAACACATAAAAGAAATGTAGGTTCCCTGAGAAACCATATTCATAGAAACCATACAAGTGGGATAACTTATACCGACAACATCCGTCATAATTTTCTTGAAATAATATTCATTACCTAATTAAATAATGAGATATATCGGGTTTACCCGTCATCATGATATATACGGGTCTCACCCATCATCATGAGCTATATCAGTCTCACCCATCAATATAAAAAATTTCCACATACCATATCAGGTGTAAAACAATTTAATCACTCACCCTTTCATCATAAATACCATCAAAACAAATTTTAATCCAAATTATAATCTATAAGACCTTTATTCAATATAGTTAATCCCTTAACATGTTTAAGAATATAGCAGAGGTCGAAGGATGTTTAGTGGGGATGTCGTGGTATTTGGAAGATAAATAGTGGCATTAGCGAGAATTTGTGACATCAAGGAACGGTTGGGACATAAATGGTTTTCACATCCTAAAATGGAATTTTATGGAATGTGTAGGAAAATTAACAGGATGTGAATTTGTGACATGACGTTAATATTGATGATGTAAATATTCCTATACATGTACTTGGTAAATCTGGTCAGGAATAAATCATTTCACTAATATGAAATTTATGACATGAATAAAATATTGTTCTCATGGTGTGAAGAAATGTTTTTTTCAATGGATCACTATGTTAAAAATATTAATGAAATAAATTATAGGTTTATGCTAAAAATATTTCCTATGAAGTGTGATTGAAAACTTGCAACATAATTTAGATTTGTCCCAACCTTACCCCTTCCCCCATATATCCAGGCGGTTAGTAGGATTTTCATGAGTGGATTTGGAGCCCTTCAAAATGTATTAATTCCAGACTTACATCTTTGATCAAAAACTATCAATATCATCCTATGGGATGGGTGATCACAATATATGATGTTGATTTGTCCACGTGTGAAAAACATTGATGCCTTTAATGTTAGGGATTTGTTTGTTATCTTATTTATTTACATTGAATCCTAATGTTAACTTGATTTATCCAATTGGATGATGATGGAATTAATCTAATGATTATTAAACCAAATTAAAAATGAATTTAATTAAAAATCACATGTTGTTTCTTTACACTATTAGAATGGATTCCCTATTCATTTTATGGATGGTGTGTTATCTGTACTATGATTGTGTAGAATGTTTTTGTTATTGGAAGAAAAAGTTTTGATTAATTACATAATTTACATAATGTAATGAATGTAATTTTTCATTTGTTAGAAAAATAATTAAAGAAGATGAATGTTTAAATGAATCCGGTGTTCCTAATAATTTGAGGGTAATAAACTTGATGAAATTCACATGTTTAATTTAATGAGATCTTCCAAGTGATAATATAATTGATAAATAATGTGAATCATGTTAATAATAGTAGATAATAGAACTAAAAACAGAATCATAAATGATAATAGTTCTTCTCTCAGTTTTTTGAAATTAGTTTGATTCTTGAGATCATGTTAATAGTTTGGTAGCTTATTATAGTCAATGCCTTGGGTTTTACATAATTTGAACATGTTAATAAATGAGTCTACTAATTCAAGATGGAATAAAAATTGATTGTTTGATAAATGAAATTCTTGTGGCTGAGAGTTCACATTTGTAATTAAAGGCTGGATTCTTTGTGTTTATAGATGTTATAGATCTTATGAAAGTGAAGTCTTAATACTTTGTTTTAGGGCCAAGATACCATATTGATTATGCTTGTTTTTTGTCCTTATGATGTGGTATGGATGTGATCTTTTTCATGTGATGTGATATGATCGTAGGATGAATAATCATGGGATGAATGACATGATGTGGTAAAAGGAGGCCTCGAAGATGTGGCATCAGTAGTCACTTATGATGGAAAGAAGCATCAAGATATGAATGTGGGTGTCATGGATGAAATCAGGGATGATGGAAATGGTTCAAACTAGTATTACTTGTTGATGTGTTTAAAAGTATATTATTTCTTCATATAAATATGTTTAATGGATTATGGAAAGGTCTCTCTTTTTTCGGTATTCCTTTCCCCTCTAATTGAGTAAACTATATATGATTGGATGTAAGTTTTCTGTTGGTGGTAGATTTGTATGGTTTTTATTGAGTACGTGAACTATGGAACAATTTTAATAATGTTTAATTAATGTATTAACCCATGTTTTTGGTTTTGATTGAATTAAAATGAGTTTTTACTCTTGAGAAACTATGTACTCAATTTGGATTATGCTCAGACAGAATGGATTTGAATTTGTTAATAATACTTTTTAATGTGGAATAATTAATGATTAATAAATTAATTATTGTAAAATAAATCATGAATAATGAATTAAGTAATTAATATATTCCTTTAAAATTCTTTTGGGATTATATGATATTGTGTATTAGTGTTTGAAGATAGAAGTCAGAGTGGCCTTAGATGCATTTGAGTGTATGAATTGGATATGACCATAGTGTGGTTATGATCTATTTTATATCTGATATATTCTATGATTTTACATGCTACCCTACCCATGTTGGTTAGTGATATTTTTTACTAGAGGACTTTGGGAGGGTTTTCTCCCTAATATACTAGTGTGAGGATGTATGGATGTTTACCCCCAAATGACATTATCTCTTCTCTTGGTATAATTATGTGCTACTATGCATGGTGGTTAGTTTTACTATATATACATGTAGTTCTCTATGATGGATTCTAGTAATTTGAAATTCATGTATCTATGGATATAATATTAAAAGTATTATTATTGGTTTCATGTGTATTGGTTGTGATGGATTGAGGTACCTTAATCAGGGTAGGGGTTGTAATGACTTGTGGGATAATACCCGATGAATGAAACACATCATATGGGATGTGGTGTATTTTAGAAACAACTTGGTTACTATATGATGATGTTATATGATGTTAATTGATGATTAAATATATGAGGTTCATGTTGTTTTTATTTTCTCATGTGTCTATGAGAATGATTTTTTTTGGAGATATATGGATCAAGACGTGCGATGTTGGGTTAGAGAGGCAAGCTAGTGGAATATTGGTAGTGGGGTACCTTTTATATTTCATTATTAAATATATGATCTTTTGTATGTGTTACTTGATAGTATATATCCACGGTGAGGCTAGTAATTTTGTATACGTGTTTAGGTGATGTGTTCGTTCACTATTTTTTACTTTTCTTTAGTATGATTTACATATCTTTTATATGAGATGATATCAGGAGGATCTTAAAGAGTATACTATTATTCCTACCCAAAATATATGTATAAATATTTTTTGGATAGTATGACAAGGTTGGAAAACGAGTTGTGTATTATGAGCTCGTATTTTGGTAGGAGTATTTTTGGATTATTAGTTACTGTGGTCTTTAAATTTTTGGTACATGGAGTTTTCCTTTCTGTTGTTTTAGTAATTGATAACATTTCATGAATACACAATTGATTATTTTTTATATATCTGAGTAGGTTTTCATTTGTGTATATGTATTATCTCTCTCTTATTAATGTTTCTCTTAGAGGGTAGTGCCTCCTATTTACATGTATGATATAACCTCGATGCTAGTTTCTAATGAGGGGCCAACTTCATGTGGGACATTGGAATTCACCGTCTCACTTCTATCGTTTCTGGACAAAGAGTGGTACTCTTTGGGATTGGGGGTTTTGACAGAGTGGTTTCAAATATTTTTTTTGAGGGATATGAAAGATTTTAGAGTTTGTGACAAGTGATATTTATTGGGTAGGTAGGGAAATAGTTCTAGATATGTTTTTTAATTGGTTAAAACACGGGATACGAGTGGAGGTGCATATATTTAGGGCCCCAAGTACTCTAATTCGTGTACCTTCATGTTTTTTGGTCCTACTAAATCATGTTATACTAAATATGGTGTAGAGGACTAGGAGAAGATCTGTAATAATTCTTCTTTATTACTATGTTATAAATTAATAGACCTTGGGATTGGTTCAACATTAAATGAAATAAATTAAATATGTAATTAATGTTAACTATTACATATTCCTAGTTTAAGATTCTAACAAATGTTTTCTGTATTAATGGATATATGTTAAATTCCTTGACAATTTCATGAAATATATGTTCAACAGGATGTTCCAAAATGTCACAATAGAGTAGAGGTTCAAGAAGATTAAAATTATAGGAGGATATTCCAAGTGTTTTGGTGTTATATTCTAGAGAAGTATGAGGACATTGTTTTAGATTCACTCACAAAAGGCTGGATGGTTGTGTTTTAGATAACATTCAGTTCTAATTATTCTCAAAAGGTTTACTATATTTTTTTATCTCTGATTATGTTGTGTGAGGAATCATGTTATTGGTGTATCTTGTTCCTTAGGTATCATGAGGAGTATAAGGTCCCATCGGAGGACTTCATGGACTTCTTTTGAGCAGAGTTTCTTAATTTCTCCATAATGGTGGCCAATAATGAGATTATTACCCTTTGATAGGGGAGTTCTAATGTGTTGGAATTTGGGATCCATTTCAATACACTTTTACATTATAATTCTGACCTACCACAAAATCATGAGTCTTGATAGAGGAATTTTGAGGTGACTTTGTGTCCTAATATGGAGTTCCAGGTCACCCCATTAATGTTGTTGACATATCTTAAGGTGTTAGGGAGATGAGTGGTTTTTTGAGAGGATGTTGAACTGTAATAGATCACCAAAAGAGGTTATTCATCAAAATAATTCATGATGTAGAGTTATAGTTTTGGGGTCCCATTTTCTATGATAGAAGAGTTTTTGGACAGATAGGGGTATGTCTTAGCACTCATCATCTTGTTACTCTTGGGTTGGTGTCTCTTAGACTTCTGTTCGGGGATTAGATAGATTATTTTATTGTAAAGGATGATTTCAACAGTGGATTGAGGTCTTGTGATTTCATAGGAGTTAGTTAATGCTAATTGTTCCACATTAGGTTCCTCCATTGAGGTAGTCTTTGTGGAGGAATAAACAACAGGATATTCCAATTTGGGATCGGTGGAGAAGAGATAGTGAAAGCAAAGGAAATATCTGAGATGATCCTCATTATCAGAGCATAGATAATTACCATGGGTGATGTCATCATTAGAGTTAGATAAGACATAATTTATGTTGTGGTCAACTTCATTCATTAGTGTTTCCAGTTCTAGGAAAATCCAACATTGTTTAGGGTACCCTTTTCATGTTTTCTATATGGTGTATGCTTTATGTGATTTGCGCACTAGGTACTCCTTCATATCACCTGAACTTGTCCAGTCCTTGGTATTTTATGTGGAACTTCCTCCAATTACATTTATCTTTTTACTATCTCAATAGGTGTTCACAATAATTTATATAATGTTTGTAGATACTATGAGTTAATTTTAGGGGTTCACCACACTTTTGGAGACATCCTATGTTTATAGATATCGACATAAGACATCATACTCCTTATGGATTGGTTGTAGTTAATGTAGGATGTGGTATATTAATTAATGACAGAGGTTGTGTTATATGATATTTATTGAGAGATGTCGTTTTTAATTGGATAATGAGATCCTTTACTATGCCTGAGGCGTGTTTCATCCTTTTTCTTCCTTGATGGCCATGTTGATAGTGATTTTGTTTAGCAATTCAGTTGTTAGTGTTTCCCTGAGTTTTATAAGGGTACCCTGATAACATTCTAGTAGACTTTGAAGAACTACCCCCTTTTATGGGAAGATTCAGTTTGTGATAGATCTATAATCAGGAATGTATTCTTTTTCATTGTCCCTATATAGGAATTAATTTTCTTATTTTTGATAGTTGTGAGTAAAATTCTAGGATCTATTGAAATTATGTTTTCCTCATATAAATGTGTCACTATGGAGTGATCTGGTTTTGTTTGTTATGGAATATTTTATTTTTTGTCTATTTATCAATTATCATCACTAAAACCAAGTGAAAATGAATGATCACTACCCTATTCTATGTATTTATGACTTATCTGGTCATCTAAGATGAGTAATTTGGTTCTCGAAGGTCTAATTGTGATTGGGGTATCATCAGATGTGGGTTTAGTATGAGGATATTCCAATGACTAAATTCTGATTTTCTGATGGGCATTATGATTTCGTTTTAATGATGTTCAATGTCATGAATTCCCAAGATGTGTTCATTGGGTTGATGAACAAGTTGTTTTGATATTTTTTTGGCTATGTTCTTGGTGGGTTTTATCTATAATATCATTGTGTACTCCATATATGAGATGGATCATGCAGAGCATATAAATTCTATTTTAGGAACACTTTAGCATCACCAGGTATTTGAGATGTCTTCAATGTGTGATTACCTTGGTAGTAATGTATTTATTATAGGGAATTTGGTATCTTAACATGGGTTGGTTGTGAATCTACTAAATATAGAGGAAGTTGTTTCTTGGGTATCCCCCAAGAGTTTGGTATATGTGAGAAATTTCCTTGATCTTATATGATACTAGAATAATTTTTCTGAAGATTTATCTTAATTTTAAACTCCACTTAAAGACTTTACATGGAATAATCAAACATTATTACATACTAACTATTGTTATATAGATATTTATCACCTAAAATATATTTTGTCTAGTTCTATAATTCTTTGTTTTCCAATTGATATAGTGCAATGTGAAGTATTTTATAATGCTTTATGTCTGAGTTTGGGATGTGTTCTATTGAATTAGAGGTTGGTTATTTTTATAGCCCTTGATATTAACCTCCCCATGTATGTAATTATACCACCCATGATCTTTAGTTTCTTGTAGTTGTGGTTTCCCTGATGTTTCAGTGACATTACCTCATCAATGAGTTTTCTTGGGTTTTCACCAATCCTAGGAACCTGAGGTATGTCTTCTCCCAGAATCACATGAAAATAAATAATAATGGTTCAATGGGAATCTTAAAGGATTACGACTTAGAAATTTAATATACACCAAACAAGGGAATGCTGTAGATGATGCACTGAGTAGGAATTCCCATAGTGATTCCATCCATGAGTTTGTAGATTCCAATAGATTGATGAAAGATATCTCAATGATGCATCAAGATATTTTGGAGGACTAAGGAAAAAATATTTACTTTTCTAGATGAAAGTGAAGTGATTTTTTTTACAAGGTGGAGGAGGCCCAACTAGGGAATATTGAGGTTCCTGTGTGGAGTGAATTTAGTGTTCTTTGTGATTCCCTTAATGGTTGGTCTAATGGTGGATAATAACTGATGTTGTTCTGAGGGAGGTATTTTTCATTCTAAAATGCATGAAATGGTTCTGATATTGTTAAATATCTCACCCTTGGTGGTACATCCTAACATGAAAAATATATAATGAGCTCTAATAAGTCAGTTATGGTCTCTTGGGGTGATGCATGAAGCAGATGATATTATGTCTTAGTGTTTGGCCTTCTAGAAGGTAAAATATGAGCATAATGTTCTTTATGGTTTTCCCCATCAATTAGATGTTCTCCGTTGGAAGTGAGAAGCCATAACTTTGGTATTTTTTTACCATTTTACATTGATATTAAGGAATCTATGATTCTATAATTGTGATATTGGTTCTTTTAATGAAATTTTACAACTTCATAGAGATTGGGGAGTCGAGCTCAATTGAGTCATTGTTGAGTCAGTATCTGGAGGATGTTGAGAGACTCCATAGTGTAATGAGGATGACCATCTATGATTTTGATTATGTTTTTACATTTAAGGTATGAAGAGGGATACAATAAGATTTTTTCACTATTTTAATTATTAACACAATTTTTATCCATATATAGGCATTTAGATAAATAGAAATACCAAAACTCTTAATGATATGTTGTGTTCTTGTGTCCTAGATTTTTCAAGATCATGGTTTTGGAACCAACCATTAGTAAAGTATTCTCATAAAAAATAATTTTTCTTCACCTTTTTTATAGAACCATTTAAATTTTTATATAAAAAATATTCTTTCTCTGTTGTGGTGGACATGGGTAAGAGAGATATTAATTCTAGGCCAGAACTAGTACAAGATACAACACAGAAGGATTAGGTAATTTGTGATAGGATAAAAGTGATTTAGGATCATCGTAAATCCTATGTTAATCATAGGAGACAGGCTTGGATTTCAAAATTATATATCACATGTTTTTGAAGGAGACTCCACAGTTTTTTGGGCCTTTCGAAGTGTTGGCTGACATTGGAGGTGTTGAGTATCATATAGAACATCCCCTACAGATGGGCAGAATACATGATGTTTTTCATGTGTTATATATTTATACTTACCTTCATGAGGACTCCCACATCATTAAATGGGAATATATTAATGCTAAAAATGATACAACATTCAAGGAGGGCCTATAAAGATTCAATCCCACTAGGAGAAGGTGTTACGAGAACATTTTATTCCCTTAGACCATGTCTGCTGGTGACATGGTGGCATGAAGGATAGTAACATGGTACATGAGTTGAAGATATATTCTCATTACCCTGATCTATTTGATGTCTAGACCTTATATTTTTATAATACTCAATTTTCTGTTTTTATATTTTTTTAGAAAAGGAGTTGGTGTTCTCTTATTTTAGTATTATCAGTAACCTTTACATTATTTCAGAGATGTCTCCCTTATTAGTGTGTTTAAGATATGGTTGTTATTGATGTTTTGTTTTCATGTGTTCCTCTATTGAGGTGGTCGATCCCATGTAATTGTGAGATCATTGAGAGGTATACCATGGTGTGGATTTTTGGATGGCACATATTTTTTTCTCATTGGGTTTGATTTTGGATCCTTGATGATGGGATTTTTTTGAGAGGTGTGTGATGAAAGGCCCTAAATTTTTAATTTCCTTCCCTTTGAATATGTGTAATGGTTTTGGTTAGGAGAGAAGGATTATTTGTGTTGTAGTGGTGTTTGGATAATAAAATATATATGTTGGTTGAATTTACTGTGTAAAGGAAGTGTTATAACATATATTAGTATTTCATCCTAAAATGGGTTTTTTTGGATTGTGTAGGGTGGTTTGAGGGATGTGAATTTATGATGTAACATTAATTCTTATGTCAATAATATGTTGATCCTTGTACTAGGACAATATAGTTGTGATAAACTCATATTGTAAATAAAAAATTTATCGTTTGAATTAATTATAGGCTTTCTAGCTTGAGGTGATGTATTTTTACCAGAACTAAATGTTTTACGTAATTATAATGTAAACGAGGGGTTCATTTATGATATAAATGACGGGCGTGAGGGGGTTTGCAAATATGGCCTTTGAATTGTGATTTATAATGTGTATCACCACTCGACATCACCCAAACCCTACCCCATATCCCAAATATTCATGTGGTTTGCAATGTTTTCTTTAGGATATTTGGATCACTTCAATGAGGATTGATTCCCAAATTCCATATTCAATTTTATTCCATCCATGTACTCTTATGAGGGAGGAGATGGAGACCCATGACATTGATTTGTGCACATGAGAAGAATGATGACACAATTGAAGTATGGAATTATTTTCTTCTACTATTTATTTACATGTAATTGTAAAATTAACATGTTTTATCCCATTGTATCACAAGATAATTAACCTAATAATTATTTAACTATTAGTATGGAATTGGATTTGAAATCATGTGTTATTTCTTTCAGCCCTGATAACTACATGCCTCTTGATTTAACATATTATTTTAAATCTATATTATGATTTTATATTATGTTGTTGTGTTTTTTGTCATTTTATTATAATTTTATTATGATAAATAACATAACTATGGTAATTTTTAATTGGTATGATAAAGATCTAAATAATATGTATGTTTAAATCTATCTAGTGTTACTTTTAATTTTATGGTAATAAAATAGATGAAATTGACATGTTTAATTGTATTTCATATTTTATGTGATAATATAATTGATATAGAAAATGAATCATGTTAATGATTGTAGAGAATAAAAGAAAATCGATATGTTAAATGAGAAAATTAATTTTCTCAGTTTGTTGAAATTGGTTTGATACATGAGATCCTATTAATAGTTTGATATCTTATTGTTATTATTCCTTATGGTACATGTAGTTAGAACCTAGGAAGAAATGAATAGGTCAATTCAAGATGAAATAAAAACTAGTTGTTTGATAAATGTAGTGCTTGGGGCCGAGAGAGCTAATTGTTTATTAATGGTTGAATGTGTTGAGAGCCTTGACGACACGTTTTCATGTAATGGATGAATGTCGTAATTTAGGTACACATTTCCTTGTTAATTATTTATGTTTTAATTGTACCTTTTGATATTCTATAGATGTTATATTTAACAGGTGATGTGTTATGATCATGGAATGTCTATGATTTGGACGAATACGACAAAATAGGTAAGGGAGGCCCAAATGATGTGGTAGCAGTTGACTCCTATGATGGTGAGATGAATCGATATATGCATGTGGGTGTTGGGGATGACACCAGAGATTATGGAAATGGAGGAATATGGAATTTCCCAATGATTTTATTAAATATATATACTTTCTTATCATGAATATGTTTAATTGATGACAAAAGAGTTTCTTGTTTTTTTTTCATTCCTTTCTCCACTTCTTGAGGTAGATGAATTTGCTTAGTTTCATGTCTTCTCTTGGTGGAAGCTTAAGAAATTGTTTCTAGAGTACGTGGATTTTGGAATGATGTTAATTATGTTTAATTAACAACATAACCCATGGGGTGTGTGTTTTTGGATTGAAATTGGGATGCTACTCTTGAGTAACCATGGAATCATTTTGGATTATTCCTAGAGGGAATGGATTAGGCTTGATGTATAATAAAGCTTACTATTATATTATATTAATGTTTAATTTATGGTTAATGAATTAATAAACATAAATTAATTGATAAAAAGGAATGAAGTAATTAACTTATCTATTTAAAATGATTGTACAATTATAGTATATTTGGTCTAAAAAATGGAATTTGGGAGTCTGAGTGACATTATCTGAATTCATGTCTATGAATAGGTTATTTATATCATGTGGTTGTAAGATATATTAAATCCTCTATATTTTTTGATTTCGTATTCTACCCAACCCATGTCAGTTAGGGATACTGAAACGCAGTGGACTCTAGGCGGGTGTTTTCCCCAACATCTTGATGGGAGGATGGATGGCTAACTACACCCTCAAGAAATGCTCTTTTCTCTTGAAATTATTTGTGGTAGTATAAAAAATGGTCAATTTTCCTATATATATGTCTGTAGGGGTATATGATTCATTGTGGTTATTTCCCACAATGTATCTTCTATAGAGTATGCAAATGATTATAATATGGGTGATGTGTACGAAATGTGATGACTTAAGGTACCTTACATGGTGCTGGGGCTATGATGGCTTATGATGGCTTATGGTAAAATACATGATATATGATACAAATCATAAAAACAATAGTGGATCCTAGAAACTCACTAGTTTATATTTTATGAAATGATAAAGGATTGTATGATACATGTAATTCATGTTGTGGTTCTTGTCCTAGGTGTTTGTGGGAAGGCTTATTTTGGAGAAAGATGGCTCAAGACATGTGATTTTGAGGAAGAGTTGGAAAGCATCGAGGAAGTGGTAATGGAGTACCCTTAATGTTTAATTAATTTAACATGTGTTCAATTTTATGCATTACTAAGTGAGAGACAACCATCATGGGTCAAGGAACATTATATACCAATTTAGGTGATTTGTTAGTGTCATTATTATTCATTTTGATTTAGCATTATTTCATAATATAATTCCTCATAGAAACTATGGAGGATCCTACTAAGTATACTCTTATTCTCAGCCCATGTGTATATAAAATATGTTTTGGCCAGAATGAGATGGTTGGATACTTCCATAGTTATTACTACCTAAAACTTTTACAAGTGTTTTTGGGAATCATGGTCACTACCAACTTTACCATTTTGGTACATGTAGTTTCCCTCCATATTTTTTAGTACCAAATGACATTGTATGTACTTATTTGGGATTATTTTATATATGTCTAAGTAGGTATTGATTAGTATATTTTTCATATCTCTCTCATCTAAAAGTTTCCCTAAGAGGGTATTGCCTACCATTTATGTAAATGATATACCCTTAGTGCTTGTCACAAACATTAGGCCTACTGGATGAGGTACTTGGGTAGTCACCATCTCTCTTCTCTCATTTCCATTCCAAAAGGGGTACTCGTTGGGAAGATGATCATAAAAAAGAAACTTTTGGATATCATAATACTATTTTCTTTAAAAAAACCGTTTTCAAAAGTAAATTAACTAGAAAATTGGAAGAGGGTTTTTATTTGTATAAAAATGGGAAAATTAAATTTTATCAGAAAATTAAATAATATTTTAGTGGTAGGAAAATCCATTGACACGATATATGTTAAAATAGAACATTCATTTTAACTTTTGTAAATAAACTAAAATAATTCCAGAAAGTATTAATTTAAAAATACATTTAATTAAATTAAAGAGTTACTATTATAATTAATTAATGTATATATAAATAACCCTACAAAATATTTTTACGAAAATGGTCATTGATGAAAAACATTTAAATTATTAATCATTAAAAATGAGGTTTTAAATATAGAGTGTCACATAAATCCAGTCATACCCATAACTTATGTTCGTTGTCTTACCAAATAATAAATTATGTTTGTTATTTATTTATTTATTTCAAAAATACTTCATGTTATTTATTCTTTTGATTTTATTTTTTTTCATTTTAAATTTAATTAAATAATCAATCATGTTCATGTTAGACGTTTTGATAATATAAGGATCATATGTACAAAATGATATTAGTATGTTTACTATAGTTAGAAAGGTAATTATTTTATCACCTCCATAAGAATAATGATGAAATAATTATGGTTTTCATATATTAATTATACTTTTAAAATAAACCATGAAGTATGGTTATGAAAAATATACAATGTTACAATCATGGTGACGGAAGGTCATACATATGCATGCATAAATTTTTTCATTTTGCAATGAACATGATTGAATGAAGGTACATATTATTTAACATTTTTATAATTATCATTATATCTGAAATATAATATCATTTAATTAAATACCCTTATATATATATTTTCCATTCAATGTGGTCATGAAAAAAAATTAGAAGACTTCTTGGAGGTGGTAATCCAAACACACACACGGTCAATGTTATCAATTTTAAATGGATTGAGGGGGAAGAAATTGATTATATATTATCTACAGGGAATGATAACTATTTAATTAATTTCATAAATATATAAACCAAATCAATCATTATAACAAGTTGTGAGATGCGATGATGGAAGAATAACTACATCGATTTGCATGGTAGTTGTTCTCCATACACACAAATAACGATTTCATTTCCCATTTGACGGAAGAAGGAGAATGGTATAGGTTATTACATTTGAAAAAAATATATCATTATATTTGATGTAATTTTGAAATTATTAAATCATGTTTTAAGAGTATCTGAATGAGTTAGAAGAAGAAATAAAATGAAATCACTTGGTTAGAGGTTATACATCTTCTTCGATAACCTCCTTTTATTTAAAACATAATCCCTATAAGGATAGTATTATGCCAAAAATAAGTATTCTAGAACATGAGGATAGATTTTATGAAGTTATTTTCTTGAGTTGATTTTGAGATAGATTTCTCAAATGGTGTGTTGAATAGTTGATAAGAGCTTCCCTTTATAAGTGAGGGTGGAACATTTTTGAAAATTTTAAGAAATTTATAAATTATTTTTTATGTTAGAGATTATAAAAATCAATATAATTATAAGCTAGTATGATTATGTTTTAAAATAATATTATATAATAATATTTTTACATGTTTATATTATTTTTTACCAATATCTATTTGTTTTAAAACCCTATAAAACCTTTCGATAATTACAACGACATCAACGTTTTTTACTGTCTAGGGTTAAAAATGTTTCTCTAGAAGGGAAAATAGCCCAAAAAATGTATGATGGTTTATATATTAAACCATATTAAATTAAATTGGTTTAGAATATTATTTTTATTAGTTTTAAATCATTTAAAAGAATATTTTTTATAAAATATGTTAAATGTTGTTTTTTGTAACTATTCATTTAATTTGAAATTGAAAACAATATTATAATAATGAAATTAAAATATAAACCTTTCACACTACCCCAATGTTTTATATTGATATATAAATATCTTGGGACATTATTAGTTAGTCATAAAACATTAATTTTAGAATTTTTACAATCAATTACTTTAATTTTTTACATTCCAAGATCAAAGTCGACATTGCCTTATAATTTAAGGTAATTATTTAATCACTAAAAATTAGAAATAAATTAAAATATTAAAAATAATTTTCTTATTATAAAAAATTTATTATTAAATAAAATCTAATTTTTTCCCTAAGTGAACATATAAGATAAATTTAAAAGCAACAGGGTGACATTTTTTATTTTTCTTTACACTACATATTATAAATGTCAAAATCAAAAGATCAAAGGTTAAAATGTAATAATTTTGAATTTGGGATGATTATTAACGAAATATAATCATATTATGATATAAATTCAGGAGTATGAATGAATTTTAATCCTTGACAAAATATTTTTAACCATAATTATGTCATTTTACCTTAGGTGGGGTAAAAAATTAATATGCTTACTATTCATAATGACAAAAAATAAAAGGGGTGTATTTACCAAGTTGTTATACAACGGTTAAAATAAAAAATAAATTCAGAAAGATATATTTTCTATAAGTGAAAGAATTCAATTTAGAATTATTCTCAAGATATTGGATAAAAACCGCTTTAAAAAAATCTATTTTTTTTATAAAAGTTTCTTATATAGAATTAAAATATGAATTTAATTCCAAAAATAATAATTTGAAGTTTATAGTCAAAATAAGTTAATTAAAATTTCAAAATAATCCAAAATATAATTTCACTTCTAAATTATTGAAAATAAAATATAGTTTTCAATAAAAGCTAGTGTTTTCAATTGTCACAAAAGGTCAATATTTTTAAATAATTATAAAAAATTCACCCTAACATAATTTTGATATGATGATTTCAATAATTAA
This sequence comes from Viscum album, assembly GCA_963277665.1. Taxonomy (NCBI): domain Eukaryota; kingdom Viridiplantae; phylum Streptophyta; class Magnoliopsida; order Santalales; family Viscaceae; genus Viscum; species Viscum album. Next base: position 373,401,313 of record OY728130.1, on the reverse strand, counting down.
TTAAATTTAGTGAAATTAAAATTATATAATTAATATTTTTATATTTTAAATAAAATCATATAATGCATGAAAACCCAATTTGGATAAAAATGACACTTTTTCCCTTTTGACATAAAAATTACCTAATATTCATAGAATTAATATAACTCTATATAAGTTAATTAATGAATATTAATAAGTAATATAACTAATTATTTTTAAAATTACTTAGCTTGTCACATTCTTCCCCCATTTTCTAAATTACATCCTCAAAACACTATTTACTATTTAAATAAGTGGGGATATCAATCCCTCATATAATTTTATGACTATAATATTGGTTCTCTAACTACTGTGTTTTTACACAAAAAAGTAAACTATTGAATCACATTATCATGTAAAAAAATCTATCTATGGTAACAATACAAATAGGATGTTACCTATATGAATGTATTTCTTCCAACTGAACTACTTTTAGGATCAAAACATGAGATGCATATGACATATGTTTTCATAAAAATGAAACTTGAAATACATTATATACTTTAGATAATGTTATAGAAGATACACATTATTAACATGATCCATCTTTCTCCATAATTTTATATGGTCAGATGAATCCCGAACATAGATTCCCTATTTTACTGAAGCGATTAACACTTCTCTAGGGATAAAATTTAGAAAAAACATGATCACCAACCTTGAATGAATGATCTCTCATTTGGTTACTTACATAAAATTTCAACCTACTTTGAGACTTTCTCATATGTTGTTGAGTTATATGTACCATGACAATCATTTCTTCTAAAAATTTGTACCTGGCTACTTTTTTATCATACTTCATCCCAAAAGATGGAGACTAATACCACTTTCCATATAATTATTTAATATATGAAATCAATATATAGTAATGAACACATATTTTTTAAGAAAATTCAACCAATTAAATATGTTGTTCTCAAATTCCATGTAAATAAATTGAAAAGATCAAATCATGTATTAGTATGTATGAATTGTTCACTCCGACTATCCATCAAAATGAGGATGACAAAAATATTGAGATTTAATTCAGTATACAAAAAATAATGAAGGGGTCCTAAAAATTTAGAATTAAATATGGGCTCACTGTCAAATACAATATAGAGAGGAAATATAAGTAATTTTACAATCACCTTGAGGTATTGTTGGGAAATATGATCTAAAAATATAGTATATCTAATTCAATGAAATGTGTAATTTTTTTTACTCGGTCAATAATAACACTCATAAAATTATTTCCTAAATATGTATATGAAAATACCATGATTAAGTCCATATATGTATTCCACCATTCCCACTAAATAACAATAAAAGGTTGGAGAATCCTATTTGGTAATTTTCATTGAAATTTAACTTCTTGAAAAGAAATCCATTTCCTGGTAAATAAAAAAATTTACATTTTTTTACATCCCACCAGTAATACATCTGAAGGATTCAATACATTTTACTTCTTACATGATGAATGGAAAATGGGGAAAATGAGATTCAATAATCAGTTATCACTACAACTGGGAATCATAAAGCCCACATAATCATTTACCTAATCAAATGACACCTTTTCATCAAAATTGGTCTCTAGAAACTTACCTATCGTAAAATTTTATACACTTTCCTATAAAAATTGAAACTCCTTATAATCATCCTTAACAATTTATGACAAAGATGATTATAAAAACACATGAAACAAAATAAAGGAAGTTACATCATGCATATTTTGTTTCCAAAAATGGTTAAAATCATAAACCAAGATATTTTCTTTTAGGTGTATCATGGTTACTGTAAAACTATCTTTCTAACTCAAATAATCTTCTACATTGCTTGTTTTCTAGGATATTAATGAATCATTTATTCATAATCCATAATCAGTTACAAACATCATATCTATATCATGTTCAACTCATTATGAGTGAATATATACATCAATCTTTTGTGATGGATATATATTTCACACTTAACTCTATATAAATGATTCCTATAAAAATTTAAATAAAAACTCATAATTTATAATTATAGATCATTTATACGATAATTTGACTCATGAAGTTTTAGTTGACTAGAAACATAAATAATTACCTAATAATTTTTCATAAGAACAATACCAAGTCCCATCAATGAAGTATCATCATTCAACAATATTATTTTCAGTTCCTTGAAAAAATCATTACTCTTTTTTTTAATTGATTTTAAATCCTTTTAAAGTTAATTTAGTAAATGGTATATATAACTGATCAAGGTTTCCAATAAAACACTAGTAATAGCTTATTAATCTAAGAAAAACATAGATACCTAAGTCATTTTTATGTCTTATACATTCTTCAAAAATCTTAATTTTTGTATATTCAGTAGTTATTCTATCATTAGAAACAATATGTTTTCGAAAAGAAATTTTTTGTAACAAAAATTCACACTTAATAAAATTTACATACAAATTATTTTTTTTGATGGTTTCAAAACAAACCTTAGGTGTTTTTGTGATCATATTTCCATTTATAATTTTTTAAAATTTCATCAATAAACACACACACAAAACAATATAAATACTATTCGAAATTTGTTTTCATATGATTTATGAATGCATATGGTGCATTAGAAAACCCAACGAAAATAGAATCAAACACATAAGGCACATAGCTAGTCTGAAATGCTCTCTTGGGAATATCTTCCTCTTTTAAATTAAGATAATGGTTCTTTGACCTAGGATCAATATTTGAAATATATTTTTCTCCCTAGAGTAGATCAAACAAACCATAGATATGGGGAGATAGAGACTTATTCTCAATAGGGATGGTGTTCGAGGAACTATAATCAATAAAAAGTATCATTGAATAATATTTCATTTAAAAAATTAAAATAATACTACCACATGGTGAAGTACTGGTATAAATGAAGACATTATCTACAAACACTATAAAATTCACTATAAATTCAAAAATTTCATCTTTATCCATTCAATAAGGGGGTTTTTAAATTTCATTAGAATCAAGGAATAATTCAAAAGTAAAATAAAAATCTCAATAATAAATAATTATAAGAAAACCATCAATAAATACATCCATATATTTATTCATTATCGAGACACCACTAATATGATCAATATCTCTTTTCTCCACGACAAATGAAAGATATCATTCATTTACATTTTTAACAGTTTTTCAGATTATTTATATACAACCAAATGTATGAATTCATTCTAGTATAAAAACTAAAATAATTATAAAAAACTACTTATCCCTACAGTCTATCATATCATGGTAAATAGAAATCATATAAATACCTATAATAACATAAAACTATACTTGGGGTAAGAAAACAATGTTTTTTGGTAAATTCTTTCAATAGAAAACAATAAAAATAATCTTATAATTTTTTTTTCATTATTTACCTATTTATTTTTAACTATTTATTCATAAATTCAGGTAAATTTTCTAATTTTCGAAAAAAATCTTGAAAATAAAGAAGTGTGTAATCCCCAAATAAAATAAGACATTGACATAATCAAACTAAATAATTCATGCACCTAAAACAACATCATTTCATAGCCAAACATATACTGATGTTTTCATAAAGGATTAATCCACAAAATTATGTTTGTGATATTAATGATTTATACCCTTCATTCCAATATTTGGACACGTATTCCCCTAATGACCCATCTCATTACAATTAAATCATATTCTTTGAATTATTATTATTTCTCTGATCATATTTTTAGATTCATGAGGAAAATTTCAAAATGTATCACATCAAAAACACTTATCATATTTAATAAAACATTATTCAAGGTTTTTATTACAACAAAAATTACAAACTAGAAACATTATTATCTTCCCTTAATATTTCTTTGATGGATAATTAACCATTTCATTCCATGCAGACCTTTTCTTCTTCACGTATTTATGGTATACTTGATTATTGAATAACTCTATTTATACCTTCTCATATCATCAAAACAATTTCTCATAAAATTAAAATTCATGGGAAGTTTATTACCTTTGATATATTATATTAAATATAATTTAAAAATGATTATTTTTACTATCAATGTCTAAAAAACTATTAGTGTATACCTTGACAATTGCGTAAAGATTTATTTATATGGGACCATAGAATCTTCCTCATTCTACCTGAATTTGAATATGTTATTATCTATATTAACTCTAATATACATAAGAAAATATTTCTCATGTAAAATATCTTTATATGTGTCATATAACATCCTAAAAATCTCATCTCTTTCTCTAGTATTCCTCACCATTGACCACTATTGTCTGGATTCACCTCGAGAATGGTAATCACAATGATTGGATATTTTTAACTTAACAAAACATGAATTAGAATATATTCCATCATGATTTAACACATCTTTCGCCTATCACATGTTTAGATGATCCACTGAATTCTATAGGTTGTTGTTTCATGAAATTATCTTTAATAAAAATTATTCTCAATAGTGAATATGTTTTTGATATCACATGGATATCACCAAAATTTATTTAGTGTGACAAATGATCAGTCATATCAATAAATTTCTTTGTTCCAAATCCAACCATTATAGGTGACTAATTTTCAAGGATCCTCTTTTTTCCTTCCTCCATCAACATACAGGATTACTCTACCTAAAAAAATTCTAAACATGAATATTTAAAATGGAGAAACATGGTAATATGTATGTTCTATATCATGATAACCATAAATTAAGATATCTTAATGCTAATTACATTATAATAGCCTATAATTTTATCTATTACTTTTTCATTATACCTACTATAAGGACCCAACCATTATTAAATCCATAATATCAATTTTGAATAAGAATTAATTTTCTTTAATTCCTATAGATCTATTTATGTTTATATTTTTATGGATGTTTTTCATGGATCTTTTATAGAAAACCCAAACATTAAAAGTTATACACATTAGTGTAGATCCCATTTTCCCATAATATTATAATTTTAAAATTAAAGACTTTTTATTTTATTGAAAATAATTTATGATTTGAAAAATTAATTACTCTTTGTTCATATCTATAATTAAAACCAGTGATTTTTTTAATGTCAAAAAATCCGAAAAAAACATATTAAAGTACAAAAATAATAATAAAGAAACTCATCATCTTGTTTTAAAAACACGAGATCATAAAATAATTTTTTTCCTTTAACATAATAAAATTTGAGATCAAATAATCATTTACTTACACATGAATTAATACTTTAAATACAAAGTGTTTAAAAAATAATTTATATTTAAAAATAATGGGGAAATCAAAATCATGAGGGTATTTTGTAAAATATGATTACCCATGAAAATATATTTAAAAATATATTGTTCACCCTAAAAGGGAATAATCATTCCTTTTAAACAAAATATTATTTTAATATATTTTGAAATAAAATAATTTCAAAGAAAAATTATTATATAGCATAGAAAATTAATGTAACTTCTTTATTAACTATTATTTATATAACCATTTCATGTGTATTAACCAATACTGTCATCATCCATTGTAATTCTCTAGAAAACATAATCACTACCCAATGCATTGGAGAGTTATATCAAGATCAGACATAATCATGAGTTATATAAGGAACATGATTCATTATAAAAAGTTTTTAAGGACAATATAATATATAAAAAACTATTATATTCCACTATTTATTTATAAGTCCCACTAAAACATTTTTAAACCCATATGGAAAACACATTCAGATATCGAAGTATCATTTCCTTTTAAAACCCAATTTTGAACTGTAAAATACTAGGAAAAAAGAGAAATAGATCCATTATTTGAAAAAGATATGTAATATTTAAATTTAATAAAAAAATAATTTTTCTTGTGGAGGTAAAATCTATGGAAGTTTTATGTATGAAAATAGAACATTTCTTTTGTATTTTGCAGAGAAATAAAAAAAATATCTATAAAATATTTCTTAAGAAAACCATTATAATAAAGTTAAAAGATTCATTTATAATTCATTCATATATATATAAATAAATAAATATAATATTTATAATAATATTTACATTGATGAAAAATATTTTGAAAACAAATCATTTAAAATATGGGTTTTAAGGTAATGTTCCCTTTACCTCTTGTATTCTCATCATGTAAATAATTTATATTCCTGCTAAATATAATTATGTAAATTATTTACTTTCAAAATAAAAAATATTGTTAATAATTACTTTTATTTTATTTATTATCATTTTATTTTTAATTACATATTCAATTAAGTTCATGTGACATGTATTGATCATATTCAGCCCATATGTCCTTAATGACTTTGGTAAGATGACTATAGTCAAATTAAAAATTATCTAATCATATCAAGAATAATAATCATGAAATAATTATCATTTATATGTCAATTATACATTTAAAACCAACTATGAATGATAATTATGAAAATTGAACTATGTTAGAATCAGGGAGATGGTAGGTCATATGTATACATGAGTATCATTCCAATTTTTCAAATAAAATTATTAAAATAATGAAAATATTATTTTATATTTATAGAGTTGTTATTATACAATAAATATAATATTATTTCATTAAATAAACTTATATATAGTATTTATGAGGAATTTCTATGAAAAAAGAATCACATTGCTTCGTAGAGCTGTCATTCCACACATAGGCATGAATGACATTATTATTTTACATTAGATAAAAATGTAAGAATATAGATTATATATTTTATTTCATGAATGATAAAATATTTTATTAATATAATATATATTTTTTAAATAAATCATTATTACTTTTTGTGAGAGAAAATTATGGAAACGAAATTACATTTGTTCACGAGGCGGTAGTCTGACATACACCCAAATGATGGTTTCATTTAAGATATGATGGATGAAGGAGATGGATATAGGATATTACATTTACATCAAAATACTTCATTATATAGAAGATAATGGTCTTATTATTTTATCATGATTGATGAAGGTTTGAAGGAGGTAGATGAAGAAATAACAGAAACTTTTCGGTTAAAAGTAATGACTATTCTTCCAAAACCATCATTTTATTTACTCATTATTCCCTATAAGTTTAGTATAAATATAAAAATATCACCTCTATAACATGTGAAGGGATGTTAGGAATGTATTAGGGTAGCTATTGTCCAATATTTAGAGCTAAAATTATGTGTGTAAGAGAGGAGAGGAGGTTACATTTTATAAGGGAGGGGAGGGAATTCTTTTATTTTCATGAAGTAATAAATTTATATAAATTTATATTCTTTTTCAGGTGGATAAAACATGTTATAATTAAAATATATGATTTTTATGGTTATAAATACTCTGATACAACAAAATTTGGGTAATTTTATATTATGTTTTTTTAAGTTCCCAGTTAGTGTAATTGTATCACTGAGAGGAGGAGGGGTGAACCAGTGATACTTTTTTCCTTTTGTTTTATTTCAATTGAAACAACCTTCACCCCCTATTAAAGAATTATTTCTCTACTAGAAACAAAAAAACATGAATCCATAGGAGCATAAGAATTTACAAGGTTCACTATTCAATAGTAATAGCTATGTCCTTAGTATGTTATGTAAATGATCCAATACCATAGATTCCCCTAGAAAAAAATGATTGGATTAAAATGTGTACTATAAGCCCATTCACTCATGTAGCACTATTTAAAAAAAGTTAATCCTGTCTGTGCACCCTCCCAACTAAAATAGTGTTAAATAGAAATTGTGTGACAATATATGTTACATGTGGTAATTTTCAATTTTCACAAATGTATTCAATTAAAAAAATTATTCACTTTCTTACATAGATGTTGGTATGAACTTCCTGGACATTGTTAAGGTAAAATAAGTCTAATTTTTAATCCACCAGAAATACAATGTAAATATGAAAACAATATTCTATTATTTTTTATGATAACAAATAACTCACTATAAAAGAACAATATATAAAAACTTCTTTAATTTCTAGAAATATAGATATTCTCTCTCCTCATTCATGAACGCTGAATGTAACACCCAAAAAACTTACAAAGTCTTATCCTCCTTTTATAGGCTCGTGAAAACAGATTACTTGGTATTCCCAAAAGATTATCCACTTCAGTAATGTACCAGAATCATAAATTGATATAAAAATCTCAGGTCAATTGTTGAATTCTTTATTTCTTTATTGAATCTTCAGATATCCTTAAATATTAGATCAATCATTGACTTCTTCAATTCCATTTAATATTGGTTTTGAATTATGAAATGTATCAAACATATTTTATAAGAATTAGTATGATATTTTCATTATAAAATCCCAAAATGATTATTCGTTCAGAAAAAATAGTGTGATTTTTTTTTCATTTAGAAATTAAGGTCTAATATTTCAATCATAAATTTCAGTCTAATTTTTCATTCAAAAATATATGTCTGATTTTTCATTTAGAAATCCCAGTTCAATTTTACATTTCGAAATCCTAGTTTGATTTTTTCACTCAGAAATACCAATCTGATTTTTATTCAGAAATCATTGTCTGGTTTTTCATTTAGAAATCCCAATTCAATTTATCATTCGATGAGCTTGGGTTTGATCATCCAAGGTACATAAAAGTTTTTATTCATATGATGGATGATCAATTTCTATAGTGTTTCTGAGCGTAGTTATTTCTGTATGATCTTTTTTGTGTTCCCCTGTTTCTAGGTATAATCATTTATGTGTACGATCATTTCTAGGTATGATCATTTTTGGGTGTGATAATTTCTGGGTCTGATCATTTCTGCGTCAGGTCATTTTCTTTTTGAGCCAGTGTGTGATTTTCTAGAATTCATTTGAAATGAATACTATCACCATCTCACTTTTCTTTTCATCAAGATTTCATTATAATTATTACCACTTACTTATGATATATATGAAATGAGAATCAGAAAATCACTATCTCCATCAATTCGAGACTGAGGTAAGTCCAATCATAACCATACAACCTCTACTCATTATAATGGACTTTCATGAACAAAGTGAGTCAAATTTTCAACTAAATAAAATTTCAGATGATTTACATTCTTCGAACAAAATTTAATTCACAACCAAAGACAACATGTGAACACAAATTCATTCATTATCATCATTGTCCTAAAAATCCCCCCCATTTGGATTTAATTTTCAATCTATATTCATAAAACAATGAACTTTTTATCATTATGTAGTGGGTCATTTATCAATAATTCTATGCCTACGTGAGCTAACTCATTTCATGGAATAAGAATATTTGATAGAAAAACTAGGTTATCCAAATGATGTGATTATTAAAAACACCCCCATATTTCGTTCACATCTCTTCTTCTTTCCTGGAAATAAAAATACAATTTGTTTCCTAACACCACTCAAACATATATTTAGAATAATTCATTCACAAAAAATGGTGAATACACAATTTACCCGCAAATCATTTTTTTTACATGTAACAAAAACATTTTATTTATGAAACAATAAGCCCCCTTGAAAATACAATCCAAAGGTAAGGTGATAGATGAGACAGATATAAATTCCTCAACCTTGATGATAATGTGTTGGGAAACACATATTCAACCTCAATTCAGAAATGTATTCCTTCGGTAAAGGTTTAGTGAATATGCCTTATGCTTTTTCTGATGTAGAAACATATTCCATCATCAATTCATTCATCTCCACATTATCCTTCATTAAATTATATTTGATATCAATTTTTATTGAATGAGAATGTTGAACATGATTTGTGGTGAGATTGATTATACTTTGATTATCAAAACCAAAGAGCAAGGGTAACTTCACATCAACATGTAAATCTTATATTTTATTCATCATCAATATATATTAAGTAGAGGCTTCAGTTCTAGAAACATACTTAGCTTCCATTGTACATAGATTTACTGAATTATGTTTCTTTTAATACCATATAACAAAATTATTTCTGATAAATAATACTCCACCACATTTGGATCTTTTTTCATAAACATTTCCTACCTAATTAGTATTTAAATACCCAAAAAAATAATATTATTTGACCTATCATCCATGATTCCAAAATTATTTGATCCCTGGATGTATTTGAGAATTCTTTTTCTAGCATGTAAATGATATTCATTTGGGAAACTTTTAAATTTTACACATAAGGTAACAATATAAAAAATGTTGGGTCTTGAAGAAGTTGAATAATAAAACATCCAATAAATATTTGGAATTATTTTGGATGAACTTATTTTATTTCTCTATCATTATACAATTTTGTTCCCACAAACATAAATGTGGAAACATGATTTGATTTTTCCTTGCCAAACCTCTTAAGAAGTTACTTTGCATACTTTTCATGAGAAATAAAAATTTATTCCTTCAATTGTTGTATTTGTAACATAAGAAAGTATTTTATTTCCACTATCATGGACATTTAAAATACCTTTTTCATTTCTTCTGAAAAAATTTAGAACAACTTTAAACTTATTTTTCAAAGATAATTTCATCAAAAAAAATAAAATAAGGGAATTCTATTGACATTCATTAATATAAAGATTAATATCCACACTTCTATTCTAAAAAATAATCTTCCTTAATAATTTTTCCAATTTGGCATACCATTCCCTAAAACATTTTTGAATCTCATACAATGCCTTTCTAAATCAGGACACACAACTTCCATCTTTCCCAATATTAAAACAACAAGTACGTTAAATTTAAACATCATCTTCCATATCACAATTTCGAAATGCGGATTTAACATCCATTTGAAAGATTATATAGCCTCATTGTGAAGAAATAGAAATAAATATTCTAATTGATAAGAAACATTCAACTAGAGAAAAATTTTCATCAAAATCGATACCTTCAATTTGTGAATACACTTTTCAAACCAATTTTTATTTGTTTTTTATTACATCACCTTCTTCATTCGTCTTGTTCATGAAACCCCATTTTCTATCAATTATGTTTATTTTTTGGGATTGAATATTATTTCTCCTATATCATTCATTTAAATTTGATTCAAATATTCATTCATGGCTTTAACACATCCCAGATTCTCAAAATCATTATTTACATATTTTAGATTAACTTTTGAATACAAAGATATTTGTGTAATAGAATTGGTTATTCTTAATTTTTGAACCTTATGATGTTCATCACCAATAATGTTATGAGAATACACTTACTTCCTAATCATAGAATGAGATTTATGAGTATCTTCCTCATCACTAGAAATAGATGGGTCAAATTCTTCTTCCTGAGTAAGAATACAAGTGTTTGTATACTTACCATAATTTTTTTGAAAACATTCCTTATCATTCTCGACATCCTTATTTTTTTAATAAAATTTTCTTCCTTAGAACTTTCAATTGAATTCATATTAAATGAATAAATAATTATTCATCTTTTTTTGTTGAAATATCTATATCCTCTTCCTTCCATGGCATAGCCATGAAAATTTTCATCTTTACCTTTCTGCTCAAACATTACATAGTTTCCACCATTCTTTTTTATAATACATGAACTCTCTAAAACACATCAGTGTTTTAATCATGATGTTTTTACACAAAATAATTCATTTGTAGTCATATATAATAGAGGAATATAGAAAAAATAGTTCTGAATATAAACATCATTACTCATGGATTTCCTTCAATAGTAATTAGAATGATCATGTCTAAGTATCATGTTTCTTTCCATTTCTAAAAAACTTCTATTCAATATTTATAAACCCCCTCTTGATCTGGAGTATATTTGGAACTAAAATCATGTTTAATTCCATGTTTCTCATGTTAAATTTTGAATTATTCACTTTTGTTTTTACCATCATTGTCTTTTCTCAACCTCTTCCATGAATACTCACATTCGTTTTCTCTTTTCATCTACCAGATTTCAACATTTTCAAATCATCTGATTTGTGTTTCATAGATATAAACAAAGTAATGGTAGTAAAATATTCAATGAAGGTGATTGAAAACTTATCAATTTTATTTATTGTTTTCTCATCTGTTTGTAAATATAAAAATGAATTAGCTTTTAGGGTTGTCCTAAACAATTCTCAACATTCGTATACACTCCATTTGTAATATTTCCTTTATAAAAAACAGCGCATCACCAATCTCATCTTCTTGGGAAATTATGAATATCTCAAACACTATATTGCTTTGATAATTTTATCTTATTTTTTGACACTTATGTCTCATCCTTTTATGACACAATTGATTATATTCCATAATACTTTTGTAACATGAGTTTTTTATTTCACCTATATGATGTAAATATAATTTTGTACTTTGGCCTCTTCTAATAATAATTACAACTTCTTTAAATTTCCCAAAAAACCCATCTTTTTTTAAGATACCTTTGTAACCCTCATCACTCAATTTTGAAACATTTAAAATATTGTTTTTGATCCCATCAACATACAATGTTTTCTAGGATTTCATCTTTTCTGTTCCAATGATTGTTGATCCAACACATTTCATTTTCAAGGATTAATAATTTCCAAATGTCACTACTAATTTTTTAGAATCATCCTTATTTTTTAACAATTTTAAGTTTCCAATTTTATGAGAAGAACACAAATTATTAAGAATGTAGTGTCGTTATCCTTTTATGTCTTTCAATGGAGTTTTAACAATAAGATATATTTCTATTTTATTTTATTTCTTTATCTCCAACTTTTCATAATTTCTAAGAACCTCCTTTAATGCTGATAACACAACAAGACATCCCTTTTCAAGGTGTCCTGGTTGTTCACACCCTTAAGAAATAGTTTCCAGGGGTGGGTACCAATTTTTAATCTTCACTCCAAACATTTCCTATTTCCTTTGAGAAACTTCCTAATAACTATTTATTTGAGGAGATTGACTCCCCCTCAACCCTTTTCTTATATATAAAATGGGATAAAAGAAATTTTTTTATTGGACCAACATGTATTTTTCATGTTTTGGAATCCACCATAATACCAACAATAGCCATGGAAAGAATATTTTCCATTGAAGCATCCATAAGGATGGTAAATATATATATATTTCTCACAAACATTATTGTATTTTATTTTGATCCACCAACCATTTTATTATCAATAAAATTATTCTTTTTCTTGTCTAAATTATGAAAATTATACGTATTTGACACTTTTCTATATTTATATTGTTTTAAAACATTTTCAAACTCAGGGTGATTTGAGACTCTGGAATTCTCACCATTTTTTTTCTTAGCCACATACATAACATTCCCAACATTCTTATTTTCATAATAAATTAAATTCCTATTTGAACCATTTGAAGGTAAGTTTTGTTGGACCTTCTTGTGTTTCTCATTATGAGAAAATTCACCTACTTTAGTGATAGTGTTTTTGAAACATGTGCCCTTCACATAATCATTAGAATGTTTTTTGTTGAATAAGTTATAAATATTATTCATATGACATTAGATTAACCTCTATATGAACATTACAATTATTTTATTCCTCGAGATATTTATTTAAACCATTAATCTATTTCACCATCCTTACATTCTCATCGTGAAAACATTCTGTATTTCCTATTGAGGAACATTCATCTTCCAATGTTTTTATTTTTCTTTTGAAGTCTTCTAATATTTGTCATACATTCTTTCAACTCTACATTTAAATGAATTTTGAGATTAGTTTCCTCTTATTTATAACTACTAATTCTGAATTCTTCATCTTTCGTTATTACAATAAATGTATTTTCAATACCATCTTCAACTAGTTTTTTGAATTCATCATCACTGCCTTCTTATTCTTCATCTTTAGTTAAGATACATCATCTTTTGGATTTGGAAATTTTTTTTTCTTTCCTTGTGGGATACAATTTTCTTTTACCACCTTCTTTTTTAAACGATCTTTGTTTCATTATTTATTTTTCATAACTATACTATTCATTATTTCTTCGAGGAAAATTAGCAGAAAAGTAACCAACACCTCCACATTCAGAACATTTCAAGTGGATTTTCCTTTGGTATTTCCCTCTACCTATTTTCGCATTTTTAGAATACAAGGATAAAATTTCATCAAGGCTTTTATATAACTCATTTGCAGAATCAGAATCACCAAATTCATCTTCAATAAGATTCTTCTTTGAATTTTCTTTCTTACTAAACATGAAAGACATTTCTCTATCAAATTTTATTTTTATTTTCATAAGTAGGGTTGTACAGTTTTTCAAACAGTTCATCCTAATTGTGTGCCCCTCTAAAGGGTTCTTAGATATCAACTATATGGTTTCACGTATTTTCAAAACATGCACCAACTATGAAAACCATCAGTTCCAAGGTTTTCATGGGTTTCACTATCAAGGCACACGGTTTGGGAAAACCATGTGCCAATCATACATAGCCTAAGATCCTTCAAAAAGTTTCTAAATTTCGCTCTAATCACCCCTAATGACAAAAAACCCTAGGAATGATCAAAATAAGGGTTAAAGAGTACCTACAAATAGTAACATAACGTTATAACCTCCCCACCATAGAAACTTTTGGTCCCTGTAATGCCTATAAATAACCTTATATATTGGAAAGATTTATCCTCTACTTTCATATCAATACCTTCCTATCTCATGTCTCATGAGTATCAGATTCATGATACGCTATCATTAAACCCAATGGTATCTTACTCACATGAATTTGCTCGGGTTCTGAGTAAACTATCCCTATTGGATTCTCATTCAGAGTTAAACTAGGCCCAACATCAAGATCACTCTAGCTTAGGACATGAGATGGATTAGAAAAATACTTTTGAGGCTATAATGAAAAGAACATGTTATGTAATGATATAAACTATGTTACAAGATAAAATTATAAATCCACTTTATCCACATTCTCAACAACCTCAAAAGGTCCCCCAAAATGAAAATAAAGCTTCCATTTCCTCGGAATATGTCAATGAACCGAATAATGTGAAACTTTCAAGAAAACCTAAAAGAAAATTAAAATTACAATGGACTATAAAGACCATCAGAATAATATTTATACCTAATATATTCCGTCAAAATTATATAAATAATCAAATGAATCATTACAGTAATATCTTGATCCATGCTCCTTCTAACTAAGGAACATTCATCAACCGTTGAAAAACACAACTAATATTTCCAAAGTTGACCATACATGGCCTCAAATAGAGCGTTCAGATTGAGTAATGGTATATATTCTTATAATTAAACTCAAACATCCCTGGATTTTAATCCCAAGCTCCACTGAATTCAATGATTCAGGCACAAAGAATATCCTCAAGAATGAAAATTTCACATTCTGTCTGGCTATCCATCAATGGATCATATATCATACTCAAACAATCATGATACCCTAATGCCTTCTTGAGCCATATCCAGAAAATAAATATGAAGGGGGGATCTATATTAGAGAATATATAAGAAAAAACTCTATGAAACTGAACAATCTATTTCAAATATATATTTCCTAACTCCTCACCTTTGGCTACATCTTGAATGGGTATAAAGTGAGTTGATTTAGTCAAACTATCGATCAAAACCCATATCACATTATTATTTCTATGGTTTGGAAGTAAACCAACCAGAAATGCCATATAAATATCATCCCACATCCAGAATGACACTGGAAGTGGTTAAAGTGAACCAAAATGTAATTGGTGCCTAACCTTGACCTATTGGAATATATAACAATGAGATACAAAATAAACGATGTATCTCCTCATAAATGGCCACCTGAACTGACATATCATTTAATAGAAAATATTCCTAGCTCTAGGGTATTATTCCCATAAGGAATCATTGAAATATACCACCACATAATTCTTGATAAATAATGGTATAAAAAATTGATTCTTGATAAGTATAATTCCCTCCATGGAGAATGACCACTCGACAACACTCTCACCACCATCAAGAGAGTCTCTAATGATACAGAACTCATCAATGATATTCCACTCCAAGATAATCATCCTAAGAAGATTGTATGTTAACTGAACACTATCCAAGAAAACCTCTTCCCCTAATTCTCGTACTCCTATATGCAATTGTGCAAAACGATCCATCAAGTTTCACTCTTCTGATGATTCTATTAGGACCTATGTCAGAAGTATCCATCACAAATCATCGTCAAAGTCATTCCATTTCCCCGGGGTATAGTAAATATTTAAATAAAATATTGTAGGTATTCCACCCAATTCCATTCTAGGAGGTTCAAATATTTTTCAGATTCAAATATAACTCAAGCTATTGTGGTCATAATAAATGGTAAACATTTATCTGTAAAACTGACACATCCAACTCCTAAACGCATGCATCACAGTTGGATATTCTAGTTAATTGGTTAGGTAATTCTTCTAATTTATCCTAATCTATTGAGATCCATAAGAAATTATGTGATCCCCAATCATTGGAACACAACCAAAACTAGAACTTGATGTGTCATATAAGACAACATAGCCCTTCACAGGCTCTGTATGAGTCCACATCGGTGTAGTAGCCATAATAAATTTTAGTTCAAACAAAAGAAATCTCACAATTCTCATTCAAAACAATAATTACTCCATTCTATGTTAGGGATGTCTTTAGAGAGTCCAAATTCATGAAATCCTTAAAAAATTTCAATAATATCTATCTAAGCCCAAGAAGAACGAAATAACATTCATTGTTGATCCTATGAAATAACAGATTTCACCCTCTTAGGATCAACTATAATACCATTTTATGACACAAAATATCCTATAAAATTCAATTTTAAAATCCTTAATTCACATTACAATAGCTTGGCCTTATTTTTTTATATATCAACAATTCTAGAACTAGTCACTAATGATGCACATGATCTGCAACATACATGGAGTAAATAAGGGTTACATCCTCAACGACCACTATGATAGTATCATGTTACTCTACATATCATGGTCACCATATTCATTAAGACCATAGGAGAATTAGTTTGACCAAATGGCATGAAATGGTACTCCTAATGGCCATACCTAATTCAGAAGGTGGTTTTCTGCATTTTGGATTATTTTATTCATAAATGATGGTAGACAAATTAAATATCAATAATCAAAAACTAATTCAATACTTTAAACTAGATTAAAAGATCATCAATCCATGGAAACAGATACGTGTTCATTACCCTAACTCAATTGAGTTCATAGTAATAAACATAAAGGAGAAGTGACCCATCAACTTCTTTAGCAAAGAGATTAGACACCGCCTAAAGTGATAAAATCGGAAATAAAAATACATTGTCTAAATGATTGTATAACTAAGTGTTCAAATAATTCATTTCAATAGTTTCATATAGTAATAATGAATGAATACCAGCTGATTACCTCACACTAAATCAATAGAGAACTCCACCTCCGTTACTGGGGGAAAACCAGAGATGTCTAAAGGGAGAACATTGGAAAATTCAATGACAATTGGAGGGAGATCATAAAACCAGGATTCTCAACCTAAGATAAAATAAAAAAACAATATTTATTTCCCTGAATCTAGATAAAATGGTATGGATATCCTTGAAATCAGGTCCTACTCTCCCAAAAAGATATGAATAACCCCATCGGGCATGGAAAAGGAGACCGATCAAAGATAGTAATCAATTCGGGAATTTTTAGAAATGAGTCAATCCATCACAAATATTATAACCTATAGTTTCATGTAATGACCTAGAAAATACCAAGTAAAGTTGATATCTAATACCAAAAAACACTAGCAGGACAACAAATACCCTTCACTCTCTTCTTTCTAAGTGATATAGTAATATTTGTCACATAAGATAAAATATTTGTATGATGATTTAGTATATTCACAATACAAATTTATATTACTGAATGACATGATCCAATATTAAATAATTTATTGACTAAAAATGAATCAATAGTAATGGTACCTCTCACATCTATTGGACTCATATCTTCTTCTACTAAAGACTCCTCCGCTGCATGAACAAGCTTCAATATGGATCCCATTGGTCGGAACCTAATTTTTAGTGAAGCTTCTGATTTCACTAAAGTTTTATTTGGCACTAATGAACTCATGACACCATGTGGACTATAATAGAAATGAAAAACTTTCTAAAGTGAAAAGAACATCCTAGGAACCACATATCTTTAGTGCCTCATTAAGAACCTATTTCAAGGGCCCATGATTAACAAACTAGTAAAAAGTAAAAGGATCTCTTCCAGGAACTATAAGAGGTATTGGAAAACCAGTCTATCGAGAAACGTTGTTTGAATCATCAATCTGTCTCCTCATATTAAAGGAATTCATAAAATTGCCTCTGAGAGGAAAACCATGTCTCATCAACACTATCTTACTATCCATTTACATCTCAACCATCAATGCTCTATCTATCACATCATCGTAATAAGTATTATTTTGTAAGAAAACATAATAATTTTAGAGAAAATTCCCATATAAAAAATCATTATTCATATTCCCATTTGAAATGAACTCATATCAAAACTGAAAAATATCAACAAATTGATTTTCATATTAGTTCATGATCATTATAACCTAATAAGTTTGAAAAACTATATAGCCTTATCGAACACTATAGGCTCTTGATATAACTATTAAGTGAAAATAAAATTAATTTTTTTATACTCTAATAACTCATAATTCATATCCATATGCATCGTGTCCCACCATCTAATGTCAGGCCCCTATCACTTGAAGGTGGCACATTTCACCTTAATTTCACCACTCATTTCCCGGAACTCAAACAAAATATAGATATTTCTCAACCAATCCTCATTAAGATAAGGATTATTAAATCCTTGGAACTCTAGTGAATTTTGGTGAAGGAACTCCTAAGAATAATTATATAAAACATCCTTTCGAGGATCCCTAACTATAGCCTAAATGGGAATGAGTTGAGGTGAATTTTCTTGAAATTGGTTAGTACGCACAACATCCTAAACTAATTTATATTCCATATGATGATTTTATCATTGTGGTTCATCAACAACTTCCTCTTGGATACTATTCACGTATCTTCTTAGAGGAATTATTATACATAACATCATAAAACAACATCAAAATATTAGAAGATCACACTAATCAATACTCAAATATAGAAATAATGAAAATTAATCCAATCAAATAGATAAACAAGATTTATTTTTCACGCTATCCAAATCAAAAGTAGGGATTACACTATAACAAATCATATATACATATTCTCCAATGAACCCATGAGGACATAATGATCCTTTATATGATATCTATCTAGTCACTCAATTAAAATGTAATCTTAAGTCCCAATAATATTTCTTAACTACATACAAACACCACAGAAAGATTCATAATATAAACATTTGATACCACTTTTTCGTGATCCCAATCGGACACATTTTTACTATGATACCCCGAAAAATTGTGTTATATCCCAAAGGTAATCCCCAATACCATTAGGTTGATGACTAAAACATTGAATCATACAATATAAATGTAGGACTATGTTTTCCACAAACACAATAGAAGAAACAATACATATTATTATTCTTAAAAGAAAAATCTATTGGGAGAACAATACCAAAAGTCAAAATAGTATAAAAACCCAGAATTACAAGAACCAAAATCCATAAAATTAAATATAAAACATCTAAAGTCTCAAAGATCACATCATCTCAATTCCAAATGATGAAGGATAAATACCACCTCTATATGGTGCCTTCCCCTTTCTCGAACTTGGAAACACGAAATCTAAAAATTATTAAAGGAAAAGGTAGGGTGTGGGCAATAATCTTAGTAGGGTATCACTATGCATTGTAAAATAAGAGGCCAATAATAATAAACAAAATCATTACATAAATGTCTAATAAAATGTGTATGATAATACAGTTGAAAATTTAAAACATAACTAGCTATTAATTTAAATTTATGGAAACATTTAGAACGATAAAAAAAAATTCATATCAAACATTTTGTATAAATTTCCATGGAATGTGAAAAGATGTTTTGAAAATAATGACATACATATAAATAATAAAATAAGAGTGACATGTTTATAATCTATAAGGTATAATAGCTCTAGGTTATGAGATCCTTACACTCTCATATAATGATAATGGAAATGTTAACACATATCCCTATATCACTAGTTAAATGGGACTAACCTACATCCTACTAAGGATAATAACTATTAGTATGTTTATATAAGAGTTTTAAAGCATCGATCCATTCCTAGGGAAATTATAACCTAGATTGTTTTTCCCTTATAACTCACCATCAACTAAGGATTACATGATATTAAATAATAATCAATAATGGGGTATTTCATTCAAAATAGTTTAAAATAAAATTATCCCATTTTCATTTTCAATATTCCAAAACATCCATACCATTTCAATTTATGTCCCAATTTTCATAAAATAATATTTTATAAATATAATTGAAAACAATTTAATTTAAAACATGAAATTAAATGGTTATTAAATTGGAAAACATATAAGGAATCACTAAACACAACACATAGATCATGTATCACAACACTAGTATTGGGAAATTCCAATGAAGAACATTAGAAACAAAGATACATGAATCAAACCTAGATTCCAAATATAAAAAAAATGGAGTTTTGAACCTCCCACAACATGAAGATCTATCCAACTCTAAATTAGAGATATGAATAGAGTAGGAGATAGATAATGATATAACAACCCTTAATGGAGAGGAATAAATCGAAATTCTCCATGTTTCAATCTACTTTGTAATGGGTTTAGGGGATCCAAAACGGGACCTTGAGAGCTCTAATGAGAAAGGAATATGTCTATTCTCGAGTTATCTCAAGGGAGAGTTCACATTGGAGGTGGAAATTAAAAAAAATTGGAAATAAAAAATTTCTTGCACACGTTTAGTTGGTTAGGGTTGTATAGTTTTTCATTCCATACACCCTAACCATATGTCCCTATAAAGGTGTTCAAGATTTCTACTAGGTGGGAGCATGTTTTGGTAAACCATGATCCATACTTGTAAACCCTCACTGCATGGGTTTAATGATTTTCAATAAAAAGGAGAATAGTTTGGGAAAACTATCCACCAACCATGCACAACCCAAGAGCCTTTAAAAAATTATAAAATTTATCTCAAAGAAACCCTAAACAGAAACCAACCATGGAATGATCAACCAAGGGGTCAATGAGAACCTGAAAAAAGTAATATGATGTTACTAAAATGACACATAAATAGACCATGTCTAATAATTTAAAAACATACAATATTTACATTGCCAAATAAATGATTTTTATGAATTTTAAATCAATAAATAAATTATTATTTATTATAAAATATAATCAATGTCATTTTTGGAACTCTTTATTTAATATTACCATGAAGACATCTTGGAAACCAATAAATAATATATAAACCTTAAAAATAACCCTAACATGTTATATTTATCTATAAAATTATTATAACATTATAAATACCCAAATAATATTACTTTTGGTGTTTTTAAAATCATTGAATAATATTTCTACAACTTGAATAACAACAGTGTCAGTGTTGCGTAATCATTTCATGTAATTATATAATCACTAATCATTTTAAATGAATTATGATCATAAAAATAAATATAATTATGCTCAAAATAACCTTTAATATTCATTAAAAACATACTCTTATCCCTATTTGGACAATAAAGGTGAATTAAAAAGAAAGAGTATGATATTTGGAGTTTTTCGTTAAATAAAATACTATAAAGCTCAAAATCAAGGACAAAATGGAAAAAACTGATTTATTTTAAAATTTTAATTATTATGGATAAACAACTAATAAAATGAAACAAAAGAATTATTGTGAATGAATTTCATTCCTTAAAAAATTTCTTTAACCCTAATTAATCTATTTTACCATTAATATGGTAAAGAAAGTACAATGGTTACTATTTATAAAGACCAAGAATAAAAGGAGCTATTTATAAAAAACATTACCTGCTAATTCATAATATAGAAGAAATTTTCCAATATTCAATTTCTAAAATATGATTAATGTAATTTAAAATTTGACCTGACAAATGTGAAGCAATCCTATTTTCCAAAAAATGGCCTTTTAGGTATAAATATTTTTTAAACAAATTTCAAGTATAAAATTCATTCCAAAACATGAATTGTAATTTTTTAATCAAAATTAATGAATTAAATTTTAAAAATAATTCAAAATATTTTTTTTAAGATTTAGGGAAATAAAACACATTTGTGATTGAAAGTAAGCATCATTCACTATTTGATGAAAAAGAAATAATTTTAGAAAATTATCAAAAATTAAACTATGATAAATTTGATATACTGATTTCAAAAATGATTTTCAATTTTTCAAATTCAATATTCCATAATTTTAAAATTATGATTTTAAATAAAATAATATAATTCATGAAAACCCAATTTGGTTATAAAAATATATTTTCTTTTTTACTAAAAAAGTAACAAGTATTATTATAAATAATATATCTCTATAAAATTGAATTAATGAATGTTAAAAAGAAATTAAAATGATATATTTTATGATTACATAGGTTGTAAAATAGCATGACAAACCATGCCAATTTTATGGGCCCAAAGATCATGAAAAAAAGCAAAACATAACCCATTGAAAGAGAGATGATCCACCTAACAGTCATTGTCGATGCTCGATATAGATGAAGATAGAGCATAGATTAGGGCCATCTCCCTATATGAACCACAAAATATCTCAAATTCATTCTAAACCACCAAGGAGACCAATGTTTTAAGAAAGACCACCATATCATCCCCTAGTCCCGCAAGACCGACTACCCAGGAAGATCCCATCCAACATTGAACTATATGGCCACAGATCTGAGAAGATTAGGGTTTGGCCATTCACTCCGAGAAGTTCTAAGGTGTTTCTCTCTAAAATCCACCTCCGATCATCAAGGCCTCATTGATTAATAAATAATTTTTCATTTTTTGAGGAATAGTGATGAACAATAAAGAACCACTAAATCCAAGGTGAAATAATATTAGAATACCCACAACTACTAAGACACTCCTACACATGCCCCCTGAATCCCTCCATTAAGTACCGACACCGACCACCCACTGATAACTATGTTTCTTGAATCTAGATACAATATTAAATATTAAAATTAATAATATATTCAAATTATAATTAATTTAAAAATTATTTATATAAATTTTAAATATATTAAAAATATTAAAACGTAATAAATAAAAACAAATATATATTAATTATATAAATTAAACACATATTGAAAATAATAAACCCTTGTAAATAAATATGTACAGATTTTAACAGATTAATAAATTCCATAAAAAATAATAAATATGAAAATGGGAAAATAATATAAAATTTAGAATATTAAAATTGAATAAATAAAATTAAATAGATTAAAAATTATTTAAACAAAAGTGGATCCATATAGTTAACTACATCCATATATATAATATTTTATATGCCTCCCTATCCACATACAAATAATTCCACACTATGTGTCACTATTTGGATGATCCCCCTCATATTCATCCTTTCCCCAACTCTGAACTCCGACACTTCTCATCGTATCCTCAAGACACTTATTGGTTAATTCAAGATGAATTCATTACTTTATTCCTCAGCTCTAGGTTAATTAAATCCAAATTCTCATCCACCATCACCTTTATCTCTACTACCGCTAGGTTTTCTTCAATGTTTATCTATTTATTCTCTTATAAATTTATTTATATTAGCCTTTACTCTCCTTATCCATACCACACCTCCCCACAATATCCACATCACATCCCTACCTAACCACTAGAAAATCAACATTCCTGTAAAATTTTGTTCACAACCCAAGGATTGAATTTACTATTTTATAAGTTTCCCTGAATTTCATAAACCCAAAACACCTATTATCTATTTCAATAATAAGTTTAGAGTATTTATTACTTTATCATAATTAAATAGTATTTGTTGGTGGAATCTAATTCCTTGATGATTTCCCATAAGTTTATTCCTTCTTGAAATCCCATCTATATATAATTTCTCCTTCATCTTCATTTAACTTATTTCTATATCAATGTAGATATATCCTTTTATTACTTATCATTTCTATTATATATAGTTACTATAGATTTATTTTGTTAGAAAGTTTCAACTACTACATAAAGATGTACATCAAACCAGAAATCAATTTCCTTTCTATACATATCGAATTATCATAGTGAAAGTTTATAATATATTATTGATCAGGTTTTTTTATATAAACCCTAATTGCATAGGTTAGACCTCTTACTTTTCTTATATAATATGATTTCTCATCCTTCTAAAAATATCTTATCTTGGATATTTCTATTTTTAATTTCATTTTTTAATGGTAAATTTTATCCTAAAAACCTCTCTTTAATATGGAATATGTGTGTAATAATCTAAAATTCATGTAATTAAAAAGCTAAAGTTTTACATGTCAATGAAACGGATAATTTTTATTATAATCCATAATATGAAATTCACAATCTCTACGTATGAAATATAAACATTTCTATATGTAATCTATGTGTGTAGTGTGTCTCAAAATTAGAATATGTTTATTGGAATATACACACATATTATATATTATGTAATATAAACACTAAGTATGATTTTTTATTATGTAATCTACAATCCATGTCTATAATGTGTCTATCATTTAAAATCCTTGTAAATTTTATGTTGAGATAAATAAGATAAGAATACATGTTTTTTGCGTATCTTACACAGGTTATAGAAATATAAAACATTATAGTGTGGGTTGGTAAATTATTCAATATTTTACATTACATACAAAATTCATGAATTATCATGGTGTTTGTATCTTATTAAATTGGTATATATTGGATTATATTTTCTATAAACATTCACATTATCATTATAATTTATAATTCCCCAAATAGGTTTTGGAATAAATGTAGGGATATATATTTGAAACAAGTTTTAGAAACACTTCCCATAATGGAACGAATTTTACATATACTGGTTTCACTGAAATGTTTTTCTTCTTAAATTTTAAATTTCTATATTTATAGTTTTTATGTGTATTAAAATTAATATATGATTTAATTTGTTTATAATATATATTAGATAAGTAAATCATATTATAATATTATGTTCATGGTAAATGTATTTTTTCATACATATATATTTTAGTATCCTAAGTCAATATATTCAATGTGTTGACTAGATTCTTGTTTGAATATTTACGTGTAAAAAACATGGAACATGGAAATAACCTAATCAAATTCTATCATTGTGATTCTAGAATATTTATATTCTTTAAAATATATTATTATTTTTATGTATTCTATATTTACTTTCTCTAATGTTATATAAAATAATACCCCATCAATCAAAAAATATTGACAATGAAAATTTTATTGTTTCTCTCAGTTTTTCACAACTAGTTATATTAAATCATATGGTGAATTTTTAATATTCATGTTCAATTTTAATTTTTAATTATTTTTATTTTTAAAACTATACAGGACCATAATTTAGAATTATATTTAATATTCATTCTTCAAGATAACTGTTTTATTTCCCTATCTTCTATGAAACATTTTTAATTTCTTCCTCGATCCAAAAATATACATAGCATAACAATCTTTTTCCAATATGTGAATTTCAATATCTTCTTCCATTACACTTTTATTTTATTCTTCATTTTAAAATACTATTATTCCATCCATATAACAAATTCAAAGAGTAAATTTTGGTCATGTTTATTTTATATACTATGTATATGCAAGCTGTTTTGGATAAATTTGAATATATAGTATCTAACACATTCATATTACATATTAATCATAAAAAATATATACATTTTAACATTTACATATATCATAATTTAAGAAATATTTACTTTGTTAGATTTTCATTACATAATATGTATCCTAGACTCCCTAACAGTTAACTTGAATTATTTTCTAC
Organism: Viscum album; assembly: GCA_963277665.1. Classification (NCBI taxonomy): domain Eukaryota; kingdom Viridiplantae; phylum Streptophyta; class Magnoliopsida; order Santalales; family Viscaceae; genus Viscum; species Viscum album. Next base: position 373,375,427 of record OY728130.1, on the reverse strand, counting down.
CGGTTCTACACACAACCGTCAGCTTCATCACCAGACCTTGGATGTAAACTCATATTTTATGTATGACTAGATTATATTTTAAAAAAATATTATCTGTTTCAAAAAATATTTTTTTATACTATGTAACTTATGTTTATTTATTTTGATTTAATTAATCTTTAAGAACATTCCATTTTGGTAATGTCTATTTTATTTTATAGTCTAATCTATCCATGTGTTATAATTTGGAAATATATGACCCTTTTCACAATTAATTGGCCCTATATATAATGGAATGAAATATTTATCATAATATATCTATGAACTATGTAGAAAATATGTATAATGTGTGTAAAATTTGGATTATTATCTTTCATAAATTATCCATGAAATGGAATATATTTTTCTAGCCAATTTCTTCATAAAGTGTACACATATAGGAATATATTTATAACATGTGTTTTATAATTTTAAATCTCAGTATAAATTGTAATCAATGCATAACCACTTTAATAATATACAATCCTTTTCTCATTAATAGTTGTTTAACCTAAAATCTCAATATAAGTAAAGTCTTGTTCAGTTTATTCATAATCTATATCGATACATATGATTTTTTTTTCAATTTGAACATCACTAAATTAAAATGTAACAAACTATATAATTGGAAAATAGTGTGTAACAATTTTATATAAAATAAATATAATACGAAATACACAATATTAATGAAATGATATAATTTTTATTATAAACTATAATGAAAAATATAAAATCTAAAGATGTCAATTACATAAAATATTTTTCTAGATAATTATTTTATAATATGAAATATGTGTATAAATAGTGTTTTATATAGTCATTAATACTCTAAAATTAGAGTAAAATACAGAATCAATGTGTAATATAATGAAATATTTGTAATTGAAAAACGATAATCTCGAAAATCAATTACATTTTATAATTTTTAATATAATCAATATAATTGTATCTAAAATATATGTGTGTGCATGATATACATTTGTATATGTAATCATTTTATATTATGTTTCTCACAACTTTAATCTATGTGTTTAAAAATTCATATCGATAACATATTATGAAATATATTAAATTTTCATAATTATACGTTATATAATCTAGAATATGTGGAAATAATGTGTCTGTAATATGATATATTTTTAAATTATAGAATCTCTATGGGTTTTAATTTTGAACTCTTATTTGTTATATTTTTCAAAAACAATTAATTAAAAATTTAATATCTTCTCATGATTTAGGAATCTATTTACAAAATCATATTTATAATAACTTTTACTCCATATTATATTATGTTTAATTTTAGTTCTAAATAAATTGGCCACACAGGTCATTTTTAATTTTAATTTTTTATTCCACATAACATAATCTTTTATTATTTCTGTTTATATTCAAATCAATTTATTTACACTAACTTAATGTGTTTTTGAAGATGTTTATGGGTGACTTAATCATTTTCAATACATGTTACCATTGGGAAATATTGGTATGGGAATGTAAATTTTATTACAAGATTAAATTCCATTTTATAGGTTTTCACTTCCAAAATAACGTAAATTATGAATTATTTATAAATTTTGAATTTATATCATCAAACTTTTCAATAGGTGATGTTGCTAACTTTATGATGTTGGAAAACTTTATTGAATGATAAACTATATTCTTTTACAAAACTTTTATTCCTTGAAATTAATATTCAGTGTAAAAACTAATTTATGAGAAACTATGTTAGCCATTCATATTCTTATTAATATATATGATGTATTCATTTTATGTTACTCATATTGAAGAGTTTTCATTCATTAAATAGTTAATGAAATATATAAAGGATATTTACCAATGGAAATTAAGTACAATAGTAGAGACTCAACCTATTTTTTTTTTTATTTTTAGAATACCATATAATAAATTAAATTATTAGAACCTTCTTTATTTTTTAAATTACAAATGTTGACAATAAACTAGCATTGAAATCGTTTAATCTTTTCTAGAAAAAAATGCTAACTAATTGTCTCACTTTTCCTCCTTATTTTCCAATAAAATGATTGTTCTAATAAAAACTCAAGATAAACATATTCACAGACATATCTTCAATGAAATATTATGTTATGAAACATAATCTATCTTTTATTATAGTAAAATTAATATTAATACAATATTCATCAATTCTTTACTAAAATCCTTCATATACACAAAATACCAATGTATCTACAAAAGAATTATCTATCTATATATATGAACATATATAATGTATACTAAAAAACTATCCATTAATCTTTTTAAATTATATATAAAAAATAGATACCATTTTTCATTGTGTGAAATTTTACATTATACACATCCACCACCGACACGTACCTCAAATTTGGGATATTGACCACCAGAGCCAACATAGTGACTCTCTAGACTATATTATAAGTAATCATTCCTATAATATAAATGTGGTATTAAAAATATAATCCAATGAGGTTATACACATTTGTCAAATTTCACTTCATATAATTTTAAAAGTAATGTATTTAATTTATAGTAGGGGTAAAATTGTGATGTTTTCAACAATGTTTAGGAGTAATAACTGACTAATTGTATGAATTTTATAGTTTATGAAATCCTATAAAAAAAGAAAGTGATGGGTTTAAACTCATATAATTTCATTAAAATCCATTTCACATAACATTGACAATTATTTAATGGGCGTTAACACTTAGTTTTATTACCTTACGAGCTTTATAATTTGATGCAACTTCTTGATGTCATGTTTTAAGTACTATAACAATTTCAACATCATATGAAACGATATGAAATATTCAATTTATTATATGTTTCAATTATATATTGAAAACACATTTACAAATACATCATTCAACATGTTTTTTTCTTTGTTGAAATAAATTCAATTCATTGTAGTTATGCATTTTTATCCTATTTTCTATCAAACATGTGTTTGTTATTTTCAAAAAAAAGAATAAAATCATTTTTTTCTATTATTTAACAAGTAATTATGGTTTATTGAATGTTATGTATTATATTTTAAATATAATTTTATAACTATTTTAATACTTTTTAAAAACAAGTACCTATTTTAGTTCCCTTTATTAATATTGGTTTAAACCAATTTTAAACAATTATACATTTTTATACATTTTTTTCTGATCACTTTGGGTATACCACTATTAAATATATTCTATTTATTTTCATTTGAGAATAAATCAATCATGGATTTGATTTGGTATTAGATTCTAAATTGGCATATTTCATAGCACATACACCCCTATTATCATTAAATCAACATGGAAGAAAATCAATGTTGGTTATAGGGGTATATGTTTTGATGATGATGTCACATGTTCTCATCCTGCATGCAACCATGGTTGGTTAATGATCAATCAATCATAGTATAATATATCATAGAGGATATAACCCAACAAGTATTCAATAATATAAAATATATTTTGTATATTGGATTCCATTTTTATAATAATTGTGTTTGAAGTTACATGCATATACCCTACATTGATACATAATTTGCACAACTTATTATGTATAATTCAATTTATTTCTATTGTATACAGATTCCTTTCATATTGAATCTCTACACTGTCAATGTAAATATGATAATAAATTTTAAAAATGATTGATGCATATGATCTGAATTAGAAATTTTTAACTATCACAACATTATCTATTTTTTTCCAGTGAAACATTTTTGAATTTTTCCTTAACATAATATTTACAGAGACATTTATACCATGAATTCGATAAATAAATATTTGAAACATGTTAGGATGTCAACACTACATTTTGCAGATATACATTATGTTTAGAGTATCTTAAAAAATAGTTTAATGAAAATAAATGTAAGAATAAGAAGAAACTGAATAGACTAACCAAGATCAAATTACTATGTTCAACTGTTTATTTTTTATTCAGTTTTCTTTTATGTATCAGCTATTATTCACTCGTATGTTTCTTTAACTTCCAATATTTCATCCATCTAAAAGATTTAATAAATCCAAATTATGAGCATGTGTATATTAGTTTAAAATAAAATTATTATGTCATGAAAATTCATGGGTCTAGTACTCATGAATTACAAATACAAAAATGAATAAAAATGAATAAATAAATAATAATACTATTCCTAATTATTAATTAATGTATTGTATTGAGGGTATATAAAAAATATAATTAATTATTAACTTTTTAAATTTTTAATAATAATAATAATAATTGTTGTTGAATTAAATTTATACATATATATATAATTATAAATAACTTTCAAAATTGAATATATTATAAAACATTTAAATGAATAAATTTTAGAAAATATTAAAAATGAATAAATATTAAAATGAATAAATATTAAAATAAATAAATTATATTTAATGAATAAAAATACATAAACATTAACACATACACATAAACATATAAATTCATAGACATAAAAGTACACATATATAAATATACACATACATATACACATACTTACTCATACATGCGTATACACATACATACATGCATATACACGTACACAAAAACATATAAATAAAATTACATACATATACATATTTTTACATACACATGTACATTATCATACACATACTACATAAACATACACATATATACACGCATACTTTAATATATTTCCACATGAATGGAAATACACATACATGTACATACAAAGATGTTAATATGTACATGCATATGGACATATACAAACAAACACATGCACTTAAACATACACATATGCAAACATAAATATATAAACACACACACATTTCCACACATGCACAACACATATGTACACTTACATATCATAAAAATATATATATATATATATACATGTACATACATGCACAAAAAAGTATGCATACATCCCAACACACACACATATATACAATTATATGTGTAAATTTTAAATTATTTAAGACAAATATTAATATATAAAGTCAGTTATGAACTATATTTAAATAAAAATATATTCATTGATAAATTTATATAATTGTTTAAATAAAATATTAATATATTCTCTTTATATATACATTTTTTAATTAATGAATATAAATATATGAATATACATTTTTGATGATTAATATAAATTTTGATATTTTATATATAATATAAATATGTATAATAATTAAATTTTTTGACAATAATATTTTTATTATAATATATTTATGAACTGTAAATTTATTTATATATACATATTGTTATATAAATCATATGGAAATATATATAAACATGTATATAATAATTAAAACATTAATTTTTCCCATTATCAATGATTTTGTTCACTGTTAAGGGAGGGGGTTATCTATACTAAGACATGAATTGATGAAGGGATACCTCTATCAGTGCTAAGAACAACAGATAAGCTCCCATTTTATCAGTTCTATTTTTAGCACTAATAATGTATCCTTTATCAGAATGTTAAGTTAGTGCTGATAAATATACCACATTTTTAAGTTCATTTTTTATCCTTGATAGTAGTTAGCGATTAATAAATGTGAATATGTAGTAATGGAAAAGAGGTATTCTAATGATTCATCCAAAAATCACGGATGATTCGTAGATTCTATATAGAGGTTTGATACAGTGATGGTAGTTTATGGGTGGAGGAAATACATCAATGGGACTGTGGGAGTGATTGTGGGTATGGAGATAGTGATAGGGGCGATGGGGTGGCTGAAGGAGATGGGGTATCAGTGAGTTAAACAGTGGGAAGTGGTGACATGTTGCAGTAATGATGGTTGAGAATGATAATTATGGGGAAGTAAAATCCCCACATTTTTATACTTATATATTATAAACTACCTATAATAGCCACTAAACTATTATTAATGATTTCTATTGGAAACCTCCCATTTTTCATATGTAGTGGGTAATTATTTTAGAAGAAGTTTTATAGTTCTATATTTTTTTGTGAGATTAGATCCATTAGTAATGTGTATTTCTTACACATTTTATCCCATGTCATCACACTAATGGCCTATAACCATCCATCAGTAGCCATAAATCCAATATATATATGAAATATGTTAAAAAAATAGCATGAGTAAAAAATAAAATACAACAAGACCAAAAAAATAATGAATTTCTAGAGGATCAAAATTGGATCTACAATCCATCATTTTAATAACCTGATGAAACTCTGATCAACCTCCATAGATAAAGGATCTCATATATCCCCCTTCTCCCATTGGTTAGTGGATTCAATGAGAAGTGAGGATCTCTTTTCTCTCAAACAAGATGGAGGGAAAAATAGGGTTTGGAAAATAAAACCCAAATTAATTTATAATAAAATAATCATCCAAATGTAATAATCTTGTCCCTGTGAATCATTGGAATTTATACCTATACTGGGTAAATATTTCCATTCTGACCTCAGCAGTGATGATAAAATTCTTATCTGGGGTTTTTTAGGAAGTATTGACATTTTTAGGCATGAGAATAAATAATATTTTTTAATAAATATTAAATATAAAAAATAATAAATTCTACTTATAACTCATCAAATTTCATCCTAAGGTTAAATGTCACATCCTGGTATCAATGGAACCATGAAATTTTTTTCTTTGGGTTTTTCTCCTATGTGAAAAAACTTGTTTTACTCTTTTCAAGGTTAAGGGATAAAAAACTAGAAAATGAGTTATGTATTTCTGATGAAAAAATATGGGTCCCATCAATTTTAATAATAATATATATTATATAATATATTCTATATACTATATATATAATATTTTTTTAACTACTAGTAGTTTTAAAAATCTAGCTAATTATGTATTTGTTATTATTTAGTAAAAATAAAATACCCAACATGAAAGTATTTTTTTATCAGTAGCGGTTTAATTACCATTTATAATTACACAAAACCATCACAAAATAATTTTTTACATCTTTTTTTAAAATCAGTTCTAAAAAATTAATTGGATCACCAATTCATTGTCAATGTAGGCATACACTATTACAGATCAAGTGATTTTCAACACTATGATTTTTTAATTCTAAAAAATCATTGATAAAGGGGGATAATTATCAGTACCAGGTAAAAGAACTTATAAAGGTGAAATTTAGAAGGTCCAAAAAAAGAAATGATAAAAGTGTACCTTTTTCAGTGCCTTTTTTAGCATTTATGAATTTTCCCATTTATCAATGATTTTCATAGTACTCATAAAGATAACATTGGGAAATTTAATTTATATGTGAATACTTATATAAGTATATATATGTAAATATAGTATATAATTTTGTTCTATATAACAATATTATAAAAATATATTATTATCAATCTTATTTGAATAATTTTATATAAAAAAATTATCCAATTTATATTCATCAATTAAAATATTTCATATAATATTTTTAAATTAAAATATGAATATAAAATAAAAATACGATTTATTAATATTTTTATTTAAAAATATATAAAAAATAATATTTTTATATAAATACTTAACTCATATTTGAATTTATATATTTATATTAAAATTAAATAACTTAAAATATACATGCATCTATTTTTATATATGTGTATTAATTTGTATGTGTGTGGATGCATGTGTACGTATGTATGTGTGTGTATGTGTCTATATATGTGTTGTATTGTGTGTGTGTGTTTTTTTTTGTTTTCTATATTTGTTTTTTTAGGTTTATGTGTATATGCGTGTATGTGTGTGGATGGATGTATATATATATATATATATTCATTTTTATATGTACATGTATGTGTATGTACATGTGTATGCATGTGTAAATATGCATGCTTGTGTAAGTATGTGTATATGAATTTGTATGTGTATGTATCTGTACATATGTGTATGATATGTGTATATGTGTGTGTATTTTTAGGTGAATGTGTATGCACATGTATGTAATTGTATGTATGTGTATGTGTAAACATACGTGTATGTGTATATGCATGCATGTGTGTGTATCAGTATCTTTATGTGTAGTATGTCTATGTGTATGTGTATGTGTATGTGTATGGGTATGTGTATGAGTTTGTGTAAGTGCATGTGCATGTGCAAGTGTATATATACATGTATGTATCCATACATGTATATATACGTGTTTGTATGTGTGTATATTTTATTATTTAATTTATATTATTTATTCATTTTAACGATTTCTCCATTTTAATTATTTTCAAAAATTTATTTATTTTAAATATATATATTTTTATATATATCCATTTTATATATTTTTAAATATATTCAATTTATTTATTTATTTATATCTTTTTATATATTTATACATTTAAATAAATATTAATATTTGTTGGTCAGAGTGGTGTATTCAAGAGGGGTGAATTAAGTATCCAATAAAAAATTTATGTCAAAAACAATTTATAAAAAAATCCCTAATTGGAAATTCACCCAGTTAACTAAAAAATTAGGTATTTGTAATTTAATTATTTGGAATAACCTATCAGAATATTGATCAAAACCCAGTTCAAATAATCTTATGATTATCCCAATCTTGTGGAATTATTCCACTTCAATCAAAAAATATACACAACACATTAAAAGAAAGCCATAAAATTATACTTTCGTAAATAATATTTAAATAAATATTATAACATATTTTTGAATACTTTGAAACACACAATAGAATAAAAATAAAAGAGTTTCATTCTCAAGATGATATATAATCCTCTCTATTTGAATGGAATCACATTCCAATCATGTTTATTAAAAAAACGATTACCCACATACTGAATTTTATTTTCTATATAAAATTGAACTAGGCTCTCCAAGATAATGCATTTCCACTTCTATAATTGTCATTGGAGTATAAAAATAAATAAAATAGAGTATGAGAATGTTATTACTCTTATATTCTTTATAATATATTTTTCTTTCACTAATGTAAAGAAAATTTAAGCACAACCCAAAAGTAGTAAAAATAGAGAGATCGAGAAGTGGAAACAATTTTATGTAGAAAATATTCATGTTTGGTTGTTGTAAAGATGTTTTTTTATCTTCTTGATCTATTCTTTTGGTTTCAAGATGAGCTAAAAATACAAGAGGATGATCTTCGGTTATATGGTCAATTTCAAATGAAAACAAAGTATCAACTAGTTAACATTTTTGATGCTCGTAAAATTCATCAATATCTTCGTGTCACTTTTTCTCCAACTTCATCCTTCTATAGAAATATTTTTTTTATAAAATATGATTTTTGAATTTTCATTTTTATGAATCCTCATATTCATCATGAATATTAGGACTAATAATTTCTTATATCTTTGGATTTAATTCTGCATAGGAATGTGGTTAAAATAGTATATTAAAATATAATTCTCACTTTTAGACATGATCACTGGAATTTTGATACATCATATCATCCATGGTATCTACAATACTTAGCCAAAAATACTAATCAGATTCCATGATGATCCATAAAATCGATTTCTTGAACTCACAACTGATATAGTATTTTGAAGAAATTTGACTACCCAAAAAGGTCAATTTAACTAATCTTGTGGTCTCTTTATCACATACCAAGATACATTTCTCCCATTTTGTCACATTCCATCAATGTACGATATCATGGAGTCACAATTTTTCATGCAGTTTATCAAAACCACAATATTTTCATACAAATTCATTTTCTTTATAATATATTTTACTAGAAATAAACATGGAGTTTCTCAAATACACTTAAATATTTTAGATACATGAATAAATATTGCAGTCATTAGGATTATCATGTGGTCAATTAAGGAGATAGCAAGAGGTATACCATGATCAATCAAATATGCATGTGCTTGATCCAATTTATGTGTGGTCAATCTAACCATTTGTAAAAACTCTAATATAGTTGCAGTTTCTCTGAGATATAATGTTTGGTCACTCATGAAAATCGTAAGATTTCCAACATGATCGATCTGATGGTCACATGGTTAATAAATTGGATAGGATGTATCTCTATTACTTCGAGAAATTAAAACTATCAATATTTATTCATATAGTGGATAAATTATTCTTGTGATCGATCAATTCATCATGTGGTCAATTGATTACTTCGTGAAATTTCCTTCATATATTCACGGCGGATTGTCTCACTTGATTGAATTTACAGTCACTTCCACACATTGGAAAGTTTCAAAATTTCCAAGAAAATTAGTTTACTTCCATAAATCAAAAAATTGATTAGAAACACACAAAATATGATTTGTGATTATTAAAAGATAGGTTTTCTTGACTAAACCATTAATCCCCCCATTTTAAATAATTGTAAAAAAACGAGTTGATAATGACACAAAATACATTAATGAACCATATAAATATAATTATGTCAATATGCTATATCATAAAATCTTCTAACATTCCATCATTCCATATATTACTCAACCCTTTTGATATTATTAAAAAAGAACGCATAAAGGGATAAAATATAAAGATAAATATTAAATTAAGAAAATGATGAATATATAGTGAAATAAATATGAATAAATTGGATTTCATTTATATTTAAAAATAATAATTTTTTATATATGGCCTTAGTATATTCAATAATCAGAATTAGATTCATCAAAATGAATAATAATAAATGGATTAATGGGGGATTTCCTTTGCTAATAATAATAATAGGAGGAGGTGTAGGGTGAGAAATTGAAGAATATCCTGGAATCATATGATAATATGAAACCTTTATGATATATCATAGTGATTAAGGTAGGTTGACACCAAAACAACATGTATGAGGTGCATGGTTTCTAGTGGAATCTTGAGAAAAATTATTAATGGAAACATTAGTAGAGGATGCAGCAAATACTAAAATCCTAGAATGGGATATACTGGAGAAACAAATAGTTCGAGGTACAAAAACTGAATCATTTTAAACATACATTTTGGGATTTAAGAGCATATTAATTTCTATTTTATCCCTGGACACATGTTCTATGCAATATTTAATCTCATCATCCCTGGAAACCAATTGATCCATCAGAGCTTCCCTAAACAATATAATTTCCAAAATAGTTTTGAATACCATAATTAATTGGGGAATTTTGATGTCATTGGATAATTATTGAAACTATTTATTCAAGTATTACATTGTGTAAATCCTATTGATATAATTTTATATATCTCCTTTAATTACATCCAAGTCCTTTTTGGAATTTATTGATTCTACCTTAACATTGTCATAAATATTATCACCACGGTAAACATCATCCATTTGAACATGATTCTTAAAATCTGTAACACTGTCCAATATACATTTCCTTTCCTCACACACAAGTATTTTGATAAGGTCCTCATCTATAGAAGTATATATTGGAGGATATATGAAGAATGTTGGTACAGAATTGTGATTACATAAAGCTATCTTATAAACATATTAACATGAATATCTATCATATTTTCTCAAATAGATTCAATATATCCATATAATTTTTCCATTTTATTTATAAAAAATTATATATAATGATCCATATGATATGAATTTAGAAAAATAATAAGATTTATATGATCCACCACACTCTCAACAGTATATGAAACATCTTCTTTACTATCATTAAAGTTATAACTATTTACAGTGAGAAAGATTTATTTCAATAGATAAAAAATATCATTCATGAACTAGATAAAATGATATGAGGTCATAACTTATGTAGATGTAGATGAAATTTTTTTATGGAGGTTGTGTAGATAAAGTATATAAAGCTTGAGGATATTAGGTAGGACTGGTGTTTGGACTTTAGTAATTGAAATCCTACTCTAAAGGTCTTAATTTAGATACTTCGTTATCTATAAATATATCCTGAGGCTTTTCAATTTCATGAATATATGTTTCTAAATTATAAATAGGAAAAAGTATTTCTGGAATATGAATAAAAAATAGGATCACCTTGAAACAAATTATCTAATTCATGCATGCGATAATAAGGTACCATTTGTTCTTATGGAGTGTATCCATATAAATCTTATTGAATATCTACGTGAAGTTGTTCCTAAGGAACATGAGATGTATTATCATGCACAACCATATATGAGGTATGGGGTATAAAATATAGGTATTCCACCTAGTTTGGATGTAATTTCACTATTATCATCATCTGTATCACCCTTATTAATAAGAGTAGGTACATCCAAGTTAAATAAATGATTCTCAAGAGTTGAATCTTCCCTTGTGAGAGTTTAATCAAAATTAGTGTCTCCACCAATGTGAAATATGTGAGGACTATCTCAAACTAGATAATCATTCTTTCCACACATATAATCAATGATATGTTTCCAAATAATAGTTATATTAGAGTTTTCACCCACACATTAATCGTTTTTCCTTCTCTTATTGGTTCATGATCTATTGAATCATTTAAAATTTTTAGAACATATGGGCAAGGAGATCATCCCATGATCTCTTCATAATAATTTTTTGCCTCTTTAACTACATATATTGTATCCTGAGATCCATTCTCATCAACAGATTAGTTAGCCTCAACTATCTAGATAGGATCCAAACTTGGATCTATGCATCCCTCATTTTGGTAGGATTCATTACATTATTGAAGCACTCGTAATGATTCAACTCATTTTCTACCCAAATCATTTTACATTGATTCCAGCTAATTTTAATTCTATTTCACATGTTTGGGTTATAAAAAACTCCACCAAAAGTATTTATTTTTCTTATCCTATAGTAATCATTATTTACTGTTCATGTTGTGCTGAAATAAATATGGTGTAATTTAGAGTGTTTAGTCTTAAGGAGGTTTTACTGATCTCTTATACATGCCTCATAAAATATCTATTATGATTTATCTGAATCCCTGAAACCATAAAATACAATGGTAATAGGTCTTACTTCCAAGTATTGTTAAAATAACCCTTTACTGGGAAGTTAGAATGCTATATAAACTTCAAAAATAACATAAACTCAACATTTAATTCAATTACACTATACCTTTAATAGATATTATCACCGATTAAATATTCTAATTAATTTCTTCATTCAATATGTGGATTGTGTAAATGATAATAACTTTATAACCCTCATATAATCTATGATGTTGTACTTTCAATATCTTGTTCTAAATACTTGAGGAAGAATAATATTCATGAAGGTCAATAAAAGTTCCTATGAGATATAAGCAATACCCAACTCCAATCCCCACATTCATATATAATTTAATCACTAAATAAAGATATAAAAGGTGATTATCATCCAAGAAATGATCAGTCCATTCTTTTCAGAGTACAAATCTCCAAAATAGAGTATGAATTCTCCTATACCAATTAACATCTACTTTTTTCTCCAGAGAAACATTAGACGATAATATATGTAGGTTCAAGACTTTCCTAGATCCATTTATCATCTCCATAATTCTCCTGAAACATTATAAGTTTCAAGAGAATATTACATTCAATGATCACTTTATCTCAACTTATCACCTTCAATTGTATATAATGAGATATAATATTATTTAATAAAACACCATGATACTAGAAACTTTACCAAAAATTGACTTGTTCAAAAGGTTCTGTTTATATAAATCTAATAGCAACTGATTTCTGCAAAAGAATAGATAATTAAATAAACATTATATCCTCTATAGTAAAACAATACTAAATTAGTTGTACTTTTTACATAGGATGAAAATTATTTTAACAATTGTTATATGTAATTCCCAAGTATTTTCTTCTAAACATGCACAAATACACATGATATGAAAAATTTTAGGCTCACCCGTTGTTGATTAAATTAATATCTATATCATAACTCTATAAGTGGTTTGTTCAACTGGTTTCCAAGTTTCATCAAGATCCAATATACATGTGGTTCTCATTAGAGTATCACTTCCTTTAGAACTATCCATGTAAAAAAATTAAAATATATTAATTTTATAATTTTATTTTAAAATAATTCCTTTTTTATTTTAAAATAATTGAAAACTAGGAAAGAATTTCTGTTTACCCATCAAACACATTACAAATTCATTTTTAATTATTATCGGATATTTATTAAAAAAATAATATATTGAAGAACTAAAAATAATATAATTAGTGTATATTTAAACAACCAAAACATATTTTGAAGTCCTTATGATAGTTCAATTATGACCAGAAACACATTTCCTAAAATCATTTGAAATAAAAAATGCTATAATCTTGTTATACCAATATCTATGATCTTGTTTTAAATAATAAATTTCCTTAGTTAATTTAAAAAAATTATTTTTATAATATGGATATTATGTTCTAGTGTTTGTTAAAAAAATGTCCTCATCGATATAAAAATTTAAAAAATCACTATTAGTATCCATTTGATATAATTTTAAATTTTTATGCAATATATAATCAAGAGGTATCTTAATGACTTTAAGTCATGCAATGGGAGAAAATGTTTCCTTAGAGTAAATACTTTCTTCTCAACTATATATCCATGTGTAGTGTAACGTCCTGGACCCGGGTGCCACGAAACGGGTGCCCCGAATCTGGTTCGCCACATGACCCCAAGCGCATTTCCCCAAACGCCAGAGGCTGCCGACCAGCAGCGAGGGCCCAGGTATGATAGTGGAGAAACTATGCCCTCATTTGTCAAAGTGTAGCGCAGTGGAATAAAAAATAAAACATACAACAAACTTCAGAAGCAGTAAACCATACACAACTGAAATAAACAACTACAGATGATATAAACAACAGTATATAAATGATGATACTATATGTTTCATGTTCTAAGAAAACATCCAGAACATGTTATGCATCAATACAGTACAACAGAAAGCAGAGTACAACAAAGCAAAGCAAACAGCTGGCAGTGTCATCGCGAGCCTAGGCTCAGTCCCATGCCCTCCTACTCCTCTGCAACAGTCAAGTACCTGTATAGGGACTCTTTCCCCTATCTACACCTACAACAATGTAATCTATTTGGGCTGAAAAGCGTGACCTAAACAGGGTGTGAGAAATATATCTCAGTAGGCACCCACCAAAGGCCCGTGACCAACTGCGTGTAACATGAAACAATAGTGTGCAGTGGTAAAATGCAATAATTTATGCAGTAATCAAAAGTCACTAATTACCAGTTATATTTCCATTTTATTATTCATTTAATCCATTAAATATTAGAAATCACCACAGTGCATTTCTAAGTAAACACTCCACGTCCTCAGACAAGCAAAACCTTACCCTCAGGTAAGTAGAATCCAACCCGTAGGTATAGCCCTCAGCCGTAACATAATTTTACCTCAGGTGTATAAAGTGTCGCCCTCAGGAATAGACGTCAATCCCTCAGGCACGAAAGGTTTCCCGCAGGAGAAATACTACAGCCCTCTAGCTAAATAGTGCAGTGCCCTCAGGCTAATCACAATAACACCCTCAGGCTAAATACAACAACTCCCTCATGCTAAACAGGTAACCGAGCCATGACCAATAGGTAAACAAGTAGTAACAAGCAATTCCTCTCAAGATTATTCTAAAATTACAACTTTAAAGGCATACCCTCGGGTATCCTGGCCAAACAGCTAAAAAGTGAAACACACCCCGGGGGTGGTTCCGGATCTAAGAAATGATCCCAACCATCATTTTATCATCACAATTTAATCAACTATGCAATTCTAGGCATTAAATATAGAAACGAACTCAGACACACGACACCCCAACATGGGTTCGTGGCACAAAAACGCACAAAAAACGCACGATAGTTGGAAAATAAACACAAAGCCACCTAACTTATACGCCAACAAATGTTATACCCAAACACCGACTCCAGCATTGCCCAAGAACGGCATAGATCTGATGAAGAACAAAACCCATTCAAACGTAAATAACTTCCCCTCGGGAATGAATTGGTAAGAACGGTGCCAGGAGAGAAGAGGGCTTACCCATGCGGTTCCAACAAGATCGTCCAAAGCCGAATCGGATTCCAGACGAACACCCGGTGGAACTTTAAAGGGTCGGCCATCCTCCTTGGCTCCAAAACAGATCAAATGCCTCATCTGCCAAATGAGGAGGCTACTGCCTGTTTTAAGCCGAAAAAACAAATTACACGGTATGTAATTCTGAGTACACGGCGTGTACTTCTTTCATTTTACTGTTCATTTGGCGGCACTTCCACACTATTCATCCGTCCACATGAGTACACGGAATGTACTCCCAAGTACACGGTGTGAACTGTCGCCTAGCTAGAGGCGACTCCACTACCTTACTGTTTATGCCTGCCGAATGACTACACGGCGTGTAAAGGACCACTACACGGCATGTAGTCGGTTCCTACACCCTTTGTCACCAGCAAGGCTACACGCCCTGTGTACTCATCCCAACACGGCCAGCAATACACGGCGTGTGTAAAAAGTACAAGGCCTGTAGTTCCCAAATTTTAGGATTTTTCCCCATTTTCCATATTTTCTCAAAAACACTTAAGGAAAAGGAAAAAGAAAAAGCCCATACCACAAAACGAAGAATCGAGTTCTTACAAACATCCCCCATTATAGAAATTCGTCCCCAAATTGCCCTTCCAAGGGTGGTAAAGATAATGCTCAGAACAGCTCTGGCCATTGAGCATGTATGTCGGCCTCTTGCTCCCAGGTCCTGTCCTGCACTCGGCCATGCTTCCATAGCACCCGTACGAGAGGATCTGACCGGCCTCAGAGAACCTTCATGCTCCTGTCAACGATACGAATCAGATGCTCCTCAAAGGACGCATCATGCTGAAGCTCAACCTCTTCTGGCTGAAAGGTTTGAGATGGGTCTGAATGATAGCGACACAACTGAGATATGTGGAAGTCGTCGTGCATGGCTCGATACTGCTGCGGTAACCACAACCGATAGGAAAACAACCCAACTCTCTCAAGAATCTCAAATGTCCCCACATACCGTGGTGAAATTTTACCCTGTCTCCTGATCCTCTTGTGTCCCAGCCTCAGCGAAACACACAAAAAAACCTGATCCCTGACCAAGAACTCCAAATGTCATCTTCGGTGATCAGCATAAGACTTTTGAGGAGACTGCGCGGTAGCCATCCGCTTTTGAATCAACTGGACCTGCTCAGATGTCTCTTGTACGAGATGTGGCCCCAGTAAAGCTGCCTCACCTGCCTCTAACCAGCACAAAGGTGATCGGCAAGGCCTACCATATAAAGCCTCGTATGGTTCCATGTCAATAGTTTCCTAAAAACTATTGTTATAGGAAAACTCTAATAAGGGTATATTCTTCTCCTAAGATCCCCCAAATTCTAGGATGCATGCGCGCAGCATGTCCTCTAGCACTTGTATCGTCCACTCTGATTGGCCATCGTTTTGAGGGTGGTATGCTGTGCTCAGAAGCACCGGTGTACCCACCACCCTTTGAAAGCTCCGCCAGAAATGATACGTAAAGCGGGTGTCCCTATCTGAAACGATAGAACGAGGTATCCCATAATGATGCACGATATCTCGAATATACATCCATCTGATCTTGTCAACACCGAAGGTCTCCTTGATCGGTAAGAAGTGAGCTACCTTCGTGATTATATCCACAACAACCCACACGTTGTCATTGCCTCGAGGTGACCTCGGAAATCCCGTCTCAAAATCCATCCCCACATCATCCCATTTCCACTCTGGAATGGGAAGCTACTATAACAGCCCAGCTAGCCTCTGGTGCTCTGCCTTCACATGCTGACAGGTGGAACACCTCGTCACAAAACCAGCTATCTATCTCTTCAAACTCGGCCACCAGTACTGACGCCTCAAGTCACGGTACATGTTGGTAACCTCAGGATGAAATACCCAAGCCGAAGCATGAAACTCCTGAATCAGCTCCTCGCCTATATCCCCAGGAACCCATACCCATCCATGGAAACGCAAAACCTCATCATCGCCTACCGTCCAACCAGGAGAAGGGTCCCCGCATGCCACCGACTCCCATAGAACTAGGACTTCAGAATCCGATAGTTGTCTCATCCTAACTCTGTATAGGATGGTAGATGTCACAGCTAAAGAAGAAAGATAAGTCTACCCCTGACTGTCATCCACATCCAGATTCATCTTAGAGAACAAAGCCATGAGCTTCCACTCACCACTGGAATCCTGCACTACCTGTATCTGAGCCTTCCTGCTCAGCGCATTGGCTACTGTGTTACCTTTACCAGGTGTATAGGCAAGCTCAAAATCGAAGGACTATAGGTAATCAACCCACCTTCGCTACCTCATATTCAAGTCACGCTGTGTGAAGATATACTTGAGGATTTTGTGGTCAGTGAAGACCACAAAATGCTCCCCCAATAGATAATGTTTCCAACAGTGCAACGCATGAACAACTACTTCCAACTCGAGATCATGCATTGGGTAATTACTCTCATTTGGCCTCAACTGCCAAGACATGTACACAACAACTCGGTCGCCCTGCATCAAAACGGCTCCCAACCTAATCCCTGATGCATCACAATAAACTGTATAGCTCTTCCCCTGCTCTGGGAGTATCAGGATCAGTGCTGATGTCAACCTTCCCTTCAGGTCCTAAAAAGCTATCTCACAAGCTTCTGACCAAATGAACTTCAAACCCTTTTTAGTCCGACCTGTCAACGGGGCTGCTAAGTGGGAGAAGTCATGTATGAAGCTTTTGTAGTAACCGGCCAGCCCTAAGAAACTCTATATCTCAAACACGTTCTTAGGATTCTCCCAAGAAACTACTGCTCTCACCTTCTCTGGGTCTACTATAACTCCTACCTCTGAGATGATATGACCCAGGAAGTGAATTTGGTCCATCCAAAAGTGGCACTTTGAGGGCTTAACATATAGCTGATTCTCTCTCATTGTACTCAATACAATCTCAAGATGGGTGGCATGGTCGTGTCGAGTGTGAGAGCACACAAAGATGTTGTCCACGAATACTATCACAAAATAATCAAGATACGGATGGAACACACAATTCATCAGATCCATGAAAACTGCTGGCTCGTTCGTGAGTCCGAACGGCATAACCAAGTACTCGTACGGACCATATCTTCTATGAAAAGCTGTAAGCAGTATATCTGATGGTCTTATGCGTAGTTGATGATATCCGGATCTCAATTAAATCTTTGAGAACACTCGTGCTCCACGAATCTGATCAAACAGATCATTAATCCTCGGCAAGGCATATCGGTTCTTAACCATAAACTGTTTCAGCATCCGATAATCCACGCAAAGTCTGAGGGTATCGTCCGCATTTTTTTCAAAAAGGACCAGAGAGCCCCAAGGAGAAGTACTGGGTCAGATAAAGCCTTTTTCCTACAACTCTTCTAACTGCCTCTTGATCTCCTGCAAGTCAGGTGTAGCCATCCTATAAGGAGGAATGGACACCGGTGCTACTCCTAGCATAAGCTCGATAGAAAATTCCACCTCACGCACCGGAGGTAGACCTAAAAAGTCATCCGGGAAAACATCCCTAAAACGATCAACAACTGGATTAAAATATGTCTGACAAGTCCCCTGATCATTCCGATATAATCTCGCTATTTGGTCTAGGACTCCACCTCGCCCACAATGCTCTGGTCTAGCTCGACTCACCTGAACATCTCATTCTCCCTTGTATAGAAACTCTCAGCCCTCTGGTGACGTGAAACTCACCCTATGAAGATAGCAGTCTACAAATACTCGAAATGGAACCAACCAGTCCATCCTGAGAATGACGTCATAGCTTGTCATCTCTAGGACATAGAGGTCCCAAAGGAAGTGACAACCATCGACCTCAAGGGGAACTCCTTGCAATGATGCACACCAGCCGTCCTAGTCCCCAACGGAGTGTATGGAATCAAGATATCAGATGAAGCAGAAACACAGAGCCCAAGGCTCTCCACATAAGGTACAGATATGAAACTATGTGTAGCACCTGTATCAAAAAGTACTGAAGATAAAACAGAAGCTACTAGAATAGTACCTCTGACAATAGATGGTCCGGGATCCTGCTCTTGTTGGGTCTATTGCACTGCATATGCCTACCCAGTGTCACGGCCCTGTGACACAGCCTGGCTACCCTGAGCTGTCCCGCCCTGCTGCCTCTGTGATTCTGTTGTCTAGCTACCACGGCCACAACCACCATCTTAGCCTGCACGCCCTAACATATTCCAGTTCCCTGATTGGTAAGAAGCCACTAGTCCTAATCCTACATGCGGAATCTTCATAGAACCCCTTTCACTAGCCACTAGTTGAAAAACCCTGAAAAAGCACTGCAGATGACCCATCTTGCCGCAAGCTCGGCACTCCACTGGATCACGTGGACACTTTGGTCTCTTGTGCCCCTCTCTGCCACACTGGTAGCACCTGATCAGGCCACCTGAAGAGACTGCCTGGCTGGTACTTCCCCCTTGAGAGAAATTCATTTGTCTATTACTCTTTCCAGCAGAAAAAGTACCAGTATGTGGTGCTGACCCGACCTGGACCACACCACTCGATTCCCACAGGTTCCTCTCTGGAATCAACTCCTGGTTCACAATTGCTTGTACAGTAGGAGACCTGAAAACATTCACCAGTGCTCGGATTCCATACTGAAGACCATCCTTAAAACATCTGTCTCTTAGCATCTCATCACCCACCAACACTGGTGCAATGCACTGAAGCTCCGTAAAATGAGCAGAATAGTCCATCACTGACATATCACCCTACTGCAGATTCATGAACTCTTGAGCTCTATCTTCCCTCAGCGTCTCGGGAAAGAAAATTTCATAAAATACTGGCTGAAAGTCTTCCCTCTCCATGTCTCTATGATGCTCTGTATGGGTGGTAACATCCCACCACCTCTTGGTGGAATAACACCGCATGTAAGTCGTGAGCTTGACCCTCCGCCCTGGAGGCGTCTCAAGATGCTCGAAAATAGTCTGCATCGAGCATAACCAAGACTCTGCAGCCTGTGGTCTGCCATCCCCGGAAAACATAGGCGGATGCTTCTGCTGAGAGATACGAGTCAGCTCATCCATAGATGTCGCAGCCTGCGGTGCTCCCTGAAAGGTCTACATGAACCGCATAAAGACCTCACGGAATTGCGCCTCCACGCCTATATCTGGTATAGCAGCTGGCACCGCATCTGGCTCTGCTGGAGGATCAATTGGTAGCCCATGGCCCACCATCTCCGGAGTAAAATTGTCACCACTCTCCTGGCGAACAAATCGTAGTCTTATTGGCGGCATGACACTACAGGGTCAAAAGTACGCCTCAGATTCAAGATTGTTATGACTGAAAAGCGAAGGAACCACAAAGGAAACAAGAGGAAGAAGGCATTCAAAATTTTCAAAACAAGACTACACGGCGTGTACTTGACTTCCATTCCCCAGTCTGGGTCCTTCGACATGGATAAGCCACAAGGCTCCCATTAAACAAAACTACACAGCATTTACTTAATCTACGCGGCATGTATGGTGTTATTTTCCAACTTCTAGTGTCGGCTGCGACACAGATGACTACTCGGATTGACACTACACGATGTGTTACACCCGCACATGGCGGGTACACCATCCTGTTTCCCAGCCACACGGCTAAATCCACTTGGTCTGTCCTCAGAAAATACTACACGGAGTGTACCAATGATACATGGCGTGTTCAGGGAGAGGTAACATCGACTCGTGTTGTTAGTTACACGACCGAGTCCCCAGGTCGCACTACACGGCGTGTTCATTATTGACACGATGTGTTCTGTACATGAGTTCACCAACTCGTGTTGGTAGTTACATGTCCGGACTCCGGGTCACACTACACGGAATGTACAAAAGCTAAACGGCGTGTTTTACCCAAGCCTTTCCCTACCCCGTGTCGCCGCCCACACGGTTTGTGACACGGGAAGAGACTACATGGCGTGTACTCAGGGTACACGACGTGTACTAAAAAAGTTCATTTTTTTCTTCCCGAATAGAAGAGCATACATAGCTTGCATAAAAATACAACACAACATGTATACTGGGTTTTCAGACAGTATACCTTAGAAAATTCCCCGGAACCCATAAAATCCTGAAAAACAACACCTAAGTGTCAAATTCCGACCCGTGGGGGCCCATACTCTCCACGAATCAAAGTTTGAAATCTCATATGTGTTATAACCAATAAACAGTCAACTATCCTCCAAATTTCTGTTAATGGAGGCCTATACTCCCCAATAACAATGGTTTGGCGTCCATTCTATAAATAGATCATACAAAGAATACCCTATCACAGAGCATGTATGTATCAAGCAACTATCACAACAGCATGCTTTAGTAGTAAAACAACTATCACAACAACATGAAAATTCTAATGCACCTACATGGCATGGAACTATGCATGGCATGTGACATCTAGCATTTTACTATATGATTCATGATATGGCATACCCTCATCTCATCGGGTTGCAACTAAAGAGAACCCATAGATAAATTATAAATAGCACAATCTCAAAGTGTGTCACCCAACGGTGAATACATATCAACCGTAAATTTTCAAAATCAACAGAATGCAAAATACGAGGTAGACTGGCTTTTCCCTATACAGGGGTTAGCTATGCCCGAGCACAGCTTATTACCAATAACCGTTCCATCTGATCCCTGACTATGGCTCAAAATAGTATGTTAAAGAAAAGAACCCCTCTGATACCACTTTGTAATGTCCCGGACCCGGGTGCCACACAACAGGTGCCCTGAATCTGGTTCACCACGTGACCTCAAACTCATTTCCCCAAATGCCAGTGGCTGCCAACCAACAGTGAGGGCCCATGTCTGATAGTGGAGAAACTATTACCTCATTTGACAAAGTGTAGCGTAGTGGAATACAAAATAAAACATACAACGAACATCAGAAGCTATAAACCATACACAACTGAAATAAACAACTGAAAATGATATAAAGAACAGTATATAAATGATGATGCTACATTATTCAAGTTCTAAGAAAACATCCAGAATAAGTTATACATCAATACAGTACAACAGAATGCAGAGTACAACAAAGAAAAGCAAACAGCTGGTAGCGGCATCGCGAGCCTAGGCTTGGTCCCATGCCCTCCAACTTCTCTGCAATAGTCAAGTACCTGTATAGGGACTCTTGCCCCTATCTACACCTGCAGCAACATAATCTGTTTGGGCCGAAAAGTGTGACCCAAACAGGGTGTGAGAAATATATCTCAGTAGGCACCCACCAAAGGTACATGCCCAACTGCATGTATCATGAAACAATAGTGTGTAGTGGTAAAATGAAATAAAGCAATCAGTACTCAAAAGACTCTAATTACCAGTTATATTGAAATTTTATTATTCATTTAATCCATTAAATATTAGAAATCACCACAGTGAATTTCTAAGTAAACAATCCTTGTCCTCAGACAATAAAAACCTTACCCTCAGGTAAGCAGAATCCAACCCGCAGGTATAGCCCTCAGGCGCAACAGAATTTTCCCTCAGGCGTAGGAAGTGTCTCTCTCAGGCACAGAAGTCAAGCCCTCAGGCACGAAATGTTTCCCTCAGGCGAAATACTACAACCCCCAGGCTAAATACTGTTGTTCCCTTAGGCTAATCACAACAACGCCCTCAGGCTAAATACAACAACGCACTCAGGCTAAACAGGTAACCGAGCCATGCCCAACAGGTAAACATGAAGTAACAAGAAATTCCTCTCAAGTAAATTCTACAATTACTACTTTAAAGGCATACCCTTGGGTATCTTGGCCAAACGGCTAAACAGTGTAACACACGCGGGGGTGGTTCCGGATCCAAGCAACGATCCCAACCAGCATTTTATCATCAAAATTTAATCACCTATGCAACTATAGGAATTAAATATAGCAACGGCCTCAACCACATGACACCCCAACATGGGTTCGTGGCACGAAAATGCAAAAAAATGCACTACAGTGGGAAAATAAACACAAAGCCACCTACCATATACGCCAACGAACGTTATACCTGAACGCCGACTCCAGAAACGCCCAAGAATGGTGTAGATATGAAAAAGAAAAAAACCCTTTCAAACATAAATAACATCTCCTTGGTAATGAATTGGTAAGAACAGTATTAGGAGATGAGAGGGCTTACCCGTGCGGTTCCAATGAGATCGTCCAAAGCCGAATCGGATTCTAGAAGAACACCCGGTGGATCTTCAAAGGGTCGGCCATCCTCCTTGGCTCCAAAAAGGCTCAAATTCCTCCTCTGCCAAATGAGGAGGCTACTTCCTATTTTAATCCGTAAAAACAAAGTACACGGCATGTACATCTGAGTAAACAACATGTAATTCTTTCATTTAACTGTTCATTTGGCGGCATCGTCAAACTGTTCATCCATCGATATGAGTACATGGAATATACTCCCAAGTACACAGCGTGTACTGTCGCCCGGTTGGCAGTGACTCCACCGCCTTACTGTTTAAGCCTGCCGACTGACTACACGGCTTGTAAAGGACCACTACACGACATATAGTCGGTTACTACACCCTTTGTCTCTGGCAAGGCTACACGCCCTGTGTACTCATCCCAACACAGGCAAAAATACAAGGCGTGTGGAATAATTACACGGTGTGTAGTTCCAAAATTTTATGATTTTTCACCATTTTCCATATTTTCTCAAAAACACTTAAGGAAATGGAAAACGAAGAATCCCATAACTCAAAATGAAGAACTGGGTTCTTACATGTAGTGTGTCTAGTTTTTTTGTTAACCATTGTAGATTCAGCAACCTTGTTATTATAAATCCATTTAGTGACAATAGTTAAATGTTGTTTTGGTCTCTCAAATAGTTCATGTAATATATTAATTTCAAATTTATTCAATTATTCTTGTATAACCATGACCCAATCTTCTCCAATAATTTTCTTTCTAATATAAGAAAAGGATTTGTGTTTAATATGGTTTCAAATAGATTCTCAATTTTGATTTTCCTCTATTTAGAACTCCAAAAATATCATCTAAATGATTGTCTCTATGGGTTCTAATTGTTCTGGGTATGCTAGATCCCCTTAATTTCTTCTCAGAGCCTGGTTCCTCTAAAGTGTAATTTATTGGATATTTTTTATGTAAATTATTAGAAAGATCATTGGTTTTGAATTTTTTATTAATATTCAAATTGGATATATCATCATACTCAAAATCATTTTTTTATTAAAAATACACTTTATGGAAAAGTGGGCACCATGTAGAACATTCACTATAGCAACATACACGGACACTTCAAAAACACAGTTCATCATACAGATCTCGAAATCCCACGCCTCGCACTCTAACCAGGTACTAATCCCACAGCATGCACATGATCACAAATATTCAAAAATCCGAATTCAAAAGATTCATCATCACCATTCTAGAACCACGAGCCGCCCGCGTTGGAATTCACCATCAGTTGCATCACCCATCGCCGGACCCAAACCCGAACCCATCCATGCTGGAGTTGAACACCATCCTTCCTGCATGTGTCGATTCAATAATGAATCTGTCGTCATCATCCCATTGAAGCAAACCAATCCGAATCATGAAAATAGTATCACCAATATCAACACCATTGTCGTCACCGAAGAAATCCAGCACCATTTCCGAACAGGAAAAACACTTACTAGGGGATCGTGAGCCACATAAGAAAAACCCCATCAAATCAGACCTCGTACACAAAATCCACTGAAACCCGCCAATTGCATGAGACAAACTCCCAAAAAACGGTAAAAAGACATTCCACAAATACATAGCCATCAAAGAAGTCAGATCGAGGAAGACACTGACCAGGCGCCATCCTATCATCACTTCACCATCTCCGCTATTATCCTCATTGCAACAGACCCCCAACAAAAAACAACCCAAAAAACCAAGAGAGAGGAAGAAGAAATGGGGATGTAATCTTCTCATACTCTTAATGGTAAGTATACAATGATTTTGTTTCCTGATTTTTGATACTTTTCAATACATCTAAAGACTTGAATTTTGTAATTCCTTAAATATGCCGAGTTAAACATTGAATATTCATCCATAATTACATAGGAATAATGTTTTACTACAAAATTTGAAATGATAGATTTTCCAAAAAATGTATGTAAACCAATTCTAGTGGTTATGAGATAGACATGTCATTCATAGGTCTGAAAGAAACTTATATTGCTTTCACTTTTGGTAGGTATTTCAATATATGTATTTTCGAAAATCTAGATTAGGTATATCCTTGACTAGACCATTTTTTCTTAATTTTTTATGAGATTCTATATTATAGTATCCTAGTATTTGATTCTACAACCAAGATTCATGATGAAGAAAATTTAAACAATAATTTTTTTTAGAAAAAAAGAACATAAATCTTCTTCATAAAAATTATAATTTCTCAAAGTATTTAATGCTAAAATAAACTTGGAATAATAAATTTTGAAATAATTATTATAAAAAAAAATTGGAATCTAACACCATAATTGTGATATTTTTATAATAATTTATTTTAATACATCAAAAAATTGGTGACTAAATAAGTTTTAGAGTTTCGACTTGACCAAGGCCATTGTTTTTTCCTATTTCATTAACACCAATGGTGTAATGTCCCCCATATACTATGGTAAGACTTTAATGGCATGATAAGTCTATTATCATGTGTCTATTTAACATCCCAACCTGAACCTCCGTGTCCAATCCAAAATGCTATGTGACCTCATATGTGCCTCCCAATATAAAATAGGTTGTTAACTACCAATGAGGGTAGTCCATAGGTGGGGAGACTATACCCTCATCTTCATTTAATATGATTAATAATAACCTATAAAATAAACAATAAACAATCATATTAAATGACAAAATTGAATTAATAGAATACATATAAGATATCTCAATGTGGTAAGCCTATCTATCATATAAGAAGTAGATAATAAAATGTAATGTAAATATCAAAATATTTGTGGGGTCCTCTAGTGTCTACCCTGGCCTTCCCCACCTCCATTTTCAAATGATAAACCATCCAAAATACTGCCCATTCATTTAAACAAAACTGAGCTCATTAAATCTAAAATAACATTGAAGTACAACAGTAGGGTTTGAGTAAAATGAATCAATAGGAAACCACCAATATATCCTTAACAAGTGTGAACATGCATACGAGAAGGAACTATGCTTTTGAGAACCCAAAACACCTCAATAGAGCTTCATTGATATCATGAAAGGGTGTTGTGGAATGGACTATACTCAATCAAACTAACCAAAACAGAAAAAGGAAATCTAATATTTTGTCTATATGGAACCCCAAACAAATAACCCATCACCCAACATTCAATACACTATATTAATCAACAATTTTGACCTAAAATTATTTATTTATCCATTAATATCAAAACTTTAATGTGTTTCCTGGTGAAATAGGTGAAAATTGTTTAAAATTTATTTTCTTTGAACATTGTGGTACAAAAAATATTGGGAATGTGATAAGGAGAAGATTAGTTATTGAAAAACGTATTTTTAATTAAAACTAGTAAAAAAAATTATAAGGGAAAAATAAATTACTCTCATGTGTGATGTAACAAAATTCAAAATGCGTATATAAATTATTCCACACCTATTATAAACCCCACATCTTGTTCCTAATGGTAGTCTCAAATTTCTCATACTACACACCTTTTTGGATATATAAAATTTTATATAAAAAATATATATAAAAAATATTAAATAAGTTATCCACACATGTATTCTGACCAAATGCTCGATCTACGCAATTTTGTATTTCCTTCTAAAGGTAAATCCATCATCCAAGAAATAAAAGTGGTCTCAGATACCCTATTTGAGATAGTGTTTGGGAAATGGTTCTATTTTTTGGAAAAATCATGAATGTATAATATAATATATATTTTTTATTTCACTTCCATTCAGCACTGAGGCTCTATAGGAATAAGAATTTTGCAGTAAATCAGCACAAGATTCTATAAATATTTAGTGGAATATTCCAGTGTACTTCAAGTAAAAAATATGGTGTTATATTTATTGAAAAATAATACATCCCCATAAATATATATAATTTATTTATTAAGAGGGTTTTAATATTATTAAAATTTTGAAGATGTTGCAATATTAACCCATTTTCGACTTCTCATCTCTAAGACGTATCTTTAGTTTTCTATACCAAAACACTCAAAACATTGAATTATAACATCAGTCCTCCAATCAAAGGTCTCTTATGGTATTTTTTCATGCTACCACCTAATATAGACTAGTGATACCATCACTCCAAAAAAAACCTTCCCACCGTGGTCTGTGATCCACATTGGACACTCCCCATATGATGCAATACTCTCTAGTGTAATATCCTTGAAATATAAAATACCTTTAGGCTTGGGTATGTTCCTTCAAATCTATGAAACATGGAATATGTCACTCATACCTAGTTAAATATATGTAAGTTCTAGGTGGTATGCTACAACACCAATCCACATTGTGATATCAAGGGGTATGACAAAATGAGGGGTTTCTTTACCCTGAATCCCTAGATATCTATTCTCTAACAGTATAATCTCTCTCAAGAAAACCTGATCAACCACAAAGAACCCAAAGGGTATCCCCCTACAGTAGAAATAAGATCATATATATTCTAATCATTGACCAACCTATTCCATATAATCCACACACTCATTGAGGTTTCCTGAGCCATGATGGGGCCAACATCAACTCCTCACCCACCTCGTGCCAACAAAGTGATGAGTGACAAGAAATCCAATAAGGAGCATCATAGGTTTCCATATAAATAAAATCCGCATAGTGGTTAATGTATATGTTCGCAATTAGTGAAAGGTGATTATTACATACTCCATTAAAGTCTACAATGAAAGATATGAGCATATCCTTCAAAATGCCTATAGACTAATCAGACTATCTGCCGGTTTGAGGATTGTACTCCATGATGAATACCAGCTAATTCCCTAGGTATTTCTGCTAGCCCAACCCGAAGAATGATTTTAAATGTGCATATATATCTATAACATTTATCAAGGAAACTTAATTAATGTGTATGATCTTACAAACATATATCTTTTTATGATCCTCCACTAAGTCAGTCTCTCTGATTGGTATGAAGTGGGAAGACATAGTTTGGTAATCAACAATCACCCAAATTATTTCATGACTCCACAGGGTACTGCGTAATCTATCACAAGGTCCACCCAAACATAGTCCCACAAAGTGATATAAGAGTCTCTCATCCATCTATCATTGATGGAAGAAAGAACAACATGTATCTCATATATTAGAGTTTTACATCACCATTCAATAACATATTAGAGAAAGGTGGGTTAGGGAAACATAACTATACCTATAAGTAAAATATAGACACATCTCATAGATATAAATAAATCTCCTGTATTAAACAAGTTATAATATTAAACATACATGTTCAAGGTTGTACCATGTATTGTGACGATTTAATCAACACCATCTATTAGGTTTTGATCTATAGTATAGACTCGGTCTGCCTTAGGTCCGTGACCCGCTCTAGGAATTTCATAATTTTCTATTATCTGGGTTGGTTTTGACGGGTCATATCCTATTCAATGATTCTATCATTGGATCATTCTCCAACACCCATGAGACCTCCATCATGGTTTCTTCAAGTAGAATCACTACAGATGTCTCATGTTACCGTATCATCGCTACTTGCTCTCAAGTTTGAGAATGAATTAGCATAATGTCCTTACTTCCCACAGTTGTAACACTGAGGGACACCCTCCTCCATAGGAGGTGCTCGTGAGACTCTTCTCAAATCTACATTATCACCACTACACTAATGAGTGTCATATTACTTCCTCTTCATTTCATCAATAGATACTGCCATAGTTAGAGAAAACTCAGCCACTCGTCTACCATGGGTTTTAGGTAATCATGTTTTCATATCCTCCTCTAGTCTCAACTCAATAATTAGGTCCATGTGAAGCACATGAGAGTATGTTATCAAGTAAAATCACCTAAAAAGACATATGATCTTAGATCATAATACTATCTCAGTCTTCATAGATTTATGGGCCTCATTACCATTTACAATGGAGCATGTTGATGAAAATCCTTAAACAGAGTAGAGTATGCAGAGACAATAATATAACCTAGTCATAAAATTATGAACTCTTGGGAATGATCCATATTCATCATGTTAGATATGTACAATATAAGCAACAAATCCTTGAAGGAAATACATGAATGACCTTCCCAACTCCCAAATTGATTCATGGAAGTCCACCATATCATAGAGGGACCTTGTAGAACAATGGTATCCAAAATCATTCACCCCTTCTTAGGGGTCTAGACCAGATCAAATGTTCTCTCAACATAGTCAAACCTGTCTTCTTCATCTGACATGCACTAGTAACATATAATGAAGGAGGATTCTGGATATAAAAATCATGAGAATGGTGGTTCATGGCCCTATGAATTGTTCCACCCTAGGAAAGAACCAATTGACGTAGTCTTGACTAAATGGGCTTTATAGAATGTATTAGACGTGCCAATATAGGATCGTGTTGAGGTTCTTCATGCTAGACCACTGGTAATTGTAGAGGATAATTTTAGGATTGCAAAACTGGTTGTTTATTCATACATATCCATGTAATCATCTCTA
Organism: Viscum album; assembly: GCA_963277665.1. Lineage (NCBI taxonomy): Eukaryota > Viridiplantae > Streptophyta > Magnoliopsida > Santalales > Viscaceae > Viscum > Viscum album. The sequence goes on along the minus strand of OY728130.1, from coordinate 373,344,947 downwards.
AAACAAATATTACATTTTAAACATAACAACTCCTAGCCAGTCTATGGGATCACGCATATTCTTCCCAAGGAGTCTACCTGTAACCCAATGCATAATCCTTATTATACTAACACTTTTATCTATCCCAAAATATTAGCCACAATCATTGTATATACTCCAACACCATAAAATGGGCAGTTCAACTATTTATATTCTATAAAGATATATTATATAACATGTCAATAGATATATCACATAAGGAAACAATCCCATAAGATAGTATAAAATTAGTAATTTTGTTACAGAACTTTTATGAATTATAAAAATTGTTAAATATATCAAATGTGTACCTAAATTCCTATTCGTTATACCAGAATGTACCTCGAATCTAATAAATGACATATCATCATTATTTACATCCCCAAAGATGAATGTTTTCAAATAAAACAACAAAACAAAATTTTACCCACTTTATGGAATCTCGTTGGTCCACTATAATATACTGAACATGTGATGTTATAGTTCCCCTACTAGTGTCCCAATAATTATATCTCTTATATACCCTATCTGAAATCATGTAAAATAAATGAAATATGTTAGCATGTCTTTGTGATCAGATACAATTTTGTGACATCCTGATTTGAACCACTAGGTCAAACCGAAGTACAACATGACCTCATGTGTGCCTCCTCATATTCCAGAATAATATGACTATAAGTGAGGGTATAATCACATATTTAGGGAGAATATTTACGAAGTATCATGTCACATGATCTATAATAATTAATAAACAAAATAATAAAAAATCAGAGTAAACATGAAACTAAATAAATGACTTGAAAATAAGTTCTCCCAAAGCAGTAAGACTATCCATAGTTTAAGTAGTACATAATAAAATGAAAAGTAGATAAAAACATCTAATAGGTCCTCCAATTTCTTCCCCAGTCCACCCAAGCTCTACACTACACTACTAAATCCTCAACCAAAAGACCCTTTCCCTTCTCCGGGTCCTATGTCTTAAAATCTATAAGCACAAAAAAATGTCTCTATAGGGTGTGAGTTAAAAGACTCGTTTGGAAACCATATATCAAGTGGTAACATGAATAAGAGTGTGTAACATAATAATAAATAAATTCCTTTAAAAGAAGAAACCAGGCTGAGAATTTATGCGCTACCCAAATTGCCACAAACTGCAATAATACCTAATTGGCACCAAGAAGAAAATATCATAACAAACATGAAAATATCTCAACATTAGAGAAAACAATATTATCAATAGCCGTATAATACCAAGACTCCTAGTCAATCCACACTAGGTCATCATTCCAAAATACAATATCTAGGTTAGGTCGCACATACTATCATGCCCCACTATTTCCAGGATGTTCTGATCACTCATGATCATCATGCTCCGTAGTAATCAGATACGAGACTAATCACTCAAGATCATCCTAACACCAAGCCATTCCACACATGGATAGAATTACATTTTTTCTATCTTGGTCTCATCATTAAGTCACCTGTAGTGTCCAAATACTCTCTTCCCTGGTGAATCAAAGCTATGAGAGTCCCACCAATCACTTTAGTAACATGCATAACAAAACGACATATCATATACCAAGAATATCACAAGGGAACAATGGAATCATATATAACATATAATGAGTGTGAACAAATCCATACTTACAAACATGTAAGAAACACAACATGGTCAAAATCACATCAATATGAATCATCATAAAATATCAATCAATAAAGTCTCATGGCTACACACATACACATGCGAATTACATAACAATAAAGGGTTATTATAGAATAAATCACATATCATGATAACATCATATTCAAATACCCAATATTTAATGAACTTACTACACCAATGTCATCAAAATCAATGGAAAGGATAGACCACCCTATGTGGTCCAAAAAAATATATTTAAAAATAAGAAAATTAATGAAACCTCTTAGTTACATTATTATATTATTTTTTTACATATCAATACTTTAGGATAAAAAGGTGTTCCTAAAACAAAAACAATCTATTTTATTTTAAAAATATATAAAATATCACATGAAATGATACTTTGTCTCACCAGGATAAATTTCAAATTATCATTCAAGGCCAATGTACACACTCAAAATAATCACATCAAGAATATTGTTTTTTGCTAATTTCATATAAATTTTCATTTTACAATCATCTCTTGATAATTTATCATAAATTATAATTTTATTGTTATCTTTTACCAATTTCACATAAATTATCATTTTATTATTATCTTTTTGATAATTTATCACAAATTCTCATATTGTAGTTATTTCATGATAATGTTTCATAAATAATCATTTTATAATTATTTTTTTATAATTTCCCTTGTATTATAATTTTATAATCATCTCATGATAATTTATCATAAGTTTTCCTAGAACATGTTTGTTTATTTATTTTTAATTTTATTATCTACCCCTTATACTCTAGATATGCGTACCAATTTGGGATATCTTAAATATATTCCATTTATTTGGTTTCAAAATTTAATTTTATTGTTTATTATTTTATTTGTTAATTATTATGAATCTTATGAGATGATACTGATGGTATAGTCTCCCAAAAAAATACACATAAACCCATGTGCCATGTTAGTATCCTCATACATACAGGGAGGCATGTATGAGGTCACATAGCATTTCATTTTAGACTAGGTGGTTTGAGTTTGGATGTTACAGTCTGGATGCCCCACTTTCCAGATACCATAACTTGTAGAATAGATTTTTAAATTGGTTTCCAATAATCTATCCAATGCACGCTGATTTTGGTATATATGTCAGTTTGGTTCAAAAAAAAGATAGAAATCAAGTACTTGAGATCCAAATATATATGTGCGAATCTGATTCTATATTTATTATACTTAAATGAAATATAATAATATTATGTTGTTTGTCCAAAACTAGACTGATTCATATTTAGATTTTCTAGATGTATTATTTACTACTAAATTATTTATAACATTTGAACTAAAAAAGAAAATAAAAATTATTATGCTTTTTATCCATGTAGATAACTAAATCCCTCTCATGGTTTAGATTTAACATGTTTTCCAAGAATTTTATTGAGGTTTTTGGGTCCTATAGAAAAAGATTCAGTATCCTTATTTACAAACAAATGTACTAATCTCAAATAATTATTTTCTTTTAGAAGTATATGGTCATTTAACTTTAAAAAAACCAGTTTTAATACACGATGATAAAGATATTGTTTTCATTAAATTCTTAAAATTATTTTATTTTTCAAGTAGTTTTTTCTTTTACATTTCAAAATCAAGACCAGTTTAAATAAATACTGATAAATAAAGTCATTTCTTTAAATTATTATATTTATCTTTAACATAACTAAACATCACTTCAACTGTATTAAAATATTAAAAGATATATTTTCTTGACATATCATATTCATCATGATTTTCATGTTAAGATATAATACAAATATGATTAGAATGGTTAGTAATAACATTTTTGAAATCAATTGTGTTTTCATTAAAATACATATAAGCCCTTTCAGTAATGCCATATTTGTATGAAATATATTTAATTTGAATATCCTCGAAATCACACTAGGTTTCTGCCACACCATGAATTTTATAAAATATTTTTTTTTATTAATTTATGGCCTCGTAATATTTCATTGGGGTTCAGGTTGAGTCACATGTTGAATTTTTATGTTTTTATGTGAAAACAAGTGTCTCAGGATTCACATCATCTAGAGTATAGGTAGAACATGGTTTGGAAACTATGAGGCTTCACCCAAGAAACTACATGGCCTACCTAGTGTTTAAAATAAATTATATTGAATTAGTAATAAAAATGAAAATAAAATAAAATTGGAAAAGTAAATCAATGTAATTAAAAAGTATTGGTTCAATAATAATAATGACAATGATAATATTATTTTTAAAGAATGTTATTATTATTATTGTAAATATTATTAATATTATTATTATTATTATTTTTAGGGTAGTTTTTCAGGGTTTCTTTTTTTCTTCCTCTTTCTATCCTCCCTCTTATCTATCATGTCACCCCATATTTCTCCTTGATGCACACGTCTCCCTCCTAGCCATTCTCTATCTAGTGTGGAATTCCTCTGGTGAAACCTTCTTATTGGTTATAGCTCCTCTTCAGCACACTCCTCCTATTGTCACGATTTCTGATGCCCCACTCCCCTTTTCTATCATATGGCTCCACTTCTCCAACATGACCATCCTCTACCAGCGTGACCTCTGGTGACCCCCCCCTTCTGTGTGCACATATCTCCAATATCCCATCTGGGAAATCCCCTCATTCTATTTAGTGTTTCAGTTTTCTAGTGAGTAGGGTCTAAGATTTAGGGTTTTGATCTTGAGTTTTTTGGTTTGATATTCTTGATTATGGTTTCTCATTGCCTTCATGTGGTGTGGTTGAGGTGTGGATGGATTAAATCCCATATTTACTGAAGATTATTTCATAAAGGTAGTTTCTTCCATGGTTTAAAATTATGGGATTATTTTAGTTCTTTTATTTAGGATTTAAATGTTTTCTATGGATTATTGTTGAGGTGAAAAGAGAGTCTTAAAAAGGATTTGGGGTATATGTGGTTCAAAATATATTGGTTTTCAAATGGAATGGGTCATGGTCATGTTTGAAACCATTTTTTATTCATTATATGTTATTAATAAATTGTGTATGTGGTATAATAAATTGTGAAAAGGATGAGAAACATGTTTTATAAGGGTTTCATGATGCACATATAATGAAATTGTAATTTCCAAAGTAAAATTGTTATTTTATGGCAAGTGGGTTCATGTTTTGCACTATCAAATGTCAATATTTAATTATGTAAATGAGGTGAAACATTATTTAAATTGAATTTCGTTTATGTGTGGATTTAAGAATGGTTGTTCCCATAGAAAGAAAATAGTTGAAATGTGTACATTGATTGAATTTCTAAATGGGATTCTTAAAATGTGAAATTGCGGTGAAAATGTGGTTTTCATGTGGTTTTCATGTTTGTAAAATGTAAAATGGGTTAGTATTATTGTATATGCCTTTGGTGAATTTTTAAATATTACTTTTAAATGTCCTTTCATGATTTATATTTTATTTATGATTTACGGATAATATTTGAAGTGCGTTGAACCTTACAAGATATGTTTTTGAGATTCAATGATATTTGGTACTAAATTTTGATCAATGTTTGAGAGATTTCATCCATATACATAAGGTATGTATACATATAATATATTTAAATCCTCCATGTATGTATTCTCTCATTGAATGAAAAATATTTACATTTTATTGTGTATGTATATATATATATGTGTGTGTGTGTGTGTGGGGGGGGGGTCAGTTAGAAGTGGTCCCTGTCTATTTTTTCAAGGGTCAAAGTGCATTGCTTCGTCTACTCCCTTATTGAGGTAGTTTTCCCTATACATTATCCTTTAAATTAAATAGTTATTGATTTCTTTCTTGTCCTGATTTAATTTAATGGTAGGTAGTAATTTTTTTTTAAAAAAAATTCTTATTATGAAATAAAGTAAGGCCATATTTGTATTTGAATTGAAAGAAAATATTTTATTAAATGTTATTACAATGTTTTTGATGAAATATTCCTTCGGACCTTATAAATTTTCATCAAATTTAACAGGGTTAATTGGGTATCATAAAGGGGTTTCCAAGTGTGTTTCAAGTTTTAAAATTGGTGTGTGTGATTCTTTAAGAAATGTTTTGACATGAGAAAATCATGTGAGGCCATGTTGGAAATTTGGTAAAATTGGATATCTTAACAACTCTCCTTGGATGGTCCCCTTTCCATGGCTTTGTTGTATGTTGGGAGGTCTGATATGTAGAAATCCCTTGTGGTCAAATTATTGAAATGAAAAGGACTTGTTCCTTGTGGTGACTTGGGGTGACTTATTGTGTGAGTTACATATGTGTGATATATATATATATATCTCTCTGTGTGTGTGTGTGTGATTGTGACTGCATGTTTTTTTGACATTGGTTGGACCACCTCTTTTAGTGGGAACATTGTAAACAAGCATAGTTATTGAATTATTGGTGAACGAATACTTCACTAGTCTATCTCATTGCACTATAATGTGGCCCAAAGCAGGGGTCATTTTGTTATCATTGTTATGGGATTATGCCCCTCAGTTAGGCCATGTAGGGTGACGATCAGGCATTTGACCATTATGATTTCATTGGGTAGACCATGCATTTGGGGTGATTCATATTTATAGTATGTTATATATTATTCACGAGATCCAAGGTTCTCCCATCTACTTTGGCACTTAGTTATCTGTGGCATATGACAAAGGTGCACTGTTAGTTGTTCTCTATTCCTTGAAATTTTCAATTTCCCTTGTGAGATCATTACATTCACCTCATTTTTTGGTGAATCTCTTCGATAAAAGTAATAAAATAAATTTCAATTTTCTATGGAAAAAGGTTTTGAAAGTGTTTTACACTTTTTTCTTATCAACTCTTCTTTCATTAAAAGGTTAAATCTTCCTTCTTAAAAACGAAACTAGTTTAAGATAAAAGGAAAATGGATCATGATTTTCTTCAAAGGGAAAATGTATGGAAAACAAATTTTTATATATTGTAGTTCAAATAGGAAATTGATGTTTTTTTATTTAAATGAAATGAAATTTGGAATAGATTTAATTGGTACAGCCACTGAGTTTTAATTTTCATGCCTATTCTTGTTCTAGTTTTTAGTCTCAGGTGTAGGTTTCAACATGATCTCGATCATCATGGGTGACGATGATTCTTGTGATTGGAGTGTGATCCATGAGGTCATGTGGATTTTTAGGGTTCATCACATTTGATTAGTTCTATTTATCAGTTCCTACTTAGTCATTCTATTTGATTTATTTATTTTAGGATTATTTTTTATTATTCCGCTAATTTTGTTTATTTATATTGGACTAAATCATTCCCATAATCACTATGATGATTCTATTGGTTCTTGTCATCAGCCCAGGATGATCAGGAATTCCTCTCAGTCCTTATCATGGGACTTCTCAGTTGACTGGTTCAGGGTCGGCCTGGGTTGGTTTGTGACAAAATTGTATCAGTTCTTGGTCGAATCCTTATTGTACGTTACTTTTAGAGCACCCATTTTTACATGGGGATGTTGAGGTAGAAGGAGTAGGATTTTTGGGACTCATTGGGTTGGTGTTGGAAGAGTGCCACAAACTCTTGCACATTCTGAACCACGAGTTACCCAGGGATATATGAGTTGTATGGTCTCCATTTGTTCTTGTGAACTTTTTGGTGTTCAGAAATATAAAGGGAGTTGGGAAGTGGCCTCTGTCCACTCGCAGGGCCTGGAATACCATGTGGAGCATGGGAAATGTTCCTAGAATACACTATATGATGGTGGTGTGACTGGTATATGGCCTCAAATCATGTTTCTAAGTCTCTCATTGACACTAGTTTCCCCGTGTGAGATGTTTGGATTTTGTCTTCACTTTTTAAATTGTTTGTAAAAATCTTATTGAAGACTAATCAAATTTTGAATTTAAAGTGGTTGATTTTAAAATGGTTTAAAATGGATTTATTGGATTTTTTGAAGGAACATTTAACATAGGAATTATTATGAAATGGTTTTGTGTGATTAGGGGTGATTTCATCATGATCAGATTATTATCATTTGAACTTATGGATTATTGAAATTAACTGTTTGAAAAGTATGAAAAACACTAAAATGGGTGTTGGTTGTGGCATGTTTTGGCCAATAGACCTTTTTGGTGGGGTAATTGGGATTTTTCCTCACTGGAAAGTTTATGCCCCTAAAAATAGTGAATTTGTGAATGAAATACTACCATGATTGATTCATCATGGGTTAATCCTCCTGTTGATCAAAGTAAGAATATTCTTCTTGAGTTTATGGTTGATTTTATTCATCTTTTTTTTAATAAGTCGATCCTCTCAAAACATGATACAGGATACAAGAGGATTTGAAGGAAGTTTTAGTTTCCTTGAGTTTTTTTATGGTAAAAGGTTATATTTGACAACATTAAATATGAATTTCATACCTAGAAGTGGAGAAAGGGAATTCATTGGGGAAAGTGGTATGATGTCCGAATTTTTGGTGTTGGCCACTGTCCTAAAAAGGTCTTTGGATCTTTCATCGATTTCCTACTAAGTGAAGTTCCATGTTAGGACACCAGTTTGGCCTCTCAAGTTGCAATAGTCACGTTTGGTGATGTTTATCACTATCTTTTTTTCATTCAAGTTCAATGGTGGATATCATGAAACTTTTTGAGAATTCATATTTTAATAGAATCATGTTTTCCTTTCAGGGAATTTTGAGTTTTTTTATTCTATGTGAAATATCTTTTTGGGTTCCCTTTCTTCGAATTAATCACATTTTAGGTCAAAAGGGATGATGCATGGGAATCTTATATGTCCATGTCCTGGAGAAGTTCCATGTTGAGGAAAATTTGGTTCTTTGGTGTTTTGTATTTTGTTGGTTTTGTTTAGATCATATCATGGTTGTTTGTGGCACTAGTGATATGATGTTTTGATCAACAATTTTTAGTGTCAGACTGTGAGGTATGAGATTCTCTAATAATCATATATCCATCCATAGGAAATGGATTGAAGCTGGTGCATTTTTAGGACCCCCTGATGTTGTAAGGTCCCTTAGTTTAGTTTTGGTCTCTAGTTTGGGAAAAAGAGATATTTTATGTTTTATATGTAGCCATTCCATTCTAAACGGTCCCATTGGATGGAGGGATCGTGATTACCCTGCATTGGGTGTTTATTATGTTGTTTTGAAATCTATCAAATTATCTTATGTCGGGATTTCTATTTTGATCCATGCTATTCTGTCATGCTAGTTGCCTCTATGGTGGGGAACACACCATGGGTTTCACTAAAATTTCCAGAATGTAAATCAATGTTATCCTTTTCGTTTTGGTGGCGAGTTTATTTAGACCACCCCGTGTTGGTATCCCAGTTCCATCATGGGTGTTAGTTTCCTCTTATAGTGGGTATTCCACTCGAGCCTCCCCAAGTCAGTAATCTAGTTTCTTCCTTAGTATTGGATTGGCGGTTGGTAGTCTTGTTGAGATCCATCTGACCCCAATACACTCTCTTAAGTAAACATTGGGGTCAATATGCACCCAGCTACATTATGAAGTAAGGTCATGGTTGCCTCTTCGAGTTTATTATTTGATTCTGTTATAATTTGAGAGCTTCTTAGGGAATATTTCAGGTGTATGTATCAGGAAGTTGGTGTGTTCATGATTTGAGGATCCTTCCCTTTGATCAATCAAATAGTGCTGCTTACACTTTTGGGGTTGGGTAACACATATAAAAAATTTAATTTTAATTCTCCAAATTCAATCTATATGTCCTTGTGTCTGTTGCTTGTGTTCTTTAATCACTATCATTTATTTTTCATTAGGAATATCCCTGAGCTGAGAAGGAGTACCAGTTCTTTTTTTCTAAACAACCTCATTGTGGCCTTTTAGGGGAGGAAAGCGTTATGGTGGGTTGAATTGTCACACCCCGACTTTTTAAAATTATTCTATTTTATTATTTTATGGCCTTGTAATTTTACATTGGGTTTAGATATAACTTTTGGGTTGCATTTTTTATTTTATTTATTTAAAAACAAGTGTCTCAGTCATCGTAGTGTCCTGCGCATGGCCATGAAACGATTTCGAAATTGTGTACCTTATCCAAGGCAATTTTGTAGCCAACCTAGTGATCAAAATAAATAAAAGTGAACGAGTAATAATAAAATGAAATAAAAAAAATGAAAAAAATAAAAATAAAATGAATTTAAAAACGATTGTTTAAATAATAATAATAAAGATAATATTATTATTTTTAGGAGTATTATTTTCATTATTATTGGAAATATTTTTGAAGTTCTTGTTGTTATTATTATTATTTTACTTCTATTAGGATAATTTTTAGGTTCTCTTTATTTTTTTCCATCCACATTCTCTTCTCCCACTTGTCCATCATGGCCCCCTTCTTCATTCGTACTGTGTACACCGCCCTCCTGACTGAGTGCCCTCCTGGTTGGCCTCTCTCCATTGTGGTGGTCCTTCATCACGACCTCCCCTATTGTCCATGGATCCTCTTCTGTGTTAACCACCTTCCATAACAATTATTGGGGCCCCTATCCCATTTTTTGGAACCTTGCTCCGCTTCTCTTGTACCACAATCTATTGCTGGGATGAACACTGACACCCCCACCCCATGTGTGTGTGTCTCTCTCTGGAAGAACCTCCTCGTAAACCCCTCCTTCAATTTAGGGTTTCAGTTTTCCAGTGGGTAAGGTGATAGATATGGGGTTTAAATCTTCATTTTTTGGGGTTGACCTTCTTGATTAGGGTTTCCCTTTTCTTCCTTGTGGTTTAGTTGAGGTGCATATGGATTTCACACCATATTTCTAGAAGATTCATGGCCCAAGGTAGGTGATTCCTTGTTTCAGCACTCATGGATGATTTTTATATTCTTACGTCGATATTTAAATGTTTTATATGAAATATTAGCGAGGATTGAAATGAGTTATAAAAATGATTTGAGTTGTGCGTGGTTTGGAAAATGTTTTTCAAATGGAATATGACATTTATATGTGTGAAACCATGTTGTATTCCTTTTATTCATTTTATAAAATATATAAGTGGTTTAACAAATTGTGAAAATGGTGTGAAACATGTATTGGAAGGGTTTTATGATGCACCTATAATGAAAGGGGAATTAGTGAAGGAAAATGGTTATGTTCTAGCATTTTGGTTATTTTTTTTACACTATTAATTGTGAATTGTGAATTATGTAAATGAGGTGAAAAATATTTTTTAGTGAATTTGGATTATATGTGGATTTGGAAATGGCTTAACCCACTAATTGTAATTGGTTTAAATGTGTACTTTTCTTGTGTGGCTAAATGGGTTTCATTAAATGTGAAACTGACATTAAAATGTTTTTGTTGAAGTGGTTTTGGTGTGTGTAAAATCAAAAACATGTCAGTATCATCATATAGGTATTTTTTGAATTTTTAAATATGATTTTTAAATGTAAGTGCTTTATTTGTTCTTTATTTTTTCTTTCTGGGTAATATATGAGGTGTGATGAACCTTGTCGCTATGTTTTTCTGATTCTAAGATATGTTTTACTTAGGTTTGATCAACGTTTGGGGGCTCACAAACATATACATTAGGTATGTATATATATAATATATATACGTCCTCTATATATGTATTCCCTCATGGTGTGAGGAATACATGCATTGGGTTATGGGTATATATATATACAGGTATGTGAGTGAGAGTGCAAGACAGTTACAAAAGATCGATGCCTAATTTGTCAAGCAATGATGTGTCACGACTTGGTATGCTCCCTTATTGGGGTAGGTTTCCCAATGAATTACTCCCTAAATTAAATAATAATTTAGTTATTGTTTTTTTACTTTTATTTGAAGTTAGTTGTTAATATATGGTTTTTAGAAAAATACTGTTTATTATGAAATAAAGTAATACCATTTTTGTATTTGAATTGCATGAAACTATTTTATTAAATATGATTACTATGTTTTTTATGAAATGCAAGTTTTCTATTATAAATTTGACTTATATTTAAAGTGGTTAATTTGGATTCTTAAATGGGATTCCTTGTACAACACTGTTTTTTAAAGTTGTGTGTGTGTAATTATCTAAGAAAGGGTTTGGCATGAGAAAATAACGTGAGGCTCGGTTAGCATTTTTGTAAAAACTTTTATCATAAAATATTTTATTCGATGGTCTTATTACCATAGTTATGGTGTCTATTTTGAGGTCCATCATGTAATTATACCTTATAGTCAAATAGGTGAAAGGAAAAAAGAATTGTTTTCATGGGTTGATTCAGGGGTGACTTGTTGCGTGAGTTGGTTATGTGTGATAAATATGTAAGTGATTACGACTGGATGTTTGATTGACATTGGTTGGATAACACCCTTATTATTCTGAATATGGGAATCTAATATAGTGAGATAATTATCAATGAATGATTGATTCAAAATTATATGCCATTTCACTAGTTATTTTCCCATATAAGTGAGTTATTTTGTTATCATTGTTATGTGATTGGGCCCCTAAGTAAGGATAGGTAGGGCAATGATTGGGAATTTTTCAATTATGTCCTCATCACGTAGGGAATTCCATTGGGATGTTTCACATGTATAGTTTGTTCTAGATTATTCAAGAGCTATTTGGTTCCCCCAAGTACCTCGACACTTAGTTATCTATGGCGGATGATTGAGGAGAACTGTTTGTTGGTCACACTTTCTTTCAATTTTCTATTTCCCTTGGGTGATCATTACATTCAACTCATCATTTTTTCATCCCATTGCTAAAAGTGAAAAAAATTATTTTCCAATATTGTGGAAAATGGTTTTGAAATTGTTCTACACTTCCTTCATCTCAATCACACTTTTATTTAAACTTCAAATAATTCTTCTTGAAAACAAATATCATTTAAGATAAATGGGAAATGGATTGTGATTTGATTTAAAGGAAAAATATGTGAAAAAATAACTTTCATATATTGTAGTTCAAACCTAAAATGGATTTTTCTTTATTTAAAGTAAATGAATTTGGGAAACTATTTCATAGGCATGCCTATTGAGTTTTAATACTCATGCCTATACATTGTTCTTGTTTTCAGTCTCTGATGTATGTTTTAGCTTCATCCCAATAGCCATGGTACATGTAGAGTCTTTTGATCAGATTATGACCCACGAGGTCACGTGGAGTTTTATTGGTCATCAAGTTCAGTTGATTCTATTTATTAGTTCTTACTTATTCATTCTATTTTATTATTTTATTTTATGATTATATTTTAATATTCCGCTATTTTTTTATTCATATTTTTTAAATCAATCACATTTTCACTTTTTTAATACCCTTCGCACATATCTCCAGCCCTGGAAGATAAAGAACTCCTATCGGGCCTTGTCACAGGCTGTGTTAGGTGACTGGTTCAGGGTCTACTAGGCTTGGTTCATGACAGTTTCCTTCATGGAATTTTTTATTTCTTCCTTTTATCCTAATACTTTTTTGTATATTATATCTTGGGACAATAATCTTGGAAGTGTCCTTTTATTTTACACTCACAACATTGAATATCAAAATTACCATTTTATTATGGTTTCCATTCAAATCATAATTTACTTTGAAGTTTGATTTCTGGAATAAAATTTACTTTTTCGTATAATTTCTTTAATCTTCTATATTTATGATCCATATCATCATTACTATTCATGTCACCCTTTCCTTAATAGGTGTTCTCTTTTTTGAACGTTTCTCTGGGATTGACTGAGTTTCATAGAATGAAATTGACTTTTTTTTCATTATCTTCATCATTTACCATTTGATATTCATTGTACGTGAATTCTTTTACTATTAACTCTTTTATTAGTAAAATGATCACATCACATGACTCTTGTATGGATGAAATAATGCCTCCCCATTAATAAGGTAATCATCTTTCAATTCATAGCACATGGGATTTTTCATCATTGATGGTTTTAAATAAAAGAACAATATTGATAATCTCATTAAACTAGATATACATCATCAATATATAATCACGAGGTTTCATTTTAAAAGTATCATATTTAATAATATATGTATTTAAGTACATTTCTTTACAATAATTCATCTCATCCCAAGACATATACTAAGTATCCAAAATTTTATAATTTGTGTCACATGCAGATATTTTTTAAATTCTTCTTCTCCTACCACACAATATAATGAAATTATTACAATGGAGTTTTAATTATAATCAATCATAGTGACATTAATCCAGTCAACTTGGGAAACTTTAGGAGTTTTAAACATATATTATATTACTATCCATATAATTAAAACCATATTCCCAATATGTATTTTCATTTGAATTTTCCAATGAACATATTTTATTCCATAAAATAAGGAGGTGATTTAGGGGAATTCCAAAAAGTTCTATTTTAATCCATAATGATAGATATTTATAATTTTTAAAAATTTAGATCTTTTTAGATAAACATTATCAGTGTTAAAATGATATAAGAGGAAATAAGGACAGCCCGAGTACCAAATTTTGGTCATAGTGTCGTACTCAAGATGGGTTGAATAGAGTATCGAATATTAATTTTCTAAAAAAATTTCTAAAACAAAATCCAAATGTTCGAAATTCACCCACTTAAATAATGGAGTATGTATATAAAATTTAGTACCTTTGAAAACCTCTTATAAGATTTATCAAAACTCAATTATAATAATCACATACTATCCCAATATTTTTAGATTATTCTATATACAACAATGAGTGGAAATATCAAATGTAAAATCTAGCTATAAAAGTCATGTTATAAAAAAAATTATTTTGAAATCCATTTTAAAATAGATAAATGAAAACTTTGAGAAAAAAATTAGAATAGGAATACAAGAGGTTTAGTATCTATATTGTAATTAATCATCACCACATAGAAGTAACCAGCTTTCATTAATGTTTATTAAATATACACAAATAATCCAGAACACAGATCAGGGTTAACACACAATAGCACAATGGGATATCCATCTCAATAAATAGCCTCTTCTAAGTTTTTGTATGAGTTTAAATGTAATGAAAATGGATTAAGAGTCTCTTAGTAATTTTCAATTCACAATAAGAGAATTTATTTTAACATATCTATGTAAAATTAAAAAACCACTCAAGAATAATAAAAATAGAGATTAGGTGAAGAGATAAAAAATTTGATACAAAAAAATGATGTTCATTTGTTCTACATATTCGTATTCTCTTGTAGATTTTTCTTTTAGATTGGAGATTATGTACAAAGAAAAGATAATGCTTTGAGATCATGTGGTGAAGTTCTCATAAAAACAGAGTATCAAGAATTTTAGTTTTTCACATAGGTAAAATTCCTCAAACTCCACCTATCACTTTTTTTTTGAACTCAACCATCTTAAAAATAAATCATCCTTTAATAAGAGTTGCTGGAAATATATCATTATGAATCCTCATGCTCAACATAAAATCCAGGAGAAATCAATGCTTATAACATGTCATTTTATTATATACATAAAATTGATTAGAATAAATTATATTAAATTTTAATTCCCAGTTTTAGACATGGTCAGTATAACTGTGTCATGTGATATTATCCATGGAATGTCTAATACATTGAAAAAAACATAGATCATATTGATTGATATTTCACACTATCAATTTCTTGGAATTTTGATCGATCCAGTACATTGAATAATTTAGGAAACCTAACACGGCTTCTTTATCACTTCACCAAAATAAAATTTTTCCATGTGGTCACATCACTTCAGCATGCGGTAGTTTCATGTCTCATGGTATGTAAAATAGTTTATCAAAACCCTAATATTATCATACTTTTATTTTTTTCATCATTTAATGGTTAATTGTAAACCCAATTTTGGTTTCATCAATACTTTGTGAGATTTTAGGTAGATGAATAAATGATATAGTAAATGGTTTTCTGGTATAGTGAATTAGAGAGTTAACAAGAGATCCATCATGTTTGATGAAATATATGTCTAGTCGATCCATTTTTTTTGTGGTCTATCAACCCATTTTGAAAAAATAATTGAGGTAGCAATGGTTTCATTGAGATTTGACATGTGTTCACTTGAGTATATTTCTATATTTCTGTCACAGTGAATCAACTAGTGACATGTTCAATACACTTTCCATTTTTTGACACTCCATTTTTTCACATGGATGAAAAGGTCTTCATGGAAAATTCCTCAAAGAGGAGAAAATAAGATAAGATAATAAGGAAAAAGGACACTCCATTTTTTCAAAGGCCTTCCGTGTGGGTAACCCTATGTAGTGTTGGTTCATAGTGTACCTTTGAATCAACCAATGGGGTGAACATGTGCATTAGCTTGTATGGCACACCTATGTGAAAGACCCCCTTATACTAGTTGCTCATATTTTCCTACAAACAGGACCATGGGGATCTTTGCTTGGACGTATGAAATTTCCACATAACTCAAGATACTCTAATCACCATATTCTATCATCTAGGCCCTATAAAAACACCCAGGTAGGCCTAAAACACCGAAAGAAGACAAAATTAAGGGAAAATAGTAAAAAAGTCCTCATAGGGTTTACAAAAAATATTTGTGAGGAACCATCTCCCCCATTGTTAAATAACATTAACATGAGGTCGCATCCCTAACAAGGGACATTCAGGAGGCACTTCTGGGAACACCTTTAGAGACCCTTGGAGCTTGACCAAAGCCTCGCCTAAGTGTTTTTTCCTGGGTGATCCAAATCCAAAAGTACCTTTATTCTATGCAGGCCAACATACATGAAGAACTCTCAGGATCACCTAGCCTATATCCAATATGAGACACCCTTGGCTCAGATACCCTTTACATTGTGTGAGACTCCCTTAGATAACCATTCCTTTACCCATCGTAATCCACTTCTTAGGCCCCCTTTCCAACCGACCAATGGAAATGACCCTCTTCTATTGGATCCATTATCTAAAAGGCGCCAATATAAAACATCCTTTGAAGCCTCCAGACATGAAAAACCATGGAAGGAGGAATAGCATCATGATTCTCATTTGGGTATGCATTCCTTTGGTCAGAGGATTCCCACACTCATCCTATCAGATAAGTGTGGTCCTCAGGGTGCATGTTAGTATGCATTCACATGATCATGAGGATCCCAACCCTAGGTAAGGTTTCATGGATTTCCTAGTCTTGGGTAATATGGTTAAGTCTTTTTCCATCCCTAGTCATCTCTATGACCCAGATCATCCATTAACAAGAGATGAGGGTAAGGATCACGCTTCCCTTTCCCTTCAAAAAGAAATGTGATCATCCTCTCCTACTTCAAAACCAATTATAGCAAACCCCCACCCCTTGAGTAAGACACTATCTATTCTTGTATGAGGATTTACTCTTTCTCCTCTTCTCCCCTATGATTGGTCTGGATGTGTTGTCTGGTGTGACTATCTAGGATACAAAAAAGAAGAGGGAACATGTGAATCTAATCCCCTTTTTGTCATACATAACCTCACACTATTTCAATAGAGAAAGATGGTATATGTGGTTTTTTGTATGTTCCACTACATCTTGTTTTCCACAATCACGAATGACTCATCTTTAATCATGTTGTCTTATAGGATAACCATTATCACCACATCCAAATGAACATATTCATTTTCTGAGAAAGGATATTCTTCTAAATATTCCAATTTCCTTAGGTCAGAGAGCCATCATAGGTAAGGGTTCCCAAGGAAATGTATCCAACCTCTATGAAAATTGGATTCTTTTTATTCTATATAGACATAATTTTCACTTGTTTCTCACACCGATCATGCCTCACATGGTCTTAATGGGTAGAAGTGATCACATAACCCATATAATCCCAATCCTTAAAGAAACCTTATTGTGTAATCCCTAATCTAGTGAAATATAAGAAATATAATTTCATCCATAAATAGGATACATTGTACATTATCCTAAGTCAATATCTCTAACGATCATCGAATTTAGTGTAAGTCCCTTTATGTTCTAAGTATTTTTGACTTAGGGGATGAATTCTCCCCTGAGTCATCCAGTCTTTGTCACCTATCAGCGGATGAGATATGGGATCATACACAGCTTTCTTTTTAAGTATTATTCTTGACTATTCTCAGGAATAACTCAAACCCATCAGTGGATTGTGTAGTAAGTGAAATACATGAATACTGATTTCTACAATGACCAGGATGTGTAGGTATCCTTCCAAAGGCCCAAGATTCAATAGTAATCCACTTTGGTGTATATCCTTTAATGTCCCATGTATTTCTAAATAATGGGCAAAATTATCCCATGTGTCTACTGGCCATTTTCATCCATCAACATATGAATAGTTGGAACATACATAGGACTCATATTAAGTGTCAATCTCAATAAGATCTATGAATATATCGAACCCATCAATGGTTTAAAATGTAGTGAACTATGGGAACCCTCATACCTACCATAACTGGGATATGTAGGATGCCTTTCTAAGGCATGTGCTTCAAGAGGCATCCAATTTAGTAAGTCCCTTCATGTCCAATGTATATTTTTACTTAGGGGACTAAATTATCCTAGGGTTTTACCACCCATAATCATCCACTAGTGGATGAGAAGTGGGATAATACATGGGCATAATTTTATGTATCAATATAGATCATGCCTTTGAATTCCACAAACCCCTCAATGGTTAGGAATGTAGTGAACTATGAGAACTTTGATTCCCATCATAATAGGGATACAAAGTATTCCTTCCTAATCCCATAGATCATTGATCCTCTAACATGGTATAATCCCCATTATCTCACTAGTTAATCCTCCTTAGGAATAAGCCCCACAATACAATACACAAGCCTCCTACCTAGAATAATTCCTAATCATAACACCATACTCATCCATGTGACTCCTTATTTGGTATAATCCTTGAAAAATCATCCAAATTACCATGAGTCTAGACCTCCATCATGGTCTCTTTCACATGTCATCTTCCTTAAGAATAATCCACAATAAAATCTGAAATCACTAGTTCATCTTCTTTTGGTGTAAAAACCAACATAATCCACTCAAAGTGTCATAATACCCTACAAGATGAACATGAGGGCCACCATAGGTTTGGGCCCTCAAAATCGAACTATGTGGCCTTTTATTCATATCTATGTGGCATATATAGGAAGCCTCTCTATCATACAAAACCAACAACCCAAACCATCCCTAATTCTCTCTATGATGGACTCACAGTAGAGTCTTATTCAACCTAGGAATCCATGCCCCTTCCATGATGCCTAAGAAATTTCTACATAAGACTCACTCTAAACATTGACTATAAATCTAACTCCTAGATGTCAACTTTGTATGATGTAAAAATTTATGGTTTGGTCCCAATCACTTGACACTAAATGGTATTATGTTTCCAACTAATTGGCTAAAAATTACGTGGGTTATGATTTCTTTCACAAGGATACATAGAATGTTCATTAATGGGTAAAGTCCTAGCATCAAAACAACTCACATATCCCTGGATAATGATACACTCTAGATCACCCCCACTATGTGGAAGAAAAACCAACATCGTCGTAATAATGAGAAATGAATCTCTAATCAATACATAAGAAGATACCATTGATTGAGAACCTCAGATACACACACACATACACATATATATATCAATTTATGAAGAACCTTGGACACATAATGATTATTCTAAATTCCATACATGCTAATAAATTATTGTTAATTCAAGTGTGACCCACATCATACTTGGGAATTAGTGGTGTACTCACAAACAAAACTTAAATTGATAATAGTGACCCAGAGTATGTAATAATTCCCAATAAAAAGGAGTGATGAGTCTAAACCCTCATTCTCTTGGACAAAGTGAGTTCTTAATTACCATTCTCTAAAATATCCAATGAGCACCTTCCTTGGCAAAGCAGATCCCTCATAGATATAGAACCATTGGTTTTTTCTGATTCCATGAATAAACCCGTTGGAAATAATTCGAACATATTGAACCTGATTTGAATGATTTCAGGATATTCAAACCCTATAATCGACCATTAGGTAACCCATATTTATATTTTCTATAGGAAACATAAATTGGTGAATTCGATGTGAATCGATATCCCAGATGACAGAGTCATGTACCTATCAGGAAACTTTTTCTCCCATGGTGAATGAGGACCTAATAATATAATCAATCGTGCATGTTTTAATTTAGATTATATACTTCTTTGATGAGGTTGTCTTCTTTGTTTTTCATCTATATTTTAGAACCTTCACCCGAAACTCACATCAATCCAATGTCATCCTTCCAACTTCCACAAAAACATGTTCATGACACTATCCATACCACTACTTTATCTTAGTAGAGGATGTCCTCACCAACACAACATCTTCAACATTGGGTCTCAAAGGAACTGGTTCAATAATATCACCAAAATTGTAAAATCTCAACTCGGGAGGCTTCTTGATGGGCCCTCCAGCTTGCAATGCCTCATCAATTGTCCTATCGACAATGGTCGGTGGTCTAGAAATAGGCATCACCTATTTCATTCATTAACCATTTTGAGAGTTTATCACTAAAATTAAACAACAAATCTCTCCCTTATCTTAGATTGATGGATCGAGCGTCCACATAGGGCCCCGTATATAAGACGCAAGATTTCTTCTAAATGGAACACCCCAATATTCCATGCTACTGATATTACATGATAGTGAAACCTCAACTTGATGAGGTTGATGTCCTTGGCCATCCATCTCTTTTTATGCAGACTTCAGTATGCAAGATAGCCGAACAGGGGTTGCAACTGGTGAACATGAAACTAGACTACACCTCTTCCCCCTCTAGGGAAGCTTGATAATCAAATTTGGTGGCCAAATGTGAGAAATAACATACCCTAACCCAACCTAAATATACTATACATCAAACTCACATGGAAGCATCCAAGAAAGACCGCTATTAAAATATAAAAAAATGTGAGAAGAAACATACACATTCCAACATTTATAAATACTTCAAAAAAAATTTCTGGAATCACCTGTATAATTTAATCAGAATGTCCTGATGAAAAATATGGGTGAACCTAACTCTCTTATCCACATAACAGTACTATCAATATTTATTTATTGGAAATGGATGAATGGATCGAGAACATACCCCTTTTCTAGGTACGATATGGTAACATATCCTCATTGAAATCACTGATTCCACAAATAATATCAGGAAAATAGTGAAAGGTAAAACACATAACCTTTTACACATCTCACAAACCTTTCAGGACATCATAATTGTGTAAATAGTTGTGCTAGAGGGACAGAAACACACCTCCATGCCCACAAATGGGGTTTATCATCATCATTCCGCACCAAGGAAAACACAAACCTATTCTACCTTATAAGAGGGTCATGGGGTAAAATATCTCCTGATATGTGGACAATTGGATCGGTAATATTCAACCATTCCAATAGGAGGCAATCAACCCATTGAAATTGACACTTCAAGGAAAGCACAAAACCATACCAATATTTTTGAAGCATGTCAGAAAGTTCCAGTAGTAACATGATAGGTAGTTAAATAATCTTATATTCTTAAAAATAACTATCCCCAGCAAGTGGATGTAAATTCATGAAAGAAGGCCAAAAAAGAATTAGAAAAATTGAATAGAGAATTAATATCTGATCTACGATACCACTCAAGATAATACTAAATTTCATGAACCCCTCATATTCATGTATGTGGTAGCTCAATATCTTACTCCCCTGTTACAAAATTATTTGGTTAGTAATAGAAATTATTAATATCCTCCTTTGAAAATCCACCAATAATTCTTTCTTCATGTCCATAATCTGATCGATCATGAAATCATATCTCCCAAGTAGAACTAAAATATTCCTCCACATGGATATAGGATCAAGGAGAAAGGGGATATTTTCCTTAATGAAATCGATCGTGGTAGTCATTATCATGAAGGAACTATCTAAAATGTTCACTTCAATGTAGTATTTAACATCTTCAAGAGTTTCTTTTCCATGGAAATGTATTATTGATAAATCCCTCCTATCATGTGGCACATGTAAATGTAAGTCTTTTCATGTATAATTTATTCTCATTGATATATAAAATTATTTCTTATCTAGAAGATAGGTTGAGGTGATTTTCATTCTATAAACCACCCTTTTCCCACCTATCTTCTGACATAATATAGGAAGTACCTACCAGTCTCATTGCATATGATAACGAAAAAGGAAAGCATATATTGTCATCAGATCAAGTAGTAGAGCCTCTAGAAAATTATGAAGATGACATTATAAACATGAGAAAATAGCTTGATAATGATGAAATGTTATTCAAGTTATGTACATTATCCACCCCTCAATACATCATTCCATTAGTATTAACAAAAGATTGTGTTCCTAACATCCATCAAAGTATATTGAAAAATAATCCTAAATTGATTGAAAAAGTACTAACTTATGATTAATATAAAATTCACATCAAGGTAATAGAATTTATTCGATGATGAATTCACATGGATGCTCTCCTAGATGTTGGACAACCATGTTTCGAGAAACATCATGAATATTTTCATTGTGCATGCCTCAATACATTATAAATATTATGAAAACTAATCTTTGATTCCCCATCTAACATTCATATCAGAGGATGGTGTGATCATGGATCATTTAATTTTACCATAGTCACAAACTAGAAATTACTGCCTGATGTGGTATCAAGAAATTTTATAACATTAGTCCGAATTCAACAATCATACCTTATTCCCAACTGAAGACATACTCAACAAAAGAACACACTAACTAACACTCTCTGAAATCGATCTAGAAGAGAGCATGATATTGAGAGTCTTCTACATCAATCAACTAAAAATATCAAAAAAATCCTCCCTCTTAGTGTATGTACATTGTTAGATATCAAAAATTCTAGAAATAGTGAAACAATATTTTGAATTGGGAGATTCATGTGTGTACCATATGATTCACTCAACCCATTTTTGAACAAAGATCCACAAAATCCAATGGGCTTCCATGATAGTATAATCCATGTAATTTCATGAGCAAACCCATTGCACTATTTTAGGGTTTTTAACACATCCTTTGATGTTAATAATACAGTCCCAAATTGTTGTGAATGTGGAATAGGGAAAACCCCATTACATAGGGCTGTGGGATTTGTCACCTTTGTAACATCCTCCAAAGTGTAAATCAGTATTCTCCCGATTAGATGAAAATTCATGCTATGTATCTTCCTAGTTTATCTCATCTCATGATCTGGTACCCTCACTAGGAATTCTCATGACTGAACAATGTATAGATTCACTTTATATTACCAACATCTAAGCGGATCAATAGAATCAATGATGGAGAAGACAAAAACCTCGTGGAGTGTGTATAAAAATTAATTATAAAAAATAATCTAATTGAATGACTAAAATTCATTATGAATCATTTAATTTCATGAAAACCACCCCTAGAAATTTATTGAACATGAGGCCAATTCTGGGGAGGAGTCATTGGAGGATGTTCCACATTATAATATGGTGCACACTGAAACAATTAAAGGTGTTGATCATACTAAGAACCCAAGGAATTTCCAGAATCTGGGAATTCTATAAGATAATATAGCATTAAAACCTTTAATGGAATCCTAAATGGAAAAGGGAGAGGTTAATATTCTACCTCACCTAATTCCTATAGCGTTTAAGTCCCTTTAATGTGAGGAATGTTTTTCTCAGCATGAGGAAGTGATAAAATAAATGGGGAGTCTCAGTGTAGAACTACTCCAAGACAAACTTCCTACTAAAATTACTCTAAAAGAAGATCTTGATCTCACACTCACAGCTACAATACCTTATCAGAGAAGGTTCTTCGCAGCCACTATGGTTGATCCAGAATACCCATTTAATGTGGGATACCAACAACCAATATACATGGATTCTAGAACAACATATCAGAAATACCCTCCACTTGCTGTGCAACAACAATAGGGCCTAGAATATCATTAAATATCCACCCCTATAGGCTACCCATGATAGACACCAATAGTGAATCCACAAATTACCCTATCAGCCACTTCCCCTCTTCATGCTCTGGCTCCAACATCTATCACTAAGGTATTAGGGATTCTCTAGAGTCACTCATTGAATGGTTGTAAGCCATGGTGGAATAGTTTTCACTAATACAACTATAAAATAAGATCTAACCTCAATGGGTATATCTGACCCCCCCCCACAGACACAAAACAATTGGATGCCATCATTCCCCATTTTTAATGGATCAAGATACCAAAAGTAGTATTTTATTCATTTCTTCTCGCATTGAAATCACATGATAGTGACCCTGAATAATAGGATCCAATGAAACTTGATTTCATCAAAAAATCTCTGTAGGGACCATCATTTTAATGGTGCACTAGATTCTAGGATTAGTCAATTAGGGGGTGGAAAAGTACTCAGTTAGAAATTTCTCCTCTAGATTATCTTGATGATACTGAAGGCATCATTATATAACCTCTCAAACTCTAAGAAGCTGTATAATTAAAGAGTCTTGTATTTCATTGCTTAGTGGAAAGTAGTTATAAAATCTTTAAACCATCAACTCCCATAATAAGACATTCTACCCATATTTATAGAGAATCTTTTCAATTATCTATGACTTCCATTTATACAAATAAAATACATAGTGGGGTTTTCAAAATGTTCTGTGATCACTTAAATAGTGTAATGCTCTATCTTAGATACCAAATATAAGTATTGATTTTTTTCATTGGCTCAAGGAAAGAGAATTAGTAAAGAATATGTAGCTACTATTACACAGAATCAAGCCCATGTACCTACTACTTCGATAATTCCTATACTATATTGTGTGGTTATACTCCCTAAACATTAGCAACATAGCTCGCCTCACTAGGATGATTAAATAGAAAAGAGGAAAAAAATATTTTGAGGAGATGAAAAACAAGGTATACTATTTTTGAAATGAGAAAGTCACTAGCTACTTCATATCAGCATTTGAAAATAACTTGAACAAGTTTCCAAACCCGTGGAAGCCCATCAATGATGGTGATGATGATATCCAAAATTATTTCCCCTTACATCATGTTCCACGGTAAAACGTCCATGATTGTTTTTCTCCAACATACATCATACAATAGTTGGTGCACTATAGGTAAGTGAATGTTGGTAGAACACTTGCTTAAGCTGCATGTGTCTCAATCATTGTTCCATAGGTGGGGAGTGAATGAAAGGAAGTCAATAGAAATGGTACATAGAAGTTCACTATATGTATGGTAATAAATATGATCAATTGGACTCAAGCTATCATCCAAGTATAGTTGCAACAATTGAATATACCCCTGACCACTTTCGTTACCACATAGCCAACCCCTTCCGTTTCACAATCCTCTGAGAGATTGTCTACCAAAAAGATACATGTCCATAAGGGCAAGGAGAAAAAATAGGAATATGAGATTGTAGTAAGGATGATTTAATATTTATCTTTGGAAAGAATTATTCCAACAGTCCTTGGAGTATGGGCACCACCTCACTAAATAGTACAAAAATAGTCATCATTTAAGATGGTATCTCCATCAAATGATGATTTTTCCTTTTTTTATTAATGTTATTCACTTAATGTATCCCTTCTAATATGATGAGTGTGATTAAATGTATCACCCTGAGATTTTATGAGATATAATATTTTTAATTTCATTCATATCTTCTATTTTACGCTACACCAAGATTATCTTGTGCTATACGCAACACCGTATTAGCTTGCAGTATACACAACAATATTCTTGGATTGTGTTACAAACAATTTCAAGTTCGTTTGATAGTAGTTATTCTACGCAACATTGAGTGTGTGTATATAAATATATATATATATATATATATTCAATGTATAAATGAAATATGGTTGGATTCTGTTATACACAACAAAAAAATTGTCTTGCACTACATGCATCTCGAACTTGTCTTGCATTATACGCAATCACGAACTTTCTCGATAGCGTGTGTATTACGCAATACCAGATTTCACTAAAAAATGATATATTGTTATAATATTATTATGGAACCGACGTTATGAATAGTATTGACTACATTTGGAATTTTATATCGTTATTATTCATCTTACACATTTTCTAGAACATGGTATGAGAACAAAATAAAATTTTCGAGTAAATTAAATATTTTTAATAAAATGAAATTTTGTCACCTTTTGATGTCGCACCCACATTAAATATAGTTTTTGACATTTTTAGAAGTTCAATTTGAAAAAATAATATTCTTTTTTTGGAATCAGGATATAAAAATTTACTTTGGATAAATTTTCCATATTATTCTCATAACTTTCATATTTTAATGAATAGTAAAAATAGGCTATATTTTAATTAAAAATAACTTTGTTCATCACAATAATTTATATTGTTAAATTATAATATTTAATGTTTCTAAATTGTAAATAGAATATATTTTTACCATTTAATTAACTTATTTCATTAGCATTGATTTTACATTGAATTCATAGGTAAAATCATTTCAATCTTTTGCAACGTTTTAACTTTTAAAACTCGTTTTCTTTACAAAGGGATTAATTTTAAATTAATTTTTGCAACTTCTGGGATTTGAATTAGTAAAAATGGATTCCATATTTGGAATCAGTAAGTCCAAATTATGTTAATAGGATACTTTTTTTGGCACTATGAATAGTAACTACGGTAAATTTTATTTACCATAGTTATAGGTAAATCGGGTAATTAAGGGTAAATATAATATTATAAAATTACCCTAACACTTTTCTTAATATAATTGGATGATTATATTTCGTCGTATGGCATATTTTGGTCGAAATGGAATCCATTATAACCCACTTGGATGTGATTAAGACCTTTAATTTATTTTATTAAAAAGAAATTGAAATATGTCTCACTCAAACATTAACAATAAAACTATTTTTAATATAAGGTAATACAGAATATAAATTCGGTTATAAATATTCATTTCAAAGATAAATTTTTTTTCTTTATCATGGTAATTTATTTGAAATTTTTTAGAATTATTTATTTACCCTATTAGCTTATACATTAATGATGCAGAAATTATTTATTTTGTGAAAAATCAATAATATAGTTTTTATTGAAATACTAATACACATAAAAAAGGACCAAAATCCTCAAAAAGACTTATTGGTAGTGTATATATAAACACTAAGAATAAAAATGACTAATTCGTGTCCATTTGGATCCTTATAAAGACGATTATGACACTTATATTATTTTATTTTAAAAGATTCCAAAGTTGTCACCTTCATAATTTAATAAATATATCAATTTACATGTTATAATTTTAAGATGATAAATTCAAGTAAAAGTAATATTATAACGTCTATGATATTTATATTCATCATAGGATTTTATTTTTAATTTTTTTTCAACAAAAATGTATATTAAATAATGATACAAAAATGTTGTACTATTTATTTTATTAAGAGATATACCAAATAAACGGTTTTAAAAAATATTAAAATAAATATTATATGAACTTTTTAACGTGCTCCACAAATTTTCTAGGAAACTTTGACATGTTAAGAATATATTAGATATTTTTTTAGAATATATCCTCTGTGTGGATTTTATTTAAATTAAAATAAATGAATAATGTCAAAATAGTCACTATTTACATTTTATAAAATTAAAATGATATAAAATTGTTTATAAATCACAAAAATATTTAAAAATTATAGATTGAAATTTATATGGTCTCCAATTTCATAAATTATCCAATTATGGACAATTTACAACACATAAGTAATTATTTATATCAATATAAAAATTATAAACTTATTACCACAAATAATATTAAATAGATTAAATAAGGATAAATCAAGTTGATAATGTTTAAAATAAAATCCCAAAATGTCTAAATTTTATTAGTTGATGCGATTACAACCCTACCTCATCTAATATTCGGATTTGAGTCATTTTTGGACGTTTTTAAGTGAGGTTTAATTTATTATAAATTAATATTTCTTATGTTACCAAAGGTGCCCCTCTCCTCCCTTATAAAAAGGGCACCCCTTCCCTCTTCTCTTAACTCCCTTTTGAGCCTCGAAGATCGATCAAACCCTACCAATTACTCATATCAACCTCTCTAGTTATATAATAGAGGTTCTGGTCTTCTCAAAAGACCAACTCTAGTACCCTAAGAAGAAGTTTAAAGATGGTGCGTCGAAGAATAGGTAATCTCTTCTACAGATTCTTTCATGTTTCTTTCATCTTAAACTTCTTATTATTTTGTTGTTTAATTATAATGTAATAAAATAAGTATTAATTATATAATTATATGTTATTATTAATATTAAACAACCCTATTTCACCTTCAATCCATCCTATGGAAGACGAAATCACCGCGCATGTGTACGTACGGAATATCGTCTCCACGCTGTGGTGTAATCTGTTTTTCCACCACCACCTTACAAGGATGGGTATAATGGTGTAAATAATAACTATATATAGTTATTATAACATCATACTTATTATGAGATATTATATCATCCACTCCAATTCTATTCAATAATTATGGTAACGATATCATCGCTCGTGCGTACGTACAGACTACCGTCTCCACAAACACGATGAGATTCATTTTCCATGATTAACCATTCAAGTATGATTATAAATCATATATAATAAATAATCATGAAATATATTACATAATAAATATACTGTATTTTTGTACATATATGTTTCATTTACTTAATTCCATTCAATTCAATAATGAAACAAAAACAGCGTTCATGCGTACGTACGACCTACCGTCTCAATTAACGGTGTATTTCATTACATTTATCGATCTATTATATATATTTATATACTGAATATATGTTATATATAAATCCTGTTTTACATTTTGGAATTATTTAAATCAAAATATTATTAATAATATCAAGAACAAAAAATTGAAACACGTATGATAAATGAAACGATTTTACCTAAAACGCTGCTTTAAAATGGAATTTACAAAAGAACGGTTAATATAAAGTCATAAGTGAACCATATATGATATCATAACAATGAATCTGATTTTTTAATAAATCAATGACATTATTTAAATCATTATACAGGAGGTTCAGAAATATACGAAGCATATCGGACATAAGGTAAGGGATAACTTTTCGAATATTGTTTTTTATCCGAGATTGTTTATTCGTAAGTATTTTCTGGGGTTATATTTATCATCCATGTCCCTCTTTTATAAAAATTGTTTCATGTATGTTTAAATTCCTCTTTATCCATTTTTTACTTTTACTACATGGTATGTAAGGAATCTTTCTTTTGTTTACGTTACGAGGTACTTTTTTGACTTTTCCGGCAAAAGTATGAGAAGAATTTTTTTAACTTATACTCCATAAATAGATTTTTACGGTTTCATAATGAATATTTTCAGTAAGCTTACTCTACAATATTTAATGAATATTTTCAACAAAATCATTTTATTTTAAAATTTCATGGCATTTTCTAAAAATAAAATGATTTTTAAGAAGAAAGGATATTTTCCTCAAGAATTAATTTCTACTGTTTTATCAAAACCATTTTCCATATAAGATGGAATTATTTCAAACATGTATGTTTCAAGTTTAATGACCCTATGATATATATGGTTTCACTTTCTTATGATTAAATTATATCCATTTGTTTTATATGGATTATGTTATGATGGAATGATGTTTATGAAACCCATTTTATTCTTTGGGTTATGATGAATGATTTATGTTTATGTTGTGGCACATGTAATAATGAATTCATTATGAGATGGGTGGGAGCTATATATCCCTACAATTCATTGGGTAAAGATTTATATCCCATGAGATAGACATGGTTGGAACAGCAAGTTATTCTCGTTCAGTGTTACAGGACTGGAATGAGGAGTGAACTCGATTCAGAAAGGGAATTTGTCCACTAAGATGGTATTGGTAGTAATTCCTTGGCTACTATGGAAATCATATCAAGTGCTTAATTTTTTACCATAATTAAATGTTTTATTCCCATGCTATTTTATCTTTATTGATGTTCCATTATGATCTATGCCTTATGTACTTCCATGTTTTATTTCATTGCTCATGATTTTGAAGTTTAAACATTATGTTCATGTTTTTAAGTTCAAATTATTTGGTTGGTTTTATTTTATCCATGCTTACCCTTACTGATCATTTGAGCTCACCCTTTATATGTTTTATTTTCCCTAGGATATAAAGAAATGTTTTAGGTAAGAAAACAAAAGCTGAATATCTTTATGGGAGATGTTGAAGATCTTTCACCATGATTAGAGGATTATGTTCCATGTTTCCAAAGACACTAAACTATTATGGTCCTTAAGTGTTGGTTTTTGTTATGTCTTAAGTATTCCACAAAATTAATGTAATGTCCATGTACGTCATGTTTGGGGTCTCTACAGTTGGTATCTGTGGAAAGGTTTAGTATACCTTTGGAAAATAGGATGAAAAAACTTTAGTGATATCCCTATAGATATTTCTAAGGTATGTCTATGGATGTCCCTAAGGTTTGGTATAACTATAGGTACAATCCAAGAATTATGTTGATGATCATGAATAACCTAGGGTGAAGATAAGGTGTCACAGGATAAAGAAGGTGTCATAAGTTATACATCCTATATGTGACTTTTTATGATTATGTGGTTCCTCATTATTTTAACTGTTTCTTACACAATGGTTTCTGGTTTTAGTTTATGGAGGGAACCAGAAGGAATTGGGTCAACATTGAATCTAATTTACAAATTGGTGACTATGAGCAATGAAATTGCATAATTCCTAGAACGAATGATTTTTTGATTATTCTGAATCAGTCATCACGATATATGATTAACAAGGTGAACTTTAGTGGGATTCCTAATTCATCAAATAAAAGGAAGATGGACTTTTATGCATGTCCGTATGGTGAGGATCATAAATATGGGAAGATTGATATTTCTAAAGAAGGGAATAAGAACCTTGAGGAATACCTCAAATGGAGGAGAATATGTTATCTATGTGGGGAAAAGGGTCATAGAGTGACAAACTATTATGGAGTTCAATGTCTTATCTATGGAGAACATGGACATTACCCAAATCAATTCCCTGACCTAAGAGGTTACTTCTAATTTGACGAAGGACCTATTCCATGCCATTCATTGAAGAGGATGGATTGAATGGATTTTGTATTGGAATTAGAGAATCATGTTGTTGAGATGCTTTATGGTATATTGGAATATCTATGTATTGGGAAATTGTGGTTTTGAATAATTGTATGGTACCGGTAACCATGAAAAGTGATTGAACTTTTTCTGGAAAGAAAATGAAATGTGCATAATGAAGGGATAAGGAGAAAATAATATGTATGATAGTATTCATGATCTCATGACTGATATAAGGATAGAGTTATATCATGGTTTGAGTATATAGAAATTTTGGGATTTTGGTATGTGGAAAGAGTTAACTTTTGACATCATTCATGTTTTCACTAAGGTTCAATGGGTATTCATTTTTCAAGAGAATACATGATTAAGGTATTCACATATTTAGAATGTGACCAAAAAGATATATCGTATGATATATGGGGGATAAATTATGGTATTCACATGCTCTGTAGATGACATTTCTCGTAATTGATTTCTTTATACTATGAGCTTAGTCATAAGTATTTTAGATAAGCTAAAAGATTGGAATGGATTATGTTGGACATACATTATTAATGTTTAAGGCCAGAACATTTTTCGATATTATTTATGGAAAGTTATAATAATGTAGTTTTAGAAAAAGGACAACCCATAGGATGAGCGACAACCCTTCGTGTCGGACAAGGTTGTGGGAATCGAACCCATAACAGAAGTGTGACATGCCTTTATTGCCTACCATTGGCCAACAGGAAGTCCCTGGTAAGTATAAATTAGTTTTAATTTTTTAATTGGTATGGTATATGCTGTATAAGTCCATTTTAGGCACTATATACGATTAATCTCACTATAGATGGACTTGTGTATATTTAATAACTTTTTCGAAACTTTTTTTGAGACAAATGGAATGTCCTAACAATCTATCTCATGATCCGTTAACACTTCATGAAAGAAAAATTCAACATCTTTTCTTTAAGAGATGAAATGGAAATTGTTTAAGGCTAAAACAACAGTGAGATTTTACCAAAATCAAGTAAGTATTTCGTTTAATTAAAAAAATTCATCAACATTAGAGAAATGATCTTGAAAACCAAAAATGTTGTCCTAGTGCTCTTATATCTGATTAATCAGATTATACCTTAGATCATCACATATTTATGGCTTTGTGACTGTTGTATTTATCATAGCCATGTCCTCTACCACTCTCCATCAGAACTTGATGGTTAGATTTCTCTTCTAGATCCATATTTTCACCTATGTTATCTTATGTGGAAACCTAATGATTAGCTAATTTGGGTAACCATTACATTCCATAATTTAGTTTTTAAATATAAATTTTGGTATTCCTTTTTACTATGTGTGTTTCTATGAATGAAACTCTCATGTGATAAACCATTCATAACCCCGAAAAATTTCGAGGGAGAAATTCATTTTAAGGGGGGTAGAATGTAACCCCCTGAGATTTTATGAGATATAATATTTTAAATTTCTTTCATATCTTCTGTTTTACACTACACCAATATTATCTTGTGCTATAAGCAACACTGTATTAGCTTGCAGTATACGCAACACTATTCCTGGATTGTGTTACACACAATTTCATGTTCGTTTGATGGTAGTTATTCTACGCAACAAGGAGTGTGTATATATATATATTCAATGTATAAATGAAATATGGTTGTATTATGTTATACACAACAACAAAGGAGTCTTGCACTACATGCATCCCTGACTTGTCTTGCATTACACGCAATCGTGACCTTTCTCGATAGAGTGTGTAGTACGCAATACCTGATTTCACTAAACAACAATATATTGTTATAATATTATTATGGACTAGAAATTATGAATATTATTAACTAAATTTTTAATTTTATAACATTATTATTCATCTTACACATTTTCTATAACATGTTATGAGAACAAAATAAATTTTTCGTGTAAAATAATTAATTTTAAAAAATTGTAGTTTTGCCGCCTTTTGATGGCGCACCCACTTTAAATCTAGTTTTTAAAATTTTTATAAGTTAAATTTGACAAAATAAAATTATTCTTTGGAATAATTATATAAAAATTTACTTTGGATAAATTTTTCATATTATTCTGATAACTTTCATATTTTAATGAATATTAAAAACACGCTATATTTTAATTAAAAAAACTTTTTATCATCACAATAATTTATATGGTTAAATTATAATATTTAACGTTTTATAAGAATAAATATAATATATTTTTACTATTTAATAAAACTTATGTCATTAGCATTGATTTTACATTGAATTCATAGGTAAAATCATTTCAATCTTTTGAAATTTTTAACTTTTAAAACTCGTTTTCTTAACAACGAGATTAATTATAAATTAATTTCTACAACTTCTGTGATTTGAATTAAGAAAAATTTATTTCATATTTGGAATTAGTAGATCCAAATTATGTTAATAGGCTACTTTTTATTTTTGGGCACTATGAATAATAACTACGACAAATTTTATTTACCATAGTTAAAGGTAAATTAGATAATTAATGGTAAATATAATATTATAAAATTACCCTAACACTTTTCTTAATATAATTGGATGATTATATTTCGTCCAATGGCATATTTTGGTCGAAATGTAATCCATTGGAACCCATGTGGATGTGATTAAGACATTTAATTTATATTATTTAAAAGGAAGTGAAATATGTTTCACTCAAAATTTAATAATTAAACTATTTTTAATATAAGGTTATACAGAATAGAAATTCGGTTATAAGTACTCATTTTAAAGATAAAGTTTTTTCATTTATCATGGTAATTTATTTTTAATTTTTAGGAATTATTTATTAACCTTATTATCTTATACATTAATGATGTAGAAATTATTTATTTAGTGAAAAATCAACAATATAGTTTTTTTGAAAAAAATAATACACATTAAAAAGAACCAAAAACCTGACCAAGACTTATTTTTAATGTATATATAAATCCTAAGAATCCAATGGAGGAATTGGTTACTATTTGGATCCTTATGAAGAAGATTATGACACTTGTATTATTTTATTTTAAATGATTCTAAAGTTGTCACCTTCATAATTTAATAAATATAACAATTTACATGTTGTCATTTTAATATGATAAATTCGAGTAAAATTATTATTATAAAATATATGAGATTTATCTTCATCATATGATTTTATTTTAAATTTTTATGAAACAAATAAGTATATTAAATAACTATACAAAAATGTTGTACTATTTATTTTATTAATAGATATACCAAATAAATGGTTTTAGAAAATATTAATATAAATATTATATGAACTATTTAATGTTCTTAACGAATTTTATAGACATATTTGACATTTTAGGAGTATATTAAATATTTTTTTTAAATATATCCTCTATGTGGATTTTATTTAAATTAATATAATGAATAATGTCAAAATAGACACTATTATTATTTTATAAAAATAACATAATATAAAATTGTTTAAAAATCACAAAAATATTTAAAATTTATAAATTGAAATTTATATGGTCCAAAATGTCATAAATTATCCAATTATGGACAATTAAAAACACATAAGTAATTATTTATATCAATTTAAAAATTAGAATCTTATTACCAAAAATAAAATTAAATAGATCAAATAAGGATAAATCATGTTGATAATGTTTAAAATAAATTCCAAACATGTCTAAATTTTATTTTTTGATTCTATTACAACCATATCTCAAATAAACTTCGTATTTGAGTCATTTTTGGAAGTTTTTAAGTGAGGTTGAATTTATTATAAATTAATATTTGTTATGTTACCAAAGGTGCCCCTCTCCTCCCTTATAAAAAGGGAACACCTTCCCTCTTCACTTCACTCTCTTTTGAGCCTTGAAGCTCAGCCAAAACTTACAAATTCCTCTTCTAAACCTATATAGTTATATCATATAGGTTCTGGTATTCTCAAAAGTCCAACTCTAGTTCCCTAAGAAGAAGTTTAAAAGAGGTGCATCGAAAGAAGAGGTAATCTCTTCTACCGATTTTTTCAAGTTTCTTTCTTGTTCAACTTCTTATTCTTTAGTTGTTTCATTATAAAGTAATAACATAAGTATTAATTATATTATGATATGTTATTATAAATATTAAATAACCCTATTTCACCTTCTATCCATCCTACGGAAGACCAAATCACCGCGTGTGCGTATGTACGAAATACCGTCTCCACGTTGTGGTGTAATCTGTTTTTCCACCACCACCTTACATGGATGAGTATAATGGTAGATAGAATAACTATATATGGATATTATAAAATCATACTTATTCTGAGATATTATATCATCCACTCAAATTCTATTCAATAAATATGGGAACAATATCATCTCTCGTGCATACGTACGGGCTACCGTCTCCACGAACGTTATGAGTTTCATTTTCCATGATTAACCATTCAAGTATGATTATAAAGAATATATAATAAATAATAATGAAAAATATTACGTAATAATGATAATGGATTTATGTACATATATATTTCATTAACTTAATTCCATTCAATTTAATATGGAAAGTAAAACAGTGTTCATGCGTTTGTACGACCTACAGTCTCCATGGACGGTGTATTTCATTCCATTTATCGATCTATCATATATATTTATATACTGAATATATATTATAAATAAATCATGTTTTACATTCTAGAATTAAGTAAATCATGATATAATTAATAATATCAAGAACAAAAAATTGAAACACGTATGATAAATGAAACGATTTTACCCAAAACACTGCTTTAACATGGAATTTAAAAAAGAACGGGTAATATAAAGTCATAAGTGAACCATATAAGATATAATAACTTGAATATGATTCTTTAATAATTCAATGACATTATTTAAATCATTATATAGTATGTTTGGATACAAATGAATCATATCGTACAAAAGGTAAGGGATAACTTTTCCAATCTCATTTTTTATCCGAGATTGTTTATTCAAAAGTATTTACTGGGGTTATATTTATCATCCGTGTCCCTGTTTTATAAAAATGGTTTCATGTATTTTTAAAGTCCCATTAATACATTTTTGACTTTTACTACATGGTATGCAAATAACCTTTCTTTTTTTACATTATGAGGTACTTTATTGACTTTTTCAGAAAAAGTACGAGAAAAATGTTTTTTTAACTTATACGGAATGAACATATTTTTATGGTTTCATAACGCCTTATTTTCATGAATCTTACTCTACAATATTTAATGACTATTTTCAAAAAATACTTTTCTTTTAAAATTGCATGGCATTTTGTGAAAAGAAAATAATTTTGAAGAAGAAAGGATATTTTCTTCAAGAATTCATTTCAAGTGTTTTATCAAAACCATTTTCCATATAAGATGGAATTATTTCATATGTGTATGTTTCAAGTATAATGTCTCTGTAATTTACATGGTTTCACTTTATTATGATAAAATGATATCCATTTGTTTTATATGGATTATGTTATGATGAGATGATGTTAATGAAATCCATTTTATTATTTGGGTTATGATGAATGATTTATGTTTATGTTGTGGCACGTGTAAGAATGAATTCATTATGAGATGGGTGGGACCTATATCTCTCTCTAATGCATTGGGTAAAGATTTATATCTCATTAGATAGAAATGGATGGAAGTGTATGTTAATCTAGTTCAGTGTTACAGGACTGGAACGAGGAGTGAACTCGATTCAGAAAGGGACTTTGTCCACTAAGATGTTATTGGTAGTAAGGCCTTGGCTACTATGGAAATCATATCAAGTTATTAATGTTTATTCCATAATTACATGTTTTATTCCCATGATATTTTATCATGATTGATGTTCCATAATGATCTATTCCTTAAGTACATCCATGTTTTATTTCATTGCTCAAGATTTTATTGTTTAAACATTATGTTCATGTTTTTATGTTCAAATGTATATGGTTGGTTTTATTTTCTCCATGATTACCCTTACTGAGCATTTTAGATGACCCTTTATATGTGTTCTTTTTCCCAAGATATAAATAAAGGTTTTAGGTAAGAAAACAAAAGTGGAAGATCCTTATGGGAGATGTTGGAGATCTTTCCCCATGATCAGAAGATTATATTCTGAGTTTCCAAAGACACTAAAGTGTTATAGTCCTTGAGTGTTGGTTTTTGTTATGTATTAAGTATTCTACAAAATTAATGCACATTCCATGTACATCAAGTTTGGGGTCTCTACATGAAAACCCAAATTCCCTACACCTAATTGCAGAACTTGGGGAGAGGATGTTAGAGTTGAGTACCCATGAAAATTCATACTCATTATAAGTGTCACTACCCCAACTGCATCCCCGTTAGAATAGTCCACACATCCAAAACTCATGGGAGATCCCTCTAGTGAGCTCAATCGAAGAAATAATGTTCCCCCACATTGGGTTTAGTTTTTTTTGACATAATTTCACTATAAGATTGGTTAGAGAATATGTCATCTCTAAATCGACCTTGGCATACTGGAAGACCTTGTCAACCTCATCCACCAAGATTATATGCACATTAATCTCAAATTCTAAGTGATAAACCGTCCACATAAAGTACATAACATCCCATAGAATCTATTAAAGAGAATACTCATATTGGGAATCATAGAAATTTAGACTAGATGTATAATTTTTTGAAGAAATTTCCCCTTATTCCGGCCATGTTGTTGAGTCAGGATGATATAAATCTATCAAATACATCCTAGGATGAGCTCGTATAGGCCTTGTTATGCCCTCAAGAATTTGAGGTTGATTTTGATATTGTAGAAGTGTATAATGAAATTATTGTTCTTGTATAATTCCATATGGCCATTTCATTCACAAACCAAAACAATGATGTTATCATACAAGGACACGCCTGACCCTTCTATATATCTGGAGGTATAAATGACATTGATATTCAATGATCATTTATTGATAATGGAATAGTAGTAAAACTCATTCAAATACAAACACATCACCAAATAGGTTTCCAGGAATCTCACTTGTCCCCCTCCAACTTAATGTTATAGGTATATTATCATGATGATAAAAAAAATCATGGTGAAATCAAAATCAGGACATAGTTTAGGGATCTTATGTAAGATTCCTAATTCATTGTTATAAGGAAGGATATGTCCATCAACATTATACTCAGAAGAACATGGCTACATTATCATGTGTTTATCCCTTAAACATATCCCCAAAGCCTCAAATATTTTACCAATGGACAAAATAATAAATTTGACCAGGAAAATACACATTTTTATCTTGTTAATATTAGTATATTTATTCAGTGTTCTCACAAAAGGAAGGAAAATAGTCAATTGCTACCTATTTATCTTGAATTAATGATCTAATGGACTATAGATAATTCAATACCCTTTCAAATAGATCAATG
Source organism: Viscum album (assembly GCA_963277665.1). NCBI lineage: Eukaryota > Viridiplantae > Streptophyta > Magnoliopsida > Santalales > Viscaceae > Viscum > Viscum album. The sequence continues at coordinate 373,306,810 of OY728130.1, read as the reverse complement.
AAGAGTATGTTCTCCCCATCTACCGATTTGAAGAGGTGGATTCAAATTATAGCATTAAATCAGAAAATTATATGATGTTAGTTGTCACCACTAATCCCAATAACACTAAATAATTATTCATTTATCTAAGCAGTGATGAAATTCTAGACGAGAATCTATTAATTCCTTTCCCTAAGAATTAAGAAATCTCTATTCCTTCATCTAGGCTAGAAGAAATTGAGTTTTCCATTGGAGAAAATAAAGATACTCATTATAATCCCATGTATTTCCTTTTTATATTCAAAAAGGATTCAAACCATCAATTAAGATATAAATTATTACTTTGTCTTCCTGATTTGCATATGTCTACTCCTCCCCTAACGTTGAGAAAATTTCTTAATCACTTACTACCCAGGTAGAGACGGAAGAGTAAAATCATGATAAATATAAAGAGGAGGATGACCTTTGGGATTCCCCTCCATCATTTGAGGAAGGATTCTCTACCACTGTTGATGTACTCATAAAAATAAATCTGGATATGGATAATGATCCATGACCTACATTTATAATTTTGTCCATCACTTCTAAATAATGAGATGTATATAATTACTTCATAATGTTTCACTAGGATGTGTTATCCTATAATAACATAGAGATTTGGTAACTTGATACGGAGGAGGTCACCCATCACTTGGGGTTTTTATTATACCATCAGGGTATGCATTCAAACAAGCACCCGCAACTCAAGAATTTAAAATTAAGACCAAAGTGGAAAAAATAATCAAGGAATATTTCATCAATGAGGTACAATATCCTAAATGGATTGCTGAAATTGTTCTTTTAATGAGGAAGAATAGGTAAATATGATTTTTCAACATCTTCATAGATCTTGACTGAAAATTTATGAAAGATGAAATCTAGGTTCCAACAAAAAAACACTTAATTGATGTAATGGACGGTTATCAATTCCTCTCTTTGATTAATAGATATTTAAGTTATAAACTAATTTATATATCCCTACAAGATGAATAACTTAATGACTTGAGATCCCCTCATGGATTATTCTTGTATCGTGTAATTATCTTTGGATTAAATAACACCAGTGCCACATACCAACATGTCATTCATCACATATTTAAAACCGTTCCTGGGGATTTTTTTTGAATGATATGTTAAAGATATAGTTTTTATGTACCATAGAATTATGAAAACTTGGATGACTTGGATACCATATTCAAAAATCAATGAAAAAATTGTTTGAAGTTCAACCCCTTAAAATGTTCTTTGAGTTAGCCTCTAGATAATATATCATCTTTGTTGTACATAATCATGGAATCCAAGTTGACCCTGAGAAAATAAAATATATCCCTGTCATGTCACTTAATCAGAACTTTAATGATTTGGGAGTACTTCAAGGACACTAGACCTATAACCTATTCTTCATATCCAACTTAGCATGAAACTGTATAACCTCCCCCAAACTGATGAAGAAGGGAGTCACATATAAGTTGACTAGTGACTGTCAAGAAGCATTTGAAAGGCTCAATAAATACCTTTGTATCCAACTAGTCTAAATTCTATATGTTGACGGAAAGCTTATCATTCTATATGTGATGGTATTAGAGTGATCATTGGGTTACATTCTCACACAAAATAATGATTTTTGGAATGAAAAGAACCCTTATTACCTTATTTGAACCGTTCTCGATGATGAGATTCATTACATAGATATCAAGAAAATATACCTTGAATTAATCTTTTTGGTTCAAAACCTGATGAAATATCATCATCACCATGAGGTCACTTTGGTCTCCTAGAATATCCCACTTAAATACGTCCTTAGTAATCATATGTTTACAGGACAATTGTGATAATGAGTGGTTATTTTGTAGAATATTTACATACAATTGTTTCCTCAATAATCTATGAAATACCATGACATAGTAGATTTCCCTGCAAGACACCCTTCTATAGAACAAATTTTATTCAATACAAATTTTCAGATGACAAAATATTAACTCTTCTATGTGACCCCAAATTAGGTAAATATATTTTGATGATGTTTCTAGGATCCCAAAAATGAGGATAATGGAATACATTATTCTCAACAATGTCAGGTTAGGGATCAAGATCATTTTAGTAGAGAAGATAATATTACCTTACTCTTTATGTTATCATAAGGTTGTACTACCAAGGAATAGGATTAGCATTCTACCATTATAGGCCTAGAACATTCAATCCAAATATCAGTGTACCATGTGGGGGTGAAAGAATAAACATATTCTATAATAAAACATATCAACGGGGGTTATGCTATCTACAAATAGGAGATAATTCCCTAGATGGACTATGTTTGAGGGTTGATGGCATAATTACTCCTTGAACCAACATTTAATGACATCCCAAGATCTAATAATTCCCAAGAAGATGCGTCGTAAAATGCAGTTATAGCTTTGGAGGATTAAAACCAGGACAAAAAGTTCAACAGTATTTCAGATCACCAAACGATATCCCCTTTTTTCAGGTCTGAATAGAAAATATTAATGATTTAAATCCTATCCCTGAGACGTTTGGTCTTACCACATGGTGGATGATTCCAATCATGAACTACCTCCAATATTAAATACATCCTTTTGATAGAGCCGATAAAGATAAAATACTATACCAAGAAGCCAAATTCACTCTATGATAGCCTAAATCACCATAAAGTCATTTACAAGTGTTTATTTTATAGATTCCATATCACATGTATTGATGGAAAAGAGATTGCAACTGTCATGAATGGGTTTCATGGAAGAGCTTATAGTTAAATCCAGTCAGGGATCCTAAATTTCCATAAACTCCAAATACATTGATACTACTCTCCCACAATGACACAAGATTTCACATAATTCACCAAGAAATTACATTCCTTCCACGTGCATTACAACTTCATCCATCAACCCCTATAGTTTCTATATACATCCAAGTACTCATAGGTTATATCTACATGCGGAATAGATGTTGTATGAAAATAACATCCATCCACAGATAAGAAGTTCAAATACATATTAACTGCTAAATAATTCTTCTCCAAATAGGCAGATTCAATACCCATCAAAGAATTCGGGGCTAAAAGCAATGTTGGATTTTCAAAATCCATCATCATTACTAGATTTTGTGTCCCCCATATAATATTGATAAAAAATGGGAACAATGTTTGCTCTGATAATGTGGAAAAACTATATCAGTAATAAAATATCAAATCTATCCATTCATCCTACTATTATGTAGTAGATAATAGATTGATTGATTCATTAATCAAGACCATGTCAAACAAGCTGCAGAAAATGGTGGATAAAGATAAACATTCATATCTTGAAATACTCTTACATGTCTTGTTGGATTACCATTATAAAACTGGTATTTCCATATAGTAAACCCTTTACTCGGGGATATATCGAACATATGTAGTTCTTCCCATTGATGTTCAATTTACCTTACTCTTTATTTCAATTTGTGACCATCTTTCCATAGATGTGTAATCCTATAAAAGATCGGATGAATTTGAATAAATAGATCAAAAACTATTACACACCTTTCATCACTTGAAATTATATCATAATAAGATTGTGAGATCTGTTAAAAAATGTTCATCCTATGCATATTCCTCCCACTACAACTAAATATGGTCACAGTTTAGGTTTACTATTGGTGGTTTCAAAAATGGATTCTAATTTTTTTTCATATATTTTGTGATAGTTTTTTAAAAAATATCCCTGAATGATTAATTTTTTTTTTAAAAAAAATGAACTTTTTTCCCTCTCCTTGAGCACCACATTTCACTCCTCCCTCTCTCACATGATCCCCCACCCCATGGACCCAATTCAATTCCCCCCTCATTGCCCTTGTTACACCTCATCGCTACCTATTTCTCCTTAACACTATCGCATGTTGCACCTCACCCCCAATGACTGCCCCATATTCCACTATCTACTCCTCAGTATTTCCACCGCTGCCCATTTCACATTATCTTAACAACATATTTATCCTCAACCCCAACCCCACCTCATGTTCCTCATCTTCTCATCCCTCTCTCCCCTAAGCCTCACTCTACCCAAGCCTATGTACTAGATCCAACCATTATTTCACCTCGATGTCACCCCTATTGTACCTTATTTCAAAACCCAGTTAGGTATTTATTGATCCTCTATTTCTTCATTTATTAATATTCAAACTTTTAGGGCTAAATGAGTTAATTTATTAGAGATTTCTTATTATTTAATTATTTTTTATTGTTGAATTAAATATATTTTCATTAATTGGGTGGATGATTGGATTGAAGTATTGAAATACTGTATACGATTTACATAATTTCAAAGGAAAATGGGTGGTTCACATTTGATTTACTTGATTCCATGATATTGTTTGTATATTTATGATTCTTTGTGGATTTTTTTTCTTTGAATTTTTTTTCTTATTTCCATTAGAATGTTTTGATCACCTCTCCTAATTTTTTAATCACAGAAATAAAAAAATCAGTTATTTAGAAATATGGGACGATGTTGACAATATTCATTCCCTCAATGAAAGTTTTTTGTGTAATGAATTATTCTAAGTGGTTGTTTAATTTTTTTTAAATGATTAAGAGAATTATTCCCCATTATTAATTAGATAACTACTTAAATGAAAAAATTAATTGGATTACATGAAAATATATAACATTAATAATAATAGATATTCAATATCAAACAGTTCCATATGATTTAAAAGTCTCAATTTATATTTTTCATTTCATTCCATAGTTAGTTGTGTCCAATAGTTTAACATATTCTACAATGGGACTCCAAATCCAATGGTCATTGTTCCTTAGATTTTTTTAAATGAATAAAATGAAATTGATTTTTTTACTTTTAATGTCATTAGTATAATGAATTTATTTCAATTTAATTATAAAAAATAAGATATTAATTGATTATAAATAATATATTCGATTATAAAATCAATTTGGAATAAATTACATAAAAGTTTTATGTGAAAAATAAACCTCATGTTTCACTTAGTTATTATAGAAACACTATGGTGAATGGTTTATTTTAAGTGTTTTTAATAGTGGAAACTAAAATGGATTTTTTTAGATAAAAGAATTATATTATAATTCAACTATTTTTTATAGAGTTATTTTTAGTTATCACTTATATTTTATAATCGGAATGAAGAGAATAAACATGAAAATACATTGGTTTTGAATATTTTTTTTTGAAAATTTAATGGCTTATGAAAATGTCTTTATGAGATGGAATTAATAAATCTCTATAATAATTGAACCAATGGATGAGAATACCATATAATTATAATAATTAAAATATATAAATATTTTATTCATATGATATTTTAACTTAATAGTTTTGAAATAACAGTGTCATGTAATGAACCCTTTCCTTAATATTTGAGACACTTCCATTAATAAGAACATTGAATTTGGTTTTTATAAAAAATTTTAATTTAGAGATAAAATGATAGAAATAATTTCACATTAGCATATTTAATGTCATATTATTGGTGTACTTTTTTAAGGATTTTTATAAAATAATATTTTAATGCATTTAACTAGTTATGTATGTTTTCTAAAATTTATGCTTCTAAAAATAGATATGTGTATTTTTTTAAACGTAAAATTTTAGTAGTTTCAAAATTATATTTATTAGTAAATAATTTTGATATATTATATAAACATTATGATATTAATTTAATTATTAATTACAACATGTTTGGATAGATTAAATGATGACTCTTGATAAGTGTGATAACGTAATATACTGACATGAAAAAGAGTGAAATAATAGCATATTATGACATGTGTTAAATGTTTAACATTCATTGAAAAATGTATTTTTGTTGTTTTGATCACGGTTTTAAAAAGGTTATTAATTTCCTTATAATTAAATTATGAAAATAAAGTTATCAATTTTAATTTTTGGATGATATGTGAGTATCATAATTTTAGAATTTTTAGCTCAATATTTACATTTTTTGTCGATTTTTTGTTATTACAATTTTGAATAATATTTCATGAATTTTGTTAATGGCAATGTTATTGTGAAATTTTTAGTGGTAATTGATCATTTTATTAAATTCCATTTATTTAAATATGATAATTATGGAAAAAATATAATGTGGGTTTTTATAAATATTTTTTCTTCTTTTATAAGGAAAATTTAAAGTGTCGTATTGTTTGAAAATATTTATAGGTGGTTTTTTGAATTGTTTAAAGTAGAAAAACTAAATTTAATGCATGAGTTAAATAGATATTTTTTAAAAAAAATCCTGTAAATATTTGGTGTTGTTTTATTTTTTATATATAATATATCCAATTTCTAAATCATAAAATTAATATTGGTTTTATATGTTAACAAATTACCTTATTTCTATAAGTATGTTTTTCTATTTCTAGATAAATAATTCAATATTTTTTTATGAAATTTTAAATCTAAATAAATTTATTTATAATCATTAACTAATATTTTAATGTGTTTTAATATTTTTTTATAAAGTTTTGGAACATTATAATACATACGGATAAAAGATGGATTACATTACCGAGGAACACACCTTAGTATTCTTAGGATTTGGAAGAGTTTTTCAAAATTTCAATTTCCAATAAATTTTTTCATTGGAGAATAAGTTGCCTATATCATAATTGTAAATTTATAATATAGCTTAAGAGAGTTTAAGTTTATGAAAATATGGTATTAAAGAAATTCCCTTCTCAATATTTGTGTTGGGTTTGGAATGAAGAATCGAGTATTAAAGAAAGTTTGAACACCGATGTCAATTGACATAATGGGATCCCAAAATTATTGAAAATAGAAAATGAAATGAAAAACCATATCAATTATTAATTAAGCATTGCAAGACAGAAATATCAACATCCAAACAAATAGAAATAACAAGTTGGGTGTTCTAAAAATAGTAACTTTACAAGTGATGTTTTTTGGACTATAGGATAACCAGATCAAGATTGTAACATATCATTGGATCCTCCTATTGATCCTATAGAGATTGATGTAAGAGATTACTTCCTTGGGGATAAAAATGTGTTTCAAGGTTTTTTGATTATGGGAATCAAGAGATGTGTGGTGGGTGTTTGAAATATTAAAAACCTTATTTTCTACTAAAGTAGTACCTATCAAATCCCTAAATTGAATTACAAATAATGAGATAGCCCTGATATTCAAATTTCTGCAATATGAATTTAGTAAAAAAAATATACCTAAGCCTTTTTATTATATGAAAAAATTTGTTAACAAGATTGGTTTAAAATATAAAAAATACATCTATGTCGTAATGATTGTATACTTTATTGGGGAGAGGATTCAAGTAGATGGGATTGTAAAAATGTTCTTCTTCTAGATGGTAGTTAATGGGGGTTATTGAAAGTCTAAATAAACATAATACTATAAATAAAAATAAAAGTAACAAGAATACAAATGTTTATTTTTACATTCCATGGATGCCTCGACTTCTATGATTATTCATGTCACTAAAAAATATCAAGCACGTGAAGTGGAATAGTATTGATAATAACAATGACGGGATAATAAGACCTCCAAGGATTCAAAATAGTGTATGAATTTTGAATCATTACAACCATATTTCTCATCTGATCTTAGTAATGTGCAACTGGGTTTGGATTCCAATGGACTCAACCCATTTGAGACTTTGACTATCACTTATTGTATTTGGTTGATTGTTTTTATCCTTTAGAATATGTCGTCATAGATATGTATGAAACAAGAATATTTTATCATTTTGATGATTATTCCTCGACAAAAATGATTATAAATGATATTGATATATAGTTACACCCTATAATTGTATAATTACATGAGTTATGTAGTAATGGTGTTGAGAAATTTGATACATTTCTTAAAAAATGTTCAAAATGAGATTTACACTAATGTGGACCCTTACTGACTTCCCTCAACTTGGGTATTGAGCTGGTTGTAACAATTACATGGGTTTGTCTTGTACAATTTGTAATATCGATTCTAATCCAAAATTACTACTTTTTAGTAAAAAATGGTTCTTCTTAGGTCTTCAAAGATTTCTCAAATCATCTCATATATTACAGGTCAACAAGTAAACATTCAATGGTTCAATTGATAATAGACCTCCTAAAAATTTGTTACTAGGTTTTGAAATATTTGTAGAACTTGGAAATGTTGAAAATGAATTTGGTGAGGTTTATCATTTGCATGATAGTGGGAAACAAGTTCAAAGTGCATTATCAGGTGAAATCAGAAAGCAACAATGGAAGAAAAAAAGTGAATTTTTCATACCTTCATATTGATATTTTAATTTTTTTTGCATAATATTTCTGTTAGGCATATTGGGAAGAATTTTTATGACAATTTTGACATCACATTGGTAAATGATATTTGAAAATTGAAGGACCATATCTATGATATGAATGAATTACAAACAATGAATATAAAGCATGATCACTGGCTAGTTGAGAAAGGAATGTATGGTCAGGAAATTTTTGAAATGATGAAAAAGATACAATCCATATACATTTAAAACATGTGAAGGTATTATAGGGGTATTAAAGTAACATCTCAGGGTTTCATGACTTAAATAATCTTAGGTTACATGGATTGAGAATTCATGATTCATATAATTTTTTATAATAGTCTGTTCCATTATCATTGTGTACATTATTACATGAAAAGGATACTGCTATTATACTCTAATTTTTCACATTATTCAGATAACTATGTCAGAAAACACTACAACCATATTATATTGAAAACCTCTATTATAGATTTTTATTTACACTTTGTGTAATGTAGATGATCTTTTTGATGTTTTTTTACAATCGTGAGAATTTAGCTTTTCATTTTCTCAAATAAGTTAAATTAGGAGGCCCCGTACATTATCAATGGATCATTCCAATTGAGAGGTATGTCATTTATATGATTTTATTCTTAAGTTATAAATTATTTGAAATTATTTTAATACACAATTATGTTTTATTTATTTTATTTTATAGATATCTTGAGCATTTAAGATTATATGTGAAAAATAAATCTCATCCTAAAGGCTCTATTTCTAAAGAAAATTGGCAGAGGATTGTATTAAATTGTTTTCTAGATACATGGATGATATTGATATAATATTTTATAAAGTTTTACATGTTGAAGAAACATTGAATCAATACCATCTACATGAGAAATAAAAAAATATTTCTTATAATTGGTCATTCTTTTGGGAGTAGCACAAATGATACACCGATAGAAATGGAATTTTTAAAGGCATTGAGATATGTATTGCTGAATAGTAAAATCGAATATTCATTTATTTTTGAGATAAAGATACAAAAATTTAGACTAATGAGTATCCAAACATGAAATGTGAAATATATAACAAATAACTATTAATAAAAATCCTGTAAAATGGTTCACATGTTGTGTAAGTTCATAAATATTGAAATCAATATGAATATTACATTGAAAAATATATTTTGTAAATATGATTATGTATATTACTTTTTTATCATTGTTACTCATAATTGAGTAATTTATCATAAGATTTTATGTTTCTGGCTCACGTTAGTCTAAAGTAGTCTAGAATGTTTAACGCTTACAATGTGAATAGAAATAAATTTAATATAGGCAGTCAGGAAAGGGTTTCGAAACCCGAAAATAACAGTATGTTTACATTTTTAAATGTGGGAGACTATTTAAATTTTAATGATATTGACTAATTAAACAACCATGTGCATGTTTTAGTTGTTTTATTATAATGTAATTGGATCGCTGATATCAAGGTTGATAAAATAGATTCCTTGAAATTTTCTTCTGTGAACTTATATAGCATCAAGGATGTCAATGATAGGTAATTAAGTGATCTATATATCATAACATTACAAGAGAAAATGATAAATTATGTGTAAGATTTTGTATATGAAGTTTGGAGTGTAGTTGTTCACACAAAAAATAAGACATGAATGATATAGTGATGAAGTGAAAGATTCAAACTTTGACGTTTTATCTCATCAACATCAATAAGAAAACTTATTTTTCAATCATGATATTGAAAATATGTTTTTTCAAGGGTAGATGAAGTAAATAATGGAATTATAGAGAAGGAAAATGACATAATTGAAGGAAAAACTAGTTTTATGTGTAGTCATCCATTCATTTATCAACTACTTATGTTATATGTGCTGTGATTTATTATCATAAATATGTATATTTTGTTTTTTAGTACTATTCATATGTAACATATCTATTTTTTATGTCTGATTTTTTTGAAATATATATTCTAAAGTTAATTTTATTTGACTAAATAACATGAATTCCAAGGAGGAAGAATTTTACTAATCATAGTCAGGTCTTAGTCGGTGTTCCCTCAACCACACCAATAGATGACAGTCCATCACTATCCTTCCCTACATCATCAAAGAAACCATCCAACTTCCCCCTACACAATCTCATATCCTTCATTATGTCATCTACTAGAAAACTCTTCCTCATCATCCCATCGGAAGCCGATACAATACCTCCCCTTTCAGTAAGCTCAGCAACGAATGAAAAGTTCATCAACACGGTTTCACCGGTAGGATATTGGATGTTGATACTTGTCAGTAAAAAATATTATGTGAGTAAATATATAGCACTTTTATTTGACTAATATCTATTTTTTCATGATTTATGGAAACAATGTTACTATAGAGTGAAATTTGAACAACTCGGATGTTGGGAATCTGAATGAACTGAAGACATTTGTCCCATTTTACTTTTATGGGGTCCGGATAGATGATGTTTCATAATTTTTTGTCCATAGGTTGTCTGTTTCCATAAAAATAACAATACATGAATAGGGGGTTTCGATAAAGATGCAAGATGAAAATTTCAAAACTATGTAGAAATAGTTTTTTGAATTATTTAAAAATATAATTGGATCTATCCCGAGTGATATTGCATCGATGGCTAGTAGTGATCAAGTAAATAACACATCATTAAAATAATTTAGTACAAAAAATTTATAGTTTTAAATTAAAATGTAAATATAAAACACTATTTAATTTTCAACAAAATCAACATATGGGTGCTGGTATAAATAAGCGGAGATGGATGTGTAGGGGGTTTCGAATAGAGTGCACTGTGATGGTATATGGATTTGTTAATGTGGAACACCATTTAATGTTACTTTTGACTTTTTATGTTTTATTTTTAATTGTAGTGGGGATTTATTTGGGCCTTTTTCACAGGATTGAACAAAATACATTACATGATTAATTTTATTATTGTGGTACATTATAAACTCATCAATGAGGTATTTTTACCTATATTGATGTGTTATATTTGAATATCAAATTTTTGGCTGTTTTAGGGATGTGAAAAACTAAAACTTAATTTTTTTAATTTGATATATAGTGGTGGTATAAACCACCACAATAGATGATATATTATATTCTACTAGTGGTTTAAATAGATTTTTGTTAAGGTGTTTTTATATATGTGTTTACTATTACAAAAAATTACAATGTATTGTGACATTTGAAACTGTTGTTATATTGTAGTCATTTTTTCGGAAGCAAACCATTCGCTAAAACCCAAAAACCCACCGCTAAAAAATATTATGTGAAGGATTCCAAAAACCACCACTAAATTGATTGAAATGATGAAAATTGACTAATGATTCTAACATAGTGGTGGTTTTTGGAAACTGTTGCAGAACCATATGGTGACGGTTTAAACCTCTTCCAAACCAAAAAAAATAAAACAGTATGTTGCTTTTGTTGTAGTGTACAAGGAGAACTGGTATTTGTCCTTATAACTACAATGATACCAAGAAATAATCATTCCCCCCTTGTCCAAAATTATGAGGTACCCATCATCATATGCAGGGTATACTCTATTAGAGAATATTCCTTAATCTCAATGGATGGATAAATCATTACGACCCCAAATAATATAGGATAACAAAAGACATATTTTTTTAAACAAATGACATACATCTTAGTTGTAATATGGTAAACTGTGTAGTAGGTATTTATCACATTACCATAAAATGAATTAAAATATTTTGTGCTACGTGATAGAAAAATGGTTTGTCTTATTGTCCTTGTCCCATGATGATAAACTGCATGACAAATAGTCCTAATCATATGACTTAAAACTACAAGAAATTATTCTTCCTCACCACTATAAATTAAACTATATGGTTATCTTACCTCTCATTTGAAGTTAATAAGGACCATAAATACCATGTGATGACATAATCCTCATGGTCCCATAAATATGTGCCTCCATCATAGGAGTAAGTCCAAATCAAATCCCTATAACACCTCAGTGGGTCAAGATTTCCACTTGGTAAGACATGAGGATGAAAGGATGGGAATCTCCCATGTAAAATCTCATCCTATATCATTTCCACTCCATAATTCCCCATGGGTCGCATTTATAGGTATAATCCATGATATTACCATGTACTTGTTTCATAACATATAACAATGTGATATTTTATGTCGTGTTTGAGTGGATCATCATTTTGACGATGGATCTTATACTACACCTCTATTAATGAACTTTGTGTGACTTGATTCTCATTACAATTATGTATGTAGTGATGCTTGGTCCACCCATCCCAGGACTATCTATAAAAAATACCAATTTTACCTATGTATAAATTATACCTACAAAATAAATTTTGCAAATCTACTTATTTATTGATTCTCATTCCAATATGATTTATAGTAATTCTGAGACCTTATGTCATGGGTTCATCCATCATTAAGGAAAATATCAAATCCCCCTTTTCCCCATAGTGAATGAAGATTTATGGGAGGAACTATTTTTTGAACCATTTGTGGATTGATTTTTACTCTAGAACGATACATTATGATGCTTGAGTCTTATCCCATGGTCTAACTACAATATTCAATTCCAAGTAAAGAGGCTCACATCCTTACCACAAAACATTAAACTGTACTGCCAATGTATTCATTTAATGAAGATAAACTACACAGTATATTAAATAAATACTTGTTGATTTATTATCATTATAATGAGATACATAGTGATTCCCTAATCTTCAATCTTGGGTCCATCCATACCAAAAAAAAATCACACGGTCCATGTGTGTGTCTTAGACCTACATATGGAACCATTCATGATCAATGTGTATTTTGATTTATACCACCACAGGATACATAGTGAAACGCATATCCCCGTTCAAGGTCTTGTCCACAACATTGACTCCCTTTTATGATTTTTCATCTTCATCCTCATCACCTGATGATAAAATACATGAGATTTCAATAACTAGGTATGGATTGATCGTCATCCTAAGGAGATACATAGTGATTCCTAGATCATACCTCCATACCCATCCAATAAAAAAATATAAATTCCCCCATCCTTTTTTGTGTTTCTTTTTTATAGATGAATATGCTTTTACAATTCCTTGTTTCTCACACTGAGCATAGATCCCATGGGATAAAGAGTTTTTATAAAGGAGTTCCTTTCATGAGTAAAGAATATCAATTTTTATGGGGGGTTATCATATTACATGTTTCATGACCATTAAAGGAACGCCATATGTATTTGTTAAATGATAATAAATCCCATGATTTCTTCAAGAAATATGTGTGACATGATTCTAATTATAATTAGATACATAGGGACATCTGAATCATAAATCCTATACCCATCCAAAATATGATAATGGAAGTTCCCCCACTCTCTAATGTATGAATCAAATATATTAATTACGTTTTAACATAGTGTCTCACCCCATGTGTGAGCCCATTTTCAATAAACCCTCCCCCCACCATTTCTCCACAAATGAATTCAATTAGTTTGGGGACTCTTTTCTAGAACTATGTTTGGCTTAATTCATGCTTTGACAAGAAAAATAGTGACATTGGGGTCCAATAAACTAGTACAACCTAAATATTCTTTTATTTTCACATCAATTCAATTATGTCCTTACCGCATGATGCTTAAATACACAACTAGAATTTTTACTGTATGATGTTAAAATGCATAGCAATCATCCTTACTACATGACATTAAACTGTATGGATAATTTCCTCACCACAAAACATTAAACTGAATGGTAACTTATAAAAAACATGTTGCTTGATTCTAAGTCCATTGAGATACGTAGTGACACTCATGCCTCATGCTCAAGTCCTATCCATGGAGGGAAAATTCCCACACTCTTATGTACGAATAAGGATATATTTAGGATCTCTTAATTTGGATCCCCGTGTTAGGGGGTTCACCAAAGAAATAGGGATCTCCCCCTTCAATATTTATGTTAGATCAATCGAAGGGACTCTATAAAACATGACCAATATTAGTCCAAATTCATCTTTTATGGTCAGAAACCCCCTTCCACATTTCATAATACTAATATTTGATAATTGTAAATCATTATATCAAACTTACCTGATACCTGAGGAATCCTTTTGACGACTATGTTGAAACACACCCTAGTATGATTTGAAAAAACCATCCCACAAAAATTTATTTTCAACTCGATGATTCCACTATTTTACTAGTTTGTAACAAGTCTGAGTTGGATTTAAAAAATGTATCCCCGAAAATGGGGTTTTCAACCACTGGAATCATTACCCTCTGGAGAAGCATCTTCTATCCTTGTAATTTTGGATGATTTTTTTGGAACCCACAATTCAAATTTAGTCTACAATCATCAATCATGTTTTTGTCCCATATCCTTTATCCAAATCTAGAAACCCCCAATAACATGGTTATCAATTCCCCCTTTATTCTCGATGTATATAGGAATGATCTTGGTCTGTTAGGCCATGTATCACATATCATTTCCATAATGTTATATTCATAGTCATATGTCCTAAAACTGAAGTCCCCAAATTTTATGTGCTTAGGTCAGAACAACATATGGGTCATATTCTTCGAATTATATGGTAATTTTATCTTAAAATCACCCTCCCATATTTTGTTAATTTTTTTTGGAAAAATAGATTCTATGCCCAGGATAATTTTAATTTCTATGAACATCCTTTGACCATCAATAATTGAATGTCTGAATTTCAGAGAACTAATTTTTCTAACTATGATACAATAATCCCTCGACAGCTTTGCAAAAGTCAACCACAAAATATACCTTTATTCTAAATGATAAAACTATTAGAAAATTCAGAAACAAGCCCCATTTGTCTTTTCATAAAGTCCCGTACAAAACGGGTTTATCGGCTAGCTGTAATATCATTTGGAGAATATGTCTCAAATATTTTTATAATCCCTTTTCCCAATACTAATATTTGAAACTATATATCCCCATATTACATATTAAAACATTCTCCTCCTCATACGTGAAATTTATGGTGAATTCTCTCATAGATTTCCTTTAAAGTGTAGAATTATTATCCTTTTGGTCAAAGATAAAGACAATAAATTATAGCCCCTTGAATATCATTTATGTTTGAAATTAAAATTCATAGCATGACATCCATGTCCAAAGACATTAAACTATACAAAAAATTTCCCTCTATAAGAACCTAAACTACACGATCAATGTCCTCTTCATATGACATTAAACATCATTATGCTTTATCCTTGTCAGAAGGGGGCCTTCCCTCCAAACATCAGTCATCTAAAATATTAACCCCCTTCACACAAGCCAAATTCTTGTAGGAGTAGTTTCTTCTCCATGTCCAATGCTAGTACAAATTCTCAATTTGTTCTTCGACTTATCCCCTAGGAAAACCCACCGATCATGGTCCTAAGAAATCCGAATCTTCATAAATATTCTTCTTCCATTTGAAATAGGATATCATAATTCCTAATAATTTTTTTTAGAATATGTTGTAACATGTCTTAGTTGGAATTTCATATGTTGATCACAAATTTCAGGGTTTTTCAGACAAATGATGCCACTATTTGACTATTCAGTAACATTCCCCAGTTTTATTTTCCTATTGTATCCCACAAAATGGGTTTGTAAACCAGTGGTAACTTCAACCTTAGCATAGACATCCTTTATTCCTGAATGTCATGTTTTAGATTTGGGAACCAAAAAATTATGGTTAAAAATTTCCAATCATGTATATGAAGAATATAGGAACATTATTGACCATTAATCCATGTTTGGGCCATCATCCAATAACTCATGCTCAAACATGTTCAACTTAAAAAACTACTCCCACTATTTTGGGTTGTGTGATTTTAGAAATCCCATAAAAAGATAAAAAATACTAACTAGATTAAAATCCTGCAAAGGGAAATATTAACAATAGTCTAGTATCATCTTTATAGACCATCACTCTATGTGGTTTAAGAAACAAAATTGGGAAATTAAATGAAGTAGGAAAAAACTAGTTATGCTATCAATGCACTAAAAGATATTGAATAAAAATCCAAGCCTCACTAACTAATCATATATATTAAACCTAGGAAGAAAACTATGAAATGACAAAGAATATGAAATTTTTTAGGGTTGTTCATATAACCCTACAAATAGTCAATGTATATATTCTAGGCCTCGTTTATTAGAAAAATAAAATAGGGTGTTTCTCCATCCCTATCACTATGGTTATGACAAGATGGTGAAAATATGTCTTGATTTTAAAATCATTTTCATAGATATGTTATAATCGCAGGTGGAAAATAGGGATGACGACACCTATGATTAAAAAACATATTATTTTCATTTATACGACATGAAAAATAATATCATGAAACACAAGATGGAGTCTCTCTATAGCACTTTATAAAAGACCATCAATATAAATATTCATTTCATGAATGTCCTACTAACCACCCTATGTAGCATCTCACTGCCTCAGAAATTAAACATTTATGGTCTCCACATCCCGAAGAGGTTCTTCCATGGAGTTAACTATAGAAATTAACACTTAGTTTCGAGACCCTTCTAGGGAATGGAGAATTTGTACATGATCCCCTTGAGTGAGATCTGGTTCCTACTGAAGGAATGATATTTGAACATTTTTTTTCATTGGTACATTGTTTAAATCTTGTCAACATAAAATAATGGTTGGCCTCTTCCTGAGATAATGTAGCTCGGAAATCATCAGTGTTGATAAGAATCATTTCCTTTTGGAGTATTTATTGAAGCTTGTGTTCTGAATCTCACTTATGAATGATCTCCTTAATAGAAACATTAATTATGAGATAATCAAATAAGCCATATCCAATAAAATAAAATAGGAATGTAAGTTAAAAAACCAAAAGGTAAGTTCTTCTAAGGGAATCTCATTGATAAGTTTTTCATATGTTTCACTAAGTTGCACGATGTGTGTTGTGATGAGCATTTTGTGTCACCATATATGACTCAAAGCCACTGTTAGAGAGAGAAATGCATTCCAGGATCTGAGTGATCAATAAGCCACCATGCCCAATCCCTTTGTGAAAATAATGGTTTCAGCTTTCCAAATCGACATCATTTTTTTAATGGTTCCTCCCTTAGTCCTGGTCATAGAAGTTGATGGTTTTGGACAGTGGATAAAAATAATTTTTATCCATTAATGGTTAACATATGAAGAAAATAGGAGATGATTATTGAATTTGGTAATAGTACCCCAGTAATGTGTTTTTTGGATTGCATATATTCTTCCCTAGAATCACCAAACTCAATAGTTTGAGCTAAAACCACTTAATGAGGGGTACACTCTTAATCCTAATAAAAACTCTTCAAATAAGGTTCAAGAAGACTCTCTATTTCAAGATCAACTAGAGTTGCCCCCACTCCCCCACCCCTTAATAATGGTAGTGTGATGGACATTGATATTTTCTATCATGAACCACCTCTAAATCATTTTACATAGAAATATATTAAAAATATAACAAGTTTTGATTAAAACATCAGGCATAAAAAAGTTGTTTGTACAAAAGTATAGAATCATCTCCATTAAATTATCTATTATGTTCCGCAAACTCTTCTAAAGTAGTGGTAAGATTAACATCTTATAGAATTTCATTAGAGTTCATTTCTAGATTTATCATGGAATGTATTGAAATACCAAATCTCATTTAATGTCACCAAAGGGGACTCCTAAACTATCTGGTTTGGGACCCTATACGAGACCTTCTTCCAATGACACGTAACCCAGAACATCTTCATCATGAACACTAAAAGGTAATCATCTATCATCACTGGGTCATATAGTACATGATATGAACCTTAACTAGCATAAGGAATAGAATTTAGTAGTTTTCATATCATTCATTACAATAGATGATTGAAATCACAAGAATCATTCACCCACTATACAGTGACATGAGCAGTGACAAGAGTAGATAATTTATCTTCTACCCTCAACACTTATTCTATCTAGGGAGCCAAATATATAATAGAAATATATTCTTGTTCTAGATTATCCTACACAGTTTTTGAATTCTTGATTAATACCCCCTTGATATAAGAAATTGAAGGATATTACCCACTAATAAACAGAGTTATACATTTTACTTTGATAAATAAAAGATTAATTATACCATGATGACTTACCATTACTAATGAGGCACTTAGCCAAATATTTTATCCTCCATAATTATTTATTCTTTAGTGGTGGATGGGTTGCAACAGCCTCCTAAAGGAGGGATATTATATGTGGGAATGGAAATTTTCTTTCCATATTTTCCCCCATTATCGTTTGGCTTGGTGACATTTCTATTAGTTCGAGAGATGATTCATCTATTCTGAGTGGGGTATAATTCTTTCCATATTTTGGTGATAAAATTTTATCTTATTTCCACCAGGATCATTGAAAATCAAGATGAAATTTTCTATCATAGAAAATACATTGTTCAATATGAATTAAAGGAGGAACAAAATATGATACAATTAAAGGAGAACTTACACCATCATTATTGACATAGGAAATCTATTCCTTAGAAGAGAGGTGGTCAACCACTTCACCATCACTCTATCTCGACATGTCCTACACCTGTCTCATGAAAGGGATTATATTTTACGTTTAATAAATAAGAATCTCTAATTCAAAGATATAAATACCCTATATAGTATGATATTTATCAAAAATAACATTAGTTGGGTCTTGAGAATCTCTTATCAATGTAATCTGTAGCCTAGTGGGAAGAAGTCATCATATGAATTCAGCATCAGTAGGCATGTCCTACCAAAATTGGACTACCTTGGCCCACATTTATTCAAAAAATTTCTATACCTTTCATGAATCCAATTTTATAATCACCAATTTCATGATCTTCCTGATACTCTCTATTGCAGACGAAGGATTGGGAAATGGAACACCAGTCTCTTCATGATGGTGATGACTAGATCATCTGGTATTGTCCTCAGTTGGCGTAGCCCTTTTGATTCGGGATTGAGGAATTAATGATGTATGAGGTCTTTTTACAGAACATGGAACCACTTCATATTCACCTTCTGAAGGAGAAAAATCATCCTAAATTGTTATAAATCACACTCTCTGGGAGGAGGATATATTCTACCTCTATTTACACACATGGATGTCGTTCTATTCTTGACTCATGGGACATATTCATCCATCACTCCATCAAGATTTGATGCAATACAGACCTAGAAATACCAAGAGGTATATCTATTGTACATATTATCTAGATTCATGTTTAATACCACTTGATACATCTCTATCATTGCATGAATCCTTAGCTTTTGGGATACTATTGTATAATTTTGTGATTTGACAGAAATGAGACGATTAATTGTTTTTTTTGTAGGAACCTGAATTGGTGTGAAAATATATATGGAGCATAGGCACCACATATAATTACTCTATCAATATGGGTCTCCATCACAGCATCCCAAAAAATAATTCTTATACGCAAATAGAATATCTCTAACCTTTCCATCATCAGTATATGTCCTAGTAGGCTGGGACCTATATAAGAATAAATTGAACAACATGAATAGGCTCTACCACATCAGGGTCTTTTTGGGCTTTAGAGTCAAGGGATAAATTACAGAAACAACCTAAAAATCGTCAAAACCATCCTCCTATAAGTATATACATAATACATTGGTAACTTTTCTGTAAGATTTTGATTACCAACCCTACATGATTTTTCTCTACTAGCTTCCCCAACATGAAAAATTTCCATGGCCCCACGCTATTATTGGAATCATGGATAGGGAATACATAGCCTCTTAACAACATGTATAAAAGGCATGTGAGATGTGTCTTTGTAGATAAGTGGGACATGGGCTTGCCTCTCCGTTGGTTCTACTCTCCCATTTCCAATGTTTTCCATAATGTGATAAGAGACTTCCACTTCACCATGTTGCAGAACACCATTAGACGTTTGCATGTTGGACATTTCCCCTTTGTCTCTTGGAAGGTACTCATCCATGATTTGGTATGGATTCCCCCCCTTATGGTGGGAGTCTTCTTTCTTAATATAATGATCTATCATTAGAATCTCATGCATCAGAGATGGAATCCTTTCACTATCATCCCACATATCCCATGGATGGATGAACTCATCATACATATCTCCAAGGATCAGAGCCCCAAATATATTTAGGAATTCCAAAAAGCTGATACCAACTTCACCACATATCAAATGAAAGAATTTTTTTAAGACTCCATCAAATTAGCAGTTTAGGGATAATATCCATGTTCTTGTAAGAGTTAGTCCCCCCTCCCCACAAGAACTCATATATATGAATATATTCCAACTCATACATTAATTTTTTTAATATGTATAACACTCCCTATATACCCACATCCACTCATGCCTCACACCCCTTCTCGAGTAGAGGTCCCAGTCTACCTTCTTACCCACTGACTAGTCTTTCTTAAATCAAAAAATATGGATGGATAAAAGTGAAACATTAATTTTGATGTGTGTAGTTTAAAATAAATTTTACATTGATATGATTCATTACAAAAGTCATAGATTATGTCCAATCATTAATATATGCACGCATGCTTGAGATGTTTTCAATAGTGAAGTTCCTACATTTTTGAAACCAGGAGAGATGAGTGTAATTCTTAAAATCTGGGTTGATATCATCCTTTAGAGGATCATGACCATGAATAAAAAGATAATTACTCTCATGGTAGTTGAAATGATACATATTCAGATGACATGCTAGATCTGGTAGAGTATTATCTTGAGCATCACAATAGTTAGGACTATAGGTTTTAATCTCCTTTCAATTTGATTCTTAGATTTCACATCAAGAACTCTAGTCTTTTGGGAGGCCATTAAACCTAAAAAGAAGAACCGATATTTTTATTTAAACAGTTTCATACTTAAAATAATCAGAAATGAAGGAATTTGGAAATGGCATGATCCTGCATAGGGTACCCACGCAAGTGACCTCATAGAGGTCCCTCACCTAAGTTGTCATGTATAGGATACTTTTCGAATCATGATTGTCGCATTAGAATGTTAATGCCGAATATTTGTGGGTGTCTCATTAGGAAAGGATCTTAATCTGAAGGTTTTTGTGGAATGCGGGCATGGAGAGACAGGAAATAGCAAGGTGTGAGAACCATATGTAGAAATAGGGTCCCTATTTATAGATATTGAAGAAATTGTATTCAACCCATATACATAGCCTACCAGGGTGGATGACCTTCACAAATGACCTTCATGGATGACTTTCGAGGATGATATTCAAAATCCATTCACCCTTTTAATCCCTATAACTAAGGATCGGACCCTCTTCTTTCAATCATATCCAATCCTATAGGGGATTTTTTTGACAGTTCATTTTATCTCACGGATGAAAATGTGTTCAAGTAAAACACATCAATGAGAATAAAATAAGAAATTCTAAGGAATACATAGGACACGCCCTTTCCAAAAATGCATTCCATGCATGAACCCCCCAAGCTGTGTCAATGCATAGGGTATATGTGAATCATCCTACATTAAAAACCTCTATGTGATACCCCCTTTGACCAAGGTCCAATATTTTTCTTATATATATGACCCTAGTGCTCTTAATTTGTATGGCCGAAATTAATGATGAACTCTCAATGTTAAAATTAACCTAGTCCTCCAACTAGGCACTATGAAATCACCCAGGTATCATTCAAATACATTAAGATGAAGGGATTGAAGGTTTAGTAGAATCAAAGACATCATTGTGTTTAAAACACATAGGAATAATACAAGGAATTGTCTCCCATGTTTCTAATGAACACTAAAATGAGGTCCCCTCCCCTTACCAAGGACCTATGCATGACACTTTCGGAATAAAATATGGGGACACTTGGGTCGTGAATAAATCATTTCCTCAGTTTTGTTGCACATGTGTTCTATTAGCCAATGTAACTCCATCCATTTTAGGCCCAACTACATGAATTGCTACCACGTTTGACCATATTATACGTTGTGTGAGCCAACCTTTTCTCACCCATTTATTTCATGAGCCACTTCTAAGACCCCATTCCAACCCTCCAATAGCGGGGCCTCTCTTCTTTTGGATCGCATCTCAGAATGTAACCATGTTGAAACCTCCACTGAAGCCTCTGAATATTAAAATCCTGTGAAAAAGGCACATGATCTTGTCTCCTTTTATGTTTTCATTCCAACGGTTATAATTTTCCCACACTTGTCCTACATAATGGGTAAAGTCCATAGTGTTCATGTGTGTATGAATTCCCATGATCACGATGAACCTGAACATAGGGATGGTGTCAGGTAGTCCCCACTCTTGGGTACTAGGTTTCGTAGCATGTTCATCCCTAGTTGTATATAAGACTTAGAGCCTTTGGTTCCATGTGTGGATGGTGATGATCTTGGTTACCTTTCCCTTAGAAATTGAATGAGATACCTCTCTACTACTCTCAAACCAATTTTAGTGAATCCCCTAGTGTAATCCCATATCCATTATTGTGGGATGTTTCAATCTTTCTCCTTTTTTCTTCCCAGGTTTTGTATGGATGGGTAGTCTGACATGACTATCCTGGATATGAAATGGGAGAGGTAATAACACATTGAAACCCCATATTGTTTTCTTGTACCCTCTTCCTCTTCCTATTCCACTAATAGATGAGGGATCACCATGGTTTTCAATATATTCCACTTCCTTTTTTTCTAACATTCTAGAATTACACATTATTTATCATGTTGTCTTAGTGGATATCCACGATCGCAACATCCACACAATCATATGTATGTTTTGGAAGAGGATATTCTTTTTAATATTATTCTTTCCATATTTCATAGTGCCTCCATATGTGTGTTTCCTCAATTCCATGTATGAAACCTTAGGGAAAAGAATATTTTTTATTCCCCGTACCTATCATTTCCTCTTTGGCCTCACACTGAGCATGAATAATGTGATCATAGAGGTTGGCAAGGATCACAAAATCCATATGATTCACAAAAATAAGACAAAATTAGTGTGTATGTTTTGATCTAGTGAACTACAATAACTCTAATTCCATTAATAACTGGGATACATATCAGACCTTCCTAATACCTGATCTCTAACACGAATCCATTTAGGTGTAATTACCTTCATGTCCCAAGTATTTATAACTATGTAGAATAATTATTTATTTTCAGCATATTATTAGTGGGCTCATACATTGGGCTCATTTTATGTATTAGTCTTGATCATTCCCTATAATAAATCAAACACATTAATAGTTTAGGAATGTAGTGTACTATGCGAACTCTGATTCTCTGAAAAACCGAAGTACACTAGAAAAATTCATATGGCCCGAGCTCCAATAAATATCCAATTTGGTGTAAGTCCATCCATGTCCCAAGTATTTATAAATTAGTGGACTAAATTATCACATGATTCTACTAACATTCATAATCCATCATACTTTGAGAAGAGAGCTCATACATGGGCCTCATTTTATGTACCAATTCTGATCATTCACATAAATAAATAAAATACATCAGTAGGTCAGGAATTTGTGAACTATGAGATCATTGATTGCCATCATAACAGGGATATATAAGATTCCTTCTTGAGGCTCATGCTCCAATGGGAATCCAATTATGTGTATGTCCCCTAATGACCCAAGTATTACAGATATAGGGGAATAAATTATCCAATGAGTCTACTAGCCTTCATCATCCATCAATGGATGTGAAGTGGAATCATACATGGGGATCATTTTAAGTATAAGTCCCTATAATTACCTTGAATAACTCAATTATACTAGTCGTATTATAATGTATCGAACTACGATAACTCAAATTCCTTCCATAACTAGGACACATAGATTTCCTTCCTAGGGAATTAGCTCATTGGGCCTCCTACTTAGTATAATCCCCAACATCTCACTTGGTAATTCTCCTGAGGAATAAACAATGTAATAAAATACATGGGCCTCCTACCTAGTATAAGTCCCAATCATAACACCATACTCATCCTTGGGCCTCCTCATTAGGTGTAATCCTTGGAAAAGCCTCCAAATACCAATAATTCATGGCATCCATAGTGGCCGCTTTCACAAGGAACCCCCCTTAAGAATAATCCCCAACAAAACTTCAACTAACCAAGGTATCCTTTTTTGAGTAATCCCCAACATAATCATATCAAAGGGTTATACTCCCCTGTGATACGAACCAGAGGGCCACCATAGGCATGCATCCTCACAACCAATCTATGTGGGATTTGATTCCCATCCGAATGGGACATGTAAGAAGCCTCTCTAATGTCCAATAACAATACCCCAAACTTATCTTAATTCTCCATGGGTCACATTCCCAGTATAGTATTATTCAACCTAGGAATACGTATCCCGTCATGGTTCCATTTTTAGTTTCAGCATAAGTCCCAAAACAGACTTTGGAAAAGAACCTTTGCCTATAAATCATATCCACATGACATTAAAATTCATGGTTTGGTCCTGATAAAACAAACTTAAAAAGTATGATGTGTCCCATTAAGTGGAAATAAACTATGTGTTTTCTAATTCCATTTATAAGGATGAAAAGGATACTCTTTCAATGGTATGATCCCAACATAATAACAACTATCATCTCCATGAATAAAGATACACTGCAGAGTTCCCCAATATATTGATAATAAGTAGAATCATCATTACAACAAGAAATGATTCTCTATTTAGTATATAAGAGTATAAAATATATGAAGATCCTCATATATATATATATAGATATCTCCATTGATGAAAACATCAAATATATGTAGATGATTCTAAATTCCATACATGCTAATAATTTATTTTTAAGTCAAGAGTGACCAACATAATATGTGGGAATTAATGAAGGATTCTTGAACATATCTTAATCCTATGAGAGATTCTTGGAGTAGGAAAAAGGTCTCCCCAAAATTCTGTGATTATCCTGACATCCCATCCTCTTGACCAATGTGAGTTCTTAAGTACTGTTAGAAAAAATCCCAAATGAGCACCTTCCATTGAAAAATAGAATAATCATGGATATAGAAAAATTGTTTTATTATGATTCCACAAATAAACATGATTAAAACAATTAAAAAATAGATAACCTAATGTGAATGATTTCATAAAATTAAACCCCTGAAATTGATCATTGGGAGACATGTATTTACATTTCCTATCAGAAACAGTTGTAAAATCACTCTGGTACTTTTGGAAACTTATATTATCCAATTTTTTCATAAGGTCAATAGAGTGCTCATGTGGTCGATCAATACATCATTTAGTCGATTGATTACTTAGTGAAATTTCAATACTCTAGACTCACGGTCTATAGTCTATGTTTATTGTCTTCTCGATCACTTATGGACATCAGAAAACATCCAATTTTCCATGAATTTTTTTCAACTTCAATACATCACAAAATTGAGTAAAAACACATAATGATGATTTATAAAAATTAAAACAAAGAATTGGTGGAAAAATCCAATAATATATCTAATTAATATTAAATTTTCTATGTGATAGTAAATAATTATATTTTAAACATAAAATCAATAAAATACATACATAAAAAATTATCTACAATAATATTATCCATTTATCATTTTAATTCCTTTATTCCATGTTTTAAATTCATGTAATTAATATTATAAAATCACATTTAAAAATATTTTTGGTAATTTATTCTATTTTATTTATTCAATTATGATATTTTTTAATTTAATATTTTTTCATTATTGATATTTATTAAAATTTAATATTTTTTTAAATTTATTAATATTTTATAAATTATATATATTCATTTAAAATATTTTAATATTTACCTTCTATTTTAAAGTTATGTGATTAATATTTAAACACACTTATTTACTTCATTTAAATATTTTTAATATGTTTAAATTTTTTATAATTTATTGCTTTCAATGTAGTTTAATTTTAATTTTTTAATGTCAAATAATTTGTTCTTAATAAATATGTATTACTATCATATCTGATTTCTGAATGAAGATTTGAAAAGGAATGCAAGGGGTTTCAGAATGGTCTTCATAAAACCTGGTTCTTTGATAAATCTTTAATAGAACTTCAACTTTAATCATTTTGAGGTTAGGAAATCATTTTCTCATGTGTGAGTAAAAATATATCTTGTAAATTGGATACTTTGGCACCTCAGGTTCCTTTTTTATATTGTTTCATCAGTAGGTGTACCCCTGAAAATGGATAAATAGACTGAGAAATCCAGGTTTTAGTGACTTTTCAAGAGTGAATATAGAAGTTTCCCTCAGTAAAACATTAACAAATATAGTTTTCCTATCAAATGAAACTGATGAATTGATCCTGAATATAGTTTATAAGAAACTACATAAAAATCTAAGTGAAAGAGCATAGAATATTCCACTAACTCATTCTTAATAGGTCTTGTATATTCATTATACTTCAGGAATTAGGAAGATCTTGATGCCTATAAGAGGAATAAAAATAAAGAAGAGGCTGAGGGGGATCAAGAAAATGTTTCTAAAGACCATGGTGATGACAATGTTAACACTGGATCAAGTGGTAAGGTTCACATGGTGGACTTGATAGGATCTATATAGTCTAATGGACCTCTAGACAACACTTTTGGGAAACTGGTTCAGTCTCTATTAAGGCATCCATGATGGTTTTAAATTTGGTTTTTTTGTTCTCCATAGGTAAAGTTTTCTAATGAATCAAGGGTAAATCTTGGATTTGATTCTATGATAACTATAAAATAGTTTGTGCATTCATAAATGAATGTTCTAGTGTATTTTAAATTGGAATTAATGTATAAGAATCATGTTTTTTTGGAATAAATGGACATTAGGTGAAGTAGACCTTGACTGAAGTTGTGGAAGGAGAATATTTTCCTACTCTTGAAAATGATTACACTTCTTTAAAGGATGATATGGTAAAGAGAATAACATTCAACGATAACTCTAGAAATAGTTATTGAGAGGATCACCTTTCCCTGACTAGTCATACGGTCGAATCAGGGGATGATCAATCCAATGGTGAAACATATACAATAAATCTCATTGTGTAACTTCTAAGATGGGAATAGATGACAGCTTTGGTATCTGAAAGGTAAACCGAAACTCGATCTTGAATCCACATTTTGGATTCATCCCACAAAGGATTTTCATTGGATATAGGAAGGATCTTTTAGATAGGTTTATAAATTCCCTTTCACTAGAAAAACTATGTAGGATAATTATATCGGCCTAACTTTCCCTTCAGGCATAAATGCATTGACACTGGAGGTTAGGGCTTATCCTATCACTTTTGTTCCATTGGATACAGGGAGTTTACCATTTACTACTTAGGGAACCATGTATATGAATTAAGTGAGGAATATTTCTATCCCATAGAAAAATAATGTTAAACCATATGATACTCTATAGTTAAAGTCTCAAAAGGTTTTTAGTTTGATGGATAATCATCCTGTAAGGAAAGGTAGGTGTTCTTTTTCACTGGAGAATAAAATAGTTGACACTCAAAATTATTTTAATGTTCTTGAATTAGTAAATATTTTCATGGAGGATGGATATCATCCTGTGAGTAATCTTTAGGATAAGTGGAATGGGGAAATGTTGATTGATGATGTGTCCCTTAAGGAGGAAGAGTATGAGGATAATGGGAATCACTAATAGCAACCAAAAACCTAGAGGCATAAATGACATACATGTGGAAGGGTCAAGGGGCCTTCCACTAAATGGATCTTTGAACTTCTCAGATCCAATAACCAAAATGTTTTAGTATTCATCCAGAATTACACAACCAACCTCTTTAGGCAGTTCTTCATGATGTTTTTTCAGGACATTGTTAGTTTTTTATCTGGATTGAGCACATTTACTCATATGACCCCATCTCATACTTCATACATCCTTTTTCATTTCTAATAAAGGGGAATGGCTCTATTAGGTCAATCAATATTATTTATTTATTTCATTTTTTATATGATTTTAATTTTTGTAATTAATTTTACAAATTCAATTTTTTAATTTATTTTTTAGTTTATTCATTTTTTATTCTTTTTTAATAGAATTTCATTTAATAATATTTATTCATTTTTAATATTCATTAATATTTAGTATTTTTTGAATTTGGTCATTTTTTAATATTTACTTATGCATATTTATTTATTATGTTTTAATATTTTCAATTTGATTGTAATTTGTATGATTAAAATTTATTTCAATTCCAATTTATGTGTTGTGAAAATTTTACAATGTTTGAAATTTATATTACTAATTAATTAAAATTATTTTTTTTCATTTCAATAGTTATTTAAATTCCATTTAATCAATTTCCTTATTTGTATAATAAATATTATTTATGTATTTCTAATTCATCATTTTTATTTATGTTTACCACTCATGAAATTAATCTTACAAATTCAATTTATAAATATATTTAAAAACTATTAAATTTTAATTATTCAATTTTTATAGTCATTCCGTTAATATTATTTATTCGTTTATAATATTTCTTAATTTCATAATATTTTGGAATTTAAATAATTATTAATATTTATTTAAAATTATTTATTTACTATGATATAATATTTTCGGTATGTTTTTAATTTATATGAATATTATTTATTTATTTTTGTTAATTAAATTTTGAAAATTTTAATATTTTTATAATTTAGAAAATAAATAATTTTAATGTATTTTTTTATTTTGTAATTTAAAAAGTTCATATTATTCATTTTGAATAAATGTTTTTAATTATATAATTAATGTTATAATTTTATTCAATTTTTATGTGTTTTTTATTTAAGATATTAATGTTATGAAATAATTTTTTAATATTTTTCTAATTAATTTAAACTTATTTATTCCTTTTTTCAATTCATTCAATATTGCTTATAACTTTTTTGTGATTATTAATTTTTAATATGTTTAATATGTTTTAAATTTATAAAAATAAATTATTAAAATTCAATTTTTAATACTTTTTAACTAAAAAGTTAATATTATTCATTTGGAGTATTTTTTTTATTTATATAATTGATATTATATTTTGTATTTTATTTTATTATTTATGAATTTATCATTTCTGTAATTAATGTTATGAATTCATTTTTTTAACTTTTTTTAATCTATTCAGACTTATGTTCTCATTTTTTTATATTTATCCTTTTAATAATATTTTTTAATTTAAAAAATTTATTAATTTTTAATATTTTTAATTTGTTGTTAATTTGTATAATTAATTTATGCAATTGAAATTTTAATTTTTTTTAGATTTGAAAAAAATAATATAATTCATTTTTAATAATTTCATTATTTGAAAAATTAATTTTACTTATTTGTTCATTTGTATTCATTTTTTAATTTTTTTTCATGCTAGGTTTCGAGTTGATATAATTCAATTTTATCAATGCTAAAACATAAGCATTGTGAACTATCACTTATTCCGATGCTTTTTTACCCCGGATAAATTTGATACATTTTATCACTAAACAAAGTTGTTTTCTTTTCATGATTATGTTTTTAACCCTTATAAAATAGATATTTATTAGTGATTTTTCTTTCTCCACTGATAAATCCCTTCTCCTTATTTAAAAAATAACCCCAGGATATCACTTCTTCCCTACACTACACTCATGCACTCATGGAACCAAATCTATATAGCAATTTGTAGGACCCCGAGGCACCCTGAGAGGAGAGGGGTGAATCAGGGTGTCAACTTTTTCTTCATAAAGTTGTGAATCTTGTTCCCACGTTGGTAGGAACTCATTAAATCTGTATGATTGATATGATCAGTTATGAAACATTCACATGCAGAGAGATGACACTCCTATTTTTACTTGGTTCACCACTAAGGGCTACATCCAAGGAGCATACGCTGAAAAGTTTTCAATCGTACCTAATTCCACTAATCTTCACTAGTTGTGTATTACAATTGTTCGGGCACATTCACTATGTTCCAGGCTCACTGCCTTTACAAAGGTTCAGGAATAGCTCACTGCTTCCCTCAGGTCACTCCCGTTGACTCCCCCAGGCTCACTGCCATTGGTGATGTCTCACTCAGTTCATAGATGTGAAGGTCTCTTCAACAGATAGACATGAAGGTCCTTGTATCCTGTTTAGCATAAGACCTTGCTTGCATCAGAGTCCTGAGTTCATGCTCTATTAAAGTAGAAATTCCATCCACTGATGAATACCCCCTTTTCCCTTGTCCACTAGGCAAACAAACTTTGTAAATGGCCTTCACAAAGTACCCTACATCGCAAGGCTCCCAATATTGCAAAGCTCAAACAAGCCTTTGCGGAGTCCCTGCCTTTTCGCAAAGCTCAATCACGAAGCACTCTCGCGATCTTCCAGCCTTTGCAATTCTTGGATATCATGGAGCTCCTGCCTCTTAGTGAATCTCACGGAGCCAACGAGGGGCGCACAACTTTCACGGAGCTAGAATAGCTGCTGCGAAACTCCTCTTTCACGAAGCACACTGCCTTCGTGAGAGACCTTTGCGAACTGAGAGAAAAGGACTTTCTCTGAAATTCTCTCTACTTCTCTTGAGGGGGTCGGCCTCTATTTATAGATGATTCCACCGACCCTCGACCCTTCCGCTTGAAGTCAGCGCCACGTCAGCTCAAATCGCGAAGCTCTGAAGTTCCGGCCAAAATTCTCTCAAAATCGTGAATCACTACGGCAATTTTTCATTCCGGGAGCTCATTGTAATCGCGGAGCATTCCGTCGTTTCCTTCGTGCCTTCACCGTGAAGTTCCCTCAGAAAGCTCTTCATCGTCGCGATACTCTTCATCCTCTACCGTTCGCGAAGCTTTGACGTAATCGCGAAAAATCACCGCCTCCATTCTTCTGGTCTTTGCGAAATCCAATCCATGTATCCCATCTTCGCGAAACTCATGCCTTTACCATATTAAATTATGATCTTATAGGAATCCATTTTTCGAGATGCTTACCAACCTCCAAATTTGGGACCCCAAAAAATTTGGCAAACACTAGAAAATGGTGCCACCTTCAATACAGTTGTCTGCTTGAACGGTTTGATCTCTTTGCTGGTACATGATCCGAACTTCCATTGATGATTGACAACAAACACAAACCATACTCCAAATCATTCATAGAAGGCCATGGTTCCAACACAATTGAATTTGATTACTTCAGACAAATCAATCTTCAAAATTGAAGGTATGAAATTTTGAACTTTTTTTTAAGGAATATCAAGCAATCATTCATTTGTATTTCATGATCTTTTTTATTTTTTCTTCCCTTCCTCATAAACATGTAGCAGCCTAGCACTTTTTTTTAAATTAGTAGGTGAGACTAAAATTGTGATATTCCCTTTCCCATCTTCATATAACTGCCATACTCTTTTATCTTCCATTTTTAATTGTCATGTGTTGTTTTTTTTAATTCCATGGAGAAAATAATAGCTTTTTCACCATATTTTGTCACAAATTTATGTTTTAAGAATGGTACAACAATTATCCAGTTCTTTTTATTTTGTTCAATTTTTGAAACTCGTATATTTTTTGTGAGTATTTATTTTTATAATTTAATATTACTATCAATTTATTAATATAAAAACATATATTTTATTGTTTTTTAATGATGATGAATTGATTTGATAAGGAAAGTAGCATTGTAGATGTGTACATTTTAATGATGATTGTTATGAAATCCATTTAAAGAAAGTGAAATGATGTTTGATTATCTATATTGACGGTAATTTATAAAATATAGTTTTATAAATTCCTAAATTAGTTATGATAAAATATAATATAATAAAAAAAATAAGTTTTTTGGGGAGGAAATGACAATTTACACAATAAATAACTAAAAATTTAAATATTTATGGTGAAATTTATAATTATAATATTTTATATTTAAATGATATCAAAATTAAAATAGATATATTATTTGATTTTAAAAAAAATTCTTGGAGACTAGTAGTTAAAACAATAATCCTCCCTTATTAGGATAAATTGAATGATTATTTTCATTATACGACCCAAAAACATGTATATTTTGTTACATAGTATCAAAATGACAAATATAATAATTTTTTAAAGGTTTTTACTTTATAAGGTGATACTGGAATTATTCAAAAAATTATAATAATGATAAGTGTGTTAATTATTAAGGTATACTAATTAATTTTCATGTGTATTATGTATATATTACTCAATCCTCATTTAATATTGAATGAAGTGAATTTAAATTATTTTATCCTCTTTTGTTAGTTATATTAACGATTAAATTTTTTAATTTTATTTCTGTATACATGATTATTCAATCCATTAAGGAAAAATTATCCATGAGAATTATTCTCATAGAATGATTTTTTTAATAAAAACACCATGATTCATCCCTTCTTATCTATTTTCAAAATTTTATTCCATATTTAAATTGTTATTTTTATTATTAGTAAATAAGGAATTTGAATATGATATCTTTTAGAAATTTACAAATGTAATAACCATAATCGAGGTGATAAATTTGTTTCAAAAATTGTAAAAAATAAGTAATTTGTTTTGATTTATTTTTTGACAGTGAAATATTATTATATATACCCAAATACTTATCCAGTAGTATAAATCCATAGGTTTATTACAAACATTAATAGTGAAAAAGAATGAATTATCTACCTTGATGAATCCATTTAAAAATGATATATGATATGTAACTTCTTCTAGTAAAAAATAATAGTAATAGTACTTTAGATTCATATATTTATTTATCATTATTTATTCTAAATTTTTTCTTGAAATAATTACAATTTATATCATGTATGACAAATATATGTTTGTATATATAAATAAAATCCTAGAAGGGTTCTAAGATAATATCTTCTAAGTATTTATTTTATTTTTTAATATGAATATTACTAAATCAATTTGGATGCATATGAATCAAAAATGGATGGATGAAAATGTATTGATAAAATTGTATGAGGATGAGGTAAAGGAGTTTATCATTTTTCCAAAAGGTCAAGAATGTGAACCTTCTCAAATTAGTTTTATTTGTAATTACTTTGTTGTTATTCATGACTAATTAATCTATATTATATATAAGAACACTTGATCGATCATATAATAGATTAATGTTATAAATATTTGAATGAACATGTGGGAAAAATAAAAGTTTCTAGTGAATGGTATGACACTATGTTTTATGGATCATCTTGTATGATTATATGTGTGAAAAATGATGTAGACCATATCAATGATATGATTACAAGTGTGAACACTAATGAAGATCATATTGAGGAAATGATAATGAAAGTTGAGATGAACTTGATGACTATAAAAAACTATTATATAATTTAAAGTGTTATTAAATTATGTAATTTAATACTTTTTGTACTAAATTTAGATCATTTTAAGCCACACTAAATCTATATAATGTAAAATATAGAAACTGATAGAGTGATAGTATATTTCTTGAACTACTTTCACTCTTGAATGATATGCTACTAGAAGATAATGAATTTCCATTCCAAAAATATAATGTTAAATGAATGATATGTTCAATGTGTATAATCATTAAAAGTATACATTTCTATCCAAATTACTCTATATTGTTTCAGAAGGTCCATTAATTAATTAAAAAGTTCCCAAAAGTGTGTTTTGTTTTAATAAAATAAAGAAAAATTAAGTTCTTCAAATGTTGTATCATAATTTCCAATCGTTTCATTATTTTATATCCATAGTTGATATGAGGAGACTATAACGAAATTGACATGACACAAAAATATGAGAAATAAAAATGGGAAACATCATCACCCAACATAATTTCCTTAGTTGAATAAAATTGACCAGTGTATTTGAAATTTTAAAATGAGCTAAGAAAACTTCATCATGCACTATTTAAAGATTTAGTGAAACCTTTTTTTTACAAAGTAAATCTAATAGTAAATGGAAGGTTATGTTAATAAATAATAAAATTCCACTATGATTATACATAAATAAAAAATACATTAGTTTGTCTCTACTAATATCAGGACCAAAACAATTGGGTAATGATATTAATGTTTATTTGGATCCTTTTATCATTTCTTTGAAATTAATGTGTGATTCAAATGTTACATTGTATGATGATTTTATATATAAAGGTTTCCCATTGAGAGTCATATTTATGATATGATAATTTTCTTTCCTCCTTTTATAAATTTCTCATGATATAAAATAAAAGGAACTCAAGGGATTCCCATTTTTTGACAAGGTAAAGCTCGGATAGGAGGAAACAATCATTTAAGACCATATTTCTATTAAATCGTAGATTTCTTCCCCAATGACATAAATAATGATCTTGAAAGGAATCGTTTGATGGGAATTCATATGAAGTTAAATAAATGACACAACTAATAAGAGATAAAATATTTTAGAAATTAATCGATATGAAAACCACTTTTGTTTTAACTTCTTTGAAAAACATTATGATATTTAGTTATAAGAAGTTATCATTTTTTAATTTCTATTCTATATTTTTTTGTATGAGTGACATTTTTATGGAGTTAAGAATGTATATAAAATTTATGTAATAGGTTTGTAAACATGCAATTAAATGGAATTGAAAAAACAAAGGATATAATTAAGGCTAGTTTGGACATGATTGACATGAGGATATGGGAAGAGTTGGTGCATGTTATGGGTAAAAAATGGAATTTTATTCCTCAAACTACTTATAAACATTACATGAATGTGATATATAGTTTTTTTAACTCTTAAATAATTTAATGGTTCCAGATTAGTATTCATAAAATGTTAAAAATATTATTTCAAAGAATAATTTAAAGTTAAATGGCCTAAAATCACATGATTGTCATATTATGATATATGATCTAATTAATATTGCAATATTTTTAATTTTTTAAATATTTTCTATCATAAAATAACCAAAAAATTAGGTTTCAATTATTTTTATAATAAGGTTATAGACTAGATGATATATTCAAATTTGAAATAGGACATTTATATCATATTTTGGGAATTAGAGGTGTTTATCCCACCATCATTCTTTGATATGATGTTCAACTTGATTATTCACTTATTTATTGAGATCTGGCTATATAGTATAATACAATATAGCTGATTTTACCCAATTGAATTGTGCATGGTGATTTTGAAATGGTATGTCAAAAATTGTAGTCATAATGAAGGTTATATTTTAAAATACTATATTATTGAGGAATTCATTGGATTATATACTAACTACTTGTCTGATGAGGAAATAATTGGTCCAAAAAATCATATCACACCAGCCAACTTGTGGGTGAATGTATTCTCAGAATAAATTTTGTCACAATTACTATTATAGAGTGGGATCAAGAAAACCCTAATATTTTATATAACATTTTAGTGGTGTCTCCATATATTGAAGCCCACAAAGTAATAATTTGGAATTTCAATCCAAAAGGGTTGGAATTTGGATATCAAATACAGAAAATCAATAGTTTATATGATAATTCTGAGACCATATTTTTAAGTAGTAAATTAAAAATATAAATTAAATATTAGAATGAAATATATGGCTAGGAAAGTGAGAAAGTGTAAATGTATTATCTTATGATAGTTATTTAATTAATTATTATACATTAAATTTATAGAAATATGATGGATACAGTTTCATGAATAATATTAGAGTTACACTAGTAGATGATGTGATGCATGTATCCTGAACCAATGAAAAAAAAATTCCAATTTTGGTGAATATATCATACTTTGAAATCCTTAGAAAATTTTGTGTGTTGGATAAGACAAATATTTCAAGTGTTAAACATTCAATGAAAGTGGGTTGATAACAGGAGTCCAATTAAAATAGATGAATTGGGATTCATGAAATTATATTTTAGAATGGAAGGGTATATGGATAATCATTCATTATGTAATCACTGGCACTAAAATTATTTAATATCTTGTATCTTGATACTAAAACATAGTCAATTGTTCTATTATTAACACAAACCATTGAAGGGTCATATTTCAATTCAACTAGGGATACCCCATTCATTTGTATTTTTCAATAATTTCATGATAGACACAATATTGATGGGTTCTTGTAATTTATATGGGACCAAAATGAGGGGATTTGGATACATGATAGAGGGGTCGAATCCTTTCAACAATTAATGGAAAAAAGTGAGTTAAATAATCAAGTTATATTTTTTAATATACACCATGTTACCTCATATTATTATTTATTCACCATTATATTTACATAATCTAAATTAAATGATCCACCACTTTTTTTATAATAAATGCTTAACATTTCTATGATATAAATCCTAAGGAACAACAAATTTATCCACATGTTTATGATTATAATAGAGATGAACAACATGTTTATCCGCTTGCCTATGAAACCAGTCCCAAGGAACAACATATTGGAGATGCTGAAGCCAAATAAATGTTATATGTTGAACATCATATGTCCTATAAAAAATAGGTATGTTGTATAACAATGGTGTTAAATAAAATTATTGAGGAGATAATTAGATGACATAAATTAGAGGATGGATGGAATGAACACAACCAACTAATTAACCCCTAAATCTTAATTCTAATTATTTACATTAGGTCGATCACTTGAATTCATGTACTGATTGATGTATATACATTAAAAACAATTGGTCGTTATTAAGGCACTAATTTGGAAAGTGATTAGGGTAACATTATGATATATTTTCTTTATATTATGAAAAATTTAGATATGAAAGTAGTTATTATCTCATAATTATACTATGTAGAGTTCATTTATTCTAAATTTCTTTTAATGAAATTCATATTAATGGTCACGAAAAAAAGGATCATAGGGGCTTTCATAAAATTCTTATAAAGAATCAAATTATTAATGATGAAGGGAAAGTAAACCCATATCCACGCCAAATGTATGAACTTATAATAAAGCATGAAACTTGGAATGCATTTATTGTTCATCTTGAGAAGGAATATATTCAATTACATTGTGATTGGTAACATATTACTTGATAATAAGTGTATTAATAATTTTAATTAAGAAATTTTCATTTATGAAATAGAAACTTAGTGTTGAAAATAATATTTAGGGATCAAATCCAACATACCCCTACCACAAACCAAGGATGGGGTATGATCCACTTGAAAATAGTTATGTATTTTAAATCCATGATAATACTTTTATGGGACATAAAACAACATCATCATTATATCCCTTTGTTTATATTCATTTTTTTAATCAAAATTTAAATCCACTTTTATCCCACGTAATAATATATGGAATGAGTATCATGAAAATAAATAGGGAATACTGATACATGAAAACCAAAACAATTATGGTAACCATGTGAAAGTACGACATAATAATTTTTTTAATATTAATTGGTATTAAATAAAAATGATTACTTATTTTAATATTTTTGTATTTAGTTTAGACACAATTATCATCATTGGTTAAACCTGATTAATGACTATTTTTAGTGGCCTTAAACTAGACAATAAAATATAATTTCATCAACAGTGTGTGTTTTGGAGTGTCTCCCATAAAATATATTACAAAATGAAATACACATTGGGTTAATGAAAAGAAAATTTTGGGGATGAGAATATCCATAAAATATCTAGTATAAAAAATTTATCACTACTATGAATTTTTAAAGAATGTTATGGTAAGTCGTCAAATACAATAATCAACATAATAACAACCACTACATAATTATCCCCCATCTTTTTGGCCAACCATTCTCCATTAAAGTCTTACTTACCATAGGTAATCAATTTTGTCAAAATTATTTCTACAATTTGTGAATCTGGAAGACACCAACACATTTCATGTACTAATATTATACATGGTTAAAATGAATGTGACATATATCTATTATTTCCCACCCATCAAGTTGTTCTGAGGGGAACAATTTCCAATATCCAATGAGATATTACACATAATAAACAACTTACCAAAGGTCATATGATAGTGTGGATTAATGTAGCTCAAAAGTCAAGAATTGTTCTACCTAATCCCTTTGATGATATGGTATTTTGAAAATTAAAAATTACTATTAGAACATTCATAGAAATATAATTTGATCTTGTAAAAATATGTGTAGGCAAGGAAGAATTCCTTATCAATTTATTTGAATACCAAACCACATGCAATTAATGAAAAAAGGCATGAAACGATGAATGTTATTACATATGGAGAAAAATATGGAAAAATTGTAGGTTTAATGAAAATAATTGAAAGTATGATCCAAATGATAAAAAAATACCACATGAAAGTACATCTAACATTCCAGTTCAACATCCACATTTACTAATATTATAAGATCATATATACACAACGTTCAAATATTGGGATGTTACCATCATTTATTTTGAAAAAATTTATATATAGAGACCATTACAAACATTGTTGTTCCTAAGAATGTATATGGAAACCTCTAAAATGGATGGTTAGGTTGCTTAGTTATAAATTTATATATGATGTGGGTGTTTATAATTTTTTTCAATGAATAATATACGATGTTAATTATAGTTAAACATTATCTATACCTTTTTGAAGGGTTATATATCAGTACTATTTGAAGGGAAACCCCAATCAATAAATATTTGGACTCGTTAGTCCTCACATGTATTTTACAAAAAAATCATTGGAATAATATGAATATTTAGTAATAGTGGAAAAATTGGATATAATGTTTTAAAACAAACCTACAGAAGACAATCTCTTCTTAATACCAATGATTTAGGGGTAAAACACTACAATTTAATCATATAAAATAGATTTTCACCACTTTCATTATTTATTCAATTTTATTAAGAAGAATTAACTGCTCATTCTGGTCAATTTGGATACTCTAAATATTTATGTTTTTAGAGTCAATGTAATCGTACCAAAAAAATCTACCACACATACTGATGAATCATTAATCAATGAAATAAAGAAAATATATTATATATAAAAAACATTATATATATATATATGTTATATTATGTTTTAATGAATGTTTGATTATGATTGGGAAGTATTTAGATATAAAAAAAATCATATATTGATGGATTTCTATGAGAACAATAATCTAATAAAATTCTAAAAGTGGTGAGTATTAGGGTATATATAATAATATTTCACTCTCAAAAAATATATAAAAAGAAATTGAAATTTTTTAAGGGTTTCTGAAATTTCCAAAAGGAACTAATGGAAATTATTTTTATCATTACATTTGTAAATTTTTGATGGATATGATATTTCATCAAATAAATAAGCATTCTTAAAGAAGTATTTTCAATGAAAAATAAAATTTAATTTAAAATAATCATTATTCATTTATTTATTTATGTTTTTTTCATAATACCAAGAGAGTTTACAGTCTACATATTCAAAAGAGGAAATAAATTTTTTTAGAAATAAATGGGAAGAATACATTGTGTCAAAATATAGATAGACATATTGAAGTTGTGACATCGAACTATATATTTAGTTAATTTTTTCATAGTTTTATCTACTTATTTCTTAGTTTATTTTATTATCATTTCTATAAACTAAATATTTAGTTAGTTTTAATATAGTTTATTAATAGGTGGATTAGTTGAGAATTGATTCTTATCCAACTATTTTGTGCTCTATAAAAGAAAATTCTTGGAGAGAAATTAATTCTCAAAAAATTCATCAATAACTATGACTTAGTAAGGTATAAATAATTTTCTTCATAGATATATTTTCTATTTATTTGATATGTTGATTTTTAGTAGTGTGTGTTTTTAGTTTACAAATTAATCAAAGTTCATTTTTTATTTTGAAATTAAAATTTTGTTAAAAGATTTAATGACATACTCGATAGCAGAAAAACACATTCATATTGTTTTGATAATTTAGTATAATGATCTATAAGTAATTTCCAATATATAGAAATCATTCATACCTTAATAGTATACATTGTGTGACCATTATGACTCTGAATAAGTGTTTTTTGTTTAAAAAAAATTAGTTAAAAACATGTGTGAGTCACAAAAAAATAAAAATTCACACAAATTATCATCATACATTAGAACATTTTCACAAAAGAAATTTTTGATGTCTAAGAATCGATCACACATAAATACAAAAAGTAAAAATGACAAGTATGACTTAGAGTACATGTTTTTAGTTTAAAAAGAAATTTTAGTTAAAAATAAATGTGGCATACCCCATATTAAGTAGACACATTTTGATTATTTTGATACCTGTGGAAAAAATTCATAAGTCACATGTGATTTCTAGGAATCAACTGATCTTCAGTCCGACAACGATGTAAATAGTATGTATAAAATCCCGCCTTTTTATCACATAAACTTTCATTACATTACACAAAACTGAGGATCTATAAGGTCTAGTGTCTTGGAAACCAGGAACATAATACATGAAAACAAAAAAAACATTCTTCTTAAAAACTTGAAAGGATTCTCCTTAAGTTCATCCTAGGTTCATTTCTGCATCTCAGAACCTGGGGACATACATCAAAATAAAGGGTGACCAGAAGGCACAGTAAGGGAAACAAGAGAAACATTTTACATGTAAACTTGAGATACTTCAATAAGGTCATGAAAAGAACTTTAAGGAATGAGAAATAAATCATGAGATATATCATAATAAAAATAACATTTTTCATAACTTTAAAATGTGGCTACAACATTTAATATTAACAATCATTGCGTTTCACCAATCATTAAAAAATTACCAAGGTTATTCACCAAGGTATCAGTCTAAATGGTCAGCTCTAGAGATTAAGTCTTTAACCAATGCATTGGAGCGCTATAAGGGCGCACCCTTGACATGTCTTTATTATCATGTGAGCCACATATATCATCATTAATAATTTCATAAACAAACCATATAGCATAAAATAAATGTTTTTCATTTCATAATCATAATGTTTTAAAACTTCTTTAAAGACATGATCTTTATGTCACTTTAAACCCACGGAAAGGGAAAGTGGGTCTCATGTATGTAAATCCCAGAATTTAAAATAGAACAACTTGGTATATATGTGAATACCCCTATAGAAGAGTGAGATTTGCGTATTCAATTAATAAAATAAAATAACTTTAGAAAAAGAGAGATACATTTTGAGATGGAAATTCTGCAGTATAATGGCTATGTTTCGGGGTTTTAGAAAACATTGAAAAGAGAGGGGACATGGGTCAAACATTCATAAATGATCCATAAAACAGTAGGGGGACAGAATATAAAGTATTTGAGAACATGGTAATGAAATTTGAAAGATATACCATATGAAATGAAGAACATGAAAGGAAGACAAAAATAAGATTTTTCTTATGAAAATTCGACAGCCTAACGACGTCACATAAACTTCAACCAAAAATGAATTGATGAGATAAAATAGGGTCTCTCATCATATGAACATAAAAGTTAAGTATAATAGATATAGAGATAATACTCCAAGATAATAAAAAGAAACTTTCAAGAATTGAAATGGAATTAGTACTTTGAAAAATGAGAAATGTGAAGGAATCCCATAAAAATTCTGTAGCCTAACGGCCTCACCCAAACTTCAACAAAAATGAATTGACGAGATCCAATATGGTCACTCATCATATGAACATAAAAGATCAGTATTATATATATATATATATATAATCCCCAACATAATAAAAAAGGAACTTGAAATACTTGACATGAATGTAGATCTTTGAAAAATGAGAAAGGTGAATGAATCCCTTAAAAATTCGGCAGCCTAACGACGTCACTTAAACTTCAACAAAAATGAATTTATGAGATCAAATAGGGTCTCTTATCATATGAACATAAAATTTCAGTATGATATATATAGATATCATACCCCAATATAATAAAATGGAACTTGAAATACTTGACATGAAAGTAGAACTGGAAAACGAGAAGGGTGAAAGAACCACTTAAAAATTCGGCATCCTAACGGCACCACTTAAAACTTCAAAATACTGAATTGAAGAGATAAAATGGGGTCTCTCATCATATGGAAATAAAATATCAGTATGATAGATATAGAGATCATAGCCCAACATAATAAAAAGGAACTTTCAATACTTGACATGAATGTAGAACTTGAAAATGAGAAGGGTGAAAGAACCACTTAAAAATTCTGCCGTCTAACGACGCCACTTAAAACTTCAAAAAACTGAATTGAAGAGATCAAATGGTGTCTCTAATAATATCATAATAAAATATCAGTATTATAGATATAGAGATCATACCTCCAACATAATAAAAAGGTACTTGAAAGACTTTACATGAAAATAGATCTTGAAAAATGAGAAGGGAGAAAGAATCTGTTACAAAAATTTCGGCAGCCTAACGACGCCACTTAAAACTTCATAAAACGAAATAATGAGAGTAAGAGGGGATATATCATTATATGAACATGAAAATGGCAGTAATAGGAATATAAAAGACCATCCTTTAACATAAGAACATGGAGCATAAAATAAATGACATAAAAAGATTACTTGAAAAGAAAGAGAGAGGTCGGATACCTTACCTTAAAACGTAACTCTTAAAACTCAAAGGTTGGGACCTTGAGGGCTTGGGAGAACCTTGGGAGGAATCCTTGGGAGGTAATGAGACCAGAGCTTCATTGGGGGAGAGTTGGATGTCGAAATTATGAGAGGATTTCTTGGTATTTATAGGGAAAGTGAGGGGACAAGGCATTAATGGCCAAGGGACACCTCATTGGTGGTTTTGGAAAAACCATGGGCTTGCCCATGGTATTTGCCCATGGTATTGGCCACTTGGGACACCTCTTATAATAATTCATCCCATTTAGTCGACCATCCCTTAAAATATCTCATGGGATCATCATGACACAGTTATGATGTCATTAAACATACCGAAACCCTAAAACTGTATTTTTACTATTCACTAAAAAAATCAACTTTCTCAGAAAAATACCAAAATTTCACATTAACCAAATATCAATGATCTGATATCAAAAATGAACTCCATTTTATAAAAATAATTTTCTAAATATTTTTAATTTAATTTTTAAATAAATACACTATTCAATGAAAATTCATTTTTTCAGAAAAAAACCCAAAAAATTACCTTAACATAATATCGATGCTCTGATTTCAAAAATGAAATCCATTTTATAAAAATTATGTTCTAAATATTTTTAATTTAATTATTAATTAAAAAACACTATTCACCTAAAAAACTAATACTTGAATAATAATTTATGAAACCGTTATTTAACCACTTTATTGAATCACATTACCTAATCAAGGTGCCTAGATTATATTAATACTTTCTTTAAGTGAGATTAATAATCCATTTGGACACATTACTGATCCTAATCATAAAATCACTATTCATAATTTACTATTCATTAAAAATTATGTTGATCTCATTAGACTCTAAATTACGTACTGAACATAATTGTAGAAGACCATTTTTTGAAAATCATTACGCATTTTTATTTATTTAAGGTTTACATAAACATTTTTAAAATATCATTTCTCTAAAATTCATCAAAATATGCATACTATATTTATCTGGACATTTTAAAATTCATAAACTTCATCATAAGAAGAAATCAAATTTTTTTTTTAAAACAGCGGGTTACACAAGGCAGGTACGGTCTTCTTACATATCCCCTGATCACACCAGCATATGACCTAAGTTTAAGGTGTGCTAAGGTGAGAGAGTCCATGGGAGGCTCCACCAACATCTCACGAGTATTAATTTCTATCAATTTGAAGTTTTCGCGAAGGGGATTCCATTCTAGCTTCACATGATGAAGTTCGGCTTGGGTTTGGTGCAGAGAAAAGCCCAGTGCTGCTACCTTCTTCCCAAGTTCTGTTAGATGGGCTTTGATCAGTCCAAGACTGCTGGGTGAGGCCATCGAATCTTCTTTCTATATTAATTAACCAAGATCACTTGTATTTAGAGAAAAAAATGAAATGTTTAGTTTACAGCGGTCATATTGACCAATGGTCATATAACAGTCAAAACCCAACGGTCTCATTTTAATTATACTCATGTTATCAAAGGAAATAGTTTTGTTGAGTATCAAAAATAAAATAACACACAAAATTAGGAAACAAGATTTATTCAAAATTTTGTGTCGTTAAAATCTTCCCCCCTTAAGAAATTGCGTCCTCACAATTTTTTTTTAAAATTGGGTTTTGAAATTTCATTGAAAGTCCCACATCGGAAAAGGAGTCATTAAAACTATTACTTTAAAAGAAATAAAGTGAAGTACAAAGTTCACCTGAGTTAACTCATACTAGGATTCCATGTGGGAAAACATGGATATGGAAGAAAAAACAAAGGGTCAAGTTCTGGGGGAGAGTGATAGAAAACATGATTAGGAGAAAGTTAACCATGAGAAAATCTCCAACTTATGATGTGTGTAAACGGTCTTTGATTACCTAGTAGGAAACATAAACCAAC
Organism: Viscum album; assembly: GCA_963277665.1. NCBI lineage: Eukaryota > Viridiplantae > Streptophyta > Magnoliopsida > Santalales > Viscaceae > Viscum > Viscum album. The sequence continues at coordinate 373,262,089 of OY728130.1, read as the reverse complement.
AACAATTTTTTTTACGTTTCTTTTCATAATTTTGAGTAATTCTTTTACTAAATCAAACAAAAACATAAGGAAATATACCTACCTTTATGTAGAGTTTCATCCTTTAATAAGTTTCTACCAAAAATAATTTTTTCTCCAAACGATGAGCATTCAGAAACACTTGGTCTCATCAAAACACAAGAATCATCTTCTTTAGAGTCATGAAATCCACAAAAGATTAACTATCAATTTCTTCTATCTTTAAACATTATCCCAAAAACAGAAAGGGTAAGATAAAAAAACCCTTCAAAAAGAAATAATCCCATAGGAATGGAAACTACTTTTAAATCTTCAAAGTTCCATGGTACTACCCAAAGATCATTATAGACCATTCCATAAATAATTGTCCATAAAAATCCTTGAAATAAACCAAAAGAAGATTGAAACCCAAGTACAAGAAGGATTTGATAACATAGTCTTCCAAAATAAACATCATCATTCATCTCCAAACAACATAAACCACTCCTAACATCTTATAACAAAAGTAAATAACCTAAACATATTTTCCCAAAGATAGGTTAATGATTTCCATAAGTAACCTATATTACCATAAGTTCACCTTAAATTCATCGATTCATCAAAATATAAGCCAACCTTTACTCCTCAAAGAAAATACTGTAGTAATCTATTTACCTCGATGAAATAGGGTTCCCAAAATAGTTAACATCTTCCAAAATAATAATCATCTTTTAATCCCCTAATCATCTCTGCCATATTAATATAGAAATCGTCACATTTCCTATCACATTGGTTGTTGGGACATGTTCTTCAATTTCCCGCCATTAACTAAGAAAAGAAAGTACAATCAGGGGCTTAAATACTTAGCCAATAATCATGAAAAGAAACTTAAAGAATATAAGGATAACTTGTAGAAGAAATGTATACCCTAACTTGTGATTCCTGAGGTTTAAAACTAGGTTATCCATGATCATATATTCTTATGTAAATCTTTATTTTATTTTATCTTTGTTCCTTTAATAATGGTTCATACTAATCTTATGAATTTACCAAAGTATATCCCCCGGGAGTGTCGTAACCAAGAGTGCAGCAAGGCCTATTGTCCTATACCAATTCCTATTCAAGTCTAGCTCAAAGCGGTGTTTTCGGGTTTTACCCCTATGTACATCTGTGCCAGAGCCACCTCTACCTGCTCGTATCCAGACAGGGATGTATTTTCTTGGAAACCCCTTACTCAATAATCACCAAAATACCAGGAAGATTTCCTATATTTAAACTTTTCTATAGGTTTCTTCCTAAAGTTTTCATATCCTAATTTCCAAAATTAACTAAACCATCCTTTCATACAAACTATAACATCCCGCCTCTTTATCACATAAACTTTAATTACATTACACAAAACTAAGTATCTTTAAGGTTTTTTGTTTTGGAAACCAAGAACCTAATACATGAAAACAACAAAAAACATTCTTCTTAAACACTTGAAAGGATTCTCCTTAAGTTCATCCTAGGTTCATTACTAAATCTCATAACCTGGGGACATACATAAAAGGAAAGGGTGAGAAAAATGCTCAGTAAGGGAAACAAGAGAAACATTTTACATGTGAACTTGAGATACTTCAATAATGTCATGAAATGAAATTTAAGGCATGGGAAAGAAATCATGAGATATATCATAATAAAAATATCATTTTTCATAACATGATGATGTGGATACAAAATTTAATATTGACAATCATTTTGTTTCACCAAGGTCCATCCCCAAGGTGTCATTAAAATATTACCGAGGTTATTGTAACATCCCAAGTAAGTAATGAATAATAGATATTTTTATCTATGTCTATTAATGATTAAGATAGTGTTTTAGAGGCTTAAAATGAAAATAAATACAATCTTATGCATGGAATACACTAATATTCTTAAAAGATTGTTTTACTGCCTTTTGATGGAAAACCCTTTTTAAATCTATCTTTTGACAATTTTATAAGCTATGTTTGTCAAAATAAACTTATTCGTTATGATTGGGACATCAAAATTTACTTTGAGTGAATTTTTGGTATTTTTCTGACAATGTTTATTTTTAATAAATAGTGAAAAATACTGCATTTTACATCAAACTACTTCTTAATCTAATTTATTTATATGATTAGATTATATTTTGAATTTGTCTTAATGTTTAATCTGAATATATTTTTACCATTTAATCCAATGGTGGTCATTGGAATCAATTTCACTTTGAAATTAGACTTAAACTGGTGTTAATCTTTTGATACTTATTGTTTTATAAAAACACGCTATTTGTCATGACAGCGGGAATTAATTATTAAATTAATTAATGTGACTTATATGTTTTGAATTTTGTAAAATAGACTTCATTTCTGAATTCGGAATATCAAATATAGCTTAGGGTGAATTTTTGGTAATTTTCTAAAAACTTCAATTTTTGATGAATAGTGAAACCACTAAGTGGTACTTATAAAAACTGATTTTCCGTTTAAATGAAATTTTTCCATCATTGTGTTTTGAATTTCAAAACTCCAAAATACATGGTTGTCATTAAGAAGTAAAATGTGGTTCAATGAGATTAAAATAATTTTTTGGCGAATAGTAACTTATTAAGTTTTAAATCACGATTAGTGGTAATTGTTGTAGTTTAAGGTAAAAATAATGCTTTAATAAAATGAGATGAGCTTGACACATGTCCTACCCTCATTGGTTGTGTCATGGCCGACCAAGAAAAGCCATGGGTAAACTTGGGGACCCCATGGAGCCACTTTGGTTGAGAAATTACATAAATAACTTTTTATTTAATGTAAAAGTAAAAATGACACAAACATCATATGTTTTACGAAAACAATTTTTACATGGGGTTATAAAGATCATAATTTTGATTATAAATAGCCACTGGAAAGCTAAAACGATTTCCTACATCATAGTAGTTTTTTTATAATTTTTAGACTTTAAATAAATTAAATTATTTATGACATCATGATGATGCAGCGATGACCTCATTATTTAACGATTTAAATAAAATGGAAAGATAATGTAATATCTAAAACCTACACATGTCCAAAAACTATTGGATGGGTAGATTTAGAACCCTTATCACCTTATCCTCTAATTATATTAATGTGGGACCATTTAAATTCGAAAATCATTTTAAAATAAAGTAACTAATCTTTACTTTCCAAGAGTGCCCCTCCTCTCCTCTTATAAAAGGCCCCCACCTCTACCTCTTTTCCCACACTCCCAATGCCTTTGGCTCGGCCAAACCCTGCACATTTTGTCTCTCCACTTCCCTATATTACTCCTTGAATTCTCAACTTGGGCAGAAGTCTTCCCAAAGAAGCCTTTGAGCTCAAACCAAAGGGAGTTACCCGATTTTAAGGTAATGTCTTCTTTTGAGTCCTTTTGTTTTATTTTGCTTCTCCAACCCCCTAAATTCTTTTTATTATTTTCTTTTGTAACAACTCCAGTATCCTCAATATACTAAGATGTTGTTATAAAAATTATTTGAGCTACACTTACACACACCTACATCTAATGGTTAACGAACATACTATTTCCGTGGATGGTGAATTTATGCCTCCCGAAACGATGATTGTTGAAAATTCTTTCAACACCTTCAAAGGTGGACATTATGATGTCACTATATTTATATATGATATATAATATGTTTATGTTTAACTTAAGCTTCTGTATTTTTCATTTTGGGTATACCTTTATGGTTTCCATTATGGGTAAACGCGATATCTTCATTTAAGGAAGTGCGGACTACCGCCCCCTTAAAGTGAGTTGATTCGTTAAATACCATATGTGGGATGTATAAAGGATGGAACTATGATATTATATATGATATTATACTGGAATTATAATATACCTTTATATCATGATGATTCCATTCTATAAAATATGAAATAGAAATGAAAGTAGCGTTCATGCGTACGTACGGCTTACCGTCTCCATGAACGGTGCATTTCATTTCTTACCGCTAAATGATTATGTAATATTATAAATGCATGTATATAATGAATATATACGATATATATGATATATAAATCATGATTATAATTCTGGATATAATGGATACATGAACAACTTGTAATTATAAAGGGTTTATTTTTGACTCAAGTACCAATGATCGTTAAAACGACCGTTATTAACTTAAATAATTACATAGTGTTCATGACAAGGAAATAAGTGATATAAAAGGAATAGTTGTAACACCCCGAGCTTCCACGATACGCTTCTCATTCAATAATGCAATAGCTTGCATTGTACGCAACTTCGAGTTCTAAAACATCGCGACAAATCAAAGTAGCTGTTATGAATAGTAATAACCACTTTTTAAAATTATAGAGATTTTATATTTCAAAATGGACTTCATTTTTGTATTCCTAATATTGAAATTAGCCTATGTTGAATTTTTTGTAATTTTCTGAGAACTTCAAAATTTTTATGAATAGTGAAAAATATTTAAAACAACTTTTTTAATAAAAATAATTTATAGTGATAAATTATAATATTTGGTGGTTTTAAAGTATAATTAGAATATATTTTTACCATTTTATCCAATGGTGGTCATTAGAATTAATTTAACATTGAAATTGGACATAAACAATTGCCAATCTTTTGATATAAATTGTTTCTAAAAAACACGCTATTTGTTGTGACAGCGGGAATTAATTATAAAATTAATTAATGCAACTAATATGTTTGGAATTTTGTAAAATAGACATCATTTTTGAATTCGGAATATCAATTATAGCTTAGGGTGAAATTTTGGCCTTATTCTGAAAAACTTCAATTTTTGATGAATAGTGAAACCACTAAGTGGTTGTTAAATAACTGATTTTTCGTTTAAATGAAATATTACCACTTCTGTGATTTGATTTTCAAAAATCCGACATACATGGTTGTCATTAAGAAGTAAAATGTGGTTCAATGGGATAAAAATAATTTTTTGGTGAATAGTAACTTATTAAGTTCTTAATCGCGATTAGTGGTAATTAGGGTAGTTTAAGGTATAAATAATACTTTAATAATATTAAATGACCTAGACACATGTCCCAACCTCATTGGTTGTGTCATGGCCGACCAAGACAAGCCATGGCCAAACTTGGGGACCCCATGGATCCACTTTTGTTGGGAAATAACATAAATTACTTTTTATTTAATGTTAAAGTGAAAATGACACTAACATAAAGTGTTTTACTAAAACAATTTTTAAGTAGGGTTACACAAGTCCAAATTTTGATTATAAATAGTCATTGGAAAGATAAAAAGATTTCCTATATCATAGTATTTTTTTTATAATTTTTAGACATTAAATAAATTTAATTATTTATGACATAATAATGATGCAGCGATGACATCATTATTTGACGATTTAAATAAAATGGAAAGTTAATATAAAATATATGAACTACACATGGCCAAAACCTATTGGATGAGTGGATTTCGATGCCTTATCACCTTATCCACGAATTCTATCAATGTGGGACCTTTTAAAACCGAAACACATTTTCAAATAATGTAATGTTCCTTTACTTTCCAAAAGTGCCCCTCCTCTCCTCTTATAAAAGGCCCCCACCTCTACCTCATTTCACACACTCTTCAAGCCATTGGCTCGGCCAACCCCTGCCCATTTGCTCTCTCCACATCCCTCTCCTCATCCTAGAGGATTCCCTTTGGGCAGAATCCTTTCAAAGGAAGCCTTTAGGCTCAACTCAAAAGGAGTTACACTTTTTAAGGTAATTCATTCTCTCATGTTCTTTTGTTTTATTTTGCTTCTCCAACCCCCTAAACTCTTTTTATTTACTTCTTTTGTAACAACACCAGTATATTCAATATACTAGGATGTTGTTATAAGATTTATTTGAGCTACACTTCCACACAACTACATCAAATGGTTAAAGAACATAAGGTTTCCGTGGATGGCGAAATTCTGCCTCCCGAAACGATGATTGTTCAACACTCATTTAACACCTTCAAAGGTGGCCATTATGATGTCACTATTTTTATATATGATATATAATATGTTTATGTTTTCCTTAAGCTTCTGTTTTTTTTCATTTTGGGCATACCTTTATGGTTTCCATTATGGGTAAAACACGATATCTTCATTTTAGGAAGCGCGGACTACCGCCCCCTGAAAGTGATTTGATTCGTTAATACCATATGCGGGATGTGTGAAGGATAAAGTTAATGATATTATATATGTTATTATACTGGAATTATAATATACTCTTATATCATTATGATTCCATTCCAGAAAATATGAAATAGAAATGGAAGTAGCGTTCATGCGTACGTACGGCTTACCGTCTCCATGAACGGTGCATTTCATTTCTTACCTCTAAATGTGATGTAATATTATAAATGAATGTATGTACTGGATATATATGACATATATGATATCTACATCATGAATACCATTCTGGATATAATGGATATTTCACCACATTAACAACTTGTAATCATAAGAAGTTTATTTTTGACTCAAGTACCAAAGATCGACAAAACGACCATTATTAACTTAAATAATTACATAATGATCATATCATTGTAATAAGTGATATAATAAGGATAATGAAATTGAGAATGGTTCTTAATAAGGTATATATTAACTCTAGTTTATTATTCAGGAGGATAAAGAACGGTTGAGTCAAGTCGGACACAAGGTAAGGGAACTTCTTAACCCAATTTCTATTCTTTGGGTTAATATCCTACTTTCAAATTATGTCATGATATTATTATGTCATATGCTATATTTGTACATTATTTATGTGTACTTGTAGTGAATACACATAATAGATTTATTTTATTTTAAAAATGCTCTTTGTAAGGGAACTTCTTAACCCAACTTCCATTCTTTGGGTTAATCTCCTACTTTCAAATTATGTCATGATATTATTATGTCCTATCTTGTATTTTTACATTATTTATGTGTACCTATAGTGAATACACATAATAGATATATTTTATTTAAAAATTATCTTTTAAAGTACTTCGTCTCAATCTCCTTTCATTGAGGCATATTTGGTTTTATACACAAATTTCTTTTATACGGTGTATAAACCCCTTTGACTTTTACGGTTATTCAAAAGGAATCTTTTTATACAAAGCGTTTTGCTAAACGACAAAAGGGAATGTTTTTCTTTCCGTACTTATGCGGCGACAACGACTTCTCCGCCGCCGTGACCATTATTTGAGTTTCGGCTTCCTCTACAAGCCATCATTTTTTTAACGAAAAATAAATACAAAGTTTTAACATTCTTTTATTTTGGTATTGAAAATGGTTTTGAAAGCGTTTTTATTATATCAATGTGTTGTATTGATATCTTGTGATTGGAATGTGGAAATGTTATGTTTCCTGTATGCATGTTTTATGTGATATGATTATGTTATGGTTTATGATATGTTTAAACCTATTCATATGAGGAATGTATTGGACTTAATAAGTGACGGGTGGGGCCCGCTATAGCTCCTCGATGCATCGGTAGGTCTCATGAGACAACTAGACGTGGAATTGGCCGAGGCCCTTTCCCAATTTGATTTATGGTTTTGGCCGAGGCCTTAATCATTTTAGATGTCTTGGCCGAGGCCTTGACAAAATGTTTCAGAATGTCCGGCATTATACATTCCCTCATTATGAAAGTGGTTATTGATATTACATGTGATTATTCGACCAGTAGAATATCCATGTGAAGAAGTGAATGGCATTATCTCATTTTACTTTTGCCATTTTATGTTGAAGTTCAAGTTTAAAAGGCTTTTGTTTTAGTTATACATTGCCTTAAATGTTAATGTTTATTTATGAAAGCTTCCGCATTATTGTTATCCTTACTGAGCATTTGAGCTCACCCCTTTCAATGTTTTAATATTTTCCAGGTTGTGAAGAAGTATTTTATGAATGACCTGCAGGGATAGTCAGAAGAGGATATGAGTGTGGACTATGGAGACTTTGTTATTGTAGTTTTTCACTTTATGATGTAATGAAAGACTTATGAATGTATCTAGTGTTTCCAAGGCTACTAAACTAATCGGTCTTTCGAGACTTGATCTTTTGGGATCATGCCAATGTTACGAAGTAATGCACCGGCTCTGGGTAGCTGGGGTCGGGGCGTTACAGTTGGTATCAGAGGCAGTTTAGTACTAACCTTGGAAGCTAGATGTAGATAAACTCTGATTAGAACGCATAGCCCAAAGATAGGCTTCGAGGATTAGTATAAAAGAACTTCCTAGAATTTTGGTATTATAGAGATGATATGAGTTTTCCGAGCAATACATCCCTGTCTGGATACGAGCAGGTAGAGGCGGCTCTGGCACAGATGTACCTAGGGGTAAAACCCGAAAACACCGCTTTGAGCTAGACTCGAACGGGAACTGGTGCACGACAACGGGCCTTGCTGCACTCTTGGTTACGACACTCCCGGGGGATACGCTTAGGATAATTCTCATTTTACTTACAAACCACTATGAAGGGTTATGAGTACATACTTCCTCAAAGAAAACATTTCTTTTTATGATTATGGATTATATCCATAAATAGTTCAATTTATGTAAAGTGTTTTACAAGTATGGAATTATGTATTTTGATTCATAAACTAACCTAGTTTATGCCGTTGTATAGAAATGGCGCCCAGTAGAAGGAATGTGAACTCCAGCGGTACGTATGATCCAAAGAGTAAGAAGGATAGTATCTTTCACGGTATTAAGCCAACATTTCGAAGGGAAATAGTCTCCCACGTGTTCTCAACATATGAAGAAATAGTATCATGTGTTAATAGGATAAGTAAAGAATTCTCTGAGTCCTATGGCTTTGAAGCGAAGCAAGAGATGAAAGGGATGGAAGAGAGAATGATGGATAAAGGGATGAGGGGAAAGAAGAATTTTCCAATATGTGGTAATTGTGGGAAGAAACATCATGGAACTTGCCTAAAGGGAATGGGAGTTTGTTATAAGTGTAGAGAAAAAGGACACAAAGTGCGTGACTGCAAGGGTAAGAAAATGGTTTCAAATGTACAATGCTTCTTCTGCAAGGATTGGGGACACTACGCAAACCAATGTCCAAATCATCAGAGCATGCCCCAAATGATGTTATTGGATAATAATCAAGTTATGATACTACCACAGATGAGGAGTAATGATTAGAGTTCTTATGTTGTTATTAAAGATTTTTTTTAATTTGAGTGTTGTATCAATGATGTACTGGTTATAATAATTATGGAGTATATAAGGATTGTACTGCAGTACTATTTCATCAAGGACTTGAGATTGTGTGGAACCAAGAAAAGTGACTCCACAGTAGGTTAAATTTTTGGAAAATATATGGTTGAGAGAAAGATAAACCATAATATGGTTTTGATGCTGAGATTGTGATTTTGGAATAAGACGTGATTGATTTGGATAAATTATATTGGATATACTTAACTTCCTTGAAACTGATTGATGTTTTGTATACATTTTTGGATAGAAGGAGTATATCTAGTATTCTATAAGGAATAAGGGATCATGGTAATTCAGTATGTTTAAAAAGAATACATGATGAAGGTGCTCACATGTTGTTACGTGGGATAAAGGATCTTCATTATGTTTACCTTCCTTATAAAATTTGGACTGTGAGTTGGACAGATGTATTTTGGATAACTATTAAGGTTGGAATGGATTAAGTTGAACCATGGATAGTATTGTTTAAGGTTAAAAAATTTATGAAGATTATTTTTGGAATATTATAATACTATAGTTTTAGGAAAAGGACAACCTGCAGGGTGGGGCATAAACCGTCGCGTCGGACAAAGCTGCAGGAATCGAACCCACAATCATAGTGCGACAGGCCTTTATTTCCTACCACTAGCCTACAGGAAGTCCCCGGTTATTACAAAATAATTTTACTAATCTAAATGGTATGTGTTAACATTTGGAACCTTATACAATTAGGATAAGTATAATATTTTTGAGTTCTATTATCTTTTGAGTGAAAGATGAGTTGAAGGTTGAAACTCTAATGTCAAACACATATATATATATATACCTATCTCTTATTCAATGAATAAATTAATTCTTAAACTTTAGTAAAGGGATATTAAAACAAAAAAAAATGTGTTATCCTAATAACTTATGTTTTGTTGAACTGATGATATTTTAAATCAACATAGATTGAAGGCTTTGAGGCCCTCAATTTGACAGTTGATTGTGATTGATGACCTCAATCAATCCCTACAAATATTTACGTTTTTCCTCCAATTATATGTCTCTAATTGCCACCAATGTTCTCCTTATCGAGATTATAATTTGGTGGTGACTTTCTTATTTCCATTTACCTCTTATTAAGGCTAAATTTTATTAATCTTATTTCCGATGTGGGTTTTCCACAAAGGTATTTTCCCTTTTTCAACCTTTTATTTTCCAAGAAAAATTTCAAATTGCGAGGACGCAATTTATTGAAGGAGGGGAGAATGTAACACCCCGAGCTTCCACGATACGCTTCTCATTCAATAATGCAATAGCTTGCATTGTACGCAACTTCGAGTTCTAAAACATCGCGACAAATCAAAGTAGCCGTTATGAATAGTAATAACCACTTTTTAAAATTATAGAGATTTTATATTTCAAAATGGACTTCATTTTTTTATTCCTAATATTGAAATTAGCCTATGTTGAATTTTTTGTAATTTTCTGAGAACTTCAAAATTTTTATGAATAGTGAAAAATATTTAAAACAACTTTTTTAATAAAAATAATTTATAGTGATAAATTATAATATTTGGTGGTTTTAAAGTATAATTAGAATATATTTTTACCATTTTATCCAATGGTGGTCATTAGAATTAATTTAACATTGAAATTGGACATAAACAATTGCCAATCTTTTGATATAAATTGTTTCTAAAAAACACGCTATTTGTTGTGACAGCGGGAATTAATTATAAAATTAATTAATGCAACTAATATGTTTGGAATTTTGTAAAATAGACATCATTTTTGAATTCGGAATATCAATTATAGCTTAGGGTGAAATTTTGGCCTTATTCTGAAAAACTTCAATTTTTGATGAATAGTGAAACCACTAAGTGGTTGTTAAATAACTGATTTTTCGTTTAAATGAAATATTACCACTTCTGTGATTTGATTTTCAAAAATCCGACATACATGGTTGTCATTAAGAAGTAAAATGTGGTTCAATGGGATAAAAATAATTTTTTGGTGAATAGTAACTTATTAAGTTCTTAATCGCGATTAGTGGTAATTAGGGTAGTTTAAGGTATAAATAATACTTTAATAATATTAAATGACCTAGACACATGTCCCAACCTCATTGGTTGTGTCATGGCCGACCAAGACAAGCCATGGCCTAACTTGGGGACCCCATGGATCCACTTTTGTTGGGAAATAACATAAATTACTTTTTATTTAATGTTAAAGTGAAAATGACACTAACATAAAGTGTTTTACTAAAACAATTTTTAAGTAGGGTTACACAAGTCCAAATTTTGATTATAAATAGTCATTGGAAAGATAAAAATATTTCCTATATCATAGTATTTTTTTTATAATTTTTAGACATTAAATAAATTTAATTATTTATGACATAATAATGATGCAGCGATGACATCATTATTTGACGATTTAAATAAAATGGAAAGTTAATATAAAATCTATGAACTACACATGGCCAAAACCTATTGGATGAGTGGATTTCGATGACTTATCACCTTATCCACGAATTCTATCAATGTGGGACCTTTTAAAACCGAAACACATTTTCAAATAATGTAATGTTCCTTTACTTTCCAAAAGTGCCCCTCCTCTCCTCTTATAAAAGGCCCCCACCTCTACCTCATTTCACACACTCTTCAAGCCATTGGCTCGGCCAACCCCTGCCCATTTGCTCTCTCCACATCCCTCTCCTCATCCTAGAGGATTCCCTTTGGGCAGAATCCTTTCAAAGGAAGCCTTTAGGCTCAACTCAAAAGGAGTTACACTTTTTAAGGTAATTCATTCTCTCATGTTCTTTTGTTTTATTTTGCTTCTCCAACCCCCTAAACTCTTTTTATTTACTTCTTTTGTAACAACACCAGTATCTTCAATATACTAGGATGTTGTTATAAGATTTATTTGAGCTAAACTTCCACAAAACTACATCAAATGGTTAAAGAACATAAGGTTTCCGTGGATGGCGAAATTCTGCCTCCCGAAACGATGATTGTTCAACACTCATTTAACACCTTCAAAGGTGGCCATTATGATGTCACTATTTTTATATATGATATATAATATGTTTATGTTTTCCTTAAGCTTCTGTTTTTTTTCATTTTGGGCATACCTTTATGGTTTCCATTATGGGTAAAACACGATATCTTCATTTTAGGAAGCGCGGACTACCGCCCCCTGAAAGTGATTTGATTCGTTAATACCATATGCGGGATGTGTGAAGGATAAAGTTAATGATATTATATATGTTATTATACTGGAATTATAATATACTCTTATATCATTATGATTCCATTCCAGAAAATATGAAATAGAAATGGAAGTAGCGTTCATGCGTACGTACGGCTTACCGTCTCCATGAACGGTGCATTTCATTTCTTACCTCTAAATGTGATGTAATATTATAAATGAATGTATGTACTGGATATATATGACATATATGATATCTACATCATGAATACCATTCTGGATATAATGGATATTTCACCACATTAACAACTTGTAATCATAAGAAGTTTATTTTTGACTCAAGTACCAAAGATCGACAAAACGACCGTTATTAACTTAAATAATTACATAATGATCATATCATTGTAATAAGTGATATAATAAGGATAATGAAATTGAGAATGGTTCTTAATAAGGTATATATTAACTCTAGTTTATTATTCAGGAGGATAAAGAACGGTTGAGTCAAGTCGGACACAAGGTAAGGGAACTTCTTAACCCAATTTCTATTCTTTGGGTTAATATCCTACTTTCAAATTATGTCATGATATTATTATGTCATATGCTATATTTGTACATTATTTATGTGTACTTGTAGTGAATACACATAATAGATTTATTTTATTTTAAAAATGCTCTTTGTAAGGGAACTTCTTAACCCAACTTCCATTCTTTGGGTTAATCTCCTACTTTCAAATTATGTCATGATATTATTATGTCCTATCTTGTATTTTTACATTATTTATGTGTACCTATAGTGAATACACATAATAGATATATTTTATTTAAAAATTATCTTTTAAAGTACTTCGTCTCAATCTCCTTTCATTGAGGCATATTTGGTTTTATACACAAATTTCTTTTATACGGTGTATAAACCCCTTTGACTTTTACGGTTATTCAAAAGGAATCTTTTTATACAAAGCGTTTTGCTAAACGACAAAAGGGAATGTTTTTCTTTCCGTACTTATGCGGCGACAACGACTTCTCCGCCGCCGTGACCATTATTTGAGTTTCGGCTTCCTCTACAAGCCATCATTTTTTTAACGAAAAATAAATACAAAGTTTTAACTTTCTTTTATTTTGGTATTGAAAATGGTTTTGAAAGCGTTTTTATTATATCAATGTGTTGTATTGATATCTTGTGATTGGAATGTGGAAATGTTATGTTTCCTGTATGCATGTTTTATGTGATATGATTATGTTATGGTTTATGATATGTTTAAACCTATTCATATGAGGAATGTATTGGACTTAATAAGTGACGGGTGGGGCCCGCTATAGCTCCTCGATGCATCGGTAGGTCTCATGAGACAACTAGACGTGGAATTGGCCGAGGCCCTTTCCCAATTTGATTTATGGTTTTGGCCGAGGCCTTAATCATTTTAGATGTCTTGGCCGAGGCCTTGACAAAATGTTTCAGAATGTCCGGCATTATACATTCCCTCATTATGAAAGTGGTTATTGATATTACATGTGATTATTCGACCAGTAGAATATCCATGTGAAGAAGTGAATGGCATTATCTCATTTTACTTTTGCCATTTTATGTTGAAGTTCAAGTTTAAAAGGCTTTTGTTTTAGTTATACATTGCCTTAAATGTTAATGTTTATTTATGAAAGCTTCCGCATTATTGTTATCCTTACTGAGCATTTGAGCTCACCCCTTTCAATGTTTTAATATTTTCCAGGTTGTGAAGAAGTATTTTATGAATGACCTGCAGGGATAGTCAGAAGAGGATATGAGTGTGGACTATGGAGACTTTGTTATTGTAGTTTTTCACTTTATGATGTAATGAAAGACTTATGAATGTATCTAGTGTTTCCAAGGCTACTAAACTAATCGGTCTTTCGAGACTTGATCTTTTGGGATCATGCCAATGTTACGAAGTAATGCACCGGCTCTGGGTAGCTGGGGTCGGGGCGTTACAATAGTGAACTTGAAAAAGGTTCTTAAGAAAGTAGAAATTAACTCAAGTTTATTATTCAGGACATTAAAGAACGATCGAGTCAAGTTGGACCCGAGGTATGGGACTTCGTCTCAATCTCCTTTCATTAAGGCATATTTTGTTTTATATACAACCTTCTTTTATATGGTGTATAAACCCCTTTGACTTTTATGTTTATTCAAAAGGAATCTTTTTTATACGAAGCGTTAACTAAATGACAAAAGGGAATGTTTTTGTCGTACGTATGCGGTGACAACGACTTCTCCGCCGCCGTGACCGTTATTTGAGTTTCGACTTCCTCTACAAGCCAAACCTTCTTTTTGAAAGAAAAATAAATACCATGTTTTAATTTTATTTTATTTTGGTATTGAAAATGGTTTTCAAAATGTTTTTATATCAATGTGTTGTATTGATATCTTGTGATTGAAAGGTGGAAATGTTATGTTTCCTTTATGAATGTTTGATGTGATACGATTATGTTGAGGTTCTTGGGCATTATTATGAAGACGGGTGGTTCCGTGATAAACTAAGGGAGGGTGAGCCCGATATAGCTCTCCAATGCATTGGTTAACGCGAAGGAGTGAAACTTTAAGGTTTCTCCGAAGAGATTTAGGGAATATACTGTGATGGGTATTCCAAACGTAACCAAGAGGGTTACTCCCTACGTAAGAATGTTATGAATGCCTCAAGTTTCCTTTATGTCTTATGATTTCTATGATTATTCATGATTTGATGAGGTGTGTTAAAGTGATTATGTTTTATGGGTAAAGTATGATCTCATCCTTATGTATATATGTACTCATGTTTCATTTCCATATTTTTATATCCCTTACTAAGCTTTTTTATGCTCATCCAAAGTTTTTTTGAAATGTTTTTCATAGGAAAAGGGAAAGGTACATGATATGATGATAGTGTCATGGAAGTGTCAAGAAAGAATCCATGTTTATTTTAAATATGTTTCCATTGATGGGAATGAAGAATATTATCTTTATTTAACCACTTTGTTTATATGTGTAATGTAATGCAAGTTTTATGATCTAATTCTCTAAAACTCTAAACCCAAAAAGATCCTCAATATGTAATCTTGTAATAAGTCAAGATTAAGTAAGGTTTAAGGCTGGGGCCTTATAGTTTGTATCAGAGGTCAGTTTAGATAACTTTAGGAGTTATAATTTTATTAAATGATTATCCAAAAATATTTTTTTTTGAAATGATATAGCATTTAAAGATTACCATGTTGCTTCATCTAAGACATGTTTGTTCAGAATGGTTTTCTGCAGAGGAAATAGGGAAGCAGTGCTAGGAAGGCATACAGAAGGAAATAACCTTCCGAATCAGCATCCTGAGATGGTCGGAATTGGAACTGAATAGTTTGTTGCAGTAATGGCGCAGTTCACTCAGGCTATAAATGGTGGTGGTATCCATGGACGAGATCAGCCAGACCAACTGCAGAGGAACATGTCAGTGGTGGAACACTTCATGAGGCAACATACTCCATCATTCAGAGGATCATCTGACCCTGTGCTAGCTGAAGGGTGGATTAAAGCACTGGAGAATATTTTCGATGTCATGGGGTGTTCAGACAATCAAAAGGGTAGTCTTTCTATTTACCGTTTGGAGGTTGAGGTTGATCAGTGGTGGTCGATGAGTAAAAATATCAGAGACGCTGATGAGATTGATGCTCTCGACTGGGATGAATTCAAAGGTCTGTTTCTTGAGAAGTATTTTCCTAAGTCTGTTCGACTTAGGATGGAAAATAAATTCTTGGAATTGAGGAAAGAGGAAGACTCAGTGGCTACCTATGAAGAAAGGTTCACTCGATTGGCAAGGTATGCTCCAAATTTTATCCGAGACCTTGATAGGAAAATCAATCATTTTTACTCCAGAATAAAGCCAAAATATCGAAGGGCATTAGCTTCTCGTGAGTTTAAAAGTTATTAAAAGCTTGTTCGATGTGCTGATAAGGTGGAAATGGAGTTTTCCGATGATCAAGTGTTCTATAACAACCAACAGAATAAGAGACCGAGGTGGCAGGAGAAAGGTAAGAATTCTTCAAAAAAGTTTGATGGTAAGAAAACTAAGTTTCCAGTTTGTGATAAATGTGGAAAAAGCCATGCTGGGGAATGTCTTCTGAATTCTGGAAAGTGCTACCGATGTGGTAAGATGGGACATAAGGCTCGTGATTGCACTGAAAAGGATCAAGGTGAAGGTAAGACAAAATTCGATTTACAGTCAGTGAAATGTTATAAGTGCAATGAGACGGGTCACTATGAAAATGAGTGTCCGAAAAAGAGCTTGAGTGATGGGAAGCAGTTAGACTACAAGCAGAAAGGGGTGGTGAAATCCTTTGCATCTACTTCAGCAGATGTCGGGATGTCAAATGATGTTGTATCAGGTACTTTGTTTGTTTTTTCATATTATGCCAGTGTGTTGTTTGATTCGGGGTCTACACATTCTTTCATCTCTGAAACCTTTTCTAGTAAAATGGGAATACCATCTCAAGAAATGACTCCTGAACTATTGGTAAAAACACCTGGGGGAAATGTTGAGGCAAAAAGAATTTATAAGAATCTTCTTATCCTTATCTGTGGAAAGAACCTACTTGCAAACCTTAAAAGAAAAGAAATTGTATGGGAAATTCAGCAAGTGTGAGTTTTGGTTGCAACAAATTTCTTTCCTTGGTCACATTGTTTCAAAAGATGGCATAACCGTTGATCCTGCAAAAACAAAAGTTGTTGAAGAATGGCCAAGACCCAAAAATGTAACTGAGATTCGTAGCTTCCTTGGTTTGGCAGGCTATTACCGAAGGTTTGTTAGAAATTTTTCACGGTTATCTAGTCCAATGACTAAGCTAACTCGGAAGGGTGTTAAGTTTATCTGGACAAAAGAATGTGATGATTGTTTTCAGGAATTGAATAGAAGATTGGTGAATGCTCTAGTTTTGGCACTACCTTCCAGGAATGGTGAGTTTGTTATCTACAATGATGCTTCACGGAAAGGACTTGGTTGCATCCTAATGCAGAATGATCAGGTAATTGCTCATGCTTCACGACAGTTGAAAACTCATGAGGTAAATTACCCTACACATGATTTGGAATTAGCTGCTGTTGTTTTTGCTTTAAAAATTTGGAGGCATCATTTGTATGGAGTAAAGTGTGAAATATATACCGATCAAAAAAGTTTAAAGTATATATTCACTCAAAAATATTTGAACATGAGACAAAGGAGATGGCTAGAATTAATCAAGGATTATGATTGTACAATTCATTACCATCCGGGTAAAGAAAATAAAGTGGCTGATGCCTTGAGTCGAAAAAGTAATGCTTCATTAGCAATGTTGCGTTTGGAATGTGATCCTTTGGTTAAAGATTTGATGAACTTTGGAATAGAAGTTGGTGGTGCAGGATGTTCTTCTGTTTTGTTTCAGGTATCAGTGAGATCATCTCTATCAGAAAGAATCAAGCAAGAACAGAAGCAAGATAGTGAGTTGCAGAAAAAGGTAGAGCTGGTTCAGAAAGGTAAGTTTACTGAATTCATCATTGATAATGATTGTGTTTTGAGATTTGGGAAGAGATTGTGTGTGCCTTGTGATTCATAGTTGAAGAGAGAGTTGTTATGTCAAGCTCATAGTTCTCCATTTTCAGTTCATCCTGGCAGTACTAAGATGTACAGAGATCTACCGGAGTATTACTGGTGGGATGGAATGAAAAGAGATATTGCTGATTTTACTATGAAGTGTTTGACATGTCAACAGGTTAAAGCAGAGCAGCAGTTACCGAAAGGGATGCTTCAGCCTTTTCCAGTGCCAGAGTGGAAATGGGAGAATATATCCATGGACTTTGTTGTGGGATTACCGAAGACATCTCGAGGTAATAATGCAATCTGGGTTATTGTTGATCGCTTGACCAAGTCTGCTCATTTCCTTGCTATACGAGATACTTTCTCTCTTGATCAACTTTCCCATTTGTATCTTAAAGAGATAGTCAGGTTACATGGAGTTCCTCTCTCCATTGTATCTGATCATGATCCCAGGTTCACTTCTAACTTTTGGAAAGGCCTTCAGAAGTCGTTGGGTACTGAATTAAATTTTAGTACAGATTTTCATCCTCAATCAGATGGGCAGTCAGAACGAACAATTCAGACCTTGGAGGATATGCTACGTTCTTGCTCTATGGATTATCAGGGAATTTGGGACCAACATCTTTATTTGGTTTAATTTTCATATAATAACAATTTTCATTCCAGTATACAGATGGCACCATTTCATGCATTATATGGGAAGTGGTGTCGAACTCCAGCTTTCTGGGATGAAGTGGGTGAAAGGAAGTTGATGGGACCAGAATTGGTAGAAGAGATGGCAGAAAAAGTTCAGCTGATTCAGAAACACATGATAAGAGCTCAGACCAGGCAGAAGAGTTATGCAGACAACAGGAGGAAGGATCTCTCTTTTGAGGTAGGTGATCATGTTTTTCTCAAGTTTTCTCCCTGGAAATGTGTGATGCGATTTGGTAAGAAAGGAAAGCTGAGTCCAAGGTTTATTGGACCATATGAAATTCTAGAGAGAGTTGGATCAGTTGCTTACCGAGTGGCTTTACCTCCGAGTTTATCTCAGGTACACAATGTTTTTCACGTTTCGATGTTGAGAAAGTACATGCCAGATCCATCTCATTTTTTGATTCCAGAGGTAGTTCAGCTGGAAGAGAACCTATCTTATGAGGAACAACCGGTCCAGATTCTTGACCACAGGGAGCAAGTGTTACGAAATAAGGTGATTAATCAGGTAAAGGATTTGTGGAAAAACCACATGATGGAAGAGACAACATGGGAATCTGAAAATGCAATGAGTGATAAGTACCCCCATTTATTTGATAAGTAAAAAAATTGCGGGGACGAAATTTTATAAAGTGGGGAAGGATGTAACATCCCAAGTAAGTAATGAATAATAAATATTTTTATCTATGTCTATTAATGATTAAGATAGTGTTTTAGAGGCTTAAAATGAAAATAAATACAATCTTATGCATGGAATACACTAATATTCTTAAAAGATTGTTCTACTGCCTTTTGATGGAAAACCCTTTTTAAATCAATCTTTTGAAAATTTTATAATCTATGTTTGTCAAAATAAACTTATTCTTTATGATTGGGACATCAAAATTTACTTTGAGTGAATTTTTGGTATTTTTCTGACAATGTTCATTTTTTAATAAATAGTGAAAAATACTGCATTTTACATCAAAACTGATTATTAATCTAATTTATTTATATGATTATATTATCTTTTGAATTGGTATTAATGTTTAATATGAATATATTTTTACCATTTAATCCAATGGTGGTCATTGGAATCAATTTCACTTTGAAATTAGACTTAAACTGGTGTCAATCTTTTGATACTTATTGTTTTATAAAAACACGCTATTTGTCATGACAATGGGAATTAATTATTAAATTAATTAATGTGACATATATTTTTTGAATTTTTTAAAATAGACTTCATTTCTGAATTCAGAATTTCAAATATATCTTAGGGTGAATTTTTGGTAATTTTCTGAAAAACGTCAATTTTTGATGAATAGTGAAACCACTAGGTGGTACTTAAAAAAACTGATTTTCCGTTTAAATGAAATTTTTCCATCATTGTGTTTTGAATTTCAAAAATCCGACATACATGGTTGTCATTAAGAAGTAAAATGTGGTTCAATCAGATTAAAATAATTTTTTGGTGAATAGTAACTTATTAAGTTTTTAATCGCGATTAGTGGTAATTAGTGTAGTTTAAGGTAAAAATAATGCTTTAATAAAATGACATTAGCTTGACACATGTCCTACCATCATTGGTTGTTTCATGGACGACCAAGAAAAGACATGGGTCAACTTGGGGACCCCATGGAGCCACTTTGGTTGGGAAATGACATAAATAAGTTTTTATTTAATGTAAAAGTAAAAATGACACAAACATCATATGTTTTACGAAAACAATTTTTACATGGGGTTATAAAGATCATATTTTTGATTATAAATAGTCATTGGAAAGATAAAAAGATTTAATAAATCATAGTAGTTTTTTTATAATTTTTAGACTTTAAATAAATTAAATTATTTATGACATCATGATGATGCAGCGATGACCTCATTATTTAACGATTTAAATAAAATGGAAAGATAATGTAATATCTAAAACCTACACATGTCCAAAACCTATTGTATGGGTAGATTTAGAACCCTTATCACCTTATCCTCTAATTTTATCAATTTGGGACCATTTAAATTCGAAACTCATTTTAAAATAAAGTAACTAATCTTTACTTTCCAAGAGTGCCCCTCCTCTCCTCTTATAAAAGGCCCCCACCTCTACCTCTTTGCCCACACTCCCAAAGCCTCTGGCTCGGCCAAACCCTACCCATTTTGTCTCTCCACTTCCCTATCTTACTCCTTGAAGCCTCACGTTGGGCAGAAGTCTTCCCAAGGAAGCCTTTGAGCTCAAACCAAAGGGAGTTACCCGATTTTAAGGTAATGTCTTCTTTTGAGTCCTTTTGTTTTATTTTGCTTCTCCAACCCCATAAACTCTTTTTATTCTTTTCTTTTGTAACAACTACAGTATCCTAAATATACTAGGATGTTTTTATAATAAGGATTTGAGCTAAACATACACACACCTACATCTAATGGTTAACGAACATACTGTTTCCGTGGATGGTGAATTTATGCCTCCTGAAATGATGATTGTTCAACATTAATTTAACACCTTCAAAGGTGGACATTAAGATGTCACTATATTTATATATGATATATAATATTTTTATGTTTTACTTAAGATTCTGTATTTTTCATTTTGGGTATACCATTATGGTTTCTATTATGGGTAAACGCGATATCTTCATTTATGGAAGTGCGGACTACCGCCCCCTTAAAGTGAGTTGATTCGTTAAATACCATATGTGGGACGTATAAAGGATGGGACTATGATATTATATATGATATTATACTGGAATTATAATATACCTTTATATCATGATGATTCCATTCTATAAAATATGAAATAGAAATGAAAGTAGCGTTCATGCGTGCATACGGCTTACCGTCTCCATGAACGGTGCATTTCATTTCTTACCTATAAATGATTATGTAATATTATAAATGCATGTATATACTTAATATATATGATATATATGATATATACATCATGATTATAATTCTGTATATAATGGATACATGAACAAATTGTAATTATAAAGGGTTTATTTTTGACTCAAGTACCAATGATCGTTAAAACGAACGTTATTAACTTAAATAATTACATAGTGTTCATGACATGGAAATAAGTGATATATAAGGAATAATGAACTTGAAAATGGTTCTTAATCAAGTAGAAATTAACTCAAGTTAATTATTCAGGACATTAAAGAACGATAGAGTCAAGTAGGACCCGAGGTATGGGACTTCGTCTCAATCTCCTTTCATTGAGGCATATTTTGTTTTATACACAACCATCTTGTATACGGTGTATAAACCCCTTTGACTTTTATGTTTATTAAAAAGGAATCTTTTTATACGAAGCATTAACTAAACGATAAAAGGGAATGTTTTTGTCGTACGTATGCGGTGACAACGACTTCTCCGCCGCCGTGACCGTTATTTGAGTTTCAGCTTCCTCTATAAGCCATACCTTCTTTTTGAAAGAAAAATAAATACCATGTTTTATTTTTCTTTTATTTTGGTATTGAAAATGGTTTTCATAATTTTTTTATATCAATGTGTTGTATTGATATCTTGTGATTGAAAGGTGGAAATTTTATGTTTCCTTTATGCATGTTTGATGTGATACGATTATGTTGAGGTTCTTGGGCATTATTATGAAGACGGGTGGTTCCGTGATAAAGGAAGGGCAGGTGAGCCCGATATAGCTCTCCAATGCATTGGGTAACACGAAGGAGTGAAATGTTAAGGTTTCTCCGAAGAGATTTAGGGAATATACTGTGATGGGTATTCCAAACGTAACCAAGAGGGTTACTCCCTACGTAAGAATGTTATGAATGCCTCAAGTTACATTTATGTCTTATGATTTCTATGATTATTCATGATTTGATGAGGTATGTTAAAGTGCTTATGTTTTATGGGTAAAGTATGATCTCATCCTTATGTATATATGTACCCATGTTTCCTTTCCATATTTTTATATCCCTTACTGAGCTTTTTATGCTCATCCCAAGTTTTTTTGAAATGTTTTTCACAGGACAAGGGAAAGGTACATGATATGATGATAGTGTCAAGGAAGTGTCAAGAAAGAATCCATGTTTATTTTAAATATGTTTCAATTGATGGGAATGAAGAATACTATCTTTATGTAACCACTTTGTTTATATGTGGAATGTAATGCAAGTTTTATGATCTAATTCTCTAAAACTCTAAACCCGAAAATATCCTCATTGTGTAATATTGTAATAACTCAGTATTAAGTAAGGTTTAAGGCTGGGGCCTTATAGTTATTCACCAAGGTATCAGTCTAAATGGTCATCTCTAGAGATTAAGTCTTTACCCAATGCATTGGAGAGATATCGGGGCGCACCCATGACATGTCTTTATTATCATGTGAGCCACATATATCATCATAAATCATTTTATAAAAAACCCATATAGCATAAAAGAAATGGGTTTCCATTCATAATAATAACGTTTTAAAACTTCTTTAAAGACATGATCATTATGTCATTTTAAACCCACAGAAAGGGAAAGCGGGTCTCATGTATGTAAATACCAGAATTTAAAATAGAAAAACTTGGTATATATGTGAATACCCTTATAGAAGAGAGATCTTTGAGAATTAACTTAAGAAAATAAAAGAACATTTGAATAAGAGAGAGAGATTTTGAGATGGAAATTCTGCAGCATAACGGCTATGTTTCAGGGTTTTAGAAAACATTGATAAGAGAGGGGACATGGGTAAAACATTCATAAATGATCCATAAAACAGTAGGGGGACAGAATATAAAGGATTTGAGAACATGATAGTGAAATTTGAAAGATATACTATCTGAAATGAATAACATGAAAGGAAGACAAAAATAAGATTTCTATTTTGAAAATTTGGCAGCCTAATGGCGTCACATAAATTTCAACCAAAAATGAATTGATCAGATCAAATAGGGTCTCTCATCATATGAAAATAAAAGATCAGTATGATAGATATATAGATCATACCCCAACATAATAAAAAGGAACTTGAAAGACTTGACATGGAATTAGAACTTTGAAAAATGAGAAAGGTGAAAGAATCCCTTAAAAATTTGACAGCCTAACAGCATCACCCAAACTTCAACAAAAATGAATTGACGAGATCAAATAGGGTCTCTCATCTCATGAACATAAAAGATCAGAATGATAGATATAGAGATCATACCCCAACATAATAAAAATGGAACTTTAAATACTTGACATGAAAGTAGATCATTGAAAAATGAGAAAGGTTAATGAATCCCTTAAAAATTCGGCAGCCTAACGGCGTCACATAAACTTCAACAAAAATGAATTGACGAGATCAAATAGGGTCTCTCATCATATGAACATAAAATTTCAATATTATAGATATAGAGATCATACCCCAACATAATAAAAAGGAACTTTAAAGACTTGACATGAAAGTGGAACTTGAAAACGGGAAGGGTAAAAGAACCACTTAAAAATTCGGCAGCCTAATGTCACCACTTAAAACATCAAAATACTGAATTGAAGAGATAAAATGGGGTCTCTCATCATATGAACATAAAAGATAATTATGATAGATATAGAGATCATAACCCAACATGATAAAAAAGGAACTTTCAAGACTTGATATGAAAGTAGAACATGAAAACAAGAAGGGTGAAAGAACCACTTAAAAATTCGGCAGCCTAACGGCACCACTTAAAACTTCAAAATATTGAATTGAATAGATCAAATGGGGTCTCTCATCATATGATCATAAACGATAAGTATGATAGATATAGAGATCATATCCAAAAATAATAAAAAGGAACTTTAAAGACTTTACATGAAAATAGATCTTGAAAAATGAGAAGGGAGAGAGAATCTGTTACAAAACTTTCGGCAGCCTAACGGCGCCACTTAAAACTTCATAAAAATAAATAATGAGAGTAAGAGGGGATATATAATTATATGAACATTAAAAAGGGAAGTAAGAGTAATATAAAAGAACATCCTTTAACATAATAACATGGAGTATAAAACAAATGACATAAAAGAGATTACATGAAAAAAAAGAGAGAGGTCGGATCCCTTACCTTAAAACGTAACTCTTAAAACTCAATGGTTGGGACCATGAGGGCTTGGAGGCACCTTGAGAGGACTCATTGGGAGGTAATGAGACCCTAGATTCGTTTCGGGAGAGTTTTTAGTCGAAAGGATGAGAGGATTGCTTTGTATTTATAGGGAAAGTGAGAGGACAAGGCATTAATGGCCAAAGGACACCTCATTGGTGGTTTTGGAAAAACCATGGGTTGCCCATGCTATTTTCCCATGGTATTGGCCACTTGGGACACCTAATACAATAATTCATCCCCTTTAGTCAACAATCCCTTAAAATATCTAATGTCATCATCATGACACAGTTATAATATCATTAAACATACCGAAACCCTAAAACTGTATTTTTACAATTCACTAAAAATTCAACTTTCTCAGAAAAATCCCAAAATTTCACATTAACCAAATATCAATGATCTGATTTCAAAAATGAACTTTATTTTATAAAAATAATTTTCTAAATATTTTTAATTTAATTTTGAAATAAATACACTATTCACCGAAAATTCATTTTTTCAGAAAAAACCCCAAAAATTACCTTAACATAATATCGATGCTCTGAGTTCAAAAATGAAATCCATTTTATAAAAATAATTTTCTAAATATTTTTAATATAGTTTTTAATTAAAAAACACTATTCTCCCGAAAAAACTAATACTTGAATAATAATTTATGAAACTGTTATTTAACCATTTTATTGAATCACATTACTTAATCAAGGTGCCTAGATTATATTAATACTTTCTTTAAGTTAGATTACTAATCCATTTGTACACATTACTAATCCTAATTATAAAACCACTATTCATAATTTACTGTTCATAAAAAATTATGTTAATCTTATTAGACTGTAAGTTTTGTACTGAACATAATTGTAGAATACCATTTTTTGAAAATCATTACACATTTTTATTTATTTAAGGTTTACATAAACATTTTTAAAATATCCTTTCTCTAAGATTCATCAAAATATGCATACTATATTTATCCGGACATTTGAAAATTCATAAACATTATCATAAGAAGAAATCAAAATTTTTATTTAAAACAAAGGGTTACACATGGAAGTTACGGTCTCCTTACATATCCCCTTATCACACCAGCATAGAACCTAAGTGTAAGGTGTGATAAGGTGAGAGAATCTGAGGGAGGCTCAGCCAACATCACATGAGTTGTAATTTCTATCAGTTTGATCTTCTCGCGAAGGCAATTCTGTTCTAGCTTCACACGATGAAGTTCGGCTTGGGTTTGGTCCAGAGAAAAGCCCAGTGGTGCTACCTCCTTCCCAAGTTCTATTAGATGGGCTTCGATTGGTCCAAGACTACTGGGTGAGGCCATCGAATCTTCTTTCTATATTAATTAACCAAGATCACTTGTATTTAGAGAAAAAAATGAAACGTTTAGTTTCCAGCGGTCATATTGACCAATGGTCATATAACACTCAAAACCCAATGGTCTCATTTTAATTATACTCATGTTATCAACTGAAACAGTTTTGTTGATTATCAAAAATAAAATAACACACAAAATTAGGAAACAAGATTTATTCAAAATTTTGGGTCATTACAGTATGGACCAAAGTGTGTGTTATTATTTACAAATGAATTTTCATTTAAAAACACATGTGAAATACCCAAAACACAAAAAATTCATTCGTATTATTTCTATGCATTATAAAAAAGATCCATATGTTATTTTTCATTCGTATGAATCAACATAACCTCAATATGATACATGGTGTGACCAATACGGATCAAAATATTTGTTTTTAGTCTAAATATGAAATTTTAGTTAAAACACTACACGAGACACTCAAAAAATTAAAAAACCATTATATATTTTTGCTACATTGTAAGAATGAACCATAAATCATTTTTTTCTATAGGAATATGTAGTACTTAAATCCAAAAAATGGTCTGACCAATGTTAATCAAAATGATTATAATTTGGTTAAAAATAGGATTTTATTTAAAAACATGATTCACATACTGAAAATTGAGAAATTACACTTGGGTTAACATTATACATTATGAAAACAATCCATAAGTCATTTTTTATGTGTATAAATCAACAAAAATGTCAATATGACACACATTTTGGCATGTATGACTCAATGTGTGTGTTTTTAGTTTGAAAATGAAATTTTAGCTGAAAAATGTTTCACTCACTAACAACCTATAAAACAAACTCTGATTCTATTGATATATTTGGAAAAAAAGTCCTTCTTCCATTATTGATGTGTATGAATCAACTACACATCAATTTTATTCCTAGTGTGATCGGTATGACTCAAAGTGTCTATATTAATTTCAAATTGAAATTTTAGTTTTTAAAACACATGACATACTTAAAAGAAAATAAATTTTATCATAATTTCTTGATACATTAGTAACATGATTCATAAATCATTTATGATATGTGGGAATCAACCACAGATTAATACGACACATGGTGGACCTTGTATGTCACAAAGTGTATGTTTTTCGTTTTAAATTGACACCTTATTTCCAGAAGCACATGATATCGTTAAAACTAAGAAAATGAGTTTTATTTTCATGATACATTAGTAACATTATTCATAAATAATTCATGAAATGTACAAATTAACCACACATTAATATGACATACAATGTTTCCAGTATGACTCGTTGTGTATGTTTTCATTTTAAAAGTGTCATTTTATCAATATATTGTTTAATATTAATGTCAAATTTATTTCCCTATAGTAAAAATAACATAAGAATTTTTTATATAGGTTCAAACCATTTCTTGTGCTTTGGTGATTTTTTCGACAACTGGTTGCATGATTAGCTTTATTTTGAGAGAGTGTTGGGGGACAATGACAACAGAACATTAATGTTTTTGAATTTTATGTTGTTTGTGAAAAATTGAACATATAAATTAAATTGTACACAATAGTTATTCAAATGTTTGTAATATAGTTTTTTCTTCTTGGATTTATGATATGAATGTAAATGAAATTATGTTTTTTATTTTTTACTACATAATGTGTTGATTTTATCAGTACACTATTGTATCATGACATTTATCAATTACTAGAATGACACTAATAAAAGATCATTTTATAAATGATTTAAACACACTGATAATGTTTACCCATTATCAGTTCTATAAAAATGGTTGATGAAGGTCCCCCATTATCAGTTCCAAACGTATTCCAGTAAAATACCCCCTTTCTTAGTTCTTTTTTAGAATTTATAAAGGGGACTTTTAATAGAAACATTTTTAGCACTGATAAAATCAATCATCTTTTAAAATAATTTGAAACCAAATTTATTATTTAGATTTGATTAATGTTATTTCAAACTCTTTCAAATCCCCCTTTCTTTATTGGAACATACATTGTGGTTTTGGGAGAATGCTATTAATTTTTTTAAACTTTTGGTGAATGCTCGGTTTTCTATATTGTTATGTTGGGGGATTATTTGGAGTTTAAATGAGTTATTTCATCTATTTTTTCTAAATAGTTTTTTTAGTAAATTTATTTCTTAATTATTTATTAGAAGTTATATTGGGCTCATTAACGGTTTTATTTTAATGTATAATTGAATATTCATTTCATTACTTATTAGTTAATGAATTAAATAATTATAAATTTCATTAGATATTATCTGAGAAAAATAATTATGTATGGGCATGAAGACCTTTTGATAAGATTATAAAAAAAATAATTAATTATTTTCATTCTAATATTTATAATAATGCATTGACATGTCATAGATAAATAGGAGTGGTTGTGGATGAGGTGATATGATTGTTTCACTATTGCTGCATAAGGTGTTGGTGTGTACTAATTACTCCATTTATTTCACTAGGTATGGATGATGAAATCCACATGAAACGTTATGAAATGATATTGTTGGGAACTCTTATAAATATATATTAGATGACATCCATGGGTAGTGTGTGGGCCTTAATATATATATATAGAACAAGTCATGGAAGGTGTGATATCTTCATCCTTTCTTATTGTGCTCTTATTGGATGCCCTTATTATTTCCAATTTAGAGTGAATTCTCTACTAACTAGATACATTGGAAAAACATCTACATCACCTACCACTTTTTTGGTTGTTCCCATGAACATTGAGATATATTGAGTTGTTTAAAAATAATCTTATTTTGAAAATGTCCATCCGATTTTCTAAAATTCTATTGCACTATGGGTTTTGAATCCTCCAAGAGTACTTATATAACCACTACACTTAACAATGGTTTGTATTAATAATATCAAAAGTATTATAAGGATTTTTAGTTATATTATTTATGTTTTTAAGTATGTGTGAAGATGGGGATGTAGAGGATTTTCATTGAAATGATGCATGCTCTGAGCTCTATGGGTTCTAAATTACCACAAATCAAGAAGTTAATGATTATTAAAAATGGGAATATATTTCTTCAATAAAATATTTGTAATATTTTATTCTTACCTCATGTACCATTAATCATGGAGTCATTTCCGTTTACCTAATATGATATTATGAATTTCATGTTGTTTTCATATTGAAATTGCTTATTATATTATTATTACATTAATTTCTGATGTTCATTCATGGAAAATCAGTTTTGGTTTTATTTTTTATTCTCATGTTAATATAATAGGATTGTTTTTATTTTTTGGGATGCTAAAATTTCTGCATTGTCTATTTCATTGGGTCAGTGGTATGGGACACTTTTTGTTTTGTGTTTGACCTATTCCATACCATGGCTACTTTTTCACTAATATGTGTAGCTTGATTTCATGGACATCTATCATGATGCCATCATTTTTATCTCATCCCACCATATGTGTATCCTCACTCGATATTTTTACTATATTTTTTCATTGGAATGGCGCTGTAACACATTCTAGTTAGATGATCTATTTAGATGAATAGAGTATTTTGGGGGAATTTATTACCCTATCATCTCATTACATCACCTTATTCACACCAATTTTCAATTCTATTTTTTCTCACTCTGGTTCTAGAAACCCTAGCTTCAGTGTCTTGGATTTTCTCAATGATCAATACATGTATCGACCTTTCACTATAGTACGCCACTAATGTGAAACTTTTAGTGAATTTCTGATGGAATAATTTATTTGATGAGGCTGTGTTTACAAGCTCCTTATTAAAGGACATCCAACTTATAGAGAATGTGAGTCCTTTAAATCTCTATGAGCACAAAAAGACCTATCTTAAATTTTTGATGATATCATAAAGATAACAAGACTTCCATACCCAAGTATTCAACATTTCAAGTTTTATGGTTTTATGTATCATTTTCATATATTTATTTATTTAACCATTGAATATTGTTTCTTTAGTGATTCCACCTACATACTATAAATCTAATTATTTTGAGATTTTTTAAACATTTTTGCATTTTATTGGGGTTCTTTTTGTGATCCTAGGACAAAACAAAACCATGTCATGTTAGTTATTTTTTCTCTTTTTATTGATGAATTAACATTCTTGTATCTTGAATGTGTTAATTATATTGTATTCAAATATTATGAATAGAATACCTAATCCGGACCTCCCAGGTTCATGCATGTTGTTACTACTAGAGAACCATCCACCAAAAAGTGTTATTAGAGCCTCATTATGTTCTATTTTTTCAAATTTATTTTTTCCTTCAATCTAGTTTCTATTTTAATTTCTAATTATCAATATCATTTTAATTATCCCTTTATGTATTCTATTTCTAATTGACATCATTGGAATATTAATAATTTTTTTAATTTCTAAAACCAAATTGGATAATTAGTTATACCCATGGATATTGGATGGTTCTTAGTGATATATGGAAACAATTATCTACAAAAAACATCATATCTAATCTTGTAGGTTATCGTTTCAACAACATGTTTCATAATTGAATAATGGGAGGAGGAAAATGAATTTAATATGTGGTGGATTAATATTAGATACTTTTTAGTTCAAAAAGGATTAATTAATGTTTTATTTTTACCTAAGAAACCTATTGTTGATGTCTCTGAAACTAGATAGACCTTTACTATTTATCAAGATGTATCCTAGGATTTTCATATTAAGGATCATAATTATCTAATTCTATTTTTAGAAATTAAATTTCATAGAGAAGTTTATTTTTTAAACCACCTATACTTGTATATGGATTAGGATAATGATATTATTTATGATAGCTTTACTTATTGGTAGGATTTATAAGAAACACTACTTATTTACATTCAAAATGAAACATAGTATTTCAATTAAATAACACTTAGATGAATTAAGTAAATTCATGTTATATATAGCCAATATAAATGCGACTACTGATCATGAAGACCAAGAAATTATTATTTTAATTTATTTAGATAATACCTACAACACATTACTAGAATCAATGATATATAGTTGTGACTCTTTAACCCTATAAGAGGTTAAATATAACTTTATATCTATGAAATTACTCTGTAAACCAACAGATAAAGGTGAGGAATAGAGTCTATTAGCAAGAGGTAGAACACAATTTAGAGGTAAAATAATAATATTATAATAATAATAAAGGGAAAAAACCTATTCCTATGTATATGGTTATGGAAATTGAAATTGTTTTCTTCCACAATCGTAAAACTAGGAACACTAAACCAAAGTGCATAAATATAAAACAAGACCTTGAGGCTAAAAAACATATTAATCAATTCGTTATAGTGGATTCTACTTATGAAACCATGTATGTGTTGAATGTTTCAAGCCATTCAGTCATCCATGAATGGGTATTAGATTTGGGTTGCTCATTCCATATGTGTCCTTTTAGGGAGTCATTAATTTATTTGGTAGAAATAGTAGAATGATTTGTTCTTTTAGGGAATAATATGAGGTTTTATGTTAAATTAAGATGTTATATTTTAATAAAACTAGATGACCACTCTATCATTACTTTTCAAGATGTTAGTTGGGTTCTTAACTTCCATATAAATCTAATATCATTAGGAATTGTAGACCAAAATGTATTCAATTTTATGTATGAATTAGGTTTCCTATGATATACACAGTATATAGAACTATCATTAAGGGTTACTTGTTAATGGGTTTTATGTTTTTAATGGAAATACCCATTCAAAATAGTTGGGTAGTTTCTCTACTACAAGAACTGATGACTCGCTATTGTGGGAAAATATATTAGTGAATGTATTCTCTAAGTGTCTAGAGGAACCTAATAAACAAGGGTTGTTTAATGAAATTACACCTATTAACATTCTATTTTGTGAAGATTGTGTGATGGGTAAATCTAAGAGAGTGTCTTTCAATTTTTATAAATTTAAAGATAGGATCCATTTATAATATATACATTCTAATTTATGGGGACCAACATGAACTACCTCCCAAGGTGTAATATCCAATTTTGTTTCCATTATTGTTTAATTGTCTAGAATTTATGGATTTAAATTCGAAAAAATATATTTTTTTGAAACTTTTAAAACATGTAAAATACATATAGAAAATTCGGATCGAATGAAAATTAAAACAATGAGAATTTCTACCTCTCTACTGAGTTTATAAAATTCTGTCAATATGAGGGTATTAAAGGACACAAGACTATTAGGGAATCCCACTAATAGAATGTACTTTATGAAAAAATGAATTGAATGAGTCTTGAGAGAGATTCAAGTAAGATATATTGGATGATTCTCAATAAATAATTCTCGTATGTGGATGCCAATATGATAGTGTATCTTATAAATCGATTGATATCGTCTACATATCTTTTTAAATACCTAGAGGATCTTTGGAAAGTCCACCCACTTATAATTACCGAAGAATATTTAGATTCACTTCATTTGAACATGCCCTGACTATTAATCCTGAACCTAGAGATTTTATGTTCACTTTTTGTGGGATATCCTGAGGGTTTCAAAGGATATAAAATGTGTTTTGAT
This sequence comes from Viscum album, assembly GCA_963277665.1. NCBI lineage: Eukaryota > Viridiplantae > Streptophyta > Magnoliopsida > Santalales > Viscaceae > Viscum > Viscum album. The sequence continues at coordinate 373,229,489 of OY728130.1, read as the reverse complement.
AAACCTAGATGCAAAAAATTTATTATTTGTAGAGATGTGGTTTTTTTCATGTCATTTTTTCCTAAATCTAAAACATTCACACCAAAATGTTCTAAAATATTCATTGATGAGGATATTGAAACTAAACCATAATCCCAATTAGAGGTTATTCTATAGCCTCTTCCACTTTATCCTCATCCCTTGACTTAAGAAGAATTAAGCTCTACTTCAGATACAAATTTTGATAATAAACCTACTAAAAATATTACTAATTTTCGGTTGACCCATGACAGGGTATGGGGGCTTCCTAGAACTCTTAATCAGTTTAAACAACATGATATGGATTATTATTTCTTTCATATTTCCTAGGATCATTTTGATGATGATACACTAACTTATATACAAGACCTTAAGGATATATTTTCAAAATATTTGATATTTTCCATGGATGATGAAATAAACTCCCTAAATAAAAATCACACATGGTCTATCATAGATAAAAAAAGCAATGAATAAGTAATTGTAGTTATATATATTTACAAATTAAAGGATGATAATAATTAAATAAATTAAATTATATTTAAAGATAGACTAACCACTAATGGATTCATTCAAAGAGAATAATATATATTATTCATAAAAAATTCAAAAGATATTAATAACTATATAATAAGGCTATGGATTTCTTTTTCTTCTTATCATGAACATCACATTGAACAACATTATTTTAAAACATCCTTCATCAATAGAATTCTTAATTATAATCTATATAAGAATCCTCCAAGGTTATTCAATGGAATTCACTTATAAACTTGTTTTATTTTAAATAAATATTTGTATGGTTTAAAAAAGGCTCAACATAGTGGTATGGAATGTTTGATTATTTAATGTTTAATAACCATTTAGTTAGAATCCAATATGATACATATTTTTATTTAATATTCATAAAATATATCGTGGTTCACCTTCTATTATATATTGATTATATTCTTATTAAATAAAATAACATGGTGGTTATTACACCTTCTTAATCTCAATTAAAAGGTGTTTTTGAAATTGTGGACTTAGGGATAGATAAGGAAGTTCGTGGTGAATAAATAAATATATATAGACGAAATAAAATTTTACTTCTCTCAAAAAAAGGAATATATTATGAAAGTTCTGAAAAGATACCAATTTGGATCTCTAAAACATGTTAGTGTGCCTTTTTTATAGTATTTTTAGCTTTAATTAAATAGTGAAACCAATGATGCAACCTATATTTTATTTATGTGTAAAATTATATATGCCAATATATATGGATGTATCATATATTAAAATATTTTAACTGGAACTGTTGTATATTTTTTAATCTACACCCTTATCAGATTTATGGCTACTCTATAGAAACCACATTAGCATTCCCAAAATTGGATGATATGGTATTTATCATAATCTTCTAGTTTATTTTTTTGTAATGGTAAAAATGTTTTTAATGATGAAATAATTATTGGATATGTAGAGGTTTTCTATTTAATAAATATTAACACTATAAAATCATTAACTGGGTATGTTTTCACTACTTTTGGTGGCCCTATATCCTGGAAATGTTATATGTAGTATGTGATTTCTCTTTCAACCACCAAATTATAAAATTTTATTTTAAATATGTCTATTAAATAATCCTTATGGATAAAGGGTTTGTATCAAAACTCAAACATTGTGATTTTATTATTATTATAAATAGTGATAGTCAATGTACTATATATTTATCATTAAAAATTGTCTCAAATGCTAAATTCAATCAAATAGATGTTGTATTTCGTTTAATTATAGATGGTATTGAATATAGAACTATATCTTTAAATAAGATAAATACTAATAATAACACAATAAATTGGTTGAAAAATGTGGTGGCATTATTAGAATTAAATTATTAGTTAGATATATTGATGTTTGTTTCTGTTCAACGACCATAGGTTCACGAACATCCCCAATTTCTGTTAAAAATGGTAGATATTAGTGAAATTAGGTGTTTCATGTGTCTTTCATATTGAAATTACATATTGCATCATTCCAGCATAAATTTATAATGTAAACTCATTAGAAGTTAGTTGTGTATTTATTATTATTAATATCATGTTAATATGTTAGGCTTATCTCTATTTTATAGGCTACCTAAATTTCTTCATGGTCTACTATGATGGGATTCTGGCTGAGGCCCCTTGTTATTTTTTCCTTTACTTAGTTCATCCCATGGATTCATTTTCATTGATCATTGTGATTCGTTTTCCTCTAATTCAATCATGTTTCTTCTCTTTTGATCTTATCCCTTCATCTGTGCATCCTCACTCGAGTGTGCCACTGGATTTTCTCTTTGACATGGATTCGTGTAACTTTTTTCTTAGATGATACATTTTTTTGGTGAATAGGTTATTAGGGGAATTAATCTCCCCAAATCCTCATTTATTCACATCACTCAAAACATTTCGCCATTCTGGTTTTTTTTCTTCTATTTAGTTCTTGAACCCTAGTATCAATGTGTTTGATTTTCTCAGTGATCAATCTTTGTGCATACAATCCTCTCGAGTATAAAACTGTTTAGCTAAATCTTGTAGATTATGGAAAACATCCTTTATTTATTAAGATTCTTTTTTGAGTTCTTGATTGAAGAACATACAATGTCCAAGCCATGTGAGTCCTTCAATCATCTCTAATATCAAAAAGTCCAAAATCGGATTTCGTATGGCTTTCTGAAGAGAAATGGATTTTCAAACCACATGGATCAACATTTTATGTTTTACATTTTTATTTCTCATTTTCATATATTTAGATATTTAAACATTATATTTATATTTCTTTAGTTGTTGGTACTGTATTATATAAATATTGTTCATTTGAGATTAATAAAACATGCATCTATGTAGGTGGTGTTCTTTCCATGCATCTATGCACTAGAAGGACGGAATCACATTAACTCCATGTGTTACTTTTACTAATTTATTAACATTATTAAATATTAATTTTTTATTTCTATTATATTTTAATACTATGATCAAGAGACCTAATTTAGTCCTTTTGGGAATGTGAAAACTGTACTTACAAATAAAACTTCCCCCATCACCTAAATAAAAACTTGAAATATATTTATGTATCTTATCCCTATAAAATATTCATATAAAATTATGATGTTTGATGCTCACCTTACCAATACCATAAAATAGTCCTAGCTAGTATGATATCGGCTGTCTAATCCATCAAGAATAAGAAATATTATTATAATGAGTAAAAATTATATGAAGGTATATGGGTTATGTTGCCAATAAATGACGACTAAGAATTTACAACATGAACATTATACAAGAAACATTGGAATAATAATGTATTCATTGTAAAAATAAAATATTTTCTCAAATGACATCCATCTAAAAATACTTTTCCCAACTATTCATTTAAAAACACTATTTTTATCGATGTTATCAACACTCCAACTTATTTAACCTTCTGTGTGTCAAAGTATTTACATATTATTACCATCAAACCACACCATTATATTTCTCACTCCAATCACAAGATCCTTATCTAACTTCTTTAACCGCTTAGTTTCAATCATTAATAATGGGATTCTTACTTTGTGATCTAGTGATAAAATTCATAACAAAATTTGAGTAATTTATTCTGTGTTTATATATTTTATCATTGGAGGCATATGTGGTCGAATTCATATAAAAAAATAGTTTCCCAATGTATAAAATATTTTCCTTGGATTTTCCGGCACTTAATTTTTCAATGGAGGGTTGTCATGGCTATGTGGTGGGTGGATAACACCACCAACCATCTTGTAGAGGACGACAACATGTGGTAATGTATGCCTTTATAATGAAGTTGATTCTCCTAGTTTTCAAATCCGCAGTCAGCTTCAACAGCATTCTACCATAGCATTTGTGTGGTTTTATATGATGTTTTTTCTATTTATATTAAATATATATAATTATTAGTGATATTCAATTAATAATTGTGAGGGAGTACATGCCAACCTTTCTCCCATAGTTGTATCCATCAATATTCTTATGGGTTTACTTATTATTTAGAGGGTCCATGTTACATATAGTGTGATTTAGTTTTTTATTTTTTTCACTTCGTTTTATCTTTTAATTATTTCCAAACTAGTAGTACAACTACTTTTTTCAGACTAAAATTTGGTATCCTATCAAGGTTATCTCTTGGTGTTGTTCCGTTTTTTATGTATTAATAATTCTAAAAACTTTGAGTATGCTCAGTGATAGTGACCATGACTTATAATTAACATAATGTTTTTAAGATTATTAAATACATCATTTTGAAATATTGGAGGTTTTTAATAACAAAATTTCTAGATTCTGGTGAAATTTTAAATTTAGAAATTTAATAAGAACAATTTTTCTTTGAGGAAAATTAAGATGAATGTAGTGTTGTGGAAGGATAATTTCTTACAATAAATTGAAGAAAGACCAATAGGTGTGATAATAGAGACTGGTTTTAGTGGGATCTAGAATCCTATCATTGGTAAAAATGTGTTGATTATTTATATATGTTGAGATGTTTTCTTTAGTAAAGTTGTTGATACATTAGGATTCAGACAATATATTAGTGACTCATGGATAATTGACTCTTGAGCGACATAGATATTAAATATTAATGAGGATGGTTTAATCAGTATAAAACTATTATGGAATGGATTTTGTATGTGGGGAGTGATTCCGCCTTAAAGATCATTGGATTCGTTACCATCATATTGATGATGCATGATGGTATTGTTCAAACTATCCAAGGTGAAATCAATTTGAAGATATTGAAAAAGAATTATTTTCTTGGGGATAATTTGAGGATATATTATGTAGGTGTCACGCTAATAATGGAGTACTAGGAATTTTGCAGAGTTTTCTTGTGGTGATGATGGTTGAGAAGATATCAAATAACCTTTATGTGATTATGGGTGAAATGTACAAGGATACATGGTTTGTTGTCACATCAACTACCTCAATGGAATAATAGATGACTTCATGGAATTATAAGATTTTTCATATGTCTAAAAGGGTCCTAAATATTATTTCTGATAATAATTTTCTTTCATGGGTTACAAAGGAATATATACCATTTTATGAGAAACTTTTTTTGATAAATAAATACAGGTTAAAATTCGATATGTCAATAGTGATAACCAAAACGATTTTAGTGTTGATCAATTATGAAATTTGGAAAGCATTTCTTATACCATAAGAGGGGAATGGTACTTTTTGTCATTCATTGATGATTATTATAAGACATTTTATGTACATATAATTACTAAATAAGTGAATATTTTGATGTATTCAAAGCATTAAAAGCATGGAAGCAACATGAATCGTGATAAAATATAATGTTTTTTAGGAATGAAAATTATAGAGACTATACATGAAGGGATTTTGATATATTTGGTCAATATGAAGGAATGAAGAGATATCTCATGGTGGTTTACAAGAATCACTTGAATAGAGTGACAAATTAGATGAATATAACCATACTGGATAGAATAATTGTGATGTTAAACAATAAAAAAAATTCCAAACCATTTTGGGAAGAATCATTGAATATGGTCTGTTATGTGATTGACTGTTCTCCTTCTATGGGGATTGATCTGAAAAAAAATGATTAAGATGTGAACTTGTAAACATTCTCTCTATTCTTAGTTATATACTTATATAAGTCCTATATATAAATTTCTTAATGACCAGGATTAATTCATGTTCAATTCAAGATCGATGAAATGTATCTTCCTGGGATATGCTGAGGATGTGAGGGGATATCATTTGTGGGACCCCACTACCCCCAAACTAATCATTAGAGAATATTTTATTTTTGCAGAAGACATGGTGCCAATAAAAATTTATGGAGACATAGATAAAATAATATATATATACTATACTAGTCATAGCGGAGGATGAATCTAAGGAAGAACTAGTTTTGTATGGAGCATTACCAGAGCATGATAATCTTGTTCAAGATGATTTTAGACCAAGACATTCTACTCAAGAGAAAAGAGAACTAGTATGGAAGTCAGACTAAGTCACCCAAATCAATATTTCATACTGCATATTGATAGAGGATTGGGAGCTATATTTTTTTGTTGATATGACTTATACTCTCATGGATAGAGGATATGCATGAAGAAAGTAACGTTGATCATAAGAACAAGAATTTGGAACTTGTTCCATTACATCGTGGAAAGTAGGCTAACAGAAAAAAAAATGTTCTTTGAGATCTAGAATGATGGAAAGGACTATGTGGAAAGATATCATGTAATATTGTTGGTTAATGTAACGACCCGAAATTTTTAATAAATCTTGTTTCCTAATTTTATGTGTTATTTTATTTTATTTTTATACTCAACAAAAATGTTTCATTTGATAACATGAGTATAATTAAAATGATGCTGTTGGGTTTTAACTATTATATTAGCATTGGTCAATATGACCCCTGGAAACTAAACGTTTTGATTATTGTCTCTAAATACAAGTAATCTTGGTTAATTATTATAGAAATAAGATTCGATCGCCTCCCCCAGTTGTCTTGGACTGATCGAATCCCATCTAACAGAACTTGGGAAGGAGGTAGCACCACTGGGCTTTGCTCTGGACCAAACCCAAGCCCAACTTCATCGTGTGAAGCTAGAGCAGAATCGCCTTTGCGAGAAGTTCAAACTGATAGAAATTACTACTCGTGCAATGTTAGCTGAGCCTCCCTCAGATTCTCTCACCTTAGTACACCTTACACTTAGGTCCTATGCTGGTGTTATAAGGGGCTATGTAAGGAGACCGTAACTGCCTTGTGTAATCCTTTTTTTAAATAAAAATTGGGATTTCTTCTTATGATGAAGTTTATGAATTTTCAAATGACCGGATAAATATAGAATGCATATTTTTTATGAATTTTAGAAAAAGGATATTTTAAAAATGTTTATGTAAACCATAAATAATTTAAAATGTGTAATTATATTCAAAAAATGGTCGTCTACAATTATGTTCAGTACGAAATTTAGAGTCTAATAAGATCAACTTGATTTTTGATGAATAGTAAATTATGAATAGTGATTTTATGCTTATGATTAGTAATGTGACCAAATGGACTATTATTCTCACTTAAAGAAAGTATTAATATAATCTAGGCACCTTGATTAAGTAATGTGATTCAATAAAATGGTTAAATAACGGTTTCATAAATTATTATTCAAGTATTAGTTTTTTCAGGTGAATAGTGTTTTTTAATTAAAAATTATATTAAAAATATTTAGAAAATTATTTTTATAAAATGGATTTCATTTTTGAACTCAGAGCATCGATATTATGTTAATGTAATTTTTGGGGTTTTTTCTGAAAAAAATGAATTGTCAGTGAATAGTGTATTTATTTAAAAATTAAACTAAAAATATTTAGAAAATTATTTTTAAAAAATGGAGTTCATTTTTGAAATCATAACATTGATATTTGGTTAATGTAAAAATTTTGGGATTTTTCTGAGAAAGTTGAATTTTCAGTGAATAGTAAAAATACAGTTTTAGGGTTTCGGTATGTTTAATGACATCATAACTGTGTCATGATGATTCCATGAGATATTTTAAGGGATGGTCGACCAAAGGTGATGCATTATTTTGTGGGGGGTCCCATTTGGCCTAACTCCATGGTAAATACTGTAACAGCCCGAGATTTTATGAAAAAATATTCTTTTTATTTTACTAATGTCTTGTGTTATACGCTACACCAAAAGGAGCTTGCACAACACGCATCCTTGACTTACCTTGCATTACACGCAATCGCAACCTTCCTCGATAGCGTGTGTGGTACGTAATCCTGAGTTTCACGAAACAATGATATGCTATTAAAATATTATTAAAACTAGCCGTTATGAATAGTAATAACCACCTTTTAAATTTTAGAAATTTTATCTCTCAAAATGGACTTTATTTTTGGATTCGGAGTATCGAATTTAGCCTAAGGTGAAATTTTGGTACTTTTCGGATAACTTTCATATTCTGATGAATAGTGAAAATTACCAAATTATAATTAAAAACAACTTTTTTAATCGAAATAATTAATAGTGATAAATCATTAATTTGAGTGGTTTTAAAGTATATTTAGAATATATTTTTACAATTTAATACAATGTTGGTCATTGGATGTAATTTCACATTTAAACTAGACATAAACAAGTGTCAATCTTTTGATAGATTTTGTTTCTTAAAAACACGCTATTTGTTTTAACAGCGGGATTTAATTATAAAATTAATTAATGCAACTTATATGTTGGGAATTTTGTAAAATAGAAATCATTTTTGAATTCGGAATATCAATTATAGCTTAGGGTGAAATTTTGGCATTTTTCTGAAAAACTTCAATTTTTGATGAATAGTGAAACCACTAAGTGGTAGGTTAAAAACTGAATTTTGCATAAAACTTAATTTTACCGCTTCTGTGAATGGAATTTCGAAAATCCGAAAGACACGGTTAATATCAAGGACTAAAATGTGGTTCAATGAGATGAAAATAATTTTTGGTGAATAGTAACTTTTTACTTTTTTTTACCGCGGTTAATAGAAAATAGGGTAACTAAGGGTAAATATGATATTAATATTACCCTAACACATGTCCTAATTCTATTGGACAAGTGGAATTCGACCAAAAACAAACTTAGGAATAAAATATGACCATTTAGGCCCACTTGGATTAGATTAGGACTTTTATTATTAATTTATTTAAAGAAGGGTTAAAATAGTTAAAATCAAAGTTTAATAAGTAAATCATTTTTAATATGGGGTTATACATAAGATAAATTCGACTATAAATATTCATTAGAAAGCTAAAAAGATTTCCTACATTATGGTATTTTATTTGTAATTTTTAGACATCAAATAATGTAATTTATTTATGACACAACGATGATGCAGTAATTATCTTATTAATGAAATATTGACATAATTGATGTTATAAACACCAAAATAAATGTAATATGAGACTTTTTATGAATTCCACTAATTTTCTAGGTTACTATGATATATTAATGTTGATTTAATCAACTTGGTTCGAACATTTAATTCTGTTATGACTTTCACAAAAAATCATATATCAAATAGTGTCAAAATTGACACAAAATAGTTTTTAAATCAAATATTATATTATTAATTGTTATTGTATTCCTAAAAATCTAAGGTTCGGCCAAATGACTTAGATAAGGATATATATATTAATAATAAACAATTTGGGGTTCTTTTGGCATGTTATAGTAAGTGTATTAACCATATAGTGTAAGAAAACAAAAAGACACGGTAAAAGTTAAATTATTTAACTTATAGTTAAATCTAATTGATAAGGTTAAAATAATACCCTAAACTTGTCTAAATCCTATTGGTTGATAGGATTTCGACCCATCCCCACTTTATCTTCGAAATAAGACCCTTTGGAACCATTATAAACCGATTTTGACTTTAATATAAAATAATATTTTGAGATATTCCTAAGGTGCCCCTCTCCTCCCCTATAAAAGGACACCTCCTCCCCCTCCTCCTCACACCAATTTGAGCACTCAAGCTCGGCCATCCCCTGCCAATTTATCCTCTCCACTTCCCTAGAAACATCCTAGAGGTTCTGGTCTTCCTCAAAGACCAATTTTAGTACCCTAAGAGGAGGTCTCAAAGAGGCACTTCAAAGAAGAGGTAATTACCGTTACCAATTCTTTCATCTTTATTTCTTCTTCCACTTCTTCTTCTTAGGTTGTTTCATTATGAAGTAATAACATCAGTATCACTCATATACTGATATGTTATTATAAGTATGAAACAACCCTGTTTCACCATCTATCCATCCTACGGAAAAAGAAATCACCGCGCGTGCGTACGTACGGAATACCGTCTCCACGCCGTGGTGTAATCTATTTTCCACCGCCACCTTACATGGATGGGTATAATGGTGTAAAGAATAACTATACATAGTTATTACAACATCATATTGATTCTGATATATTGTATAATCCACTCCAATTCAATTCAATATTTATAGAAATGATATCATCGCTCGTGCGTACGTACGGACTACCGTCTCCACGACGCGATGAGATTCATTCTCCATGTTAACCATTTAAGAATGATTATAATGTATATATAAGAAATAATAATGAAATATATGACATTATAAAGCTACTGGATTTATGTATATATATACATATGTATGTCATCTACTTACTTCCATTTCAAGACAATAAGGAAAGAAAAACAACGTTCATGCGTACGTACGGACTACCGTCACCATGAACGGTGTTTTTTATTTTATTTATCTATCTATTATATATATATATATATACTCAATATATATGATATATAAATCATATTTTATATTCTGGAAGTAAGTAAATCATGATATAAGTAATAATAATGTCAATAACAACAAGTCAAAATACCTACGATAAAAGAAACGATTTTACCCAAAACGCTTCTTTAACATGGAATTTACAAAAGAACGGGTAATATAATGTCATAAGTGAACCATATATGATATCATAACAATGAATATGATTCTGTAATAAGTCAATGACATTATTTAAATCATTATACAGGAGGTTCGGACACATACGAAGCAAATTGGACCTAAGGTAAGGGAAATATCACAACCTCATTTTTATCCGAGATTGTTTATTCGTAAGTATTTACTGGGGTGTATTTTATCATCCACATCCATGTTCCCTCAATATGTAATATTGTTTCCATCCACTTTAAATAGTTTAAATCCAATTTTACCCTTAGGTGAGTTTTTAGTAAAGAATATGAAAGGAATCTTTTGTTGTTTTTCCGTACGAGGTACTTTTTGACTTTTCTGACAAAAGTACGAAGAATGTTATTTTAACTTATACGGCATGAATGGATTTTTAAAACATTACTTCAAAGAAGCTTCCTTTACAAGTTTTCAAGTTTATTTTTAATCAACTTCTTTTATTTTAAAGTTGTATGACATGTTATGAAAGGAAAAATGTTTTTGAAGAAGAAAGGATATTTTCCTCAAGAATTCAATTCAAGTGTTTTATCAAAATTATTTTCCATCTAAGATAATAAAAGGTTCTGTTTCTATCCATATTTTTACATTTGTTTGACTATGTTGTGATGGAATTATGTTTATGAATTCCTTTATCATATATGAATTGATTTATGATGTCATGATGTTTCAAGAATCCCATTTTTGTTATATGTGTTATGCGATGATGTATGTTTTATGATTATGTGGCACACATAAGAAAGGATTCATTATAAGATGGGTGGGACCTATATCTCCCTCCAATGCATTGGGTAATGATTTTATATCTCATGAGATAGACATGGCTGGAACAGAAGGTTATTTCGGTTCAGTGATACAGGACTGAAACGAGGAGTGAACTCAGTTCAGAAAGGGACTTTGTCCACTAAGATAGTCTTGGCAATGAGTCATGACTAACAAGAAATGATTTTCCATGATTATGTGTGCATGCCACAAAGATTCAAGTTTTATGTTATGATTATGGGGATCTCATTTTCACTTCTATGATTTATCCCATGTTATGATATTATGAGCTCTTTTGCAGGTTAAGATTTCCAAAGGCTATGTTCTTATGTATATGATGTGATTGATATTTCTTTTGTTTACCCTTACTGAGCATTTGAGCTCACCCTTTTATGTTTTCTTTTCCCCAGGATATAAAGAAAGGTTTTAGGTAAAAAAAAAGGAAGATCTTTATGGGAGATTTTGAAGATCTTTCACCACGATTAGAAGATTATAGTCCGAGTTTCCAAAGACACTAAACTATTACGGTCCTTGTGTGTGTGTTTTTTGTAATGTACTAAGTATTCCGCAAAAGTAATGTAATGTCCATGTACGATAAGCTACGGGTCTCTAAAATTGGTATCAGAGGAAAGGTTTAGTCAACCTTTGGAAACTAGGATGCGAAAACGTTAGTGAGATCCCTAGAGATATTTCTAAGGTATGTCTAGGTATGTCTCTAAGGTTAAGTATACGTATAGGTTGCAGTCCTAGAATTGCGCTAACGATCTTCAAATTTAACCTAAGATGTTAGATATTGAGGGTACTAACCCGTTATTATGTTGTTTTCCCTAGCATGATTTTTGCCTCTCACACAATTCTTTTGGGGTTTTAGACGATGGATGGAACCCGAAGGAACCGTGTTAATGCGGAATGCGATGGGAAATGCAATGATTGTCCCCCTGAGCAACCAAACGATATGGGAGCTGGAATGCAAAATCTTGTAGCCATGCTCACACAACTTTCTCAAGCTATGAATCATGTAGGATTTCCAAACGAACAAAGGAGGGAGCAACATTCTGTTGAATCCTTCATGAGGCAGCGTCCACCATCTTTCAGCGGCTCTACTGATCCATTAGTTGCTGAACAATGGATTAGTACTACTGAAAAGATATTTTCAGTTCTTCAATGTTCTGAGCATGATAAAGTCATCCTAGCAGTGTATCGTTTGGAAGGAGATGCTGATCAATGGTGGAATCTTGTTAAGAATACAAGGCAAAGGGATGAAATTGAGTCTATGGAATGGGACGAGTTCAAGAACTTATTTTTCAATAAGTACTTCCCTCGTATTCTTCGAACAAAGATGGAGAAAGAGTTTCTTGAACTGAAGAAAAGGGACGATGAATCTGTTGGTACCTATGAAGCAAATTTTACAAGACTTGCAAGGTATGCTTCTGGAATTATCATCCAACCTGAAAGTAAAGTTGATCGATTTTTCAGTGGCTTAAAACCAAGTCTTCGAAGGGCATTAGCTATAAGAGACTTCAGTAGCTATGAAGAAATTGTGCGTTGTGCTATCAAGGTAGAAATGGAAGTTGGTGTTACATATCCATCTCATGGTTTTGACAAGAAACGAAAGATGGAGTTCAAGGAGAAATCTCAGAATAATGGTGAAAAGAAGATGAATGTTTCCTTATGCACAAAGTGTGGAAAGAATCATGGTGGAGATTGTCTAAAAGGGACTAGAAAATGTTTTAAGTGTGGAAAAGAAGGTCATCGAGCAGCTGAGTGTCGAAGTAATGGAAAAAGGGTTTCTAATGATAAAGCAAACACTGCAGAGAACGCACCGCCAACACTTCAATGCTTCAAGTGCAAGGAAATGGGGCATTATGCTAATAATTGCCCTAATCCAAGGGTTAGTGATGATCAACATGAGCAACCACTGAAGGCAAAGGACAAAGGGAAATCACATGCGATCACTATTGGCAATGTTGAATATGACAACGATGTGGTGGAATGATTAAGTGTTTATGTAATGGGATTCCAAAATAATGTTGTATCATTGAGTATTGCAATATTTATTGATGTGGTATTCAAAGTGATTGAGATATTTTTTGGAAATAACATGATATACGCATAATGAAGATGAGAAAATGAAATGTTTAATAGTATTCATGAGCTCATGATTGATATAAGGACTAAGTGATATCATGGTTTGAGTATATAGAATTTTGAGGATTTTGGTATATGGAAAGTGTTAACTTTTAACTGCACTCATGTTTTCACTAAGGTATTCAAGAGAATACACGATTAAGGACTTTGAATGTTTGGATATCTTATGATATGTGGGGATCAATGACAGTATTAAATCTCCGGTAATCGTTGTCACTATATTATGAGAGTGGACTGCAGTATTATGTATAAGCCTAAAGATTAGACTGGATTATGTTGGACATAAGTTAGTATTGTTTAAGGATATAAGATTTTCGATATTATTGATGGGATGTTATAGTAACGTAGTTTTAGAAAAAATGACAACCTGCAGGACGGGCGACAGCCCATCGCTTCGGACAAGGCTGTAGGAATCGAACCCACAACCGAAGTGCGACTGGCCTTTATCGCCTACCACTGACCTACAGGAAGTCCCTGTTTAGTAGAAACTAGTTTTATTATATTAAGCAGTATGATATATGAATTATAAGTCCATTTTAGAAACCATATGTGATTAATCTCACTATAGATCGACTTATGTATATAATTTTGCTAACCTTTTGTTTGAAACAGATGGAATGACCCGTCATTCTATCACATGATCTGCTAGCACTTCACGAATAACAAATTCAACATCATTTATTTAAGAGATGAAGTGGAAATTGTTAAAGGCACGAACAACAGTGAGATTGTACTGAAATAAAGTAAGTATTTATTCTAATTCAAATTCTTTAACTTTAGGTAAATGATCTTGAAAACCAAAAATGTTGTCCTAGTTCTCTTATACCTGATGAATCAGATGGTACCTTAGATCGTCACAAATTTATGGATTTGTGATTACTGGCTTTTCCATAGCCATGTTCTCTACCACTCTCCATCAGAACATGATGGTTAGATTTCTCTTCCATATCCATATTTTCACCTATGTGGAAACCCAGTGATTAGTTTATTTGGGTAATCTTTACATTTCATACTTTAGTTTTTAAAAGCCAAGTTTTGGTATTCCCTTTTATGATGTGGGTTTCTATTAAAGAAACTTTCAAATAGTAAACCATTTATAACCCCGACGAATTTCGAGGGCGAAATTCATATTAAGGGGGGTAGAATGTAACAGCCCGAGATTTTATGAAAAAATATTCTTTTTATTTTACTAATGTCTTGTGTTATACGCTACACCAAAAGGAGATTGCACAACACGCATCCTTGACTTACCTTGCATTACACGCAATCACAACCTTCCTCGATAGCGTGTGTGGTACGTAATCCTGAGTTTCACGAAACAATGATATGCTATTAAAATATTATTAAAACTAGCTGTTATGAATAGTAATAACCACTTTTTAAATTTTAGAAATTTTAACTCTCAAAATGGACTTCATTTTTGGATTCGGAGTATCGAATTTAGCCTAAGGTGAAATTTTGGTACTTTTCGGATAACTTTCATATTCTGATGAATAGTGAAAATTACCAAATTAAAATTAAAAACAACTTTTTTAATCGAAATAATTAATAGTGATAAATCATTAATTTGAGTGGTTTTAAAGTATATTTAGAATATATTTTTACAATTTAATACAATGTTGGTCATTGGATGTAATTTCACATTTAAACTAGACATAAACAAGTGTCAATCTTTTGATAGATTTTGTTTCTTAAAAACACGCTATTTGTTTTAACAGCGGGATTTAATTATAAAATTAATTAATGCAACTTATATGTTGGGAATTTTGTAAAATAGAAATCATTTTTGAATTCGGAATATCAATTATAGCTTAGGGTGAAATTTTGGCATTTTTCTGAAAAACTTCAATTTTTGATGAATAGTGAAACCACTAAGTGGTAGGTTAAAAACTGAATTTTGCATAAAACTTAATTTTACCGCTTCTGTGAATGGAATTTCAAAAATCCGAAAGACACGGTTAATATCAAGGACTAAAATGTGGTTCAATGAGATGAAAATAATTTTTGGTGAATAGTAACTTTTTACTTTTTTTTACCGCGGTTAATAGTAAATAGGGTAACTAAGGGTAAATATGATATTAATATTACCCTAACACATGTACTAATTCTATTGGACAAGTGGAATTCGACCAAAAACAAACTTAGGAATAAAATATGACCATTTAGGCCCACTTGGATTAGATTAGGACTTTTATTATTAATTTATTTAAAGAAGGGTTAAAATAGTTAAAATCAAAGTTTAATAAGTAAATCATTTTTAATATGGGGTTATACATAAGATAAATTCGACTATAAATATTCATTAGAAATCTAAAAAGCTTTCCTACATTATGGTATTTTATTTGTAATTTTTAGACATCAAATAATGTAATTTATTTATGACACAACGATGATGCAGTAATTATCTTATTAATGAAATATTGACATAATTGATGTTATAAACACCAAAATAAATGTAATTTGAGAGTTTTTATGAATTACACTAATTTTATAGGTTACTATGATATATTAATGTTGATTTAATCAACTTGGTTCGAACATTTAATTCTGTTATGACTTTCACAAAAAATCATATATCAAATAGTGTCAAAATTGACACAAAATAGTTTTTAAATCAAATATTATATTATTAATTGTTATTGTATTCCTAAAAATCTAAGGTTCGGCCAAATGACTTAAATAAGGATATATATATTAATAATAAACAATTTGGGGTTCGTTTGGTATGTTATAGTAATTGTATTAACCATATAGTGTAAGAAAACAAAAAGACACGGTAAAAGTTAAATTATTTAACTTATAGTTAAATCTAATTGATAAGGTTAAAATAATACCCTAAACTTGTCTAAATCCTATTGGTTGATAGGATTTCGACCCATCCCCACTTTAGCTTCGAAATAAGACCCTTTGGAACCATTATAAACCGATTTTGACTTTAATATAAAATAATATTTTGAGATATTCCTAAGGTGCCCCTCTCCTCCCCTATAAAAGGACACCTCCTCCCCCTCCTCCTCACACCAATTTGAGCACTCAAGCTCGGCCAACCCCTGCCAATTTATCCTCTCCACTTCCCTAGCAACATCCTAGAGGTTCTGGTCTTCCTCAAAGACCAATTTTAGTACCCTAAGAGGAGGTCTCAAAGAGGCACTTCAAAGAAGAGGTAATTACCGTTACCAATTCTTTCATCTTTATTTCTTCTTCCACTTCTTCTTCTTAGGTTGTTTCATTATGAAGTAATAACATCAGTATCACTAATATACTGATATGTTATTATAAGTATGAAACAACCCTATTTCACCATCTATCCATCCTACGGAAAAAGAAATCACCGCGCGTGCGTACGTACGGAATACCGTCTCCACGCCGTGGTGTAATCTATTTTCCACCGCCACCTTACATGGATGGGTATAATGGTGTAAAGAATAACTATACATAGTTATTACAACATCATATTGATTCTGATATATTGTATAATCCACTCCAATTCAATTCAATATTTATAGAAATGATATCATCGCTCGTGCGTACGTACGGACTACCGTCTCCACGACGCGATGAGATTCATTCTCCATGTTAACCATTTAAGAATGATTATAATGTATATATAAGAAATAATAATGAAATATATGACATTATAAAGCTACTGGATTTATTTATATATATACATATGTATGTCATCTACTTACTTCCATTTCAAGACAATAAGGAAAGAAAAACAACGTTCATGCGTACGTACGGACTACCGTCTCCATGAACGGTGTTTTTTATTTTATTTATCTATCTATTATATATATATATATACTGAATATATATGATATATAAATCATATGTTATATTCTGGAAGTAAGTAAATCATGATATAAGTAATAATAATGTCAATAACAAGAAGTCAAAATACCTACGATAAAAGAAACGATTTTACCCAAAACGCTTCTTTAACATGGAATTTACAAAAGAACGGGTAATATAATGTCATAAGTGAACCATATATGATATCATAACAATGAATATGATTCTGTAATAAGTCAATGACATTATTTAAATCATTATACAGGAGGCTCGGACACATACGAAGCAAATTGGACCTAAGGTAAGGGAAATATCACAACCTCATTTTTATCCGAGATTGTTTATTCGTAAGTATTTACTGGGGTGTATTTTATCATCCACATCCATGTTCCCTCAATATGTAATATTGTTTACATCCACTTTAAATAGTTTAAATCCAATTTTACCCTTAGGTGAGTTTTTAGTAAAGAATATGAAAGGAATCTTTTGTTGTTTTTCCGTACAAGGTACTTTTTGACTTTTCCGACAAAAGTACGAAGAATGTTTTTTTTAACTTATACGGCATGAATGGATTTTTAAAACATTACTTCAAAGAAGCTTCCTTTACAAGTTTTCGAGTTTATTTTTAATCAACTTCTTTTATTTTAAAGTTGTATGACATGTTATGAAAGGAAAAATGTTTTTGAAGAAGAAAGGATATTTTCCTCAAGAATTCAATTCAAGTGTTTTATCAAAATTATTTTCCATCTAAGATAATAAAAGGTTCTGTTTCTATCCATATTTTTACATTTGTTTGACTATGTTGTGATGGAATTATGTTTATGAATTCCTTTATCATATATGAATTGATTTATGATGTCATGATGTTTCAAGAATCCCATTTTTGTTATATGTGTTATGCGATGATGTATGTTTTATGATTATGTGGCACACATAAGAAAGGATTCATTATAATATGGGTGGGACCTATATCTCCCTCCAATGCATTGGGTAATGATTTTATATCTCATGAGATAGACATGGCTGGAACGGAAGGTTATTTCGGTTCAGTGATACAGGACTGAAACGAGGAGTGAACTCGGTTCAGAAAGGGACTTTGTCCACTAAGATAGTCTTGGCAATGAGTCATGACTAACAAGAAATGATTTTCCATGATTATGTGTGCATGCCACAATGATTCAAGTTTTATGTTATGATTATGGGGATCTCATTTTCACTTCTATGATTTATCCCATGTTATGATATTATGAGCTCTTTTGCAGGTTAAGATTTCCAAAGGCTATGTACTTATGTATATGATGTGATTGATATTTCTTTTGTTTACCATTACTGAGCATTTGAGCTCACCCTTTTATGTTTTCTTTTCCCCAGGATATAAATAAAGGTTTTAGGTAAAAAAAAAGGAAGATCTTTATGGGAGATTTTGAAGATCTTTCACCACGATTAGAAGATTATAGTCCGAGTTTCCAAAGACACTAAACTATTACGGTCCTTGTGTGTGTGTTTTTTGTAATGTACTAAGTATTCCGCAAAAGTAATGTAATGTCCATGTACAATAAGCTACGGGTCTCTACAAATACCATGGGAGAGCACATGGTTTTGAGAAAACCACTTTTGAGGTGTCCCTTGGCCATTAATGCCTTGTCCCCTCACTTTCCCTATAAATACCAAGCCATCCTCTCATCCATTTATACTCCCCACTCTCCCCCAACTAATTTCTGGTCTCATTAACTCCCAAGGAGTCCTCCCAAGGTGCCCCCAAGCCCTCAAGGTCCCAACCTTTGTGTTTTAAGAGTTACGTTTTAAGGTAAGGGATCCGACCTCTCTCTTTCTTTTCAAGAAATATCTTTTATGTAATTTTATTTATGCTCCATGTTATTATGTTAAAGGATGTTATTTTATACTCTTATTAGTTACCTTTTCATGTTCATATAATTAGAGTTCCCCTCTTACTCTCATTATTTCGTTTTATGAAGTTTTAAGTGGCGCCGTTAGGCTGCCGAAATTTTTGTAACAGATTATTTCTCCCTTCTCATTTTTCAAGATCTATTTTCATGTAAAGTATTTCAAGATATTTTTTATTATGATGGGGTATGATATCTAAATTTATCATACTGATCTTTTATGATCATATGATAAGAGACCCCATTTTATCTCTTCAATTCAGTATTTTGAAGTTTTAAGTAGCACCGTTAGGCTGCCGAACTTGTAAGTGGTTCTTTCATCTTTCTCCTTTTTAAAAGTTCTAATTCCATGTAAAGTCTTGAAAGTTCCTTTTTATTATGTTGGGGTATGATCTATAAATCTATCAGACTGATATTTTATGTTCATATGATGAGAGAACCTATTTTATCTCTTCAATTCAGTATTTTGAAGTTTTAAGTGGCGCAGTTAGGCTGCCGAATTTTAAAGTGGTTCTTTCACCTTTCTCCTTTTTCAAAGTTCTAATTCCATGTCAAGACTTCCAAGTTCCTTATTATTATGTTGGGGTATGATCTATAAATCTATCATACTGATATTTTATGTTCATATGATGAGAGACCCTATTTCATCTCTTCAATTCAGTATTTTGATGTTTTAAGTGGCGCCGTTAGACTGCCGAATTTTTAAGGGATTCTTTCACCCTTCTCCTTTTCAAGATCTATTTTCTTGTCAAGTCTTTCATGTTCCTTTTTATTATATTGGGGAATTATCTCTAAATATATCATACTGATATTTTATTTTCATATGATGAGATACCCTATTTGATCTCATCAATTCATTTTTGGTGAAGTTTAAGTGATGCCGTTAGGCTGCCAAATTTTTAGGAGATTCTTTCACCCTTCTCATTTTCAAGATCTATTTTCATGTCAAGTATTTCAAATTCCTTTTTATTATGTTGGGGTATGATATCTATATCTATCATACTGATTATTTATGTTCATATTATGAGATACCCTATTTGATCTGGTCAATCCATTTTTGAAAGTTTTAAGTGACGCCGGCTAGGCTGCTGAATTCTCATAAGAGAAATCTTATTTTTGTCTTCCTTTCAAGTTCTTAGTTTCATATGGTATATCATTCAAATTTCATTAACATGTTCTTAAATACTTTATATTATGTTCCTCTATTGTTTTATGTATCATTTTTGAGTGGGTGACCCATGTCCCCTCTCTTTTCAATGTTTTCTAAAACCATGTATCATAGACGTTATGCTGCATTGTTTTCGTCTCAAAATGCCTCCCTCTTTATCTCAAAATTATTTTATGTTATTAAGTGAATAATCAATGATCTTATTTCTACATGCGTATTCACATATATATCAAAATGTTATATTTTAAATTCTTGTATTTACATACATGAAACCCGCTTTCCCTTTTTCGTGGGATTAAAGTGACAAAAAGATCATGTCTTTAATGTAGTTTTTAAAACGTTATGATTATGAAATGAAACCCATTTATTTTATGCTATATGGGTTGGTTATGAAATTATTGATGATGACATATGTGTCTCACATGATAATAAAGACATGTCAAGTGTGCGCCCAGATAGAGCTCCAATGCATTGGGTAATGACTTAATCTCTAGAGATGACCTTTTAGACTGATACCTTGGTGAATAACCTTGGTAATTTTTCATGACACCTTGGGGATGGACCTTGGTGAAACGAAATTATTGTCAATATTAAATTTTTCAGCCACATATTCAAGTTATGAAAAATGTTATTTTTATTATGATATATCTCCTGATTTATTTCTCATGCCTTAAAGTTCATTTCATGACCTTATTGAAGTACCTCAAGTTCACATGTAAAATGTTTCTCTTGTTTTCCTTACTGGGCCTTCTGCTCACCCTTTCTTTTGATGTATGTCCCTAGGTTATGAGATGAAGTAATTAACCTAGGATGAACATGAGGAAAATCCTTTCAAGTGTTTAAGAAGAATGTTTTATGTTTTCATGTTTTAAGTTCCCTGTTTCCAAGACACTAAACCATAAAGATCCTCAGTTTTGTAAAATGTAATGAAAGTTTATGTGATAAAAACTAGGGATGCTGTATTTGGTAACAAAGGATGGTTTAGTTATTTGTGGAAATTAGGATATGAAAACTTTAGGAAGAATCCTATAGAAATGTTTATATATATGAAATCTTCTTAGTATTTTGGTGAGTATTGAGTAATGGGTTGCCAAGAAAATACATCCCTGTCTAGATACAAGCAGGTAAAGGTGGCTCTGGAACAGATGTACATAGGGGTAAAACCCCAAAACACCGCTTTGAGCTAGACTCAAATGGGAACTGGTACACGACAACAGGCCTTGCTGCACTCTTGGTTATGACACTCCCGGGGGATATGCTTTGGTAAATTCATAAGCTTAGTATGAACCTTTATTAAAGGAACAAGGATAAAATAAAATAAAGATTCACATAAGAATATATAATCATGGATAACCTAGATTGGAACCTAGGGGATCACAAGTTAGGATATACTTTTATTCTACAAGTTTATCCTTTTATGCTTAAATTTTCCTTTTCATGATTATTGGCAAAGTATTTAAGCCCCTAATTATAGTTTCTTTTCTTAGTTAATGGCAGGAAATGGAAGAACATGTCCCAATAACCAAAGTGATAGGAAAGGCGATGATTGTCGTATTAATATGACAGAGATGATTAGGGGATTAAAATATGATTATTATTTTGGAAGACATTCACTATTTTGGGGACTCTATATGATCGACGTAAATAGATTGCTACAGTATTTTCATTGAGGAGTAAGGTTGACTTATATTTTGAAGAATCAATGAATTTAAGGTGGACTTATAGTAATTTAGGTTACTTATGGGAATGATTAACCTATCTTGGGTAAAATATGTTTAGGTTAGCTACTTTTTTTATAAGATGTTAGGAGTGGTTGATGTTGTTTGGAGATGAACAATGAATTTTATTTTGGAAGACAATGTTATCAAATCCCTCATGTATTTGTGTTTCAATCATAGTTTGGTTTATTTTGAGAAATTTTAAGGACAATTATTTATGGAATGGTCTATGATGAGCTTTGGGTAGTACCATGGAACTTTGAATATTTAAAAGTAGTTTCCATTCCTATGGGATTATTTCGTTTTGAAGAGTTGTTTTACCTTAACCTTTCTGTTTTTGGGATAATGTTTAAAGATAGATGAGATAGATAGTTAATCTTTTGTGGATTATGTGACTCTCTAGAAGATGATTCTTGTGTTTTGATGAGACCAAGTAGATTTTAATGCTCATCGTTTGGAGAAAAGATTAGTTTTGGTAGAAACTTATTAAAGGATGAAACTCTACATGAATGTAGGTATATTTTCTTATGTTTTTGTTCTATGTAATAAATGAATTCCTCAAAATTATGAAATGGAACGTAAAACAGAAATTTTTTTGGTTTAAGTTTCCTACTAGGTAATCAAAGACCATTTACACACATCATGTGTTTGGGATTTTCTTTTGGTTAACTTTCTCCTAATCATGTTATCTATCACTATCCCTCAGAACTTGACCCTTTGTTTTCTCCTCCATGTCCATGTTTTCGTACATGGAATCCTAGTGTGGGATAACTCGGGTGACCTTTGTACTTCCCTTACATTCTTTTAAAGTAATAGTTTTACTGACTCCTTTTCTGATGTGGGACATTCATTGAAATTTCAAAACCCAATTTTAAAAATTGAGAGGACGCAATTTCTTAATGGGGGAAGATTGTAACGACCCGAAATTTTGAATAAATCTTGTTTCCTAATTTTATGTGTTATTTTATTTTATTTTTATACTCAACAAAAATGTTTCATTTGATAACATGAGTATAATTAAAATGATATCGTTTTGTTTTGATTATTATATTACCATTAGTTAATATGACCCATTGAAACTAAACGTTTTGATTATTGTCTCTAAATACAAGTAATCTTGGTTAATTATTATAGAAAGAAGATTCGATGGCCTCACCCAGTAGTCTTGGACCGATCAAAGCCCATCTAACAGAAATTGGGAAGGAGGTAGCACCACTGGGCTTTGCTCTGGACCAAACCCAAGCCGAACTTCGTCGTGTGAAGCTAGAGTGGAATCGCCATTGCAAGAAGTTCAAACTGATAGAAATTACTACTCGTGCGATGTTATCCGAGCCTCCCTCAGATTCTCTCACCTTAGCACACCTTACACTTAGGTCCTATGCTGGTGTGATAAGGGGCTATGTAAGGAGATCGTAACTGCCTTGTGTAATCCTTTTTTTTAAATAAAAATTGGGATTTCTTTCTATGATGATGTTTATGAATTTTCAAATGACCGAAAAAATATAGAATGCATATTTTTAATGAATTTTAGAAAAAGGATATTTTAAAAAAATTTATGTAAACCTTAAATAATTAAAAATGTGTAATGATATTCAAAAAATGTTCTTCTACAATTATGTTCAGTATGAAATTTAGAGTCTAATAAGATCAACATGATTTTTGATGAATAGTAAATTATGAATAGTGATTTTATGCTTATGATTAGTAATGTGACCAAATGGATTAGTAATCTCACTTAAAAAAAAGTATTAATATAATCTAGGCACCTTGATTAAGTAATGTGATTCAATAAAATGGTTAAATAACAGTTTCATAAATTATTATTCAACTATTAGTTTTTTAAGGTGAATAGTGTTTTTTAATTGAAAATTAAATTAAAAATATTTATAAAATTATTTTTATAAAATGGATTTCATATTTGAACTCAGAGCATCGATATTATGTTATGGTAATTTTTGGGGGTTTTTCTGAAAAAAATGAATTTTCGGTGAATAGTGTATTTATTTAAAAATTAAATTAAAAATATTTAGAAAATTAGTTTTATAAAATGGAGTTCATTTTTTGAATCAGAACATTGATATTTGGTTAATGTAAAATATTGTGATTTTTCTGAGAAAGTTGAATTTTCAGTGAATAGTAAAAATACAGTTTTAGGGTTTTGGTATGATTAATGACATCATAACTATGTCATGATGATTTCATGAGATATTTTAAGGTATGGTCGACCACATTTGATAAATTATTTTATGGGGGGGCCCATGTGGCCTAACTCCATGGGAAATACCATGGGAGAGCACATGGTTTTCAGAAAACCATTTTTGAGGTGTCCCTTGGCCATTAATGCCTTGTCCCCTCACTTTCCCTATAAATACCAAGCCATTATCTCATCAATTTAGACACCCCAATCTACCAAAACTAATTTATGGACTCATTACCTCCCAAGGAGTCCTCCCAAGGTGCCCCCAATCCCTCAAGGTCCCAGCCTTTGAGTTTTAAGAGTTACGTTTTAAGGTAAGGGATCCGACCTCTCTCTTTCTTTTCAAGAAATCTCATTTATGTCATTTCTTTTATGCTCCATGTTATTATGTAAAAGGATGTTATTTTATACTCCTCTTACTTCCCTTTTCATGTTCATATAATGATATATCCCCTATTACTCTCATTATTTCGTTTTATGAAGTTTTAAGTGGCGCCGTTCGGCTGCCGAAATTTTTGTAACGGATTCTTTCTCCCTTCTCATTTTTCAAGATCTATTTTCATGTAAAGTATTTCAAGATCTTTTTTATTATTTTGGGTTATGATCTATAAATTTATCATACTGATCTTATATGATCATATTATGAGAGACCCCATTTGATCTCTTCAATTCAGTATTTTGAAGTTTTAAGTGGCACCGTTAGGCTGCCGAATTTTTAAGTGGTTCTTTCACCTTTCTCATTTTTCAAAGTTCTAATTACATGTCAAGTCTTGAAAGTTCCTTTTTATTATGTTGGGTTATGATATCTAAATCTATCATAATGATATTTTATTTTCATATGATGAGATACCCTATTTGATCTCTTCAATTCAGTATTTTGATATTTTAAGTGGCGCTCTTAGGCTGCCGAATTTTAAAGTGGTTCTTTCACCTTTCTCTTTTTTCAATTTTCTAATTCCATGTCAAGTCTTGAAAGTTACTTTTTATTATGTTGGGGTATTATAACTAAATCTTTAATACTGATATTTTATGTTCATATGATGAGAGACCCTATTTGATCTCTCCAATTCAGTATTTTGAAGGTTTAAGTGGCGCCGTTAGACTACCGAATTTTTAAAGGATTCTTTCACCCTTCTCATTTTCAAGATCTATTTTCTTGTCAAGTCTTTCATGTTACTTTTTATTATGATGGGGTATCATCTCTAAATATATCATACTGATATTTTATTTTCATATGATGAGAGACCCAATTTGATCTCATCAATTCATTTTTGTTGAAGTTTAAGTGACGTCGTTAGGCTGCCAAATTTTTAAGAGATTCTTTCACCCTTCTCATTTTCAAGATCTATTTTCATGTCAAGTATTTCAAGTTCCTTTTTATTATGTTGGGGTATGATCTATATATCTATCATACTGATCATTTATGTTCATATTATGAGAGTCCCTATTTGATCTGGTCAATCCATTTTTGGAAGTTTTAAGTGACGCTGTTAGGCTGCTGAATTCTCATAAGAGAAATCTTATTTTTGTCTTCATTTAAAGTTATTTGTTTCATATGGTATATCATTCAAATTTAATTACTATGTTATTAAATACTTTATATTCTATTCCCCTACTGTTTTATGTATCATTTTTGAGTGGGTGACCCATGTCCCCTTTCTTTTCAATGTTTTCTAAAACCATGTATCATAGACGTTATGCTGCATTGTTTTCGTCTCAAAATGCCTCCCTCTTTATCTCAAAATTATTTTATGTTATTAAGTGAATACTAAAAGATCTTATTTCTACATGCGTATTCACATACATATCAAAATTTTCTATTTTAAATTCTGGGATTTACATAAATGAAACCCGCTTTCCCTTTTCTGTGGGATTAAAGTGACATAAAGATCATGTCTTTAAAGCAGTTTTTAAAACATTATTATTATGAAATGAACCCCATTTATTTTATTCTATATGGTTTGTTTATGAAATTATTGATGATGATATATGTGGATCACATGATAAAAAAGATATTTCAAGGGTGCACCTAGATAGCGCTCCAATGCATTGGGTAAAGACTTAATCTCTAGAGATGACCTTTTAGACTGATACCTTGGTGAATAACCTTGGTAATTTTTAATGAAACCTTGGGGATGGACCTTGGTGAAACGAAATTATTGTCAATATTAAATGTTGCAGCCACATCTTCAAGTTATGAAAAATTTTATTTTTATTATGATATATCTCATGATTTATTTCTCATGCCTTAAAGTTCTTTTCATGACCTTATTGAAGTACCTCAAGTTCACATGTAAAATGTTTCTCTTGTTTTCCTTACTGGGCCTTCTACTCGCCCTTTATTTTGATGTATGTCCCCAGGTTATGAGGTGCAGTAATGAATCTACGATGAACATGAGGAGAATCCTTTCAAGTGTTTAAGAATAGTGTTTTATGTTTTCATGTTTTAAGTTCCCAGTTTCCAAGACACTAAACCTTAAAGATCATCGGTTTTGTAAAATGTAATGAAAGTTTATGTGAAAAAAAGGTGGAGAGATATAGTTATAAGAGATGATTAGAAGTAAGCTGTTGATTTCAATGAAATGTTTTCTCTTATTGTAATCCAGACAACTATTCAGGTTGTTCTTGAAATATGTTCAATATACAGTTTTCAGCTATAGCAACTGGATGTGAACAATTATTTTCTCTATGGTGATCTTGATGGAGAAACATATATGATCGAACTAGAATGTTTTGTCCATTATAGAAAAGATAATTTGGTATGGAGGTCAAAAAAATCTTTGTACAGTCTCATGTTGGTGACATGGTGTTTGTATAAACGATTTTATTTTCAATATCATAATATTTAGAAAAAACAAACATCATTTAAGCCCTTTTTCTTATTTCAGGGGTTTTAATAGTGATAATTTCAAAATTATTCTATTACATATTGATTACATGTTGGTTATAATCCCCAATAATGATCTGATCTAGGAAATGGAATCATATTTATCAAGGAGTTTGATATGATGGACATGGGACCAAAAAACAATAATTTTGAGATGTAGATTTACCATGATAAAAATAATGGGAACATTGTTCTGTCATTGAAAAAGTCATTGAAGAAAGTATTAAAATAATCAAACATTCAATAATTTAAGACAATCATGACCACTCTTATTATTATGTTCATGTTATCATATACAATGATTCCCATTAGTGAAGAATAGAGTGTGTAAATGTACCAAGTACAGTATGAATCAATATGGGAGATTCTATTGTTCTACTTGGTTTTTACTAGACTAAAAATTTTACATGTATTAGGAGTAGTTGGTAAATACATGTTGAATCTCAGATGGGAGTATTGGAGCACATTCAATAGGATATTGAGATACATTAAAAAGACCAAAGATGTTGCATTATATTATGGAGGAAAATATTTTACTATCATCTGATATGTTCATTCAGATTATTCATATAATTCTAATGAGATGAAATCCACTAATTGGTAGGTGTTAACTGTTGCAACAGGATATGTAATCTAGACTTGAATGTTACAATATGTTTTGGTTTTATCCCCAATGGTGGCGGAGTACATGAAAGCTACATAGGCTTGCAAAAAAGTGATTTGAATTAGATGGATATTATAAGAGTTTAGGAACACACAAGAGTTTATTCCATTATTTTATGATAGTCAAAGTTCCTTTAACATTACAAATAATCCATCATTTTATTCCCAAAATATGCACGTTGGGGTAAAATATCACTTTGTCTGATTTGTGGTGGAGGAAGGCTATACAGATTTGAAGACAATTCACACCAAATAAACTCTAGGAGATATTATAAAAAAGTTAATTGACTCTAATAAGTTCATATTATGAATATACTAGAGAGGCCATATAGATATTTAAGATGCATGTTTATTAAATGGAAATGATGTGTTGTGGTGTGATTGATTCTCAATCAAATCTCCAATTGGGAGATATGGAGTATTTTCCATTGATTGTTCCCACATTCATTATTCATGGGAGGTTTTTTGTGTCTACGTTGTGGGTGTACAACTCTACCTACCATCTAGCAGAGGAATTCAGTAGGGGATGAGTCTTGCATATAAAATATAGTGGTTATCCTTGGTTTTCATATCACTAATCTTCTTCAGAAACATTCTCCCTCGGTATTTGTTTGTTATTTTGGGATGATTTTTTCCCAAAAATTACAAAGATATAATTATAAAGTATATTATATATATAATATTGATGGATTTTGTACCCAATTTTGACCATAGTGAGATCCTTTTATTTTTAGTTGTGTTTTTAAGCCTTTATTTGATAGTTTTTCTACCTTGCATGTGCTATAATTTAATTCATTTGATTTACATTTATTTTATCTTGTAATTATTGTTGCACTAGTGTGCCAATAATATTTGTTACAATAACAAAAAATTCATTGGGGGTGATTTTTTGGAATGAAGAGGCACTGAGAAACTCAATCTCACATAAATAAACTACTAGAAGAATATGCCTTCAATGAGAAATGATGAAATTTACTCTATGTGTATTTTTGTTTTAGGTTTTTCATATGGGTCTAGAGAGCACTAATTCTATAGTTTTATAAAATAAATAATAAACTTATTTAGTGTTAAAACTCAATATATATATATATATATATATATATATATAGTTTTTTAGTTAAATATATATACCAAGAAGATCAGGAGACAGGCGAGCCTGCTTCTAATAAAATATATTAACAAAAAGATAAAGAACACAAAGCAGCATCAGAGAGTCATTCTACAAAGACGAGTATAAACCTCACCACAACGATGGACCTAAACAAGGCTATTACAATAGTCTGGTAAAACAAAGGACTAACTAGAGCTCACCACCTCAATTGCTCTCTTGGAGAGAGCACCCGCCACTTGATTGGCCACACGATAAACATGTAGAACTTTAAGAGAGAGTGAGTCTACAAGTCTGAGGCATTCCAACCAAGATGGTAACATCTTCCATGGAACATTACTTAACTGATCTATAAGTATTTGGACAAAAACTGATGAGTCTGACTTAATCCATAAGTCATTCCAGCCATAATGTACATCATACCTTATCGCCTTTATGATAGCCCAAAGCTCCACCTCAATTGAAAATGCATTGCCAATAAAGTGGAATAAGAATCCTTTAAAGAACCCCCTTTGATTGTGGAATTCACCACCACATATGGAAAGAACTATTGCACTAGAAGCCACCCCATCAACGTTCACCTTCGACTATTGAGAGATGGGTGGAATCTATCGAACATGTTTCATCATCAAAGGTTTCTTCGCCCTGCGATGACACCAAGGGACCTCAACAAGATAAGGTCAGAAACATCATTCCTCATAGTTCAAGTTTTGATGTTAGAAGCATCTCGGATCACACAATGTCATCCTAGTACACTAGCATGAAAAGAAGGGGTAGAGCTGTTAAAAATTAAGTCATTTCTTTCCTTCCATATAAAGGCCAGCAAACTGGCCACAACTGCCAGGAGGAGAGAATGAACCAGTGGACTACAGTCAATCTTGCATGCGGCTTGAAGCATCCCCTCAATCAGTTGGTAGAAAAGACAGTAGTGGAAAAACCCCAGCACATAGGTATATAACCTGGAAGAAAAGTTTCATGAGACAAAAATATGATCAGAGGTTTCATCGGCCTGTAGGAAAAACATGCAGACTGGGGCTTGGTTGATTCCAGTCCGCTGCAACATGACATGCAATGGAAGCGCCTTCTCCAGATTTTCCAGATTAACAGTGAAGAGACCGATGGTATTAAGGGTGTGGAGAAGTCTGTGACCCAATATAGAGGCTCCGATGAAGCTCCACACAATGATCTATAGCAGACCCTTGTAGTAAACATGCCATTTAGATTTGGCATCCAAACCAGTGTGTCGTGATCAATATAACAGTATCTTATGATTTCTATGCTAGCATGGTTTGGCAGCATGCTGATAATGGTTGAATTTCCCTGAAAATCAGCAAATGGATGTCTCCTTTAGAAGTGGAGGTATAACAAAATCATCATAGATATGTTTAGACAACCAGGGAGTAGTCCAGAAATTGAGAGGGGAATCCATGCACACAATCCATTTTGAGAACATCATGAGGTCAGTATAGGCCTGCTTGATAGCAGGCCAGATAGATGAGCAGAGATAACAATAATACCCATTTTAAAGCTTTCACCAAACCTGGTTTGTTGAAAATCCCTGGATTCATCAGAGTTTGAAATTAGATTCCAAGTGAACTTGTTGATCAGGGTGTCATTGAATAATCAGATATCATTGACACCCAATCCACCCATGTTGATAGGTTTGATGCATTCTTTCCATGAAACAATGTCCAAATTCCTCTCATAAATCAATCCAGTCCAAATAAAATTCATGATTCTTCTAGTTAGCTCTTTAATAAGGGTTCTGGGCCATCTATTCAAGGAAAAGGAGTAAACAAACATCGATGTGATCACTGAATTGACCAAAAAAATACTCCCAGTTTGAGACATGTTTTTCACATCTGAATTTAGAAATGATTTGTGATTTTTAGAGAAATATTATCAAAATAACACATTATGACTCTACCCTAGAAAAGAGGTACACCCAGGTAAGTGAAGGGAAGCACGCCCCTCTTGACACCAAGCTGCAGAGCCACTCTACCTTGCCTCGATGTGGTAATTCCTCCACCAAAAATCACTAATGAATTCCCCAAATTAATGACCTGACCTGCAACCTCCTCATAATGTGAAAATATTCCCTTGATACAAGAGATGGTTTTTTTATCCACTCTCCCAAAGAGCAGAATATCATCAGCATAAAAAAGATGTTATGGGGCAGACAACTATCTTTCTATTTTCATCCTCTGATACCAATCAAAATTGGTAAGATCATTGAGACACCTGCTTAAGTAATCATGTGCAAAAGAAAAAAACTATCCCCAAGAGTGGGTCACCTTGCATGGCCCCTATTGAGCATTAAAAGAATCCCCTAGGAGAACCATTGACAAGAATGGAGAGCATGGCACTAGAAAGAATAGACCCAATAAGATCAATGAATTTTTGTGAAACATTTTGATGATGGTGAAAAGAAAGCCTCATCTGATGGTATCAAAAGATTTAGAGATATCAATATGAAGTGCCAAGTTACCATCCTTTTGCTTTCTCCACATGGAATTGATGCACACAAAAGATGTAATGAGACAATACAGAATGCACCGTCCTAGAACAAATCCAAAATGATTACTAGAGATAAGTCCCTTTGCAATACCACCCAACCGATGGGTTATAATCTTTCTAATCACTTTTTTTTATAGTGTTACCAATAGCAATAGGCTTGAAATCCTTGACATCAAGGGAATTCTCCTTCTTGGAGATTAATGTAATTAAATTGGAATTAACTCTAAAGTTCATATAGGCTGATGTAAAAAAAATCATTCATAGCATTTGTTACCTCATTATGAACAATATCCCAGTAGAACATGAAGAATTTATTCATAAATCAATCAGGGCCTGCCACATGGTCAATATTCAGAGAGAAGAGGGCATGATGTTTCTCCCTTGCATTAGGAATATCAACATGTTTTTATTTTGATCATCCTCGATCGAAGGGTCAAAACACAAAACGATTTTCTTAGAATTATCATCACTGTGATATGAGTAAAGCTTCTCATAATAATTTATCGCCGCATTAGAAATATCATTCTCATGGGAAAAAAGAATACCCACAATATTATGGTCTTGGATACTTCTCTTGTACTTTGCCTCCCTATTCATACAATGGAACAACATTGAGTTTTTATCCCCATTATTTATCCATGTTAAATTAAACTGATTCTATTCCAACTTTTCTTTCAGATCCAAGAGCTTTTCCATATTTTCTATAGCCTGAATCTCATCCTGTGTGGGTAGATCTTGAGGCAAGTTAGATTGATGATAGTTTGACAGAACATTTTCTGCCTCCCTAATGTCATTATCAATGGAAGAAAATGAATCTTTTCTCTATTTACTTAGTTTATCCTTAACAAGCTTTAATTTGTAGTAGAAAATGTTAGAAGGGATACCCAGATGATCATTTTTCTAGGCATCTAGGACAATTTCTGTACCGCCTAGAGTCACCAACCAAGCATTGTTGAAATTTAAGGGAAGAGGTTTTGAACTAAAATTTAAAAAACAAATATCCACCAGAATTGGATTGTGATCAGAATTTAATCATGGAAGATTTAACCCAGAAACATAAATCACTACATTCCTATCATGAACTTGCACGAAAAATCTGTCTAACATACTTTCATGCCTCCCATTAGCAGTGTATCGACTCCAAGTAAACTCTGATCTAAAAATCGGTACCTCATCAAGGACACATTTATCAATACTGGATGAAAAATGAGAGGTTGAGGAATGATAAAATCTTTCACCAGTTTTTTCTTCAGGACATAGAACAGAATTGATTTCACCAAGTGAAACCCAGCTATTTGAAATTTTCTTAGAAATATAAACTAGATTTTTCCATAGATCTCATCTTCCTATTTAGAGATTCAAATCATACACAAAAAACACTGAAAATAAAGCATTGCCAAGAAATCATGTAAGGGTGATAGATTGAAAATCAGTCAAAACAGAACTAACAATCATGATGTCATGCTTGAGCACAAACAGAGATTCAGCATTCATATCAATTTGGTAATTTGAAACAGATGTATAACCTAGAGAATCCCATTTGAATGATCTCCAGTTTTCAAACATCATCCTTTGTTCAGAAATACCAAACAATAACAAACTTTTGGTAATAAAAAATGCCGAAGGTATCTGACCGTGGGAGGATTCCCAATCCATTGGTAGTGGAACTCATGCTCGACTAGACCTCAGATCCAACACTCCTTGAAACACTTTGGAGTTCCCATCAAAGATATTAAAGAACACCCACCAATGTTAGTAATCAATTTCTTCTTTATTGTAACCTTACCAATCCATCCCAATGATAAAATCAATGTGATCCAAGTCAAGAACCCGAAAATCATAAACTAACTCAACTTATGAAATCAATATATAATATTAGGGACATCAAAAACCCTACAATTTCTTCTTTTCCAAGTAGCATCTCTAACTTCATTAAAATTGGTATCAGATCCACTGGATGTTTTTAAAGGTTAAAAAAGTGTGTTGATTTAATATAATGAGAGACACCAATAACAAATAAATAATTTATTTAAGATGTAGTGATAAATATAGTATTTAACACAATTGTTGTTCCCCAAAAAAATTCCATCGGAGTCTCTTCGGTAGCATAAAGTTGCTTCACTCTTGTAGATGCCGAAAAAGTTCGTAACTCCCAGAGGAAGATTCGAAATGACAAAGAGAAGTCATATTCGGAATCAGAGGCCCAGTCTGGAGGCCCGAGAAGTGGTGCCTGAAATAAAGGAGAGCATGCATGAAATAAGGATGTGTGCGCGAAGCCTTCCCGGGATTCACGTAATCGATCCGATGGTGCGCGCAATTTTGCACACCTCGGTTCCGCGTGGTGAAGCTTTCCGCGCCGACAGTTCCCGTCACAGAAACTTTCATGCGCCGCCTGGATTCCGTGCCCGCTGATGCCTATAAATAGGAGGCGACCCAAAACATTTTGGGGGTTGCGGAATTCGGATCCGCTCTGTGCACACAATTCGACTCCCCCTGCGTGAAATATGACTTCCAGGTAATCCCACTTTTTGTGAAACCTCCCCCCAGGGTTCGCCTTTGCGCACAACTCCACCAGCTTAAGTGAATTTGGATCCTACCAAGGGCACTTCCCTTGCGCGCGATCGTCTCCCCTTGCATGCAATCTCCTTTTATGCGCGCAATACCTTGCTCGCAATCACCTATCCGCGCAATCCTCTGGACCTATTGCGCGTCGTCCTAGTGTTTCGTGTGCAAACATTCCTTTTTCGCGCAACACCCAGGACCCCTTTACCTTGACGCCCATTGGCTGCCTTCCCGCGTCTGCACTTGATGTCTCCCCTGCCGGGCAAGCACGCCATGCTTTGTTTTCCCGTACGGCCTTCCAGGCTTGAACGAAGTAACCTCAAGGTCCCTTGGGCGGTGTTTCCCATTGCATTTCTTTTCCTTATACTTCTCCACATAGGCACGCTAACGGCTATTGCTTCTTCACATAGCCATGCTAACGTGGACCCCTCAATGGTTCGCCATGCGCCCCCCCTCCCCCCCCCCTTCACTACGGCCTTGCCGATGCCTTCCCTCCCACAAGGAGTAGAGGGAATTGGGAATGTAAGCCCTAGGGGTGTGGAGAGAATCCACCTCATCCAAGATATAGGACGTTAAACTACTAAGCACCTCGTCCTTAACACATGACGTTAAACTGTGGTCTGACCCCGTGCATCGCACGCAGGGTCCCCCCCAGCTCGGACATTTTTTACGCCTCTCGTCTCCATGGGAATGGACTCTTCCTCGCATGGAATGAGATCCTCCTTGTCGGAGTGGCGTTTGTCCACGGGGGAAGGGCTACCTCAAGGCGTAATCCCCTAGCCTCTCTTGCATAAGGTTCCACCCGTGCATCTCCGTACTTCCCCCCTCCCAAGGCCAGTGGAGTCCCTTTCCCACTGTGCTTTGTCGCACCATGGGCCTCCACCCTGGAGTAAGCCCCGACACCCAGGGCCGTTAACCACGCGTAAGCCCCTGTTTCTTCTTTGGGACGCTCCATGCGTAAGCCCCATTCTGCTTCTCACGGACACACCCTTCACGACGTGATCGTCTGGTCCCTACTGCCTCTTGTTTCTCACACCGAGCATGACTCACGTGGGCTTAGAGTTCACATCGACCATGACATCCTCCTATGGGCCACCTCAGGGCGTAAGCCCCATACCATCGAACTACATGGAGTTTTATCCGTGCTAACGCATGGTACGTAGGAATCCTCCACGAGCTTCATGTCCACCACACGGTCGTTTCGACCTCTCCACGTCGGTTCCCTGACCACCATGGGCCTCCTCAGAGCGCAAGCCCCAAATTCCTCGTCCCGCATGACATTAAAATTTATCCCCTCATCCCGCTTGATGTTAAACTATATCTCGTCCTGCATGACGTTAAACTGCATCTCATCCCGCATGACGTTAAACTGTATTCCCCCTCTTGTGTTGTCTCAGAGCATAAGCCCCATGCCTCACACCTACGTCTCATCCTGACTTCCCCCCTCAAGCCCACATGGCTTGGGAAGCTCATGCGCTAGCCCGAAGATCATACTTCCTCCAGGCTCTAATCCTTGAATTCATTCTCATGGGTCGCCTTTTCAGGTATCCCACCATATCACCGAACTACTCAGACTTTGATTCCTTACCATGGGGATACGTAGGAAGCCTCCACGAGGTTCAAGCCCATCACTCTATCACCCATCCTGGTCCTTACCCCGGCCGCCACATCCCAGTGAGATCATGCCACTCCATCCCACTCCATGGTATCCGGGAAGCCGCCCATGTGCTGGCCCCAACATCGGTGTTCCCCCTAGGGGGTCCTTCAATCTGATCCACTCTCAGTGTTTTGATCAGTCTGATCCATCTCCACAAGACTTTAAACTCGCGGAATACCTCGTGGTAAACATGGGAATCTGAGGAAAATCTCAGATGGTACAAAATTCCTCGAGTTTGATGTGGGATGCCTCGGGCTTCCGTGCCCTCGAGAAGCCCTGTGATAAGGGACATAAGATAGAAATGTCGATCCCCAGTTTCAAGACATGGCAACGACACCCCAACGTGACCATTCTCCTCACCATAGGTTGCTGCCCTGATGAGACCCCTTGGAGTGTCTCAACGGAAGCAGATTAATTAACTGGCGTCCATGCAGATATGGCACCGGGAACGAGCTTCACGAACCCGTCTTAAATATATGAGGGAGACCCGGACTAGGTGACGAGCTCCAAGGAGGAATCCACGGAAGGAAGAAATCCCGGTTTCGATCAAGGTGTAGATGTCCCTGAGTATGGAATGGATGCTGCCCGCCTTTGGAAAGCGGGAATACGGGGAAACGATCCGCATGTCCTCCCATGCGTGACGGACACGTGCGCGCGCCCCAGCGTAAAAGCGTCGGAAACAGAAAATGGTGAACCTGACGTGAAGCTCTTCTCCTCAACATGGGGACAAGTAGCGTTCAGGGTGTCGGAAGATCGACATGTCACCAGGTCCGGGTACCTATCACTGGGATGTGAGACCCATCAGGAGTTGAGGCAGTCAGGATGTTGAGCACTCCATTCTACGACATTGTCAGCGTGGATCCCTCTCAATGACCACAAAAGACGGAATGACACTGCGCTATTGGTTGTTTATTTCTTTTCCTATTATTACTAATTGGATCATCTCCCTGCTTCCAGGAATCAGATCACTGCATCCGGAGCTCGATCACCACCTGCCCACTGGCGCAGGGGTAGGGAAGTACTGACGCGGCTACCCCGCGTGGTCTTTCCTTTTCCGCAGTCACCCCAGCTCTGATTTCCACGACTGTTGGGCGCTCAAGCCCCCTCTCCCCGTCAGAAATCATCCACCGAAGGGTGATCAACGACTTGGTTCGTAGGTACGATGAGGAAGGGATCATCCCCACCTGGGGCCTGGCTCGTTTTGGATCTAGAGGCGGTTGCGCCTCACTATCGTCGCCACCCCCGAGGGCCATGCAGGGAGCCGCCGCTCCCCAATCCGATGTTCAACCGCTTCGGGAGCCTATCCCCAGAGCTCCTTGACACATCCGCCTTCTACACCAATGAGGTGGGGGATGTCCGAGTCCGCCCGATCGGAGACCCGTCCGAGGGGTTAACGGCAAGAACCCCCGCCAGGCTGCATCGACATCATCGCCTGACTCCCCAGGCCGAGGACCAGGCAATCGTTGTTCCCGCACCACAAGATCCAACCCATCTGACCCGACGCCAGCGTCAGGCGCGAGCGGAAGATAATGCCCGTCCTGGAGCACCAGCGTCAGCAACCACTGTGGCCCGAGCCACTTCCGACTCCTTCTACCAAACCCCCGCACACGTTGAGTAGGGGCAGTCACATGTCCGACTGGGATCGAGGCCCCGACCTCCCTATAGGTAGTTTGGGTCGAATCTCCCGGTCACAGGCACAGGCAATGGCCACCGTGGACCAATCTGCTATAGTGCCACCCACCATGAAGGCTCATTATGTGCCACTGATCTGGAAAGCCGAAGGCTTCTTCGCGAAAGCTACGCTACGAGTATGAATCTTTCCAGCGCCCACTGCACTAGGTATGAGGTCACTCCCCCTACTGTTGGCCGCATGTACGGAGCCATTGCGTATCCAGTCCCTCACTCACATGGAGGTCCTCCCCATGTCCCTTTCGACATTTGTCTCGGTGCTTCCCACACCCCGTCCTTCAGTCCCCTCTGCCCCAGCACTATTGCGGCCAGGGGACTCCTTTACGGAAATCATCCTTACCCTAAGGAGCCACCCAGGGGTAGGAAGTCCGTGCATCCTCGCCGTAGGAGGAATTTTAGGGGAGTCTGGACAAAAATTAGACCAGTCTGTTTCTCGAACTCTGAGGCGGAGTAGGACTCGACAGTGGAACCTTCCCCCCAACCCTTTGAGTCGAGGGTAGGGATGGGGATACGGAATGTCAGTCTTGTACTCCCCAAATGCGAGATCTTTATGATTCCCTCCTCCCTTCGAAGGTATATCCAGGAGGACGAGGACTTGGCGTACCCCCAGGGGTCAAACCCACAGTTGTCACTGACCTCCCCGGAAGCGCCTTCCACCTCAGTCAGGGAGGGTGGGGAACTTTTATGGGGACCGATGGAAGGGTCGCAAGGTGACACACCCTCGGCGAGCACCGACGCTGTGACAGGAGGCCCATTCACCGGCCCATCCTATCACGATGTGGCAGCCAGGGTACCGAAGCCCTTGGAGGACGACTCAGGGATCGGTGTCCAATCAGCATGTTCACCGTATTCCCCGCTAGCTAGCCCATCGGCTCGGCGACCTGCTTCGGTGCCGTTGCTATCTCCCCAGCCATTCTTGGTTGATGAGTCGGGGCAGCAATGTCCGGACCCTAAATAGGAGTCATGGAGCTTCTGGACCGTCCTCGCAGCGGGCCATTCCCAGAGAAGTTTTGGCCGGTCACAAGATCGGATATTGATATGCCAGAGTCACTCACCCCGGGAGAGTTTGAATGCTTCTGCCAGAATCTTCGGGTGAATCACTCCCGTCTTCGCCATCAGCTAGCACCTTATCCCGGGAGTCAATCACATCTCGAGGATATTGGTGATCAGTGCCATCTGGTCAACCTGGTTGCGCTCCTTGCCGTTCGACACCCCGAGTTGCTTGGACACTGTAGGGCCCTACAACAACAGTGCGTAAATATTTTTCAAGTACTCCGCAATGTTATTGAGGAAGCCACCCCCCACGAGCACGTCCGTGGATGGGGGAAGTACGCTGCCCTTTTTTTCTGTGTGATCCGCCGACAGCCCGATTCACCAGGCAGCCCTAAGGGAATGTTTTCAAATGGAGTGGCGGTCAACATGGATGACCTTTCAGATGAGGGAAACTGTGTGGAGCTCCTCGATGGGGAATAATCCCCTGAGGACAAGCCACCACTGGACCCGTCTTGGAGGATTACTCGCCACAAGAGGAGCCTCCTAGGTCTCCCCAAACCCACTAAGGCACTAACACTGAGCCGAAACAACGGCAAGGGTAAAGAGCATGTCGGGGATGTCAAACTCGCCGAACCATCTACCTCATTGTAGAAGGCAGAGGAAGACTCCGAGAAGGCCATGCTACACCAACAACATGCTGAGAAAAAGAGGCTAGTTGATGAGATCTTGGTTGAACGCATTGCAGAGCGGCAACATGACTACGGTAATCTTAGGCCAGGACAGCAGGGGCAGGAGCACCCACCAATTGCCAAGATTCCCCCAGGTAACCACGACCATGTCACGTTTTCTGATAGGGGAGAGGCTGGAGCCCATGGCAAGAGGGCGCGGTACGTCTCGCCGAACCCTCCCGAGCTGTGGGATC
Organism: Viscum album; assembly: GCA_963277665.1. Lineage (NCBI taxonomy): Eukaryota > Viridiplantae > Streptophyta > Magnoliopsida > Santalales > Viscaceae > Viscum > Viscum album. The sequence continues at coordinate 373,190,291 of OY728130.1, read as the reverse complement.
ACCTGGGGGACCATGCTCGGTTTCCTCCCGCTACCCCGAGAGTCTCTCCGCCAGCTGCCCCGCGAGATGCTAAGATTGACTACCAGATTGAAGAGCCCGGCAATGCGCTTGTGGTTAGAGATCCCCATTAGGACATGAATCCACATCCTGGCGATCTGATGAAAGTACTCATCGCCCGCTTGGAGGCCCTAGAAACTCAGCAGGTAGAAATTCCACCGGACGGCAAGCCATAACCAGCATGAGTGGATGATATGCCAGCCCCACCGGGTTTTGGGAACCCCACTTTCGCCCCCTTTAATAGGACCAGAGACCC